>CM062818.1:176485494-178885494 GCA_031772625.1 Pinus tabuliformis
CATTTCGGAGAAGGGAAAATAGTGGTGGTAATTACAGAAGTATTTTTATTGGATGAAACTTCGTCTGGATGTTGGTAAGTACATTAGATCCTGCACCACCTGCGACATTGCCAAACCAACCATCAAGAATCAAGGTCTACATACTCCTCTATCTACTCCTAGCTAGCCTTGGGAATCTGTCTCCATGGATTACATGTCGGGCCTTCCTTCTACTAAGCGTGACAATGATTGTGTTTTCATGGTCATCAACAGATTCTCTAAGATGGCCATCATGGCAGCCTACAAGAAGAGTATCACCTCAGAGGCCACTGCTAAGCTCTTCTTTGAGCGAGTATGGATACACTTTGGGATCCCACAGTCCATTGTCTCATATTGGGATAGCAGATTCTTGAGTGCATTTTGGTCAAGTCTCTAGTCAATGCTAGATACAAAAATTACGAAGTCCACATCTTTCCATCCCTAAACTGATGGCCAAACAGAGGTTGTCAACAAGAAAATCGTACACATTTTGCATGTACAACTTGAAGCATCCATGCATGTGGGATGAAAGTCTCCCCTATGTCCAACACAGCTAGAACAGAGCTCTCCACAGATCAACATGCCACATCCCCTTTCATGTAGGCCTAGGATTTTAGCCATTATTCACCATTAATGTGGCCATACCATTTGCAGCCACTCAAGTAGATTCAACTCATGTTCAATCCCAAGCTGAAAGGGCTAACAACTCAATTGATCGAATTCAACACATCCATGAATAGGTGCATGATATATTGGACAGAGCCAATTCTAAGTACAAGCAGTTCCATGATCAACATCGAGTGCCACACAAGTTCCAGGTCGGTGACAAATTTTGGCTACATTTGCAGAAGGAGCGCCTTGTTGGACCCCATCGCAAGCTTCTCCCACTCTGATATGAGCCAAACACCATCACCAAGGTCGTCAATGATAATTCATTCGAGCTCATCATCCCATTGTTCCTTGGTCTGCACCTACTATTCAATGTAGACCACCTTCGTCATACATTCCACCATTGTTAGACATATCTAACATTGCAGAACTACTCACACCAATAGAGCTCAACCCAGACTACATGGAGCAAGCCACAACTGATCATATCATGGATACACAAATTAAGAACACTCACCAACAAAGGATACAACTATATTGAGTTTTCAAAGCAGGCCAACTCCTTCACCAGGGCAAGTGGTTCACTAAGGACCAGGTTCAACAAAAATTTCCTAACCTCATGGAGGCTCTACACACAATGGGGACCATTGCTTCCTAAGGGGGGAGGAATGATCTAGCTAGATATTGGTGGCCACTCACCTATTCAACCTAGACCCCCCAATCAGTTTCATTTGTTTCCTTGTTCATTTCATCATTTACTATTTTTAGTAGCTTTTCGGGTCCTAAAATCCTAGAGTAGTTTTGACCCCCTAAATGACGTTTTTTGGGGTTTGCAGAAGGCATGTAGTGATAAGTAGGGGCCTACAAAAAAAAATGTACTACTCGGAGAGATCTTTCCAACAAGGTATTGTATGCACCAAATGAAGATAATATGACCCAGTTACAACCCCGGGAAGTTTGTTGCCCAACTAACCCTAATGAGGCCCACAAACTCTTGGTGTTACATCTCCTGGGGTTATGCTTTTGGTTGTTTAGGGTTTTATCATGTTTTCCAATAATAAATAGGCCCTTAAGCCTCACTGTAACATAGTTCAGAGGCAGGTAGCTACCACATCTCTTCGGCGAGATAAGCTACCATCGCCCGAGCTATCTTATTTCCATTATGTTTGTAAGCATAGTTCAATATTTTTCTATTAATGAAATGAAGTGTTTTTCTACTACATCCCTATGTTTATGATTATATATGTAAGTTTTTGTGTTCATGTTTAAGTTCGGATCAGTGTGCTGACTCAAGCAAGCATTGTATGGACTGAAGCAAGCACCATGTGCTTGGTACACCAGGATCAATAACTACTTCATTGGGTTGGGCTTCACCAAAAGTGAAGCAAATGCGAACCTTTACCATATTTTGGTTGAAGGTAAATTGTTGATTATTGTTTTATATGTCGATGATTTGATTTTGATAGGTATGATAAGTTGATTAAGTCTTGCAAAGAGGATCTTGCAAGAGAGTTCGAAATGAAGGACTTGGGTCTCATGCACTACTCTCTAGACATGGAAGTAGGGCAAGGTGATGGGGAAATTTTTATCTCTCAGGGAAAGTATGCCAACGAGATACTGAAAAGGTTCAACATGGAGAGTAGTAAACCCATGGAGACTCATCTAGAAGGTAAGTGGAGGAAGGAGGATTCTACTTCTAGTGAAGTAGTGGAAGCTACTATTTATAGGTAGCTTGTGGGTTCACTCATGTATCTGGTGAACACATGACCAGACATGTGCTATGTATTTAACCATCTTAGTCAAGTGATGGTTAGGTCGCCAAGATGTATTGAAAGGCGGCCAAGGATGTGTTGAGATACCTCAGAGGCACTACTGAGTATGGTTTATGGTACAGACAGACAAAGGGACTGAAGCTTCAGCGCTTCACCGATGCAAATTGGGCAGGGAGTGTATCTGACAAGAATATCACATCAAGAGGGATCTTTAGTATTAGGTCAACAATGGTTTCTTGGTACAAGAGGAAGTAAAGATCAGTTGCACTCAGTTTAGAAATTCCAAATAGAATCCAGAAATTCCAATTTCAGTTTGTCCTTGAATTAAAATTGTGAATTAAAAAATCGAATTTAGTCTCACCAGCTACTTAGAAATAAATAAATAATTCATTATGGATTAATTAGTTGGAGAAATTCAAGTTAGAAGTCTTTCTGAAGTCATGCAAGAGTTATCCCTTAAATTAAGGAGATTATCCCTTAATTAAGGAGATAAGATTAAGTTATATTTGAGTTGTAATTAGTTAACTCAGTTTACAGAGTTAAGTCTAGTTAAATTAGTTACAAATTGTTTGAGGAATTAATGGTGAGTTATCAGTCAGTTGATGCATGCATGCACTCAACAAGTGTACTCTAGTTAACTGAAGATTCCCTCATCAGAAACTCATGCATTTATATTCTAAGAAAGACCCAGTTGAGCTAAATGTCAAGGACAGTGTACTATCAATTGCATGTTTTCTCTTATAAAGGAAACTCATGCATGTAGTCAAGGCAAGGTTCCTTGAGGATTGCGCAGTTTTACAGTGTGTAAGAGCAGTGTTCCACTTGGTGAGGTGAGAATCATCCACTAGGAACAACACAAGGAAATAGGAGCTTGGAGGGCGGAGAGGAAGGCTTGTGAGAAGCTTTGATTGCCTGTGAGCATCCAGGAGGATTATACGGAGAGTTGGCTAGCTATGAGAGCTAAGGCTTTGTATAATTCTAATGTATATCCACCTTGTATGATAATATAGATAGTGGGGTTTTGAGCTGAGGCTTTCCCCAAAGTATTTTCATGTGTATTGTGCATTGATTCTTCTTCTTGTGGTTATATTGTTTAGCTCTAATTCAGCTCGATCTTTAAGCTTCTGCAAATTGATAGTAGAAGTATATTATAGTATTTTGCTTTGATTGACATTGCATTATCGGGTTAATCTACAGTCAAATTTTCTACATGGTCTTAGAGCGAGATTTGTAGAGAATTTGCAGAATTTCTACATGGTATCAGAGGTAGCTGATTTGTAGGAATTTGTACATGGTATCAGAGCCAAGTTTATCGAAGCTGTGAATAGTATATTGAGAAGAGAATTCGAAGTTTGAAGTTTGGGGTTGTAGGTGCAAATAAAATTCATATCATACTTCAATGGAGATGGGAAATTATGCGACTAATTTCCCATTGAAGAAGTCCAATAAGGGATCCTAGGAAGGATTGGAAGGTGAGGCATTAGCCTGTCAGTTTGAAATGGACGTTATCCTCATTGCATGCATGGTGTCATCGATGATGGGTTGTGTCTAGTATATTGACAATGGATCCTCATTCCACATGATTGGTGATAAAATTTTATTCAGTACCTTGGAGGAGAAAGGCGTCAAGATGTGCATAGAGATGGATGACGATGGAAAGCATAGTGTTTCAGGAGTGGGCACGGTTACTTTTGAGAGGGATCATGGAGCTCGTATCACCTTGACAGATATGAAGTATGTGCCTGGACTGAAGAAGAACTTGGTATTGGTCGCGATGTTGGAGGAAAAACACTACGATGTTGTCTTCTGTAAGGGAAAGGTTTTCCTTAGACACATCACCACGAGACAGGTGAAACAGATCGGTTCACGAGTTAAGAACCTCTATGCTCTTGAGGTTTAAGATGCATGCAAAGCCTTGAGGATCAAGGAAAATGTTAGAGACTTGGTGGTTGACAAGGAGAGTAAATTACCTCTCAACAGGCAGCCCCAAAAGAAGTCTTAGGCAATTGTGGAGGAGCCACAATTGGAGAAGCAGAGAGGAGACCAAGTGAAGAGATCCACTCATGCGAATACCTCCATTAGGGGGGAATTTCGGTCCAAGTGGTCAAAGGGATCACATGCAGCCATACCTCTAGGTGTGAGGTGGGGCGATATGAAGTGATAGTCCCAAGAAGGCTGAAATTGGGCAGGGTCCATTGAGAGGTTTTATCTCATGGATCGTACCTTTCTACGGGAGCCCAAAGTACATAGTAGCGGGAGGAATTAGTGGGATTGATGCAGTCAGAGATCAAAGTGACAGAGGCTAAAGAAATCATATACTGAAGAACGCAGAGAAGGATTAACAATAGTGTATAAAGGCAAAGTCAGCCGAAGCGCAAAGTTTTCAGTTGACAGAGGCAATAACAGTCAGAGACTTTGATGACAGATGCATCATATTGATTCAAGTTGGATGTTTTTTTTGTTTCTGGAGTTGCTAGAGAAACAACACTAGAGAGAAGTGTTGCATGCATAACATTCCAAAGGTTCATGATTGGGATCAAATTGAATTCCTTTCTCGTTGAGAGGGAGTGTTGGAAATAGTAACAAGAAATGATAAAAATAGAATCCAGAAATTCCAATTTTAATTTGTCCTTGAATTAAAATTGTGAATTAAAAAATTGAATTTAGTCTCACCAGCTGCCTGGAAATAATTAATTATTTCATTATGGATTAATTAGTTGGAGAAATTCGAGTTAGAAGTCTTTCTCAAGTCATGCAAGAGTTATCCCTTAAATTAAGGAGATTATCCCTTAATTAAGGAGATAA
The DNA here is from genome assembly GCA_031772625.1 of Pinus tabuliformis. Classification (NCBI taxonomy): domain Eukaryota; kingdom Viridiplantae; phylum Streptophyta; class Pinopsida; order Pinales; family Pinaceae; genus Pinus; species Pinus tabuliformis. The sequence goes on from CM062818.1 coordinate 176,490,699, forward strand.
GATTGAGTTATATTTGAGTTGCAATTAGTTAACTCAGTTTACTGAGTTAAGTCCAGTTAAATTAGTTCCAAACTGTTTGAGGAACTAATGGTGAGTTATCAGTCAGTTGATGCATGCATGCACTCAACAAGTGTACTCCAGTTAACTGAACATTCCCTCATCAGAAACTCATGCATGTCTATTCTAAGAAAGACCCAGTTGAGATAAATGTCAAGGACAATGTACTATTAGTTGCATGTTTTATCTTATAAAGGAAACTCATGCATGTAGTCAAGGCAAGGTTCCTTGAGGATTGTGCAGTTTTACAGTGTGTAAGAGCAGTGTTCCACTTGGTGAGGTAAGAACCATCCACTAGGAACAACGCAAGGAAATAGGAGCTTGGAGAACAGAGAGGAAGGCTTGTGAGAAGCTTTGATTCGCTGTGAGCATCCAGGAGGATTGTACTAAGAGTTGGCTAGCTATGAGAACTAAGGATTTGTATAATTGTGATGTATTTCCACCTTGTATGATAATACAGATAGTGGGGTTTTTAGCTGAGGCTTTCCCCAAAGTATTTTCATGTGTATTGTGCATTGATTCTTCTTCTTGTGGTTATATTGTTCAACTATGATTCAGCTCGATCTTTAAGCTTCCGCAAATTGATAGTAGAAGTAGATTATAGTATTTTTATTTGATTGATATTACATTATCGGGTTAATCTACTATCAGATTTTCTACATGGTCTTAGAGTGAGATTTGTAGAGAATTTGTAGAATTTCTACAACTTTGAAAGTAGCTTCTCTGATATTTGAGGGACCCACTTTTCTCATTTAATAGGTTGTTAAAATCTTATGAAGTTGTACAACTGTAAAATTCTTCAAGTCTTGCATTTCTTCTATGGTAGAAACTTTTGGATCGAATTTAGGAGTTAGAGACCTTAATATTTTTTCAATTTTATTTCTTCAGCAATATTTCTTATAGAGTTCATGATCTCATCTACACTAAGAAAGAAACTTGTGATACTTTCATCATTGTGCATTCTGAGAGTTTCATATTGAATTATAAGAGTTTGAAGTTTGTCACTTTTTATCTTGGTGTCACCTTCATAGATTTGGATGATCTTGTCACATATAGCCTTTGTCCTATTCAACTACATGACTTTGAAAAATTTTGATTTTGTCAAGCTTCCTAACAGAGCATTGAAAACCTTTGCATTGATCTTATACTTCCTCTTTCCTACTTCATCTGTGGGAATGGAGGATGGATATTGATAACCTCCTTCAATGATTCCCCATACATCTGATCCAAGTGACTATAATTAAGCTCTTGTTCTTACCTCCGAAAAGCTAGATTGGTTCCATTGAAAAATGGTGCCCTGATAGATGTTGTTCCCTCTTGATTGCCCATATTGATGAATCTACATCAAGAGATCAAGCTTCTTTCAAAGGACCTCCTTTGATACCAATGGCTGGGAAAAATACTAACAGGGGGAATGAATCAGTATTTTAAAACTCACTTGGACTTTTATTTTCTTACTTATAATTATGAATGTGAATTTACTGAAAGAAACTCGCGTATGTACATGACTATCATGCATACAAATAGTGTATATCCAATAAACTTACTTTCCAGTTAGTTCATCATATGTTTAACTTAAACCAGAGTATCAGTATGTCAATATGCATTGATTAAATAGTGCAGTAAGAATAGAATAGACCATCACACATAAGCAACACACATGAACACCGGGATTTTTAGGTGGAAAGCTAATGTGGAAAAAACTACTGCTATTGTTGTCTTTGTATTCATCTTTTATTATAATAAAAACTTCTTACAATCTTGTATTGACACAGACTCATACTAGCATGCAGGAACCCAACTGCAGAAGGCTACAACATTCTCTCATTCTCCAACACCCACTGGAAGGGAGATCCAACCCCCTGATCGCGTTTACCAGCAGCCATTGGAAGGGACCTCCAACCCCCTGATCTCGTTTACCGACACCCATCAGAAGGGAGCTCCAACACCTTGATCTGATTTACCAGCTACCACTGGAAGGAAGCTTCAACTTCCTCACTGAAGGCTCCAACCCTCAGCACTTCTGTGGACCACATTTCATAAATTTTCACACTAGATCCACCTAATACAAAACATCACAACTTGCAGACCATTTTTCATCAAATTTTTAGACTTGACGCACTACCATCATTTGAGCCCAATACCAATTATCAAAACTAAAACTGATCACTGCAATAAATCACTATATCATAGAACCAATTGAATCGACCAATCACGAAACCATTGAGAACCAAATCAGTCAAATTATTCTCAAACAACCAAAGAAGTTATATCATTGTAACTAGAATACTAATACTTAACCCACATATTGCATCAACTTACATAATCAACTGAAAACCCTAATCAATAAAATATCAGAATATATATGCTACTTTACTTTAGCAAATCCGCGTATATACGTGACTTCCTTGAAGCATACCAGTGTACAGATCTCAAAACATTGAACCCTAGAAATGAATCATTGTCATTCTAAAATAAACTATGAGTCACACACATAAACACTTAATCATTCTGAAATAATCATAGAACCATCATTGATCTTCATTCACATACAACTGGTAGCATCATCATTATTCAACATATCAATCCTCAATCAATTGATCTTCAAACATCACTATTAAGCGTAGATCATCAAGTAAGACTTCATTGACAAACAACAAAAACACAACAAGAGTGATTAGATTGATCAAACATCTTCTTCAACAAAACCCTAACTTATATACACACTTTTCACAAAGTGTTTCCGCGTGTATACATGCTTTTAAGGAATGAAACGCGCGTACAGATTTGAATAGGTATGTGACTTACCAACATCAAACCAATGTATGTACATGCCTTTCAGGTTATAAAACCGGCAAACAGATCTGCAATTATTGACACAAACCTTCCTTGCACAACATAACTTCAGACATACCCAATCTCTGCATACATAGAATAATCACACGTCAGACATAATATCACAAATCAAATCAATCCATTATCAATATACTTATTTCAGATTTATTGGATCTGATCCATCATCAAATTCCAAGGTGCAAACGTATTTTCAGATCAAGCAAATCACTAATAGCCCATTACATGCACACTTGCTTCAGATCTAACTGTTCATGAAATATTCATCACTTGCACACACAAACGCTTTGATCTTCATCTCCTTCTATAGCTTAGCCCTTATCCAATGCTACAGGTCAAAACCACACTAATGTCAATGGTATTCTTTGATGCGATCAAATATATGTTGTTGGGCTCAATACCATGGGTCAATACTATGGTAAAGACCCTTGGTATTTAGAATACCACGGTAAGGAAACTTTATGCACATTTCCTTCTTCATACTCGCGTGTGTACGCGACTTTGCTTCATAGAACCCGCGGATACACTACTTGCTTCACAAAACCCACATATGTACATGACTTTGCTTCATAAAACCTGCGTATACACAACTTTTCTTCATAAAACCTGCATATATACACAACTTTTCTTCATAGAACATGTGTATACTTCTTCAAACTTCATCTTTACCATTCTTCTATCTCTGAACTACTATGCCTTTGACCAAACTTTCTGTCACATGTAAACACACCATGTTAACATCTTCATCAAGTATATTGCCATCAAAGACACCACATTAGTCATAATGCCAACAATTATAAATATATTTCATATTTAATTAATTATTTTAACTTTCATTCGTTATAATTATTACATCGAGGACATGCCTTAAAAGGAGGGTATAACTTCATAATAACGCTTAGTGACTCATTCATTGAAGCTACACTTTAGTCACCATCACTATGTTGCGTGTAAAGGGTTTCTACGTTTTAGTTTGTGATTGAAGATTGAAGTGTAAAAAAGGACAACAAACAATTTAAATGTTGGTAGGAAACCATTGCTTTAACGTAACCACTCTGAAAGGCCTACATATAAAATGTTTTTAAATTATATTTTATAACATTATAGATTACTTAACGACGAGCTATTCACGAGTCCACAAACTATTCACGAGAGTTTGGGTTGCACTTCCATTTTTCTATACATTGAAGGGCATGTGAGTTTAATGTCGCGTATTAAATTATGTTTAGTGAGTGGTAATAAAGTTAAAAAGATAAATTTATAAATAGAGCCAAAAGCGGGTAAAAGATGACACCAACAAGCTCCAGCGTTTGCAGGGAACCGTTGCTTTAACAGGAAGTGACGTTTCTCTTACATTACCTTTTTAAAAATATCGAGCAGAGCACGTGGTTTTATATATCTGTATGTTAATTTTTCCGTGGGTGGAAAAGTAAGATAATTTTTCTTAAAAAAAAAATTCAGGTCAAGCATGTGGTGTATCTATATTATTTTTTCCCCGATTGAAAAGAACCGTAATCACATCAAATCGAATGTAATAAAGAAATAATATTTCCATATATGGGAAAAAATTATTGAATTAATTTTATTTAAATCTAAATTATATTTTAGAATTTTGTTACACAATTATTTTAAATTTAGTTAAAAAATAATAATTTAGATTAAAGTAATTATGTATGTTTTAAAATTGTTTTTGTTTGGTTAAGAGTTGGTTTTTTTCAGATTTAAAGAAATATGTTAATGGTCCAAGACCTAAAGACATATTGCACCAGTGATAAATTTTCCTACCGATTAAAACAACTATATTTTTTTATATAAATTTAAATTTTATAAAAAAGAATACATATATTTAAATATTTCATATCAAAATAAAATTTTAAGAAAAACTTAAAATCCATGCAATGCAGGTCTAATCCTAGGATGAACTAACTTCTACTAGTTTTATTTAAAAGAATCTTAAAATCCATACATTTTCTATAAATTATGTTAAATTTTTATTTAATAAATAAATAAACAAAATTATTTTAAAATATTAGTAAGAGTCAGAAAATAGAATTTAAATAGGAAAAAATAAATATTGTTTAAAAAAATAAAAATAAAAATAAATAAACTAATCAAAAAGTTATATATTTTATTTAAAATAAATATTAAAATAATTTTTTTATATTGTAATTTTTTCCTTTTAAATTTATAATAAGATTCATACATTTCCAAAGACTTAATTGAAATTGTAAAAAAAATCAAAACTAATTAAATATTAAATGTAAATCAGAAAATATCTTCAAATTTAATTAAAATAAGGTAATTTAATTAAAATAAGGTAGATCAATTTTAAATTGGATCTATCAAGTACTCGAAGGGATCAAAACTTTGGAGGTTTAAAGTTTTTCTCAAGTTAAAATGGGTCTACGCTAATTTTAATATTTTTTTATTAAAAGTTGAATTATTCAAATTCTATGTCACAACCATTAATAAAAATTTAAATGTTAATTGTTTTCTTATTTAAACCACAACACCCATGTTATAGAAATTCAATAATTTCATAAATATTGTGGTGGGATGCTCATGTCTGAATATGGTTACAGACCATTTCTAAAGATGGCATCTCTGTCCTCCCTAAATTCAAACACAAAAAAGAAATATCCATTTCCAATAACAAAGAGGCCAATGTTTCCATTCATCTTAGGTTTCCAATTCTTGTTGATCCATTGCTCCATCAACTTCAAGGATGACCACAATCTAGTAAACTTGTCAATCAAGACCCGATCTAAGTAGGACAAAGTAGATCTGCAAAATATAAACAAAAGAAAGATTAATGAGATATTCTTTGTTGATTTCACAAATCTTGACTGCTGACCTTTTAAAGGATGCATTTTTTAAGGTCTGCCCCAAGAGGCTGAAACGTCACGATTTTGTTCTTAGGAAGAGAAAGAAGAGCCCCCTCCAATCATGTTGACATGCATAGATGCTTATGTTCTTAGGAAGAGAAAGAAGAGCCCCCTCCAATCATGTTGACATGCATAGATGCTTAAAGATCCAAGGTCTAGCTAAAATTTAGCCAAAAATTTCCCTCTTCAACATTAACCAAATTTATTATTACTAATATTAAAATATATTAAAATTATTATTACTAATATTTAATTTTATTATTTTAATATTTAAATTTAAATATTCAACTGCCATACCATAATTATTAATAAAAATTTAAATATAAATTGTTCAATCAGCTAAACCAATACACCAAGACCATACAAATTAGATAATATATTAATATTTTTTATTCTAAAACCTAATTTAATTAATAAGAAAAACTTCAAAACTAATAAATATAAATTGTGTTTTTTTCCCTATTCCATCCTAATCCTCTAGAGAGGTTTAGGATTCTTTACATCATCAGTGAACTTGTAGTACTTGAAGATGGGGAAGGTAATAATGACCGTAAACACTTTAAAACTAATTAAACAATAAATTTAAATTGAAAAGAGAAAATCATATTCGATCACGATCCTCTATAAAAGTCTAGTACTCTTCACATGAATCAGTGAACTTGCAGTCCCATGAATCAGTGAACTTGCAGTCCCCACAGGTTCACACGAAACGTTGACTTTTTCTAAAAGTGTTCAGCAACAACCATTTTTATTGACCATGCAAATATCGATACTAAAAATCTCTTAATTTAATTAAATAATAAAATTTCCAAACATTTTACATTAATGAATTCGAGTCTCACCCATTCACGATGAAGTAAAATAAATATATGTTTTACAGCGAAGTAGATTCAAGCTGGTTTCCGATGGCACGTCTCTCAAACTCCTTAACGAAGGAAGTAACAGCTTTTATTGAACCATCATATTTATATGGAATTCCTTCCAGCACTGTCACGTTCTTTTTCATATATGGTTTTACCCATTCCATGCAGGGTTCTTCTCTATTAGAGATGGTATTGTGATAATGGTAGTATCTTAACTTGCCCTCAGTCCTTCGCTGTGTTTTCCCAATCAGATTCTCAGAAAAATGAACTCCAGTGGCGTACACATTTCTTGCTTGAACTGCATACTTGCGATCTCTTCTTATTCCTCTTTTCACATCCCTAAATACTAGCTTTTCAATACCCCATTCACTGCATACAATCATGATCAAATTCAATCATTCAAATTTAAAAAACATAATTGGAATATTTATTTGAAATAATCATATTTCTTACCTGTTGGTCGACTTATTGCTAGGTTGATTCTGCAAACAGATCTTGTTGGACATGGTATATTGCTCAATGATAAACTGTGTATAGCTAGAGAGCTCATTCAGTACAGTCTGGAGAGTATTCCCACCAGGAATATATAGATACTCATCTACATCGAAGAAAAATGTCCAATTCGCCATGAATTTGTGCCTGTGCAAGCAATCGTTTACAATGAGAAACTGATTATGGTAATAACCATCAAACTGTTCCTGCTCAGTTATATCCTGCAACGTCACAAGACCTGCTCGAATCCATGGCTCCAACACCTTTCTAACTTGGGGATGCACTCCACCTGCATCGTGAAAAACAAAGTGCGATCTAGGCCCAAAGAATTTGGCATGATAAGCCATCCACTCTCTCATTCTCTGAGGACTCAGGTCACCATACAGCGAGGAACCACAGTAGAGATAATCATAGGGAGGAGCCTGGCTATAAACAGAGCCATTGTAGGTACCTTTTTCTTCCTTGAGAGCAACAATCCTCTCTGGTTTCTCAGACTGCCTGCCATTGAATGCATAGATAATAAGGTCCCCACCATTGCCATCTGTGCCTACGCTCTGAGAAAACGTGCAGTTGACAACGACAACTGTGTAAACTCGGCCATAGCCCCAGTCTGGGAGCATTTTGTAGGCCTTGCCCTTTATTCTTGCAGCTGATGAATTTTTGGGGATCCATTCACATTCAAATCGTGGCTTCCCAAAAACGTGGAGAGGCTTGGAAGCAAGACCCACGACAGCAAACGTGGCTGGACCTCCTCTGTATGCTCCCATTTGGATGAACAAGTATGCAGCATTCCCATATGCATGAAACACCCGCTTGTTGCTGTTCTCTGGCTCAAATGTTTCGGCGGCGGGGTTTGTCGTGTTGCTGTGATGAATACTATCTGAGTTGTTCACCCAATTCACCACATTCGTTTTTCTGATCTGGATACTGTATTCAATAGAATTGGAATCTTTCTCCAGAAATGTTGGGAAGAAATTTTTACAAAAGGAGATCTGTCGGGGTATAAACAGCGCTGCTATCATTAAAAGCCCCATAATCACGATCGCCCGCATGAGAAACTTGGTCTCCATGTGCCAGATGGAAGTAAATCTAGGCATACCATCTTTCTCTTTGCCCTTGCCCATCGACATGATAACAGAAACTAAACGCAAAATACTCTTGAAATCTAGATCTATGTAATTAAAGCCGGAACAACCCTAAATTAAACATTGCAAGGTTGTTCTGAGTGGAAGCAGATCTGGAAAAAATGAATGCAAAATTATCTGATTTAATAGTGATGCATTTAGCCCTTCAAGCCCATGCAAGATGTGGACCTTGTAAAATATGGTCTCTGTTTCCTGACTTTTTGGCCGGAGCTTCAGAGAAATCGGAGGGTGACGCGACCTGAAAATTACAGGCCAGGAATGATTGTATAAAAAAAACAGAATGCTTGCGTCCCAAGTAACCATATTCTTCCTGAATTCAACCTTAGATCACCGCAAAAAACAAAAAATTCATGAATTGAAGCAGCAAACTTACAAAGTTTCTGTAAACTATGCAGCTGATGCCGGCTTCCCTTCCATCTGTATTGCGTATCGATCAGCGATTTTTCGTCTGGCGAGGATCAGTAGCGGTGTGCATTGAAATGTTGAAAAACTTAAATATTTTTTAAGCCTAATGTAAATATTTTATTCTTTTATATTTATTATTTTAATGTCCGCGTTTTCTTGACGATGTAGCCCTGTCGGCTAACCAATCAAAAGGGTTTACCAAAAAAATTATTTTGTTAATAAAAATTATGTTAGTTTATAAAAATTATTTTGTTAATAGGCGTTTTCAGAGTCCTCGTTTCATTGAAATTTCCAAATGCCAAAATATTAAGTCTAACATAAAATATTTATTCTTTTATTTTTATTATTCTAATATCGGTGTTTTCTTAACGATGTTGATGTGTAGATTAATCAATTAAAAAAATTACAAAAATATTTTTCCCGATATCGTTTCTGCATTTATGTTAGTTTATAAAACTTATTTTTCAGTAATAATTAAAATGTTTACCAAAGGTGTTGGTTCTTTGTTATCCTGTATTTCAAAGGGTTAAATTCTCTATCTACCTTAGCCTGAACTCCAAAAACACTACTTATCATTTTTACCTTGGCAACAATCCTTTCTATGTGAAGTTAAACTACCCAACCAATTCCATGATCTTATCATCTTAAATATCAACCCATTTGTTCAAGCTAATGTATCAAGCTTTATCCACTTAGACACATGTAAGCAACTACTTCTTAATTTACAAACCCTTTTCATATATAGCTCCCACTCTCTCAACCACACCGAGGTTCTTTATCTTTATAGCTAATAGAGCATATGCTCGTCTAGAGGAGTCATCATGATAAGTTCTTCCCCTGAGGGAAAGGATGAGATGTTATTGCCCATTAATAATTAAGTTTTTCTTTTATTTAGCGATGGCTAGAGTTTTGTTTAATAATTAAGTTTTTTTTTTATTTAGCAATGGCTAGAGTTTTGTTTTGTTTTGTTTGCTCATATTAAGATATTTAGTTTCTTGTTTATTTTACTATTATATTTTCTTTGTTTTCATGATTCATTAAGATTTTATTGGATTTAAAAAGGTTTTGGGACAACATGGAAATATTATTTGAAGACTTATAACTTACCCTCTATTTCATTTAAATCAATTTAGCTAATCTATATATCGGTTCAAAACTTTAATACATATTCTAGTTTAACACAAAGACATTACCCATTAAATGCAAGACAAACACGGAGCACTCAGGGCTGTGATAAAAAACCTCCAAACCAAACATCCTCATGTTCAACTTACTGAAGCATAATGTCTCCCCACAACAAAATTCATCCCCAAACCTCAATGTACCAACACCAAAAACAACTCCCCACAACAAAATCCATCTCCAAACCTGGATGTACCAAAAACAACTCAAGAAAATGAAAAAAATGAGAAGTTCTCCTCCCACTAAAAGTTCATCTTACTGTAATGTTTTTCATCATTATCTTGAGAATCTTCCTCCAAATTTATTTCATAAATTTACTCTAAATTTATTTTTTAAAGATTTAAGTTTTCTCTCTTCCTAATTTTCCAATGACTACTCAAAGCCCACTAGTTTGAATTGGTTTAATGGGTGTTCATTCTCTCACTAGTTTGAATTGGTTTAATGGGTTTCATTCTCTCACTAGTTTGAATTGGTTTAATGGGTGTTCATTCTCTGTGTAATCTTTTTATGTTTTCCTTTGTTTGAATTTTGGAAAAAAATCTTCCAATTTTTTTAAAAAAATAATAATAATTATAATGTAAATATCATTCTCAAAATCTAATTTATTTTTCAAACCACTAAATTAAAAAAATATATTCTTTAATATTAATTGTATATTTATTTATGTGATTTTTGGAATAAAAACCACACATTAAATTATCATTGGAAATTATTAAAGATTTTGATTAAATTATAACCATTTTGTTCCATATAAAGTTTTTTAAACAATTGGAATTTTGAATAGCCGTCAAAGTTAGTTCAAGTGATCTAGAGCCAAACATGAAGTTGCATCATATTGCTCTTAGTTATTATTGATCATAGGTTTGACTCTTAAAAGTCCTTTACTTTTTCCTATATATATATATAAAAGAAACTAGAAGAGTCATATCAATAATGAGTAGTCTAACTAGAAAACAATTTTTGGCAAGCTTTTGGAAAAATCCAGTTGAATTTTGGAAATCCAGGTTACAACTTTTAAACTATATAATTTTATGTGGCCTAGGAGGATTTTGAGGTTGTTGAACCCACAACATTCGGTGAAAAAATTACCATCTTAACAAAATTGTAGCCTCATTAGACAACACCTGTAAATAAAATATAAACTCCAATATGCAATGAACTCTAACCATAGCCATATAAATAAATTTGTTAGTAAACGCTAATAGACATCAAAATGCTCACAACAACCATATAAATTAAATGGCCAATAAACTTAACACCAAAATACTCACTCCATAATACATGTCAAATTTCCAAGATTAAAAAGGTGGTAGAAATTAACTAAAATATAATTTTATGTTACATTATTATTATTATTATTATTATTAATTATAAAAAGAATTAGTATATGAATTAAATATTATATCTTTAAGAAAAAATGTCACATATTTTTTAACCATTTACTTTAGCATGAGATTTTTAACTTGTAAATACACTTTATCACAATACCATGAGTCAATACCATAGTTCTCTAATACCATATGCCAAAAAAACCATAACTCATGTTCATATGGCACATATTCATGTGATTTGTTCAAGAAAAAAAGTGGTATGATAGATCATATTCTCCTCTATACTAAAAACAAATCATGGGTGGCTTAACACTCGATTGGTCTATGGATGTGAGGTTTGGGGTTGTAGCATCTCTAGAGAATCCTGGAGAAAGATTGAGAAAATCTAGAAGCGTTTTATAACGTATAACCTCAAAATTAAAAGCAACAAACCCTATCCTATTCTCCTTATAGAAGTGAGTCTTTCCCCTATCGAGAGCCTAGCTATGACTAGGCTTCTATTGTACAAGCACAAACTCAATAACATAGGAGACCATAGACTTCCTAAGCTAGCTTTAAATTCCAGCCAAAACCACCTAAGGCTCAAACGAGGCTGGTATAAAGACACCAAGGCCTAGTTAAACCATTGGGAGATTGACGAGAATGTTGCATTAAAAAACATTAATAACATTAAAAATATTGTTACTTCTAAGTTCAAAGAAAAAATGTGGTATGAGAAAGATTTAGCAGCTAAAAGAAAATTAAGATATTATAAGGAGGTCATCAACCCCACCCTAGAAGATCAAAAGTATCTCTCTGTTTTAACTAGCTCAAAGAAGAAAATTAATATAGCCAAGATTAGAACGAACTCTCATGAGCTCCATAGTGAAATGGGTCATTGGGTAGTTCCTAAAACACCATGGATGGAAAGGTTCTGCCATCTCTATGAGAATACGAACATCGAGTATGAAAATCACTTCCTCTTAGAGTGCCCGGCGTACAACCACATTAGATCTCAATTTCAAAATCTTTGTTGCAATACTGACCTCCCTAGCCTTTTACGTTGTCAAAATTATAGTGAGCTCAGGAGGCTTCTCTCCAAGATTTTTGAGCATAGGAATAAAATCTTAAATCAAACTAAATAATTTGTTTCTTTAGGTCCAACAGACCAAAGTTTGGTCTCAGTGGACATTAACCATCATCATCACCATGATCTCTTTTTAAAGAACATGGAGGGTCATGGCTAAAGATTGATTGTGAATCATCTTGTGTGGAATACCATGTTTACCCAAATAAAAAGATTAAAAGGGAACTTTACCTTTCCCTATACAAATAAATAAATACTAGTCATACAATTAAATGGTCAATAAACACCAATACTTATAAAAAAAAGTTACCTTATGATACATTTTACATTGCTAAGATTTTAAAAGAATCATAAAAATTAACTAAATTATAACTTTATTTTACCTTATTGTTATTGTTATTATTATTATTTATAAAAAGAATTAATATATGACTTAAACATATATAGATTTTAAAAAAGCATACAAAATTATTTTGAACCATGGAGATTTACGGTCACTTGATCATAGAAATTCTTAATTTAAGTAACTTTGTTACAATATCATGGGCTAATACCACGACTTACTCATACCATATACCCAAAAAGCCACAACTCATATTCATATGGTAAATATTCATCTAATATTTTTTTTCCATTAATCAATTTAATTGAAAATATAGAAAACTCATGAATCGTAACTACTTTTAAGATAAATCTCTATCTTTAATTTGTGACTACTATTAAGAATATTCTAAAATAATTGTGTATATTAAGTCCCTATTATACACCTAGTAATTATTAACTATTAAATTAAAATTTTAAAAACCATATTCAAAAACTTACATATCCTATATATATAATTATAATTTTTTTAATGTTAAAATAAAAAAAAAAAAACATTTATACTCAAATTGTATTTATATAATTAAAAATAAAATATATTAAAAATAATAATATTAATTTAAAAATAATATATATCTTCCCAATATAATATTTTTTATATTATAATTTTATAATTACTATAATTTTATTTCGAACCCGAATTTTTTAAACATATAGAATTTTCAAAGTTGTTAAAATATAATTTTTTATTATTTACTTTTATATAGAATATTATTTCTTTAAAACAAAAACCCAAATTTATAAAACATATAGAATTTTCAAAGTTGTTAAAATGTAATTTTTTCTTATTTAATTTTATATAGAATGTTATTTCTTAAAACAAAAAAATTACATGATTTAAATTTATAAATATGTTATTTTACTTATTAATTTGTATTTATATAATTAAAAATAAAATATATTAAAAAGGAATAATATTAATTTTAAAAATATATATATCTTCTAAATATAACATTTTTTATATTATAATTTTATATTTACTATAAATTTACTTTAGACCCAAATTTATTAAACATATAAAATTTTCATAATTTTTTATTATTTACTTTTATATAGAATATTATTTCTTTAAAACAGAAACCCAAATTTATAAAACATATAGAATTTTCAAAGTTGTTAAAATGTATTTTTTAATTAATTAATTTTATATGGAATGTTATTTAAAAAAAAAAAAATTACAAGATTTAAATTTATAAATATGTTATTTTATTTATTATTTAATTTTATTTAGAATATTATGATTTTGAAATATTTTAAGAAAATAAAAAATAATATTAGATATTATTTTGGGATTCAACTACGTTAAGTAAGTCATTCATGTATGACTATTTCCATAAACTAACTAATTTCTCATACTTTAACAAAAATGTGATATTTCTATACATTTTAGATTCACATTTAAAATGCACTTATTTTACTTTAATTTTTGAAAATTTTATCACATACATACCTATATACATAGATATTTAATTTCTATTTAATTAATTATATTATTTAAAAAAGTGTCCACCTCTAACTTTTTATCCATTTGTAACAACTTATCCCTCTTATGTTCAATATTCTAAATACAGATATATTCATTTTTTAATTAATCTAATAAATTGTTACATCAAATATATTATAATCATTAATCTTAAAATTGTTTATTTTATTTTTTAATTATAATATTAATTTTATTTTTTAATATTTTATAGATATAAATTAAATTTAATTAGTTCTATTAAATTTTGGTAATTTGTTTTTTTTTTTTTTATAATTGAGAAAATATTATTTATATATATATATATATATATTTGGGACGATAGAATTTGTCAGATTTGCAATACTAACAGAGTGGAAGATGAAAAACATTTCCTTTTAGACTATCAGACTCTTACTCACATCCGCTCTCAATTCTCTAACATCTGCCACACTTCAAATCTTCCCAACTATAGTGATTTTGGAGCGCTTCTTTCCCTTCTTTTTTATCATAGGAACAAGGTTTTTTTTAAGCTTGGTAATTCCTTTCTATTAATTTTCATAAACTGGGCAGATTACATCCATGTATCTATGAGTTAGGTGGCCTCAACCTTCCCATTGGGAAACTGAGTCTGTTGACCACCTATATGCAAAGTAAGCCATCCATAAACACAAAATTTTGAGAATGTCCAACCATGTCATATATACTTGCATGTCTTTGTTCTTCCTATGTCCTAGATAGCTATAAACATAATTGTAAATACTACTCTCTCTCTCTCTCTCTCTCTCTCTCTATATATATATATATATATATAAACATTCATAAACAACATAAGTTTACTGTCACTGGTCATCTTCGTCCGATTCAACAAGGGTAGGATCTTGCACATTGGATCTAGGAAGCTCCGAGTGGAGGATGCATAGGATGTGTTGTTCAATCCGATTGAGTCTTCCACTCTACTGCTGGAGCTGAAACTGAACACTTTCTAGAATCCTTATGAGCTATGACTTCTCTGAGTTTCCCCGGATGCCCTTCCCACTGCGCCGAATGGGCCTGTGCGTGTTGGTGAGGAGGAGGTTGAGCAATGGCCTTTGCCAATATCATAATCCAAAATAGACGAATCATCTGTTGGTATTAAGAGACTCACCCCCACGTGTACCTAGGATCTAGAGAAACTTCCTGCCACTCATCTTGTTCCATATCACTTTCTTCCCCAACCTAGAAAATTTCCTCCTCCCACTCTGCAATGATATTTTTAACTTTGTTCAGGCTGCTGGCATGGTATGCCTCAAAAGCCTCCTCAATGATGCTCACAACTAGCCTGCGCCCACAGCTCTTCCCGCCCCAGATGACGAATTGGGTCTACCCCCGGGCCTGAGTGCTCTTCCTCTATCTCTCGCGACCTTTGTTCCCTATTGCATTGTTTCAAGGTTCCTTTTCTCACGCCATACCAATTATGTTCCGCAAATGCTCCTCCCTTGGCTTTTCCAGTCAGTCATGAGCTTGGGTAGTGGGATAGGAACACGATGTAAACAAATGTCACGTCCTACGAACTAACCTACTACATAGACACACAATTCCAACCAATTGAGATCCTCCTTCCACTGAACATCAATGATAGAGCATCTTGCCACTTTGATAGTGAATTCAAGGTGACTCGCCATGCCTTGCGACAAGAAGAACTGGGCCAAGCGATGAGGGTCAACTCGTATTATCCTCATGTCATCCCTCCAGGAATATCAGGTCTCCCTACCGTTACAATGAATTGGCCAAGTGACACTGATATTGTTGGTCACGGGTATGGATATTCCTTGATACCACTCCCCCCTCCCCTTGAGCACACTGAAATGCGTCTCTTTACCATCAGCTATGTCACAGGCCACTGCCACAAGGAATGGTCTTGTCAAATAGAATTCCCTCCCACAGACACCCAACCTCTCCTAATCTCTAAGGGAAATTTCACATGTTCCCAAAGCCCCAGCCCAATGGCGTTGGCGCCAAGGGTTCCTTTCCATTCTTCAATCTTCTCCCTTAATCCACCCAACCAGACCCGTTGAGGTCCCCCTTATAGACTCACTCCCTTCCTCCACTTCAACTTGACAGTCCCCCATCTTTGAAAGGAAAATGCCCAACTCCATAGACACTGACATAACCATTACAATTGCTGCAACAAAAATCACTAGGGTTCAATCCTCTGAGATTATATGTTCAAGTCGGACCATTTACTGAACATGCTGACCAATTAGAACATCGTCAGGATGACCTATTACAATAGTTCACATGCCATTGTGTCCTAGTGCTAAGTCAACATAATGAAATAACTCACAACTTATTAAATAATTTTTGGGGTGCTTCACCTTTTGGGGACTGGGGTGACATGAACCTATGGGACCATATACCACTCACACTAACCAATAAGTAAACCACTAGGATGATGTTTCTACCACCTCAATGTAATTGTGTCCTCCTTTTCCATGTGCCACTATCCAAAAAGTGCCAGGTGTCATCCATTTTTGACCCACCTGACTGCTTGAAAATGCCAAAAATGCATACCACATTTCACATACCTATTGGTGCCACGTGTCCTATTGGTGTGTTGAGATGGGGTCCCCTGGGTCGGTTTTGGGGAAAAAGCCCAAGTTTTGATGTAAAAAGATGTAAAGTCTCTGCAAATTGTGGACATGGAGCCTGTAGTTAGTTAAGAGTCAAAAAGGGGTTTTACCCTCATTCATGTAAACTTGAGTTGGTTTTTGAAGATCTACCCATGGTCCGCAGACCATGGGATTATATAAATCGGTGTATCTTAGAGAGTCTAAGAAAAAAAAAGATAGAGATAGAAGTATTTTGTCTATGGGTACGAAAAAAGGAGTCTACAGATTTAGTGCAAAAAAGTAAGAGGAAAGGCTCTGCAGCTGAGTGCGTAGAGGCCTAGAGTAGTGTCTACATCTGAGTGTGCAGACCCCTGCAACTGTGTTATGAAGCCAGCTCAAGAAAAGATAGAAAAGATAAATCCATGCCTTAGAATTTAGCCTCTTCGAGGGGGCAATAGGGGCACAACAATGTTAATAAGGGGTACAACTACAATAGTAATGGGGTAATCACTAGTATTATAGGGACCTATCATGCCCCTCTCCTTCAAAAAAAGTGTTGTCCTCAACGCTTGAGTAGACTCCTATATATAGAAAGGAGGTCTTTTCATTTGTATCATCCAAGAATTGTTCATTTATGTAATGTAAAGGAGGTTGCCCCCTCGAAGAGGCTGAATTCTAAGGCATTGATCTCTCTTTTCTATCTTTTCTTGAGCTGGTTTCATAACATTTGGTATCAGAGCCGACATAACAATAATAATGTAAGGGCACAATAATAACAATAGTGGGCTTCTATGGGTCACAATAGTAACAATATGGGCACTACATGGGTACATCAATATAATAAGTGGGTTTTACTAATAACAATAACGGGTTACACTAGTAGTATAGGGGCCTAACAAACTGAGTGCAAAGGGAACTATTGAGTCTATAAATCTATGCTGAAGATCAATAAAGAAGATTGTTGCAGAAATTCCTGTGTTTTATATCTTTACTTCCGTTATGTACGATTGTGATATATGTTGTGAGGAAATGATGTCTTTATAAAATAATGATGTATTGATGCTTGAATTTACATGATTCGTCTTATTATCTGAACGAAATTAATGTTATGTGATTACGTGAAGATCATAACACTTTCTGTTAAAGTTATCGAACACTTCGGTAGATCTGAGTAAATACTGACTTAAGGTTAATCTATGGTGCGCGTAAGTAGCTAATTTTCCTATTCAGGGTCTACAAAAACTAGTCGTAGACCTTCGTGGAGGTCTGGAGGCCAATTGAGGGAAGATATATTGCTAAGCCTTAAGGGCTTAGAGATTTGTGTGAAGGAAGGTCTAGGTCATAAAAGGACATCAGACTGATCTTTGGATGCGAAAACTTGGTTCCAACATCACCCCATACTGCTTCAGGTGAGACTTCAGTCCACGCTACATGGATTGATGTCGAAAGGGCCAGTAATGTAGGGATTTGTTTGCCGCAACTAACTTTGAACCTGGGTTAGGACCCCCTAAGCCAAAAAATGGTTCCATTGTCGACACCGCAATCTACGTAAAGAGATGTGTGATGTCGCATCATTGGAATCCAACCAAGAAGGAAATTGAGAATTGGTTGGATAGAAAGATCCATGAATTCGTGGCGCAGGAAAACAGGAATCTATGCCTGACAAAATAACAGTGGTTGGACAAATATTTGTACACAGAAATATACG
This sequence comes from Pinus tabuliformis, assembly GCA_031772625.1. Taxonomy (NCBI): domain Eukaryota; kingdom Viridiplantae; phylum Streptophyta; class Pinopsida; order Pinales; family Pinaceae; genus Pinus; species Pinus tabuliformis. The sequence continues at coordinate 176,509,117 of CM062818.1, forward strand.
AAATTTTCTTCTACACCTTCTCGATTGAACTATACGAGTGGATAGCTAAATTGGTAGATGCCAAGGAAGGTGGAGGCTTGATGGTCAAATAATGTGGACTCCGGAGCTAGTGCAGAGGTTGGAAGCCTTTGAAGATAATATCGCGCGCACTATTGGCCATTGGCTTGATCGGGTTATAGGAGGATTTTTTCCAGAGTTCGTGGTTGACACCTCGATCAGTTATAGCAAAGCAAAATGACGCTTCTTCAAAGGACCATGAAGTAAGTATTTGAGATATTTGAATACCTGGATTAAGATGCTCTTGTGTGAAAAACGGGTTATGCCATTGCCTTGATGTTTGGATCTAAGCGAAGTGGATGGAGCTTTAGAAACCAAGAGAAAGTAGGTCCTAAATACAGCCCATTGATTGGACCTCCTTCAAGTGACGACGAAGGAGCCGTGCAGGCCTCGCCATGAAGTGCTCTAAAGTTGATAAGACAAGGTTTTCCTCAGATACATAATCTTTCCACACCACCTCCACCTTCACCTCCACAACCTACACCTTCGTCCACTCCACCTCCACCACCACCGTTGTTCGAAATGTCGAATACCATGAAGTTGTCGGTTTTCAAGGGCTTAGGAAGTGAGGAAGCGGATCAGTTTTGGTTTGTTGCGAAGGTTGTGTGGACAACAAAATAAATTACAAATGATAATATAAATAAGGCACAGTTGGTTGCCGCTCTGCAGGATCATGCGCTGATATGGTACGTTAAGTACTGCACTGATAATCTGTTGGTGTCATTAGCAGACACTCATACCGCTTTGAACAAAGAATTCGGTATGCTTAAGTCTGACTCGCAATCGGTAATTGGATTTAAGGAAATCACGATGAGGCCTAGTGAAATGCCCTGGGAGCTGGATCAAAGACTGAAGTGCGGGATCTGTGAAGCTAATATGCATCTCACAGATATTCAACACTGCGAATGGTTTATAGCCTCGCTCCTGCCCCACCTAAGGATTGCTTTATCACAACAAAAGATAGGAACTCAAGTGGAAGCTCTGGAAATTGCGATGAGATTGAATGAAACACCTATTCAGGACACATCTTTGGGAGTCCAACAAATTTACTCACAATTGCAGAACCTCTGTTTGGAATTGCATAGCTTGAAAAAAGAAAAGGAGGCTAGGATAGAGGTGCATGAAGAAGTCTGGTGCCTCAAGTGTAAGAGCCAAGGGCATGATAAGGATCATTTCCCTGTCTTCGCAAATTATATCACCGAGGGGGGGGGGGGGGGGGGGGGGCAATGCCCTTGAGGCAGGAAGCTCCAGTAGGACCAAGTATGGGGCCTACACTATGGTGCACTATTTGTTAGGTGGTTGGAAAAAATGTAACGGATAACTGTCATTTGCTGCAAAAGTTTGTGCAGACACCACAAAAATTGTTCTATGATTTCTGTAAATCGATGGGCCATGATGAGCACCACTGTCGTAACTATGAACTAATGATGGAGAGGACACCTACATATCGAATGCAAGTAGAAACTCGGCCTCTGGATCAAGGTGCTGGGGCAGCACGTGGAGGATATCAAGGGTGTGGACGAGGCCGAGGAGGAGGAGGACTAGGTAGAGGTCATGGACAGGTCATTTTGTATAATTGTGGAATAGCAGGGCACTACGCACAGGAGTGTATTAGTCAGACACACCCATCATGTCAATAATGCACTCAATTTGACCACATAATAGAAGAATTCCCAGTGTTGATAGCTAAGATGCAGGAGAAGAAGTTGCAACCTCAACATCTTACCCAAAACGTAGAGATGACGAGGGCCGAGCCCCACAAGGAAGATCCAAATGTGAATATCATGCTACGAAGTGGAATAACGACTAGTTATGTAAAGGAAAACAACCTGAAGAAAGTGGGTGGGTCCGCAAGGCCCCAAAAAAGGAGTTTGGGTTTGATCTGGATTGTGTGAAGGAAACATTTATGGAGGCGAAGAAAAGCTTCACTGAGGCCTCTATCTCAGGAGGATAGGACAAACTACCAGAAACCGGCGTGCCTAAAGAGGTTGACCCCTCTATGCTTACTACCTTCTTAGAGACTTGTATGAAACTACTGCGCGATAGCAAGGCTGTGAAAGGGCTACAAGAATTGATAAATAAGTGTGCTGGGAAGGAAAATGCTCTTGAAGGACACCACGTAGTCAGAAATATTGGCAAAACATAAGACAAGGACAGGGTGTGAGATGAGGCTCACCACGCAAATAGGAGACTATGAGATGGACTAGGTTATTTTGGATATGGGATCTGATGTGAATGTTTTGCCTAAACAGACATGGGAAAGAATGGGGAGGCTTGCACTGTAGTGGTCTCCGATTTAGTTGTGGATGGAAAACCAACAAAAGACTATCCTTATGGAGTGATTGCATGGAGTGACCGTAGATATAGAAGGTGTGAGTGCGCTAGCTCATTTTCAAGTGATAGAGATTGTTGATGACAACAATCCATACCCCACACTCCTTGGTATTGATTGGGCTATTGACATGAATGGGGTCATCAATTTGAAGAAGTATATAATGTCATTTGAAAGGAAATCACTCCGCATTGTAGTACCATTGGACCCTGCAGAAGGACCGCATTATACTGAACCGGTTCGTGACTATGAGGAAAGTGATGATGATTTGGATCAAATCTACAAAATTACGGTGTGAGACCAAGATTGGGTTAATCCAACAACTGATGGACGGATTGCATGGGACCACGAAATCTCCTGTACCTTAGACTCAGATGAAGAATTAGAGCATTGGCAGAATAGGCTGCATGAAGTATCTACATTGCGTTGTAATATGATGACTAAATCACTATACTGTGTGTCATTGGAGGTAAGAAATTTAACTTATTACGATGTTTTAGCTAATGTAGATAATTTTTTGGATGCTTTTGAAAGAGAATTCCTAGAGGATCATCGTTTTCAGGTACTTGATTTAGCATTATGCACTACGCCCGCTCGATGGTGGGGTACGTAGAAGGACAACTTTAATGAATGGCGCAATTACAAGAGGATGATGAGGATGTGATTTGGTCATCCTAAAGTGCGGTTAACTGAGAAATATGATGGGAGGAATGATCCACGCGATCATTTAGCAAAGTGGACTAAAGTCTATGGAACAGAGCTGTAGCTAGAGTGGGTGCACTTATTCTGTCACACTCTGGATATAATCCCTATGAATTGGTACCTGGAAACAGAGCTCCACCACGGCACCATGGAGTGGGATATATTAAGGGAAGGATTTTTTATGACCTTCAGTTTTGAAGACGAATTCAAAAGAATTGATAATGCACTGCAGGAGGTTAAGGCAACAATCTTTAGAATTCTGCAGGATCCTTTGGAATTGGTTCAACCATATTGGAGCACCCAGTTGTGCCATGCGCTGGAATGCTATAATGTGACTTCTGAAGGGGAGGATGAGGATCTAAGGAATATCAATATCCCAGAAATGAAAGGTCACTGTGAGGTCGAAGGTCCATAAATAGAGAACCCAGATATCACCGCACCATTGAAAACTAGGCAAGTAAACATTGGTACTAAAGCAGAACCAAAATTTACGAAGATCGGAGATTATTAGGATGATGCCACAGTGGATAAAGTTGTTGAGTTACTCCGCGAGTACCAAGATCTTTTTCCTACAAAATTTTCGGACTTGAAAGGCATCATAGGTGATTTGGGTGTGATAAAAATAAATTTGAAATCGGATGTGAAACCCGTTAAGCAGAGGCCATATCTCCTTATTCCCAAATATAAGGAAAATGTTTTCTTGGAATTGGACAAGATTCTTGAAGCAGGCATTATAAAACCAGTGGAGGAATATGATTGGGTGAGCCTAATGGTAGTTTAGGAAAAGAAGCAGAAGGGAGAGATAAGGATTTCTGTAAATCTAAGAAAGCTTAACGATGCCTGCATCCATGATCCTTTCCCAACCCCATTTATTGATGAGGTACTAGACAATGTTGGAGGACAGGAGGACTACTCATTCACTAATGGGTTCTCTAAGTACCATTAGATTAAGATCACACTGGAATATAGGAGAAAACAACCTTTGTGACAAAATGGGGGTGTTTTCAGTACACAGTGATGCCATTTAGACTCAAGAATGCATCGACGATACTCTCTCGCATAGTCATCGCGGCGTTCACAGAGTTTACTCACAAATTCTTGGAGGTATATTTTGATGACTGGACGATGTTTGGGATAGTAAAGCACCATGTAGCCAGTCTACGCTTAATGTTGGATACATGTTGAAGATATTAGATTGCGCTAAACCTAAAGAAGTTCTTATTCTGCTTCCCATTTGGCATTTTTCTAGGTCATGTGGTATGCAAGCAAGGACTAATGGTGGATCCTACCAAGATCATGGTAATAGTCAATTTGGAGGCCCCAAGGAGTGTCAAATAGTTGTGCGCAATGCTGGGCCATACTGGGTTTTATCGGAAGTTCATTAAGGCTTATGCTCAGATTACTGTGCCTATGGAGACGCTATTAAAGAAGGACGTCACATTCTGTTGGGATGAAGAATGTCAGTGTAGTTTGGATATATTGAAAGAAAAGATGGTCACCGCGCTGATCTTGGTCTTCCTGGATTAAAAGAAGGAATTCCATGTGCACGTTGATGCCTCATGTATTGCATCGGGAGTAGTGCTTACATAGGCTAGCAAAGGAGAGATGGATCACCCTATAACCTTTGCAAGCATGAAATTATCAAAGGCTCAAAAGAACTACTCCAAGACAGAGCACGAGGGATTGACTATGGTGTATGCACTCCAAAAATTTAGACACTATCTGTTGGGTGGACATTTCAATATGTACACAGACCACTCCGGTTTGAAGTACCTAGTCAATAAGCCTTTGTTGGGGGGGAAGATATGCAGATGGCTTCCATTATTTCAAGAAGATGACTTTGGGGTAATTATGAAGCCAGGAAGGTTGAGTGCAAGACCTAACCATTTTTTTCAAATTGAAACAGGGGAGGAGCCTACTAACTTGGAGGAAGGGTTTCCCGCTGCACAGCTCTTCGCGGTGCTCGTAGAGGATAATCATTTTGCAAATATTTTCCACTTTTTGACTATAGGGACGACTCCAAAAGGATACACCAGCTAGCAGAAGAAAGAATTAGTAGTGCGTGTGACAGATTTCTCGGTAATTGCAGGACATTTATATAAGATGGGATTGGATGAGGTACTCCGACGATATGTGCCTGATTTTGAAAGAAATAGAATCCTTGCTGAAGCTCATGGAGGAGCTACGGGAGGACATTATGTAGGAAAAGAAAAAACGTAGAAGATTTTGCACGCCAGTTTGTGGTGGCCTACATTACATAAGGATACAAAAGCATATTGTAGGGCGTGTGATGCATTTCAAAGAATGGGCATTCCATCACGAAGGGATGAGATGCCTCTGAACTCTTAGATGTCACTGCAGCCATTTGAGAAATGGGCAATCGAGTTTGTAGGACCGATTCAGCCCCAGGCAAGAAAACAGGTGCGCGCTATATCATCACCATGACAAAGTATCTGACTAGATTGGTGGAGGCACAGCCTGTGAAGGATTTTACAGGGGCTACAATAGTTAAATTCTTGTTTGAGTATGTGTTCACAAGGTTCAGTTGCCCAAAATTGTTGATGAGTGATCGTGGTACGCACTTCCTCAACAAAACAATCAGTGTGTTGACATAAGAGTTTCAGGTGTATCATCAGAAGAGTACGCCATATCATCCTCAGGCTAATGGAACAGTGGAGGCCTTCAATAAGATATTGGAGAATGCGCTGACAAAGATTTGCAATGCGCAACAGAATGATTGGGACGTGCACATACCAACAATATTATGGGCGTACAGGACTACTTGCAAAAAACTAATAGGTCAGACACCTTTCCAGTTGGTCTATGACATAGAAGCTGTGATGTGTATGGAATATATCATACGTAGTCTATGCATAACAACTTTCACAAGGATGGAAAACCATGGAGCCTTGGAAGAACTGATCACGCAGTTGATGGAGCTCGAAGAGGATAGATTCTTGGCTGGATTTCATCAGCAAGTACAAAAGGAATGTGAAAAAGCATGGCACGATCGACACATCAAGCTGCGCACATTCAAGGTAAATGATTTGGTATTATTATATGATAGTAAGTTCGATAAGTTTCCAGGAAAGTTTCAGATGCACTGGTTGGGGCCATATGTCATCAAAGAAATCACAGATGGGGGCACGGTTCAACTCACAAAGCTGAACGAAGAACCTTTCCCGGGAAGGGTGAATGGGAGTCGGTTGAAGCCGTATGCAGGAGATCTGGCTCAATGACTATATGGTGGCGAATAATCTTAGTACTCCAGGTAGCTGTAAGGGAGTGCGGGACTATAAACTACACTGCTCGGTTTTGGGGACTATGCAATAGTGGGGCTACGCGAAACAGGGTGATGTCATAGTACCAAAATCCATGCGAAGGGAGCTATGCTTTGGAGGGATATACTATGCAACATAGCCATAAAAATGAGCGTTAGAGTCACTGTTAATGATTTGAGAGCCAGGAGACGGTTAAGAAGAGTAGGTGGGTGACATTTAAGGCTGAAATATCTGGATATCTGCCACCAAATCAGCATTTATGAATGGATTTTGGGGCGAACAGTTAGATTTTAATTCAAATTCTCCTATAAATTACGTGTGACAATCCAGCAAAGAACACTTTGCACCCTTAGATTTTTGAGCTGTGCTATTTGTTGCTTATGAATCGTAAGTTTTTCAAAGATTTGGTCGCAAGATCTATGTTTGATAATTTACCTGAGGAAATTCGATAATTCATTTATAGCACTATGTCTAGACTAGGTGAGACTGCAAGCACTAAGTAACTGTTGCCTTTGAAGGAGTGGTTCTAGAAGTTGTGAGCATTGAGGCTCCAGCTCCTATGCCTATGGCACCGAGGCCGCCTAGGCCAAAGCCTACACCAGTGCACAAGATCCACAAGCCGAAGAAAGACAAGTAGAAAAGGTTGGTGCCAGTGTGCGAGTCACCTAGAAAGCATTCTGCTACCTAGACATAGAAGAAGGACAAGTAGCTTGAGAAGGTTCTAGACTTGGAGGTTGAAGCAGGTGCTAAACATATAGATGTTGAGGGTGCAGAGCCCATATCCAAGTTTATACAGTATATCCCTCCACGTAAAGGGAAGGCGAAGGTCACCAAGGACCCAAACTCAGAAAAATTCATCATCCACATGCCCCTATTGCCAGAAACGAAAACCTTCGAAGGTCTGCGCCTGGTGTAGGTTCCCCTCTTAAAGGTGGAGGATTGGGATTTGGCTGACCATGAGAGGTTCCCCCACCTCACAACAAAGAATTACATGAACCGGGTATATTACAAAGACTCCGGTGTCACTACGTTGGAGACAGTTCAATGGATCCGCAGAGTCGAGCAGTTCGGGTTATTAAACCTGATGTGGGTGCCCCATTACCACCGCACTAACATAAATAACACTGGTATATGACAACTACTGACTCTGGTGCACGATGGGTGCTTATGGCTTGGCATGCCTATCCCCATCACAGACATGCTCATCCATAGGATCATGCTCCTGCCACATGAAGGCTTGAATTGACCAAGGAGTTTGGTAGAAAGACAAGTGAGTAGGACTTGGCAGAGAAGATGAAGAATAAATTTGAGCTTCTCAAGGAGTGCACGGGTACTCCATAGCATCCATCAACAATGTTACAGTGAAAATTGCCACCCAGATACTAGTTGGCAAGGTCATGAGGAAGTGCCACAGGAACGAGGTTCTGACGCCTGTGATCTCATTAGCTGCACAATGCACGGAGGGTGTGTAGTTTAACTGGTCATGCTATTTATGTCACGATTTCCTTGTGAATTATCATGAGGCTCATGTTGGGTTGTCTTATATTCTTTCCATTACTAGCCCACATAGTTAACGGGGGGGTTAGAAAGAGGCAGAGCCCCCCCTTCATTGTGCCGATTGCGTAGCGGGGGGAGTCACAAGGGGTTTGAGGGGTGCATGTAACCCCACTCTTTTGGGTCCGGGGCAGCACCCTGGAAAATTTTGGTTTTGGACCCTATGTTAGGTTGGGCAGACCTACCTATGGTTTTGTGCATGATTTTCGCACATGGTTTTGAACGCGATGGTTTTTGGTCCATGGTTTTGGACGCGATGGTTTTTCGGTCCATGGTATTGGATGCTTCGGCATGTATAAATATGTATTATAACATTGAAAGGAACATAATGAAAAATCAAGCTAGTAGTCCCAGTTTTGGGATCCAGGGGAAAATCTCTGTGTATATGTGTTTTATGTGTTATGCTCTCGCATCATTTATTTTCTGTGTTTTAGAATTCATATGCAGGTAATTTCTATACGGGGTTAAAGCCTACATTTGGTATTAGAGCTGTTTTGGCTTCAAGGGGATGCCTTTGTTACTGAAGGGTTTCGCTCAGGCTTGTGGTAGACTCTGTTCAGTGGGAGATCTGTGAGATCGATTCTAGTGGTGAAAGAAGATGGCGAGAAGTGGAAGGATAGAGATCGAGAAATTTAATGGTTAGAGTTTTGAGTTGTGGATACTCAAGATGGAGGATCTGTTGGTGGATAAAGATCAGTGGATCGTGGTAGATCCAGGTACTAAACCAATGAGAGTGTCTGATGAAGAATGGAAGAAGTTGGATCGGAAGGCAAAGAGCACAATACGATTGTGTGTCTCAGATTTAGTATTGCTGAATGTATCAGGGGAAGCTACGTCAAAGGCTTTGTGGGACAAGTTAGGGACTTTGTACCAATCTAAGTCTCTTGTGAATAAACTGTTCCTACGGAAAAAGTTGTATAACCTGAGGATGAAAGATGGAGGCTCGGTGATAGAGCATCTGAACGCATTTAATATTGTGGTAAGTCAGTTAGAATCTATTGATATTAAAATTTCCGATGAAGATAAGTGCATCAATTTGTTGTGTTCTCTACCAGATTCGTGGGATAGTCTGGTTATTGCAATAGGTAGCAATGCAACTGCCTTGCAGTTTGATGAAATAGTCTCATCCTTGCTGATGGAGGAGATGAGACTGAAAAATATGGAGATCCAGAATAGTGATGCCTTGTTTGTATGAGGACGGTCCCAGAACAGAAACAAAAATAAGTCATCGAGTGGGAGATCTAAATCTAAAGGGATATCTAAATCTCCAGGAAAACCTGTAAAGGTGGTGTGCTAGAAATGCGGAAAGGAAGGGCACTACAAAAGGGACTGTAAATCTAAAGCTCCTCACAAAGGAAAGGGATCTGATGATGCTCCTTCTGCAGAGGAGAAAACCACCTCAGATGAAGGTGGGGATGTGTACTTGGCTTCTTCAAGTACACATGTAGATTATGAGTCATGGTTGATTGACTCAGGTGCATCCTTTCACTTCACTCGCCATAGAGAGTGGTTTTGCGAGTATGAGAAATACGATGGTGGTGATGTCTTCTTAGGGGATAATAAGAAGGCTAGAATAGTTGGTCACGGAAAAGTAAAGTTGAAGTTTCAAGGTGGAAGGGTTAGAACACTTCCAGGTGTTCTGCATATTCCTTCATTGGCCAGAAATCTGATTTCTGTAAGAAAGTTGGATGATGTAGGTGTAAAAATAGTGTTCGAGAAGGATACCTGGTATCACTGGTATTGATGCGGGGAGTTCGGATTGGAACTCTATACAAGCTGTAAGGTAGCACTGTTGTTGATGGGTGCAACAGTTCTGTGGTTCCTGAAAGTGGAGCAGAAAATCTAGTGGTATCTGGAGAAGAGACCATGCTGTGGCATCAAAGGCTTGGACATATTGGAGAGAAGGGCCTTTGAATATTTCATGGTAAAGGTATGGTAGAAGGTATGAGTAATAGCTCTCTGGATTTTGATTTCTGCGAAAATTGTGTATATGGGAAGTGGAATCGGGTGAGTTTCCCCTCTAGTGGTAAGAGGGCTAAACATATATTAGAACTTGTGAATAATGATGTGTTTGGACCTGTGAAGGTTCCATCACTGGGTAAGTCTGTGTAATATGTATCATTTATAGATGACTTCTCAAGGAATACATGGATATATTTCCTTAAGAAGAAATTTGAAGTCTTTGACAGGTTTAAAGAATTCAAGGTTCTGGTGGAAAACTAGATAGAGAAGAAGATAAAGGTCTTGAGGACAAATAACGGTGGAGATTTTTGCAATAAGGAATTTGAAGAATTCTATAAGAAGTATGGTATAGCACGACAGAAGACTACTCCATATACACCTCAGCAAAATGGAGTTGCAGAAAGAATGAACAAGACATTGATGGAAAGGGCAAGAAGCATGCTCAATGGTGTCGGGCTAGGACAGGAATTCTGGGCAGAGGTGGTGGAGACAGCATCTTACCTGGTCAACAAATCACCTTCATCAACGTTGGAGGATAAAACTCCACAAGAGGTATGGACTGGTAAGAAACCCTCTCTTTCACATCTGAGGGTATTTGGATGTGATGCATATGTACATGTTCCAAAGGAGAAACAAACCAAGTTGGATGGTAAATCTGAAAAGTGCATCTTTATTGGGTATAAGGATGGTTTAAAGGGTTATAAGCTTTGGAACTCAGTAACAAGGAAGGTTGTGTATAGCCCAGATGTGGTGTTCAGAGAGGAGAAAGATGTTATTAAACATGAAGTCCAACCAAAGGAACCTAAGAAGATAGAGTTTGAGCTAAAGGAGGAAGAATTAGACTGTACAGTAGAGGAGGAATTAGAAGATGAAGAGCCACAAACTCTAGGTGTGAGAAGAATAGTTCGAGAAAGAAGGAAGCCAAAAAGGTATAGTCCATCTGCTTTCTGTTCAAATTTTGCTTTATCTATTACTAATGATCATCCCAAAACTATGAAGGAAGCAGTAGATTCAGAGGATGGAAAACTCTGGAAGGAGGCCATGGTTGATGAAATGGCATCTTTGGACAAAAATGAGGCTTGGGATCTGGTGGAGTTGCCGGCTGGAAGGAAACCCATTGGCAGCAAATGGGTGTTCAAGAAGAAGACAAATGCAGAAGGAAAGGTGGAGAAATACAAAGCTCGGTTGGTAGCAAAAGGTTATTCCTAGGTGCCAGGAATTGATTTTGGTGATATTTTTTCTCCTGTTGCCAAGGTAACTTCTATTAGATTAATTTTATTTGTTGTTGCTGCTTTTGATTTTGAGGTAGAACAGATGGATGTGAAGACAACATTTCTTCACAGGGATCTAGAAGTGGAGATCTACATGAAGCAACTTGAAGGCTTTATGGTGAAGGGTAAGAAAGAACTAGTATGCAAGTTAAAGAAGTCTCTGTATGGGTTAAAATAGTCACCAAGGATGTGGTATCAGAAAGTTGATACATTTATACGGGGACTTGGTTTTACCAGAAGCAAAGCAGATCATTGTGTGTATTTTAAATTAAGTGGTGACTGTGTTATTTATTTGGTCTTGTATGTGGATGATGTGTTGCTGGTTGGAAATGACAAAGAAATTATCCAGGACTTGAAGACCCATTTGTCCTCCAAATTCGACATGAAATATCTTGGTGCTGCAAACTATATTTTGGGCATGGAAATTAAAAGAGATTGGACAAAGAGGAAGCTCTCGTTAAACTAGAGGAAGTATGTCGAGACAATATTGCAGAGGTTTAATATGCAGGATAGTAAACCGGTGAAGGTTCCTATTCCTATAGGTGTAAAGTTATCTGTTGAATAGTGTCCCAAGACACAAGAAGAGGAAGAGGACATGTCCCATGTTCCATATGCAAGTGCAATCAGTAGCCTGATGTATGCGATGGTCTATACTAGACCAGACATCGCACATGCAGTGGGAGTATTGAGTAGGTTTATTTCAAAACCAGGGAAGGAGCACTGGACAATAGTGAAGCGGGTTTTCAGGTATTTGCGTGACACTAGTGATTATGGTTTGTGCTACCAAGGAAGACTAGGATTGGACAGAGTGTTGGATATTCATGGCTTTGTTGATGCAAACTGGGCTGGAGATATGGATCAGAGAAGATCTATAAGTGGGTATGTGTTTAACCTATTTGGAGGTGTAGTTAGTTGGATGAGTAAGAAACAATCTGTAGTGGCACTATCAACTATAGAGGCAGAATACATGGTAGCCACTCATGCAAGCAAGGAAGTAGTTTGGTTGCAGAGATTGTGTTCAAATATGGGGTTAGTATAGGGAGCTATAAGGATAGACTATGACAGCCAAAGTGCAATTTTCTTAGCAAAGAACCTTGCATATCATTCAAAGACAAAGCACATTGATGTTCAGTATCACTTTGTGAGGGATATGATAGAAGATAAAAAGGTGTTGCTGGTAAAGGTGGACACTTTGAAGAATACTGCAGATGCATTGACAAAATCTATGAGCTCTGAGAAGTTCTCTTGGTGTAGAGAAATAGTGGACGTTGCAGGGCTGGATAAATGACTAAGATCTCTTGTGGCCCCCTGTGGAAAGAAAACAACAAGTGGGCGAATGTTGGGTTGTGTTGTATTCTTTCCACAACTAGCCCACGTAGTTAACGGGGGGGTTAGAAGGGGGGTGGAGACCCCCCTTCGTTGCACCGATTGCATAGTGGTGGGAGTCACAAGGGGTTTGAGGGGTGAAGGTAACCCCACTCTATTGGGTCCGTGGCAACGCCCTGGAAAATTTTGGTTTTGGACCCTATGTTAGGTTGGGCGGACCTACCTATGGTTTTGTGCATGATTTTTGCACATGGTTTTGGACGCGATGGTTGTCGGTCGATGGTTTTGGACACGATGGTTTTTCGGTCCATGGTTTTGGATGCTTCAGCATGTATAAATATGTATTATAACATTGGAAGGAACATAATGAAAAATCAAGCTAGTAGTCCTGGTTTTGGGATCCAGGGGAAAATCTCTGTGTATATGTGTTTTATGTGTTATGCTCTCGCATTGTTTATTTTCTGTGTTTTAGAATTCGTATGTAGGTAATTTCTGTATGGGGTTAAAACCTACAAAGATGAGAGCAAGGCCTTCCAATACGCATGGTTGCTACTCTCCATTCTACTGATTACTTGGGAGCTACTGAAGGACAGTCAGTTTCCTCCATTAAAGGCTGGTTTGCTGGAGGTTGCATAGTTTTCCTCCCTTTGGGCCATGAAGGACCCCGTGCAGGTCATAGAAACAAAGATTTTATAGGTTTTGATGGAGGTGAGCATTCAGATGTCCATCAACCAACGCCTGTGGTTGTCCCCTATCATGTATGAACAATTTTTAGAGTATGCAGAATTCAAGGCAGACTTCCACTGCGTTTATATCCGGGCATGGAAGGATTCGCAGCAGAAGTGGTTTGATCTTCCATATCTCACCCCAGATGATTTGATTCAGGAAGTAATTAAGCACTAGCCAGTAGACTGGAATTCTCTGTTTGACTTGGTTGTGGGTACAAGAAAAGGCACAGAGAGTTTAGTAGAGAAAAAGAGGAAGGATGCAGCGAAGCAGGCGACACAGAAGTTGGTCACACAGCGAAAGAAGGAGGCTAAGGAGAAGGCCCGACTGGAAAAGGAGTGCGTTGTAAAACAACAGGCTAAACAGGAGCATCACGACTTTGAGTGAAGCGGTAAATCCCATTCACCCAAAACTGAAGAGGAAGAGAAGTTGGTGCAGGGCGGTGGAGGTAATGAGGGACAGATCACTCCACTCTGGGTAAAGAGGTACAAAGAACAACAAAAGGAGGGGTCCTGGAAGAAGACAAAGGTGACTAAACCACCACTGGATCCCATTACGTTGATGGAGGGTGATCTCGACGAGATCGGGGACAAAGTGCACGACACTACAGTCAAACTATTGCAGCAGTTTGAGCAACAACACTTGCAATCCTTAGGCAATATTCAGAAGGATCTGCGCAAACTGTAGATCTAGACCATTAGAATTCAGGTGGGCACATGACAAGTCAGTGCTGCACAGACCAACTTGGCACCAGGGACAAGTCAGGATGCAGATCTTATCAAGACAATGGATCTTATGATAGTCGCACTACCAGAAGGCTCCTTGAGCGTAGAGTTGGTCGATGATAAGATCATCGTTAGCTCATTAAAGAGCATCGGCCTCAACATTGCAGTGCTCCCCAATGAATATCTTCACGTGTTGCCAACAGCTGTGATAGTGAAATTGAGAGTGCGGGAGCAGCGCACTCTCAGTTTAATTAATGAGTATAGGGTGAACAACGAACAAATGTTCACTGAGAAGACGGAGGCCATGAAGGAGAGGGATACAATCGAGGTGTAGAACACCCAGTTGGCGGTTGCTGTTGTAGAGGCATGCAGGACAGTGCCGAAGTTTCACATACCTAAGGAGGCACTGCTCGATGCCAAGATTCGAAGGCTAGCTGTGAGCGTCCGTGAGGCGAAGGCAGAGGTGGCAAGAGTTCAATTTTAACTCAACATGAAAATCACAAAACTAGAGCTTAAGTCACAACCTTCGACTCTGCCTAAAGTCAGGGAACAACACAACGCTGCCGTCAATGAAGGGATAACTACTGTGGATGTTGTGGTTGTTAACTTCACAACTTTATTCGAATAGGCCATGGAAGTGGTGACAGCCTTGCAGGAAGATCCCCCCATGCAGATATTGAATACAGAGATCCGCGAGCTGCAGCAATAGTATGATGAAGTAAGGGTGATGAAGCACTCCATTGTTACAGCGCAACGCCTCGCCAAGTTGAAGGAGGCAAAGCAGCTCCTTGCACAAGTGGAAGTAGCGTAGAAAAAAGAGGTAGTGCTTAAGGCACAGTTGGGTCCTTGGTTGGACGAAGCCTATAAAGTCTCAGCTAACATCTAGGAAAAGCTGATGAATTTGCATCTCACACAATAGAAGATCAAGCAAGCCAGTGACGGACCAACTACAGAGTAGCTGGTTGAATAGGTGAAGCAGGCATCCACGTAGAGCGTGGCTGAAGTAGCAGTTGTGCAGGTGGAGCTCGGGGATCTTCACAGCAAGATCATCGTGCCAGTTGAGTGACTTGAGGGCGAGTCATGACCTTTGTGTTGGGGGCCTGTTGGGATGGTGCCCCCTGGGTCAGTTTTGAGGAAAAAGCCCAAGTTTTGATGTAAAAAGATGTAAAGTCTCCGCAAATTGTGGACGCGGAGCATGGAGTTAGTTAACAGTAAAAAAGGGTTTTCACCCTCATTCATGTAAACTTGAGTCAGTTTTTGAAGATCTACCCATGGTCCACAGACCATGGGATTGTATAAATAGGTGTGTCTTAGAGAATCTAAGAGAAAAAAAGATAGAGATAGAAGTCTTTTGTCTATGGGTATGACAGAAGGAGTCTAGAGAGTTAACGTAGGAAAGTAAGAGGAAAGGCTCTGTAGCTAAGTGCACATATGCCTGGAGTAGTGTCCGCAGTTGAGTGCGCGAACCCCTACAGCTGAGTGTGTAGGGAAGTATTGAGTCTGTAAATATACACTAAAGATCAATAAAGAAGACTGTTGCATAAATTCCTGTGTTTTATCTCTTTACTTTTGTTATGTATGATTATGATATATGCTGTGATGAAATGCTGTCTTTATAAAATAATGATGTATTGATGAACGAATTTACTTGATCCATCTTATTATCTGAACGCAATTAATGCTAAGTAATTACAGGAAGATCATAACAATTACTGTTAAAGTTATTGAACACTTAGGTAGATCTGAGTAAATACTGACTTAAGGGTAATCTATGGTACACATAAGTATCTAAACTTCTTATTCAGGGTTTGCAAAAACCAGTCGTAGACATTCGCGGAGGTTTGGAGGCTGATTGAGGGAAGATATAAATCTAAGCCTTAAGGGCTTAGATATCTACGTGAAGGCAGATCTAGGTCATAAAAATACATCACACTGATCTCTAGATGTGGAAACTAGGTTCCATCATCCCCCCATACTACTTCCGGTGAGACTTCAGTTCATGCTACACAGATTGATGCCGAAAGGGCTAGTAGTGTCAGGATTTGTTTGGCACAACTAACTCTAAACCTCAGTTAGGACCCCCTAAACCAACATGATGTCATGATGCCTCTATAGCTCCACATCACCTCTGTATGCCAGTCAAAATGTGCTAAGTTTCCTATTTTTATTTTTCCATGCGACCAAATTGTATGATAGAAGGGGGTCCCAAGCTTGTGTTTTTAATGCTTTTTCGTTAAGCTATTAGAGGGTTGGGACATGAATCATTGAGGCACCTGATGGGAACATGTTTGTCTCCTCGATATCATCTCCCTGGAGAAAATAATATGAAGCTCTAATGGATCCCATCGAGGATGGACCGTTGGGGTGAGTTGACTAATGGGGCCTCCTCACTACTATATTCCACAAATCATGATGAGTTCACCAACCATGTTGTTCAACCACATTCTCTTGGTGTCATGTCAACCCAAATTAATGGCCTATGCCTTCCTTTAGAATTCTCAAGGAAATACTTTTGGGGTTTGTTCTGTCAGGGTTAGGTGTACTCCATAGGGTCCTCCCACTTGTCAACTCTCACTAATCAAAACCATGTCCATCGTCCATGTCATCCAGCTCACCTCCCCTCTACGTCATCCCCGAACATAAAACTCTGAGTCTATCGCTAATCTCACCAAGGAGAATATGCGGCTTGATGTGACTTGGGATCACCATTGTACTTCCTGAGCTTTATGACTGGTCCACCTCCATGCCCATGTGGCAAAAATTTCCACCTATGCATGTTGACTATGTTACAACACTAAAATTTTGACTTTTAACCTTATACCTTTGATTGGCCATATCATTTGTTCCAAGAAGAATTTTTCAGGCTTTAATATACTATTGGAAATATCTTTTCAAGCTCTATCCATCTGAGCAATTTCCAAGTGCATCTAATTTGATATCCTGAAATGAAAATGGATCCAAAGTCTCTACTTATTTGACCAATCTTCTTGTGCCTCCCCTTTGACATCAATGCCAACATATTTTCAACATTCTCCCCCTTTGGCATTGATGGCAACACAATAAACACAATCATACAAGAAAATTGTACTTTTCTTACTTCTCCTACTTCTCCCCCTTTGTGTACCTATATGCCCCTTTGACATTAATGGCAAAGAAAATAACATGCTACTCCTGCAACTAATATCCCCTTGTATTGTTGGTCCTATGGACTTCATAGCTCCCTTTTCATATGTTGAGTGGTTACTAGCTGTCATTCTTCCTCTTGAGGAAGATCTAGTGGAGGGAGGTAAGAGGAACTACTTCCAACCTTTGCCTTGGGTGTTCAAATTGATCTCTTGGGAGAGGTTTGGTTAATATGTCAACAACCTTCTCTTTTGAAGGTACATGCTCCAGTTTTACAACCTGATTTGTAACTTGCTCTCTTAGAAAATGGTACTTGATTGGAATATGCTTTGCCTTGGAGTGGAAAACAGGGTTCTTGGACATGATGATGGCACTTGTATTATTAACATATGAATAGTATTGGTTTATCATAGACCACTTTCACATCTTGTAAATTTATCTTCATCCATAATAAATTAGTATAACATGAATTTGTTGCAATATTTTGCTTCAGTAGTAGAGAGATAAATGGAATCTTGCTTCTTGCTCAACCATGAAACAAGACATTCACCAAGAAAAAAAAGCACCTCCACTAGTTCTTTTTAGTTCATCTACATCACCTTCCCAATAAACATCAGTGAAAAAAAATTAGTAAAAAATATTTACCTATGGGGTACCAAAGTCCATAATCCATTGTTTGAGAATCCTCTTTGTTTCTAGGATATGACTCTTTCTAGGGGCTGCTTGAAATATTCCAACAATACCAACTACTTGCATAATGTTTATTCTATAGGTTATCATGTATAAGAGGCTAACAATAATAGATCTATATAAATTATGATCCACCTCTAGTGATCAATCGGTCTCACTAAGTTTTAAACCTGTAACCATTGAATTTCTTACCAAAGAACATTCCTCCATGTTGAATCTTCTTCAAAACTTTCTTGAGATACTTTCTTTGTGAGATAAAAATCCTTTTAAACATTGTGCAATCTGAAAATTAAGGAAATAAGAAAGTTTTCCAAGCATAGACATATTGAATTCAACCTTCATATCAGTTGCAAAATGATAGGTTGGATGATCTAAATCACTTGCAAAGATAATATCATCAGCATAGACCACCACTATTAACATTTTCCATCATTTGATTTCACATACAAATTACTATCATTTGCGCCTCTTTTAAAACCACACTTGAGCAAATAACTATCCAAATCAAAGTAACAAGCCCTTAGAGCTTTCTTAAGACCATACAAGGCCTTTTTTAACCTACAAAAATAATCATGTTTGACTGACAGTTGAAAACCATTAGGCTACTCAATGTAGAATTTTTCTCCATTTAAAATGGTAGATTTATCATCCATCCGATATATCTTAAATTTATTAAAACAAGAAAAATCCAAGAACACATTAATTTCTTCTAATTGAGCAATAGGATAAAAAGTATCAACAAAATCTAAGCCTTCAATTTGTGCACAACCCTTGCAAACTAACCTTGCTTTGTTTCTTACCACTTCACCATGTTCATTCAATTTGTTCGTGAAGACCCATTTCATGCCAATAAAATTCTTATTTGTTGGTCTTGAAACAAGCTCCCATGTCTTATTTTTCTTGATTTGATCAAGCTCTTCATTCGTGGCCTTTATCCAATTTTCATATTTGCCCAACTAAGAAAAATCCTTTGATTCCATCATCAATAACAGAGCTACATTTGCTTGAGTAGGGGGGATTTAATATATTTCTTCTTGTATGAATGTCTATATTCAAGTCACCAACGATTTAGTTAGGTGGGTGGTGTTTTTGCACATACCTTGTAGGATATTTAGATTTTGGATTGAAGGGTTCTTCACTATCTTCATATGTAAATGATTCATCATCCTTCTCATCATTGTTGAGTAAATTATTGGAGTTGACTTTCATTAGTTGATTGTATCCAGATTCAATGTTCTCATCAACTTTAACATCAATGCAATCAATTATTTCTCTTGAAATCTTGTTATAACATCT
Source organism: Pinus tabuliformis (assembly GCA_031772625.1). Lineage (NCBI taxonomy): Eukaryota > Viridiplantae > Streptophyta > Pinopsida > Pinales > Pinaceae > Pinus > Pinus tabuliformis. The sequence continues at coordinate 176,528,162 of CM062818.1, forward strand.
ATAGCCCTTGCTAGTCCAAGAGTATCCAAAAAAATACCTTCATAAGCTCTTGCATCAAACTTGCCAAGATTTTCATCGTTCTTCTTGATATAATACTTTCCTCCAAATACTCTAAAATGCTTGATTGTAGCAAGTCTTCAATACCATAGCTCATATGGAGTTTTATCACTGTGTTTATGGCGCTAGAAATATGTTAACCAAGTGGTCTCCCCGATGTGAAGTCCCAATTAGACCTCACACCATTTGGACTAAGAGCCCCATCCAAAGTATTGACCCTGTTGCCATGTATTCTTATAGATTTTCCTTGGCTCTAACTGTCAGCAAGATAGAAGAACATGTGTGTGCCTTCGAAACGCAATTAAGTGTGCCTAGTGAGTGCTCAATCATATGTGTGTCAAAGTTATTCTACTACGGAGGAAAAGAGTAAAGTGAGCCTCTAAGATAGAGTTAATAGTACCACCCAAGTAAAGACACACACAAACAAGAAGGATCTGTCTGACATCTAGCAGAATAGTCCAAAAAATATGTGACAATAATTACAACCAATGAATGAGAAAGATCTGTCTAGTATCATGTGGAATAGTCCACAATGATGGGACACCAATAACAACCATTACAACACATTCTCAATATCATAAGCACTAAAATAATTGAAATAGTTCAACTATTTTAGCATAGATGAAAGCAAACATGAAAGACAAACATCGACAAAATAGTCTTACAAATATTCATAATCCATGCATGAAGAACATGTTGTCCACGAAGGCATCTATTATTAAGAAAAAATTCCCAGGCACATGTATATAATGAACATCACTAGCTCCAATAGTGGAGCATTGGAGCCACTCCCTGCTCCTCAAAAGAACTAGCTTATCTCTCTAATGGCTTGAGGGAGGATCCAAGGTCAAAAACCCCTTGCTCATACAATGAGGGTGTATATATAACCAAGAGGTGATGCTTCACCTTCCTTGTGACTCTTTAACTACTGTTGGGCATGGGACCCCCCGCAGCAGGTCTTGGGGCTTAAAGCCCAAGTTTTGGTCAAATATGGTGTAGAACTCCGTGAAGTACAGGCACGGAGCATGAATTGCATAATCGAGTCATATGGTTGTCCGCCCTAAGAATTGTAATTTAATGTAAAGTTGTGTCGGCCTACCCATGGTTCAAAAACCATGGGATTGTATAAATAGAGTGAGGCTCTAAGTGTAAAGATAGTTTTTGAAGAGCATGGAGAGATAGAATAGCGAGGGCATGGTAAGAGCATAGAGTGAAAAGTTGAAGTGTATTGGGTCGTAGTAGTAGGAAGAGGCTCTACAGCTGAGTGCGCAGAGGCCTACTAAAGTCCACAAATGAGTGTGTGGACCCTTGCAGCTGAGTGAGCAGGGTGGAGTCAGGTCTGTACTTGGGATTGAAAGATACTAAAGAGAAGTTTATTCTGTGCATCTATTCTGGAATCTTTATGTTGATGTTATACATTACTTTTACTTACTGCACGCAATTAATGAATACGTGTATGAATGCTTATATGTGAATCTAATCTAAGTAATCAGCTAACATAAGACTAATTAAGGAAGACTTGGGTAAATAACACGGGTTGTGTTGCGGCTAAGACTGCGCGAAGATAGTAGCAAAGGGCATGGGGTGCCCGTAGGTGCACGTAGCGCAACGAGTGCAAATGTTGGACCGTATACCAATAATCACATATCAGACATCCCCAGGGTGCAGAAACCTGGTTCTAGCACCCTCCCATACTACTTTGGGTGAGACCTTAGTCCGCGCTCCATGGAATGTTGCCAAAAGGGCTAGTAGTACCAGGATTTGCTTGGCTAAATCACTTATGAACCTAGGTTAGGCCCCACTAAGCCAACAAATGGTTCCATTGCTGAGACCACAATTTTCATAAGGGATGTCTAATGTCGTGCCACTAGAACCTAACAAAGAAGGAAATTGAATAGTGGTTGGATAAGAAGATTCACAAGTTTGCGGTGTAGGAAAACAGAAATCCGCGGGTATCTAAGGAAAAGTGGCTGGATCGCTACGTGTATATGGAAATCCATGAAATTTTCTTTGCATCCTTTCTGTCTAAGCTGTACAAGTGGATCATGAGGTTAGACGATAGCCAGGGAAGGTGTAGGCTCGGCCGGTGTAGGCTCAACCAACCGATAGTGTGGACTCCGGAACTAGTGCGTAGACTAGAAGCCTTAGAGGATAAGATAGTGCGAGATGTGGACCACTGGCTTGACCGAATAACAAGAGGATTTATCACTGAGTTCACAGTGGACACGACTGTCAGTTACAGCGAGGCAGAGCGACATTTTCTCAAGGGATCGCGAGGTAAGTATATTAAATCTTTGAACACCTCGATTAAGATGATGTTATGTGAAAAGCTAGTTATGCGAATAAATTAATGTTTGGGACTACGTGGAGTGGAAAGATCTATAGAAGTGGAAGTAGCAAAGGATTAGAAAATAGTCCTTTAATTTCACCCTCACGGGAGAGAGAGGATGAGCTCGCGAAGTTTTCTCTGAGAAGCGTGGTCAGTTTGATAAGGCAGCTGATTTCGCAATTACCACTTCCACCCACACCACCACCCGCTTCACCTCCATCACCTCCATATCCACACACTCCACCTCCACCACCTCCATAGTTCAGTATGGCGAGCGCGATCAAACTACCAGTGTTTAGAGGAGTAGGGAATGAGGATCCGGACCAATTTTGGTTCATGGTAAGAGAAGTATGGGAAGCACAAGGTGTCATGGACAACAATATTAAGAAGGCTACATTGGTGAGTGCTCTACAGGATTGCACATTGACATGGTATATCAAGCACTCTAACGACCACCCAAACGCAGGGATAACAAAGATCGAGAATGCGTTAAACAGGGAATTTAGCAGGCCAGGGTCAAAAGCACAGTCAATCATTAGGTTTAAAGAGATCGAGATGCTTCCAGGCGAGACCCCCCGGGATCTGGACCAAAGGCTGAAGAGTACAATTCGCGAGGCCAATATGACACTAACAAATGCACAGTATCACGCATGGTTTGTAGCATCTCTAACACCGCACTTGAGGACGATGCTGTCACAATAGAAACTTTCCACTCAGGCCTAAGCATTGGAAATGGCAATGAGGTTACATGAGACCCCGATACAAGACCCTAGGTTGGGAGTTCAATAAATCCATGTGCAACTATAGAATTTGTGTTTGGAAATGCAAAGATTGAAGCAGGATAGGGCACCGTGGCCAGAGGCGCATGAGGAAGTATGGTGCATAAAGTGCAAAGGCCAGGGCCATGACAAGGATCACTACCTAGTATTGGCAAACTACTTGGCAAGAGGAGGGCCAATGCCGCTGAGACCGGAGGCGCAGGTAGGGCCGAGTGCGACACCCACTTTATGGTGCACAATCTATCAGGTAGGAGGGAAACACATGACAAACAATTGTCATTCACTGAAGAAATATACACAGACACCCCAACAATTGTTTTGTAATTTTTGCAAGTCAGTATGCCACGATGAGCGCACTTGCTGCAGTTACGAGCTAATTCTAGATCGAACCCCAGCCTCTAGGATGTAGACCGAAACACGAGCCCTCGATCTAGATGCGGCGATGGCGTGCACTGGATTTCAAGGGTGAGGTAGGGGATGAGGTGGAATGGGATTAGGAAGGGGCCGTAGACAATTAATTTGTTATAATTGTAGAGGACCAGGGCACTATGTCGATGACTGTACCAACCCAATGAGGATATCCTGTATGTATTGTGCTCATTTTGATCATGAGACAATAGATTTCCTTACGTTGGTCACAAAGATGCACGAAAAAGGGGTATTCTAGCCTCCCCCGACTCAGAATATAGAAATGATGAGGTCTGAGCCGCGTGAAGAGGACCCGAATGTAAACATGATGCTCAGGAGTGGCGCAACCACAGGAGAGGATAAGGGGAAGCATCCAGAGGAAAGTATGTGGGTTCACAAGGCTCTTGCAAAGGAACCTAAGTTTGACTTAGAACACGCATTTATGGAAGCTAAGAAGAGCTTCGTTGAGGCCTCCACTTTAGGTAGTAAGGATAAACCAAAGCCAGGAATGGATCCTTCGATGCTCACTACCTTTCTGGAGATATGCATGAAACTGTTGCGCGACAACAAGGCGATTAAAGGACTATAGGAACTGATCACTAGGTGCGTGGGTTCAGGGAACTACGCATCGTACGTAAGTTGGGGAAGCATGCATTGTGCACTGGAAGGGAAATGAGGTTGACTGCATAGATTGGGGAATATGAAATAGATCAGGTGATCCTAGATCTAGGTTTGGACGCGAATGTATTACCAAATCAAACATGGGAACGCATAGGCAGTCCCACGTTACAGTGGTCCCCTATTCAATTACGAATGGCAAACCAACAGAAGATTTTGCCCATGGGAAGGTTGCAAGGGGTAACAATTGATATTGAAGGCGCGAGCATGTAGGCGGATTTTGAAGTAATAGATATTGTCGATGACAACAATCCCTATCCCGCATTGTTAGGAATAGACTGGGCCACCGATATGAATGGAGTCATCAACCTGAACAAGCGCAAAATGATATTCGAGAAAAGGTCACTACGCATAGTAATCCCACTGGACCCAGCTGAAGGAGTGAGCTACACTGAACCAGTGCATGACGACGATAGTGACGATGATATCTATTGTATTTACAAGATAACTACACAAGACTAGGATTGGGTGAATCCAACTACAGATGGGAGGATCTCGTGGGAGCGCGAAAGCTCTTGCACTTTGAATTTAGATGAAGAAGTAGAGAGATGGCAGAATCGGTTGCACGAAGTGACGATGCTGAATTGCAACATGATGGTTAGATAACTGTGTTGCATGACAATGGAGGCAAGAGAGCTACCGATGTATGATGGATTGACAACAGTGGATGAATTCCTGAGCAAATTTGAATGCACAGTACCGGAACAAAAATGGTTCGATGCATTGAAGTGGGCAATGCGTGCAACACCCGCACGATGGTGGGGTACACATCAAGGAAATTTTTAGGACTGGCATGGGTGTAGAAGGATGATGCGCCTACGGTTTGGGAAGCTGCAGCTACAGTTAGAAGACAAATGCGATGAACGAGATGACCCACGTACGCACCTCACTAAATGGACCAAGGTCTACGGGGAAGAACCACAACCCGAATGGGTACACTTATTCTACCATACCTTGGATGCAATACCCATGAACTAGTATACTGAGACAAAACTCCGACATGGTACGGGTGAATGGGATGTTTGGCACAAGGGATTTTTGTTGACATTCACATTTGAAGACTGGTGGTTGGATACTGTTGATGATGCATTGCAAGCAGTAAAAGCTACCATCTTCAAAATACCATAGGAGCCAATGGAAATGTTGCAACCGGTATGGGCAACCCAGTTAAGTAGCGCCCTAGAATGTTATAATGTGTAGGAGGAGGAGGATAATGACGACCCTCGAAATATTGATATTCCAGAAACCGAAGGCTATTGCGAGGTTCGAGGACCATGAATTGAGGATCCCGACATGACCGTGCCGCTAAAAACAAAGCAGGTAAACTTTGGCACAAAAGCGAAGCCAAAGTATGTGATGCTGGGAGACTATTAGGATGATGCTACGGTGGATAAGGTCGCTGAGTTACTCTGCGAATACCAAGACTTGTTCCTGACCAAAATCACGGACTTAAAAGGGATCATTGGCGACTTAGGGATGATGAAGATCACTCTGAAACTGGACACGAAGCCAGTTAAGCAGTGGCCTTACTGCTTGAATCCAAAGTATAAAGAAAAGGTCCGCGACGAATTAGATAAAATGCTCACAGCCGGAATTATCGAACCAGTGGAAGAATCCGATTGGGTGAGTCCTATGGTAGTGCAGGAGAAAAAACAGAAAGGCGAAATAAGAATATGTGTGGACCTCAGGAAGCTCAACAATGCCTGTGTTCACGATCCATTCCCGAAACCATTCACAGATGAAGTATTGGAGAATGTTGGCGGTCAGGAAGCTTACTCATTTACGGATGGCTTCTTAGGGTACCATCAGATTAAGATCGCGCCGAAAGATAGGAGCAAAACAAACTTCACAACAAAATGGGGCTACTTTCAGTACACTGTTATGCCCTTTGGACTGAAGAACACGCCAACGATATTCTCATGCATAGTGGTGGCGGCGTTCAAAGAATGCATCCACAAGTTCTTGGAGGTTTATCTGGATGATTGGACTGTCTTTGGATTAGTTAAGCACCATGTAGCGAGCTTACGGTTGATGATGGATACTTGCCACTAACACCAGATTGCACTGAACCTAAAAAAATGCACCTTCCTCGTTCACTTTGGAAGCCTGTTGGGCCATGTGGTCTGCAAATAAGGCTTGATGGTGGACCCTGTGAAGATTGCTATTATTCTGAATCTAGAAGCACCGCACAATGTCAAATAGTTATTCACTACTTTGGGGCACACTGGCTACTATAGGAAGTTTATCAAGAGTTATGCCAAAACAACCATGCGATGGAAATATTATTGAAAAAAGATGTGACATATTGCTAGAATGATGATTGCATGAATAGTTTGGATGTCCTAAAGGGAAATCTGGCCTCCGCACCAATCTTGGTCTTCCCGAAATGGGATGTGGAAATTTCATGTACATGTGGATGCGTCATGTATCGCGTTGGGAGCTGTACTCACCCACGAGGGCGTGGAGGGTGTGGATCACCTGACCGCATTTGCGAGTCAAAGGTTTTCCAAAGCAGAAAAGAACTACTCTACCACTGAACACGAGGTGTTGGCAATGGTGTAGTGCTCAAGAAATACCAACACTATTTACTTGGAGGACATTTCAAGATGTATACCGACCATTCTGTGTTGAAATACTTGGTGAACAAGCCTGTGTTGGGGGGGTGCATATGCAGATGGCTCTTACTATTTCAAGAATATGATTTTGAGGTCATAGTCAAGCTGGGACGCTTAAACGCAGGACCAGACCACTTGTCACGAATTGAGACAGGCGAGGAACCAACAAATTTGGAGGAGGGACTACCTGATGCACAACTCTTTGCAGTACATGTCGCGGACAGACACTTCGAAGATATAATCCATTTTCTAACAACAGGGACTATGCCGAAGGAGTACTCAATCCAACAGAAGAAGGAATTAGTGGTGCGCGTGGTGGACTTTCTGTCATCGCAAGGCACCTCTACAAGATGGGCAATGATGAAATATTGTGAAGATACGTACCCAAGTTTGAATGAGGTCAGATCCTCGTGGAAGCACATGGGGGTGCTACAAGAGGACACTATGCAGGACACAGGACCACACAAAATATTCTTCGCGCAGGGTTATGGTGTATGACCCTACATTAGGATTTGAAAGCGCATTGTAAGGCCAGTGATATATGCCAAAGGACGGGAAAACCATCAGAAGGGACGAGATGTTGTTAAATCCCCATGTGACACTGCAGTCATTTGAGAAATGGGAAATCGACTTTGTGGGCCCAATCAAACCTCAGGGGAAGACGAGTGTGCGCTACATCATCACCGCGACGGAGTACTTGACATGATGGGCGAAAGCACAATTGGTCAAGGACTACATGACTGCCACGACTGCAAAGTTTTTGTTCGAAAACGTGTTGACACGATTTGGCTGCCCGAAAATCTTAAAGAATGATCACGGAACACATTTTCTTGAATAAAACCATCAGCGCACTCACAGAAGAGTTCTAGGTTTATCACCAGAAAAGTACACCATACCACCCACAGGCTAATGGAACAATAGAAGCATTAAATAAAATACTGGAGACTGCATTGACCAAAATATGTAACGCGCAGTGGGACGACTGGGACCTACGCGTACCCACTGTGTTATGGGCATATAGGACAACGTGTAAGAAATTAACACGATAGACACCATTCCGGTTGCTCTATGGTATGGAAGCAGTCATGCCAATGGAATACATCATACCTAGTCTGTGAATAGCAGCACTCACAGGCATGATGGACTGTGAAGCTCTGGAAGAAATGTTCGCGCAATTAGAAGAACTCGATTTTTGGCCAGATTTCACCAACACATACAAAAGCAGCATGAAAAATCTTGGCATGACCACCATATCAAGTTGCGCAACTTCAAGGTAAACGACTTAGTGCTATTGTATGATAGTAAGTTTAAAAAATTTCTTGGAAAGTTCAGAATGCACTGGTTGGGACCATATGTGGTTAAAGAGGTCACAAACGGAGGCGCGGTCTAGTTAGTGAAACTTAAAGGAGAACCCTTCCTAGGAAAAGTAAACGACAATTGCCTGAAGCCCTACATGGGTGGGCCGACTATCTAACTAACCGACTGAAGCACTGTCTTCACGACCTGAGGAGCCAAACAAGGGCACAAAACTATAAACACAAGCACGAGAAGCCAGTACCAAAGAAGAGACATGATTTAGAAGTAGGAATGGAGCAGATCCGTCAGACGACAGAGTAGTGCGCTGCAGACCTTCACGCAGCACAAGCACAATTGGAGGGGCTCCGTGCCAAGATTGCCACACCAGAAAAGTGACTCGGGACGAGTCACGATGATTGTGTTGGGGCCTGTTGGGCATGGGATCCCCTGAAACAGGTTTTGGGGCTTAAAACCCAAGTTTTGATCAAAGATGGTGTAGAACTCCGCGAAGTACGGGCGCGGAGCATGACTTGTATAATCAAGTCATATGGTTGTCCACCTTAAGAATTGTAATTTAATGTAAAGTTGTGTCGACCTACCCATGGTCCGCGGACCATGGGATTGTACAAATAGAGTGAGGCTCTAAGTGTAAAGATAGTTTTTAAAGAGCATGGAGAGATAGAATAGCGAGGGCATGGTAAGAGCATAGAGTGAAAAGTTGAAGTGTATTGGGTCGTAGTAGTAGGAAAAGGCTCTGCAGCTGAGTGTAGGGACCCTTGCAGCTGAGTGCGCATGGCAGAGTCTGGTATGTACTTGGGATTGAAAGATAATAAAGAGAAGTTTATTCTATGCATATGTTCTGGAATCTTTATGTTGATGTTATACATTACTTTTACTATGTTATTTACTGCACACAATTAATGAATACATGTATGAATGCTTATATGTGAATCTAATATAAGTAATCAGCTAACAAAAGACTAATTAAGGAAGACTTGGGTAAATAACACGGGTTGCACTACGGCTGAAACCATGCGAAGAAAGTAGCACAGGGCGTGGGGTGCCCATAGGTGCACGTAACGCATCAAGTGCGAAGGTTGGACCACGTACCAATCATCACATATCAGACATCCCCAGGGTGTAGAAACCTGGTTCTAGCACCCTCCCATACTACTTTGGGTGAGACCTCAGTCTGCGCTCCACGGACTGTTGCCGAAAGGGCTAGTAGTACCGAGATTTGCTTGGCTAAATCACTTCTGAACCTAGGTTAGGCCCCACTAAGCCAACAACCACCCTCATGACTATTTGACTTCCTATGATTTTTCGACATTACATGACTCTTAATACTATGAATGTGTCCTTTGGAATTCCATTTTACAATATATTTTGAATAGGTAATTACATAATCCACAACAATGATGTGGCATATGATGACTTGTGACAGGATATGACATGACATTGATGACATGCACTGCATGATGATGTGACAGTGCCAAGATATTCTCCTTGCTTCTTTTTTGTTTGTGTCTTATTGAAAATATGGTACACATTTTTCTTCTTGTTATAGCTCAAAATCTCACTCTTATGGTTCATGATGTTGTACTCATGGCCTAGGGCAACCCCTCCTTCCAGACCTGGTCCTAAAAATTTAAAAAACAGTGTTTTATTCCTTATACGCGACATTTCCCTGAGTTAAACGCGTGTATACGCGGGTCTGTGTATATCCAACCCGTGTGTATGTATTAAAACACTTAAAAAAATATAAAATTCCTTCTTTTCGGGCGGAGATCGTGGGTTTTACCTGCTGATCGCCTGTTAGTGCCCGTGGCCCAACTGTTCCCAACCAACTCCTAACTAAAAAACTACTTTGGAGATGGTATAAAAAGACCTCAAAGGGAAGGCCTAAGGGAGGAGAGGATAGAGAGAAAGGTTATTATGCTGAGATTTTCCCCTTGACCAGGTTTGAAGTCCCTTGTGCCTTCTGCACTTCCCCCATTTTGTACAGGAAACCTTTGTTTCCTTGTGTGTTGATGTTCATCCACCATTTATGACATCATGGAGAGAGTCATGGAAGGAGTTTTGTTAGAGGCTTGAGGCTGGAACGGATCCGGAAGGAAGCTTTGCTTGGAGCCTGCTGAAGGTGACTCAGGTGAACATATTCCTTTTTATGTACTTTATGTGTCTATAATAAAAAGAAACATATGTCTTGGTTCCCGAATTGAATCTGCTTTATGTAATGATATTCATGTTTTGAATTCATGTATAGATGGTTGTTTGGATTTCATAACTAACTACCTTTCTTTGTAACATGAAGATGGTTTCTTTATAAGTTTTTGTCCATGTACTGCTGTGTTCTTTGAATTGTTTGTTTTGCAGGACAAAAGAGAAGAAGGGAACTCCAAGAAGGGTTTGGACCCTAAAGGCCTTCTCAAACGTGGGACCGAAGGTACGCACCCTTATCATAGAATTTGCTTATAATAGCATAATGGCTATATGAATGCATGTTTCTTTGAATAGACAACTTTCAGTCTGCTAGGGTTTCACCCAAAAAGCCCTAGGGGAGTAATTCCCTCTACCAGAATTGGCGACTCCACTGGGGACAACACTCTTGTTGTTCCTAGTTTGGGTGTGTTTCAAGCCAATCAGGGCTCAGCTACCTTGTCTGCTTGTTGTTACTGTCTGGTCTGTTCTTGAACTTTAAGCTTTGCCAGTTTCTTCAGTTTGTCTTTTTTATTTTTCTTGAAGCTTTTCATATACGCTGTTTTTATTAGATACAGAGGCGTATATACACTGGTTTCTTTGAGTGAACCCGCGTATACGCAGGTTTCCTCAAACACAGTCACGTATACACGCAATCTGTACTACAGTACAGTCGCGTATATATTCTAATTTTCAAGATTTGTAAATCTTTTTGGCCTTTGAAGGTTTGTCTGGTGGTTTGAGTCAGTCTGAAACAATCATTTTCCAGTATCAGTTATTTGTTTTACAGCGAGCATCTCGTTCTGAATTCTCTCTGATTATAAGGAGTGTTGGTTTGGTTTTTTGTTGATTGCAAGCGTCATCGTTTTGGCTAAAGCACGCAAGATTTCTTGCTAGGAATCTTGGCTGCTCTGTTTCATCAGGGTAGGAAGATTGAATTCAATCTTTGTGTTAATTTTGCTTTTGGTGACCTTCTGTTTGCTTGAAAAAATTGCTTTTTGTGACCATCTGCTTCTTTGTTTCATGAAAGTTGTTGTTTGACACTTTCTTGGAATTTGTCTTTTTGATCTTTTTGGTTTTCATTGCCAAGGCTTTCATTGCTGCTTTTGATTGTTAAGAGCGATTTCAAACACATTTATTTTTGTTGGGTTTTCATCCATTAAGTGGTGTTGATTCGCAAAAGTGTTTAATTGCCTATTCTTCAATCACAAGTTTCAGTTTTGTTGAGAGCATTTTTTGAAAAGACTTTTTTGTTTGTTGCTTTGAAGAAAATCTTTTGAAAATCTTAGTTTTTCTTTCTTGAACTTGCTTTTCATTTGGTTTCCTTTTAGTGAAGTGAAAGTGCTTTATGTTTGTCTTAGTACTTGTTTTTAGTGTTTAGACGAAATGGATGGTAACATCTCATATTCCATCTAGGCATTTTAAGTGGCAAGATAAAGATTGATAAGCAAGCAACTTTCATTTTTTGTTGCATCAACATATATTTGTTGCATTAGGATAGATTTGCATATCTTTTTAGGCATCCATAGTTTTGTTAACTTTTGTGAGTGTGGAGTTTGAAAAGAAAAAGAAAAATTTGTTTATTTGAAGTTCCTCTGAACCCTGTAGAGATTACTTTTCATCGAAAAACGAAAACAAGTGCATGTGCATGTAGTTAAGTTTTTATTAATTTCTTTTGCATCAAAAAACACCACTAGTTTCACTTCCATTACCTTGTGACTTAAAGAACAGCCTAATAAAATCAAGCGCTAACTAAAATTCACTAGAACTTTTTGTTTTAGTCAGTTACACCAACAAGATTAGGATTTTAGGGCCTTGGATTAGGCGAGTGGAGAGTTAACTCTCCAAGGCCGTATAAACGTCAAACGTAGGAGTCTGAATAACGAGAGAAAATCCAATAGCGTTAGGAAGACCAGGAAAGCTCCGGATCTGGGAGTTAATAACGAGGGTCTGTGAAGATAGGGAAGAGAGATACCCCCTCTCCTACTTGTCCAAACTTACCTCATGACTGTTCCGCCTGGCTTCTGCGACGAGTTGGTATCCATAGTTGCTTCTCCTAGGGAACTACACAGGTGGCTGCGGAGGGGAATCCCGTGGCACCTGAGGTTGACGTTGCATCGCTCTCGACAGTACTACTGGAGGGCACCCTTGCGAAGCTTGGGGGCTTGCACCGGCGCAGGCTGTTGTTAGGAGGTCAGCGTAACTTCCTCTGTTACCTTCGCTGATAGGACTGGGCCGTCATTATCCTAGACTATCTTTGGAAGGCCCCTGACTCCACTTTCTTGTATTTTGGTGTCCGGTCCTCATAACCCGGAGCAAAAATACTTGGAAGTTGTTTGACTGGCTGTATCTTTAGGGACTTTATAGTGAGTGCTCTTTGCTCCTTGTATATAGTTGGCTTTAGGTATTTTTGTCTAGTCACGTTTGGACTTTGTGTTCTGAGTGACTGGCTTACCACTCTACCGATCTTGAAAGGCTTTTGGTTATTCTTTCAAAAGTTGTGGAGTTGCCTCCTCAAGGGCAAAGGTTTTGATTGCTTATCCATATTCTTTGAAAAGTTATTTCTATATTCCCGCAAGGGAAAGGGTCTTTGGATCAGTTAGATATGGCTAATATTCCTGTGGAAACCAACCAAGGTACCCTTCCAAAAGGGGATCCTTGTGCTTTTCCTTTCTTTGGAAACGTTGGTACTCCCTTGATGGCCACTTTGAATATTCTTGGGTTGAATTTTGGACTACCCGTTTGGCTGTGGTCCACTCCGAATATTCCAAATGCTCTTGAAGCCTCTCAGTTGAATGCTTTATTTCAAGGGCATCACATGGGTGCTAATTGTTCATCTTCTTTCAAAGAGAAATCTGGGATTCCTTCTCCTCCTCCTTCTTGTACCAAGAAATCTAAAAAGAGGAGAAAGAGGAAGTAAAAGAAGAAGAATCATTCTATCCTTTCATCTTCAACCTCTGCGGGTCATGTTGGAGATGAGCCTTCAGCCACTGCTAGTCATGCTGGGGGCACAAGTCTAGTCACTGTGAGTCACACTAGCACTTCATCATCAACCTCTGCGGGTCATGTTGGAGATGAGCCTTCAGCCACTGCTAGTCATGCTGGGGGCACAAGTCTAGTCACTGCGAGTCATATTAGCACTTCATCATCAACCTCTGTGATTCATGTTGAAGATGAGTCTTCAGCCGCTGCAAGTCATGCTGGGGGCACAGGTCTAGTCACTACGAGTTATACTAGCAAAGAGTCACCGACCTCTACAAGTCATGTTCAGGACTCTCCGCAAACCACTGCTAGTCATGTTGGCAGAATGGAGGTTGGTAAGAAACCTAGACGTAGAAGTTTTAAACCCAAGTTCCCTTGTAAGATATGCAAGGGAGACCATCTTACTCATTTATGCCCTGGTATTCCAGAGGTTCAAAGGATGTGGTCCGAGTATGAAAGTACTTCTACTCCTAGATCTGATATGGTTTCTCATCAATCCCATCAACCATTGGTTGATAATGTGGTAGAGCCAGTGCAATCGCTGGCCGATTACACTCCTCTTTTGGGGGGTGAAGTGCCTAACAAAAGAGTTTGTTTGATCTCTAGTACAGAGTCTTCTAGTATAGGGGGCATTCCGGTTACTTCGAATGTTCCCCCTCCAAGTGCTAAGAGTGTTTCCTTTGATTGGGATAGTCTTGTTGAGCCTCGTCTTCCTTCCGCTGCACCTTTTCAAATAAAGGTCAGGGTTAATTCCACAAATGTCTATCGATGTATGGTGGATGAAGGATCCTCTGCAAGTATTATATCCTCTTTGACTTGGAAAGCTTTGGGTTCCCCAAAGTTGTTGACAGCTCAGAGTCAGTTGTTAGCCTATGATAGAAGACCTGGTAAATCTATGGGTGTTCTTCCTCAATTGCCTATCACTTTAGGTGGGAAGACTGTCTTAATCGATATGATGGTGGTTGATAGCCCTTTAGACTTTAATATGCTACTTGGGCGTGATTATGTCTATGCTATGAATGCTATGGTGTCTTCACTCTTTCGAGTAATGTGCTTTCCTCATAATGGGAATATTGTCACTGTTGATCAGCTTGCATCTGATAATCACCACCCTAATTCGACTTTACTGCAGAATGCCCCTTGGTTTGTTCCAAGTGTTCAAGTAGACTCTACCCTGCCACGGGTCAATTATGTGGCATTGAATCCTCAATGTTCAATCGCTTCTAAGAAGGATCCTTTGACCTATTATTCTCCTTCTTGGGACTTGGTCCCGACAGTTGACCGAGAGATTCTTCCTATAGGGACCTGGGACCCTTTAATTCCCTCTTTTAATCCTTGTAGTTCTCATGATTTCTCAGATCTTGTTTTGCCTTCACAGGAGGAACTCTTTGAAGCCATGAGTTATGACTACCAGAGGAGTCCTTGGCCTGAGCCCTGCAAGGGGTTTGTTCAGCAGAACTATTATGTGTAAGCCACAAGGCTGCGTGATTCCCTGTACCATATTGTATATATGAGGTACGCATTTTCAAGTTTTGTACTCTATAACACAAAGATTTTATATGAAGTTTATATGTGGGATGTATTAACTTCGTGTCTAGTGTTCCTATTTATGTTTACAGAACTTGGAAGATTTGTCCTTTGGAAGTTTATGGTTGGTCCGTTCTGACAGGTATTGGTTCTTGAAACTGGCATATAGGTTAGGTTTTTCCACCTGCATTGTGCACTTATCAGTTTCCTTTTCCATTTTGCCTTAGGATCGACCCCACCAAGTTATGGTGCGGAACCTTCTCATTGCTTAGAAGTATCATGACTTGTGTGGTAGAGCCTACCTTATCATGGGTGCCCTAGTTAGTACCTTTTTGTTGCTTGGCACTCATGTTGATTTTTCATCCCTAGGCTCGGGAGTCCTCTGTAGTTCAACCATGACTTATGCGTTGAAGACTCATTCTTCTTAGCTTCTCCGCTTTGTTCTGGCCTTTTACCCTAGAGGCTCCTTTGTGTTGAGTTGTACTATTTCATTGCATGTTGACCACTTGCACCTTTTGGCCTGGAGCCGGCTTCACTTGGACTCGTGTTTAAGCCAACTTTTGACCATGACGTCTGCAAAATCAACCTTGCATACCTTTGACTTCTGCAGCTTGACACACCTTGACCCGTGGAAGGAACATACCTTTGAGTGTCACTGACCAGTTTTCACCTCCCTGCATTGAGCATAGGAACGTTCCTTTCCCAGGAACTAGATCATCTATTTCACCGACACTCGTTCTTTCCACTGTACCATAGCATTCTTTTATTCTTTTTCCGGCTTAACAGAAAAAGACAAAAAATTAAATATTCCAAAAAGAGCGGGAACGGGACATTATTTCCATTTATTGTTGGCAGCTAGAGTCAGTCGTGTCACCCTTGAACAAAGCACTCAAAACAAAGTCTCCTCCGCATGGGTGGGATTTAGTTTGACTTAGGTACGCCATAACCTTGTTGTTGAGTCAGTTCTCCCCCGATTGGTTATCTCTTCCAATCATATGGAGGGTTCGTTCGTGCCTCCTGCATGGCGAACTTATACAGAGTCATCATATGCTGCCACACAGTCACATTGAGTCATGCTTTTGTTCAAGGGAAGTTAGCCTGAGTCGGTCTCTCTACGGTGTCTCTTGACTCATTTTTCAGTCGGCCATCCCTGGTTGTCAGTGTCATGACTATCATCACATCAGTTATATTGGTCCTTACTCATGTCGGTTTGAGAAGGTCCCCATTGACTTCTTGCTGGCGGGTCTTGTCCTTATCGACGACGACACCTTGCTCTGAGGACAGGCCTAGAGCCGCACCCTGGCCCTATTTCATTATTAATAGGTCACCTTGTGCTCAGCATCGATCAGTATCATGGGTCTTTGATTGAGTGGTTTCCCTTGTGTTCGACATCAACTTACATTATCACACATTGGGATTCGTGCAATACCTTGGTCTCCATTTGACCCTATTGGTGGATACCTCGCCTCTGTGTCAGCTTTCATTATTGGTTGGTTCAGAGGGTTTCTGCCGTGTGCTAGCCACATCTTGTGTACGCCGGACACGGACTTCGGTTGGGTTACTACATTTTTTTTTTCGTCCGATTCCTTCCACATTATTGGCCTACGGGTTACACTCGCGCTAGATTGATGGAGGATGCCTTAATGCCTTCCTTCTAGCAGATATTTCCCTATCGACTCCGACTCATTGCTCTGGGGCAAAGATCTAGAGTCCATTTGGCAGTACCTTGGGGTTTGCAGTCATTAGTGGCAGATCCTTCGCTATCGACAGTGGGAAACCATCATTGTCTCCTGATCGATAGATTCTTACAGGTGTTCGACTCCAGCTCATCTATTCACACTTGCTAGATTGTACTGGGTACCTTGACACTCATTATCATTATCCATGAGTAGTCTCGCGTTTGTTAACAATATACGTCAATGACCGGTAATCAAACGATTTCTCACATGGTCGACTTCATATCATTTATTCCCATGGTGTAGAAATGTACCACGGCGGTCAGTGAAGACCTCAGGTTGTATCAGCATTCATTGGTTCACTTGACAGTTGCTCCTGTTGCTGCTAGTTGATACCACTCCACTTTATATGTTGCAGTCAGTCATGGCGACATTCTATATGCTGGCACTTGAGTTTGCAGTGTAGTACCATCCTATTCCATCATGTTCAGTTGGTACCTTTTGGGATCAGTCTTTGATATCAGTGGTCCGTTGCATCTTTCAGCATCATTGACAGTCTTATATGTGATATTCAGACATGTACTTGTTCATTATGATCAGATGATCCATTATGTATCTTTCAGTCATTTATACTTGTATACTTAGTGGATCCGCTTGTACTTGATATGCGGACATGCTTTACTTTTTCTGAGCATGGGTATGCCCGCCTCAGACAGTGTTTCTTTCTGATCTCCTTTGGTGGCTTGGCAGGCTGAATTCTGGTGAAGTCCTCCTCGGTTTTTGACAGACTTCCTTTCCATGTACTCGCATAATAGATTTCGGCCATCATGTACCCCTTCTGACCTCATATATTAGGGGGCATCTGTTATAGCTCCAAATCTCACTCTTATGGTTTGTGATGCTATACTAATGGCCTAGGGCAACCCCTCCTTCCAGACCTGGTCCTATAAATTTAAAAAACAATGTTTTATTCCTTATACGCAACATTTCCCTGAGTTAAACGCGTGTATACGCGGGTCTGTGTATATCCAACCCGCGTGTATGTATTAAAACACTTAAAAAAATATAAAATTCCTTCTTTTCGGGCGGAGATTGCGGGTTTTACCTGCTGATCACCTGTTACTGCCCGTGGCCCAACTGTTCCCAACCAACTCCTAACTAAAAAACTACTTTGGAGATGGTATAAAAAGACCTCAAAGGGAAGGCCTAAGGGAGGAGAGGATAGAGAGAAAGGTTATTATGCTGAGATTTTCCCCTTGACTAGGTCTGAAGTCCCTTGTGCCTTCTCCACTTCCCCCATTTTGTACAGGAAACCTTTGTTTCCTTGTGTGTTGATGTTCATCCACCATTTATGACATCATGGAGAGAGTCATGGAAGGAGTTTTGTTAGAGGCTTGAGGCTGAAACGGATCCAGAAGGAAGCTTTGCTTGGAGCCTGCTGAAGGTGACTCAGGTGAACATATTCCTTTTTATGTACTTTATTTGTCTATAATAAAAAGAAACATATGTCTTGGTTCCCGAATTGAATCTTCTTTATGTTAATGATATTCATGTTTTGAATTCATGTATAGATGGTTGTTTGGATTTCATAACTAACTACCTTTCTTTGTAACATGAAGATGGTTTCTTTATAAGTTTTTGTCCATGTACTGCTGTGTTCTTTGAATTGTTTGTTTTGCAGGACAAAAGAGAAGAAGGGAACTCCAAGAAGGGTTTGGACCCTAAAGGCCTTCTCAAACGTGGGACCGAAGGTACGTACCCTTATCATAGATGAGGAGTCTTCCATGTGATCTTGATCTTGATCTTCTATTATACTCTGGTTTTCCTTCGTCTCCTTGCTTTATGATCATCTTATCTCTTCAACTCCATATGTGTCTTCTAGCTTGTCCTTCTCCATATCCTCCTTCATCATCTTGCAATAGCATGATAGAGTACTTGCATCCACAATCCAGTCATGAGAAGACGACATTAGTTTGATAAACCATAAGTTTAAGATGGTGAATATTGATCGAATGACTGAGACGAAACTGAGTAAAAGGTTGGGAAAGAGGCTCAACAACTATAGAATCACACAACTCAGGCAGTCAAGGGTGAAGCTTGAGCCTTGAGACTACGCAATGCGCAATTTAGGTTGGACTGAGGAAGAAAACTACGCAATCTAGGAGCTTAGTGTGATAGGCTGAGGGGATGGGAACTTAATCAGCCTATTGCATAGTTATAGAGGACAGAGGAGTCCAGGTGATGACGCAATTACATAGTTCAAGAGCTCAGGGATGAGGCTTAAGCCTTGAGACTACGCAATGTGCAGTACTGACTAGGTAGAAGAGAGAAATTATGTAGTTTAGGGATCTAATGAGCTAGGATGAAGGTATTTTGCATTTTTTTAGCCAACTGCGTAGTTTAGGGAGGAAATTAGGCCTACTGATTTCACAATTTCATTGTTCAAGAGCTTAGCGTTTGAGCTTGAGCTCAGACACTGCACAATGTGCTGTTGGGGCTAGGCTAGAGGGTTGTATTATGCAATTCTCAGAGCCAAAGGTTGGGCTTGAGCATTGGAATTGCACAGTGCATAATATTGGGAAGTAGGAATTGCGCATTGTGTAGCGTCAAGGGACAAGGATGAAGCTTGAGGGTTGGAACTGTGTAGTGCACAGTTGAGGAAGGCCGGATGAGGCTAGGCTACTCGGGAATTTATGAAAATTGGCTAAGTGTGGGACCAAAGAGATTGATGTGAACAATGATATGACTTGACTGTGATCACACACTTGAACCACTTTTACAAAACAACAAGATAGATCATCCAGAATAGGTTAAAAATATATTTCCCTCAACAAGACAACTTTGTGATGACTATACAACAAGTACGACACTAAAGGTACACTTTGCAATGACCATGATGAAACTTGTGCGACAGTGCTTAACAATTTGGGAATGAGCGTGAATGATGTTTACATGGTTAGACCAACTCATTCACACAAAGATAACCCCTTGAAATCATCAGAACAAGCATACATACATTGTTCTACAACTAACATGCGGAAAGACAACAACTAATAAAGTGTGAATGACTCTTGCCATATGTGAAGGATAATGAAAGTAACACATGCTAGAACAAAGATAACATGAAGACGACACTAATTAGAGTGAAATAAAGTGAAAGAGATAGGCGAAAACATGAAAATGATACTCATGAAAACAAAGGTGTGTGGAAGCGACAATTTGCAAAACTCACCGAAATGGAAGTACAAACACAACTAGAATGTGAGAAAATGTCATTGTCATTGTGCACTGACTGTCAACATGGATTGGAGATCACACATGGACAATATTGATAAAACATGCTATGCTTGTCCAAGCTTGCACAAAAGAATACACTGACGCACTTGTTATAGACTGAGCATGTGTGAGCAAGTGAAGTCGACACTTTCAATCCAAGAAGGGAGCTCCAAAAGAATCAAATGACCAAGAAGATACTATGAAATGGCTAATCGCCAGATCCAAAATAGGATCCAAAATTCAAGTGTGCACAAAATTTTGGAGGACATTTGTCATAGTGACAACACTTGGCAACACACTAGTAGAACTCCGGCGTCTCTACCTTGGTCAATTCTTTCATGTAGGGTATAGTTCTTTAGAAAGTATTGATTCATCATTCAGATTACCATGGCTTCCCCACTTACCTTGTCCATAAACATAGTCCCATTCATTACTTTACTTAGTTAAACAAAAACATAAGACCAATGATCATACAATGTTTCAAATCGAGATAGGGTAATGAAGTTCACGAGCTTTATATTTTCATAGTATAGTTTGTTTTCTCTGGTGTTGCTTTGTTTCTAGTAGGCCTGGATAGTTTCCCAATGGAGTCACATAAAGAAAAAAAGAATTGCTCCACTTCTAGTGAGCCTGGACAGTAGCCCGGTGGAGTTTCTTGCTTCACCTCTCTATGCAAGAAGCCTTTCTCTTCTTTCACCTTTATTTATTTATTTATATAGGAGTGTGCATCAACAGTTATTTATTTCATGGGAAGAAGAGGGATACTGACTTAATGAGAGGAGGAGAGGTTGTCCCTTTAGAGAAGCATATATAAGACCTCTGATATTGGTTTTATCGTATATATTTTCCCTTTGTCCATCTCTACCTGATTGGATTAGCTTGAAAAGAACGAAACATAAATACCTGAGTGTTGGCATGATGTTTCCAAAATAGACATGAAG
Source organism: Pinus tabuliformis (assembly GCA_031772625.1). Classification (NCBI taxonomy): domain Eukaryota; kingdom Viridiplantae; phylum Streptophyta; class Pinopsida; order Pinales; family Pinaceae; genus Pinus; species Pinus tabuliformis. The sequence continues at coordinate 176,548,925 of CM062818.1, forward strand.
ATCATGGTTCGACACGGGGATTTCTCAATGCAAGAGATTACCATGGCTTCCCCACTTACCCCATCCATAAAAATAGTCCCATCCATTACTTTACTTATTTAAACATAAACATAAGACCAATGATCATACAATGTTTCAAATCAGGATAGGGTAATGAAGTTCACAAGCCTTATATTTTCATACTATAGTTTTTCTTCTCTAGTGCTGCTTCATTTCTAGTAGGCCTGGACAGTTTCCCAATGGAGTCACATAAGGAACAAAAACATTTCTCCACTTCCAGCTAGCTTGGACAGTAGCCTGGTGGAGTTTCTTGCTTCACCTCTCTACGCAAGAAGCCTTTCTCTTCTTTCACCTTTATTTATTTATTTATATAGGAGTGTGCATCAACACTTATTTATTTCATTGGCAGAAGAGGGATCCTGACTTAATGAGAGGAGGAGAGGTTGTCCCTTTAGAGAAGCATATATAAGACCTATGATATTGGTTTTATCATTTAGATTTTCCCTTTGTTCATCTCTACCTGATTGGATCAACTTGAAAACAACGAAACATAAAAACCTGAGTGTTGGCATGATGTTTCCAGAATAGACATGGAGATCATGGTTCGACATAGGGATTTTTCAATGTAAGGATTGTATTTTCTGTCAGAACATCATTGACCAAAATAATTAACCAAGACAAGGAAGAAGGATAAAGAGTTAGCCAAATGTTGTAGTGTTACAAATTCCTTTTCTATTTTTCCACATTCCCTTTGAGCCAACAAAGCATCTTCATGCATGGTCTCACAAAACGAAAGGAAAGAAAACACACAACAAGGAAAGAAAACCAGAAGAAAAGACAAAAAATGGCTAAAATAAAACATGATGTGAAACCAAAACCAAAAAACAAAAGACAATTACAGGAAACAAATGTAGGATGGATGTGCAATTAAACTAAAATGCAACTAGGCCTACTCCTAACCTAACCAGCTAGAAGGTTTGGGTCACACATAACGAAATTTCCAATGTATCCACTGTAAGTGTTCCCACCTTGAAATTACAAAGATGCGATCAATTAAAACAAATATGAAATAATGTACAATAGAAAATATAAGAATTTGAATAACTTGCACAAAAAATTGAAGGTATTTCCTGTCAGCAGAAAAATAGAACATAGCCACCATTTCTAACCAATTTATATTCTTAACTTTTTTATGAGAACCACCATACAACAAACCTCTTAAGCATCTCATGAATGTTTCTCCATCTGCACCAAACTCCTCAACAAACATGAGGAAAGATGGAAACTTGTTATTTGCAATGGAGCTTGCCAACTAATACTATTCCAACCATTCAACAATTGGATCGTAAAATTCATGATAATCCTCTAGAAAACCCCGAAACCTTTGAAAATATGAATTTTGAATAAGAGACATGGGACTACGATGAGAATCTTGCAAGGGAAAATAGATCTGATCATATTTAAAAGGCATGTCCAGACAGTGAGGATTTGACATAATCATTAGCAAGTGCAGACGTACCTCAACTTCTTTCCAAGTACCTAGATATTGAGATGTTAAACAATAAAAATAAAATGGTGTAAAACAATTGTCATTGGATGTACTGATGGGAAAATTATAAGCTGAATGGCAGTCATCATAGATAAAATCATGATCAGATGGGCTGATTAAAGCATCAGATTCCCAGTTTGTAATTAACAAAGATAAATCATTTTGAACTAGTGAATCTACTAGTTCGCATGTCGAATATGACCAACCATTTTCTTGTAACTAGTGAAAAAGTGTACAAGCATCATAGTTATCAAAAGAATCTAAAAGGAATTCCAACAGAACAGGCACATGAGACCAATCAGGGCACAGTGAATGAAGAATAATTTGATTCATGCAATAAATCATGCATTTGTTATCACACAAGAGGATTTCAATTGTGATGGAGGGAAAAATTTCCAATACAACATTTGGAAGAAAAACTAGGTGTTGACTATTAAGAAATGAACCTAATAGGCATGGTCCCTTAAGCCAAATATAGTTTTCAAAATTATCAACTTCAAAATTACATGACTCTATGAGAGATACACATTCCAAACTTGAGCTTGATGCAAGAGATTTGCATTAAGATGGATCAACTGAAGAATAATCTTGAAATTGATCAGAAACAAAATCTTGAAAGTTTGAAAGATTAAATCCGAGATACCAAACATCTTTCAAAAAGAAATTTGCATCGAGTGAAACCATGCAAAGAGAAGGATTGTGTGAGAGAAACCATATGTGGCTTAGTTCGGGGGGCTCACCAGAGTTGTGAGATCCTAACATAACCATCAATGGAAGTTGAAGTGCCTTGACTTCTTGACAAGTCCCAGAAATTTTAAAGATTGTAAAATCGCATTTTGAAGATTGAAACAAATCGTGCTTGGTGTGAGGATAGATGATACCACTATTTAAGTAAGACCACTGCTCACTGGATGGCAGCCATCTTTATCACTGATTTGACCAAATTTCTCAACTTCAACAACTAGATTAATCAAATTGAAATATTCTTCTAATTTCAAATCTGAATATGTATGAATTGAAGAAATTTCATGAGCAAGTTGATCTAAAGAGTTGTATTTGTGCAAGAGAAGAGATGAGGAGGGGTCGAAAGAGTACTCAATGATTTTATTGTTTTAATTTTCATCATGGATAATCTCACCACCTTGTTCCGATTGAAAAGTTAACTCATTGGATAAAGAAATTTAAGAGCATGGAGTATCTATAGCATGAATAGATGCATTGCAAATAGTAGACCACAAGGGATAGTGGGAAGAGGAAGTTTCAATAAAAGCATATTCTTTGACCGTATGAGATTCTAGACCTAAATTAAAATCTTCATGACAAACTAAAAGATAAACTGGTGCACTTGGGTATTTGTCATCACTTACCTCAACAAATTCATCATCATCAGAATTATTGTTTCCCAAGACTACTGATTGATTACAAGAATTGATTGCATTTTATTCACTACCAAAATTAGAATATTGAAATCATCCAAGAATGGAAGTGCATCATCTTCACATGGAGGATTTTGAAAAAAAATAAGAGGTATTGAAATCATATTCACCTTCCCACTCCTCTACCTGTGTAATGTGACTGCCTTGTATCTAATCACAAATTGAACTAGCAACTTGAAAATCAAGAGAGTGCAAAGAACTAGCTGGTGGAAATGATTGCTCGAGTGGATCATCGTACAAGGAGTCATAGCATGTAGATGATAGAGGATAAAAGAAATGCATATTAGAATCGATACTAGAGCTATGAATACTAACATCATCTCGTGGAATGGAGGAGTTAGTCTTCACCATGGGCTTTATGAGCCATTATGGGATTTCCTCCATTGAATCTGAGTCATGAAAAGTGGAAGAAGAATGAGAAGATGGATTAGGAATTTGATTTGCAGATTTACCAACTTTATTATCATTGCACGGAAGCACCCTCATTGAAACTGGAAAAGGAGGAGGACAAAGAACAAAAGGAGCAGTAAATTCCTCCTCTAAAATTAGAGGTGTCTCATGATTCACAAGATTTGGGGAAGTAGAAACATCAGGGGGTTCAAGTTCACCGTGCAAAGAGACATGAACCAAACGTTGAAAATTTTGTTTAAATAAATCCCAATCCACATCTTCTTCAGGAAATTCATAAGAAAGGTGAAGGAAATGATTAGAGAAATCCTCAATTGATTCATTGGGCTTCATTCTTAAGCAATTGATTCTTTTACAAACATCTTGGTAATCATACATATCAAAGGCTTGATAAAGATCCTTGAGGAAATGATGGAAAGAATGGATGGGAGCAGGTGGAAAGGTATGGAATGACTGATTAACATGACCTCCAAGGGTGAGGAAGAAATGCACACAAGCAAACTCTTCATCATCTATTTTGTAATATTGACAAAATTTAAGAAAAATAGAAATGTGTGTGGTTATGGGTGTTCTGTCCTCACCATCAAACTAGAAGTGAGACAAATGATTGTGAGGCTCATTGAGGATTGAAAATTTACAAATGGATAAATTAGAGAAACGCCCCAGGAATAAGATTTGAGCAGGAGACATTTGAGATAGGAGGTTCAAAATATACTCATTGTTGACGGTGCTAGAAATCTGCCAACCAAGGGGTCTCCTCAATGTGAAGTCCCAATTATATCTCACACTGTTTGGATCATGAGCCGCATCTGGAGTATCAACCCAATTTCCATGTATTCTTATATATTTTTCTTAGCTCTAACTATCAGCGAGAGAGAGGAACACTTATGTGCCTTTGAAAAGAAACTAAGTGTGCTAGTGAGTGTTCGGTTGTAAGTGTATAAAAGTTCTTCTACTATAGAGGAAAAGAGTAAAGTGAGCATCTAAGAGTGAGGTAATAGTACCACCCAAGTGGAGACACATGCATAAAAGAAGGATCCATCTAACATCTAGCAGAATAGTCCATAAAAGATGCGACAGTCATTACAACCAATGAATGAGAAAGATATTTCTAGTATCTCACAGAATAGTCCACAAGGATGGGACAACAATAAAAACCATTACATCAAATTTTCAATATGACAAGTACTAAAATAAGCGAAATAGTTCAGCTAATTTAGCAAAGATGAAAGCAACATGGTTCGGATAAGTTAGATCTCTTCTTTCATCATCTTAATAATCAATCTAACTCCATAAAGTTTACCATGGAGAAAGAAGTTCATGGTTGTGTCCCTTTCCTAGATGTCCTCATTTCAAAGAAAGAAGATGACTCATTTTCCCATTAGGTGTTTCAGAAGAAAACTCATACTGAGCAATATCTTCATGCCATATCGCATCATTTCCTCACTTAGAAGTTGGGTGTTCTCTGCACTCTAGCTACTTGTGCTATGAGGGTTTCTGATGTCAACCATTTTTATAAAGAAAAATCCCATCTCCTCAAGGTTTTTGTTAATAATGGTTACAATAAGAAACAAGGTCTTAAATCCTTCCTGAAAGCTAACAAAATTCCTAAGGTTAAGAAAGATCCTAATGATCGTAATTCTAGAGTTCACCTCCCCTTTATCCAAAGGACGACTGACAAGATTATGAGAATCCTTAGGAAGCATAATGTTCCCTCTACCTTTGGACCCATAAAAACTGTCAAAAGTTCCTCAAAATCGGAAAAAGACCCTGTGGAACCTAAGGATATGAAAGGTGTTTATGCCATACCATGCTCTTGTGGAACATCATACATTAGTGAAATTGGATGATCTATTTATTAAAGGATTAAGGAACACGCTACTGACATCAAGCATGGGAGGACCCACTCTTCAGCCTTAGCAGAGCATGCAGAGAAGACCAAACATCATATATGCATTGAGGAGGCTAAGGTCATTGCGAATATTTCTCATTTTCATCACCGTAAATTTAGGGAAGCCATAGAAATTGAGAGGAGGCCTAGTAATATTAATAGGGATGACGGTTGGAAAATCAGTAGCTGCTAGATTCCAGCCCTTTCCTCTTAGTTTCCTTTCCTTTTCTTTACTCTTTTTCATCTTTTCGGTTTTGATTTCAGCGGTTTTTTACCCCCTGGGGTTTATTTATCCTCCTTTTCCCTTATTCTCCCCCTTGGTTTTATTTTTCTCGTTTTATTCCCCTTCATCTTAAATAGTTTTTACTTATTTAATATTGTTTCCATCGTTTTTAATAACTATATATATATATATCCACATACACACACACACACACACACACACACACACACATATATAGATATTATTTTCTTTCTCCATATTGTGCCTATATTTAAATCTTCGAAAAAACTATTAAAAATTAAAATTAAACATATTACATATATATTTATTTTATAACCAAATATTAGGTTTTTTCTCTATTTAGTTTATAATTAGTTAATAAATTTTATTTATTTGATATCGTCTTTATTACTCTATAATATTTTTTCACCCTTTGACTAAAGTAATGACTTTTTTTTTAATAATGTTTACTTTATTTAAGAGTTTGTTATAATCCTTTGTTTATTTATTTTTATTTATATATTTTGGGTCATGTTAATTTTATATAATTAAATATTGGAGTTAATATTTAATTTAATTTAATTAATTAATAATAAGTAAAATAATTTTGTCCCTTTTTTTTCTAACGAGTCAAATATAGTCGCTTTTTAGTCATTTTCCTTATAGCTGTTAGAAGATATTTTCTCATTATTTAACTTGCCACTATCATCTTATTTTTAATCTTGTCTTGATGATGAACCACATAGGTTGGTTTGAAACATGTCGACCCAAATCTTCCAATGTGATTTCTTCTGATATGTTTTCAAATAACCAGAATATGGATCACAAAAGCTTGAATTGGAAAAGAACATCTTTCTGATATCACCAACAGGTACAATGGATAACACAAAGAATATTCAAATGTAACATTGGAGCTGAGATCATCTAAATGACAGTATTTCACTGAACCATGAACTAACAATTTCAAACCCTTTTCACTCGGTAGACAATAGGATTTTGTTAATCTATTAAATTAATTGTTTTTAAAATAGGAAACTATGATCAAATTCCACTTTCGATAGCTCATTTGATGGAGATGATGATTGCACTAAATTCCTCTTTTAGAGACGACCAAAATCGACCTAAATATCATCTAATTTGGACAAGGGAAAGTGTATTTTTTAATTATGAGCGCACATGTGCATATTTGATCAGGTCAGCCCTAAAACAAAGTGGACACTCGTGGAAGGATATAAATACAAGTGAAGTCTACCTCATTTCGACATCATCATGAGACATTATTATATTCTCTTTCTTGGTTTTGACTCGTATAGGTCTAAGGCGCGTTCACGAAGGAATGGGTTCACTCGAAGATGAAATTGCAGGGTTCGAAGCCCGCATCTCTATTTTAGAGTTTTGGGCCTCAGTCACAAGTATGACATAGGAATAAATTGACTACATTTACTTGCTAATTGTCTCATTTGTGCAACCAAAGCAACTCAGTTGCATGCACAAATCTTCTTGCATGTGAGTAGCATCTAGGATTTCAGAATGAGAGTCACAAGCTCTCCAAAGGTTGAATTTGACCACATTCGTTGGCTTATAGGCTCAAACGAGCGACTAGACCTTTCCAATCTCACACATGACTCATCCTCCATGTGACTGGGACCTAAATGTTGGTTTTTCAGTTGTTTGAAGCTTTTTCTCATTGACCGCAGGGTTCGGTAGTTGATCGGATTCAAGGTTTTTGAGTATATGCATTGGTGGGTTCATTTTATGGATATTGTTCAGTTGATTATTTTTGGATAGGTTTATGGATGAAGATATGGATTATTGTACTCTCATTTACTAATTCATTCAATGACAATATAATAAGAAGAAGAATTTGAAAGGGTTTTCCCCATAGTGTGTTTCCCCCTAGTCTCCAACCAATCTTGGTGTCTCTATGTGTGAATGTGTTTCTTCTATTGTTCCTTTATGTTCCGCTGCATTGAGGATGATGATATTATTCTTTCTAAAAAGTTTCATATGTTGCTGAATAATGATAATTTTATGATGTTATTAGGTGAATTTAATGTGTTAATTAATAAATGCAATTATCAAAGCAAAGAACAATATATCCCTAAGAAAAATTAACTTGGTATTAGAGTTGGGCCGAAGAAAATTCATGGAGATCACCTCTATGATGACACCATTTATGGAAGCAAGAGAGGATGGAGGAGACCTAAAATAATTCTAGGGTTTGAAGGAAACCCTATGCAATTTTTGTATTAGGGTTTGATGGATATTATGAGGTTAGTGTTTGAGAGAAGCCATGTTTTATGGCAAACATGTGAGATACAAAATCTAGAAACAATAGCAAGGTCAATGTGACAAGTTGACTATGAACAATAATGGGAGATGATCACCTCTTATTGAAGAAAAGTATTTCTTGATTTATGATACTCCTTTATGTCTTTAATTTTGTTTATACTTATAGATCTGACTAATTTTTTTATTATTACCTGTACTTCCTACATGTATATTTGAGTATTTGGATGCTTCTAACCTCTTGATGAGTTGTGATAAGTGGATCCTTATTGAGGATCATGGCTAATGTAGGAAGAGAGGAGCTAGTAAAGGTAACAAAGAGCTACAAGATGCTTATATAAAATAATAAGGTGTAGAGGTATTTGAATACTACAAGGTATGCATGGTATATTGTTTCAATGTTATGTTTTTGCTATAACATTAGATGGCAAGGTAAGCCCTAAGGTTTGATGAGAATGTCCCCTTCACAAATGGCTCATGCATATGAAAGTAAATTTTGTTCATGGTAGTTATGATGAGATGGTGCACTTGGTATTGGACAAGTATATTACTTTCTAGTCATGCTAAGGCTACATTGAATTTTGATGTATTGGCATACTTGATATTTGGCACGTATATCTCATTACAGACATGATGGATTTCATATACAAGGCTAGTTCATTGATTCTTATATAAGGTAACTTGATTCAATTATTAATGAGTATGGTGATGGTAGAAGTGTAACAATGAGATTGATATTCATGACCTTCTTATTGACCTTAGTTAAGTTTTAATGAGCGTAGTGTTGGCTTATGGGGGCCTGACCCAGGTTCAGCGTTAGTTAGCCAAACAAATCCCTACACTACTGGCCCTTTTGGCATCATCTTGTGGAGCGTTGACTGAAGTCTCACTCGAAGCAGTATGGGGGGATGCTGGAACCAACTTTCTGCACCCTTGAGATGGATGTGATGTAGGTTTATTCCAACTGTGTCTGCCTTCACACAAGTTGTTTATCTCTCAGTTCTACCCTTCGGTCAGCTAGTCATATGGTCGGGCCACTTGTGTGTGGCTACAAATGATTGCCATTCACTTTTCCTGGGAAGGGATGTCCATTCAACTTTACCAACTATACCGCACCACCATCGGTAATCTCCTTAATGACATATGGTGCCAGCCAATGCATTCTGAGTTTCCCTAGAAATTTATCAAACTTACTGTCATATAATAGCACCAAGTCATTCACCTTAAAGGTGCGCAGCTTAATATGTCAGTCATGCCATGCCTTTTCGTGCTGCTTTTGAACTTGCCAGTGAAATCCAACTAAAAATCTTTCTTCTTCGAGCTCATCCAACTACGTGAGCCTCTCTTACAGGGCTCCGCATCTGTCATATCTGTGATCGTTGCTATGCAAAAACTAGGCATGATATATTCCATAGGCATTATGGCTTGAACCCTGTAGACCAGCCTAAAGGGTGTCTGTCCTGTTACCTTCTTACACGTCGTTCGATAAGCCCATAATACTACAGGTATGCACAGGTCCCAATCACTTCGTTGAGCATTGCATACCTTGGTCAGTGCAGTCTCCATTACTTTGTTGAATGCCTTCACTGTCCCATTAGCCTATGGGTGATACAGTGTGCTATTTTGATGGTACACCTGAAATTCCTCTATTAGTGCGCTGATTGTCTCATTCAGAAAGTGTGTACCACGATCACTCATCAAGATCTTCGGACAGCCAAATCGCATCAGTACATGCTCAAATAGAAACTTCATGATAGTTGCACCTGTGCAATCCTTCACCGGCTTCGATTCTGCCCAATGAGTCAAGTGCTCTGTCGCAGTAATAATGTACCTCACTCCTATCATTCCTTGGGGCTCAACTGGTCCTACAAAATCTATTGCCCACTTCTCGAAGGGTTGCAACGTCATTTGTGGATTCAAAGGCGTCTCACTCCTTCGGGATGGCCTACCTGTTCTTTGACATACGTCGCACACCTTGCAATATGCTTTTGAAGCTTGATGATGGGTTGGCCACCACAACCTTGTGCATAGAATCTTCTGCATGGTTGCTCTCCCTGCATAATGTCCTCCCGCGATGCCCCTGTGAGCCTCCACGAGGATGTTGCTTCATTCAAAGTTAGGTACATACCTTCACAGTGTCTCATCATTCCCCGTCTTGTATAGATGCCTAGTAATGACAGAGATCTACCATGTGCACCACTAAGTCCTTCTTTTGCTGGACAGAGTATCCTTCCGGCGTAGTTCCTATTGTTAGGAAATGTATTATGTCCTCGCAAAGTCCATCTGTGACACGCATAGGAAAAAACTGTGTGTTAGGTAATCCTTCCTCCAAATTAGTAGGTTCCTCCCTTGTCTCAATGCACGACAGGTGATCTGGTCCCGCGTTTAATCATCCAGGTTTCACAACCCCTTCAAAATCATATTCCTGGAACAATAATAGCCATATGCAGATGTGGCTCCCCAACACAAGCTTATTGACCAAGTATTTTAGCACAGAGTTATTTGTATACATCTTAAAGTGGCCTCCTAGCAAGTAGTGTCAATACATCTGGAGCACACACACCATAGCCAGTCCCTCGCGTTCAGTGGTAGAATAGTTCTTCTCTACTTTGGATAATCTACAACTTGCGAATGCGATAGGGTGGTCCAAGCCTTCTCCACCATCCTGTGTTAGTACTACTCCTAGCGCTATACATGACACATCAACATGTACATGAAATTCTTTCTTCCAGTCCAAGAAGACTAGAATCGGCACGGTAACCATCTTTTCCTTTAATATATCCATCCTTTTCTTACAGTCATCATTCCAGTAGAACGAGACATCCTTTTTCAAAAATTTTTCCATCGGCACGGTGATCTAGGCATAACCTTTGATAAACTTCCTATAATATCTCATATGTCCCAAGGTAGCACACAACTGTTTCACACTCAGTGGTGCTTCCAAGTTCAGAATTATCATGATCTTCGCGGGGTCTACCATCATCCCTTGTCTGCAAACCACATGCTCCAATAGGTTCCCGAAAGGAACGAAAAACAAACACTTCTTGAGGTTGAGCGCGATCTGGTATCTTCGACAGGTATCCAGCATCAAGCACAAGCTCACTACATGGTGCTTAACCAGTTCAAATATAGTCGAGTCATCAAAATAAACTTCCAGGAACTTATGAATATATTCTTTGAATGCCAGAACAACCACGTGCAAAAGGATAGCTGGTGCATTCTTCAACCCAAACAACATTACAATGTATTGAAAACAACCCCACTCAGTCGCGAAGATTGTCTTGCTTCTATCCTCCAGTGCAATTTTGATTTGGTGGCACCCAGAGAACCCATCAGTGAAGGACTATGCTTTTTGGCCACCTACATTGTCCAACACTTCATCTGTGAACGGAGTTGGGAAAGAATCATGCACACAAATGTCATTCAACTTCCTAAGATCCATGCATATCCTTCTCTCATCCTTCTGCTTCTTCTCTTGCACCACCATTGGGCTTACCCAATCAGACTCTTCCATGGGCTCAATGATGCGTACTGCTAGCATTTTGTCTAGCTCTAAGTAGAAATTCTCCTTGTATTTCAGATTTAGGCGATAAGGCCTCTTCTTAACTGGCCGCACGTCGGGTTTTAATGTGATCTTCATCACTCTTAGATCTTCGGTTATTCCTTTCAAATCCGTAAACTTGGTGGGGAATAAGTAATGATATTCATAGAGTAATAAAATGACCTTATCCACCATTGCATCGTCCTAATATTCTCCAATATTCATGAATTTTGGCTCTGCTTCTATACCAATGTTCACTTGTCTAGTTCTCACTGGCACAGTTATATCAAGGTTCTCAATCTGCAGTCCCTGAACCTCGCAGTGGCCTTCTGTCTCTGGAATGTTAATTTTCTATGGATCTTCATCCTCTTCTTCAACAATTACATTATAACATTCCAACGTGTGACTCAAATGATTAGACCATTCAGGTTGCGTCAGGTTTAAACGATCTTGCGGTATCCTAAAGATGGTTGCTTTCACCTCTTATAGTGATTCATCGATACTGTCAAATCTATCCTCAAAACTGAAGGTCATCATGAATCCTTCACATAGTATATCCCATTCACTTGTCCCATGGTGAATCTTTGTTTCTACATACCAATTCATTGGGATAAAATCCAGGGTATGATAGAATAGGTGAACCCACTCAAGTTGTGGCGTTTCTCTACAAGCCTGCATCCACTTGGCCAGATGCACACGTGGATCATTTTTCCCATCATACTTGTATGTTAGTTGCATCTTGGGCTTCCCAAATTGTGCTCACATCATTTTCCTACATTCGCGCCGATCATCAAAACTCCCCTTGTGCATACCCCACCATCTTACGAGCATAGCATGCAATGCCCAATCCAAGGCCTAAACGTTGTTTTTCTGGCACCTCCCTTTCAAATGCATCTAAAAGAATATCTACATCATTTAGTCCATCATAAATAGGCAGAGTCCTTACCTCTGACGACATGCAGTGCAACGACTTGGTCATCATATTGAAATTCAGCGTAGTTACTTCATGTAACGATTCTACTAGCATTCTATATCTTCATCGAAATCTGAAGTGCAGGAGCTCTCGCTCTCCCATGTAATCCGCCCATCCATAGTGGGATTCACCCAATCTTGGTCTCGCACTGTTATCTTGTAGAGGAAGTCTAGATCATCATCACTCTTATAGTCACAGACCAGGTCCATACAGCGTGACCCTTTAGCAGGATCCAGGGGTATTATTATGCGTAGTTATTTCTTCTCAAAGATCTTTTTTTGCTTCTTCAGATTGATTACTCCATTCATATCAGTAGCCTAGTAAATTCCCAAGAGCGCGGGGTAGGGATTATTGTCATCAACAATCTTTATTACTTCAAAATCTACCAGCGTGCTCGCTCCCTCAATATCCATGGTTATTCCCTGCAACCGCCCCATGGGTATTATTTTTTTTTGATTCGCCATCCTTAGCCGAATCAGAGACCATTGCAGTATAGGTCTCCCCATTCATTCCCATGTCTATTTCGGTAGAACATTCACATCCGATCCTAAATCGATGATGACTTGATCCATTTCATATTCTTCGACCAGCGTGGTAAGTCTCATTTCACATCCCGTCCTTGTCTTATGCTTTCCAATCTTGCAGACTACACGCAGTTCACCTAGCGCAGTCCCAACACATCTATTGATGAGTTCATGTAATCCTTTCATAGCATTACTATCACGCAGTAACTTCATATAGGTTTAAAGGAAAGTTGTGAGCATGGATGGGTCCATCTGTGGCTTCGGTCTATCTTTGCTTCTTGAAGTGGAGGCCTCAGTGAAGCTCTTCTTAGATTCCATGAAGTTTTCCTGAGCATGCTCCAAATCAAACTCGGCTTCTTTCACCAGGGCTTTACGAACCCATGTACTATCTTCCAGTTGTTTTCCTTTTTCATCACCCGTCGCAATCCCACTTCGGAGCACTATATTTACGTTTGGATCTTCCTTGTGTGGCTCAGATCTCATCATCTGTAGGTTCTGAGTCAAGGGAGGCAGTAGCGCTCCTTTGTCACATATACTAGCTATTAGCGTAGGACAATCTTCTGTCTCATGATCAAACAACATGCAATACTTGCATGATGGGTGCATTGAATTAGTGCAATTGAGGGCATAGTGTCCTGACCCTCCGCAATTGTAGCAAATCAACTGTCTGCGACCTCTACCAGGTCCTCCTCCACCTTGGCCTCATCTGCGACCCTGAAATCATGTTTGCGCCATCCCTGCATTTTGGTCAAGGGGCCACATTTCGGCCTGAACCCTATAGGTGGGAGTTCTATCCATCATCAATTCATAGCTCCTACAAGTACGCTTGTCATGTCCCATCGACCTACAAAAATTGAAAAACAACTTTTGTAGAGTTTGCGTGTACTTCTGTAACAAGTGGCAATTATCTGTGGCATGTTTTCCAACTATTTGACAGATAGAACACCACAAAGTAGGCACCGTACTAGGTCCTGCTTGAGGTTCCAGCCTTAAAGGCATTAGTCCTCCTCCTGCAAGGTAATTTGTAAAGATCGAGCAGTGGTCTTTGTCATTACCCTAACTCTTTCATTTCACGCACCATACTTCTTCGCATACCTCTCGCTAAACCATCCTATCCTGCTTCAACCTTTGCATCTCAAGGCACAGATTCTTCAGCTATGCGTGGATCTTCTGAACTCCCAGATTAGGATCCTGCATAGGGGTCTCATGTAGTCTCATAGTAGTCTCCAAGGCCTCTGCCTGAGTTGTTATCTTCTACTATGATAGCACGCTCTTGATCCAGGTGGCTCCAGAGACACACATAGGACAAAGAGGGCTTATGGAAGCTCGAAAATCAAAGTGATCAGAATCATTTTGAACCAAGACCAAAGCGTAGATCTCTTCGTCTTGATCGTGGTGGTGTGAACTGTTCGTGAAATAGATTCCGTATGCGAAAGTTAGGAGTAGTCAAAGTTCAGGTTGACTTTGGTGACTGGGCAGGCTTAAGGAGGCCACAATTTGGACCAGATTCTAGCCCACCTGGGCCAGATTCCAGGTGAATTTGTGGCCTCATTAATTTGTCTCCTTCGGTCAAATTTCAAATTTTTAAAAATGACCATGGACCTTTTATTGTTTAAAAAAAATAAAAAAATGGTGGTGGGCCATGGCCCCCGCCACCACCATCGGATCCCAAATAGATTATATTTATAAAAAAAATTGTGTTGACAGGCCATTACCCCCATCGCCCCCCCAACCTTACCATAACAAATTTACATTAAATGTGTCTCGATGGCCATCACCCTGACGAGCCCTCCAACCCACACCATAACATTAAAACATAATATATGGGGTGGGCAAGGGCCACCTCTAGTGGACCCGCCCACAACCCCAAGACCATAACCTCATGTGCCATATTAAAAAGTTCAAAGACGGTGGGAGTTGAACCCATGGCTGGTGGGAGGTCCAGCCCCGCCCACACAACGGCTTCATATCATATCACACCTCCGCGCCATATAACAAAACAACGACGCAACAAAACATGCGCCCATATCATCACACGTCATGCCAATTCAAACTGCCGTGGGAGTTATGAGGTGGGCCACCCAATGTGGACCCAACACCCCTCCAAAATAATAATGTGCAGTTTTGTTAAAACAAAAAAAATGTTAAACATGGAGGAGGCAGGGTTTGACCACCCGACCTCCTCCACAAAATTCAGAAATCTTAACCAATGTGCCAAACAACTTCTTTGGTTTATTCGCCCTCCAAACTTATATATACCTTAATTTCACCAGTGCACCCAGGCAAGATGGAGGAACCAGGAGCGGGCACAGAATTCAAGGCAATATAATTTTTTAAATTAATTTATTGAAGGTGGAACCATGACTGAGCAAAATTTCCAAGAGGGTGAGATTTTTGCAGTGTCCAAATTGGACAAGTTTTATGTCGATATTACACCTCTTAGTGACACGAACCCAATGGTGCAATCAGTTTCCTGATCTGAGCAGAATATTTGCAGAGGACCAGGAGGAGGGAATCTTTGAGGAATCTAGGGGGAATCTAAAAGATTCCTTAAGCCCCAGATTTTCATTTTCTCAAAATTCAGAAATTTGACAGTTGATTTTGCACTATTCGATGCCACAAATATGATGGTGCATTTAGATTTTACATTTGCTCATTTCATTTTTTGGCTACTTTTCTAAGTGGAGTGCGGGTGTTAACACTTGTGCGAGCAACCATTCCATGAGACTCGACGCCGCGAGATTGACGGTACGAACAGCTTCAACAGATTAACATCCTTTTCTTCAAATGGCCCCTAGATGTGAGGTATATGCATTGTGTTCATGTACTTATTTTGCTATGGATTGTGTTGCACAGATGCCTGTTTGATGTTTGATGTGGGATCTTGTTTCTTACTTGTTTTCATGATTCCTACTTGATGTGATGCAGAATCATTTGTGAGATGTAATTATTGTCATGATTCATCATGTTTTGTTTGAGATCCCTTGGTTGTATGTTGATGGGATACTCATGTGGTGCCATGTATGTTTGCATTGAGATCCCTTTTATGCCATGTTGGCGGGATGTTCATTATCATCATGCATGAATTTGTGTCATACTGATAGGAGTCATTTTCACTAAGAGTTCCTGTAGTGGAACATCTCTTGGAGCCACTCCTGCGCGAGGGAATTTTCCTTGTATGATTGTGATATCACCTCTTATATTACATCATCACTATTGACAACACTTAATGCAGTGGCCTACACCATCTTGACATCGGGGCCTGGAGACATAGTCCCTCCTAGACAAACTTCGTTATCAACGGCTTATGTTTTCATGTGTTGATGAATGTCATGTTCCTCTTCTTTACAACATGTAGATGTATTCATTTATGTTCTTTTAAAAATGCAATTTAACACATCACAAAATTAAAAGGTATTGGAAGGGTCCTTTGTCACATCCAGACCCAGATCAAGTCGTATCAGAGTGGTCTTTACGTGGATGTGAATTGCAAGTGTGAAAAATGGAATGTGCAGCGACATAGGATGAAAAAATGATGTACGAGACCATGCTCAAAATTTCCAAAAGAGTGGAAATAATGTATGAAACTCTAGAGAAAGAGACAGAGGAAAAGGAGCAATTGCAGCTTTAGTTGCAAGCCACGGAAGAGGCCCTGGAAGAACTGAAGCATAAAAACCAAAGTCTTCAAATAGATAATGCGGAATTGAAGACGATTCTACATGAAGAGAAAGAGGAGCAACATAGTTTGCTACGACAGCTACAAGCAAAGGAAGAGGCCTTGGAAAAGCTACAACATGACCCATGTGAGGTAAAAAGTAGTTCTCCATCTTCATGTATGTTTCATGATGATGATTTCGTTGTTTTGAATATCATACCACAAGAATTGGCTCCAAACTATTGAAGAGAATGGGTTATGAAGGAAAAGGCTTGGTCATTAATGGCCAAGGAATTTTCAACCCCATCAAAGTAGAAGAGTTACCTCATCAAACAGGACTTGGGTATGTCAGAAAAAAAGTTTGGGAATGCTCCGAGATAGTTAGCGAACCACCAACAATAGATGATGAGAAGCCCTCATTAGTTCTTTCCAAATCGACAAAGGAGGTAAAATATGTTGATTTCCTTTTAGTTTCGTCTTCACATAGTATGATTTTTGTTGGATATTTGGAGATCCAAACTACAGGGACAAACATGAGGCTCCTTACCAAGATGAGGCATGAGGAGGAAAAAGAACTTGGCATTAATAACCAAGGCGTAACTCAACCATTGGAGGTTATGTAGAGACCTCAATTTGCGGGCTTGAGATACACCAAGGAAGAATGTTCGAAGGTGTTAGATTCTTCTAAGACATCATTGAAATTGTCGAGGAAAGAGAATCATGGGAACACATCCCCAACATCCCATGGCAGTGTCCATTATAGGGAAAGAGCTGAGGCAAGCTCTCATCGCCATACTTACACCAGATATGGCAAGGAAAGGTATAACCAGTTTCGATATTCAAATGTTCATTTCGATTATAATCATTTTGTTAAAGATGAACATAAATCAAGACATCAAAAAACATGTACCTTTTGTGGATTACATAACCATACATTTTCTAAGTGTTGGAAAAAAATAGCAACACAAAAAAAGAAGAGGCATGAAAGACCCTCGCAACAACAGGTAAAGAAACATGTTAAAGCAGATCTGGAGGAGGAATATGTATTGCAGTCATTGCAATAGGTGTTGGGTTGTGTTATATTCTTTCCACGACTAGCCCACATAGTTAACCAGGGGTTAGAGGGGGGGCGAAGCCCCCCATTCATTGCACCGATTATGTAGCGGGGGGGATCACAGGGGGTTTAAGGTGTACCCATAACCCCACTTTATGGGGTCTGGGGCAGCGTCCTGGAAAATTTTGGTTTTGGAACCTATGTTAGGTTGGGTGGACCCACCTATGGTTTTGTGCATGAATTTCGCACATGTTTTTTGGACGTGATGGTTTTCGGTCCATGGTTTTGGATGCGATGTTTTTCAGTCCATGGTATTGGATGCTTCAACATGTATAAATATGTATTATAATATTGAAAGGAACATAATGAATAATCAAGCTGGTAGTCCCGGTTTTGGGATCCAGGGGAAAATATCTATGTATATGTGTCTTATGTGTTATGCTCTCGCATTGTTTATTTTCTGTGTTTAAGAATTTGTATGCAGGTAATTTCTGTACGGGGTTAGAACCTACATTTGGTATTAGAGCTGTTTTGGCTTGAAGGGGATGCCTTTGTTGCTGAGGGGTTTCGCTCGGGCCTGTGGTAGACCCTGTTCAGTGGGAGATCTGCGAGATCGATTTTGTTGGAGAAAGAAGATGGCAAGCAGTGGAAAGATAGAGATCGAGAAATTTAATGGTCAAAGTTTTAAGTTGTGGAAACTCAAGATGGAGGATCTGTTGGTGGATAAAGATCAGTGGATCACGGTAGATCTAGGTACTAAACCAACGGGAGTGTTCGATGAAGAATGGAAGAAGTTGGATCAGAAGGCAAAGAGCACAATATGATTGTGTGTCTCAGATTCAGTATCGCTGAATGTATCAGGGGAAGCTACGACGAAGGCTTTGTGGGACAAGTTAGGGACTTTGTACCAATCTAAGTCTCTGGTGAATAAACTGTTCCTATGGAAAAAGCTGTATAACCTAAGGATGAAAGATGGAGACTCGGTGATAGAGCATCTGAACACATTTAATATTGTGGTAAGTCGGTTAACGTCTGTTGATATTAAAATTTCAGATGAAGATAAGTGCATCAGTTTGTTGTGTTCTCTACCAGATTCGTGTTATAGTCTCATTATTACAATAGGTAATAGTAAAATATGGAGAGCCAGAATGGTGATGACTTGTCTGTACGAGGACTACCCTAGAATAGAAACAAAAATAAGTCATCAAGTGGGAGATCTAAATCTAGAGGGATATCTAAATCTCTAGGAAAACCTCTAAAGGTGGTGTGCTGGAAATGCGGAAAGGAAGGGCACTACAAAAGGGACTATAAATTTAAAGCTCCTGACAAAGGAAAGGGATCTGATGAGGCTCCTTCTACAGAGGTGAAAACCACCCCAGATGAAGGTGGGGATGTGTACTTGGATTCTTCAAGTACACATGTAGATCATGAGGCATGGTTGATTGAGGCATGGTTGATTGACTCAAGTGCATCCTTTCATTTCACTACCCATAGAGAGTGGTTATGCGAGTATGAGAAATACGATGGTGGTGATGTCTTCGTAGGGGATGATAGGAAGGATAGAATCATTGGTTGCAGAAAAGTAAAGTTGAAGTTGCAAGGTGGAAGGGTTAGAACACTTCCGGGTGTTCTACATATTCCTGCATTGGCTAGAAATCTGATTTCTGTAAGCATGCTGGATGATGCAGGTGTAAAAACAGTGTTCGAGAAGGATACCTGCAAAATGGTTCGGGGAGCATTGGTATTGATGCGGGGAGTTCGAATTGGAACTCTGTACAAGCTGCAAGGTAGCACTATTGTTGATGGCTGCAATAGTTCTATGGTTCCTAAAAGTGGAGCAGAACATCTAGTGGTCTCTGGAGAGAAGACCATGTTGTGGCATCAAATGCTTGGACATATTGGAGAGAAGGGCCTTTGAATACTTCATGGTAAAGGTATGGTAGAAGGTATGAGCAATAGCTCTCTGGATTTTGATTTCTGTGAAAATTGTGTATATGGGAAGCAGAATTGGGTGAGTTTCCCCTCTGGTAGCAAGAGGGTGAAACATATATTAGAACTTGTGCACAGTGATGTGTTTGCGCCTGTGAAGGTTCCATCACTGGGTAAGTCTATGTACTATGTATCATTTATAGATGACTTCTCAAGGAATACATGGATATATTTCCTTAAGAAGAAATCTGAAGCCTTTGACAGGTTTAAAGAATTTAAGGCTCTCATGGAAAATTAGACAGAGAAAAAGATAAAGGTGTTGAGGACAGATAATGGTGGAGAGTTTTGTAGAAAGTAATTTGAATAATTTTGTAAGAAGTGTGGTATAGCATGGAAGAATACTACTCCATATAAACCTCAGCAAAATGGAGTTGCAAAAAAAATGAACAAGACGTTGATGGAAAGGGCAAGAAGCATGCTCAGTGGTGCTAGGTTAGGACAGGAATTCTGGGCAGAGGCAGTGGATACTGCATGTTACCTGGTCAATAGGTCACCTTCATTAGCATTGGAGGATAAGAATCCACAAGAGGTATGGACTGGTAAGAAACCCTCTCTTTCACATCTAAGGGAATTTGGATGTGATGCATATGTACATGTTACAAAGGAGAAAAGAACCAAGTTGGATGGTAAATCTGAAAAGTGCATCTTTATTGGGTATAAGGATGGTTTAAAGGGTTATCAGCTTTGGGACCCAGTAATAAGGAAGGTTGTGTACAACCAAGATGTGGTGTTCAGAGAGGTAAAAGATGTTATTAAACATGAAGTCTATTGAAAGGAACCTAAGAAGATAGAGTTTGAGCTAAAGGAGGAAGAGTCAGAATCTACAGTAGAGGAGGAATGAGAAGATGAAGAGCCACAAACTCCAGGTGTGAGAAGATCAGTTCGAGAAAGAAGGCAGCCAGAAAGGTATAGTCCATTTGGTTTCTATTCAAATTTTGCTTTATCTATTATTGATGATGAACGCATAACTGTGAAGGAAGCAGTAGATTCAGAGGATGGAAAACTCTGGAAAGAGACCATGGTTGATGAAATGGCATCTTTACACAAAAATGAGGCTTGGGATCTGGTGGAGTTGTCGGCTGGTAGGAAACCCATTGGCAACAAATGGGTGTTGAAAAAGAAGGCAAATGTAGAAGGAAACGTGGAGAAATACAAAGCTTGGTTGGTAGCAAAAGGTTATTCCCAGGTGCTGGGAATTGATTTTGGTGATTACTTTTCTCTTGTTGCCAAGGTAACTTCTATTAGATTACTTTTATCTGTTGCTACTTCTTTTGATTTTGAGGTAGAACAGATGGATGTGAAGACAACATTTCTTCAAGGGGATCTGGAAGAGGATATCTACATGAAGCAACCTGAAGGCTTTGTAGTGAAGGGTAAGAAAGAACTGGTATGTAAGTTAAAGAAGTCTTTGTATGGGTTAAAATAGTCACCAAGGATGTGGTATAAAAAATTTGATACATTTATACAGGGACTTGGCTTCACCAGAAGCAAAGCAGATCATTGTGTGTATTTTAAATTAACTGGTGACCATGCTATTTATCTGGTCTTGTATGTGGATGATATGTTGCTGGTTGGAAATGACAAAGAAATTATCCAGGATTTGAAGACCCATTTGTCCTCCAAATTCGACATGAAAGATCTTGGTGCTGCAAACTATATTTTGGGCATGGAAATTAAAAGAGATTGAACAAAGAGGAAGCTCTGGTTAAACTAGAGGAAGTATGTTGAGACAATATTGTAGAGGTTTAATATGCAGGATAGTAAACGGGTGAAGGTTCCTATTCCTGTAGGTGTGAGGTTATCTACTGAATAGTGTCCCAAGGCACAAGAAGAGGAAGAGGACATGTCCCGTGTTCCATATGCAAGTGCAGTCAGTAGCCTGATGTATGCAATGGTCTGTACTAGACCAGACATTGCACATGCAGTGGGAATATTGAGCAGGTTTATGTCAGAACGAGGGAAGGATCATTGGATAGTAGTGAAGTGGGTTTTCAGGTATTTGCATGGCACTAGTGATTATGGTTTGTGCTACCAAGGAAGACCAGGATTAGACAAAGTGTTGGATATTCGTGGCTTTGTTGATGCAAACTGGGCTGGAGATCTGGATCAGAGAAGATCTACAAGTGGGTATGTGTTTAGCCTATTTGGAGGTGCAGTCAGTTGGATGAGTAAGGAACAATCTGTAGTGGCATTATCAACTACAGAGGAAAAATACATGGCAGCCAATCATGCAAGCAAGGAAGCAGTTTGGTTGCAGATATTGTGTTCAAATATGGGGTTAGTACATGGAGCTATAAGCATAGACTGTGACAATCAAAGTGCAATTTTTTTGGCAAAGAACCCTGCATATCATTCAAATACAAAGCAAATTGATGTTCAGTATCACTTTGTGAGGGATATGATAGAAGACAAAAAGGTGTTGTTGGTAAAGGTGGACACTTTGAAGAATACTGCAGATGCATTGACAAAATATGTGAGCTTTGAGAAGTTCTCTTGGTGTAGAGAGACAATGGGCATTTTAGGGCTAGAAAAATGATTAGGCTCTCTTGTGGCCCCTTGTGGAAATAAAAAAACAAGTAGGAGAATGTTGGGTTGTGTTATATTCTTTCCACGACTAGCCCACATAGTTAACTAGGGGGTTAGAGGGGGGGCGGAGCCCCCCCTTCGCTGCACCGATTGTGTAGTAGGGGGGGGGGGTCACAGGGGGTTTGAGGTGTACTCGTAACCCCACTTTATGGGGTCCGGGGCAGCACCCCGAACAATTTTGGTTTTGGAACCTATGTTAGGTTGGGTGGACCCACCTATGGTTTTGTGCATGATTTTCGCACATGTTTTTTAGACACAATGGTTTTCTATCCATGGTTTTGGACGCGATGGTTTTCGGTCCATGGTATTGGATGCTTTGGCATGTATAAATATGTATTATAATATTGAAAGGAACATAATGAAAAATCAAGCTGGTAGTCTCGGTTTCGGGATCCAAGGGAAAATATCTGTGTATATGTGTTTTATGTGTTATGCTCTTGCATTGTTTATTTTTTGTGTTTAAGAATTCGTATGCAGGTAATTTCTGTACGGGGTTAAAACCTACAAAAGGGGTGGCCATCAAAGAGCCACTTGTTGGAAGCTCCATCCAGAGCAGTGCTTTAGAGACAAAGCGTCGGTGGATGAGCCAGGTGAAACAGATGTTCGACAAGAAAACCTGCCACAAGGAGGTGACCCATTCACATCGATAAGTGAAAAATGGTTTCTAGATATGTTATCTTGTCATGGTCGTGCTTTTGTAAATCATTTGTTGCATTTTAAAATGTAAAAGTGATGATGTGTTTTCAATCACTTGTTAAGCAACAATGATGTCTAGTCTTATTTTGAGTTACATGATACGCTGTGAAAGCGATGTCGTGTTTCCATCACTTGTCAAAGAAAAAATAGTTTTGGCCTTATTTTTGTGAATCATGTGTTGCAGTGATGATGTGTTTTCCATCACTTGTTGAAGCAACAATGATATATTGGACTTGTTTTCATAGTTGGGGTATTGTGTCCATCTTGATGTAGACATGACCACCGAGTATGTGTTATAAACTCATGGCAAGTGTGGGATGCTTGGGTCATTAGTTGGTCATGAAATTCAAGCATGTAATTTGCAAAACAATGTGATACACGTTGCAGAAGTGACAGGTGTCGGCTCATCGCTTAAGGCTCTGAAGAACAAAGGTGAAGGAGATGGAAGTGAGACCTTTCTGGACGCTTGTGATGTAGAAAAGGTACATAAAAGTTGCAGGTTATTTTCCATGCTTTTGGAGGACCAAAAGCTCCTTAGTGGGGAGGATTTATCCAGGTGGCTCCAGAGACACACAAGACAAAGATGGCTTATGGAAGCTTGAAAATAAAAGTGATCAAAATGATTTCGAACCAGGACCAAAGTGTACATCTCGTTTTCCTAATCACGGTGGTGTGAACGGTTCGTCAAACCGAGTCCGTATGTGAAATTTAGGAGCAATCAAAGTTCAGGTTGACTTTGGAGACTAGGCAGGCTTAAGGAGGCTGCAATTTGGACAAAATCCGGCCACCAAATTCTGGCCAACCTGGGCCAGATTCTGGGTGAATTTGTGGCCTGATTAATTTGTCTCCTTTGGTCAAATTTTAAATTTTTAAAAATGACCATGGACCTTTTATTATTAAAAAAATATATAAAAGAAATGGTGACAGGCCATGACCCCTGCCACCACCATCGGACCCCAAATAAATTATATTTATAAAAAAAATTGGGCCAAAAGGCCGTGACCCCCGTCGGCCCCCCAACCTTAACATAACAAATTTACATTAAATGTGGCTCAGCGGCCATCACCCCACTGAGCCCTCCAACACACACCATAACATTAAAACATAATATATGGGGTGGGCACGGGCCACCTCCGGTGGACTCGACCCACACCCCTAAGACCATAACCTCATGCACCATATTAAAAAGGCCAAAGCTGGTGGGAGGGCTGGCCTCGCCCATGCGGCGGCTCCATATCATATCACACCTCCGCACCATATAACAAAACAATGACCCAACAAAACATTCACCCATATCATCACATGCCATGCCAATTCAAATTGCTACAGGAGCTATGGGGTAGGCCGCCCAATGCGGACCCGACCCCCCTCCAAAATAATAATGTACGGTTTTGTTAAAACGAAAAAATGTTAAACATGGAGGAGGCAGGGTTTGACCACTCAACCTCCTCGACCAAATTTGGAAATCTTAACCAATGTGCCAAACGACTTATTTGGTTTATCCAGCCTCCAAACTTATATATACCTTCATTCCACCAGTGCACCTAGGCAGGATGGAGGAACTAGGAGCAGGCACGAAATTCGAGGCGATATAATTTTTTTAATTAATTTATTGCAAGGTGGAACCATGATTGAGCAAAATTTCCAGGAGGGTGAAATTTTTGCAGTGTCCAAATTGGACAAGTTTTATGTTGATCTTACACCTCTCTGTGACACAAAATCGATGGTGCAGTCAGTTTCCTGATCTAAGCGGCAGATTTGCAAAGGACCCAGAGGAGGGAATTGTTGAGAAATATAGGGGGAATCTAAAAGATTCCTTAAGCCCCAGATTTTCATTTTCTCAGAATTTAGAAATTTGACAGTCGATTTTCCACTATTTGACACCACAAATATGATGGTACATTCAGATTTTCCATTTTCTCATTTCATTTTTTGGCCACTTTTCTAAGTGGAGTGCAGGTGTCAACATTCATGTGCGAGCATCCATTCCATGAGACTCGACGCCACGAGATTGATGGTACAAATAGTTTCAGCAGCTTTACATCCTTTTCTTCAGATGGCCCCTAGATGTGAGGTATATGTAGTGCATTCATGTACTTCTTTTGCTATGAATTGTGCTACAAAAATCCCTATTTGATGTTTGATGTGGGATCTTGTTTCTTGCTTGTTTTCATGATTCCTTCTTGATGTGACGTGGAATCATTTGTGAGATGTACTTGTTGTCATGATTCGTCATGTTTTGTTTGAGATCCCTTGGTTGTATGTTGATGGGATACTCATGTGTCGCCATGTATGCATGCATTGAGATCCCTTTTATACCATGTTGGTGGGATGTTCATTATCATCATGCATGAGTTTGTGTCATACTGATAGGAGTCCTTTTGCCTGAGAGTTCCTATAGCAGAACATCTCTTGGAGCCACTCCTGCGTGAGGGAATTTTCCTTGTATGATTGTGATATCACCTCTTATATTACATCATCACTATTGACAACACTTAATGCAGTGGCCTACACCATCTTGACATCGGGGCCTGGAGACATAGTCCCTCCTAGACAAACTTCTTTATCAACGGCTTATGTTTTCATGTGTTGATGAATGTCATGTTCCTCTTCTTTACAACATGTAGATGTATTCATTTATGTTCTTTTAAAAATTCAATTTAACACATCACAAAATTAAAAGGTCTTGGAAGGGTCCTTTGTCACACCCGAACCCGTATCAGTGGAATGTTTTCCGATTATTTGACAGATAGCGCACCACAAAGTAGGCACCGCACTATGTCCTACTTGAGCTTCCGGCCTTAAAGGTATCAGTCCTCCTCCTAGAAGGTAATTTGTAAAGACCTGGTAGTGGTCTTTGTCATGACCCTGACTCTTGCATTTCATGCACCATACTTCTTTGAGTACCTCTGGCTGAACCGTTGTATCCTAGTTCAAGCTTTGCATCTCAAGGCACAGATTCTTCAGCTATGCGTGGATCTGCTGAACTTCCAGATTAGGATCCTGCATCAGGGTCTCATGTAGTCTCATAGAAATCTCCAAGGCCTCTGCCTGTGTTGTTATCTTCTTCTGTTAAGCGCACTCTTTAAATGTGGTAGTAGCGAAGCCACAAACCATTCGTGATGCTTTCCATCTGTCAAATTCATGTTAGCTTCGCGTATCATACATTTCAGCCTCTGATCTAGTTCCCAAGGCATCTCACCTGGTAGCATCGTGATATCTTTGAATCCCACAATCAACTGTGCTTCAGATTTAGGCCTAATAACTTCTCTATTCAATGCTATTTGGATATCCGCGACTCTCGCATTCGAGTTATCGTTGGAGTACTTAATAAACCAGGTTAGTGCGCGATCTTGAAGAGCACTAACCAGTGTTTCCTTATTTATGTTATCATCCGTAACACCTTGAGCTTCACATACAACTCTCACAACGAACCAGAATTGGTCCGGATCCTCATTTTCCAATCCTTTGAACACAGGAAACTTCACTGTGTTTGCCATACTGAATCGTGGTGGTGGTGGAGGTGGTACGGGTGAAGTTGGAGGTGATGGCAGTGAATATGGAGGTGGTGGAGGTGGTATTCACAGAAAGCCTTGTCTTATCAACTGAATAGCACTTCACAGAGAGACCTTTGTTATCCCTTATTCATCCCTTCACAGTGGTGAAATCAAGCGGCTATACTCCGATCCCTTATTTCCTTTGTTTCTGTAACATTTTCCGCTTCGCGTAGTCCCAAACATCAAGGTAGCTGCATCACCCATTTTTTCCACAACAACATTTTAATCCAAGTATTCAGAGATTTTACGTACTTACCTTGCGATCCTTTGAGAAGGCATCGTTCTGCCTTGCTATAGCTGACTGAGGTGTCAACCTCGAACTCAGTAACAAATCCTCCTATAATGTGATCGAGCTAATGATCGACAAAGTGTGCGATCTTATCCTCTAATGCTTCCAACCTTCGCACCAGCTCTAGGGCCCACACAGTAGGACCATCAAGTTTCCACCTTCCTTGGCTATCTGCTAGCTTTGCAATCCACTCGTATAGCCCAGTAAGGAATGACATGAAAAGATTTCATGGATCTTCGTATATAGCCAGCTGTCTAGCCACTATTCTTTTGACAGTCGCGGGTTTCTGTTCTCCTGCGCTGCGAACTCATGAATTCTTCTGTCCAACCAGACTTTGATTCCAGTCCCAGCAACAAAACCATTTGTTGGCTTATGGATGCCTGACCCAAGTTCAACTTTAGTTAGCCAAAAAAATCCCTACACTACTGGCCCTTTCAGCATCAGCCCATGGAGTGCGGACTGAAGTCTCACCTGAAGTAGTATGGGGGGATGTTGGAACCAAATCTCTGCACCCTTGAGATGGATGTGATGTTAGTTTCTTCCAACTATGCCTGCCTTCGTGCAGGTTGTTTATCTCTCAGTTCTACCCTTCAGTACCTTTGCAAAATGTTACAATCGACTTCCGTGCAGTCCTAACTAGAGGTTGATACGCTTCTGCACTGCTAGGGCAACGAATTGTGATATTTCCCCAAACTACGCTAAGTATCTTACTTATATTTTTAACAGATCTTAGTTAGCTTCATGTAAACAAATGTTCTTACTTGCATTCACTTAATCACACAGTTATACACATTCGCTCATCATATAAACATTTGAAGTGAAATTCATACCCAATGTAACAAATGCATAAACAGGAAATAAAGAAGTATAAATTATAGAATACTGCTCTTTATTGATAATTCTAAACTATTACAGACTCGACTCGCCCTATGCACTCAGTTGCAGGGGTTTGCGCACTTAGTTATGGACTTCTAGGCCTTTTCGCACTTAGCTGCAGAGCCTCTACCTATGCTACGACCCAAACATAGACTTCTACTCCAAAGATAGGACTCAATTCTTCATCATTGATCTCATTTGATTTGATTTCTTGTCTTAAATGACTTAGAGCTTCGCTCTATTTATACAATCCCATGGTCCGTGGACCATGGGTAGATCTTCTACAACCAACATTACATTATCAAAATAAGGGCGGACAACCCTATGACTGTTTAACAACTATGCGCTCCGCTAACACAAAATTTGGAGTCTTTACATTTGTATTACAAATTTGGACCAAAATATGGGCTTTAAGCCCCAAAACTGCCCTTGGGGGATCTTGCACCCAACACTTAGTAATTATGGAATATGGTCAAATTAAATTCCCTAAATTGATGGATTGAGTTATGTAATTTTGAGATCATGATTCTTGAAGTATGCTCATATTATCTATTAGACACTAACCCTTGATGAAATATTTATTTCATGATTTCCTGATAAGTAATTGATGCTAACATATGACCATGATAAATATGTGATATAGTCTGGCTTTATGATCTGATAGATCTGTTGATGCATGAGCATATTATAGACAGGTTAATGACTGGAATGAAGTGGATTCCCATTTAGAGGGAGAATCTCTCCATAAGATCCTATTGTGCTATACAACAACCCTCCCCATTTCAAAAATTTTCATAAAAAACTTTAATAGGAAATGGGTACCCTTTAGAATATAAATAAATCAATAAAATGTTTGCTTTTAGGATAGGTTAAATCGCAATCGTAACTTGTAAATCTATCAAACCCATGAAAGTCCTCTTGATAAGGTCTGATCTAATTTGAATTATAATAAAAACTTATCATAAACCTTTATCAAATGAAAACAATTATAAAGGGAAAATATCGCATCACGCACATCCTTTGTTTCAATAATGCACTTAATGTGTTCCATTGAGATCCTCCGATGCAATAATTCTATTGGAAAAATCGCATATCGCTTCTCATCAACAAACCGCTCCAAGTCTTCCATTGAAAACCTCCGATGTGATACGCCAATCGCAATCGCACATCGCTAAAATCATAAGACACATCACAAAAAGCTCCTTTGAAATCTTTCGATGCGATTTTATTATCTAGAAGTGCACTTTTGATAAAAGGCAAAACATGAAATATCATGAACATGTGCGGCTTAAAGTTATAAATCAATTATAAAGAAAATTTAAAAATATTTACTAAGTTTAAAACATGCCACCTCCTCATGCCAGCTCACCACTAATCACAATCACAACCATGCACTGGAACCATTTAAGCACGCCACTCATAATTCCCGATCTGTGATATGCGATTATCACTAATCGCTGATCAGGAAGTCATGCTACCATTCTAAAAAGGACTGTTATAAATTGGCGATGCGGCATATCATCATGGCATTAAAGTTTCACGTTGGAAGTTATGGGGAAATCATTAAGAAGCAGTTATAGTTGAATCTTTCAAGGATTTCATAGCATCTATTGCACTTAATTGCTATTAGTCTTGTGCACTGCGTATTAACTTTGAACAAAGTTTTTCTACTGTTACATCCTTCTGTTTCGTTTCGCAGAGCCAATCCGAAATCATCAGTTCAACAAAAATGTCTAAGAGAGCTCGGAAAGCAAAGGTCTGTGTGGTATTGAAAGATGAACCAGCAAAGTTGGTACTGATAGCTGATACTACCTGTGTAGGCCTCGGCAAAACTTCATGGGAGGGTATATATAATTCACTCGAAGCTGAGGATCCAAGTGAAATTGAAGAAGGAGAAACGACTAGTTCAACTGATAAATCATAAAATACTCTATATGATTTAGCCAGCTCCTTCCTCCACAGAATAGCAGCTCGAGCGAAAGTGTTACCATACAATGACATGGTGAGATGGGTTATAGAAAGTATCAACATAATCGACAGGGCCTTCTATACAACTGATGGAAGGATGTTCAGGACATTCAGGGTAGAAGATATCAAGAAGATGTATCAATTTCCGGACTCCCAGAAACATTACAATAAAGCATTTTTAGAAGCCTTCGCTAAGGAGAACGATATAGAGTCAGACCCTATCAGGCAATGGAGACATTTCCTGAATAAGTATAAGCATGAATCTTCTAGTATGTACTCCGTAGACTCCTTAGCATCTCCTTATTGCTATGCTGGTGCTATTTTATGTAGACTCTTTGGAGTCTCTGATTTAGCTAGGCTTACTATAGAAATGGTGTCTTTAATGGAAGCAGCAATCCACTCTTATATCATGGATTGGGAAACCATTTTATCAGATAAAATGGCCAACCAAATCCTTGATTATAGAAGAAATAGGTTTGTAACTACCCGTACAATATGCCCATTCTATATGAGGGCCTACATCATGGATACCATCTGTTTCAATTCTTACTACCCGATCCTAGGTTGGAAATGGACTCCTCAAGACCCAAGTCCTATTCACATTTAGCATAAATATTTGTTGAAGGCCCATTATAAAGATCATATATATAGAATCTGTCATGGTTTTATTTTACCCGTCCATCAGGCCATATTCAACAAGCTTGCTCCTCAGTTATCCGATGAGGCTGACATTGACCTAACATCAATCAACAGTTGGTTCTGTGAAGAAATGTTCACCTATGTCAGACTTTTTGGCAGCACCACAGATCCACATGTTCTCCCCTTGTACATTTCTAATAAGTTGTTGACCAAAGAAATAGCTTACTAGATAACAGAAACATGAATGTCAAGGAATCTCAAAGAGTCCAAGAAACAAATGTGGCCTCCATTTCCCCTCCATTTTGGTACCTACACACTGCATGATTTCAAACATGCAGAGAAAGAAATAGAGAAGATAAAAATTCTCAAGTTAGCAGTCATTCCAAAGAGACAGTATGATCCAAGAGCAGTGGCTTACAACTTCACCAGTCAGGTGAAGCTTGCCAAATTTGAACATGAGACAGATGAATATGATGACTTTTTCACTTCGGCTGAAGTATTCTCATGGGTAAAACATCTAGCAAAGATCAAATTAGGAGCAGGGGGGAGAGATAAGTTTATGTAGTTCAAGGCACAGAGGTTACAAACACTTCCTCTAGATTTATTGGCCACTACCCCTATGGTGCAGCAAGAAGGCCACAGTGAAGAAAAAACTACTGAGAAGAGTCCTGAAAAGGAGAAGACTCCTGAAAAAGAGAAGAGTCCCGAAAAGGAGCTGACAAATGAAAAAAACAGCGAGCCCCTAGATACCAATGTAAATATTGATTCCAGCTTACTCAAGGAATGGGAGCAGTTCGATCAAATGATCAAGAACTAGAATGACTCCCAAAACATATTTACACTAGAATCGACCGTAGCACAGGAGCCTATTGTTATGACTACTACAATTGAAGGGGCAGTCGACATGGTGAACACTCAACAGGACATTGAAATAACTCCAGAAAATCCTTCTAAAGAAATTGTATCGAAGGTAGAGGAAATACCACCCCTAGATGTATTTTACAATCCAAAGCATAGGGTTGTGGTCAAAAGGCAAAGAAAAAGGAGGAAAATTGACTAGGGAACACTCTCAACTCCTCAAGCTGAACTAATGAATGTGATATGGAAAGACTCAGAGGTCAATCCTTCTGAGTATTTAACAAAGTTGTTTCAATATGCAGGTGCCTATCCAGCCACTACAATGGACAAGGCTTCTGAAGTTAGCCAACTAATCAAGGAAAAGGATCTAAAGATCACTCAACTTGAAGAGAAAAAGGCAGAAGAACAATAGAAGATTAGTCAGCTTGAGCAATAGCTAGCAGAACAAAAATAGTAGAATGAACAACTAAAAGAACAACTAGCTCTGGAGAAACAAAAGATCGATCAGCAGGCCCTCCAAAAACAACAAAAGTTGTCTCAAGAACTCAACAAGCTTCAAGCGGCAGTTTAGTAGGAAAAGAAGGCTAAAGAAGAACAAATTGCACAACTGCAATTACAGGTGGAAAGATTCCAGGGTTATCCAAAGGTTGATGAATTCAAGAAAGAAGCCCTGGAAGTGACTAAAGCCTTATCTTGGCAATTAAATATCCTTTGCCATAAGATATCATTGGTTGACCCATTTTGCACTATCACTACATCGCTCATTGAAAAGGCCATTGACACCAGGCTAGAATTTGAAAACACAGATGATAAGGTAACAAAATTTATTTCTTGGCAAAGTTCAGCAGAAGGTATGGCTGCTAATCTACCGAAAATCCAAGAATCACACAAAGAGATCTTGTTTTCGGAGTGGGAATCACAGTTAATTAAGGCCGAAAGAGCTACTTCCAGAGCTAGGGCTACAATGAACAGTGTGATCGAGTTGGTAAATGACAGTCTATATCAAACTAATTGATCTCCGATTGCTCTCCAGGAAAGCTCCCAAAAGCAAAAGTGCTAGAAGATCAATGGAGACAGGATCTGGCCAGCAGAGAAGAACAAATTGGCAAAGTACAAGACTTGACTTGGGATGCATTTTGGTTTTTCCTAGTAAAGCCACACAGTCAACAGATGGCCACCA
The DNA here is from genome assembly GCA_031772625.1 of Pinus tabuliformis. Classification (NCBI taxonomy): domain Eukaryota; kingdom Viridiplantae; phylum Streptophyta; class Pinopsida; order Pinales; family Pinaceae; genus Pinus; species Pinus tabuliformis. The sequence goes on from CM062818.1 coordinate 176,581,106, forward strand.
AATGCCTTGCCGATGCTGTCAATCTCATGGTTCCTAAACTTTCAGATGCTACGTACACAACTCAACTACATTCTAGGCTGAGTCACCCTCCGAAAATTCATCAAATGCTCTCAGTTTGTTAGCTGCAAGCACAAGAGAAGAAGTAGATACAATGAATCAGTTAAAGGGCTATCGCATTGTTATTTTTATAGATCAAATCCTAGATTTTCATGTTAACAGTTTCAATAGCTCAGAGCAATTTTTATTGACAGTTAGTTTTATTATATTATTTAAACCCTTTCATGTCTTTGAAGAAAGGGTCCTCAATTTGTATAAGATTTGACTTGAGAAGTTGCACTTTTGTACTTCTGAATATCTTTTTTATCAATAGTGGATCAGGGTTCTACCTTTTTGTGAAGAAACTCTCTCAAGACCTGCACTTTTGTATATCCTGGAAGGTTTTCTCAAATAAGAAAGTGGAATCAGAATGTTATTTACATAAGAGGGACTCAAATGCATGCGGTATTTTTATCACTGTTATTTTGCCTTGTTTCTTTATGTAATGAAGCATTCCTTTTAAAAGTTGCTATTGTTGATGTATGTATGTTGTTCAAACAATTCTTTATCATGTCATTTCTGAAGATATAAAATTGTTATACTTTAAAGATATATGTCAGTGATATAAGTTGTTATGAATGCAATATTTTTTATTAATAATTACTTTGTTTAATTTCTTAAACAAAGTAATCATTATCTATGAATGCATCTTTTATCGATTAGTAATTCATCTATATGATTAGTTATCTGTTATAAATAATCAGAAATCGTATTTGTTAATACATTACCTGGGTTAGATAATCATATTTGTATATTTTTGAGTTATAGGTTAAAGCACTTATCATTATAAACCAATCAAACCATCCATTATATGGGAAATTGGTCCCGTAATATCCAATTGGAGCCACCACACCAAACAAAAAACGAGTTGTATTAAGATTCGGACCGAGTGGTTATCCCCAATGTTGGTGCTAGGATTTTAGAGGCATCAATAGATCCTTACTCCTATTATCATTTGCATTATATGTGTAGAAGATTATTTACTATTGAATTATGATTTATGGGCATGAATAGACATATATTGATCCGGATTTAGACAGGAACACAATAGATTACAGAGATAACCATAAATACAGAGATGCAATAACCATAAACACATAGATGCAGCGGAAATAATGATTCATTTCATTAATGGAAAAATACTGAAATATGCTTACAACCAGAAATGGAAATAAACCAGCTAGGGCGATGGTAGCTATCTCTGAGAAGAGATGTGCGGCTACATGCCTCTGAACTGTTCCGAACTGTGTTACAATGAGGCTCGAAGGCCTATTTATTGTTGAGAAACAATGGAAAACCCTTCACATCCCGAAACCTAACCCTAGAAGATGAAACGCCAAATTGTGGGCCCCGTTTGGGTAAATTGGTACATCAATTTCCCGGGGTCGTAACTTTGGCATACGATCTCCGTTTGACGCGTTCGATAGCTCGTTAGAAAGATCTATCCGAGTACTACCACTTTGGGAAGGGCAACATCGGTCCATGGATCCATGTTGCCCCCAGATTTCCCAAAAAACGTCGTTTAGGGCCTCAAAACGGCTCCAGAAGTTCAGGACCCGAAAAACTGCTAAAAATAGTAAGTTGTGCTACAATTAAGGAAACTGAAAATGCTGAAAGAGACAGTTGTGGGGGTCTAAATGGGTTGGTGGGTGGCCACCAACATCCACCTGGATCATTCCTCCCCCCTTAGGAAGCAATGGTCCCCATTGCGTTGAGTTCCTCCATCTGCTGAACTTGTCCTGCAATCTTTGATGTGTCCAGTGATGGTGGAAAGCATGGTCGACGATGGTCCACATTGAATACTCGGTGCAAGCGAAGGAATGGAGGAATGCTGTGCTTCAAAGCATTGTTGCCCATAGCCTTGGTACTGCTGTGAGGACCATGTCGGAGTGGTCGGAGCTTCTGATGGGCTCTTGTAAGGCGTTCTTTCTGCAGATGTAACCAAACTTTGTTGCCCACCTGAAACTTATGTGGTACCCCTGTGGGTGAGGAGAAGTTGTTCCTGTGTTCTGTCATGACCGTATCCCTTTGTTGCTGCTGCTGCGTGTAGGAACCCTTTGCAGGGGTCATGGATGTAGCAACGATCTTCCCCTTATTTTGGGAGTGAACCAGACAAATGAATTTCCTGGTCTGTGATATGAGCTTGCTGCCTTTCTTGGTAGTGATCAAGGATGTGGCAGTAGGTGGGGCTACCTCTGGTATCCTGTATAATGAATTATTCAAAGAAATAATGACAGCACAAGGCCTTGACTCATACACAGCATGTCGCCTCCACAAGTATGGCTGGCCTAATAATACATCACAAACATCCAGAGGTGTAACATCACACAATACCTCGTCTGTGAAGGGTTTGATGCTGTAGGGAAGGCAGCACTGCCGGCGAACTTTGAGATCTCGTCCTTCATGAAGCCACCCGATACTGTACGGCTGTGGGTGTGGTGTAGTCGGTAGGCCCAACCGCTTTACGACCTCTGTTGAAATCAGGTTCTTTTGGCTACCACTGTCGACAATGAATCGTAGCGGTGAACCCTTCACCCACATCTGTGAGTGGAAAAGACGCTCCCCCTCCTCTGGATCTTCGGGCTCATTTTTCTTGATCTTGGCGGTGGCAACGGTGGCACTGGGATCCGCATCAATGATCTGCTTCCCTTTGCCATTCCCCTTGTCAGGTTCTGGCTCAGGATCGGAACATGCATCTGATTCGGAAGTCTTCAATTCGGCCACCAGCGACTGCTTGGTTCGGCACTCACTTGTGTTATGAGTGGGACTCTTGTGGAACTCACACCACTTCCCTGTGTCCTTCTTCGGCTTCGTGGTGTTGTTCTTTTCTTGTGGCTTCGACGGGTTGTCTTGGGTCACCCCGCCTTGGCTTTGTCCTTTGGGCTTCGGATTTGCAGATCCAAAGTCTCGCTTCTTCTGTTTGAACTTTTGCTCGATTTTGACAGCGTATCGGTATGCTGTGCCAAGTGAGGAGATGTTCAAGAACACCATCTCTTCCCGGATGTACTTGTGCAGGCAGCCACGGTATTTGAGCACCAGATGCAGCTCAGAATCTTTGATACCCAACTGTGTGCGAAGGGTATGAAAAATGTTTGTGAACTCCGGCACATCTTGGTCTCGTCCCTGCCGCAGTGTGGTCCATTTGATGTATTTGTCCTCATAGCTTCTGACAGGGTAGTACTGCTCCTTGATGGCATCCCGGAAGTCATTCCAAGTGGGTGTGGCTGAAAATAGTGAGCCTGTACTTTCATCCTTCTACTCGCAGTAGGTTTCCCACCAGTCCTTGACGTGGGGGGCTGCTTTGAGAAGAGCGAAAACGATCTTTTCCCGACTTGAAAATTCATGAACAGAAAAATACCCATCTAGCAGATTTAACCATTTATCTACGGCATCTGCATCTATTTGGCCCTCAAAGATGGGGATTTCAAAATTAACTTGTACCTTGAAGGGTGTGGCATTTCCAGAGTCGCTGTTGGAAGCTGATGCGTCGCCTCTGGGTAGCCGCTGAAGGATCTGCGCAAAGCTATCCATCATCGCGTTCCTTTGTCGCTCGAGCGCTTCTTCGAGCAGGATTTTGATAGGATCTCCTGCTCCCTCGTCTTTCATCCGCCATGGGAGGCCGTCGGGACTTGCGAGGCTGGTCTTGCAAAGGTTCGACCAGTTCAAGCCCTAACTCCTTATATCCCGACCTCGTTGGGGACATGCAAAGAAAAACAGAGAAAAAGCAGACCGCTCTGATACCACTGATCCGGATTTAGACAGGAACGCAATAGATTACAGAGATAACCATAAATACAGAGATGCAATAACCATAAACACATAGATGCAGCGGAAATAATGATTCATTTCATTAATGGAAAAATACTGAAATATGCTTACAACCAGAAATGGAAATAAACCAGCTAGGGCGATGGTAGCTATCTCTGAGAAGAGATGTGCGGCTACATGCCTCTGAACTGTTCCGAACTGTGTTACAATGAGGCTCGAAGGCCTATTTATTGTTGAGAAACAATGGAAAACCTTCACATCCCGAAACCTAACCCTAGAAGATGAAACGCCAAATTGTGGGCCCCGTTTGGGTAAATTGGTACATCAATTTCCCGGGGTCGTAACTTTGGCATACGATCTCCGTTTGACGCGTTCGATAGCTCGTTAGAAAGATCTATCCGAGTACTACCACTTTGGGAAGGGCAACATCGGTCCATGGACCCATGTTGCCCCCAGATTTCCCAAAAAACGTCGTTTAGGGCCTCAAAACGGCTCCAGAAGTTCAGGACCCGAAAAACTGCTAAAAATAGTAAGTTGTGCTACAATTAAGGAAACTGAAAATGCTGAAAGAGACAGTTGTGGGGGTCTAAATGGGTTGGTGGGTGGCCACCAACATCCACCTGGATCATATATCTGATATTGTTGGTCTGCAGCATAGTTCTAATCTAAGAAGAGAGAGTTTTCCATTACTCTAAAGCTCAGTCGCACGTGAGCAAGCTTATGTGTGTGACTGTAGCCTCAACCGCATGTAATTCAGCTCAAGGGTCTGACTGTAGCCTCCCAACCACGCATAGGAAGTTCTATGGGTGTGACTATGTCTGTAGGACACAAAAGTGAAGCTTCATGCACAAAACCAAAATTTCACCTGAAGGATGTCAGTCCTAAAGACATAGAGAAGACAACAATTTCTATGAGTAGGGAAGTTTGAATATTTGACTTACTATAATGTGAATATGTTGACTAAACATGTGTTTGTAGGTGACTGGGATATGCATATCAATATGTCATTATGATTTAACCATTGAGGCTTGTGTATGACAGTATTTGATCAAAGTTGCAAGGGTTTGACTATATTTGGCTGATTGATATAGATAAGCACTATTTGGAGTTTTGACATCATAATGTTTTAGAACTTTCACTTGATGTTTGAGATATGTTTTGGGATATAGATCTCACTGTGATAGAAAATCTTGGATTTCACTTGATGACTAATGATTTGATTTGATGATTGATGATTTTCCCTAATAACAATGCAGAGTAACTTTTTGTGATTGATGTTGGCATTGATTTTGCATTGGTATCATGACCTTTGGCAAATTAGTTGAAGTATAAACAATTGTGATTCAGTATGCAACAATTTCGCTATGATAGTCAAATAATGACAGGTGGAATTCTCCCTAGTTGAGAGGGAGTGTTAAAATAGGAAACTATGGTAAAATTCCACTTCGGACAACTCATTTGATGGAGATTATGATTGCTCTAAATTCCTCTTTTTGAGAGGACCAAAATTGACCTAAATATCATCTAATTTGGACAAGGGAAGGTGTATATTTGAATTATGAGCCCACATGTGCATATTTGATCAAGTCGTCCCTAGAGAAAAGTGGACACCCTTGGAAGGTTGTAAATACAGGTGACCTCTACCTCATTTGGACATCATCATGATACACTATTCTATTCTCTTTCTTGGTTGGCTCACACAGATATGAGGCACGTCCATGGAGGAATGGGATCGCTCGAAGATGAAATTGTAGGGTTCGAAACTCGCATCTTTGTTTTAAGCGCATCTTTATTTTAAGGTTTTGGGCGTCAGTCATAGGCATGAAACAAGAAGAACTCAACCAGATTCACTCACTAATAAGGTCATCCATGCGACCAAACAATCTTAGTCACATGCACAACTCGTCCTCCATGTGACTGGGATATGGGGTTTCAGAATGAAAGTCGCAAGCTCTCCAAGGGATGAATTTGACCACAGTCACTGGCTTACAAGCTCAAGGGATAAACTAGAAATTTCTAGTGTCATGCATGACTCCTCCATGTGACCGAGACCTAAATGTTGGTTTTTTAGTTGTCCAAAGTTTTTTCTCATTGAATGTATCATTTGAAAATTAACCACAGATTGTGATAGTTCATTACAGACTTCTGAATAAGGGTTTTTGAGTATAAGCATTGATGGGTTCATTTTATGGATATTGTTTAGTTGATTATTGTTGGATAGGTTTATGGTTGAATATATGAATTATTGTACTCTCATTTACTGAATCATTCAATGATGATCTAATAAGAAGAAGAATTTGAAAGGGTTTTCCCCATAGTGGGTTTTTCCCTAGTCTCCGACCAATATTGGTTTCTCTATGTGTGAATGCTTTTCTTCTATTGTTTCTTTATGTTCCACTGCATTGAGGATGATGATATTGTTATTTCCACATAGCTTCATATGCTTTTGAATAATGGTAATGTTATGATGCTATGGGCTGAATTTAATGTGTTAATGAATAAATGCAATTATTAAAGCAAAGAACAATATAGCCCTATGAAAAATTAACAATTATATGGTTACTTGATCATAGATATTCCATGGAAAGGAAAATGGGATTGAAATATTTGTGGGCATAATATGATTTGCTCAATCTCCAAAGGTGTTAGGATTTTGACCAGAAGAAAGGAAACATTCCAATATTGTTACGATGAATTCAATCACAACAAAATACCACAATTTTTCAAAGATACTAGATTGATCTCTAGAAAATTTGTTCACCAAGGAAAATAACCTTTCAAGCTCCTTCATTATGGGCTCACATACGTGAAAATCTCACATGGATAGAATTCAATGGAAAAGGATAGAAATCGTCATGTCAATGCATCCAATGATGATTCAATGATAAGCTAAAAACATGATAATGGATTGGAATGTGGTTAATAGAACATTTTTCATGGATATTTTTATGTGGAAATCGATCAACCAATGATGAATTGGGAGAAGCAAGAATTGCAACAGAGACACCAATTGTCATCAATAAGGAGGAATGCTATTTCATTTTTAGCGTGTTTCTTACTTGATTTTGGGGGAAACTGTTTTATCAATTGAGAAGATGTGAACACAGAGGAGACTCACTTATGTTGTAAATATATCTAAACAAAAAATGGGTTTGTAATGGGGGATTAGAATCACAGAGAAGGGGCAAAAGGATCTATGCAACATGAATAGGCTGTAGGGATTCTAATACTTATTGCACTATTGTAATGAGTAATGGATATATTCTACATCTTGTTAGGCGATCTGATCTTGAGGAAGTTGAATAAAACACTTTGGTAATTCTGTGATAGCTTTAGGGTCATGATTTTATTTTAAAGAATTTTAAATGAAGCATACTCTATATCTATAACCAGTGGCAAGCACTATTGTTTCAATATGGTCATGAATGCAGTAATTCTTTTAGTTTCATTGTGAATTATGTTTTTATGAGCGTAATTGTTTTTCAATATTCTCATTGATTTTAAAACCATGTATGCTTATTCAAAATCTTGTCAAGCTATCTTCCAGGTTTTAGTGGAATACATTTTTAAATTGAATGTTTCGTTAAATAGATTTCTATTTCATTAAATTTCTAGCTACCTATCTGTTTGATGTAATAATTTTCCTACACTATCAATGTCATGTTAGTTGAATTATTTCAATATTGTGGCATTATCCTTCTGATTAATGTAATATATTCATTTGAATTTAGAGATATATACAGTTTGGTACGTGTTAAGTATTTATCAAATAATAATATATGTATATTTCCTTCTATGAGGGCAGGCCTTGGATTGTTTCCTTTGTCTATTACCTTTATCTTATTCTAAATTCAAGCCTACTTTCTTCCCCTACTCCCTTTTTATCCCGCTCTTGATCGGGACAATGATTTATATTCAGTGTCAATGAAGATAAATTAGATTGATTTTCATCTAGTTTCTCTGCATCATAGAATAATTCTTATCACCATTGGGATCTTTAGAGCCCTTTCCTGTTCAACACTGCTTCTTTGGTTGTGATATCCCCTCACTATGTGATATTGAGGAGAATTATGTTTCATGTACTCGAATCAATAGATGCTAATGTATTTAGTCATGTCCTATATTTTTCTGAGAACATTATGTATATGAGACTCATTATATCATTGCATCACTTTCTAGCCCATTGATGCCAGCATGTTATGTATCATGTACTTTATAGCGCATTCACACATTGTTGGGCACACCATTATTATTTATACTCAGTTATCTCGTCGGGTATGGGTATGCCTCCCCCATCTCATTTGAGATCATGTACTCCAAAATAAAAGGAGACTTATATCATATTAGTAGGTCTCACCCCCTCCATTATCAGTCCTTCCTTACCTTGCTTCATCTCTCTCTCTCTCTAAATCCCCTCTAGTGTCTCGTGAAATTGGAACCTACAACGTATTTCGGTCATACGATTTTCTCCTCACACTCTTATGTTGGGGGAAATCTGTTATCACCAAAAAATGATCACCTAGCCATTTCTTCCTAGGTTGATCGAAATACACCATGTAGGATTAATTTTACCATAGTAAATTCACTTTCACCATGGGAAATAATTTAGTAAACCATTTTTCCTAAATCATTTCTCATTAAACTTCAAAAAACCCCATAAGAATATTTAAATAAATCAGTATTTATTTAATATTCTTAAGGAACAATTATTAAATGATTTTTTTATTATTATTCCTTATCACATTTGACAAAATCACCTTGGAATAATTAAATAAATCACTATTTATTTATTATTTCTTAATTTTATTTTTGGAATAATTGTTAAACCATTATTTAATAATTATTTTGAATTCACACCTTTCTTAATTCTCAAAAAGTGATTAATAAATCATTTTTATTTGTTAATTACTTCAACAACTTTCTAAATAAAGATTTTTGACCATTTTGAATATATTTTCCCTCTCCAAAAAATATAATAAACTATTCCCAACGACTAGATTTTGATTTGGTGAATCATATTTTATTATCTTCTAATTCCTAATTTAGCTCAATTATTTGTTATAAATAGATGGTTTTTCCATTCATTCTCCACCTTGATTATTCTCATCGTCACCATTATCATCTCATTCCCTTTGAGCTCCCACCCTACTTGGGGCCTATTATGGCCCATTTACTAACCCTTCTGCACCCAGATCTTTAAGTGTTTGCATGCTCCAAGTGTCACAGACCACTAAAAAGTGGTTTGGTACACCTTCATAGTAGTCAGCCCCTCCGCAACCTCCTATTGCTAACTCAACTCAACCTTAAGGTACAATTTCTCCCAGCTAGTTCCTGTTAGGCTCCAACCCTAACCCTTTTATTTATGTAATAAGTCAAAGGGGTTGAGTCAGTGTCATATTTAGTTAAAGAGTTAATAAATCCCGCATTAATAATTGTAAGCGGTTGACCCACATTATAGGAAAGGGACCACAATTAGTTGTAAATGGGTCATAGTTAATAAATAAAGTTGTTAAACAATGTTATGCAAGGGACCACTAGTAGTTAGGGTTTTGGATGTTATTTAGATATAAATAATCTTAGTTAATAAGGGAAAGATCACCGAGTCTTATTGTAATTGAGATATGCTCTATTGGAGGTTTCCCCCTCGAAGAGGCAAGAAAACATTGAATATTCTTATGAGTAATAAAATAGCTTGCAATTTCTCTCATTTTATGTGATAAGTCTCTGTTTTGGGCTATATTTATTCATATTTCTAGTATTTTGGATTTCTCGCAAGTCAAGAGTATAAAAAGTGGTGTCAGAGCCAAGTTCCAGGGCAAGTTGTACCTCCAATTTTCGCAGAAATTTATTTAGGCTAGAGACGTGTTCCAACATATTTAAACCACGAGATCTGTCATTGATCACATAAACCTATGGATTTGGGGAGGCATGCATGCAAGAAATACAAGATGTTGTCATTCCTGCTATACTCCCTCCTAACCATTGTGGGTACCCCTTTGAGTAGTAGCACATTAGATAGAACTGCACACAAACTACACTTCCACATACCCTTGGGTATATCGGAAGCCCCCTAGTATAACCTAAAGCCTAACCTTAGATAATTTTTATACTATATTGCTGCTACAGTACACTGAGAACAATACTTAGGGAGATTACTTGCATGTACAATAGGGTAGTTGGGTAGTACGGCTAAAGGTACAGTCGATCCTCCTTAGTTAGCTCCTTGAAATATTGGGCCAAGTACTATTGTTGGACCTCTGCATATATTGCGATCTGTACCTCCTCACACTCATTTGTGACCATAGTTCCCTCCACTAATATGAATATCACCCTCTACCTTGTCTCCATATCAAATCTAGTTGTTGGGGTTCGACTGCCACCATCAAGATTAGATCCAACAGTTGGTGTTCTTTCATCACTGTATAGATTAGATTCAATAGTTGGGGTTCTCATAATGCAGATCAAACTCTTTGTGGAGTGAGGGTTTTGGCCTCCATAGTCCAGATCAAATTGTCACAACACATTTTGCAATACCAAGACCTTGGGGTTTCAATTACTACAGTCCAGGCCCAATTTTCACAGGACATTGGGCAATATCAAACTTTCTGGAATTTGGCCACTGTAGTATTGATCAGCTGGGATTAAAACTCCTTTTGGAGTAAAAAAGAATGAGTTTAAGACCATCCTAGGACGCTTGTAAGAGGCTTAGCCCATAATCTTCAGGTTGATGAGTTGTTCGCAGTGGTACCATTCACTTGTAAGCCCCCAATTTTCTGGCGATCTCATAATTATTCTCGATGGGGCTTCAAGTGACTCATTCCATTAGACTATTGAGCTTGCCCTCTCTCCATGAAGACTACTCTTAAGTGTACTCAAAAATTTGATTGGGGATGGTGTATGCTAGGTACTAGATCTGAAGTTATGTCTGCAGAAAAGTCAGACAAGAAGGCATATCATTGGTGCTGAATGGATTCGCAGACTAGGCCCTATCACAATCGATTTCCAGGAGTTATATATGAGCTTTAAGCAAAAAAACCACATTCATACATTAAGGGGACTCTAGGAAGGTGCTCCTACTATCATCAACTCGCATCAAATGGATAAGATTTTAAAAAAGGGCCATCATGGACATGGAAAATTTTAGGGGCTAATATTCGCAGGTGGGCTAACTTTCCATGATTTTTCCCAAAAAAAGATTCACCAATTTCAATTTTTTCTAAAAATGATTCGCCCAAATTTTACAATATAAAGTTATTTTGCCTTAAAAATCATCAATATTATATAGAAACTATATATAAAATGATTATAATTTTGAATAATTTTACAAACATTTTATAGTTTGCATATTAGGGACTAGTGAGATTCGCTAATTTTTTTAAACTTCAAGATAATTTTCATCCTTAAAATTTTCCCTGATTCATGGAGTAGCTTCCCAATTTAATGCCATCCAAGAAATTGAATCCACTATTCCTCATATTCATCCTGAGATGTAATAGGTATTAGATCATCACTAGCGGGTCTTTGACAAACCAAAAGATTTTCCACCTTCTAGGGTTGAACATGATCATAGCAGCCCTTTGGTCTGGGTGCCCATCCGCCTAATGTCCACCCATATCGATATCCTTTTTCCCAAACCAATGAAACTGAAAAAATAATCGAGGAAGTCCTCAAAGTCAGTCTTCTATGTCCCAACATTGGCCCTTATTCATCTCTAGGGGTAATGGTTCTAAAGAAAGATGACGAATGATGCATGTGTCCAGACTTTTAGGCCCTTAACAAGCTCACTATCAAGGAAAATTTTCATATTTTGGTTGTTAATGATATTCTTGATGAATTGCATGGTGCTAAATTATTTACAAATCTAGACCTCCACTTGGGCTATCACCAAATACGCAAGAAGGAAGTAGACATTCCTAAGATTGCCTTCCAAACTCATGATGTCCATTATGAATTCCTGGTCATGCCATTTATTCTGTGTAATGCACTATCTACTTTTCAAAGCCTCATGAACCATCTTATGAAACCATATATCCAAAAATTTGTCATGGTATTCTTCGATGACAATCTCATCTACAGCATAACATCAGACAAACATCTTCAACATGTACACCAGATATTGCAACTTCTCCGAGATCATGAATTATTTTTCAAATTATCCAAGTTCTCCTTTGGTTTAGAAGAAGTAGAGTATTTGGGACACGTTGTGGGTTGTGAAGGAGTGAGGGTTAATCTGAGAAATATTCAGGCAATGCAAGATTGGCCCCAACCAAAAACCTTGAAGAGTTTGAGGGGAGTATTGGGTCTCATTGGAAACTATCGCAAATTTTTCTGCAATTATGGACACATTCCTAGACCCCTCACTATTCTTCTCAAGAAAAATTCATTTCTCTATACTGATGCAGCTTAATAGGCCTTCTTGGCTCTCAAACAATCCATGCTTTCCACTCTTGTAGTATCCTTACCTGACTTCACCAAATCTTTTGTGATTGAATGTGATGCTTCAGGTATGGGTATTGGCACTATTTTAATGCAGGAAGGTAGACCATTGAATTTCACCAGTCAACAACTCAATGGAAAACATCTGGGTAAATCTACTTATGAGAAAGAAATGATGGCCATTTGACATATAGTAGACACCTAGCGGCCATACTTATTGGGGCAACGTTTCCAAAACTGCACAGACCATCATAGCCTAAAATATTTTCTGGAGCAACATCTATTATCTCCATAACAAAATATATGGCTTGCCAAAATGTTGGGATATGATTATGAGATGATTTACAAGAAAGGGTGTGAGAATGTAGTGGCTGATGCTTTATCGTGCCAATTTGAGGATTAGAGCACCCTTATATCACTCTCTATACCCATACCAGATTGGATTGAAGAGACCTGCAAACAATGGTTCTTTGACGCCTCTCTATCCCAACTCATTAATAAATTAAAAAAAGATCCAAATTCCTTAGCATAATGCTCTTGGAAGGATGAGATTCTTCGCTACAAGGATCGAGTAGTGATATCCCTGACATCCACCATCAAAACCTGCATCTTGGATGAGTTTCAATAATATCCAATTGCAAGACATTCAGGATTTCAAAATACTTATGCTCGCATATGTAATTCTTTCTTTTGGATTGGTATGAAGAATGAAATTCTTACTTTTATAGCTAAATGTGATGTGTGCCAATGCAACAAAGGGGAAATAATCAAGTCACCAGGAACCTTACAACCATTTCCACTCGTTGCTTCTGTATGGACAAGTGTTTCCATGGATTTCATCATTGGTCTCCCAAATTCAGGCAACAAATCAAACATCATGGTGGTTACTGACAAAATTTCTAAATATGCTAATTTTTGCACTCTACCACACCCATTAACCCCCAGTTTGGTGGCTTAACCTTTCTTGGGAAAAATATTCTAACTACATGGCATGCTGACTTCCATTGTGTCTAATAGCAACCCAAATTTCACTAACAAATTTTTGCAAGAAAGTTTCAAGCTACAAGGCACACAACTCCAACTAAGTATCACCTATCATCCTCAAACCGATGGTCAAACAAAAACAATCAACAAATGTTTGGATACCTATCAGAGGTGCTTCACTTCAGAAAAGTAACATCAATGGGTACAACGGCTACCGTTAGTTGAATGGTTGTATAATACTAACTATCATGAATCCACAATATGACTCCATATGAGGCAGTGTATGGCCAACTCCCACCTTCATCAGTTTCTTATATCCCTGGATTGTCTAAAGTACAAGCAGTTGATCAAATCCTACAGAACCGTGCTGCCATGATCGCTCATCTCAAAGGTATTCTACATCAAGCTTAGAAAAGAATGAAGCAACAGGCTGACCAACATCGTTTTGAGTGCTCATTTCAAGAAGGGGATTAGGTATTCATGCGACTCCAACCATATAAGTAAACATCTCTCAAAGAAAAGGGCTACCAGAAAATAGCACCAAAATTATATGGGCCTTATTAGATACTTCAGTGCATAGGAGAAATTGCTTACAAACTGGCCTTGCCACCTACTTCAAAACTCCATCTTTTCTTCCATGTATCATGCCTCAAGAAAGTGGTGGGGAATAATTGCAGGGTTCAAACAAGTTTACCTGAATTGGATGAGGAAGGATCACTTTGGCTTCCACTATAATAGACCCTTGATACTCGTGAAATACATCTCCATGGCCGCATGATCAAGGAAGTCCTCATCAAGTGGAAAGACACCTCTCTAGAAGATGTGACCTAGGAACCAACCACTATTCTTCAGTAGTTTCTGCAAATTTAGCCTTAAGGACAAGGTTGCTTTTAATGGGGGAGGGAATTTTAGGGTCCAACCCTAACCACTTTATTTATGTAATAAGCCCAAGGGGATGAGTCAGTTTCATAGTTAGTTAAAGAGTCAATAAAGCTCACATTAATAATTGTAAGTGGCTGGCCCGTATTATAGAAAAGGGACCACAATTAGTTGTAAACAGGCCATAGTTAATAAATAAAGTGGTTAACTCATGTTATACAAGAGACCACTAGTAGTTAGGGTTTTGGATGTCATTTAGCTATAAATATTCCTAGTTAGTAAGGAAAATATTATGGAGTCTTATTGTAATTGAGCTCTACTCTTGTTGGAGGTTGCCCCATCAAAGAGAAAAGTGAACATTGCATCTGATTCTGAATAATAAAATACCTTGCAATATTTCTCATTTCATGTGATAATTTTATGTTTTGGGCTATATTTATTCGTATTTCTAGAATTCTGGATTTCTCGTAAGTCAAGTCTATAATAGTTTCCTTCCACTGGTATCTCGCTCGGTCATTTACAACTAGGAATCATTACCCTAGGTCTTAACCATTCCAGAGATGTTCCCCTAGGTCATTACCCTTGTGGTCATATACATTTCTTATTCCCGCCACCATGAATCTTTTCTACACCTATTATGGCTACATTGAGTCTTCCTAACATCACTTTGGGGATCCCAGTATGGTACATTGATCCTCCCACAAACACTCCTCCCATTCAACTCAAACCTTACACATCTTTGACTCTGGTTCAACCTGTTGTTCCTTCCCCTTACTTTGCTTTAGCTCCACAACAACCTCAGTGTGAAGCCACTCCTGTTGCGAAAGCCTCTGGTAAGGGGGGCAAATCCCATAAAAATGGAACCAAGGATAAGGCACCCCAACCAACTCCCACTCCTCATAAAACACCAAAGCCTAGTCCTCCATGCTTGGAGGCAGCCCTCCTGTTCCATCATTTTCAGATTCCAATGAGCTTGGAGGAAACCCTCCTGTTCCATCAAGACAGGAGGAAAATCCTCTCGTTCTCATAACTCAAGGGGGTAATTCTCCCTTTCTTATGGTACCCTCTCCAGGTAGTCTGGTCACTTCCTTTGATTGGAATCGACTGGCAGAATTCCATCTTCCTTCTTATGTGCCTTTCCAGATCATAGTATAGGTTTGTAATATGATTGTATCTGGCACTATTATAGATGAAGGTGCATCTGTGAGTATCCTTTCCTCCACTGCTTGGCAAGCGCTCGGTTCGCCACCACTTGTGCCTGTTACCCTCTGAAGATGGAATTTGTTATGTGGAATTTTGCATCTACGGATAAATACTAATTACTTAGGTAGGTAGCTATACCTAGAACAAAATATTTAATGTGCTTATCCTTTTTCTATAGACAATAAATAAGACAAGGGAATCAAAGGACCTACTTGTTCTTTCACTTTCCTTTTGTCTCCTGTCGCTCCTCTGCAAACTTAACTCACTCAAAAATTACCTGCAAGAATAAACAAAAGACAGAGTACCAATCAAAGTAAGATATCTATCAACTATAAATAAATGGAATCAGATACATTCACACATATAAACATCATATATCAAGATAAGCATATGGAAAAAGGTGTAAACAACTTTATTAAGTAGAAGAAAGAATTACAACCATGAAGTCTGATCCATTGTCACTCTTCCATCTTGGGTTCCAACCAACATCACATCTATAGAACAACACTTTGGTAGCATAACACTACTTGCTTACAATCTCAATCCTCACACCAACAATATCTCCTTACAAATCCTCAAATTCCAACCCCTGATCACTTAGATGAGTGCTCAATTTATAGGCAAATGGAGCAGGTTTGGTCATAAATGAGGGTATTGAATGGCCTTCCAACATAGAGTTAGTTTCCTGATCCGGATTTAAACAGGAACTCAACAAATTACAGAGATAACCATATACACAAAGATGCAGGGGAAATAATACTTCATTTCATTAATAGAAAATACTGAAATATGCTTACAACCAGAAATGGAAATAAACTAGCTAGGGCGATGGTAGCTTATCTCTGAGAAGAGATGTGGTGGCTACATGCCTCTGAACTGTGTTACAATGAGGCTCGAAGGCCTATTTATTGTTGAGAAACAATGGAAAACCCTTAACATTCGAAAACCTAACCCTAGGAGATGAAACGCCAAACTGTGGGCCCCGTTTGGGGGTAAATTGGTACACCAACTTCCCGGGGTCGTAACTTTGGCATATGATCTCCGTTTGACGCGTACAATAGCTCATTAGAAAGATCTATCCGAGCACTATCATTTGGACCCATGTTGCCCTTGGATTCCCCAAAAAATGTCGTTTAGGGCCTCAAAACGGCTCCGAAAGTTCAAGACCCGAAAAACTGCTAAAAATAGTAAGTTGTGCTACAATTAAGGAAACTGAAAATGCTGAGAAAGACAATGGTGGGGGTCCAGGTGGACTTGGCAGGTGGCCACCAATATCCACCTGGATCATTCCTTCCCCCTTAGGAAGCAATGGTCCCCATTGCGTTGAGCTCCTCCATGAGATGAGGAAACTTCTGCTGAACTTGTTCCCTGGTGAGCCACTTGCCCTGCTGAAGGAGTTGGCCTGCTTTGACAACTCGATACAGTTGGATATTCTGTTGGCGAGTGTTCTTGATCTGTGTGTCCATGATCCGATCAGTTGCAGCTTGTTCCATGCAATCTGGATTTAATTCTGTGGGTTTGAGCTGTTCTGCAATGTCAGATGTGTCTAGCAATGGTGGAAAGTATGGCCGAAGGCGGTCCACATTGAACACTGGGTGCAGGCCAAGGAATGGGGGAATGTTGAGCTCAAATGCATTGTCTCCCATCGCCTTAGTAATGGTGTAAGGACCATATCAGAGTGGTCTCAATTTCCGATAGGCTCCAGTAAGGCGTTCCTTTTGCAAATGCAACCAGACTTTGTCGCCCACCTGAAACTTGTGTGGCACCCGGTGTTGATCATGTCGCTGCTTGTACTTGGCATTTGATTTCTCAAGAATGTCATGGACCTACTGGCAAATATGTTGGATGCGCTCAATGAAGCTGGTGGCCTTATCTGTTTCGGACTAGACATGAGCTGAATTCATGTGAGTAGCTGCAAGGGGCATGGCCAGGGGCATAGTGGCTGGAATCCCAAACCCACCTAAAAAGGGCTATGGCCAGTGGAGCAGTGAAGAGCTCGGTTGTAGCTGTGCTGAACATAGGGGAGGCTCTCGTCCCATGTGCGTGGATGCTTTGAGTTATACATGCGCAGAATGTGCACAATCATCCTGTTGACAACCTCTGTCTGGCCATCAGTTTGAGGATGGAAGGCTGTGGACTTCGTGAGTTTGGTGTCCAGCATTGACCAGAGACTGGACCAAAATGTGCTGAGAAACCGACTGTCCCGATCTGAGATGATAGACTGTGGGATCCCAAAGTGCACCCACACTCGCTCAAAGAAGAGTTTAGCAGTGGCTTCTGCTGTGATATTCTTCTTGCAGGCCATCATAATGGCCATCTTCGAGAACCTGTCGACGACCACAAAAACACAGTCATTTCCATGCTTGGTGGAAGGAAGGCCTGACATGTAATCCATGGAGATGGATTCCCAAGGTCGACTAGGGGTAGGCAACGAGGTATAGAGGCCGTGCTTCTTAATGGCACAGTCAGTACATGATCGGATGTACTTCCCAACATCCTGTCGAAGATTTGGCCAATAGAAATAATTTTGCAGTACTGCCACTGTTTTCGCGACCCCGAAATGCCCAGCAGCCTGACTGTAGTGTGCTTCCCAAATCATCTTGGCACGCTTGCTTGAAGGAAAACAAAGGTGACCGAGGTGGCATAATAGGGCGTCCTGGAGGTGAAAATATGCAACATGCCGACCTTCCAAGAGTGTCTGGTATGTGTGGCCGAATTCTGGGTCGCTTTTGTAGAGAAGTGGCCAATCAGCAGTCTCGTGCCCACAAGAGTTGAGCACGGTGGTCAGCGCCATGATCGGTGGCCGACTGAGGCAATCTGCAACATTATTGGTGCTGCCCTTTTTATACTTGATATTCAAGTGAAACTGTTGCAGGTATGTAGACCACTTCTGATGGCGATCATTCTGCAATTTCCCTTGGGTCTGTATGAACTGCAGAGGTCGGTGGTCTGTGTGGATGACCGTTTCCTTCCCCAAAATGTAATGCTTCCATTGTCGGCAGGCCTGTACAATGGAATACATCTCTTTATCATAAGTGGGGTACTTTCGGACTGTGTCTGAAAGTGTTTCACTGTGATATGCCACTGGATGTCCATGTTGAGTAAGGACTGCCCCAATAGCATAGTCAGAGGCATCTGTCTCGACCTCAAATGGTTGTTGTAAATCTGGTAACGTGAGCACTGGTGCTATGCAGAGGCGATCCTTCAATTCCCTGAATGCCTTCTGTTGAGATTCAGACCAAAAGAATTTTGCTTTCGCCCCGCCCTTGGTGACTTGACTTAAGGGCCAAGAAATATGAGAAAACCCCAACACAAACCTGCGGTAGAAGTTGGCAAGACCTAGAAAGCTGCGGAGCTCTGTTAGAGTGGTTGGAGAGGGCCAATCCCGAATGACTTGGATCTTGGCCGGATCGACATGCACCCCCTGTTCATCAATGATGTATCCCAGATACTGAACCTGGGTCATGCCAAAAGTGCATTTCTCCAAATTGGCACATAGCTTGTGTTGCCGCAGTGTTTGGAGAACCTGTCGGATGTGGTGGAGGTGCTCTTCCCAACTCTGGCTGAAGATCAGAATGTCATCCAAGTATACTACTACAAAGGAGTTGGTGAATGGCCGCAAGATGTCATCCATTAGCCTCATAAAGGTTGCAGGAGCATTCGTCAAGCCGAAAGGCATGACCAACCATTCGAAGAGGCCCTCCTTGGATTTGAAGGCAGTCTTCCACACATCGGAGGGTTCGATTGGTACCTGGTGATATCCTGACTTCAGATCGATCTTGCTGAAATATTTCACCCCCTTTAGTTGGTCTAGGAGGTCATCAATCCGCGGGATCGGGTACCTATTACGGAAAGTGATCTTGTTCAACGCCCGATAGTCAATACAGAGTCTCCACGTCCCATCCTTCTTCTGTACCAACACGATCGGGCTCCCACAGGGTGATGAACTCGGACGGATGTGACCTTTCTGTAGGAGCTCCTGAATCTGCCTCTTGATTTCATCGTTCTCCAGAACGAAGCACCGATAAATTGGTCCATTGGGTAGCGGCGCACCTGGGGTCAGATCGATGGAGTGCTTGACTTGACAGTGCAGAGGAACCCCTGCCGGGGAGGTGAAGATATCCTCATACTCCTCCACAACCTTGTCCATCTGTAGTTGTTGTGCAGAGGGACCCCGTTTGGAGGCCGCGGCCACTGTCTTCTTCTTTCCTTGAGGGCGTATCATCAGGAAAACAAATTTCCTGGTTTTGGAAATGATCTTACTGCATTGTTTTGCAGTAATCAAAGAGAGGGCGGCAGGTGGTGCTACCTCTGGTATCCTGAACAACTTATTTCCCAATGTAATAATAACAGCACGGGGCCTTGATTCATACACAGCATGTCGCTTCCACAAGTATGGTTGTCCTAGTAATACATCACAAACTTCAAGGGGAGCAACGTCACACAATACCTCATCCGTGAAGGGCTTGATGTTGTATGGAAGGCGACACTGCTGGCTCACGCGAAGATCTCGTCCTTGGTGAAGCCACCCAATGGTGTATGGTTGTGGATGTGCTGTGGTCGGTAAGCCCAACCGCTTCACTACCTCTGCCGAAATGAGGTTCTTTTGACTCCCACTATCAACAATGAACTCTATCGGGGAGCCCTTTACCCACATCTGAGAGTGGAAGGGACGCTCCTCCTCCTATGGATCTTCGAGTTCATTTTTCTGGATCTTTGCGGTAGCAACAGTGGCGCTGGGATCTGCATCAATGATCTGCTTCCCTTTTTCATACCCCTTATCGGGTTCTGACTCAGAGTCGGAACATGCATCTGATTCTGAAACCTTTAGCTCAGCCACCAGTGACTGCTTGGCCCGACACTCACTTGTGTTGTGAGTGGAGCTCTTATGGAACTCGCACCATTTTCCAGTGTCCTTTTTCGGCTTCGCGGCGCTGTTCTTTGCTTGCGGCTTCGGTTGGTTGTCTTAGGCTGTCCCGCCTTGGCTTTGTCCTTTGTTCTGTGGTTTAGGGGCACCTTTCCCCTGCTTCGGATTCGCAGATCCAAAGTCTCGCTTCTTTTGTTTAAACTTCTGCTCGACCTTGACGACATATCGGTATGCTGCGCCGAGCGAGGGGATGTTTAGGAATTGTATTTCTTCCTGGATGTACTTGTGCAGGCAGCCACGGTATTTGAGTATCAAATGTTGCTCCGAGTCCTTGATACCCAACTTTGTGCGAAGGGTATGGAAAATATTGGTGAACTCTGGCACGTCTTGGTCCCTTCCCTGCCGCAGCGTGGTCCACTTTATGTATTCATCCTCATAGCTTCCGATAGGGTAGTACTACTCCTTGATGGCATCCCGGAACGAATCACAGGTGGGTGCGGCTGAGAATAGTGAGCCAGTACTTTCATCCTTCTGCTCGCAGTAGGTTTCCCACCAGTCCTTGACGTGGGGGGCTACTTTGAGAAGAGCAAAAACAATCTTTTCCCGACTCGAAAATTCATGAATAGAAAAATAACCCTCTAGCAGATTTAACCATTTATCTACGGCATCTGCGTCTATCTGACCCTCGAATATGGGGATTTCAAAATTAACTTGTACCTTAAAGGGTGTGGCGTTTCCAGAGTAGCTGCTGGAAGCCGATGCGTTGCTTCTGGGTAGCCGCTGAAGGATCTGGGCAAAGCTGTCCATCATCGCGTTCCGTTGTCGCTCGAGGGCTTCTTCGAGCAAGATTTTGATGGGATCTCCTGCCCCCTCATCTTTCTTCTCGTCCGCCATGGGAGGCCATCGGGATTTGCGAGGCTGGTCTTGCAAAGGTTCAACCAGTTCAAGCCCTAACTCCTTATATCCCGACCTTGTTGGGGACATGCAAAGAAAAACAGAGAAAAAGCAGACCGCTCTGATACCACTGATTCGGATTTAAACAGGAACGCAACAAATTACAGAGATAACCATATACACAAAGATGCAGCGGAAATAATACTTCATTTCATTAATAGAAAATACTGAAATATGCTTACAACCAGAAATGGAAATAAACCAGCTAGGGCGATGGTAGCTTATCTCTGAGAAGAGATGTGGTGGATACATGCCTCTGAACTGTGTTACAATGAGGCTCGAAGGCCTATTTATTGTTGAGAAACAATGGAAAACCCTTAACATTCGAAAACCTAACCCTAGGAGATGAAACGCCAAACTGTGGGCCCCGTTTGGGGGTAAATTGGTACACCAACTTCCCGGGGTCGTAACTTTGGCATATGATCTCCGTTTGACGCGTACAATAGCTCATTAGAAAGATCTATCCGAGCACTATCATTGTTGGAACGGGCCTCAAAAAACGTCGTTTAGGGCCTCAAAACGGCTCCGGAAGTTCAGGACCCGAAAAACTGCTAAAAATAGTAAGTTGTGCTACAATTAAGGAAACTGAAAATGCTGAGAAAGACAATGGTGGGGGTCCAGGTGGACTTGGCAGGTGGCCACCAATATCCACCTGGATCATTTCCATGGAGGAAGGGATGAGAGGATAGGAGGTTACTTGACTCATTCCTTGTCCAATTACGAGATCATAAGAGATGATAAGTGTGGGAATATTCTAGATGGCTCTAGAAGATAAGAATATTCCCAGAACCATATGTGAATTTTGCTCAAACTCGCCCAACGCAGGTCAAAGTGGGCCTAAGTGCTCTGGAAAGCACCCTGACATGGGCCTACCTACACTGAAGCACACTTACCCTTGACCAAGGCTACGCTGGTCCCTCAAGGAGGCATTTTTAGAGGGATTCAGGCCAAGAAATGTTGGAAATAATACTGAGAGGGGGGGGGTGAATCAGTATTATCTAACTCTTTTGCAAATCTTCCTTATTTTTTCTTTGAATTATTTATGCATGTCAGTACCATAAAATAATGAGCATGAACAAAGAAAACAGATAGTCACACCAAAGAACACAGGATGTAAGGTGGAAACCCAATGTGGGTGAAAACCACCTGCTGCAATATGTCTCTATCTTCTTTCAAATTAGAAACTTCTTTTAGAATGGTTTTGTACTGGTGCAGTCCTTTACCAGTACGCAGGCTGCAACCTGCAGAGAGCTACAACTCTCTCTCGTTTTCTAGTCTCTCCTGGAAGGGAGTTACAACCCCCTACTTCTTTTCATAAAGCATCAAATGATCACCAAGTACATATCAGTTACAGTCCATTACAGTTATCAGATCAGCAATAACAGAACTAACCCAGAACACCTTATCAACAGAGAAATTCAATCAACATAACATCTTAATACAGAGACGCAACTTTCCCTTCTGTGACCTGCGTATAGACGCAGTTCACCTTCTGCTTTCCTGTGACCACCCGCAGAGATCCTTCTGCTGTGCTGCGTGCCCACGCACTGTTCCTTCAACTGCTCTGCGTCCTGTTGCTTCAGGGACGCACCCAAAAACACTATCGCGCCGCGTCCTGTTGCTGCAGGGACGCACCCAAAGACACTATCGCGCCGCGTCCTGTTGCTTCAGGGACGCACCTGAACCTTGGTCGCCCTGCGTCCCCACGCAGATCTCCAGTTACTGAACAGCGTCCCGGACGCACCTGAACTTCGTCTACCCTACGTCCCCACGCAGGTATCCTCCTACTGCACTGCGTCCCGGCGCACTTACCTTTCACTGTACCTGCATCCCTTCGGGTATGAATGATTTCAAGACTTTAAGTGTAACCCAAACAGTCAGATCTACAGATCTGATCTTGCGCCAAAGAGATCTCAATCCTTCAGTAGATTCGCCTTTTAGATCTAGACCAGATCTCACCTCATAAGATATTCAACCAAAGACATGCCATATCCAAATTATCTCCTTTGCTTTATATAGGCAAGCTCCTCCTCAAAACATGGAACAATACCACGAGCTGACACCATAATAACACAATACCGTCGGCTAGATACCAAGAGTAAAACACAAGAAACCCCCACGTGAGCTTTTCACTGCCTAGAAATGTGTGCACTGGGTGGACGCACCTCCTGAACGGCTGGCCTGCGTCTCTGGACGCGGTCCCTGCAAGGTGTACCTGCGGGTACGCACCTTCTGAACTGATTTCCTGCGTCCTTCTAATTTTTCAATAAATTGAGAGCCTTGTCATGGGAGTTGCCATCAAGTACAACATCTGTAACATATAGCCATACCAGAGAACATAATGCCAACAATCTCCCCCTTTGGACTTGATGGCAACCTTACAAACTCTTCTGATTTTTCAATAAATTGAGAGCCTTGTCATGGGAGTTGCCATCAAGTACAACATCTGTAACATATAGCCATACCAGAGAACATAATGCCAACAATCTCCCCCTTTGGACTTGATGGCAACCTTACAAACTTCAGCTTCATTCTCCCCCTTTGACATCAAGGGCAAAGGGGTATGCTCCCCCTAAGATCATGCTCCCCTTGAAAAAGAACCAGATCTGTAACAAAGAACCATGATCCACCATGAAAGAGATAGAGACATATTGTAGCTATTTCCAAGATCTCCTTCTGACCATCCTCCATAATGCCAACAATGCATTATATGCTCCCCCTGAACCTGTACCATTTCCTGAGTCTGTTCTGCTCCCCCTGAGCCTGAGCCAACCATGACTGAACCTGGGTCTATTCTGCTACCCTTTCTTCATATACGCGACTTTGCAGCCTGTAACTCGCGTATATACGCGACTTGTCTTTATTATATCAGCGTATGCAGGATGGAATACTGAATTTCATCACTTTCAGATTCCCCTGTGTCAACTGTTTGAATTATGCCACACCTTTCTGTCTTTGTCTTCTTCAATTCCTGCAACTATGATGATGTATTGTCCTCTTGTTTTGAATTTTGAAGTCTGCTCCTGCATTCCCTTGCTTTATGCCCATAGTTGTTGCATGTATAACATCTTATATTTTTCATGTTCCTTCTATCACAATCAACTGCTTTGTGTCCATATGCATTGCAGGCAAAGCAATATCCTCTGAAATACCTGGGATGCGATGATCTTTCTTGAACCATTCTACTTCTACATCTAGCTGCAACATGTCCAAGATTATGACATACATAACATTCAACATTTTTCAGTGGAGGAAATAATCGTCTATCACGTCCATAGTTAGGAGTAAAGGATCTTCCTTGAGGAATTTCTTTCCTTGGTTATTCCTTGTTGAGCATTTCAGATTTCTCCTTGGATTTTCTTGCCTCACCTTGTGAACTAGATTCACCTTCAACATATTCATGAAAACCAAGACCAGTCTTGATAGCAGGAGACCTTTGACTATTAAGAATATCATCCAAGACTTTAGTACTATCTTGAAATCGTAAAAGCTTATCCTTTTCTTCTATTTTACCTTTCAAGATATTTACCTCAACTTGATGTTGTTCTTCCTTTTTCAGATATTGATTCCTTAGGTCTTCTTTAGCTTTTCTTCCTTCTTCCACTTGTCGCTTTAGTTTGGTCAATTCATGTTCTTGATCTTCAAGATCTTCTTTGTTCTGTTCTCTTGATTTTCTAAGGTCTTCTTTTAGAGAGAGGATCTTTGATTCAAGTCTCTGAATAGTTGTACTCTGATCCTTTACTATATCCTGCAATTGCTCCCTTACCCTGATTTCTGTCTCCAATTGTTCTTTTAATTTGGCAACTTCTTCAGTTTCTGCATTCATCTCTTCATGTGCCATGAGACTTTTAATATCTTCGCTATTATTGGATGAAGCATTCTTCTTCTTATGTGCCATGAGACTTCTAATATCTTCACTATCATTGAATGAACTTTTAATATGGGTATAATAGCTTCTACCATCTTCTTCAGATATCTTTCCTTTGTTATGAGGACATCTAGCAGCATAGTGACCAACTCTACCACATAGAAAACATTTGAAAGGTAGCTTACCTTTGAACCGTCCAGTTCCCCGTTCAAGATTCTTGACAAAATTTACCTCATCTTCTTCCTCTGACACTTCGAATGCGGCCTCTGGTGGTACCTCTTGTCGCATTTCAAAAGTAGTTAAGATCCCATGAAGTTGTGACATGGTGATTTTCTGCACATTCTCCTTTTCTTCTATGGCAGATACTTTAGAATCAAATTTAGCAGACAGAGATCTCAAAACTTTTTCAACTAAGACAACTTCCTCAAATTCTTCACCTAGATCCCTCATACAATTCACAATCTCATCCATACGCAGGAAATAATTAGCTATTCTTTCATTATTATGCATCTTAAGAGTTTCATACCGGATTCTGAGAGTTTGAAGCTTTGCTCTCTTTACCTGATCATCTCCTTCGTAGCTTGTAACGATTTTGTCCCATATTTCCTTAGCTGATTTGAAGTGCATGATCTTCATAAATTCTGATTGAGTCAAACTACTCAATAGGACAGTAACGGCCTTGGCATTGAGCTCATATTGCTTTTTCTCTGCTGGATCTGTAGGAGTTGCTGATGGGAATTTGTATCCTCCTTCTACGATTCCCCAAACTTCTGCTCCAAGTGATTGTAGATATGCAGTGGTCCTTATCTTCCAGTGAGTAAAATTGTTCCCGTCAAAGACTGGTGGCCTGATGTGTGCCTCTCTTTCTGGGTTAGCCATTCTGATGGATCTTTTCCTTCAAGCGATTAAGCTTCCTCTGAAAGGACCTGCTCTGATACCAATTGTTGGAAATAATACTGAGAGGGGGGGGGTGAATCAGTATTATCTAACTCTTTTGCAAATCTTCCTTATTTGTTCTTTGAATTATTTATGCATGTCAGTACCATAAAATAATGAGCATGAACAAAGAAAACAGATAGTCACACCAAAGAACATAGGATGTAAGGTGGAAACCCAATGTGGGTGAAAACCACCTGCTGCAATATGTCTCTATCTTCTTTCAAATTAGAAACTTCTTTTACAATGGTTTTGTACTGGTGCAGTCCTTTACCAGTACGCAGGCTGCAACCTGCAGAGAGCTACAACTCTCTCTCGTTTTCCAGTCTCTCCTGGAAGGGAGTTACAACCCCCTACTTCTTTTCATAAAGCATCAAATGATCACCAAGTACATATCAGTTACAGTCCATTACAGTTATCAGATCAGCAATAACAGAACTAACCCAGAACACCTTATCAACAGAGAAATTCAATCAATAGAACATCTTAATACAGAGACGCAACTTTCCCTTCTGTGACCTGCGTATAGACACAGTTCACCTTCTGCTTTCCTGCGACCACCCACAGAGATCCTTCTGTTGTGCTGCGTGCCCACGCACTGTTCCTTCAACTGCTCTGCGTCCTGTTGCTTCAGGGACGCACCCAAAAACACTATCGCGCCGCGTCCTGTTGCTGCAGGGATGCACCCAAAGACACTATCGCGCCGCGTCCTGTTGCTTCAGGGACGCACCTGAAGCTTGGTCGCCCTGCGTCCCCACGCAGATCTCCAGTTATTGAAAAGCGTCCTGGACGCACCTGAACTTCGTCTACCCTGCGTCCCCACGCAGGTATCCTTCTACTGCACTGCGTCCCGGCGCACTTACCTTTCACTGTACCTGCGTCCCTTCGGGTATGAATGATTTCAAGACTTTAAGTGTAACCCAAACAGTCAGATCTACAGATTTGATCTTGCGCCAAAGAGATCTTAGTCCTTCAGTAGATTCGCCTTTTAGATCTAGACCAGATCTCACCTCATAAGATATTCAACCAAAGACATGCCATATCCAAATGATCTCCTTTGCTTTATATAGGCAAGCTCCTCCTCAAAACATGGAACAATACCACGAGCCAACACCACAATAACACAATACCGTCGGCTAGATACTAAGAGTAAAACACAAGAAACCCCCACGTGAGCTTTTCACTGCCTAGAAATGTGTGCACTGGGTGGACGCACCTCCTGAACGGCTGGCCTGCGTCTCTGGACGCGGTCCCTGCAAGGTGTACCTGTGGGTACGCACCTTCTGAACTGATTTCCTGCGTCCTTCTGATTTTTCAATAAATTGAGAGCCTTGTCATGGGAGTTGCCATCAAGTACAACATCTGTAACATATAGCCATACCAGAGAACATAATGCCAACAAGAAACTCTCAGGGGAAGGAGGAATTCAAAGTGATTACTTGTCTAGGGCATGTAGCAATTGAATTAGGGTTTGATGAGCCCCAATGGTACTGATCTAAATGATGGGAGTGATGTTTCCAAATGGACCTATAACGGCTGCCCCCTAAAGCATGAAGTCGAAAATAATGATGTCGAGTGATATGTTTTACGATCTGATGAGGAGGTTCTGAAGTGGATGGTGACCTGCATCGACTACAATACATAATTTCATGATATTTTTATTTTTTCTCATGAATTACTGAGGGAAGGCATACCCATGCTCATCATATAAACTTTCATTACAAGTAGATAGAGAGTTGTCTACAGATATAGACCCATGATAGGATGACTATTAATGTAAAGCCATTGTACGGATGATTTGGTACATTTCTTGAAATTGCAGCTCGAATGGATGAAAATAGGTCTTGGGTCTTCTATCTCTTTCAATCATTCGCTCAAGTACGAGTCTAACCATGCGAATATGTGATCTGAAGTCGAACATGGGAAGACATCATCTGATTACCAGCCAATGATGTAAGTTGTTAACAGACACGAGCAAAATCACCAATAATGATGATGATCCTCAAGGTACTGCAATACATTTTGCATGGTTTGAATGGATTGTTTGATGTCGAACACCATACAAAGTCTTTCGGTCGAAGGCCAGTGATGTCATCCTATCGCCGGAAGTGATAAAATTTCCATTGATGTATGCAAGCCTCAAGGTACTGAAGGGGTGTTTCTAAGTTAACTTCTTGGATAATGTGCTGATGTCGACAAGAAGAAACTCATTGCAAGAGGGCCTTGATTTATCCCACATAAAAAACACAAAATGAGTGTAATGATTTTTGGAGATAGAATTTGAATGACAACACAAGGTTCAGGAATGGTGGTCATGAAAATGAAGGTTTATGAGTATTGAAAAGGGTGAATTTTAACTAAGTGACTTCTCTTGAACATGTCGGCGACACTAAATGGATTGGCAGCATTGACCCAAAACAAAAGTAATTGATGGTATGATAGACCAAGGTATGATGACCATCAAGCAGATAACCCAACCCAAATAGTCACAGTGATGAAGTGAAAGTGTCATGTTCAAGAGTGACCTGTTGCCATAAAATGGTTTACCCCTTTTCCCATTTTCCCCAGTCATTGTTGACCAATACCTCTTTATTTTTATCAAGCTTGAGGAGGATAACATATTCTTGTTATATAATTCCACCCTTCGGGTGAATCCTGTTGGCATTATGTTTCTGGTATGGCTATATATGTTACAGATGTTGTACTTGATGGCAACCCCCATGGCAAGGCTCTCAATATATTGAAAATTAAGAAGTACGCAGGAGATCAGTTCAGAAAGTGCGTACCCGCAGGTACACCGTGAAGGGACCGCGACCTGATACGCAGATAAGCCGTCCAGGAGGTGCGTACCCTAGTGCACACATTTCAAGGCAAAGAAAAGCACACGTGGGGCTTCTTATGTTTAACTAGCCGACGGTATTTGTGTTTCTATGGTTTTGGCTCGTGGTATTGATCCATGATTTTAGGAGGAGCTTGCCTATATAAAGCAAAGGAGATCACTTGGCTATGTATCTTTTGCAATTGAATATCTTAAGATCTGAAACATATTGGGTTATGGTCTTAAAAGCTTGATCTTTATGAAAGTGAATCTGTGAAGGGTGATCTCTCGAGCGCACGATCAGATCTGGGCATCTGAGCATCTGTGCCACTCTGGTGGACTGCCTATTTGGCCCTAATCAGGAGTACGCAGGTGTTTAACAAGAGAGTGGCATGGGGACGCAGAGCAGAAACAGAAGATCTGCGTGGGTACGCAGAGCAGCAACAGGAGACCTGCGTGGGTACGCAGAGAGACGAAGGTTCAGGTGCGTACGCACAATAACTGTACGCGGCGCGATAGTATCTCTGGGCACGTACCTGCAGTAATAGTACGCGGCGTAATAGTGTCTCTAGGTGCGTACCTGTAGTAACAGTAAGCAGCGCGGTTGAAGAAACAGCGCGTGGACACGCAGTGCAGTAGAAGGGTCTCTGCGGGTATACGCAGTAGAGCAGAAGGTGAAGTTCGTACGCACGCAGACCAGAGAAAGAAGAACTGCGTATCTGTCTTAAGACATTTTGTTTGGCTGTATTTTTCTGTTGATAAGGTGTTCTGGGTCTGGTTCTATTATTGTTGATCTGGTTACTACAGTTGACTGGGTGATTTTCTTATACTTGATGACCATTTGATGCTTATGGATCCAGTTTGAAAATTTATGAAAAGTGGTCCTTGTAAGAAAAGAAGTAGGGGGTTGTAGCTCCCCTCCAGGAGAGACTGGAAAACGAGAGAGAGTTGTATCTCTCTGCAGGTTGCAGCCTGCGTACTGGTAAAGGACTGCACCAGTACAAAACCATTGTAAAATGAGTTTCTAATTTGAAAGAAGATAGAGACATATTGCAGCAGGTGGTTTTCACCCACATTGGGTTTCCACCTTACATCTTGTGTTCTTTGGTGTGACTATCTGTTTTCTTTGTTCATGCTTTTATGGTACTGACATGAAAAAATAATTCAAAGAACAAATAAGGAAGATTTATTAAAAGAATTAGATAATACTGATTCACCCCCCCTCAGTATTATTTCCAACAATTGGTATCAGAGCAGGTCCTTCAGAGAAGCTTGATCGCTTGAAGGTAGATCGTTCATCATGAGCAACTACGAGAGAGAAGCATCAATCAGGCCACCGGTTTTTGATGGGACAAACTTCAATTATTGGAAGGTAAGAGTTACTGCCTATCTTCAATCTCTTGGTACAGAAGTTTGGGACATCGTAGAGACAGGCTACGCTTTTCCTTCAGCTACTCCTACAGATGCAGCCGAGAATAAGAAGTATGAAACAAATGCGAAAGCAGTCAATACTCTATTAGGATGTATATCTCAATCAGAATTCATGAAGGTAATGCACTATAAATCCGCAAAAGAGATATGGGACAAAATTGTCACGAGCTATGAAGGAGATGAACAGGTAAAGCGTGCTAAACTTCAAACTCTCAGAATTCAGTATGAGACTCTCAAAATGTATAACGATGAAAGTGTGGCTAACTATTTTCTTCGGGTAGATGAGGTTGTTAATTGTATGAAAAATTTGGGTGAAGAAATAAAAGAGGCTATTGTGGTTGAAAAGGTTCTAAGATCATTGTCCCCCAAGTTTGAATCTAAAGTATCTGCAATAGAAGAAAAGGAAAATCTATGAATTCTTACTATGTCTCAGCTACATGGAATTCTAACTGCTTATGAAATGAGAAAGGGAGGTCCATCAGACAGAAGAGAAGCTGCTTTCAAGGCATCAGGCAAGGGAGATTATTATGAAGCAAGCCACGTCCTAGAAGAAGAGGAAGAAGAATCAAATTTTGTCAGAAATCTTCAAAGGGGTTCTGGAAGGTTCATAGGTAAGTTACCTTTTAAATACTTTGCTTGTGGAAGAGTAGGTCATTATGCTGCAAAATGTCCTTATAAGGATAAAGGAAAGGAACCTGCTAGATGGAACAAGAAACAGAATGCAAATAAGAAAAGCTACTACACTCATGAAGATAGTGATGGTCTATCAAACAATGATGAAGATGAACAAGGTAATGAATATAAGTTGTTAATGGCATTTGAAGATGATGATTATATGGATGCTATAGATGTGGATAACCTTTATGATGAAATTACTAGACTCAAGAGATGTATAGAAGAAAAGAACATGATCATTGATACTCTACAATTTCAAATTGATGAAAAGGAAAAACATCTTGAAAAATTAGAAGGTGAAATTGTTGGTCTTAGAAAAGAGATTGAGAAAACAAAATCTATTAATCTCAAGTTTGTCAAAGGATCTGAAACTTTGGATGAGATTATCAATGTGTAGCGGTCTCCACTAAACAAGACAGGTCTAGGCTATAATGGAGAAACTTCTCAAGCATCCACCTCAAAAATTTATCTTGATGCAGCAAGAAGAAATGAGCAAAAGCACAATGAAGATCATCAGGTAAAGTAGGGACGAATTACAAACAGAAACTATTAGGGGCAATCCATCTTAAGGGTGAACAAAAGCTACAACCAGCCACAGGTAAAATCTTCTCAATTTTGTTCAAGAATAGATGACAATAGAAATTACAATCAATTGGCTGGTAGATTCGATAACCGCAGAAGTTTCTTCAATGGACAATGATTTTCTTGCCATAACTTTGGTCACAAAGCAGCTCAATGTGTTGCATATAAAACGATCATGACTAGGGAAGCTCAAAAACAAAGAAGTATGACCGGGCTTACAAAAAGGACCTATAACAACTTTTCGGTTCTTGAAAATGAAGTTGAATGTTCTATTTTCAATAAATTTGGTCATGAAGACTCTGAATGCAGGAGCGGGTTTCAGCAGAAAAAGGAACAAGCCTCAAGCACCAAAACAAGGAGAATAAAGGAACCACAAACAGAGAGATGTGGGATAGCATTTTATGCAGAGGGACAAGAAAATCTATGGTACATTGACAGTGGATGTTCGAAGCATATGACAGGTGATAAAGAAAAACTTGAGCCATATTCTGCTCTAGAAAAAGGAAAGAAAGTCTCTTTTGGAAATGATACTCCTGCAACTATAAAAGGAAAAGGCATTTCTCAGTTAAAAGAAAAGGTCAAGGCTGGAAATGTTTTGTATGTTGATGGATTGAAGCATAATATTCTAAGTGTCAGCCAGATGTGTGATCAAAGAACCGAGGTTATATTCAGATCAAATGGATGTCTTGTTCGTGATCTTGATACAGGTAAAACAGTGATCAAAGGCAAAAGGACTCCAAATAATCTGTACATATTTGAAGAAGGACAACAACAATGCTATTTGAGCAAGGATGATGAGCACTGGTTATGGCATCGGAGGTTGGGACATCTAAGCTTTTCACAAATAAGGAAAGCATGCAATTATCAGGCAGTTCGCGATCTTCCAGATATCAAAATTCCTGACAACACCATATGCAAATCATGTCAGTTTGGAAAACAAACCAGAACTAACTTTCCAGAGAAAGAAGGATCAGCTAGCATGCCTCTTGAGCTAGTACATACAGATACATGCGGTCCTTTCAGGAAAAGAACACCTCGAGGAGAAGAATACTTGATATTATTCATTGACAATTTCTCCAGGTTTGTTTGGTTAGGACTTATGAAGCACAAAGATGAAGCATTCAAAAAATTCAAATCCTTCAAAGCCTTGGTTGAAAATGAATCAGGTCACAAAATTAAGTGCCTCAGATCCGACAGAGGTGGGGAATTTACTTCAAATGAATTTTTCGAGTTGTGAAGAACATGGGATAAGAAGAGAATTCTCTACAGCAAGAACTCCTCAGCAAAATGGAGTTGTGGAAAGAATGAACAGAACAGTCCAACAAATGGCTCGTGCTATGCTTGATGAGTCAGGAACTCCCGCAACTTTCTGGGGTGAAGCTGCACATGCTGCGGTTGTTATTCTCAACAAAACAAATGTCCAGGTGAACAACACTCAAACTCCTCATGAGCTCTGGAGTGGTAGGACTCCTTCGGTAAAGCACTTCAAAATCTTTGGGAGCAAATGCTATATCAAGAATACTGATGAGCAGCTTGGCAAACTTGAACCTAGAGCAGATGAAGGCATTCTTCTTGGTTACTCTCCACATAGCAAAGCATACAAATGCTACAATAAAAGACTTAGCAGAATTGTTGACAACATTGATGTAGTGGTTGATGAGAAGGGATACATTCCTAGGCAAGTACATCATGAAGACATCAAAGAAGATGAAGGCTACCCCCAACGACAGAATGATGAAGAAGAAGAACCTCAAGAAGAAACTCAAGAAGAACCAGAGGAGCAAACAAGAATAGAAGAAAAGACTCCATCCAGATATGTCCAGAAGAATCATCCAGAATCTCAGATTATGGGGCAGAAAGAAGTAGGTGTACAAACAAGAAGAACAGTTGCAGAAGCTTCAAGCTATTTGGCATTACTCTCCTCTACTGAACCACAAAATGTGAAAGAGGCATGCAAAGATGAATGTTGGGTGAAGGCAATGGATGAAGAACTTGAGCAGATCGAAAAGAACAACACTTGGGAGCTGGTTCCTAGACCAAAGGATAAGAATGTTATCGGAACAAAATGGGTCTTCAAAAATAAATTGAATGAAAATGGCGAAGTAATTAGAAACAAAGCCAGACTTGTTTGTAAAGGGTATGCGCAGCAAGAAGGAATAGACTTTGAAGAAACCTTTGCTCCTGTTGCAAGACTTGAGGCCATCCGAATGTTCCTTGCTCTCTCAAGTTTTCAAAACTTCAAAGTATTTCAAATGGACGTGAAATCAGCCTTTCTGAATGGAGACTTGGAAGAAGAAGTATACATTGAACAACCAGATGGGTTCATTCTTGGAAATGATCCAAATCTTGTATGCATATTGAAAAGGCTCTCTATGGTCTCAAACAAGCTCCAAGGGCTTGGTACTACCGTTTGGACAAATATCTTCATGAACAAGGCTTTTCAAAAGGATCAGCAGATAGCAATCTTTATATAAAAGTTGAAAATGACAAATTGCTAATACTTGTTGTGTATGTAGATGACATTATTTTTGGTAGCAATGAAGAAGCTATGAGTCAAAGCTTTGCCTTGGTCATGCAGAAAGAAATGAAATGTCCTTGCTAGGAGAACTGACATATTTCCTTGGTTTGCAAATCCAACAAAAAGAAGGAGGAATCTTTTTATCTCAAACCAAGTATCTCAAACAGATTTTGAAGAAATATGGTATGGAAGATGCAAAAACAGTATGTACACCCATGGTCACAGGATGTAGCCTCAGTGCAAATGATGAATTTGCAGCAGTACATCGACCAACCTACAGATCTATGATTGGAAGTTTACATTATTTGACAGGTACCCGACCGGACATCATGCATGCAGTTGGAATAGTTGGAAGATTTCAGGCAAATCCAAGGAGACTCATCTTCAGGCAGTGAAGAGAATTTTCAAATATCTTCAAGGGACTCAAAATTATGGCTTATGGTATCCTAGAGATACAGATCTTACACTTCATGCTTATACAGATGCAGATTGGGCCGGAAGCGTGGATGACAGGAAAAGCACAAGTGGTGGTGCATTCTTTATGGGTTCCAGACTGGTATCTTGGTTCAGCAAGAAACAGAGTTCCATTGCCTTGTCTACAGCTGAAGCGGAATATGTTGCTGTTGCATCTTGTTGCACCCAACTCCTTTGGATGATGCAGACTTTGCAGGATTTTCAAATCACTTGTACACCACCAATCCCCATCTTATGTGATAACACAAGTGCAATCAGCATATCAAAGAATCCTGTTATGCATTCAAAAACCAAGCACATACCAATCAAGTATCATTTTCTCCGGGAACAAGTGCTTGAACAGAAGGTCAAGTTGGAGTATGTTCCTTCTAAGGAACAAGTTGCTGATATACTCACCAAACCATTGCCCAGGGACACTTTTGAATACCTCAGGAAAACGCTGGGGGTTGTTGATGCATTATCTTATTGCTGAACCTCTTCTGATTGATGGTACAGGTTCAGGGGGAGCATATAATGCATTGTTGGCATTATGGAGGATGTGCAGAAGGAGATCTTGGAAGTAGCTGCAATATCTCTCTATCTCTTTCATGGTGGATTATGGTTCTTCGCTGCAGATCTGGTTCATATTCAGGGGGAGCATGTTCTTAGGGGGAGCATAACCCTTTGCACTTGATGTCAAAGGGGGAGAATGAAGCTGAAGTTTGTGAGGTTGCCATCAAGTCCAAAGGGGGATATTGTTGGCATTATGTTTCTGGTATGGCTATATATGTTACAGATGTTGTACTTGATGGCAACCCCCATGGCAAGGCTCGCAATATATTGAAAATTTAGAAGTACGCAAGAGATCAGTTCAGAGAGTGCGTACCCGCAGGTACACCGTGAAGGGACCGCGGCCTGATACGCAGATAAGCCGTCCAGGAGGTGCGTACCACAGTGCACACATTTCAAGGCAAAGAAAAGCACACGTGGAGCTTCTTATGTTTAACTAGCCGACGGTATTTGTGTTTTTATGGTTTTGGCTCGTGGTATTGATCCATGATTTTAGGAGGAGCTTGCCTATATAGAGCAAAGGAGATCACTTGGCTATGTATCTTTTGTAATTGAATATCTTAAGATCTGAAATATATTGGGTTATGGTCTTAAAAGCTTGATCTTTATGAAAGTGAATCTGTGAAGGGTGATCTCTCGAGCGCACGATCAGATCTGGGCATCTGAGCATCTGTGCCACTCTGGTGGACTTCCTATTTGGCCCTAATCAGGAGTACGCAGGTGTTTAATAGGAGAGCGGCGTGGGGACGCAGAGCAGAAACAGAAGATCTGCGTGGGTACGGAGAGCAGCAACAGGAGACCTGCGTGGTTAGGCAGAGCGACGAAGGTTCAGGTGCGTACGCACAGTAACTGTACGCGGAGCGATAGTATCTCTAGGCGCGTACCTGCAGTAATAGTACGCGGCGTAATAGTGTCTCTGGGTGCGTACCTACAGTAACAGTAAGCAGCGCGGTTGAAGAAACAGTGCGTGGACACGCAGTGCAGCGGAAGGGTCTCTGCGGGTATACGCAGTAGAGCAGAAGGTGAAGTGCGTACGCACGCAGACCAGAGAAAGAAGAACTGCGTATCTGTCTTAAGACATTTTGTTTGGCTGTATTTTTCTGTTGATAAGGTGTTTTGGGTCTGGTTCTATTATTGTTGATCTGGTTACTACAGTTGACTGGGTGATTTTCTTATACTTGATGATCATTTGATGCTTATGGATCCAGTTTGAAAATTTATGAAAAGTGGTCCTTGTAAGAAAAGAAGTAGGGGGTTGTAGCTCCCTTCCAGGAGAGACTGGAAAACGAGAGAGAGTTGTAGCTCTCTGCAGGTTGCAGCCTGCGTACTGGTAAAGGACTGCACCAGTACAAAACCATTGTAAAAGGAGTTTCTAATTTGAAAGAAGATAGAGACATATTGCAGCAGGTGGTTTTCACCCACATTGGGTTTCCACCTTACATCTTGTGTTCTTTGGTGTGACTATCTGTTTTCTTTGTTTTATGGTACTGACATGCAAAAATAATTCAAAGAACAAATAAGGAAGATTTATTAAAAGAATTAGATAATACTGATTCACCCCCCCTCTCAGTATTATTTCCAACAATTGGTATCAGAGCAGGTCCTTCAGAGAAGCTTGATCGCTTGAAGGTAGATCGTTCATCATGAGCAACTACGAGAGAGAAGCATCAATCAGGCCACCGTTTTTGATGGGACAAACTTCAATTATTGGAAGGTAAGAGTTACTGCCTATCTTCAATCTCTTGGTACAGAAGTTTGGGACATCGTAGAGACAGGCTACGCTTTTCCTTCAGCTACTCCTACAGATGCAGCCGAGAAAAAGAAGTATGAAACAAATGCGAAAGCAGTCAGTACTCTATTAGGATGTATATCTCAATCAGAATTCATGAAGGTAATGCACTATAAATCCGCAAAAGAGATATGGGACAAAATTGTCACGAGCTATGAAGGAGATGAACAGGTAAAGCGTGCTAAACTTCAAACTCTCAGAATTCAGTATGAGACTCTCAAAATGTATAATGATGAAAGTGTGGCTAACTATTTTCTTCGGGTAGATGAGGTTGTTAATTGTATGAAAAATTTGGGTGAAGAAATAAAAGAGGCTATTGTGGTTGAAAAGGTTCTAAGATCATTGTCCCCCAAGTTTGAATCTAAAGTATCTGCAATAGAAGAAAAGGAAAATCTACGAATTCTTACTATGTCTCAGCTACATGGAATTCTAACTGCTTATGAAATGAGAAAGGGAGGTCCATCAGACAGAAGAGAAGCTGCTTTCAAGGCATCAGGCAAAGGAGATTATTATGAAGCAAGCCACGTCCCAGAAGAAGAGGAAGAAGAATCAAATTTTGTCAGAAATCTTCAAAGGGGTTCTGGAAGGTTCAGAGGTAAGTTACCTTTTAAATGCTTTGCTTGTGGAAGAGTAGGTCATTATGCTGCAAAATGTCCTTATAAGGATAAAGGAAAGGAACCTGCTAGATGGAACAAGAAACAGAATGCAAATAAGAAAAGCTACTACACTCATGAAGATAGTGATGGTCTATCAAACAGTGATGAAGATGAACAAGGTAATGAATATAAGTTGTTAATGGCATTTGAAGATGATGATTATATGGATGCTATAGATGTGGATAACCTTTATGATGAAATTACTAGACTCAAGAGATGTATAGAAGAAAAGAACATGATCATTGATACTCTACAATTTCAAATTGATGAAAAGGAAAAACATCTTGAAAAATTAGAAGGTGAAATTGTTGGTCTTAGAAAAGAGATTGAGAAAACAAAAGCTATTAATCTCAAGTTTGTCAAAGGATCTGAAACTTTGGATGAGATTATCAATGTGCAGCGGTCTCCACTAAACAAGACAGGTCTGGGCTATAATGGAGAAACTTCTCAAGCATCCACCTCAAAAAGTTATCTTGATGCAGCAAGAAGAAATGAGCAAAAGCACAATGAAGATCATCAGGTAAAGCAGGGACGAATTACAAACAGAAACTATCAGGGGCAATCCATCTTAAGGGTGAACAAAAGCTACAACCAGCCACAGGTAAAATCTTCTCAATTTGGTTCAAGAATAGATGACAATAGAAATTACAATCAATTGGCTGGTAGATTCGATAACCGCAGAAGTTTCTTCAATGGACAATGCTTTTCTTGCCATAACTTTGGTCACAAAGCAGCTCAATGTGTTGCATATAAAACGATCATGACTAGGGAAGCTCAAAAACAAAGAAGTATGACCGGGATTACAAAAAGGACCTATAACAACTTTTCGGTTCTTGAAAATGAAGTTGAATGTTCTATTTGCAATAACTTTGGTCATGAAGACTCTGAATGCAGGAGCAGGTTTCAGCAGAAAAAGGAACAAGCCTCAAGCACCAAAACATGGAGAATAAAGGAACCACAAACAGAAAGATGTGGGATAGCATTTTATGCAGAGGGACAGGAAAATCTATGGTACATTGACAGTGGATGTTCGAAGCATATGACAGGTGATAAAGAAAAACTTGAGTCATATTCTGCTCTAGAAAAAGGAAAGAAAGTCTCTTTTGGAAATGATACTCCTGCAACTATAAAAGGAAAAGGCATTGCTCAGTTAAAAGAAAAGGTCAAGGCTGGAAATGTTTTGTATGTTGATGGATTGAAGCATAATCTTCTAAGTGTCAGCCAGATGTGTGATCAAAGAACCGAGGTTATATTCAGATCAAATGGATGTCTTGTTCGTGATCTTGATACAGGTAAAACAGTGATCAAAGGCAAAAGAACTCCAAATAATCTGTACATATTTGAAGAAGGACAACAACAATGCTATCTGAGCAAGGATGATGAGCACTGGTTATGGCATCGGAGGTTGGGACATCTAAGCTTTTCACAAATAAGGAAAGCATGCAAATATCAGGCAGTTCGCGATCTTCCAGATATCAAAATTCCTGACAACACCATATGCAAATCATGTCAGTTTGGAAAACAAACCAGAACTAACTTTCCAGAGAAAGAAGGATCAGCTAGCATGCCTCTTGAGCTAGTACATACAGATACATGCGGTCCTTTCAGGAAAAGAACACCTCGAGGAGAAGAATACTTGATATTATTCATTGACGATTTCTCCAGGTTTGTCTGGTTAGGACTTATGAAGCACAAAGATGAAGCATTCGAAAAATTCAAATCCTTCAAAGCCTTGGTTGAAAATGAATCAGGTCACAAAATTAAGTGCCTCAGATCCGACAGAGGTGGGGAATTTACTTCAAATGAATTTTTCGATTTCTGTGAAGAACATGGGATAAGAAGAGAATTCTCTACAGCAAGAACTCCTCAGCAAAATGGAGTTGTGGAAAGAATGAACAGAACAGTCCAACAAATGGCTCGTGCTATGCTTGATGAGTCAGGAACTCCCGCAACTTTCTGGGGTGAAGCTGCACATGCTGCGGTTGTTATTCTCAACAAAACAAATGTCCGGGTGAACAGCACTCAAACTCCTCATGAGCTCTGGAGTGGTAGGACTCCTTCGGTAAAGCACTTCAAAATCTTTGGGAGCAAATGCTATATCAAGAATACTGATGAGCAGCTTGGCAAACTTGAACCTAGAGCAGATGAAGGCATTCTTCTTGGTTACTCTCCACATAGCAAAGCATACAAATGCTACAATAAAAGACTTGGCAGAATTGTTGACAGCATTGATGTAGTGGTTGATGAGAAGGGATACATTCCTAGGCAAGTACATCATGAAGACATCGAAGAAGATGAAGGCTACCCCCAACGACAGAATGATGAAGAAGAAGAACCTCAAGAAGAAACTCAAGAAGAACCAGAGGAGCAAACAAGAATAGAAGAAAAGACTCCATCCAGATATGTTCAGAAGAATCATCCAGAATCTCAGATTATGGGGCAGAAAGAAGCAGGTGTACAAACAAGAAGAACAGTTGCAGAAGCTTCAAGCTATTTGGCATTACTCTCCTCTACTGAACCACAAAATGTGAAAGAGGCATGCAAAGATGAATGTTGGGTGAAAGCAATGGATGAAGAACTTGAGCAGATCGAAAAGAACAACACTTGGGAGCTGGTTCCTAGACCAAAGGATAAGAATGTTATCGGAACAAAATGGGTCTTCAAAAATAAATTGAATGAAAATGGAGAAGTAATTAGAAACAAAGCCAGACTTGTTTGTAAAGGGTATGCGCAGCAAGAAGGAATAGACTTTGAAGAAACCTTTGCTCCTGTTGCAAGACTTGAGGCCATCCGAATGTTCCTTGCTCTCTCAAGTTTTCAAAACTTCAAAGTATTTCAAATGGACGTGAAATCAGCCTTTCTGAATGGAGACTTGGAAGAAGAAGTATACATTGAACAGCCAGATGGGTTCATTCTTGGAAATGATCCAAATCTTGTATGCAGATTGAAAAAGGCTCTCTATGGTCTCAAACAAGCTCCAAGGGCTTGGTACTACCGTTTGGACAAATATCTTCATCAACAAGGCTTTTCAAAAGGATCAGCAGATAGCAATCTTTATATAAAAGTTGAAAATGACAAATTGCTAATACTTGTTGTGTATGTAGATGACATTATTTTTGGCAGCAATGAAGAAGCTATGAGTCAAAGCTTTGCCTTGGTCATGCAGAAAGAATTTGAAATGTCCTTGCTAGGAGAACTGACATATTTCCTTGGTTTGCAAATCCAACAAAAAGAAGGAGGAATCTTTTTATCTCAAACCAAGTATCTCAAACAGATTTTGAAGAAATATGGTATGGAAGATGCAAAACCAGTATGTACACCCATGGTCACAGGATGTAGCCTCAGTGCAAATGATGAATCTGCAGCAGTACATCAACCAACCTACAGATCTATGATTGGAAGTTTACTTTATTTGACAGGTACCCGACCGGACATCATGCATGCAGTTGGAATAGTTGGAAGATTTCAGGCAAATCCGAAGGAGACTCATCTTCAGGCAGTGAAGAGAATTTTCAAATATCTTCAAGGGACTCAAAATTATGGCTTATGGTATCCTAGAGATACAGATCTTACACTTCATGCTTATACAGATGCAGATTGGGCCGGAAGCGTGGATGACAGGAAAAGCACAAGTGGTGGTGCGTTCTTTATGGGTTCCAGACTGGTATCTTGGTTCAGCAAGAAACAGAGTTCGATTGCCTTGTCTACAGCTGAAGCGGAATATGTTGCTGCTGCATCTTGTTGCACCCAACTCCTTTGGATGATGCAGACTTTGCAGGATTTTCAAATCACTTGTACACCACCAATCCCCATCTTATGTGATAACACAAGTGCAATCAGCATCTCAAAGAATCCTGTTATGCATTCAAAAACCAAGCACATACCAATCAAGTATCATTTTCTCCGGGAACAAGTGCTTGAACAGAAGGTCAAGTTGGAGTATGTTCCTTCTAAGGAACAAGTTGCTGATATACTCACCAAACCATTGCCCAGGGACACTTTTGAATACCTCAGGCAAAAGCTGGGGGTTGTTGATGCATCATCTTATTGCTGAACCTCTTCTGATTGATGGTACAGGTTCAGGGGGAGCATATAATGCATTGTTGGCATTATGGAGGATGTGCAGAAGGAGATCTTGGAAGTAGCTGCAATATGTCTCTATCTCTTTCATGGTGGATTATGGTTCTTCGCTGCAGATCTGGTTCATATTCAGGGGGAGCATGTTCTTAGGGGGAGCATAACCCTTTGCCCTTGATGTCAAAGGGGGAGAATGAAGCTGAAGTTTGTGAGGTTGCCATCAAGTCCAAAGGGGGAGATTGTTGGCATTATGTTTCTGGTATGGCTATATGTTACAGATGTTGTACTTGATGGCAACCCCCATGGCAAGGCTCTCAATATATTGAAAATTAAGAAGTACGCAGGAGATCAGTTCAGAAAGTGCGTACCCGCAGGTACACCGTGAAGGGACCGCGGCCTGATACGCAGATAAGCCGTCCAGGAGGTGCGTACCCCAGTGCACACATTTCAAGGCAAAGAAAAGCACACGTGGGGTTTCTTATGTTTAACTAGCCGACGGTATTTGTGTTTCTATGGTTTTGGCTCGTGGTATTGATCCATGATTTTAGGAGGAGCTTGCCTATATAAAGCAAAGGAGATCACTTGGCTATGTATCTTTTGCAATTGAATATCTTAAGATCTGAAATATATTGGGTTATGGTCTTAAAAGCTTGATCTTTATGAAAGTGAATCTGTGAAGGGTGATCTCTCGAGCGCACGATCAGATCTGGGCATCTGAGCATCTGTGCCACTCTGGTGGACTGCCTATTTGGCCCTAATCAGGAGTACGCAGGTGTTTAATAGGAGAGCGGCGTGGGGACGCAGAGCAGAAACAGAAGATCTACGTGGGTACGGAGAGCAGCAACAGGAGACCTGCGTGGGTAGGCAGAGCGATGAAGGTTCAGGTGCGTACGCACAGTAACTGTACGCGGAGCGATAGTATCTCTGGGCGCGTACCTGCAGTAATAGTACGCGGCGTAATAGTGTCTCTGGGTGCGTACCTACAGTAACAGTAAGCAGCGCGGTTGAAGAAACAGCGCGTGGACACGCAGTGCAGCGGAAGGGTCTCTGCGGGTATACGCAGGAGAGCAGAAGGTGAAGTGCGTACGCACGCAGACCAGAGAAAGAAGAACTGCGTATCTGTCTTAAGACATTTTGTTTGGCTGTATTTTTCTGTTGATAAGGTGTTCTGGGTCTGGTTCTATTATTGTTGATCTGGTTACTACAGTTGACTGGGTGATTTTCTTATACTTGATGATCATTTGATGCTTATGGATCCAGTTTGAAAATTTATGAAAAGTGGTCCTTGTAAGAAAAGAAGTAGGGGGTTGTAGCTCCCTTCCAGGAGAGACTGGAAAACGAGAGAGAGTTGTAGCTCTCTGCAGGTTGCAGCCTGCGTACTGGTAAAGGACTGCACCAGTACAAAACCATTGTAAAAGGAGTTTCTAATTTGAAAGAAGATAGAGACATATTGCAGCAGGTGGTTTTCACCCACATTGGGTTTCCACCTTACATCTTGTGTTCTTTGGTGTGACTATCTGTTTTCTTTGTTCATGCTTTTATGGTACTGACATGCAAAAATAATTCAAAGAACAAATAAGGAAGATTTATTAAAAGAATTAGATAATACTGATTCACCCCCCCTCTCAGTATTATTTCCAACAATTGGTATCAGAGCAGGTCCTTCAGAGAAGCTTGATCGCTTGAAGGTAGATCGTTCATCATGAGCAACTACGAGAGAGAAGCATCAATCAGGCCACCCGTTTTTGATGGGACAAACTTCAATTATTGGAAGGTAAGAGTTACTGCCTATCTTCAATCTCTTGGTACAGAAGTTTGGGACATCGTAGAGACAGGCTACGCTTTTCCTTCAGCTACTCCTACAGATGCAGCCGAGAAAAAGAAGTATGAAACAAATGCGAAAGCAGTCAGTACTCTATTAGGATGTATATCTCAATCAGAATTCATGAAGGTAATGCACTATAAATCCGCAAAAGAGATATGGGACAAAATTGTCACGAGCTATGAAGGAGATGAACAGGTAAAGCGTGCTAAACTTCAAACTCTCAGAATTCAGTATGAGACTCTCAAAATGTATAA
Source organism: Pinus tabuliformis (assembly GCA_031772625.1). Classification (NCBI taxonomy): domain Eukaryota; kingdom Viridiplantae; phylum Streptophyta; class Pinopsida; order Pinales; family Pinaceae; genus Pinus; species Pinus tabuliformis. The sequence continues at coordinate 176,624,745 of CM062818.1, forward strand.
TGATGAAAGTGTGGCTAACTATTTTCTTCGGGTAGATGAGGTTGTTAATTGTATGAAAAATTTGGGTGAAGAAATAAAAGAGGCTATTGTGGTTGAAAAGGTTCTAAGATCATTGTCCCCCAAGTTTGAATCTAAAGTATCTGCAATAGAAGAAAAGGAAAATCTACGAATTCTTACTATGTCTCAGCTACATGGAATTCTAACTGCTTATGAAATGAGAAAGGAGGTCCATCAGACATAAGAGAAGCTGCTTTCAAGGCATCAGGCAAAGGAGATTATTATGAAGCAAGCCACGTCCCAGAAGAAGAGGAAGAAGAATCAAATTTTGTCAGAAATCTTCAAAGGGGTTCTGGAAGGTTCAGAGGTAAGTTACCTTTTAAATGCTTTGCTTGTGGAAGAGTAGGTCATTATGCTGCAAAATGTCCTTATAAGGATAAAGGAAAGGAACCTGCTAGATGGAACAAGAAACAGAATGCAAATAAGAAAAGCTACTACACTCATGAAGATAGTGATGGTCTATCAAACAGTGATGAAGATGAACAAGGTAATGAATATAAGTTGTTAATGGCATTTGAAGATGATGATTATATGGATGCTATAGATGTGGATAACCTTTATGATGAAATTACTAGACTCAAGAGATGTATAGAAGAAAAGAACATGATCATTGATACTCTACAATTTCAAATTGATGAAAAGGAAAAACATCTTGAAAAATTAGAAGGTGAAATTGTTGGTCTTAGAAAAGAGATTGAGAAAACAAAAGCTATTAATCTCAAGTTTGTCAAAGGATCTGAAACTTTGGATGAGATTATCAATGTGCAGCGGTCTCCACTAAACAAGACAGGTCTGGGCTATAATGGAGAAACTTCTCAAGCATCCACCTCAAAAAGTTATCTTGATGCAGCAAGAAGAAATGAGCAAAAGCACAATGAAGATCATCAGGTAAAGCAGGGACGAATTACAAACAGAAACTATCAGGGGCAATCCATCTTAAGGGTGAACAAAAGCTACAACCAGCCACAGGTAAAATCTTCTCAATTTGGTTCAAGAATAGATGACAATAGAAATTACAATCAATTGGCTGGTAGATTCGATAACCGCAGAAGTTTCTTCAATGGACAATGCTTTTCTTGCCATAACTTTGGTCACAAAGCAGCTCAATGTGTTGCATATAAAACGATCATGACTAGGGAAGCTCAAAAACAAAGAAGTATGACCGGGATTACAAAAAGGACCTATAACAACTTTTCGGTTCTTGAAAATGAAGTTGAATGTTCTATTTGCAATAACTTTGGTCATGAAGACTCTGAATGCAGGAGCAGGTTTCAGCAGAAAAAGGAACAAGCCTCAAGCACCAAAACATGGAGAATAAAGGAACCACAAACAGAAAGATGTGGGATAGCATTTTATGCAGAGGGACAGGAAAATCTATGGTACATTGACAGTGGATGTTCGAAGCATATGACAGGTGATAAAGAAAAACTTGAGTCATATTCTGCTCTAGAAAAAGGAAAGAAAGTCTCTTTTGGAAATGATACTCCTGCAACTATAAAAGGAAAAGGCATTGCTCAGTTAAAAGAAAAGGTCAAGGCTGGAAATGTTTTGTATGTTGATGGATTGAAGCATAATCTTCTAAGTGTCAGCCAGATGTGTGATCAAAGAACCGAGGTTATATTCAGATCAAATGGATGTCTTGTTCGTGATCTTGATACAGGTAAAACAGTGATCAAAGGCAAAAGAACTCCAAATAATCTGTACATATTTGAAGAAGGACAACAACAATGCTATCTGAGCAAGGATGATGAGCACTGGTTATGGCATCGGAGGTTGGGACATCTAAGCTTTTCACAAATAAGGAAAGCATGCAAATATCAGGCAGTTCGCGATCTTCCAGATATCAAAATTCCTGACAACACCATATGCAAATCATGTCAGTTTGGAAAACAAACCAGAACTAACTTTCCAGAGAAAGAAGGATCAGCTAGCATGCCTCTTGAGCTAGTACATACAGATACATGCGGTCCTTTCAGGAAAAGAACACCTCGAGGAGAAGAATACTTGATATTATTCATTGACGATTTCTCCAGGTTTGTCTGGTTAGGACTTATGAAGCACAAAGATGAAGCATTCGAAAAATTCAAATCCTTCAAAGCCTTGGTTGAAAATGAATCAGGTCACAAAATTAAGTGCCTCAGATCCGACAGAGGTGGGGAATTTACTTCAAATGAATTTTTCGATTTCTGTGAAGAACATGGGATAAGAAGAGAATTCTCTACAGCAAGAACTCCTCAGCAAAATGGAGTTGTGGAAAGAATGAACAGAACAGTCCAACAAATGGCTCGTGCTATGCTTGATGAGTCAGGAACTCCCGCAACTTTCTGGGGTGAAGCTGCACATGCTGCGGTTGTTATTCTCAACAAAACAAATGTCCAGGTGAACAACACTCAAACTCCTCATGAGCTCTGGAGTGGTAGGACTCCTTCGGTAAAGCACTTCAAAATCTTTGGGAGCAAATGCTATATCAAGAATACTGATGAGCAGCTTGGCAAACTTGAACCTAGAGCAGATGAAGGCATTCTTCTTGGTTACTCTCCACATAGCAAAGCATACAAATGCTACAATAAAAGACTTGGCAGAATTGTTGACAGCATTGATGTAGTGGTTGATGAGAAGGGATACATTCCTAGGCAAGTACATCATGAAGACATCGAAGAAGATGAAGGCTACCCCAACGACAGAATGATGAAGAAGAAGAACCTCAAGAAGAAACTCAAGAAGAACCAGAGGAGCAAACAAGAATAGAAGAAAAGACTCCATCCAGATATGTTCAGAAGAATCATCCAGAATCTCAGATTATGGGGCAGAAAGAAGCAGGTGTACAAACAAGAAGAACAGTTGCAGAAGCTTCAAGCTATTTGGCATTACTCTCCTCTACTGAACCACAAAATGTGAAAGAGGCATGCAAAGATGAATGTTGGGTGAAAGCAATGGATGAAGAACTTGAGCAGATCGAAAAGAACAACACTTGGGAGCTGGTTCCTAGACCAAAGGATAAGAATGTTATCGGAACAAAATGGGTCTTCAAAAATAAATTGAATGAAAATGGAGAAGTAATTAGAAACAAAGCCAGACTTGTTTGTAAAGGGTATGCGCAGCAAGAAGGAATAGACTTTGAAGAAACCTTTGCTCCTGTTGCAAGACTTGAGGCCATCCGAATGTTCCTTGCTCTCTCAAGTTTTCAAAACTTCAAAGTATTTCAAATGGACGTGAAATCAACCTTTCTGAATGGAGACTTGGAAGAAGAAGTATACATTGAACAGCCAGATGGGTTCATTCTTGGAAATGATCCAAATCTTGTATGCAGATTGAAAAGGCTCTCTATGGTCTCAAACAAGCTCCAAGGGCTTGGTACTACCGTTTGGACAAATATCTTCATCAACAAGGCTTTTCAAAAGGATCAGCAGATAGCAATCTTTATATAAAAGTTGAAAATGACAAATTGCTAATACTTGTTGTGTATGTAGATGACATTATTTTTGGTAGCAATGAAGAAGCTATGAGTCAAAGCTTTGCCTTGGTCATGCAGAAAGAATTTGAAATGTCCTTGCTAGGAGAACTGACATATTTCCTTGGTTTGCAAATCCAACAAAAAGAAGGAGGAATCTTTTTATCTCAAACCAAGTATCTCAAACAGATTTTGAAGAAATATGGTATGGAAGATGCAAAACCAGTATGTACACCCATGGTCACAGGATGTAGCCTCAGTGAAAATGATGAATCTGCAGCAGTACATCAACCAACCTACAGATCTATGATTGGAAGTTTACTTTATTTGACAGGTACCCGACCGGACATCATGCATGCAGTTGGAATAGTTGGAAGATTTCAGGCAAATCCGAAGGAGACTCATCTTCAGGCAGTGAAGAGAATTTTCAAATATCTTCAAGGGACTCAAAATTATGGCTTATGGTATCCTAGAGATACAGATCTTACACTTCATGCTTATACAGATGCAGATTGGGCCGGAAGCGTGGATGACAGGAAAAGCACAAGTGGTGGTGCATTCTTTATGGGTTCCAGACTGGTATCTTGGTTCAGCAAGAAACAGAGTTCGATTGCCTTGTCTACAGCTGAAGCGGAATATGTTGCTGTTGCATCTTGTTGCACCCAACTCCTTTGGATGATGCAGACTTTGCAGGATTTTCAAATCACTTGTACACCACCAATCCCCATCTTATGTGATAACACAAGTGCAATCAGCATCTCAAAGAATCCTGTTATGCATTCAAAAACCAAGCACATACCAATCAAGTATCATTTTCTCCGGGAACAAGTGCTTGAACAGAAGGTCAAGTTGGAGTATGTTCCTTCTAAGGAACAAGTTGCTGATATACTCACCAAACCATTGCCCAGGGACACTTTTGAATACCTCAGGCAAAAGCTGGGGGTTGTTGATGCATCATCTTATTGCTGAACCTCTTCTGATTGATGGTACAGGTTCAGGGGGAGCATATAATGCATTGTTGGCATTATGGAGGATGTGCAGAAGGAGATCTTGGAAGTAGCTGCAATATGTCTCTATCTCTTTCATGGTGGTTTATGGTTCTTCGCTGCAGATCTGGTTCATATTCATTGGGAGCATAACCCTTTGCCCTTGATGTCAAAGGGGGAGAATGAAGCTGAAGTTTGTGAGGTTGCCATCAAGTCCAAAGGGGGAGATTGTTGGCATTATGTTTCTAGTATGGCTATATATGTTACAGATGTTGTACTTGATGGCAACCCCCATGGCAAGGCTCGCAATATATTGAAAATTTAGAAGTACGCAGGAGATCAGTTCAGAAAGTGCGTACCCGCAGGTACACTTTGAAGGGACCGCGGCCTGATACGCAGATAAGCCGTCCAGGAGGTGCGTACCCCAGTGCACACATTTCAAGGCAAAGAAAAGCACACGTGGGGCTTCTTATGTTTAACTAGCCGACGGTATTTGTGTTTCTATGGTTTTGGCTTGTGGTATTGATCCATGATTTTAGGAGGAGCTTGCCTATATAAAGCAAAGGAGATCACTTGGCTATGTATCTTTTGCAATTGAATATCTTAAGATCTGAAATATATTGGGTTATGGTCTTAAAAGCTTGATCTTTATGAAAGTGAATCTGTAAAGGGTGATCTCTCGAGCGCACGATCAGATCTGGGCATCTGAGCATCTGTGCCACTCTGGTGGACTGCCTATTTCGCCCTAATCAGGAATACGCAGGTGTTTAACAGGAGAGCGACGTGGGGACGCAGAGCAGAAACAGAAGATCTGCGTGGGTACGGAGAGCAGCAACAGGAGACCTGCGTGGGTATGCAGAGCGATGAAGGTTCAGGTGCGTACGCACAGTAACTGTATGCGGCGCGATAGTATCTCTGGGCGCGTACCTGCAGTAATAGTACGTGGCGTAATAGTGTCTCTGGGTGTGTACCTGCAGTAACAGTAAGCAGCGCGGTTGAAGAAACAGCGCGTGGACACGCAGTGCAGCGGAAGGGTCTCTGCGGGTATACGCAGTAGAGCAGAAGGTGAAGTGCGTACGCACGCAGACCAGAGAAAGAAGAACTGCGTATCTGTCTTAAGACATTTTGTTTGGTTGTATTTTTCTGTTGATAAGGTGTTCTGGGTCTGGTTCTATTATTGTTGATCTGGTTACTACAGTTGACTGGGTGATTTTCTTATACTTGATGATCATTTGATGCTTATGGATCCAGTTTGAAAATTTATGAAAAGTGGTCCTTGTAAGAAAAGAAGTAGGGGGTTGTAGCTCCCCTGCAGGAGAGAATGGAAAACGAGAGAGTGTTGTAGCTCTCTGCAGGTTGCAACCTGCGTACTGGTAAAGGACTGCACCAGTACAAAACCATTGTAAAAGGAGTTTCTAATTTGAAAGAAGATAGAGACATATTGCAGCAGGTGGTTTTCACCCACATTGGGTTTCCACCTTACATCTTGTGTTCTTTGGTGTGACTATCTGTTTTCTTTGTTCATGCTTTTATGGTACTGACATGCAAAAATAATTCAAAGAACAAATAAGGAAGATTTATTAAAAGAATTAGATAATACTGATTCACCCCCCCTTTCAGTATTATTTCCAAAAATTGGTATCAGAGCAGGTCCTTGAGAGAAGCTTGATCGCTTGAAGGTAGATCGTTCATCATGAGCAACTACGAGAGAGAAGCATCAATCAGGCCACCGGTTTTTGATGGGACAAACTTCAATTATTGGAAGGTAAGAGTTACTTCCTATCTTCAATCTCTTGGTACAGAAGTTTGGGAAATCGTAGAGACAGGCTACGCTTTTCCTTCAGCTACTCCTACAGATGCAGTCGAGAAAAAGAAGTATGAAACAAATGCGAAAGCAGTCAGTACTCTATTAGGATGTATATCTCAATCAGAATTCATGAAGGTAATGCACTATAAATCCGCAAAAGAGATATGGGATAAAATTGTCACGAGCTATGAAGGAGATGAACAGGTAAAGCATGCTAAACTTCAAACTCTCAGAATTCAGTATGAGACTCTCAAAATGTATAATGATGAAAGTGTGGCTAACTATTTTCTTCGGGTAGATGAGGTTGTTAATTGTATGAAAAATTTGGGTGAAGAAATAAAAGAGGCTATTGTGGTTGAACAGGTTCTAAGATCATTGTCCCCCAAGTTTGAATCTAAAGTATCTGAAATAGAAGAAAAGGAAAATCTACGAATTCTTACTATGTCTCAGCTACATGGAATTCTAACTGCTTATGAAATGAGAAAGGGAGGTCCATCAGACAGAAGAGAAGCTGCTTTCAAGGCATCAGGCAAAGGAGATTATTATGAAGCAAGCCACGTCCCAGAAGAAGAGGAAGAAGAATCAAATTTTGTCAGAAATCTTCAAAGGGGTTCTGGAAGGTTCATAGGTAAGTTACCTTTTAAATGCTTTGCTTGTGGAAGAGTAGGTCATTATGCTGCAAAATGTCCTTATAAGGATAAAGGAAAGGAACCTGCTAGATGGAACAAGAAACAGAATGCAAATAAGAAAAGCTACTACACTCATGAAGATAGTGATGGTCTATCAAACAGTGATGAAGATGAACAAGGTAATGAATATAAGTTGTTAATGGCATTTGAAGATGATGATTATATGGATGCTATAGATGTGGATAACCTTTATGATGAAATTACTAGACTCAAGAGATGTATAGAAGAAAAGAACATGATCATTGATACTCTACAATTTCAAATTGATGAAAAGGAAAAACATCTTGAAAAATCAGAAGGTGAAATTGTTGGTCTTAGAAAAGAGATTGAGAAAACAAAAGCTATTAATCTCAAGTTTGTCAAAGGATCTGAAACTTTGGATGAGATTATCAATGTGCAGTGGTCTCCACTAAACAAGACAGGTCTGGGCTATAATGGAGAAACTTCTGAAGCATCCGCCTCAAAAAGTGATCTTGATGCAGTAAGAAGAAATGAGCAAAAGCACAATGAAGATCATCAGGTAAAGCAGGGACGAATTACAAACAGAAACTATCAGGGGCAATCCATCTTAAGGGTGAACAAAAGCTACAATCAGCCACAGGTAAAATCTTCTCAATTTGGTTCAAGAATAGATGACAATAGAAATTACAATCAATTGGCTGGTAGATTCGATAACCGCAGAAGTTTCTTCAATGGACAATGCTTTTCTTGCCATAACTTTGGTCACAAAGCAGCTCAATGTGTTGCATATAAAACGATCATGACTAGGGAAGCTCAAAAACAAAGAAGTATGACCGGGATTACAAAAAGGACCTATAACAACTTTTCGGTTCTTGAAAATGAAGTTGAATGTTCTATTTGCAATAACTTTGGTCATGAAGACTCTGAATGCAGGAGCAGGTTTCAGCAGAAAAAGGAACAAGCCTCAAGCACCAAAACATGGAGAATAAAGGAACCACAAACAGAAAGATGTGGGATAGCATTTTATGCAGAGGGACAGGAAAATCTATGGTACACTGACAGTGGATGTTCGAAGCATATGCCAGGTGATAAAGAAAAACTTGAGTCATATTCTGCTCTAGAAAAAGGAAAGAAAGTCTCTTTTGGAAATGATACTCCTGCAACTATAAAAGGAAAAGGCATTGCTCAGTTAAAAGAAAAGGTCAAGGCTGGAAATGTTTTGTATGTTGATGGATTGAAGCATAATCTTATAAGTGTCAGCCAGATGTGTGATCAAATAACCGAGGTTATATTCAGATCAAATGGATGTCTTGTTCGTGATCTTGATACAGGTAAAACAGTGATCAAAGGCAAAAGGACTCCAAATAATCTGTACATATTTGAAGAAGGACAACAACAATGCTATCTGAGCAAGGATGATGAGCACTGGTTATGGCATCGGAGGTTGGGACATCTAAGCTTTTCACAAATAAGGAAAGCATGCAAATATCAGGCAGTTCGCGATCTTCCAGATATCAAAATTCTTGACAACACCATATCCAAATCATGTCAGTTTGGAAAACAAACCAGAACTAACTTTCCAGAGAAAGAAGGATCAGCTAGCATGCCTCTTGAGCTAGTACATACAGATACATGCGGTCCTTTCAGGAAAAGAACACCTCGAGGAGAAGAATACTTGATATTATTCATTGACGATTTCTCCAGGTTTGTCTGGTTAGGACTTATGAAGCACAAAGATGAAGCATTCGAAAAATTCAAATCCTTCAAAGCCTTGGTTGAAAATGAATCAGGTCACAAAATTAAGTGCCTCAGATCCGACAGAGGTGGGGAATTTACTTCAAATGAATTTTTCGAGTTCTGTGAAGAACATGGGATAAGAAGAGAATTCTCTATAGCAAGAACTCCTCAGCAAAATGGAGTTGTGGAAAGAATGAACAGAACAGTCCAACAAATGGCTCGTGCTATGCTTGATGAGTCAGGAACTCCCGCAACTTTCTGGGGTGAAGCTGCACATGCTGCGGTTGTTATTCTCAACAAAACAAATGTCCGGGTGAACAGCACTCAAACTCCTAATGAGCTCTGGAGTGGTAGGACTCCTTCGGTAAAGCACTTCAAAATCTTTGGGAGCAAATGCTATATCAAGAATACTGATGAGCAGCTTGGCAAACTTGAACCTAGAGCAGATGAAGGCATTCTTCTTGGTTACTCTCCACATAGCAAAGCATACAAATGCTACAATAAAAGACTTGGCAGAATTGTTGACAGCATTGATGTAGTGGTTGATGAGAAGGGATACATTCCTAGGCAAGTACATCATGAAGACATCGAAGAAGATGAAGGCTACCCCCAACAATAGAATGATGAAGAAGAAGAACCTCAAGAAGAAACTCAAGAAGAACCAGAGGAGCAAACAAGAATAGAAGAGAAGACTCCATCCAGATATGTCCAGAAGAATCATCCAGAATCTCATATTATGGGGCAGAAAGAAGCAGGTGTACAAACAAGAAGAACAGTTGCAGAAGCTTCAAGCTATTTGGCATTACTCTCCTCTACTGAACCACAAAATGTGAAAGAGGCATGCAAAGATGAATGTTGGGTGAAGGCAATGGATGAAGAACTTGAGCAGATCGAAAAGAACAACACTTGGGAGCTGGTTCCTAGACCAAAGGATAAGAATGTTATCGGAACAAAATGGGTCTTCAAAAATAAATTGAATGAAAATGGCGAAGTAATTAGAAACAAAGCCAGACTTGTTTGTAAAGGGTATGCGTAGCAAGAAGGAATAGACTTTGAAGAAACCTTTGCTCCTGTTGCAAGACTTGAGGCCATCCGAATGTTCCTTGCTCTCTCAAGTTTTCAAAACTTCAAAGTATTTCAAATGGACGTGAAATCAACCTTTCTGAATGGAGACTTGGAAGAAGAAGTATACATTGAACAGCCAGATGGGTTCATTCTTGGAAATGATCCAAATCTTGTATGCAGATTGAAAAAGGCTCTCTATGGTCTCAAACAAGCTCCAAGGGCTTGGTACTACCGTTTGGACAAATATCTTCATCAACAAGGCTTTTCAAAAGGATCAGCAAATAGCAATCTTATATAAAAGTTGAAAAGGACAAATTGCTAATACTTGTTGTGTATGTAGATGACATTATTTTTGGTAGCAATGAAGAAGCTATGAGTCAAAGCTTTGCCTTGGTCATGCAGAAAGAATTTGAAATGTCCTTGCTAGGAGAACTGACATATTTCCTTGGTTTGCAAATCCAACAAAAAGAAGGAGGAATCTTTTTATCTCAAACCAAGTATCTCAAACAGATTTTGAAGAAATATGGTATGGAAGATGCAAAACCAGTATGTACACCCATGGTCACAGGATGTAGCCTCAGTGCAAATGATGAATCTGCAGCAGTAAATCAACCAACTTACAGATCTATGATTGGAAGTTTACTTTATTTGACAGGTACCCGACAGGACATCATGCATGTAGTTGGAATAGTTGGAAGACTTCAGGCAAATCCAAAGGAGACTCATCTTCAGGCAGTGAAGAGAATTTTCAAATATCTTCAAGGGACTCAAAATTATGGCTTATGGTATCCTAGAGATACAGATCTTACACTTCATGCTTATACAGACGCAGATTGGGCCGGAAGCGTGGATGACAGGAAAAGAACAAGTGGTGGTGCATTCTTTATGGGTTCCAGACTGGTATCTTGGTTCAGCAAGAAACGGAGTTCGATTGCCTTGTCTACAGTTGAAGCGGAATATGTTGCTGCTACATCTTATTGCACCCAACTCCTTTGGATGATGCAGACTTTGCAGGATTTTCAAATCACTTGTACACCACCAATTCCCATCTTATGTGATAACACAAGTGCAATCAGCATCTCAAAGAATCCTGTTATGCATTCAAAAACCAAGCACATACCAATCAAGTATCATTTTCTCCGGGAAAAAGTGCTTGAACAGAAGGTCAAGTTGGAGTATGTTCTTTCTAAGGAACAAGTTGCTGATATACTCACCAAAACATTGCCCAGGGACACTTTTGAATACCTCAGGCAAAGGCTGGGGGTTGTTGATGCATCATCTTATTGCTGAACCTCTTCTGATTGATGGTACAGGTTCAGGGGGAGCATATAATGCATTGTTGGCATTATGGAGGATGTGCAGAAGGAGATCTTGGAAGTAGTTGCAATATGTCTCTATCTCTCTCATGGTGGATTATGGTTCTTCGCTGCAGATCTGGTTCATATTCAGGGGGAGCATGTTCTTAGGGGGAGCATAACCCTTTGCCCTTGATGTCAAAGGGGGAGAATGAAGCTGAAGTTTGTGAGGTTGCCATCAAGTCCAAAGGGGGAGATTGTTGGCATTATGTTTCTGGTATGGCTATATATGTTACAGATGTTGTACTTGATGGCAACCCCCATGGCAAGGCTCTCAATATATTGAAAATTTAGAAGTACGCAGGAGATTAGTTCAGAAAGTGCGTACCCGCAGGTACACCGTGAAGGGACCGCGGCCTGATACGCAGATAAGCCGTCCAGGAAGTGCGTACCCCAGTGCACACATTTCAAGGCAAAGAAAAGCACACGTGGGGCTTCTTATGTTTAACTAGCCGACGGTATTTGTGTTTCTATGGTTTTGGCTCGTGGTATTGATCCATGATTTTAGGAGGAACTTGCCTATACAAAGCAAAGGAGATCACTTGGCTATGTATCTTTTGCAATTGAATATCTTAAGATCTGAAATATATTGGGTTATGGTCTTAAAAGCTTGATCTTTATGAAAGTGAATCTGTGAAGGGTGATCTCTCGAGGGCAGGATCAGATCTGGGCATCTGAGCATCTGTGCCACTCTGGTGGACTGCCTATTTGGCCCTAATCAGGAGTACGCAGGTGTTTAACAGGAGAGTGGTGTGGGGACGCAGAGTAGAAATAGAATATCTGCGTGGGTACGCAGAGCAGCAACAGGAGACTTGCGTGGGTACGCAGAGCGACGAAGGTTCAGGTGCGTACGCACAGTAACTGTATGCGGCGCGATAGTATCTTTGGGCGCGTACCTGCAGTAATAGTACGCGGCGTAATAGTGTCTCTGGGTGCGTACCTGCAGTAGCAGTAAGCAGCGAGGTTGAAGAAACAACGCGTGGACACGCAGTGCAGCGGAAGGGTCTCTGCGGGTATACGCAGTAGAGCAGAAGGTGAAGTGCGTACGCACGCAGACCAGAGAAAGAAGAACTGCGTATCTGTCTTAAGACATTTTGTTTGGCTGTATTTTTTTGTTGATAAGGTGTTCTGGGTCTGGTTCTATTATTGTTGATCTGGTTACTACAGTTGACTGGGTGATTTTCTTATACTTGATGATCATTTGATGCTTATGGATCCAGTTTGAAAATTTATGAAAAGTGGTCCTTGTAAGAAAAGAAGTAGGGGGTTGTAGCTCCCCTCCAGGAGAGGCTGGAAAATGAGAGAGAGTTGTAGCTCTCTGCAGGTTGCAGCCTGCGTACTAGTAAAGGACTGCACCAGTACAAAACCATTGTAAAAGGAGTTTCTAATTTGAAAGAAGATAGAGACATATTGCAGCAGGTGGTTTTCACCCACATTGGGTTTCCACCTTACATCTTGTGTTCTTTGGTGTGACTATCTGTTTTCTTTGTTCATGCTTTTATGGTACTGACATGCAAAAATAATTCAAAGAACAAATAAGGAAGATTTATTAAAAGAATTAGATAAAACTGATTCACCCCCCCTCTCAGTATTATTTCCAACAAATCCATCACTATGTGATGTTTTAACGAGTCTAGCGAAGGTGAAACTCGGTCTTGTCATGATGGACACATTTGTCGTTATTTTATGTTTTAATGAGCTTAATGACAAAGATAACTCGTTCCTTTTCATGTTTAAAGAGTTTGAAAAGGGACAAAAAGGAAACTCCATAAGTTATTTTTTGTATATTTGTCTCTTAAGTCTGGAAAAGCATAAAACAATACAAGAGAGTGTTGGGTTGTGTTATATTCTTTCCATGACTAGCCCACGTAGTTAACCACGGGGCTAGAGGCGGGGGGAAAGCTCCCCCTTGTTGTGCCGATTGCGTAGAGGGGGGGTCACAGGGGGTTTGAGTGGTGCAGGTAACCCCCCTCTATGGGGTCCGGGGTAGCGCCCCAGAAAATTTTATTTTTTGGACCCTATATGAGGTTAGGCGGACCTACCTAGGGTTTTGTGCATGATTTTTGCACATTGTTTTGGACGCGATGGTTTTTGGTCCATGGTATTGGATGCTTCGACATGTATAAATATGTATTGTAACATTGAAAGGAACATAATGAAAAATCAAGCTGGTAGTCCCGGTTTTGGGATATAGGGGAAAATCTCTGTCTATATGTGTTTTATGTGTTATGCTCTTGCATTGTTTATTTTATGTGTTTTTAGAATTCGTATGCAGGTAATTTTTGTACACGGTTAAAACCTACGTTTGGTATCAGAGATGTTTTGGCTTCAAGGGGACGCCTTTGTTGCTGAAGGGTTTTGCTCGGGCTTTTGGTAGACCCTGTTCAGTGGGAGATCCATGAGATCGATTCTGGTGGTGAAAGAAGATGGCGAGTAGTGGAAAGATAGAGATTGAGAAATTTAATGGTCAGAGTTTTGAGTTGTGGAAACTCAAGATGGAGGATCTATTGGTGGATAAAGATCAGTGGATCGTGGCAGATCTGGGTACTAAACCAACGAGAGTGTCCGATGAAGAATGGAAGAAGTTGGATTGGAAGGCAAAGAGCATAATATGATTGTGTGTCTCAGATTCAGTATTACTGAATGTATCAGGGGAAGCTACAACGAAGGCTTTATGGGACAAGTTAAGGACTTTGTACTAATCTAAGTCTTTGGTGAATAAACTATTCCTGCAGAAAAATCTCTATAACCTGAGGATGAAAGATGGAGACTTGGTGACAGAGCATCTGAATGCATTTAATATTGTGGTAAGTAAGTTATTATCTGTTGACATTAAAATTTCAGATGAAGATAAGTGCATCAGTTTGTTGTGTTCTCTACTAGATTCATGGGATAGTCTGGTTATTGCAATAGGTAGCAATAAAACTGCTTTGCAGTTTGATGAAATAGTCTCATCCTTGTTGATGGAGGAGATGAGATGGAAAAATATGGAGAGCCATAATGGTGATGCATTGTCCGTATGAGGACATTCCCAGAACATAAACAAAAATAAGTCATTGGGTGGGAGATCTAAATCTAGAGGGAGATCTAAATCTCCAGGAAAACCAGTAAAGGTGGTGTGCTGGAAATGCGGAAAGGAAGGGCACTACAAAAGGGATTGTAAATCTAAAGCTACTGATAAAGGAAATGGATCTAATGATGCTCCTTATGTAGAGGTGAAAACCACCTCAAATGAAGGTGGGGATGTGTACTTGGCTTCTTCAAGTACACATGTAGATCATGAGGCATGGTCGATTGACTCAGGTGCATCCTTTCACTTCACTCCTAATAGAGAGTGGCTCTGCGAGTATGAGATATATGATGGTGGTGATGTCTTCTTGGGGGATGACAGGAAGGCTAGAATCATTGGTCATGGAAAAGTAAAGTTGAAGTTGCAAGGTGGAAGGGTTAGAACACTTCTGGGTGTTCTGCATATTCCTGCATTAGCCAAAAATCTGATTTTTGTAAGCAAACTGGATGATGCAGGTGTAAAAATAGTGTTCGAGAAGGATACCTACAAGATGGTTTAGGGGGCACTGCTATTGATTTGGGGAGTTCGAATTGGAACTTTGTAGAAGCTACAAGGTAGAACTATTGTTGATGGGTGCAACAATTCTATGGTTCTTGAAAGTGGAGCAGAAAATCTTGTAATCTCGGGAGAGAAGACCATGTTGTGGCATCAAAGGCTTGGACATATTGGAGAGAAGGGCCTTTGAATACTTCATGATAAAGGTATGGTAGAAGGTATGAGTAATAGCTCTCTAGATTTTGATTTCTGTGAAAATTGTGTATACGGGAAGAAGAATTGGGTGAGTTTCCCCTCTGGTGGTAATAAGGTGAAACATATATTAGAACTTGTGCACAGTGATGTGTTTGGACCTGCGAAGGTTCCATAACTGGGTAAGTCTGTGTACTATGTATCATTTATAGATGACTTCTCAAGGAATACATGGATATATTTCCTTAAGAATAAATATGAAGTCTTTGATAGGTTTACAGAATTTAAGGCTTTGGTGGAAAGCCAGACAAAAAAGAAGATAAATGTGTTGAGGATAGATAACCATGGAGAGCTTTGCAGCAAGGAATTTGAATAATTTTGTAAGAAGTGTGGTATAGAACGGTAGAAGACTACTCCATACACACTTGAGCAAAATGGAGTTGTAGAAAGAATGAACAAGACGTTGATGGAAAGGGAAAGAAGCATGCTTAATGGTGCTGGGTTAGGACAAGAATTCTGGGCAGAGGCGGTGGAGACAGAATGTTACCTAGTTAATAAATCACCTTCATCAGCGTTGGAGGATAAGACTCCGCAAGAGGTATGGACTGGTAAGAAACCCTCTCTTTCAAATCTGAAGGTATTTGGATGTGATGCATATGTACATGTTCCAAAGGAGAAAAGAACCAAGTTGTATAGTAAGTATGAAAAGTGCATATTTATTGGGTATAAGGATGGTTTAAAGGGTTATAATCTTTGGAACCTAGTAACAAGGAAGGTTGTGTACAACCGAAATGTGGTGTTCAGAGAGGTGAAAAATGTTATTAAACATGGAGTCCAACCAAAGGAACCTGAGAAGATAGAGTTTGAGCTTAAGGAGGAAGAATCAGACTCTACAGCAGAGGAGGAATCAGAAGATGAAGAGCCGCAAACTACGGGTGTGAGAAGATTAGTCGAGAAAGAAGGCAGCGAGAAAGGTATAGTCCATCTGCTTTTTGTTCAAATTTTGCTTTATCTGTTACTGATGATGATCCCAGAACTGCGAAGGAAGCAGTAGATTCAGAGGATGGAAAACTCTGGAAAGAGGCCATGGTTGACGAAATGGCATATTTACACAAAAATGAGGCTTGGGATCTGGTGGAGTTGCCGGCTGGAAGGAAACCCATTCGCAGCAAATGGGTGTTCAAGAAGAAGACAAATGCAGAAGGAAAGGTGGAGAAATACAAATCTCAATTGGTAGCAAAAGGTTATTCCCAAGTGCCAGGAATTGATTTTGGTGATATTTTTTCTCCTGTTGCCAAGGTAGAATCTATTAGATTACTTTTATCTGTTGCTACTGCTTTTGATTTTGAGGTAGAACATATAGATGCGAAGACAACATTTCTTCATGGGGATCTTGAAGAGGAGATCTACATGAAGCAACTTGAAGGTTTTGAAGTGAAGGGTAAGAAAGAAATGGAATGTAAGTTAAAGAAGTCTCTGTATGGGTTAAAATAGTCACCAAGGATGTGGTATCATAAATTTGATACATTTATACGGGGACTTGGCTTCACTAGAAGCAAAGCAGATCACTGTGTGTATTTTAAATTAATTGGTGACCATGTTATTTATTTGGTCTTGTATGTGGATGATATTTTGTTGGTTGGAAATGACAAAGAAATTATCTACGATTTGAAGACCCAATTGTCCTCCAAATTTGACATGAAAGATCTTGGTGCTGCAAACTATATTTTGGGCATGGAAATTAAAAGAGACTGGGAAAAGAGGAAGCTCTCGTTAAAACAAAGGAAGCATGTTGAGACAATATTGCAGAGGTTTAATATGCAGGATAATAAACCGGTGAAGGCTCCTATTCCTGTAGGTGTGAGGTTATCTACTGAACAATGTCCCAAGACACAAGAAGAGGAAGAGGACATGTCTCGTGTTCCATATGCAAGTGTAGTTGGTAGCTTGATGTATGCAATGGTCTGTACTAGACTAGACATTGCACATGTAGGGGGAGTATTGAGCAGATTTATATCAAAATGAGGGAAGGAGCACTTGAGAGTAGTGAAGCGGGTTTTCAGATATTTGCCTGGCACTAGTGATTATGGTTTGTGCTACCAAGAAAGACCATGATTGGACAGAGTGTTGGATATTCATGGCTTTGTTGATGCAGACTGGGCTGGAGATCTGGACCGTAGAAGATCTACAAGTGGGTATGTGTTTAAACTATTTGGAGGTGTAGTTAGTTGGATGAGTAAGAAACAATCCGTAGTGGCACTATCAGCCACAAAGGCAGAATACATGGCAGCCACTCATGCAAGCAAGGAAGCCGTTTGGTTGCAGAGATTATGTTCAAGTATGGGGTTATTACAGGGAACTATAAGGATAGACTGTGATAGCCAAAGTGCAATTTTCTTGGTAAAGAACCCTGCATATCATTCAAAGACAAAGCACATTGATGTTCAGTATCACTTTTTGAGGGATATGATAGAAGACAAAAAGGTGTTGTTGGTAAAGGTGGACACTTTGAAGAATACTGTAGATTCATTGACAAAATCTACGAGCTCTGAGAAGTTCTCTTGGTGTAGAGAAACAATGGGCATTGAAGGTCTAGATAAATGACTAAGCTCTCTTGTGGCCCCCTATGGAAAGAAAACAACAAGTGGGAGAATGTTGGGTTGTATTATATTCCTTCCATGATGAGCCCACGTAGTTAATTGGGGGGTTATAGGGGGGGTGGAGCCCCCCTCTTCGTTGCACTGATTTTGTAGTGGGGGGGTCACTGGGGGTTTGAGGGGTGCAGGTAACCCAACTCTATGGGTTTCGAGGCAGCGCCTCAGAAAATATTGTTTCTTGGACCCTATATTAGGTTGGGCAGACCTACCTATGGTTTTGTGCATGATTTTCTCACATTGTTTTGGACGCGATGGTTTTCGGTCCATGGTATTGGATGCTTCAGCATGTATAAATATGTATTGTAACATTGAAAGGAACATAATGAAAAATCAAGCTGGTAGTCCCAATTTTGGGATCGAGGGGAAAATCTCTGTGTATATGTGTTTTATGTGTTATGCTCTCACATTGTTTATTTTCTTTGTTTTTAGAATTCGTATGTAGGTAATTTCTGTACGAGGTTAAAACCTAGAGAGAGAACCTATTGACCATGTTCGATCAACATGTTCCTTTTTCGTAAATAATCTATCTCAGTCTGGAAAAGGGTTAAACTTATGCTGATCAGATGTCATTTCCAATCTGTTAACGAGCTGAAAAGGACAAGCGCTCAGTAATCTTTTCATATTTCGAGAGTCTGAAAAGAGCTTAAAGAGAACTCCACTTTGAGGAACGAGTGGTGTCTAGGATAGCAACTGGTTCTGGTGATGTTGGAACTTCTTAAAACATGTTTATTTATGTGAAGAGGCTAGAAAATAAGAGCACTCATTGCAACTATTCCTCAAAAAGGGTAAAACAACCAAGTGAAAGCGTATGATCGGCCAAGTAGATAGTGACGATGGAAGGAGAAAAACCAAGGCTCATATGACGGAAAAGGTTGATAGAATGGCAATCACGAGGGTTAAAATGGAAATGGGTTCATTTTTACACAAGCTTGAAATGAAAAACTATGCTTGGATTCAGTTTCATTTTTAGACAAGCTTGAAACAAAGAACTATGCTTGAATTCAGTTTCATTTTTACACAAGCTTGAAATGAAGAACTATGCTTGAATTTAGTTTCATTTTTACACAAGCTTGAATCATGAAAAACTATGCTTGAGATTGGTTTACATGCCCCCAGTATGATGACTAGATTCTAGGTGCATGCCCCCTAAGCTTAATTATATTCACCTAAGTAGACTGCTTGTGGCTATCAGGTGGATGTAATGAAGGTTCATTTACAAGATCAAGTGAAAGACTCGACTGGGATTTTACGAGATCTACTAAAAGTCTCGACTGGGATTTTACGAGATCTAATAAAAGACTTGACTTGGAACTTTGCTCTAGTGGACCTTGTTTCATTTTTTAATGAGCTTGACACAAGACAAGGAAATCTTCTCAGATTCATTGTTTCTTTTTTTAACAAGCTTGACGTAAGACAAGGAACTATGCTTATACTCCTTGTTTCATTTTTTAATGAGCTTGACACAAGACAAGGAACTATCCTCGTATTCCTTGTTTAATTTTTTAACGAGCTTCACAAAAGACAAGGAACTATGCTCATACCCTTTGTTTCATTTTTTAATGAGGTTGACAGAAGACCAGGAACTATCCTCATATCCTGGGTTTCATTTTTTAACGAGGTTGACACAAGACAAGCAACTATCCTCATGGGAGTTGTTTCATTTTTTAATGAGGTTGACACAGTAAAAGAACTATCCTCATTTTCCTCAATCATGACTCATAAGAGGTCATGACTTCCAAAAGGTTCTCATCAGATGGGAGAATAATGCTCTGGAAGGGATCCGTAGGAAGGAATCCATTCGAGAGATCTAGTTACAATGCCCCTCATACATAATGTACAAGATCACTGAATTGATCATCAGTTGATGTATGCATGGAACAGTTTCCACATAATTAACTCGTAGCGGGGATGATACCATTGCAACAAAAGGACCATTATGGGAAGATGGTTGATTGCAAGCCATATTTGGACTGGGAAATGAAAGTTGGTCAATGGTGACAATTTTGCCTTCATGTGAGAAACACATCACTCGAAAGACTGTTGAAACAATAGCTACCATGTCATAAACATAGTTGCGCCCAAGAAGTAAATTGCAATCTAAAGGGCTTGGGACTACCATCACATTGAGATAAACAATTTTTCCTCCCAAAGTAATAGGCAACTGAGGAAGGATACCGAATGGTTGACTGGTTCCTCGGTTAAAATCTAACAGATTCTGGGTAATAGGCAAAAGTGGCGGCGAACCGAGCGCTTGCCAAGCAGTCGAGGAAAGGATACTCACAAATGCACCTTCATCTATAATAGTGCCAAACACAATCATATTACAAACCTATACTATGATCTGGAAAGGAACATATGAAGGAAGACGACATCCTGCCAGTCGATTCCAATCAAAGGAAGTGACTAGACTACTTGAAGGGGGTACCATAGAAATGGGAGAATTTACCCCAAGCTCATTGGAATTTGAAGAAATGAAAAGAACCTAAGTGGTATCATACTCACTCTCATCTGGAAAGGTACGATTAACTGAAGGTGAAATTTGGTCAACTGTTTCCTTGACCTGTGATTAGTAAGGTATAGACTCATGGGATTCACATTCAGAGAGAGTGGGTTTGACCGACGGTTGATTTGGGTCGGTCACTTCATCAACTAGTGAAGGATTGAGGGAGAGTCTCTTGTAACTAGATGGAAGTCGTTGCGGAGAAGCAGGATGGTTATCCAACACTTTTTTGGCTTCATCCAGATAGGGACAAAGGTGAATGGGGTGATTCCCTTCACATAACCTATAGGGAAACTTAACTCTACCCTTCTTTCCATGAACTTTACTACCAATAGTTGATGGTGTGACACCAGCATGATCTCGAGAAGTTGATGACACGAGATGATTTGAATGAGAATACCATTCTTCTAATATTTGAGGAATATCAGGACAATTTCGAAGAATATGGTCTCCTGTACAAATTTTGCATGGATATCGAAGTTTGTGGGGCCTAACGGAGGGTTTCTCATTAGAAGTTGCATTTGAAGCAATGGTTGCTTGGTTGGCCACCTGTTGATTTTTATTCTTCTTCTTCTTTTTCCCTTTCTTCTTCTTCTTAGCCACCTAGTTACTAGTACCAATACTTTCACCATGCGAAGAGGAAGAAGGGGAGGAAGAAACAACTGATGAAGAAGGCAGAGGGTCAACTCTAGGATCAACTGGAGGTTGATTTTGTCCAGTTGGAGGAGTACACGATTGCGCAGAGACCATGAAATTTTGAACCAAGGAGGTTGAAAACAACCATAATGGCAAGCCAATGGTAAATCCCAGAAGGGACAATGTAGCCATATAAGAAGCACCCATATTTCCGAAAGCCGGAAAAGGACTAGGATTCCCATCAAAAGGAACTCCTTGATCGGTGGACTCCAGAGTTGTTGCCATATGTATCAATTTAATGTCAACTAAGGAGTGACATGGAGGATGTTATCCACAGTCAATTAATTTATTTTAATAAAAATAACATAACAAAACAAAAGAGGCATAATCTAGGAAAAAGGATTACCAAGCAACTGTGAACTACAGAATACCTCCTGTTGAACTATGAAGTACAGGCAGGCAATCTCCTCGAATGTTGTGTTCAGTGTATCACAATGTACAAGGCAGCTGACTCAGTTACCTATGGATGGATAACAACCTAATATAGTCCTCCCATATATAACTAAAAGTACATGGAGGCCCAATCTGTGTTAGCGTTGTTTAATGTGAAACCGCATAGTGAGAGCATTCCTTTAAAATTTACGTACTGTAACACTGCCCTATATACCCGAAGGTACATGGAAGAGCTACGATATACTTACATACGTGGAATGAGGTATCGCACTCGGAATGTATTGCAGACAAGTTAGTGACAGCTGCTATGTTTAACGACACCGGAACACGTCTCTAGCCTAGATCTCCAAATGTTATGCTTTAAGTTACAATGCTCCATTAGGTTAATTGATGTTAATTTTAAGTTGATCTTGATTAAGAATTTTCCTTTCAAGGTTCACCATGTGATGTATTTTCAATTCATAGAATGCAACTAATATGATAATCATCCTTTTCATTCAATTTTGAAAATGAAAACCTTAGCTAGTAGGGATATAGCAATCAAATTATTGTAATCAAAGAACAAAGAACACATCTAATGTAATTTCCCTAAACTATTCCGATGAGCACACACAAAACTCTTTCAATGCACAATGCAAGTTTTTCTTTTGAATTCCCTTAATGTTGTGATGAACAAAAGGAAACTAATGCACATGCAATCAATCAATCTTTTTGCAAGAACGAAGACTTTACATGATCCAGGTGGATTTTGGTGGCCACCCAAATATCCCACTTGGACCCCCACAACTATCTCTTTCAGTTTTTCAGTTTCTGTAATTGTAGCACAATTTACTATTTTTAGCAGTTTTTTGGGTCCTGAATTTCCGAAGCTGTTTTGAGGCCCTAAAAAACGTTTTTTTGGAAATCTGGGAGCAACATGGGTGCATGGATTGATGTTGATCTTCCCAAAGTTATAGTTCTCGGATAGATCTTTCTAATGAGCTATTGTACACGTCAAACGGAGATCAGGTGCCAAAGTTACGACCCCGGGAAATTGATTTACTAATTTACCCAAACAGGGCCCACAATTTGGTGTTTCATCTTCTAGGGTTAGGTTTTGGGATGTTAAGGGTTTTCCATTGTTTCTCAACAATAAATAGGCCTTCGAGCCTCATTGTAACACAGTTCAGAGGCATGTAGCTGCCACATCTTTTCTCAGAGATAAGCTACCATCGCCCTAGCTGATTTATTTCCATTTCTATTTGAAGGCATATTTCAGTATTTTACATTAATGAAATGAAGTATTATTTCCGCTGCATATCTGTATTTATGGTTATCTCTGTAATCTGTTGCATTCTTGTCTAAATCTGGATCAGTGGTATCAGAGCGGTCTACTTTTTTCTCTGTTTTTCTTTGCATGTTGTTATCGGGAAAACTAGTGTCTATTTAGAGCTGCTAGTCCCACTAAGACGGGTAGCTATCTTAGAAACAAACAGATTAAAGTTACTTGTGTTTTCCTTTATGAGAGATAGATGAGAGAGAATCAGAGAGCTACAACCTCGGTCTTTCGCTAGTTTCCTTGCTTGTTTCCTCTCTCCTTTGATAGAGCTTTTGCCACTCCTTCCTCACTTGTCCCGCTTCGAAGAACACTTGTAGAGCCAAGGCAACAAAATACCATCAAAGCATAGAGATCTATAACCATAAATAATGTAGGATCAGATGTACATTAACCATATAAATGCATACACAAACAAGATTCAGAGATATACAAGCATATGGAGGAAAACTCAAATAGCTTTATTGATAGAAGTAGTAGAAGAGAGGATTACAACCAGGCTGTCTGATCCAACATCATCCTCCCAGCATGAAAGCCCTCTTCACCTCATACAAAGAAAGATCACCCAAAAATGTCTTCAAAGAGAAACCAACAACACTTCCTTGCAAATTATAAAATTCCAGCCTTCCGGATCTCTTGGATGAGGGATCCATATATAGATGTTTACGGAGAGTGAGTCAGCTTCTGGGATTTTGATTAGTTTCATTTCACTGATAGTTCTTGGTTCCACTTGGAGATTTCAGATCTCTTACTCATCACGGGGCGAATTCAGAGAGGCAAGTGTCATATGAGCAGTTTCTAGAAGATTCTCTGGGTTTCCACCTAGCACACTGCTTCGCCATTTGTCTGCTTTTGCTCATCGCACCCTACAGAAGGGCTTTCCAGTATGCATCACACCCCCCATGTGTAAAAGGTGAGATGCATTGCACCCTATGCATAGAGTAGTCTGTATGGTCCTATTTTGACCAGTTCTGAGTAGTTTTTCATGGAGAACTTCTGGGAGATGATGTAATCAACTGACCTTGTTCATTTAGGGTATGAAACAACACTTTTAGGGGTTTAGAAGCCCTTGGTTTATGGACATACGTGATTGGGGTCGCAGTGCTCAAATATGTCTATAATAGTTGCCCCCTAAAGCATGAGGTCATAAATCTTTTGATGTCGAGTGAAATGCTTTATAATGAGGATTCGAGGTTTTTCGAACTAGAAGGTGACCTATAATAAGATACAACACAATACATTATCTTCACAATATTATCATGATCTAGCTGAGGCGGGCATTCCCATGCTCATCTTTGTAAATTCATATTCATGTACATAAGATAGACAATCGTTTGTGTGGCAAACTGATGATTCTGGTAGAGCCATCATCCTTTAGTTTGGATGATTATCTGTGTAGCAATGATGTACATTTGATGTCTTTATTTTCTTGAATATATCGCAGCCCGGATGGATGAAACTAGATCTAGGGTCTTCAAACTCATTCAATCTTCGCCCAAAGTACAAGTCAATCCATGTGAAAAGATGTTCTGATGTCGAACATGGAAAGACATTGCCTGATTACCAACCAATGATGTAAGCTGTTAACAGGTGCGAGAGGAATCACCAATAATGATGATGACCCTCAAGGTAATGCAGTACAATTCACATGGTGTGAATACATGAGCTGATGTCGAACACCACGTAAAATCTTTCGGTCGAAGGCCATTGATGTAAACCTGTCGCCAGAAGTGAGAAACTTCCATTGAGGCATGCAAGCTTCAAAGTACTGAAAGGGTTGTCCCTAAGTCAACTTCTTGGATAATGAGTTGATGTCGACAAGAAGTGACCCATTGTAGGAGGGCCTTAATGAATCCCACATCTATGACACGTAATGGAGCAAATGATTTTGTGGAGGTGAAAATGATCTGATGATACAAGGTTCAGGGTGGCGGTCATGAAAAATGGAGAGTGAAGGCATTGCAGTGGATGAGACGTGTGGAGTACTAAAAAGGTATGTTTTTAATGATCATTTTAGTGGCTTTTTAGTAGGACTTATGAATCTTTTACATCATGAATGAGGCAAACAATAGAGAATTGTGGTAGAATACGTGGAATTAGTATGCAAAGACTTATCCGCTGATAATTGTCATTCTCCCGTGCAGGAAAGGGTAGAAACGAGGAGCTGTTGTTCCAAAGAAGAAGATAAGAACAGGGTAACTGCTGTCCCTTTGACAAAGGACCGAGTGCAGATGAGGCAAAGCAAGCTGAAGCAAACCGGTCCGGAAAAGAAGGAAAAGGCACCAGCTCGGCGGAAGAGAAAGAAGTGATTAGGGATTAACAATTTTGCGAATCCCTCAGGATCTTCGATCCCGAGGGATCACTTCTTTATTTATCTTATCACTTAGACATCTCCGCCGTTATCCTTATATAAAGGGACAGCACTGTTAGTCTGGAGAGATGCTTTTATGTAACTTTTTGTTAAAGACTTAACTTTGATCATCGAGTCTCGTTGAACTTGGCTCATTGTACTTTCTGTTTTATGCATTAATATAAACTTGGTGATTATCTTCGCGTCTGGATTAGCTTAAAGCAGTGTACCCTTGAGGCTAAGGGCCCGACCCCGGAGGACACTTGCTTCTGTATCACTACGATTTGATTTCTGCATGGTTTGCTTATCGTCACTAGTTGGTAATCTGATATGCTTTATAAGTTACATCACATGCTCTGCTAAGATTCGTTCATTAATGTTCTTTCCATTGACTCTGCATTATATTATCAATACTTTCAGAGTGGATGAAATCTTATTAGATTCAACTGAACAGTGTTATCCTTGTGTTATGAAGCTTCTATGCTAAGTATGTGTGTTAAGGTAATTATCTGAAAGGTGTGTTCTTTATGATTCAGAATTCATGCTGTTCCATTTGGAAACACAGTTATAATTCCTGTTGATGATTGGGATTAAATTCAGATTACTTTCTTAGAATGTTATGTGTGTATGACTTTCACATGCTGTTCCATAATTGAGAGTTATTGTTGTTCCTTTAGTGGATTGCGTGATTTGCTTGGAGAATGGAAGATTGGAGTTTTGATTGCGATAAGAGATTTTGAGTTGATAGGATAAAGTTTGATTGTTACTCGTGAGGGTTAGTTATAGTGATTGCTATTCAATTTCAGAATTGTTGTTCCATTTTGAGCATTGTTGTTCCTTTCTAGATTTACTGTTTAATTTCCTATTTGCCGTTCCATTTCTATCTGTCGTTTCATTTACTCACATTTGGTGTGAGAGACGATCTGTGGCTGTAGTGAGCCTCTGCATTTACTGCCTTGCTCCCAGACCTGTGATCCATGCTCTAGTTTCCTTTTCCATCAGTTTCCAAAGGGATGGACTACTGCTGTCGGACCCTTGACTGATATTTTGAGAGTGTGTGCTTTAGTCATTTGAAGGAACTTAGTTATAGACAAGCATCAGTTTACTCTTGTATTTTGGACACTGTACTACTTGCATTACTCTGACAAATAGCCTCGGATTGAGTCACTCTTTGAAATAACCAAACGTTCCCGGATTGACATATTAATGTGAGGTAATTAGAGGTGAAAGAGACCCTTTTTATAGCTCTACATTTTGGTGCCGTTGCCGGGGAAAGAGTGTAGCCATTTGTTTCTTCAGAGTGGTGTACGAACCTGCTAGGAAAGAGTTGGATTTTAAAAACGAAAGGTAAGAACCTGCGTACGGAGCATGTAAAAGCCCTGCTCCATTGTCCGCTTTCCTAACAGATTTGCTTTTTCTTTGATTGAATAGAATTTAGCAGTTTATTTGAGTGCATGACTAAGCAGAAAAAACCAGAAAAGAATATCAAGCTTCCATCCAAACCTGAAAAAGCTAAGGGGCCGGTGACCCTTGGCCGAACAACTTTCATAGACGAAATCTATAAGAAAACAGAATCTCAGCCATCAGTAGGTTTCAGGAAAACCATTTCTAAGCAGCCTACTAGTTCCCTTCAGGCCACAGGATCACCATCTATAGCCTTTGCTGAGGTGCATAGTCAAACTGAAGAGCAGGACTTTCAGGAAATTGAAAATTCTACTCCAGAACTATTGCAGGAAGGGAATTTCAGTAACTTTTGTGAAGGAGAAGGAGAAACAGGGGAAACAGAAGAACCAAAATCTTCCATTGGAACAGATCAGCCATTAAACAACCCAGATAAGGGGAGTGCTGTGAAAATCATTGTTGAAGGAATTCAATCTCCTCAAACATCAGGTATTCCTCTTATCCCAGATAAAGGAAGTGCCATTAAAACTATCCCTGCTAAAATCATTGCCTCTCAACCTAGGAATACCCTCCTAGATATCCCAGAAGGTTATTGGCACATATTTGATCCTATGGCTCAGAATCAGCCAAATACTCAAACCTCTACATTACAATATCCTATAGTGGATTCTGCAGCAAATGCACCCATGAAAGCTATCCCTCTTCAACATATCCCAACCTTTCACGGTCTTACATCAGAAGATCCTGATGCATTTTTATTCGAATTCGATGTGCTGTGTAGGGGATATGATTACACCACCGATCCCTAGAAATTGAAATTATTCCCCTCAACATTAAAAGGGGTTGCTCTAAGATGGTTCATGGGACTAGGTGGTGGGGTCATCAACAATTGGGATCAGATGAAAGAATCCTTCTTAAAAAAATATAAGGATTATTGTAGGTCTAGAGAATTGAAAGATGAAATATTTCAAATGACAGCCAAACCAAATGAAACATTAGAGGAATATGTGGAACGTTTTCAATATAATTTACAAAGATCTCCTTATGCATCACTACCTTTACCTGATAATGTGTTAAAAACTGCATTGATAAGGGGCATGAAGGAACAGTGGATCGAAACATTAAACATTATGGGAAAAGGGGATATTTATCAAGAGAATTTTGCTGACATTATTGATTTATGCATCAGGAGTTCGAGAGGCAGCACAAGAATAAAACCGGCAGAATATGATCGGTTTGCAAGAGATAATAAGATAGCAACAGAAGGAGTAACGTGTGTGGAGATTGGAAATTTATTAGAAAATTTTAAAACTGATATTCTAGGGACACTAACTACACAACTTGATATTATGCAGGCCAAGCAGAAGTAGATGGAGGCAGAACAGAATTTGGCAATCTTCTGCCCCCGATGCAGAAAAAAACATAGCCACAAGGAGTGTCCACTGGATACAGTCCAAACATGTGCCATCTGTACAAACGATCATCTTACGGAAAGCTGCCCCTCACTTCCTGGATTAAAGGCAGTATATAAGGAAGCAGAGGAAGAACCAGAATCAGTGTACTTGATCAACCAGTGCTGCCAGTGGCAGCAAAGACAATCTGGTATGTTTTCAGACCTAACCTCTTTTTTTCAGCCTCCACAATATAACGCTCAACAATATAATATGTGGCAAAATCAGCCCCCACCCCCATTCCCAAATTGGTCACCACCACCGTTTCCTTCTTCAAACCCATGGCTGAATCATCCAAATCAATCTAGTTGGCCGAATTTCCCTTATAATTCACCATATTGGCAAAATAGCCCATATCCTCCGCAATGGACTCCCCCTACTTCACAAGGTTCATGCTAGCAGACAAACTGGCAAAGACCGATGCAACAGCCAGTAGGAACTATTCCGCTCCCTCAACCTACTCTGCTAGCTCTACAACAAAATCCTCAGCCTAATTTGAGACCGCAACTCCCAGCCCAACCCAACCCCAATCCAAATAACAGACCGATCCAATCTCTTCAAATCATTGAATCACCAAAAATAGGACTTGATCTGCGGGAGTGTAATGATCTTCAATTACGATCTGGGCGTATCATTAAAAATGAGGGAGATAAAACAGTTCATAATGAAGATCAGTTAGTAAGAGAGCATCAATTGCAACGAGAGGATGCAAATAATCAGCAGTCTCATAATCAAGCAACCACATCCTCTCCCCCATTCCCATAACGATTAGTCATACCTCGACCTTTACAGTACCCTGACTTTGACATTCTGGGGGAATTACAAAATTTGTACATAAAAATCCCGTTCCTTCAAGCCATTCAAGACATTCCTATATATGCAAAAACTATTAAAGAATTGTGCATAAAGAAACCAAGGAGGAATATAACAACTAATCCAAGAGTCCAAGTAGTCGGCACTTTATCTGATCTCTTATCTGGGAAAGAAACACCCATCAAATATGAAGACCCAGGAAATCCAATTGTAACTGTTCAAATTTACGGTCAGACCTTGTCTAATGCATTAGTTGATCTAGCAGCTGCAATCAATATTTTAACAACCACCACCTGTCAAAAACTCGGCATTACATCTGTAAAACCTACCTCTACTTTGTTAGAATTAGCTGACCGATCTGTGATTAGACCAGAAGGTACTCTACACAATGTCATGGTCTCTGTAGACTCCTGGGAATATCCGACCGATTTCCTGATAATTAATCCAAAAACCCGACTTGATGGACACCCGCTAATCCTAGGAAGGCCTTGGCTTGCCACCACCGATGCTTACATTGGTTGCCGACAAGGAAATATGACCATAACTAAAGGACCCAATATTAAGAATTTGGTTCTATACCCTCCAGCGTAGCCAAGTCTCACAATAATTAAAACTAACAAGTATCCTGTATCATACCTTACTGACAACATTAGATCTCCATTGACGTTGCAAGAGGCACTTGATTTTAAAGATCAAACAGAAGATGATGCCATTAATAATTTCATCAGTCAAACTGAAGCTGAATCCTGCACACAATGTCACATGATAGAAGCAGCATTTGATAATGAATTAGAGGAAGATCCTCTGAAAGACACACATGATCAAACAATACCTGTTACTTCTATCGCAAATAGTAAAATTGTGGAAATTGAACCGGGAAAAACTTTAAATATCAATGCCAACCTCACATCTGAACAAGAAACTAATCTCATCCATGTATTAAGAAAATATCAACAGGCATTTGCATGGGATTACCCTAATATGAAAGGAATCAACCCACATTGGTGTACACACCACATTTATATAGAAAAAGATGCTAGACTTGTCCGTCAACCGCAGAGAAGACTCAATCCTCATTTAAAAGATGTGGTTAAAGCGGAGCTTCAGAAACTGTTAGATGTTAATTTTATTTATCCTATTTCTGACAGTAAATGGGTCTCTCCACTTGTGGTCGTACCAAAAAAGAATGGGAAATGGAGAATTTGTGTGGATTACAGGGAACTCAATAAAGCAACACAAAAAGACCACTTTCCACTCCCATTCATAGACCAAGTGCTAGATACTTTGGCGGGGAAAAAATTCTTTTCCTTCCTGGATGGCTTCAGTGGATACAATCAGATTCAGATTGCCCCTGAAGACCAGGACAAAACAACTTTCACTTGTCCTTGGGGGACATTTGCCTACCGAGTCCTACCATTTGGCCTATGTAATGCTCCCGCCACATTCCAAAGGGCTATCCTTAGCATTTTTGCAGATTTAATAAATGATGGACTTGAAGTGTATATGGATGACTTTACACCCTATGGAGATGATTTTGATCCAGCACTAAATACCCTAGAAAAAGTCCTACAATGCTGTATAGCTATCAGGCTTTGCTTAAGTCACGAAAAATGTTACATGATAATGATTGAAGGACTTATTCTAGGACACTATATTTCAGCAGTCGACATTCAGGTAGACCCAGCCAAAATCCAAATACTTTTGCTTATTCCCACTCCTACTACTCAAACAGAGGTACGCAGCTTTCTTGGATTTTCTGGATATTATAGACGATTTATAGAACATTATTCACATATTGCTGCACCTTTATATGCACTAACTGGTAACGTTGATTTTCTTTGGACAGACAAATGTGAATGTGCTTTCAAGGATTTAAAGAAGCTTGTATCTACAGCCCCAGTCCTGCGAGGACCAAACTGGGACCTGCCATTTCAAATATCAGCTGATGCCTCAGATACAACCATTGGCGCAGTCCTTGGGCAGGAAGAAGATAAAAAACCATATGCTATCTATTATATCAGCAAAAATTTATCCCCTACTGAATTAAATTACACTGTTACTGAAAAGGAATTCCTAGCTGTAATACATGCTGTCAATAAATTTAGACATTATATTACAGGCTATCCTGTTATTTTGTATACGGATCATTCCGCCATAAAATACTTAGCAAATAAGCCTGTCACAAATGCCAGAATAACTAGATGGTTGATTTTATTGCAGGAATTCGATATCACAATCAAGGACCGGCCTGGCAAAGAGAACCCTGTAGCCGATTTTCTCTCAAGAATGCCAAAGCCAGTTGATGCAGCAGCAGTTGAAGATCAATTTCCGGATGAACATCTATTTGCTGTTGCCGTTTGAACACCCTGGTATGCCGATGTTGCCAATTACCTTGCAGTAGGTAAACTACCAAAACACTTAACCCCTAATGAGCGAAAACAGATTGTTCAGAAGAGTACTCGATTTTCCTGGATTGGGGGCTATTTGTTTCATACAGGGGCAGACATGCATATTAGGAGATGTGTTCGAGAAGATGAAATCTTTGACATCCTAAAAGCCTGTCACGACGGACCATGTGGGGGACACTTCGCTGAGCGTAGAACGGGACACAAAGTATTACAGACAGGATATTACTGGCCCACGATTTTCAGAGATGCAAAGAAATTTGTCCAAGCCTGTGACAACTGCCAGTGAGCAGGACGTCCTGGTCAAGCTGATGAGATGCCCCTTAAACCTCAGTTAGTCATCGAACCATTTGATCGATGGGCTCTTGATTTCGTTGGAACCATCAACCCCTCATCAAATCAGAGAACATATATCTTGGTGGCAATAGAATATGTCACCAAGTGGGTTGAAGCAGAAGCATTGCCAAGGGCCACAGAGGACTCTGTTATACAGTTCCTCTTCCATCTATTTGTACGTTATGGCCTTCCAAGGGAAATAATCACAGACGGAGGACCACAATTTTCTGGCCATAGATTAGCAGCAACACTTAATAATTATCATGTCCAGCATAAAATTACTACTCCATATCACCCACAGGCGAACGAACAAGTAGAAAGCAACAATAAGATAATAGAATCGATCCTAACAAAAACCATTGCCTCACATAGGCGT
The DNA here is from genome assembly GCA_031772625.1 of Pinus tabuliformis. NCBI lineage: Eukaryota > Viridiplantae > Streptophyta > Pinopsida > Pinales > Pinaceae > Pinus > Pinus tabuliformis. The sequence goes on from CM062818.1 coordinate 176,656,303, forward strand.
GATTGGGCTGCCCGACTACCTGAAGCACTTTGGGCCTATAGAACAACATGGAGAAGCACCACTGGTTACTCACCTTATCAATTAGTGTTTGGAAAACAACCCATTTTCCCTATAGAATTTGAAATCCAAACATTACGAACAACACAGGAAGTCGGCTTAGATTTAACTAAGGCACAGATTAATCGACTACAACAGATCAATGAATTGGACGAAATCAGGCTCTCCGCACTACAAAATACAGCATTGATTCAACATCAGCGAGGTAAATGGCATGATGCCCTTATAAAAAACAAAGTCTTTCATGAAGGAGACTGGGCCCTATTATATGACTCTCAGTTTCAGGATTTCCCTGGGAAACTCCAGACTCGTTGGTTAGGAACATACAAAATCTAGAAGGTACATGACAATGGGACCATCACTTTAACTACCATTGACGGTTCTGGATATACCTTCAAAGTGAATGGCCACCGGGTTCGTCTCTATCATAAACCACTCACTCGGGAATCCTTCTGCCAACAGCTACGCAGAGACGCTGATATGGAGATCTTAGGAGAGGAAGAGAAATCTTCCTCACCCATAATTCATTAAGCAATTCATTTCTTTTCACAATTTGTACATAATCTCTTTTTTTCAAACTTGTTGTGCATACATAGATTTCAATTTTTCTGCCGTTCCTGAAACGAATGGCATTTGCATGTTTCTGCTGTTCCTTTTCAAAAGGAACAACACTTTTTGATTTTCTGCTGTTCCTTTTCAAAAGGAACAGCACTTGTTGATTTTCTGCTGTTCCTTTTCAAAAGGAACAACACTTTTTGATTTTCTGTTGTTCCTTTTCAAAAGGAACAACACTTGTTGATTTTCTGCTGTTCCTTTTCAAAAGGAACAACACTTTTTGATTTTCTGCTGTTCCTTTTCAAAAGGAACAACACTTGTTGATTTTCTGTTGTTCCTTTTCAAAAGGAACAACACTTTTTGATTTCCTGCTGTTCCTTTTCAAAAGGAACAACACTTTTTGATTTCCTGCTGTTCCTTTTCAAAAGGAACAGCACTTGTTGATTTTCTGCTGTTCTTTTTCAAAAGGAACAACACTTTTTGATTTTCTACTGTTCCTTTTCAAAAGGAACAACACATTTTGATTTTCTGCTGTTCCTTTTCAAAAGGAACAACACGTTTTGATTTTCTACTGTTCCTTTTCAAAAGGAACAACACGTTTTGATTTTCTGCTATTCCTTTTCAAAAGGAATAGCATGTTTTGATTTTCTGCTGTTCCTTTTCAAAAGGAACAACACGTTTTGATTTTCTGCTGTTCCTTTTCAAAAGGAACATCACATTTTGATTTTTGTTGTTCCTTTTTCAAAAGGAACGACATTGCTGTGTTCTACTGTTTCTTTTCCAAAAGGAACGACATTTGCACTTTTTGAACTCATGCTCCTTTATTCATCTAGTATACTTCTTCTCTCTTTGTGACACAGCTAACCTTTTGCTGGTCCAAGTAAGGATGCTTCTTGCCCCTATTCTTTCAAAGTATTTTAGAGACAAGCAATGCACTTATGCAATGAATCCAAATCACAACACACTGAAATCAGGAAATTATAAATCACTATCTTTATAAGGCTATGTATTGGTAAGAGGATAGAAGAAAGGATGTACTTATCTTTTTCTATCATTGTCTTACTAATTTTGCCCTGATTGGTTATCTTTTATCATGCCATTCTTTTCTTTGATTTTGTTCAGGAATAAGAGCAAAGGGTTTATATCCTCCTATTGAGATGATAAGACTTCTTCCACCATTCCTACTCTTAAGGAGTGTTGAACCACCCTTTGTGGATATATAAGGAATAGTGCTTTATCAAAAAAGAGAAAGAAAAAGCAAATGAATTATAAATTGTCAAATGCAGGATAGGGGGTCTCATCAAGAGCCAGCCTACCATGATCATGAGGATGGAAGCGAAGTGGCATTCCCACTATGGCCACCACACCAGGGATATGGTCCAAAAGGTATAGTAAAAGAAAAAACCTTGGAACAGGAGGTCTCATCACGAGCCGGCCTGCCCACTTTTCGCCCCCTCCTCGTGAATGGCATTATGGCTACCTGGTTACCAAGCCAGCATAATGACCTACACTTTGACATCGCATTCCTTAATATGCACATAAAGGATCATGGTTCTACGGGTGAAATAAACAACTCTGCCAAGGTTATGGACACCTGTCGGCAGCAGAGCACTGTTAATGGTATCGAGGTCACATTAATTACACCAATAGGTAGGATACTAATACTCTTTTGTTTCTTATATCCTAGGCACTAATCATACATTATCTCCCGACTTATATACCGCATGGACATTTATTACACCAATCATGGCAAAGGAGGTGACAATGACCACTTGAGATTTGGCAAGTACGACAGACGTCCTATCCCTGGCCTCGCATCATATCACAACAGCCTCTTACGTAATATGCGATCTAACTTTACGCCTCGATTTCGGAAAACCGTTGTTTTTCTAAACATGGCATATTTTCATACGCTGTTCCTTTATGACTTGGTTATAGATCGGGGTGCCGCTCCTTTCTTTGACGGCTGGGGCAGCCTATCGCATTGCGGGGGGGAGGTTCACCTCATGATTCCCCGGGTTATGTGTCAGCTCACTATTCGGGAAAGATAGCATACCAGGAAATGGCACGGTTTAACGGCATGACATTTCTATTTTTTTCTATACAAGTTGCTATTCATAACTCATTTCTGTTGCATACTCTGTGTTTTTTTCCAAATCCGACGATCACTACTCTCTCTGTGTTTCAAACAGCACAAGCAGCTGTTGTTCCATTGTGAATCCACAGTGAAACCATGGGAGGCAGGGCAGTTCGAAGTGAACCACAAAAGTTGACAGTCTCCACTGCTGCTCGGGAGATCCTGGAAAGAGCAGGGTGGCTGACTTATCTCAGTCGCCTGAAGGAGTCCAATGAAACAGTAGCAATGGAATTTCTGCAGAATCTGCAGGAGGATCACTCCACGGTGCGGGGGAAGCAAATAGCAGTCACCGACGATATAATTGCCGAAGTCTCGGGACTACCAGCCACCGGACCTGTATGGACATTGAAGAAGGAAAGACTCCAGAAGATCATGGAAATTTTCCAGGACGAAGGCTAGAGCTTAACAGTTAAAGGGAAGGGAGTCCTGCCAGCAACGCTAGGAGAACCCTGGGCAGAACTAGCAAGAACAGTGCAAAGCTACATCACCTGCGAGGGGAGAAAAGACGTGGTAAGGCCACGACACCTTAAACTCTTAGCTATTTTAAAACAGAAATGCTCTGTAAACCTTCCCACACTTTTGAATTCTTTACTCCATGATGCTGCACGAAGCCCGAAAAAGGCACAGCATGTACAATCAGTTGTCAGCCACCATGGATTAATCTAACTAATAGTTAGTCATAGTCTCACCCAGCAGCAAAGCAGCTGGAAAGAATTAATTGCAATAATTGAGGGGAGAGCAACAGCAACTTCCCCAAAACGTAAACATACTCTAAGCACACCAGAACGTCAAGAAAAATGCAGAGAATTAAGAAAACAAAAACCTGTTGCAAGCACATCCGAATGACCAGAAACCCGCCAGGAGTCAGCAAAACAGAAGCATGACACTGAGACATTGGAACAGCCACAGAAACGCAGAAAATCAGTCCGGTTAGCCTGGATAAGAGGAAGGCTGGAAAAACTCCAAGAAAGCACTAGCCAACCAGTGGTAATTGAGGATGAAAAACCCACATGACCAGAGATAGAAGAAGAACAAGTTGAAGGAGAAAATGAAGGAAATCTGCCCATTCATGATGAAAAAGAGATAGGAGATACTGAGAGGGAACAATCTGTTCCCACGGCACCGGAAGAAATTCTAGAAGAAGTGAGAATAGAAAGCAAAGCCACGGAATCAGCTAGGGTTCTTACCCCGGAACAACCAGCACAAAATAGTGAAGAAGAACCCCAGGAGAAAGATCAAGGGACTAGTCACGGCCCAGAACATAGCAAAAAGCCTATTGTTCCTTCTGAAAAAACATTGGAAATTAGAGAATTACGAAAGGAATAGCGGAGGTTATTGAGCATAATAGCCCAGCTCCACCAGTAGATCAGGATTCTGAAAGCAAGGCAGAGGACAAGGAAGACCGCCAGTAAGAAAAAGATGACCACTGCAGTAAGAAACCGCAGGATAAAACGGTGGAGGACTAAAAATCTCTCTGTTGATCAGAACCCTGCCAAAAATCCAAATGCTATTCCAATTGAAGCTGAAGGCCCAGCTGCTATTCCAAATGAAGCCGAAGGCCCAGCTGACATTCCAAATCAAGCTGAAGGCCCAGCTGCTGTTCCAAATGAAGCTGAAAGTTCAGCTGCTGTTCCAAATGAAGCTGAGGGACAGACTGCTGTTCCATTTGAAAAGGAACAGCTGCCAGCCAGTATTCGTGTTAAAAAAGAAAAAGACAACAAGGAGATTCAAACAGAGGCACCACCCTCAGGGGTGATAAGGGTTCTGAACTCAAAGCAACGAAATAAGAAAGTTCAGGTAAAACTCCCGGCCTCCACTGATGCATGGAAAAGAGATCCAAAGACAAGGACCTTGCACAAAGGATTGAAAGAGGCTCAGCAGGAGATGGAGAGGCTTAGAGAGCAGACAGTCCCTCGTGAGAAGTATGAAGAACTCCAACAACAACTACGAAATGTCAAACAATCTGAAAGCCAGGCCTTTGAAGGGTGGCAAAAGGAACATGAGAAAGTTGCAAAGGTAACCCGTAGGTTAGATACTGTTATCAAACATATGGATACCTTGTGTTCTTTATACAATGACGTTTTAGCATGTAGGGCCCCTACCAAAAACTATGCTTTGTTTTTATTGGAACGATACTTGCAATTAAAGATAAAGGCTGTTAAAGCAGGTGCCCCGATACAAATTAATACTGTCAATGACTTTATAGATTGTTGTAAACATTATGGAGTGAAGGTCCAGAGATTGCTATGTGAATTCTATTTGCATAACCTCGTGCTAGATCAGGAAACTGAGTTGAACCCTGGCCCTTTTGTTGGGGACATTCAATTGCAAGCATTCATCTCATTCGGGGTCAATCAGATTAAATGGCTCAAAGCCTATAACACTTTTCAGAGACAGGAAAATGGCCTAGACTTGTGGGTAAGGGCTGAGCCTAGGGACCCAGCACATCTATGGAGAGCACATAGAAACCTTATGAGAACTCCAGGTGTCATTGAAACATTAGGACCCATGCACGAGGCACTCATTCGACAAATTTTAGAATATTTTCTTTCTATCAAAGACCTCGCCATTGATGCAACCAAATTCCGATACCGAACCTCTAATCCAAACATCTAGCTCAGGGAACCATTTAAGTATGAGAATTTTCAGTTAGCCGCCAATCGTTTGAACCTCTATGGCGAAAGCATCTTGAGGGCAGGACCATCCTGGTTAGGATATAGATTCCGCAGTCCAATTATCTGGCATCCTGCACCCGGATATCAAGCCCTATATGAGATGCCTGAGGGTCAAACGGGCCAGTTCTTTGACTACCTAGTCACTCACCATGGCTGTAGGCCTCCACATGAGATTCCTTCTCCAGCCTACTCTCTCATTGCTTTGCATGTCAACTAAAACGTTTTCATGAGGGCATGAAACAGGGTAAGCAGGGGGGTGTGTGGAGTACTAAAAAGGTATGTTTTTAATGATCATTTTAGTGGCTTTTCAGTAGGACTTATGAATCTTTTACATCATGAATGAGGAAAACAATAGAGAATTGTGGTAGAATACGTGGAATTAGTATGTAAATACTTATCCGCTGATAATTGTCATTCTCCCGTGCAGGAAAGGGTAGAAACAAGGAGCTGCTGTTCCAAAGAAGAAGATAAGAACAGGGTAACTGCTGTCCCTTTGACGAAGGACCGAGTGCAGATGAGGCAAAGCAAGCTGAAGCAAACCGGTCCAGAAAAGGAGGAAAAGGCACCAGCTCGGCGGAAGAGAAAGAAGTGATTAGGGATTAACAGTTTTGCGAATCCCTCAGGATGATCGCTTCTTTATTTATCTTATCACTTAGACATCTCTGCCATTATCCTTATATAAAGGGACGGCACTGTTAGTCTGGAGAGATGCTTTTATGTAACTTTTTGTTAAAGACTTAACTTTGATCATCGAGTCTCGTTGAACTTGGCTCATTGTACTTTTTGTTTTATGCATTAATATAAACTTGGTGATTATCTCATCTTCGCGTCTGGATTAGCTTAAAGTGGTGTACCCTTGAGGCTAAGGGCCCGGCCCCGGAGGACACTTACTTCTGTATCACTACGATTTGATTTCTGCGTGGTTTGCTTATCGTCACTAGTTGGTAATCTGATATGCTTTATAAGTTACATCACATGCTCTGCTAAGATTCGTTCATTAATGTTCTTTCCATTAACTCTGCATTATATTATCAATACTTTCAGAGTGGATGAAATCTTATTAGATTCAACTGAACAGTGTTATCCTTGTGTTATGAAGCTTCTATGCTAAGTATGTGTGTTAAGGTAATTATCTGAAAGGTGTGTTCTTTATGATTCAGAATTCATGCTGTTCCATTTGGAAACACAGTTATAATTCCTGTTGATGATTGGGATTAAATTCAGATTACTTTCTTAGAATGTTATGTGTGTATGACTTTCACATGCTGTTCCATAATTGAGAGTTATTGTTGTTCCTTTAGTGGATTACGTGATTTGCTTGGAGAATGGAAGATTGGAGTTTTGATTGCGATAAGAGCTTTTGAGTTGATAGGATAAAGTTTGATTGTTACTCGTGAGGGTTAGTTATAGTGATTGCTGTTCCATTTCAGAATTGCTGTTCCATTTTAAGCATTGTTGTTCCTTTCTAGATTTACTGTTTAATTTCCTATTTGCCGTTCCATTTCTATCTGCCATTTCATTTACTCGCATTTGGTGTGAGAGACGATCTGTGGCTGTAGTGAGCCTCTGCATTTACTGCCTTGCTCCCAGACCCGTGATCCATGCTCTAGTTTCCTTTTCCATCAGTTTCCAAAGGGATGGACTACTGCTGTCGGACCCTTGACTGATATTTTGAGAGTGTGTGCTTTAGTCATTTGAAGGAACTTAGTTATAGACAAGCATCAGTTTACTCTTGTATTTTGTAGGACGCTGTACTACTTCCATTACTCTGACAAATAGCCTCGGATTGAGTCACTCTTTGAAATAACCAAACGTTCCCGGATTGACATATTAATGTGAGGTAATTATAGGTGAAGGAGACCCTTTTTATAGCTCTACAAGACGTTAGCTAGGTTGGTGAATTCTCTGAGCGACTTCTCTTGAACATATCAGCAACACTAAGATGGATTGGTAGCATTAACCCCAAGGTGGATGGTACGGTGGACTAATGGTGATGTGACCGGTGAACGGAATAACCCAACCCGACTCAATCATGGTGACGGAGTGAAAGTGTCATGTTCAAGAGCGACTTGCTACCAATGAAGCTATTCAAGTTTTCTTCCCCTTTTTACCTAGTCATTACTGACCAGTACCTCTTTATTGTTGTCAAGCTTGAGGAGGATAACATATGCTTGTGCTATAATTTGTCCTTTGGGAAAACCCGTCACTATGTTTGAACGAGCTTAGCGACAGTGAAACTCGCTCTTGTCTGCATGGACAAGTTTTTCGCTATTGTTTTAACGAGTTTAACGACAAAGATAACTTGGTCCTTTTAAATTTTATAGAGTCTAAAAAGGGACGGAAAGGCAACTCCATTGGTCCTTTTTCGTAATATAATCCCCCAAGTCCAAAAAGTGTAAAATAATAAGAAAGGGATGACTTTTCGATAGTTTTAACGAGCTGAACAAGACAAGTGCTCAATCTTTTTGTGTAATAATCCCTCAAGTCAAAAAAGATTAAAATGGAGAGGAGGGATGGCACTTCCAATCACTTTAACGAGCTGGAGAGGCCAATTGCTCGACAATCTTTTCATATTTTATGAGTCAGATGAAAAGAGCTTAAAGGAGACTCATTCTTTAAGGAACGAGTGATTTTTTGGACGACAATTGGTTCCAGGTAAAGTTTGGAACATTCCAATCACAACAGTGGAAAGAGGGTGGCTAATAGAATCACTCGTCACAGTTGTTCCTCAAAAGGGTAAACAATCAAATGGAGGCATATGATCGGCTAAAAAAGAGTGGAGGTGATGGTAAGAACACGACCAAGGTTCAAAAGCTGATAGTCATGTGATCAAAATGGTTATTTACCGGAGGTGGGGTTCATTTTTAATGAGATTGAACTCTATGGAAACATTTGCTCATTGCTAGGTTTATTTTTTAACGAGCTTGAACTTCACGTAAAACTGCTCATGGCGAGGTTTATTTTTTAACGAGCTTGAACTTTGCGTAAAACTGCTCGTGCCAGTCGTATAATAAGGATGTCTCATCGATAGGTTCATTTTTTAGGGAGCTTGCCCCATTCGAAACTTTGCTCCTGAGCCTTTCGTTATGCAAGCTAGGAACGACCAACCTACGAGTCTAAAGGGTTGAGAGCCTACAAACTAAGAAAATAAATGGTTGCTTTTCACTTGCATGCAAAAAGGTTTGCATGCCCCCAAGTATAATGAAATAGAGTTTCCAGGTTACCATACGGAAGTTCTTGCATTAGCAAGATTGTTTCATCCACATGTGCAGACAAAACACTTCCTTGGATCTGTCCATCAAAATGGACGAAGGTGATTCTAGTTACAATCACCTAACCTTCAACGGAGGAATCCTTTTCCAGACTGATCCATTATCCTAAATGGACAATATTGTCAGACTAGTCATATTCCTACATGGAAACCTATCTTATATCTGTGGTTTTTCTGCCAAAGCAGACCAGGGCGCATGCCTCCTGGGTTTTAGTCACAATCACCGAATCACTCGCGATCATCAGGTGGATGGACTGGAGATTGATGAGACATTCCTTGTGCAAAAAGACTAGTTAGGGATGGCATTTGACTAATAGTTGTGTTTGAACTAGGGAACGAAAGTTGGTCTATGAGTTGGACCACTCTGCCTTCATGTGGAAAACACATCACTCGAAAGAGTGAAGAAACGATAGCTCCCATGCTATAAATGTAGTCACGCCCAAGGAGTAGATTGTAATCTAGAGGTCCTTGGACTACCATCATGTTTAGATGAACGGTTTTCCTTCTCAAAGTTATAGGCAAATTTGGAAGGATCCCTAATGGTCGACTGGTTCCTTTGTTGAAGCCTGTCAGATTTCGCATCTCAGGCAGAAGCGATGGTGAACCAAGCGCTTTCCAAGCAGTTGAGGAAAGGATACTCACAAAAGCCCCTTCATCTATGATAGTACCGACCATGACCATTCTGCAAGCTTGTACTATGATTCAGAATGGTACATTAGATGGTATGCGGGGTCTGCCTAGAAGATTCCAATCGAAGGAAACAACTAGATTGCTTGGAGGTGGGACCGAATAAATGGCCGGATACATCTCTGACGAACTTCCTTCCTGTGGTAAAGGAATGGGTAGATTGCCCCCATGTTCATCGGAGTCTGTGTTTACGAAAAGAATTTGAACGATGTCGTTCTCATTCTCTTTGGTGACAGTATCATCTAAAGGTGGGTCCTTTGAAGACAAGATTGGGTCGACTGTCGTCTCGACCTGTTGACTTTGGTCCGGTGTGGACTCAGAGGGTCTATCTTGAATGTTAGGTGCTTCGACCGACAACAATGCTGTGTCAGTCATATTTTCAACTAGCGATGGACTTGGCAAGAGTTTCTTGTATCCAGGAGGAAGTCGCTGTGGTGATGCAGGATGGTTATCCAAGACTCTTTTAGCTTCATGTAAGAAGGGACAACAGTGGAGGACATGATCGCCTTCATACAGTCTACAAGGAAATTTGGATTTTTGTCCATTGACTTCGTTTTCGCTAGTTGACGGTGTGCTTTCAACATGATTGTCAATAGTTGAAGACACCGGATTGTGCAAGCGGGGAGACTAGTCCCTCAAGATCCGTGGGATGCAGGGACAATCTCGATGATAGTGGTCTCCCTTGCAAATGACACATGGAGATTTAGGTTTGGAAGGTGCAGTGTGTGGATTTTCGCCAGATGATGTACGATTTCCCCCTTTTACTATTGGGTTCTTCTTCTTCTCCTTCCCTTTCTTCTTCTTCTCAGTTACTTGGTTTTTAGCGTTACTAGCTTCACCAATCGAAAAGGAAGAAGGAGAGGGAGAAACAAACAAAGTAGAAGGTGGGGGAGCAACTTCATCTGGTTTCTGAGGAATTGCGGTGTTTTGAACGACAGAGGTCGAGAAAAGCCATACGGGCAGGCCAATTGTGAGTCCTGGAAGGGAGAATGTGGCCATGTGTGGAGCACCAACATCCCCCTAAGAGGAGAAGGGACTAGGATTTCCCCCAAGGGGAAATCCTTAGACTCCATTTCTCAACCTAAAGACCAACGAGGGAACAGTGACATTATTCCGATTAAAATAAATTTTATGATGCTTTGACACAACTTGCTTTTTCAATTTTTAAGAGTCGAGAAAAAGCTAAAGATGACTCTAGTCGCCTTCAATTTTTAATGAGTCTGAAGTGACAAGTGATCAGATGGAAATTTTCTTTTAAGGAGTCTGAAAAGGAATGAAAGTGACTACTCTGGAAATCTAGACAGAGGGGATTACCAAACCAATCGCAAAACTGCAGAATACTTTTTATGGTATGGCAGTCAATCTTCCCGAATGCCGTGTTCAATGCATTGCGATCGATAGGGCGGCAGACATGGCTTCCTATGGATAAAGGATGTATCCTATTGTGGTCTCCCAATATATACTCGACGGTATGTGGGAGCACAAGTCTGTACTCGCACTTGCCGTCTCAAAGAGGAGGAATCACCCAACCTATGATGAAAGCGATAGTTACCAGGCTTTACAATGCCGGAATACGTCTTTAGCCTAGACTTCTAAATGTTGTGCGTTAGGTTCCAAAGCATTTCTATGTTCATTGAAGTTTATTTTACAGTTGATATTTCTTAAGAAGTTTTCCTTTAAGGTTCACCATGTGATGTAGATATACAATTCCTAAATATGCAATCTAAGATTATAAACAGTCGTTTACTAGATGCACTTTTCTTAAATCAATTTCAGCATGTAGTCATAATGCAAATGCACATGCATGTATTGTTTTCAGTTTCCTTAATGTGAGAATGACAAAAAGAAAACAAAGTATAGATCTAAACTATTCTCTTTCAAAGCGACAGTACTAACAATTTTCTTTAAAAAAAAAACGAAAGTAGGGTCAAGACGACACTTTGTGATTTTGAATTTAAACTGCTTTCGACACTTGAACTACTAATGATTCAAATCAAATACAATGGCAAAAGTTTAATCAACTGTCTAAAAGAGGAATGCTTTGTAATACTCTTTTTCTTGACTGAAAACGACACTTGCGAAACTTTCAAATCAAAAGACGACAATTCGATTAAGCTACTATTTGCAAAGGAGAACTGTAAATGATGAAAAATACATAAAAAACATTCACAATTCCTTCTGATGGAGGCTGAATAATTCAGAGGAAGATGGTTTCAATAGAGATATGCCGATCACAGACAGCAAAACTACTGAATAAAGCTGAAGAAAATGAAGAAAAAAAAAATATGGAGGCAGAAACAGTCTCATCTAATCATCGCACCTCTAACACAGGCAAATATGGATGCATCTCACCTATAGCACATGGGAGGTGCGATGCATCTAGACTGCGAAGAAGAGACAGTGCGATGGTCCAGGGACGAGACTGAGCTTGGTTTTTGCTCACAGTTTGTAGTTAAGTTCAGGGATTTAGGCTGAGCTAATGATTGTCAGTAAACACAAAGTATAGGGGCTGATCTAATGAGGTCACTTGAGCTACCACCAGGGCACTTAGGATGTTTGCAAGCTAGATGTTCAGTTCTTAAACCAACCCAGAGATTGACTGAAGCAGTGTTGATCTACTTTGCAGCTGCATAGCAAAAGCAGTTCGAAGGCTAGCTGGCTTAACTTTAGGCTCCATCTGTGGTTTATAAAGCAAACAACAGTAATGAAACAAACAAACTATTCACTCCCTAGCGGAGTCGCCATTTTGTTATTGGGAAAACTAGTGTCTATTCAAAGCTGCTAATCCCACTAACATGGGTAGCTATCTTAGAAATAAACAGATTAAAGTTACTTGTGTTTTCCTTTATGAGAGATAGATGAGAGAGAAGTAGAGAGCACCAACCTCGGTCGTTCGCTAGTCTCCTTGTTTCTTTCCTCTCTCCTTTGATAGAGCTTTTGCCACTCCTTCCTCACTTGTCCCGCTTCGAAGAACACCTATAGAGCCAAGGCAGCAAAAAACCATCAAAGCATAGAGATCTATAACCATAAATAATGTAGGATCAGATGTACATTAACCATATAAATGCATACACAAACAAGATTCAGAGATATACAAGCATATGGAGGAAAACTCAAATAGCTTTATTGATAGAAGTAGTAGAAGAGAGGATTACAACCAGGCTGTCTGATCCAACATCATCCTCCCAGCATGAAAGTCCTCTTCACCTCATACAAAGCAAGATGACCCAAAAATGTCTTCAAAGAGAAACCAACAACACTTCCTTGCAAATTACAAAATTCCAGCCTTCTAGATCTCTTGGATGAGGGATCCATGTATAGATGTTTACAGGAGAGTGAGTCAGCTTTTGGGATTTTGATTAGTGTCATTTCACTGATAGTTCTTGGTTCCACTTGGAGATTTCAGATCTCTTACTCATCCCTGGGTGAATTCAGAGAGGCAAGTTTCATATGAGCAGTTTCTAGAAGATTCTCTAGGTTTCCACCTAGCACACTGCTTCTGCCATTTGTCTGCTCTCACTCATCACACCCTATAAAAGGGCTTTCTAGTATGCATCGCACCCCCCATGTGTAATAGGTGAGATGAATCGCACCCTATGCAGTCTGTATGGTCCTGTTTTAACCAGTTCTAAGTAGTTTTTCATGGAGAACTTCTGGGAGATGATGCAATCAGTTGACCTTGTTCCTTTAGGGTATGAAACAACACTTTTAGGGGTTTAGAAGCCCTTGGTTTATGGACATATGTGATTGGGTTTGCAATGCCCAAATATATCTATAACAAATGTCCCCAATGAGGTCGGGATATAAGGAGTTAGGGCTTGAACGGGTCGAACCTTTGCAAGACCAGCCTGCAAATCCTGATGGCCTCATATGGCAGATGAAAAGAAAGACAAAGGAGTAGGATATCCTATGAAAATCTTGCTTGAAGAAGCCCTCAAGTGACAAAGGAACACGATGATGGATAGCTTTGCATAGACCCTTCAGTGGCTACCAGAGGCGACGCATCAGCTTCCAAAAGCTACTCTGGAAATGCCACACTGTTTAAGGTACAAGTTAATTTTGAAATCCCCATCTTCGAGGGTCAAATAGATGCAGATGCTGTAGATAAATGGTTAAATCTGCTAGATGGGTATTTTTCTGTTCATGAATTTTCGAGTCAGGAAAATATTTTTTTCGCTCTTCTAAAGCAGCCCCTCACGTCAAGGAATGGTGGGAAACCTACTACGAGCAGAAGGATGCAAGTATGGGCTCACTATTTTCAGCCGCACCCACTTGGAATTCATTCCAGGATTCCTTCAAGGAGAAGTACTACCTTGTGAAAAGCTATGAGGACAAATACATCAAATGGACCACACTGCGACAGGGACGAGACCAAGATGTGCTAGAGTTCACTAACATTTTTCATACCCTTCACACACAGTTGGGTATCAAGGATTCTGAGCTACATTTGGTACTCAAATACCATGACTACCTGCATAGATACATCCAGGAAGAGATGGAGTTCCTGAACATCTCCTTGCTTGGCACAACGTACCAATACACTGTCAAAATCGAGCAAAAGTTCAAACAGAAGAAGCGAGACCTTGGATCTGTGAATCCGAAGACCAAAGGACAAAGCCAAGGCAGGGTGACCCAAGACAACCCGTCAAAGTCGCAAGAGAAGAACAACACCACGAATTCGAAGAAGGAGATAGGAAAGTGGTGTGAATTCCACAAGAGTCCCACTCATAACATAAGTGAGTGTCAGACCAAGCAGTGGCTAGTGGCCAAGTTGAAGGCTTAAGAATCAGATGCATGCTCTGACCCTGAGTCAAAACCCAACAAGGGGAATGGAAAAGGGAAGCAGATCATTGATGCGTAGCCCAGCGTCACTGTTGCCACCACCAAGATCCAGAAGAATGAGCCCGAAGACCCAGAGGAGGGGGAGCATCTTTTCTACTCATAGATGTGGGTGAAGGGTTCACTACTGCAATTCATTCTTGACAGTGGTAGCCAAAAGAACCTCATTTCACCAGAGGTCATGAAGCGGTTGGGCCTACCGACTACACCACACCTGTAGCCGTACAGTATCGGGTGGCTTCGTGAAGGACAAGATCTCAAAGTTCACCAGTAGTGCCGCCTTCCCTACAGCATCAAGCCCTTCACAGACGAGGTATTGTGTGATGTTACACCTCTGAATGTTTGTGATTTACTATTAGGCCAGCCATAGTTGTGGAGGCAACATGCTGTGTATGAGTCAAGGCCTCGTGCTGTCATTATTTATTTGTGTAATTCATTATACAGGATACCGAAGGTAGCCCCACCTACCACCACCTCTTTGATCGCTGCTAAGAAAGGCAGCAAGCTCATTTCCCAGACTAGGAAATTCATTTTCTGTCTGGTTCACTCCCAAAGTAAGGGGAAGATCATCTCCACATCCATGAACCCTATGAAGGGTTCCTCCATGCAGCAGTAGCAGAAGAGGGATATGGTCATGAAAGAACACAGGAACAACTTCTCCTCACCCATAGGGGTACCACACAAGCTTCAGGTGGGCAACAAAGTCTGGTTGCATCTGCAAAAAGAACGCCTTACAAAAGCCCATTAGAAGCTCCGACCACGCCGACATGGTCCTTACACCATTAATAAGGCTGTGTGAAATAATTCTTTGCAGCATAACATTCCTCCATTCCTTCGCCTGCACCAAGTGTTCAATGTGTACCGCCTTCGACCATGCTTCCCACCATTACTGGACACATCTGAGATTGCAGAACAGCTCACCAGGGACCAAGTTCAGCAGGTGGAGGAACTCAACGCAATGGGGACCATTGCTTCCTAAGGGGGGAGGAATGATCCAGGTGGATGTTGGTGGCCACCCACCTATCCCACTTGGACCCCCACAACTGTCTCTTTCAGTTTTTTAGTTTATGTAATTGTAGCACAATTTACTATTTTTAGCAGTTTTTCGGGTCTTGAACTTCTGAAGTCGTTTTGAGGCCCTAAACGACATTTTTTGGAAGTTGGGGAGCAGCATCGGTCCATGGATTGATGTTTCTCTTCCAAAAGTTATAGTTCTTGGATAGATCTTTCTAACAAGCTATTGTACACGTCAAATGGAGATCAGGTGCCAAAGTTACGACCCCGGGAAATTGATGTACCAATTTACCCAAACGGGGCCCACAATTTGGTGTTCCATCTTCTAGGGTTAGATTTTGGGATGTTAAGGGTTTTCCATTGTTTCTCAACAATAGATAGGCCTTTGAGCCTCATTGTAACATAGTTCAGAGGCATGTAGCCGCCACATCTCTTCTCAGAGATAAGCTACCATCGTCCTAGCGGATTTATTTCCATTTTTGTTTGTAGGCATATTTCAGTATTTTACATTATTGAAATGAAGTATTATTTCCGTTGCATATCTATATTTATGGTTATCTCTATAATTTGTTGCGTTCCTGTCTAAATCCGGATAAATGGTATTAGAGTAGTCTACTTTCTCTATTTTTCTTTGCATGTCCCCAACGAGGTTGGGATATAAGGAGTTAGGGCTTGAACTGGTCGAACCTTTGCAAGGCCAGCCCGCAAACCCCAACGGCCTCCTATGGCGGATGAAAAGAAAGACAAGGGGGTAGGGGATCCTATCAATATATTGCTCGAAGAAGCCCTCGAGCGACAAAGGAATGCGATGATGGATAGCTTTGCACAGATCCTTCAACGGCTACCCAGAGGCGACGCATTGGCTTCCAACAGCTACTCTGGAAATGCCACACCATTTAAGGTACAAGTTAATTTTCAAATCCCCATATTTGAGGGTCAAATAGACGCAGATGTCGTAGATAAATGGTTAAATCTGCTAGATGGGTATTTTTCTATTCATGAATTTTCGAGTCAGGAAAAGATTTTTTTCGCTCTTCTCAAAGCACCCCGCCCCCCACATCAAGGACTGGTGGGAAACCTACTACGAGCAGAAGGATGAAAGTACATGCTCACTATTTTCAGCCACACCCACTTGGAATTCATTCCAGGATGTCGTCAAGGAGTAGTACTACCCTATCAAAAGCTATGAGGACAAATACATCAAATGGACCACACTGCGACATGGACGGGACCAAGATGTGCCAGAGTTCACTAACATTTTTCATACCCTTTGCACACAGTTCGGTATCAAGGATTATGAGCTACATTTGGTACTCAAATACCGCAGCTGCCTACACAGATACATCCAGGAAGAGATGGAGTTCCCGAACATCTCCTCCCTCGGCACGACGTACCCATACACTGTCAAAATCGAGCAAAAGTTCAAACAGAAGAAGCGAGACTTTGGCTCTGTGAATCTAAAGACCAAAGGAAAATGCTAAGGTGGGGTGACCCAAGAAAACCCATCGAAGCCACAAGAGAAGAACAACACCATGAATTCGAAGAAGGACACAGGAAAGTGGTGTGAGTTCCACAAGAGTCCCACTCATAACACAAGTGAGTGTCGGACCAAGCAGTCGCTGGTGGCCGAGTTGAAGGCTTCAGAATCAGATGCATGTTCTGACCCTGAGTCAAAACCCGACAAGGGGAATAGCAAAGGGAGGCAGATCATTGATGCGGAGCCCAGCATCACTGTTGCCACTACCAAGATCCAGAAGAATGAGCCTGAAGACCCAGAGGAGGAGGAGCATCTTTTCCACTCAAAGATGTGGGTGAAGGGTTCACCACTGTAATTCATTGTTGACAGTGGCAACCAAAAGAACCTCATTTTAGCAGAGGTCATGAAGCGGTTGGGCCTACCGACTACACCACACCTACAGCCGTATAGTATCGGGTGGCTTCATGAAGGACGAGATATCAAAGTCGCCAGCAGTTCCGCCTTCCCTACAACATCAAGCCCTTCACAGATGAGGTATTGTGTGATGTTACACCTCTGGATGTTTGTGATGTATTGTTAGGAAACCATAATTGTGGAGGCAACATGCTATTTATGAGTCAAGGCCTCGTGTTGTGATTATTTATTTGTGTAATTCATTATACATGATACCGGAGGTAGCCCCACCTACCGCCACCTCTTTGATCACTGCTAAGAAAGGCAGCAAGCTCATCTCCCAGACTATAAAACTCATTTTCTGTCTATTTCACTCCCAAAGTAATGGGAAGATTGTCTCCACATCCATGACCCCCGCGAAGGGTTCCTCCATGCAGCATCAAAAGCAGAGGGATACAATCATGAAAGAACATAGGAACAACTTCTCCTCACCCAAAGGGGTACCACACAAGCTTCAGGTGGGCAACAAATTCTGGTGCATCTACAGAAAGAACACCTTACAAGAGCCCATCAGAAGCTCCAACCACGTCGACATGGTGCTTACACCATTACTAAGGCTATGGGAAATAATTCTTTGGAGCACAGAATTCCTCCATTCCTTCTCCTGCACCAAGTGTTCAATGTGTACCACCCTCGAACATGCTTCCCACCATTACTGGACACATCCAAGATCACAGAATAGCTCACCAGGGACCAAGTTCAGTAGGTGGAGGAACTCAACACAATGGGGACCAATGCTTCCTAAAGGGGAAGGAATGATCCAGGTGGATGTTGGTGGCCACCCACCTATCCCACTTGGATCCCCACAACTGTCTCTTTCAGTTTTTTCAGTTTCCGTAATTGTAGCACAATTTACTATTTTTAGCAGTTTTTCGGGTCCTGAACTTCCGAAGCTGTTTTGAGGCCCTAAACAATGTTTTTTGGAAATCTGGGAGCAACATGGGTCCATGGACTGATGTTTCTCTTCCGAAAGTTATAGTTCTCAAATAGATCTTTCTAACGAGCTATTGTACATGTCAAATGGAGATCGGGTGCCAAAGTTACGACCCCAGGAAATTGATCTACCAGTTTACCCAAACGAGGCCCACAATTTGGCATTTCATCTGCTAGGGTTAGGTTTTTGGATGTTAAGGGTTTTCCATTGTTTCTCAAAAATAAATAGGCCTTCAAGCCTCATTGTAACATAGTTCAGAGGCATGTAGCCGCCACATCTCTTCTCAGAGATAAGCTACCATCGCCCTAGCTGATTTATTTCCATTTCTATTTGTAGGCATATTTTAGTATTTTATGTTAATGAAATGAAGTATTATTTCTGTTGCATATCTGTATTTATGTTATCTCTGTAATTTGTTGCATTCCTGTCTAAATCCGTATCATTACGATAGTTCTGTTTCGAAAGAAATGAAGACTTTTACGACACTTTCTTTTGAACAAAGATTAATTGACTATAAACTAACTTTGACAATGAATTGATAGTGATAAATAAATCATTTAAGAAACAATAAACAATTAAGGAAAAAGTAGGGCTAGCAAAGGAAACATAAATTGATTTCAGAGACACAAGCATCATTGACCTTTCAGCAAGCAGAAACAGAAGGAAATTTGGCAAAAAATCAACTCAAAGGAGAGATTTTTGTCCTAAAGATGATCAACGCAACCTTGAATGGGAGACAATGCGCTTTAGAGCACTGTCCTCAAGCCAAGGGTGCTCTGCAGTGCTCTGTCTCTAGACCAAACCTACGCTGGTACTAGAGAGGCCATCCTAGGGGCTTACAAGCACAATTTTAACCAAAAACTCTTCAAAAAGGTTGAAACAAGATCAATGGAAGCAAGTAAGGTCTACTAGAGTGTACTAGGATGAAGGAAAACTACCTGGAATGATTATCGTTCCCCAATAGAGTCGCCAATTTGTTATGTGGAATTTTGCATCTACGAATAAATACTAACTCCCTAGGTAGGTAGCTATACCTACAATAACAGATTTAAAGCGCTTATACTTTTTCTATAGACAATAAATAAGACAAGGGAATCAAAGGACCTACTTGTTCTTTCACTTTCCTTTTGTCTCCTTTGTATGGCTCTCGTCGCTCCTCTTCAAACTTAACTCGCTCAAAAAGTACCTGCAAGCATAAACAGAAGATAGAGAACCAATCAAAGCAAGAGATCTATCAACTATAAGTAAATGGAATTAGATACAGTCACACATATAAACATCATATATGAAGAGAAGTATATGGAAAAAGGTGTAAACATCTTTATTAAGTAGAAGGAAGAATTACAACCATGAAGTCTAATCAAGTGTCACTCTTCCAGCTTGGGTTCTGTTGTGGCCACCAACAACCCCCTTCCTTATTTAGTATTAGCAATAACACTAGGTAAGTGGGTACCCTTAGTAAAAATTCGAAAAATCAATTAAGGCTCATGTATTTTACTCCTTAAGAAAACATCGCATCGCGCAAAGAATGATAGGACATTTCCTTATAAGTAAAAATGATAAACTGTGAGACTGCGACGTGAACTCCATCGCATCACATGCATTAAGAAACGCTCACATTGGAAAACCTTTAAAAAATCGCCGAAACATCCCATCACAAATTTCCCTGGCTCAATATTCAAGAAAAGTTTTCCATAAACCAAAAACTAGATACGTGCTTTAATGATAATTAATGAATGATACGCCAGTTGTTAATGAAAGACGGTTCTGTGTTGATTGAAGAGTCAGGTTACGTCAGGTGGCATGTTTTTGTACATCCGTAGAGCTTAAAGCTTTCTTGTCGATTTTTATTGTCATTACTCTTTCCTCACTTACTGCAGGGACGAAAAACAGAAGTAACACAAAGCAATGTGCAGGAAGCCATGAAGGAAAAGGGTAAAGCTCCAATGCTCAAAGACAGAGAAAAGATGCCCTCATAAACAGATATCACATGCAACAAAGCCACAGATTCATAGAACGATGCTGAGCTATCCATTACAAATCTTTCATTCACAGCCATGGTTGAATGAGTAGTTGAACAATGCTGATATCAACAGGTGGTTTAACGCTCAAGGTCAGAAGCTCACGAAAGCAGTATTTTTACAAATTTTAAAGCTTATACCCAGTGAAGGAAAAGGCGCTAAAGGCGAAAAACGCATCAGAGAGGCCCGGATCAAAGAACGGAGGCAGGCACACATCGCTGAGAAAATTGCTCAAAAAGCAAAGCCTCTAACTGCTCAGTCACTTGTAAGCCCGGAAAACGCAAGAAAGCAATGGTAAAGAACAAACTGGAAACATAAAGCTGAAAGAAAAGGCAGAAGCAATTCGAGGATTAACCAAGTTGAACTTGAATTATTACTGGGCATACACGGTAAATCCACAAGCCAGAGGATGACTCTCGAGTATATCATCGATTTTGCTGAAAAGATGGTGCCAGCTCTTACCATTTCTGTTTGCTTAGCTCAACCAAAAGCGGAAGACAGTCAGCCGACTCTACCCAGGAAAATATTGAATGCTCGCAACATTAAGGAGCAAATGCAGAAATAGTTAGATATTAGATTTAATTTTTAGAAATAGTTTTTCTTAGAAAAAGGGTGGTCATTTAAACCGTATCCTGAATCTGTGTAATTAAGTTATTTAGTTAGTAGTATTTAAACCCTTCTCATGCATTTAGAGAAGGGTCCAGAAATTTATCAAAAACTTGTCCTCAGAACATGCAATTTTGCACCCTAAAAGGAGGTTTTGGTGAATGAATGGATCAAGATTTTTTGATGTTTGCATTTGATATCTGCTACTGATGTTGCACTTCTGTACCCTTAATGGATGTTAGAGCAAGGAGAGATAAATCATTGTCGCTTGAAGCCTATGAGTAGGACTAGTCATAAATGGTACTTTTATCTCTTGACCATTTTTGCTTATATGTTAAAGTGATTTACAGTTTTTAGCTGTTTATGTATTATTGCATAAATGCTTGAGTTATCATTTGGCACTTTTGTATGGTGATAGCTATTTATTTATGCCTAGCTTATGAATAGCTCATTATGCGATATGTTTTTCACAACTGTTTCATCTAACTTTTTATGCGAAGTGGTTCATCTTGATTGATTTCCTTTCTTATAATCGCTGAATGATCTTTATTACCAGTTGTTATTTGAAATCTCTTTAGATCGCATAATAGAAGAATTACATCCTGGGTTAGTATAGATTTAGATGTGCTGTTTATTAGATTACAATAGCATAGAATTAGATTAAAGTTTGAATTAGAATATCTTAAATAGGAACTGTTAGATCAGCAACATCAAATTCTACACACACACACTCATAGATTGGGAAACTGGTCCCATTATCCCCAGTCGGACCCGCTATACCAAACGGATAAGGAGCTACCAACCAAGGTCCGGACCGGGCGGGTATCCCCCTTGTTGTTGACCCGATTTTCGGGGCCTTCAACATATTTGGCGCTAGAAGGAGGGCTTGAACCTCCGAATGGCAAGTAAATCTAAATCTGAATACCATTTTGAGA
Organism: Pinus tabuliformis; assembly: GCA_031772625.1. NCBI lineage: Eukaryota > Viridiplantae > Streptophyta > Pinopsida > Pinales > Pinaceae > Pinus > Pinus tabuliformis. Next base: position 176,677,964 of record CM062818.1, read on the forward strand.
GTAAATCGCCCTCATCATCTCCCCCGACTTCTCCACTACACTTAAATCCAGAGTTAGAAGTTGCTTTAGTATCAACCGCTGCTACACACCCTGATATTCCAAAACAATCTACCGTTGAACTTCCTGAAGTAGAATCCCTCATTCACAAACTTCAGCGATTTTCCATTTCTCCTCAAAGGTCTGACAAATCTCAAGGCAGCGTGACTTCGCAGTACAATCCTGCTCATCCCCTGACTAGGCTAAAGAGTGAAAAGTTTGGCGTTCAGCCAACCGAATTACCTCTTCCCACTAGGAAAAGAGCGAGGAAATCACCTCAAGAGTCCGACAGCGAGACTCTTTCGTCAACATCGTCCATCTCAACTTCTTCACTGCGAAGTCAACCATCCACTCCACCGCTCCAGATCATCGTCCATCCATCCACTGGAACCCCCACAACCCCTCTTCAATCATCTACAGTCGTAGTATCCTCATCCTCCCAGCCGCAGGGATCATCTTCTGCACTTTCCTCTGTTAGCAGTTCACCAATGGCCCAGTCTCCATGGAATAACCCTGGGGCAGTCTTAATGCCTGCACCCTTGAGTCAAATACCGGCCCATCCTGAGAAATGGCTACCTAAATTTAACCCCGAGGCAGGCATGCTAGTAGAAGAGCACATAAACAACTTCATGCTTTCCATTAATCTCAATGGGGTTACTAATGAAGATGTTGTTTTTCAGCTTTTTCCTTATACACTGCAAGGAACGGCCGGGTCATGGTATTTTTCATTACCCTTCGGATCCATAACAAGTTGGGACATCTTCCAGGAACAATTCCTAACCAAGTTTGGTGATGACAGGTCTACAGCAACGTTAATCAATGACCTATCCAATCTTAAAGCTGAAACTAGAGAGCCTATCAAGGATTTCAATTTACGTTTCAACAAAATTTTCAACAAAATTCCTACTGCTTCCCAGCCCAGTGAAGAAGTATGATGTGAATGGTATATCACCACTCTACCATCGAACATAGCAATCTTCGTGGACAGGGCCAATAAAACAACCTTAGCCGAGAACATGAAAGAAGCAATAGCAGTAGAGAAACGAATAATAGCCCTGGAAAAGAAATCCACGATAGAGGAACGTAAATCCAAAAAAGTCACCTTCAAGGAAGACTCCAAGAAGAAACAAGCAAAAGATCCATTTGATTTGGAAGGATTGCAGAAAGTTCTAAAGACCATGTCCAATGAAATGGTCAACATAAAAAAGCAAGTAGCAGAAACTTCTTCAAAAAAGCCCTACAGAGCTTTTAAAAGAGGTCCTTCAACGGATTCAAAGCCACCCAATTCCATTTCAAATGTTGAATCCGAGGAAGAGGAAGAAGAAATTGCCACTAAAGGGCAGACTGATGACGAAGAAGTTGTGGAATTACAAGGAATGTGGGATTTCATCCTCCCACAAGAAGAAGATCAAGAAGTATTTCCAGTTAGCACATGAAGCAAAAATCAGCTTGATCCTCCCCAAACTACACCTAAGCCGAAGAGCGCAAGCTCTGTAATAAAGGATAAAGTCGCGATAAAGAAAACGATGTCTAAAGCGACTCAAACCAGCCCAGTCCAAACAGATGAAACAACTCCATCTAAAACACTGATAGTGTCGGATGAAATGGAGTACAATATTATTGAAGACATGAAAAAGACTAGGGCTAACATCACCCTTTACGAACTGAGCAAGTTGAAGCATCAACAGAAGATAATGATGAAAGAATTACATGCCGTGCTAGTTGCACCTTTGCCTACCACTATACTTTCTCAAGCTTCCCATAACATGGGAAGACCTCCAACTAACGCGATCAATAAGATTGATCCAAATGACATCTCTCTAATTGGAGGAAGATCAAGATCTCACACTCCCCCGTTTCTCCTTACTTATGAAATCTTCAATAAAAATGTGCACAATTGTTTGGTAGATTCCAGTGCTTCATCGAATATTTTACCCAAATCTATATGTGCCAAGTTAAATGTTCAACCATAGAAATCCGCAGTGTGCATAGTTTAGCTAGATCGATCTCAAGTCGAAGTGATTGGCGAACTAAATCAAGTAACCATAAGGTTGTCATCCAACCTGAAGGTATGTCAAGTTATTGACATTCTAGTTGCCGATATCCCAAAATTCTATGGCTTAATTCTTAGCAGGGATTGGTCAAAAAAACTTCATGGATACTTGGCAACTGACTGGTCGCACATGTGGCTGACCTACAACGGTAAACCCAATCAAATAAAAGTTGAACGAGAGTTACATCAGAAGTACATAGTAACGGAGTTAGAGGGAGAAAATGAACCAGTAGCGTATAACAACAGCATTATTGGCAATTACACGGTAGATTCTTTCCTCGGCAATTTCAATTCTCATACGTCACCCTATTTAGAACACTTTGTTTTGTCCCAAGTCGAAAATTTTTCTCGAACTGATAGTTCGAAATGTATCAATTTTTTAGATAAACCTGTAAATAAATCTTTGTTTTGGAAATTATTTTTTGATGTTTCTAGATCTAACGAAGGAGCAGGAGCAGGATGCATTCTGATTAGTCCAGAAGGAGATAAAATCATGCTCACATGCAGACTCGAATTCGATTGCACAAACAATACAACAGAATATGAGGCTTTAGTTCAAGGCCTGTACAAAGCAATCGGGTTAAATGTCAAGTATCTTCAAGTTTTTGGAGACTTTGAGATTGTGGTTAAACAGGTACGTAACGCTATACATTGCTTATCAGGTCATTTAAAACATTATCAATCCTTAGTACAAGATCTGACTGAGCATTTCATAGCGTTTAATATTTCTTCAATCCCCAGACTCCAAAACACAAGTGCAGACCTTTTGGCTAACGTAGCTTCTAAGCTTATTCCGTCCGAAGATTTTAGTCCAGATAGATTCTCAATAGAATTAATCTTTAGACCATCCATTCTTGACAACATCACAAATTGGAGAGTACTCAATGACGATCCTAATATCGTAAATTTCCTCACATCTGAAGGATCCTACTCCAATCAAATAATTGATGAAGACCAGCATGATTGACAATTTCAACAAAATAGCACTAACAATGCTATACCTAAGTCAGTAGTCAAGTTAGAAGACTTGTACGATTTGAAAGATCGGTTTAAGAGGTCTACCAATTCAAAACTCCAAAGTTCAACCTTGAACTACGAATTAGTAAACCTAGGAACCGATGCTAAACCACAAAGCATTAATCTAGGCCTCGGCCTAGCCCCTGAAGAGAAACTTGCGTATATTCGTCTTTTGAGACAATATAAAAATGTTTTTTCCTGGAATTATGATGAGCTGAAAACATACGACACTTCTATCATCCAACATACTATTCCCATGATCGATAATGAAAAACCTGTCCAACAAAAGCTGAGAAAGATCCACCCCAATTTAGAAAATCAGATAAAAACTGAGCTCAATAAGTTATTGAAAGCCAGAATAATCTTTCCCATCAGACGTCCCAAATGGGTCTCCAATATGGTACCTGTTAGAAAGAAAAATGGAGATATTAGGATTTGCATTGACTTTCGAAACCTTAACAAATCCTGTCAAAAAGATAATTTTCCTCTACCACCTATGGAACAGATACTACAAGTAGTGGCAGGCTCAGAATTAATGTCTTTCTTGGATGGATTTTCAGGATACAATCAAGTGTTGGTACATCCTGATGATCAATTGAAAAGCACATTCAGAACTAAATGGGGCACATACACATATCAAAAGATGCCATTTGGTTTGATTAATGCTGGTGCCACATTTCAAAGAGCCATGGACATCGCATTCAAAGGTTTAGTCAATAAATCTGTAGTAATTTATTTGGATGATATAATAGTGTACTCGAAGAAGCGAAGCGACCATCTCAAAGACCTGAAACAAATCTTTCAATGGTGTTTAAGGTATGGAATTTCACTTAACCCAAAGAGATCTTTTTTTGCGCTAAGTGAAGGGAAACTTCTAGGATTCATAGTGTCAAAATCCGGTATTCACATTCATCCCGACAGAATCAAAGAAATTTTTGAAATATCCCTACCTCATAACAAAAAAGCCATGCAATCTTTCCTTGCTCAGATCAACTTTGTAAAGAGGTTCGTTCCAGATTTTTCACGAATCGTGTCTCCTTTGCAAACCATGATTAAAAAGAATTCAAATTTTAAATGGGGCCAAAATGAACATGAAGCATTCGACCTGATCAAACAAGCTATTATTAATGCTCCATCTTTAGCAACTCCGAATTTTTCAGAGCCTTTTATTTTATACACATTTGCCTCAGATAAGTCATATGTTGCGATTCTAACTCAAGCAAATCAAGAAAAAGCGGAAGCTCCAATTGCATTTTTTAGTTCGAATTTATAGGGTGCTGAACTAAATTATTCAGACATGGAGAAACAAGCTTATGCTGTTTTCAAAGCGGTCAAATACTTCAGACCTTTCTTACTTAAAACCCATACTAAGATTATAGTACCGTTTCCAGCGGTAAGGAATCTTCTAGTACAGAAGGATGTGGGTGAGAAAAGGGCCAATTGGGTTACTGCCTTACAGGAATATGACATTGAGATCAAACCAACAAACATTGTAAGAGGTCAAGGCTTCTGCAAAATGTTGGCTGGAGCAGCACAAATTTCTGAAAATCCATCTGAAGAGGTACAAATGTGCGAGGTAAGCCTAAACGATGCAGAATCATTATACGCTGATATCATTTATTATCTTAAGAACGGGTATGCTCCTTCACACCTTGATCATACTAAGAAAAGAGCTCTAAGGTTGAAAGCCAAACAATATCATCTCATAAATGACATTCTTTTTAGAAAAAATTATGATTCCATTCTTCTTAAGTGTCTTGAGAAAGCTGAAGCTGAAAAATTTTTGCAGGAACTTCACGATGGGCCGACAGGCGGACACTATGCTGGAGATGCTACTGCACATAAAATCTTACGCGCAGGATATTACTGGCCCACACTGTTTAAAGACTCGCACAATTACGTGAGGAGATGTCAAGTCTGCCAAGCTACTGCTGGAAGACAAAAGAAGCCATCCCTGCCACTACAGCCGGTAAACATCAAGCAACCTTTCAGTCAGTGGGGCTTGGACATAATAGGTGAGATCGTTCCTCACTCTTCTAAGCAGCATAGATACATCCTCACAGCAACAGATTATTTTACTAAGTGGGTAGAAGTAGTTCCACTCAAGACAACTAATTCTGAAAATATCATTGAGTTCATAGATCAATTTATAATCACCAGGTTTGGATTGCCATCCGCTTTAATGTTTGATAATGCATCATACTTTTCTGGAAATGAAATGACTGAATTCGCACTTAAAAGAGGATTCAAACTTAAATATTCGGCCAATTACTACCCACAAAGTAATGGGCTAGCTGAGTCAACAAATAAAAACCTAATCAGGATTATTAAAAGAACAATTGACCAAAATCATAAAAATTGGCACAAGGCTTTGATATATGCTTTATGGGCAGATTGGATAACGCAAAAAGCTTCTGTCGGCACTTCTCCCTTTAATTTAGTTTATGGGAAAGAAGTGGTTCTTCTGACTCACTTAGCAATTCCCTCTTTGTCTTTAGTACAATACATTGATGAACTACCCACTTCCTCCTTACAGCTAAGACAAATGGAAATAATTAAATTAGAAGAACAACAAGAACAAGCTAGGAAAACACATGCTCATCATCAAGCACTAGTAAAATCCTCTTTTGATTCAAACATAATGACCAGAAAAGATTTTCAGATGGGAGATTTAGTTTTAAAGTGGGACAAGGCTCATGAAGAAAAGGGAAAACATACAAAATTTCAAAGGATGTGGCTTGGTCCTTTTCAGATTGTAGAAGTCATAGGTCCATCAACGTTTGTGTTACAGGATTTAGCAGGTAAGAGGGATCCTTTGCCTGTTAATGGAAAAATTCTCAAGAAATATTTTCCATAGAATATTATTCTTCTATTTTTGTAGAATAGTTGTTTTTCTTTTTCATAATAAAACCAGTTGTGAGTGGTTACATTAGGCATTTACGAAAAAGACACCAATTCTCTTTCAGATTTTGAACTTTTCGCTTGTATAAATAGCAAATCTTTTGGAAAACTGATCTTTATTATTGATAGATATAGTTAAAAACTTTAGCCTGGATATGATACTAGTTTCAACTTCAAAAAATTTGATGAAAGCAACCTTTAGTGAAGAAATTGTTTTATCTCAGTACAATGAAAGGTATCAATAACAAAATAAAGGTTCTCTGTAGAACAGCTGTTTCCAAAAACTCTAGTATTGTTGTCCAGAGCTATCTTAAGGAAACAATGACATCCTCCCTGCTAAGGAAAACGCAACTTTCAGGGGAATAATCCAAGGATACACTTTATCTTGAAGAATGAGAGGTCTCATCATGAGCCGGCTTATCATTATCACAGATATTATAACTTGCTGACTTTGCCAATACTGTACACCACAACAGGGCAATGACTCAAGATTGTTGCAATCAAAAGACAAGGGGTCTCATCGCGAGCCATCTTGTTCAGCAAAGTTATAAATCAAGTGAATGACTGTGTCATAATTTGGCTACCAAACCAAGACATTGTTCTTTAAGAGTAAAAAGAAAATCAAAGCAATAAGTGTGGATATGGATTTTTCTTTGAAAGTTGTAGGTTGCCTTAAGTAGGATACATGATCATTGCTGGGTAACAGGTAACCCTGTCGAGGCTATAAATGCCTACTGGCAGTAGAGGCTCTACCTACGACAAATGAGCATATTTAAAACTGGTTACAGAGGAGACTTTGTTTTATCTTTACAGGACCAAGTAATGACTGATGTAAATACAAAGACTAGCATGAGGAAGAAAATAATTGAAGTGGAAAATGGTTGAAACAAAATATCATTGACAGTTTAGAGCATAATGTACTTTATCTTTCCATAATAAAGTTTAATTTTCTGAAAAATTTTCTGTTTTGGAAGTTTAGAAAATTCAATAGAAAAGCAGAGATAACTGGTTCTTCCAAGTGAATCGCCAATCCACCAACAACCCCCCTCCTTATTTAGTATTAGCAATAACACTAGGTAAGTGGGGACCCTTAGCAAAAATTCGAAAAATCAATTAAGGTTCATGTATTTTACTCCTTAAGAAAACATCGCATCGCGCAAAGAATGATAGGACATTTCCTTATAAGTAAAAATGATAAACTGAGAGATTGCGACGTGAACTCCATCGCATCGCATGCATTAAGAAACGCTCACATTGGAAAACCTTTAAAAAATCGCCGATATGCGATGTCGCCATATCGCATATCGCAAAGTTGCATGAAAAACACATAACGGTTTAACGATTACAGCGATCTGCGATTTTGCGATACTGCGATCCACGATTTTGCGATAGCGCGATCAAACGACCTTGCGATAACATAGCACAATGAAATTGCGATAATGCGATGCTGCGATAATACGATGCTGCGATGCGAATCGCAGAAACATCCCATCACAAGTTTCCCTGGCTCAATATTCAAGAAAAGTTTTCCATAAACCAAAAACTGGATACGCGCTTTAATGATAATTAATGAATGATACGCCAGTTGTTAATGAAAGACGGTTCTGTGTTGATTGAAGAGTCAAGTTACGTCAGGTGGCATGGTTTTGTACATCCGTAGAGCTTAAAGCTTTCTTGTCGATTTTTATTGTCATTACTCTTTCCTCACTTACTGCAGGGATGAAAAACAAAAGTAACACAAAGCAATGTGCAGGAAGCCATGAAGGAAAAGGGTAAAGCTCCAATGCTCAAAGACAGAGAAAAGATGCCCTCATAAATGGATACCGCATGCAACAGAGCCGCAGATTCACAGAACGCTGCTGAGCTATCCATTACAGATCTTTCATTCACAGCCATGGTTGAATGAGTAGTTGAACAATGCTGATATCAATAGGCGGTTTAACGCTCAAGGTCAGAAGCTCACGAAAGCAGTATTTTTTTTACAAATTTTAAAGCTTATACCCGGTGAAGGAAAAGGCGCTAAAGGTGAAAAACGCATCAGAGAGGTCCGGATCAAAGAACGGAGGAAGTTTCTGATGCGCGATTAGCGCCTAGCACTAATCGCGCATCGCTGAGAAAATTGCTCAAAAAGCAAAGCCTCTAACTGCTCAGTCACTTGTAAGCTCAGAAAACACAAGAAAGCAATGGTAAAGAACAAACTGGAAACATAAAGCTGAAAGAAAAGGCAAAAGCAATTCGAGGATTAACCAAGTTGAACTTGAATTATTACTAGGCATACACAGTAAATCCACATAGCCAGAGGATGACTCTCGAGTATATCATCGATTTTGCTGAAAAGATGGTGCCAGCTCTTACCATTTCTGTTTGCTTTGCTCAACCAAAAGCGGAAGACAGTCAGCCGACTCTACCCAGGCAAATATTGAATGCTCGCAACATGAAGGAGCAAATGCAGAAATAGTTAGATATTAGATTTAATTTTTAGAAATAGTTTTTCTTAGAAAAAGGGTGGGCATTTAAACCGTATCCTGAATCTATGTAATTAAGTTATTTAGTTAGTAGTATTTAAACCCTTCTCATGCATTTAGAGAAGGGTCCAGAAATTTATCAAAAACTTGTCCTCAGAACATGCACTTTTTCACCCTCAGAGGAGGTTTTGTTGAATGAATGGATCAAGATTTGTTGATGTTTGCATTTGATATCTGCTACTGATGTTGCACTTCTGTACTCTTAGTGGATGTTAGAGCAAGGAGAGATAAATCATTGTCGCTTGAAGCCTATGAGTAGGACTAGTCATAAATGGTACTTTTATCTCTTGCCATTTCTGCTTATATGTTAAAGTGATTTACAGTTTTTAGTTGTTTATGTATTATTGCATGAATGCTTGAGTTATCATTTAGCACTTTTGTACGGTGATAGCTATTTATTTATGCCTAATGTATGAATAGCTCATTATGCGATATGTTTTTCACAACTGTTTCGTCTAACTTTTTATGCGAAGTGGTTCATCTTGATTGATTTCCTTTCTTATAATCGCTGAATGATCTTTATTAGCAGTTGTTATTTGAAATCTCTTTAGATTTCATAATAGAAGAATTACATCCCGGGTTAGTATAGATTTAGATGTGCTGTTTATTAGATTACAATAACAGAGAATTATATTAAAGTTTGAATTAGAATATCTTAAATAGGAACTGTTAGATCAACAACATCAAATTCTACACACACACACTCATAGATTGGGAAACTAGTCCCATTATCCCCAGTCGGACCCGCTATACCAAACGGATAAGGAGCTGCCAACGAAGGTCCGGACCGGGCGGGTATCCCCCTTGTTGTCGACCCGATTTTCGGGGCCTTCAACAAGTTCCAACCAACATCACATCAATAACACAACACTTCAGCAGCATACACTACTTTCTTATAATCTCAATTCTCACACCAATAATATCTCCTTACAAATTCTCAAAGTGCAGCCCCTGATCACTTAGATGAATTCTCAATTTATAGGCAAATGGAGGAGGTTTGGTCCTAAATGAGGGTATTGAATGGCCTTCCAAACTTAGAGTTAGTTTCCATGCAGGAAGGGATGAGAGGATAGGAGGTTACATGACTCATTACCTATCCAATTTCAAGCTCATAAGAGATGATAAGTGTGGGAATCTTCTAGATGGTTCTAGAAGATAAGAATATTCCTAGAACCCTATGTGAATTTTGTTCAAATTCACCTAGTGTAGGTCAAAGTGGGCCTAAGTGCTCTAGAAAGCACCCTGACATGGGCCTACCTACACTAAAGTGCACTTACCCTTAACCAAGGTTGTGCTGGTCCCCTCAAGGAGGCATTTTTGGAGGGATTCAGGCCAAGAAACTCTTAGGGAAGGAGGCATTCAGAGTGATGACCTATCTAGGGCATGTAGCAACTAAATTAGGGTTTGATGAGTCCCAACTATACCGATCTGAATGATTGGAGTGATGTGCCCAAATGGATCTATAACACCTAGGTCCTAACCATTCTGGAGATGTTCCCCCAGGTCATTACCCTTCTGGGCATATACATTTCTTATTCCCACCACAATGAATCTTTTCTACCCATATTATGGCTATGTTGAGTCTTCTTAACAGCGCTTTCGGGATCCCAGTATGGTACATTGATCCTCCCACAAACACTCATCCCATTCAACTCAAACCTTACACGTGTTTGACTCTGGTTCAACCTATTGTTCCTTCCCCTTCCTTTGCTCCAGCTCCACAACAACCTCAGTGTGAAGTCACTCCTGTTGCGAAAGCATCTAGTAAGGGGGACATATCCCATAAAACTGGAACCAAGGGTAAAGCACTGTTGTTGGGAAAAGTATCCAATTCGGAATGCCCCTATCCCACTCTAAGGTGTGATAGTGCCTTAGCAACAAACGAGGTAAACTAATTGAGTATTCTTCTTTATGAAATGTAAATGAGGAAGAAGGATCTAACTAACCTGTGTCTTCCGCTAGTTTGTCGATCCAAATCACTCCTCTCTTCAGTAGCTCCCAGCTCCTTGCTCCTTTACCGGCCCAGCTTCACCGAATTCCTGCAAGATCACAAGAGATAGAAACTACACGAAGATACAGATATACATTCATAAAAAGATCAAGATCAGATTAAGCTAAACATGTAAGCATAACAAAACATCATTGGTACACAGCATGTAGGAGAAACTCAAATAGTTTATTGATATGATAATAAAGTCCAAGAGGAGATACAACCAAGTGAGTTCCGATCCAGCATCTACCTCCCAGCAAAGGAATCCCTTCCTCTCCTCCAATAAAGCATAAATCACCCAATGTACTAATCTCAATCTCAAACCAACAGCAATTCTCTGCAAAGTACAAAATTCCAGCCTCCTGAACCTCTGGGTGAGAGATCCATATATAGATGTAAGCAGAGAGGATGAGTCAGCTTATGTTTTGACTTGTGGCTTCTCTCTGTCAGTTCTTGCTTCCACTTGGAGGTTGAGAACCTCTTACTCATCACTAGTCGAATTCATTGAGGCAAGTGTCATTGGAGAAGATTCTGGAAGCTTCCAGGGTCTTTCCACCTCGTTGAATGAGCTTGCCATTTGTCATTTCCCGCTTAGCGCACCCTGGTAGTGCTTCCACCTGCGTTGTAGTGCACCTAGCCAGTGTAGTCTCTGCATTTCAACGCAGGCAGCTAGTGGAGCCTTTGAATTGATCCTGAATTGACTATTTCTGAGTGGTTTTTGGTGGAGAACTTCTGGGAGAAGCTGTCATTGGTTGACCTTGTTCCTTTAGGAGCTGTAACAACATCTTTAGGGATTTTGGATCCTTTCAATTATGGACATTTCATGCTTATAGCTGTAAGGCACAAAAATGTCTATAACAGTTGCCCCCTAAAGTATGAGGTCGTTTATTGGGTGAAATGCTTTATTAGGAGGATCCGAAGTTCATTCAATGCTGGGAGGAGACCTGTAATAAGATACAATACAATACATTATTTTTCATACTGTTTTCATGATCTAGCTGAGGCGGGCATTCCCATGCTCAGCTTTATAAATTCATTTTTATGTACATAGGACAAACAATTGTTTGATGATATACTGATGATCCTGCTGAAATCATCATCCTTTGGTAGGATGATTGTCTGTGCTGCAATGCTGTACATGCCAATGTCTTTATTTTTCCTGAATATATATCGCAGCCCGGATGGATGAAACTAGATCCGGGGTCTTCAAACTCGTTCGATCTTCACTCTAAGTACAAGTTGATCCATGTGAGAAATGTTCTGAAGTTGAACATGGAAAGACATCGCTTGATTACCAGTCAATGAGGTAAACCGTTAACAAGCGCGAGAGGAATCACCGATAATGATAATGACCCTCAAGGTACTACAGTACAATTCGCGTGGTGTGAATAAAGGACTTGGCGTCGAACACCACGCAAAATCTTTCGGTCGAAGGTCATTGATGTATACCTGTCGCCGGAAGTGAGAAACTTTCCATTGAGGCATGCAAGCTTCAAAGTACTGAAGGGGGTGTCCCTAGATCAACTTCTTGGATAATGAGCTGATGTCGACAAGAAGTGATCCGTCAAAGGAGGGCCTTAATGTATCCCACATCAGTGACATGGAACAGAGCAAATGATTTTGATGGAGGTGAAAACGATCTGATGATATATGGTTCAGGGTGGCGGTCATGAAAAGAATGAAGGATAATGTATGGTAGTGGATGGGACGCGGTTGACTTCTCTGGATGACTTCTCTTGAACATATCGGCGACACTTATGTGATGGATTGGTAGAATTTACCCCAAAGATGGATGGTATGGCAAGACCATGGCGATGTGACCGGTGAATGAAACAACCCAACCCGACTCAGGCACGGAGTGGAAGTGTCATGTTCAAGAGCGACTTGCTACCAATAAAGTTCTTTGAGTTTCTTCCCAATTTTTCCCCAGTCATTGCTGACCAGTACCTCTTTATTTTTGTCAAGCTTGAGGAGGATAACATATGCTTGTTCTATAATTTGCCCTTCGGGCAAACCCATCATTGTGTTTTAACGAGCCTAGCGATAGTGAAACTCGTTCTCGTCTAAAGACAAGTTTGTCGCTATTTAATGTTTTTAGCGAGTCTAACGACAAAGATAACTCGGTCCTTTTCATTTTTAGAGAGTCTGAAAAGGTACGTAAAGTCAACTCCGAAAGTCCTTTTTCGTCATCTAATCCCTTAAGTCCAAAAAAGTATAAAACAATACAGAAGGGATGAATTTTCGATAGTTTTTACGAGCCGAACAAAACAAGCGCTCGATCTTTTTGTGCAATAATCCCTCAGGTCCAAAAAGATTAAAATCTAGAGGAGGGATAGCACTTCCGGTCGCTTTAACGAGCTGGAAGGCCAAAACTCAGCAATCTTTTCATATTTTACGAGTCAAATGAAAAGAGCTTAAAGAAGACTCGTCTTTTGAGGAACGAGTGATAAAACGGGTTAGCAGCTGATTCCATGTAAGGGTTGGAATTTTCCAATCACGGCAGTGTCACAAGGATGGCTAGTGAAATCACTCTTCGCAGCTATTCCTCAAAATGGGTAAACAATCAAATGGAGGTGAATGATCGGCCAATGAAAAGTGGAGGTGACGGTGCAAACACGACCAAGGCTTTAGTGGCTGATAATGTTACATTCACAATGGTTATTTACCGGAGGGTAGTTCATTTTTTAACGAGCTTAAACGCGGAAAAACACTGCTCGGTCTTATGTTTATTTTTTAACGAGCATGAACTATGTGCTAAAACTGCTTGATTATCCAGTCATATGATAAGAATGTCTCATGTAAGATGCCATTTTTTATGGAGCTTGCACCTTACAAAGCTATGCCCCGCATCCTTTCGTTATGCAAGTTCGGAAACGACTAATCCTACGAGTTTAAAGGGTTAGACCTACGGGTTTAAAGGGAGGACCTAAAAATTTAAAAAATAAATAGCCGCCCCTTGCTTGCACTCCAAAAGGTTTGCATGCCCCCATGTATAAAACAGAGTTTCAAGGTTACCTCTACTTCACTTCCGCCAAAACAATTGTTTTACCGAGAGAGGCCTACCTCTTTCAGGTTACCCAAAGATTGTTCTGTTAATCTTTCAAACAAAACACTTCTTCGGCGATGTCCACCGAGATAAACAAAGGTGAGTGACGATGCCCGCCAACTCACATAACTTTGACAAAAGAATCTTATTCTAGAACAAACCCTCTTCCAAACACGGACGGGGTACGGACTAGTCATATTCTCCCGCGGAAACCTACCCTATACCCAAAGTTTTCCTGCCGAAGCAGACCAGGACGCATGCCCCCTGGGTTCCAGTCATATCCCTCCGAATCACTCGCGCTCATCGGGAGGACGGACCATGGGTTGAGACATTTCTTGCGTGAAGAGACCATTTAGGGACGGTATATGACTATTTGTGATGCGTGATCCAGGAAATGAAAGCTGGTCCATGAGCTTGACCACTCTTCCTTCATGCGGAAAACAGATTATTCTAAAGAGTGAGGAGACAATGGCTCCCATGCAATATATATAGTCTCGTCCAAGGAGTAGGTTATAATCCAAGGGTCCTTGAATGACCATCACATTCATTTGAACGGTCTTCCCTTTCAACGTCATAGGCACATTGGGGAGGATCCCTAAAGGTCGACTGGTTCCTTTATCAAAGCCTGTCAGATTTCTCATTTCAGGCAAAAGCGCTGGTGAACCAAGCGCTTTCCAAGCAGTGGAGGAAAGGATACTCACAGATGCCCCTTCATCAATGATGGTGCCAACCATGACCATTCTATATATTTGGACGATAATTCTGAATGGTATGCTTGCTGGCAAACGGGGTCTGCCTAGTTGGTTCCAGTCGAAGGAGACAACTAGGTTGCTTGGTGGTGGGACCGAGTAAACGGCCAGGTATCGCTCTGACGAACTTCCTTCCTGCGATAAAGGAATGGGGGGAGTGCCCCCGTGCTCGTCGGAGTCTGTGTTGATGAAGAGAATTTGGATGGTGTCATCTTTATCCTCTTCAGTGACTATATCATTCGAAGATAAATCCTCTAAAGGAAAGACCGGGTCAACTGCCACCTCGACCTTTTGACTTTCGTCGGGTATGGATTCAGCTGGTTCATCTTCAATGACTGGCGCTTCAGCTGACCACTTGAGCAGGCCAGCTGGATTTTCAACTAACGAAGGACTCGGCAAGAGTTTTTTATATCTAGGAGGAAGTCGTAACGGTGAAACCGGACGATCATCCAAAACTCTTTTCGCTTCGTCTAAGAAGGGACAACGGTGGATGGCGTGATCGCCTTCGCACAATCTACAGGGAGATCTAGCTCTCCCTTTTTGTCCAAGGAATTCACTTTTGCTAGTTGACGACATGCATTCAACATGGCTATCAGAGGTTGATGCCATCGGATTGTGCAAACGGGGAGACCAGTCCCTTAGTATCCGAGGGATGCAGGGACAATCTCTGTGGAAGTGGTCTCCCTTGCATATGACACATGGCAATTTAGGCCTAGTCAGTGCTGTGTGTGGATTTTTGTCAGACGACACTTGTTTGCCCCCAGTCGCTTTTGGCTCCTTCTTCTTCTTCTCTTTCTTCTTCTTTTCCTTCTTCTCCTTAGGAACTTGGTTTTTTGTTTTACCAGTTCCTTCAAGCGAAGAGGAAGGAGGAGAGGAAGAATTAGAGGAAGTAGAAGGCTGGTGGGCAACTCTGGACTGGTCTAACTGTTGATTCGATTGTTCAAAAATAGTGGTGTTCTGAACGACATTGGTTGAGAAGAGCCAGACCGGCAAGCCAATTGTCAGTCCTGGAAGCGACAATGTGGCCATATGGGGCGCACCAACATCTCCCCAAGAGGAGAAGGGACTAGGATTTCCACCAAGGGGAATTCCTTGGTTGGTGGGTTCCATTTTCTCAACCTAAAGATCAACGCAGGAAAAATGGGTGATTGTTCCGTTTAAAATAAATTTTAATGACGCTTTAGAGACAACTTGCTTTTTCAGTTTTAAAGAGTCGAGAAAAAGCTAAAGATGACTCTAGTCTCCTTCGATGTTTTAACGAGCCCGAAGTGACAAATGCTCGGATGGAATTTTTCCGTTATAGAGTCTGAAAAAGGCCAAAAGGAACTGCTCTAGAGTTCTAGGTAGAGGGTGTGCCAAACTTTTCGCAAAACCGCAGAATACTTTTTAAGGTACGGGCGATCAATCTTCCCGAATGCTGTGTTCAGTGCATTGCGATCAGTAGGGCGGCCGACACGGCTTCCTAAGGATAAAGGTTTTATGCCTATAGGGGTCTCCCAATATATACTCGACGGTACGTGGGAGCACAATCCGTATTGGTGCTATCGTCCCTCAGGAGGAATCACCCAACCATCAGCGAGATCGACAGTCACCAGGTTTTACGACGCTGGAACACGTCTCTAGCCTAGACCTCTATGTTGTGCGTTACGTCACAAAGCGTTGTTAAGTTCATTCAATTTATTTTAGGTTGATCTTTCTTAGAAGTTTGCCTTTTTGGATCACCACGAGATGTATGATACAATTCCTAAATGCAGTCTAAAGATGATAAGCAAGCTTTTATATCTTTTCAACAATGAAAATCCTAGCTACAAGGGGAAAAGAAAGACACAATCTTTTCTCAAAGAGCATAGAGCACACTGTAAATGCACTTTTCCTAAATCAAAGCATGCAAACTATCAAAATGCAAATGCACATATGCATGTATTTGTTTTCGCTTTCTTAATATTGATGCCTAAAAAGAAAGCTGTTGTACAAATTTGAATTCGATTTCAAGTGAAAACATAAACAAGTTCCTTTTTCAAAATCAAAAAGACGATTACGACACTTTATGATTTACTTGTTTCGACACTAGAAATGCATAAATTCAAACCAAACGACAAAAGTAAAAGCTCAATCAACTGTGAACAGCAAACAAACTCACTCCTAAGATCAAAACGACACTTACGACAGGTCTAGATCTAAGGGCGACAGTATGACTAATTTACTTTTGTAATGGGAAACTGCAAATGATGTAACAAATACACAAAGAACAAATACAGTTTCTTTATACAACCGAGGCGGAATTGAGGCAAAGAAAAGGGGTCTCAGATAGGTACACTGACTGATAACAGACTGCAAAAAACAGAGATAAAACTGAGCAAAAGGAAGCAGGGAACCACAGCTGCACAAGGCAAAGGCTGATCAGCGCACCCTCAGCACAGAGAAACTGAACTTCAGCGCAGGTATCCTTCACGGGACCTGCGTTGAAATGTAGAACCTCTTCATAGAGTCTGCGCTGAAGCAGAAACGAGAGTTGTTTCTGGGTTTTGGGTCACAGTTTGCCGTTAAATCTACAGTTTTTGGCCGGATCAAAGCTATCAATTAGGTACAATTAGGAGGATGATTTAAAGGAGGACTAAGATCTATCACAAAGGGTTGTTAGAGAACTTGTGGATCAGTTTGTTCAGATCATAAAAACAGGCCCAGTGAGTGGACTAGACTGGCAGATCTCTACTTTGCATTTGAAAATGGCAAATGCATTTCGATTCGACACTCCTGAGTTTATGAGAAGAACAACAATAGAAACACAAATAAACTAACAAGATACAATCCCTAGTGGAGTCGCCAATTTGTTGTTGGGAAAAGTATCCAATTCGGAATGCCCCTATCCCACTCTAAGGTGTGATAGTGCCTTAACAACAAACGAGGTAAACTAATTGAGTATTCTTCTTTATGAAATGTAAATGAGGAAGAAGGATCTAACTAACCTGTGTCTTCCACTAGTTTGTCGATCCAAATCACTCCTCTCTTCAGTAGCTCCCAGCTCCTTGCTCCTTTACCGGCCCAGCTTCACCGAATTCCTGCAAGATCACAAGAGAGAGAAACTACACGAAGATACAGATATACATTCATAAAAAGCTCAAGATCAGATTAAGCTAAACATGTAAGCATAACAAAACATCATTGGTACACAGCATGTAGGAGAAACTCAAATAGTTTATTGATATGATAATAAAGTCCAAGAGGAGATACAACCAAGTGAGTTCCGATCTAGCATCTACCTCCCAGCAAAGGAATCCCTTCCTCTCCTCCAATAAAGCATAAATCACCCAATGTACTAATCTCAATCTCAAACCAACAACAATTCTCTGCAAAGTACAAAATTCCAGCCTCCTGAACCTCTAGGTGAGAGATCCATATATAGATGTAAGTAGAGAGGATGAGTCAGCTTATGTTTTGACTTGTGGCTTCTCTCTGTCAGTTCTTGCTTCCACTTGGAGGTTGAGAACCTATTACTCATCACTAGTCGAATTCATTGAGGCAAGTGTCATTGGAGAAGATTCTGGAAGCTTCCAGGGTCTTTCCACCTCGTTGAATGAGCTTGCCATTTGTCATTTCCCGCTCAGCGCACCCTAGTAGTGCTTCCACCTGCGTTGCAGTGCACCTAGCCAGTGTAGTCTCTGCATTTCAACGCAGGCAGCTAGTGGACCCTCTGAATTGATCCTGAATTGACTATTTCTGAGTGGTTTTTGGTGGAGAACTTCTGGGAGAAGCTGTCATTGGTTGACCTTGTTCCTTTAGGAGATGTAACAACATCTTTAGGGACTTTGGATCCTTTCAATTATGGAAATTTCATGCTTATAGCTGTAAGGCACAAAAATGTCTATAACAAGCACCCCAACCAACTCCCACTCCTCATAAAACACCAAAGCCTACTCCTCCATGCGCTTTCTGTGATTTCATTAGGCATGCCAACAATAATTGTCATGAACTCCCTCATATTAAGAGCGTGGTCTCCAATACTTTCCCAGACTCTAACATTCCTAAGGTTCATGTCACCTTACCTGAATCCACCAAGAAGAAAAAATCCTTATGCACAAACCACCCTTGTGATTTGTGTGGTAACCATGGACATTACTCCCATCATTTTCCCCATATCAAATATTTTTGTGATACACTTCAAGTGCTTCACGAGTTAGATGTCACTTGTATTAATTCCACTTCCCCTCTACCTGTGAGTTCTGACCCCACTGCCTTTCTAGAATAGGGGGTTTCCCAACCCACCATTATGATTCCCCCTCCTGAAGTTGAGATGACAAACACCCTATTCTCTACCTATCGTCATCCATGGGATCAATATATTGGGACTCTCTTGGAGTTTCCTATTGTGATTTTGTTGAACCCTCTTTATCAAATACTTCGGTCTCAACATCGACATATGTCACAACTACTAGTCATTTGTCCATCCCTTCCAATGATGTGCATGTGAATGTTGTCTCCTGTGATGATGATTGTTTCCATCACCCCTTACTGCAAACCCATAAATTCAAACCGCATACACCTTGTGTCCATTATGTTTACACCCGATGTTTGAGTAAGGAGGCATCTGCTTTTGAGAGTCTAGGAGAAGCAATTCTCCCCAACCCTCTTGGTGCATCTGGTAGTTTCAACTCTAGTGCCACTATTCTTCCCTATATTAAAGAACTTCTAGAGTCCCACCTCACTCCAGACCACCTTAGGGATGATCCAATTAATCATTCTTCCATCTTCCATCAACAACCAAGTCCCTTAGACATTGGTGTTGTTCCACCATCATGTTTTCTAAGTGAGAATCAATTCATTATATCCAAAGCTACTCTTTCGTATGGTGACACCATGAATGTGAAACTAGAATTTTAGTCCATTTGAGTCATATAGGAAGTGCCAAGTGAGATTGGTAATCCACCATTTCCTTTCTCATATTGCACCCATCACACATTCTTCCCATAGGAAGACATCCATAAAATAAACAAATGGCAAACCACATCATCCAAATGTGTTTAGAGTCCACTATTATAAATAAACTTTGCATGTCCATAGCATGCTATAACCATACATACAAAACCAGGGGACACTCTTTTCCCTACATATCCTCATCATCCTCTAAAGGATCTTGTGTCAGTAGGCCTATATGCTTGAATCACTTATTTGAGCACTTGGAACACAATGGAATTCCACAAACTCATACAACTAGGGGAATCATTCCCATGTTTGCATACCATATCAATCCCTACAGGTTTTAACCCTATACAAAAATTACCTGCATACGAATTCTTAAACAAAGAAAATAAACAATGCGAGAGCATAACCCATAAAACACATATGCACAGAGATTTTTTCCCTGGATCCCAAAACCGGGACTACCAGCTTGATTTTTCATTATGTTCCTTTCAATGTTACAATACATATTTATACATGCCGAAGCATCCAATACCATGGACCGAAAAACCATCGCATCCAATACCATGTGCGAAAAACATGCACAAAACCATAGGTAGGTTCGCCCAACCTAATATAGGGTCCAAAAACATTTTTCCCGAGGCGCTGCCCCGGACCCCGTAGAGGGGGGCTACCCGCCCCCCTCAAACCCCCCGGACAGGGGGGGCTGCCGCCCCCCCTGTGACCCCCCCGCTGCGCAATCGGCACAACGAATGGGGGCTGCCGCCCCCCTCTAACCCCCCGTTTAACTACGTAGGTTAGTCGTGGAAAGAATATAACACAACCCAACAATCTCCCACTTGTTGTTTTCTTTCCACAGGGGGCCACAGGAGAGCTTAGTCATTTTTCCAACCCTGAAAACACCCATTGTTTCTCTACACCAAGAGAACTTCTCAGAGCTCACAGATTTTGTCAATGCATCTGCAGTATTCTTCAAAGTGTCCACCTTTACCAGCAACACCTTTTTGTCTTCTATCATATCCCTCACAAAGTGATACTGAACATCAATGTGCTTTGTCTTTGAATGATAAGCAGGGTTCTTTGCCAAGAAAATTTCACTTTGGCTGTCACAGTCTATTCTTATAGCTTCCTGTACTAACCCCATACTTGAACACAATCTTTGCAACCAAACTGCTTCCTTGCTTGCATGAGTGGCTGCCATGTATTCTGCCTCTGTAGTTGATAGTGCCACTACAGATTGTTTCTTACTCATCCAACTGACTGCACCTCCAAATAGGTTAAACACATACCCACTTGTAGATCTTCTCTGATCCAGATCTCCAGCCCAGTCTGCATCAACAAAACCATGAATATCCAACACTCTGTCCAATCCTGGTCTTCCTTGGTAGCACAAACCATAATCACTAGTGCCACGCAAATACCTGAAAACCCGCTTCACTGCTATCCAGTGCTCCTTCCCAGGTTTTGACATAAACCTGCTCAATACTCCCACTGCATGTGCAATGTCTGGTCTAGTACAGACCATTGCATACATCAGGCTACCGACTGCACTTGCATATGGAACACGGGACATGTCCTCTTCCTCTTCTTGTGTCTTGGGACACTGTTCAGCAGATAACCTCACACCTACAGGAATAGGAACCTTCACCGGTTTACTATCCTGCATATTAAACCTCTGCAGTATTGTCTCGACATACTTCCTCTGGTTTAACCAGAGCTTCCTCTTTGCCCGATCTCTTTTAATTTCCATGCCCAAAATATAGTTTGCAGCACCAAGATCTTTCATGTCAAATTTGGAGGACAATTGGGTCTTCAAATCCTGGATAATTTCTTTGTCATTTCCAACCAGCAACATATCATCCACATACAAGACCAGATAAATAACACGGTCACCAATTAATTTAAAATGCACACAATGATCTGCTTTGCTTCTGGTGAAGCCAAGTCCCCGTATAAATGTATCAAATTTCTGATACCACATCCTTGGTGACTGTTTTAACCCATACAAAGACTTCTTTAACTTGCATACCAGTTCTTTCTTACCCTTCACTACAAAGCCTTCAGGTTGCCTCATGTAGATTTCCTCTTCCAAATCCCCGTGAAGAAATGATGTCTTCACATCCATCTGTTCTACCTCAAAATCAAAAGTAGCAGCAACAGATAAAAGTAATCTAATAGAAGCTACCTTGGCAACAGGAGAAAAAATATCACCAAAATCAATTCCCGGCACCCGGGAATAACCTTTTGCTACCAACCGAGCTTTGTATTTCTCCACCTTTCCTTCTGCATTAGTCTTCTTCTTGAACACCCATTTGCTGCCAATGGGTTTCCTTCCAGCCGGCAACTCTACCAGATCCCAAGCCTCATTTTTGTGCAAAGATGCCATTTCATCAACCATGGCCTCTTTCCAGAGTTTTCCATCCTCTGAATCCACTGCTTCCTTCACAGTTCTGGGATCATCATCAGTAACAGACAAAGCAAAATTTGAACTGAAAGCCGATGGATTATACCTTTCTGGCTGCCTTCTTTCTCGACCTGATCTTCTCACAGCCGGAGTTTGTGGCTCTTCATCTTCTGATTCCTCCTCTGCTGCAGAGTCTGATTCTTCCTCCTTTGGCTCAAACTCTATCTTCTCAGGTTCCTTTGGTTGGACTTCATGTTGAATAACATCTTTTACCTCTCTGAACACCACATCTTGGCTGTACACAACCTTCCGTGTGACTGGGTTCCAAAGCTTATAACCCTTTAAACCATCCTTATACCCAATAAAGATGCACTTTTCAGATTTACTATCCAACTTGGTTCGTTTCTCCTTTGGAACATGTACATATGCATCACATCCAAATACCCTCAGATGTGAAAGAGAGGGTTTCTTACCAGTCCATACTTCTTGTGGAGTCTTATCCTCCAATGCTGATGAGGGTGATCTGTTGATCAGGTAACGTGCAGTATCCACCGCCTCTGCCCAGAATTCCTGTCCTAACCCGGCACCACTGAGCATGCTTCTTGCCCTTTCCATCAACGTCTTGTTCATTCTTTCTGCGACTCCATTTTGCTGAGGTGTATATGGAGTAGTCTTCTGCCGTGCTATACCACACTTCTTACAAAATTCTTCAAATTCCTTGCTGCAAAATTCTCCACCATTATCTATCCTCAGCACCTTTATCTTCTTCTCTATCTGATTTTCCACTAGAGCCTTAAATTCTTTAAACCTGTCAAAGACTTCATATTTCTTCTTAAGGAAATATATCCATGTATTCCTTGAGAAGTCATCTATGAATGATACATAGTACACAGACTTACCCAGTGATGGAACCTTCACAGGTCCAAACACATCACTGTGCACAAGCTCTAATATCTGTTTCGTCCTCTTACCACCAGAGGGGAAACTCACTCGATTCTGCTTCCCATACACACAATTTTCACAGAAATCAAAATCCAGAGAGCTATCATTCATACCTTCTACCATACCTTTACCATGAAGTATTCGAAGGCCCTTCTCTCCAATATGTCCAAGCCTTTGATGCCACAACATGGTCTTCTCTCCAGAGACCACTAGATTTTCTACTCCATTTTCAGGAACCATAGAACTATTGCACCCATCAACAATAGTGCTACCTTGCAGCCTTTACAGAGTTCCAATCCGAACTCCCCGCATCAATATCAGTGCTCCTCGAACCATCTTGCAGGTATCTTTCTCGAACACTGTCTTTACACCTGCATCATCCAACTTTCTTACAGAAATCAGATTTCTGGCCAATGCAGGAATATGTAGAACACCCGGAAGTGTTCTAACCCTTCCACCTTGCAACTTCAACTTTACTTTTCCCCGACCAATGATTCTAGCCTTCCTATCATCTCCTAAGAAGACATCACCACCATCGTATTTCTCATACTCGCAGAACCACTCTCTATGGGGAGTGAAGTGAAAGCATGCACCTGAGTCAATCAACCATGCCTCATGATCTACATGTGTACTTGAAGAAGCCAAGTACACATCCCCACCTTCATCTGAGGTGGTTTTCACCTCTGCAGAAGGAGCATCATCAGATCCCTTTCCTTTATCAGGAGATTTAGATTTACAATCCCTTCTGAAGTGCCCTTCTTTTCCGCATTTCCAGCACACCACCTTTGTAGGTTTTCCTGGAGATTTAGATCTCCCACTCGATGACTTATTTTTGTTTCTGTTCTGGGACCGTCCTCGTACAGACAAGGCATCACCATTCTGGTTGTCCATATTCTTCCGTCTCATCTCCTTCGTCAGCAAGGCTGAGACTATTTCATCAAACTGCAAAGCAGTTGCATTGCTACCTATTGCAATAACCAGACTATCCCACGAATATGGTAGAGAACACAATAGACTGATGCACTTATCTTCATCTGAAATTTTAATATCAACAGATAATAATTGACTTACCACAGTATTAAACGCATTCAGATGCTCTGTCACCGAGTCTCCATCTCTCATCCTCAGGTTATATAGCTTTTTCCGCAGGAACAGTTTATTCACCAGAGACTTAGATTGGTACAAAGTCCCTAACTTGACCCACAAAGCCTTTGCCGTAGCTTCCCCTGATACATTCAGCAATACTGAATCTGAGACACACAATCGTATTGTGCTCTTTGCCTTCCGATCCAATTTTTTCCATTCTTCATCGGTCACTCCCGATGGTTTAGTACCTGGATCTACTGCGATCCACTGATCTTTATCGACCAACAGATCCTCCATCTTGAGTTTCCACAACTCAAAAATCTGACCATTGAACTTCTCAATCTCGATCTTTCCACTGCTTGCCATCTTCTTTCACCACCAGAATCGATCTCGCAGATCTCCCACTGAACAATGTCTACCACAGGCCCGAGCGAAACCCCTCAGCAACAAAGGCGTCCCCTTGAAGCCAAAACAGCTCTGATACCAAATGTAGGTTTTAACCCTATACAAAAATTACCTGCATACGAATTCTTAAACAAAGAAAATAAACAATGCGAGAGCATAACCCATAAAACACATATGCACATAGATTTTTTCCCTGGATCCCAAAACCGGGACTACCAGCTTGATTTTTCATTATGTTCCTTTCAATGTTACAATACATATTTATACATGCCGAAGCATCCAATACCATGGACCGAAAAACCATCACGTCCAATACCATGTGCGAAAAACATGCACAAAACCATAGGTAGGTTCGCCCAACCTAATATAGGGTCCAAAAACATTTTTCCCGGGGCGTTGCCCCGGACCCCGTAGAGGGGGGCTACTCGCCCCCCTCAAACCCCCCGGACAGGGGGGGCTGCCGCCCCCCCTGTGACCCCCCCGCTGCGCAATCGGCGCAACGAAGGGGGACTCCCGCCCCCCTCTAACCTCCCATTTAACTACGTAGGTTAGTCGTGGAAAGAATATAACACAACCCAACAATCCCCTCCATCACATATGCTTGGGGGCTTGATGGAACCCCTGGACATCATCTCACTTGATTAACATTAGTCTCAAATTAAATCCCAATGATCTAGTTATGAATGATTATACTTCCATTCCATGGATAGTTTGTCCTACCAGCCTCTCTAGCGAGCCATGTACACATCACATATCATATATGCTTGATACCATATCTTCAAAAATTCTACTTTATGTGATTCCAAACTTACCATCCAGTCCCTATGTTTGCTTGGTGGGTGGGAATGATCCTAGACCTTCTCTAGAATTTCATTCCCGTATTCCTTTCTTACCTTGATTCTTTGCGAGGAACTCCTTCCAAGAATCACTAATGTCATTTTTAGACAAGTAAGGCCACCTAACTGAAGGTTACAGATCTAAATTCTAAAGGCCAAATTTTCCATTATGAGCCCACCAAGATTTAGGGACTTCTTCTCCTCTTCAAATTATACAACAACTCAGTATTCAAATGAATTGGATTTTGGGGCAAGAAGCCCTTTTATGGGAAAACCATTGTTTTTTTTCACCCATTGCAACCAAACCGTAGCTTAGTTTGACGAACCATCAAGACCATTGGAAATTGCTCACCGGTTTTTACACTGTGTCTTTGTTCATTTTTAGTAATTCGACACTTCACCACGAAGCTATTTTTTCCAAGAGGTTTCACTTTTTTGCCTATTAAAATTGAATTTCTTCATATGAGTAACCTATACTCTAGTACCACTTTACCTTTACACTGGTTGACTCACGTGTTGATTTTCTTCATTAGTAACCATTATTTACTCAAGTTTTTATGGTCTTGTATGGGCCTCCCCATGTGGTAGCATCATCAAGTCACCCTTGTTCAGAGCATCCGAGATGAGTCACACTTGCATCCATGGTGTCTATTCAGAGTTCCATTGAGTCCTATTATAACATATCATCCACCTTTGCATCACATTCATCCCATATTTTTCACATTTGGCCTCCATCTATATTGATCCATATTTGAAAAGCCTCCATTTGAAAAATTGACCATCCCTTCTGGAATCGAGTCAATCGATGCTAGGTCAATGGTGAGCTCCAGTATTGTAGCAATAATGCTACAACTCCTGGGGCTTCCTGTCTCTCATTTTATCAACCCGGTAGTTCGTACAAACTTGGAAGCGATGGTGCTGTATGCACAAGTACTAGCTCTTGTCGCAGCTGTCACTTGGTCAGCTAGCACAAGTCCGCTAGGGCTCAAGCCAACTTCTATAGGCTCTCAGAAGAAGCTTGCTAATTGATGGACGAAAGCTATTCTCAAAGGAAAAACTACTCTACTTGACAAAATGGACTGAAAGAAAATCAAAGCATGTAAACCTAGGAAACCCTAATTTAACTAGTCTAACCTCTACAATGCAAAACATGTGAATGAAACTTCTACCAATGCTGCTGTTACCTCTAATAAGTGCAAATGCATGGATCTAAACTACTTGCATCATGAAAGATATGTTTTTGTATTTTTCCCTTAAGTGTGTGGAATGATTGTGATTTTGTGCTAACTAGGGTTTGATTGTGCAGATGGGATGGAGAAGGAAGGAAAGCGTGGGACAGGTTGGGAAGGCTAGGAGAGGTCCCTAGGGATCCTTAACATCCATCCACAGAGGTTCCTCGCATTCAGATGCTCAGCAACCGAGAGAGTGGCCTCCTACAGGATGGCTGCAGGGGATCCTACAGGATACTCTGGTTTCTATAGGATGTCTACAAATGGCTACAGGATGACCTACCGTGAGTGTTTGGCGTGATGGAGGGATGATGAAATGGTAGAGGGAGATGTGTAAGGTAGGAATGAGGCTGGTGATGGCTGTAGAAGTGGAAGAATAGGATGGGAAGTGAGTGTAGGGAGTAGGTTGGAAGGTAAAGGGCTATGTCAACGAAAGGGCTAGAGAATGGAAGTACGTGAGGAGTGACAGACTTTGGGAGATGACATAGTAGAGCAGGGGTCAAAGATGTGTTTGCATGCGTGATCAAGATGGAGGACGAAGTAATGGAACGAGAGAAAGCAGTGTAAATGGAACAAATGCTTGTGACTATCACCAAACCGAAAATGCATTAACTTAGACTACCTGTGCTTATAAATTCAATGAACAGCAATCTAAACGCGAAGGAGAATGTGCATGAAGCCGTGGTAAAGGAGTGTGGTGCAGGTGTGAATCATGTGACAACATCTAACATAACGTGACTGTGTTTGCAGCAATCATGGAATAAAGAAATGCGTATTTTTGGTGGTTAGTCATGGACTTCACTCCAATCCCAGATGAGGTGGCAGTGAGCCTTAACAACCTTTTTGTTGGAGCTCCAATCGATTATATCTATCCTCTGCTACGCTAAGCAAGTCGAAACAAATTCACCATAAGCAACTCCTATCTAACTCATGAAAAAGACCAACTTAACAACCTGTAATTCGAATTGCATGTGCAAATGAAAAGCTCAAAGTGCTAAAATGAAATGGAAACAACACTACAGCAGAGGGGATCTATGGCTCTCAGGTTGGGCCCTAACCTGAGAGCTATAGTCTCCTTAAGAAAACTCAGAACTAGATCAGAATCTGCCTTCTTTATTCATAATCTGATATCATGCCAAATTGGCTTACAAAAAGGAACAAAAACTGAGCTGTGCTCGAAAATTACAATAGCAATACGAGAGTTTCAACAACCTATCCAAGGCTAAGGCCTCTATACTTATACAAAAACGATGATCCAACAAGTGTCCTTGATTTTAGGAGCTCGGCTGTCCAACTAGAGTTTAACTGCTGATCCTGTAGGACGGTCATAACTGCTGTTCCTGTAGAGCAGTTTATAACTGCTGTTCCTGTAGAATAGCTGGCCGCTTCTAAGCTCGGAGGGGAGATGGATTGGAGCTCGGAGTTCTTGGTGGGAATCACGAGGAATGTCCCCAAGACCGTGGACATCCTCTCCTAAAAGTCAGCAGTGCCACCTCATTGTCTCCTTGTCTCCTTTTTCGTTGTCTTTTGCTCCCTTTTAATGCCAAAACCTGGAATCACAATGCATTAGTCACGTAGATAGAGTGCCTACCCTTCTTCCTACAAACAACATGAATAAACTAAGAAATGCATGCATAAGCAGTAAAAAATGAATGGTTTGAGCAAGTAGAATAGGCCAAAATGAGCCCAAATTGTACCAAAATTGGGGCTCATCAGTCAACCATGCATATTATTCTCTAACAAGGGAAGTTGTCAATTCACCTCTCATCTTGTCTCCTTCCATAATCATCCCTGATGTTAGTCCATCAGTCACATTACTATGATCCTCATGTATTAAGGAATCCTTGTTTCCTCAACTCTGGCAGGCTCTCTTCTATTAAATTCAACACATTTATTCTAGGAGAGTCATTTCGAGGGCAGTGTACCTTGGTTCCAGCTTCCATATTTGTTCGGTGCCTTAAATCAAGCAAAGGGAATCCCCATTTCCCTTTGACTTGGTTGATTCTCGCATGCTTGATTTTATCTCATTATCGCACAGTTGAGAATAGTACACTTGATGGTACAGTGATTCACCAAATTGTACCAGCTTTTCCAGATGTGTGTGATATATTTTAGACCTAACGAGGGGGTGGCCCTTCAAGTACCCCCCCACATGCCTAGATGTTTGTTGGCTTATAGGGGCCTGACCCAGATTCAGAAGAGTTATTAGCTAAACAAATCTTGTAGCTACTAGCCCTTTCTGCAATAGTCCACGGAGCGTGGACTGAGGTCTCACCTGAGGTAGCAGAGGAGGGTGCTAGAACCAGGTTTCGCACCCTTGGGATGTCTTGATGTGGTCTGGAGGATTCGCGCACCGTTCTATGGTCTCGTGCCACTCTGCTTGTATGTAGATTCGAAACACAGAAAATCCTTACTATTTATTAACACTAAGTTTTTTATAGATCAGATCTATTTCTTACAGTCTTTAAGCAAACATTTAATAGATATAACCAATTCTCGTACCCAGAAATGTTATAGATTTGTATAAAATTAGAACATAAGCATAAGCACACAGAACAAACAAATATTTAAACCATAAATTAACCAAATCCACAATATTTCAGAAGCAACACAGTGTTTTAGAATCAACTTATCTTTGTTCAACTCTTTGCCAATACAACTAGATCTACCCTGCGCACGCAGCTGCAGCGGTCCACGCACACAGCTGCAAACTCTAACATTCCTCTGCGCACACAGCTGCAAAGCCTCTATCTATCTACCAACACCCTTGACTCGAACTTACAGACGCTTCAAGACTTCTCTCTTCATAAACCCATTACATTCGAGATCCAAATTACATTCCAAAAATTGACTTCTAACCATAGAGCCTTTCTCTATTTATACATTCCCATGCTCCATGGACCATGGGCAGGCCGACTCACTTCTTATTATTTTACATTATTTCGAGTGGACAACCTTTTGACTTGACTTCTTACAATTCGAGCTCCATGCACTTCAAAAAGTATTTACCATACTCTTTACCCAAAATTGCAGGCTTTGAGACCCAAAAATGTTACACGAGGCCTATGCTACCCAATAGTCCCCCAACACAAACATTGTGACTCATCCTGAGTCAATTGGCTAGTGTGACAATCTTTGTGTGGAGGTTAGTCAACAACTTCTGCGCTTCGCTTGTACTTGTAGAAAACTCTTTTGCCATCTGCTATACCTGTTCGACGCGATCTGCCGACACATCAGTCTTTGTTTCAACTGCCTCGTTGCGTGCATATTCAGCCTGCATGTGTGCCACCTTGCACTCGATGGAAGTGGAAACCGTGAATGCCTCATAAAGCCATGGCTAGAGACGTTCTTTAAGCACAGCTTCCTTCTACCGAGTCGCATCGACCCATGCCTGGAGAGCCTGGGCCTCCCTCATTCGGGCTAGTCATTGTGTGATGGCGATTGATTGTATAGTTCCCTGAACGTTGTCATATGCCTGCTATAATTCCCGCACTTCTATTTCCACCTGCTGTAGCGTGGGGTCATCCTATAGAGATGTGAGTGTCAATAGGGACTGATCCAACAATCCTGAGCAATCTTGGACCACGCGCTTTATGACTTCCAACCCTGCTTGAATTTCACTGCGTCACTATTCGCAAACCTCTGGTGGTGTGGGTGGTTGCACATGCAGCCGTAACTCTGTAATCTGCAAATTTAATTCCCACTGAACTCTTGCGGCCTCTTCCCAGACTGTACAGAATCCTATCGCCATGTGATGGATCTTATCAGTTATTGGAAGTTCCGCTGGGACAGCCAACTCTGGTACCTTGCTGTAAGCCTCTGCCATGGCCTGCTCCACCTCTTGGTTGTGGGCAATCAAGTCATCACGCTGTAAGCTGACCTGCTCTAGATTTTCCTTATGCTCTACTAAAATTTGGAGGGTACGACCTTCCCTGGTACGCAGCTCAGTGGTTACCACATCCTGCAATTGGTAGATGGTTTCGCGAGGTAGAGCAGTCAAATTCAACTCCCAACATCGCATGTTCCCCTCGGCTTTGGCTCGGACAGCACCTGCTGGCAATGCTAAAGTTTTCATTGTGTGACTACACCCGGTCTGCTCAACGGTGCTTATATCATCCACGCGGTTTGGTAACATCCCTTCCGAGGATCGCACCTGTGGTGCCTGCAGCTGCGCTCTGAGCTCCCCCAACACAGTTGTCTGCTTTGTCATCAATTCTTCTAATGCGCCAGCAGTGACATTGCACGCTGGTTTTCCACTATCCAGAAATTCTTTTTCCAAGGTCTTGGTAGTTTTTGACTTCTTGCGTGCATGTGGCGATTCCTTATTGCGTAGCCTTTTTCCTTGGAGCGAGGTTGTGTAAGGTTCGTGCACTCCTGTGTCTCAGATTCCTTCTACATGTCCTATTCCAAGGACATTCCTTGATCCTCCATAAGTTGGTCGACAAGTGATTCCTCTGTCACCTCTTGCAGCGAAGCGGACTGTTGTCCCTGTCGTGCCCTTTCTGCCAGTTTAGTGAGTCACAACTAGATTTCCTTCTTTCGCTGCTGTGTTGCCATCCTTTCTAATGTGGCCATCTCTAGAGCACACCACTCTAGAGGCCATGCTGCCAATACCTCGTAAATTGCATCACCTGTGGCAATAAACGGGAGCTTTACCCATGTTCACTTTGGATCCTTCCGCACCCCCATATATAGGTTGTGCATCTCTGTTTTGAACTTGGCCATGCTGAGCAACTTGTCGTAGACTATTGGGGACATCCACAGTCTGTGCATGATCCATGTCTGAATACTTTCTTCCATGAATATCCAAAATAACTTGATCTCCCAGACCCTCGTGGCGTCGTTCGTAGCCTAGAGCGAAGAAAACCACACTGCTTCAGGTAGGGTGGGCTCAATGCTGGGAAACTGGCTACCCTATGGCAATTCTCCTACAACCAAAAGGATTGATAGTAGCAACCATGAATAATGGAAAGTATTACCTTTCTCTTGTGCTTCCTTGCAATTGGTAAGAAATTCCTCACATAAGAGTTGCACCCAGTTGAACTGGACTCCTTCTACACACTGCCCTGCAAGTGCAATAACAGGGGCTGGCACCTCATCTGCATGACATTTCCTCATAAGTTTACTGGCTAGTAGTTGGGTGGAAACTCACACCCCTTGGTCGTTGATGCTTGCTATTACATACCCATGCTTCCATTTTTCCAGCTTATATTTGGCATTCATTATTTCTGCCAGACCCACTTCGCTACTGGTTCCGACAATGTCTGTGGGGTTGTTCCCTTTAATCGGTAGGTGAGTAATCTAGTGGACTAAATCGGCTATGATTGAAATCGGATATTCCAACCAGAGATACCCATTGTGTACCAAACAGAGTAGCTGTCGGATCAAAAAAATGGTGATGGCCACGCGGTGATAGTGAGGTATCCATCTCAGCTAAAGTAAGCCTGCCTTTTCCACACCCAACAACCATTTTCGTGGTAGAAATTTATCTGTGGCCAATTGGGGGAACTTGTCACTATCCGCTAGATCCCAATCTTCGAACTTGATACTTGGTACTTGACCCAGCAGCAAACTGTCAAACCTTATCTCATCTGGAAGAAGCGGGGTTTGTAGCGTACTCTTTGCAATGTCCAGGTCCTTCGGAATCTTTTCTGTGTCGTTCAATGGGGAGACATATGGGGGTAATGGAGGTATTCTGAATGCATCTTCTTCATCCTCATCCTATGCTTCAATTTGGGCGATCAGGTCTTGCAAATCGTTGTCGTCCTCGGCGGGTTCGGTGGTGATGGCCTTACCCTTTTTGGCTACTAACCTTTTGCTGAATCTTGGTGACACCCTGACTAGCCCCATCATCTACTTGTTTTTCTAGGGTCGCAGTGTGCGTGGGGACTTTGGAACCTTGGGGCCCGCAGTCACTTCATCTAGTTCTTCCTGGGTTGGATGCAGTTCTTCCGTGAACTGTGCTCAGGTTCTTACCATGGAGCTCATGGGGCCTCTGGTGGCAGGGTGTTTGCTGGTCATCACTAGTTCAGATCTCACCTTTCCTAGTGTTGGCTAGAGGGTGTTATAGAAGCATGCAAATTTGAATATATTTCTTCCCTCCACTTCTTGGTCATTAATAGCTTCTAGTCAACAGTTCTTTTTGTATCTATCTCGGAACTTCTGTCTTAATGACCCACCACCTACTCCTCTATGCCGTAGCAGGAACTTCTTGTTAGGAATAGTGGCGTTAACAGTCACCTGCCAACCACCCCAGGCGGCAGCGCAACCCTTTTGGCGCAGCCGCGGTCATGCTATCCGACTGGTCTTGGACGGGTCCTCCTTTCCGTGCCGACCTTTTGTAGGCTTGTTTATACTCCCATGCCCTTTTTCAACTGTGGGGAGCACTGAGACTGTGCTTTCCATAACTAGTCAGGTGGTCGCACCTCCGGTCCGATGTCTCAGCTTTCGTGCTAGCCTGGGCTACGAGCACCTTTCAAGTGCCTTTGTAGTCGTTATCTCTTCGTGTGCTGTTGGGTGGGGTGTATCCTCCCATAGGTGCGAGCGCAGCCATGATAGCAGGGTCGCGGCTCGTTCTGGGTTTGCGGGAAACCCAACCGGGCTTGATTCCCTTATGTACAGACTTGTGTGGCCTCCATAGGTGTCGCTACATTTCATCCTGCTGATTTCCTCTACTACGTCTTTCTTTCTTAGCCGCGCCCATGGTTCATTGGTTTCGTGAGGCCTGCTGCTACCCTGCTTATTCTGAGCTCCCTCCTATCCTATTGTTAACAACCTCATCTTCGCCTCCTTTCCAGTATAGGCCCATCGACCCCATGGTATCTACAACTTCCTAGTGGGTTGTTTTATCGGGTGGACGTTGTGCGTGCTTCCCCCTATTCCCCTCCTAACTTTGTCATGGGCTGCTAGTGAGCCAAATTGTAGGTTGGGTCTCTACACAACATACACCTGCAGCCTACGCTGGTGATGGATGCTTACCCCATCTGGCCCTCCAACCCGTGCGCACACATACCTCCAACATCCGCACCACTTTCACTGAATCTTCAGGCCTGTATTCCCTTTGTGAGAAATTGTCGTGCGCGGTGCCTCTGCTGGGGCATCCTGCGGCTTTTGTCTCAGATTTTTTGTTTCGCATTGGTTGACTGGATCCTTTGCCTTCGTGGCATCCTTATCAGCTGGCCGCTCCTTGGCCTCTATCGTTACACTTCTTAGTGACCTAACCATCCTATTACAATTTACTGTCATTACCTCATGCAATCCGTTCTGACATCTCTCAATCTCTTCATTTGAGTTTGACGTGCAAGAACTGTCACGGTCCCATGAGATTCTTCCGTCCACTGTCAGATTCACTCAGTCCTGATCTTGTGCTGTGATTTGGTAGATACAGTCCAGTTCATCGTCACTGTCCTTGTTGTGCACTGGCTCCGTATAGTGCGCTCCTTCGGCTAGGTCCAGTAAAACCACTACGCGGAGAGATTTTTTTTTGAATATCATTTTTCGTTTCTTTAGGTTGATGACTCCATTCATATTCGTTGCCTAGTCTATCCCTAACAATGCAGGATATGGTTTACTATCATCCACGATTTCTATGACCTCAAAATCAGTTTGAGTGCTTGCACTGTCGATGTCTACTGTAACTCCTTGTAGTCTTCCCATAGGCAAGATTTTCTATTGGTTCGCCATCCGTAATTGGATAGGAGACCATTGTAGTGTGGGCCTGCCCATGTGCTCCCAGGTCTGTTTAGGTAGGACATTTTCATTTGACCCCAAGTCCAGAATGACCTGATCCATCTCATAGTCCCCAATCTGGGTAGTCAATCGCATTTCCCACCCAGTACGCAATTCCTGCTTGCCTAGTTTCCAGATCATTCAAGGTTTATCTGATCCTGCGCACCTAGTTATCAACTCTTGCAATCCCTTCACCACTTTACTATCCTGCAGTAGCTTCATGCATGTTTCTAAGAAGGTAGTTAGCATAGAAGTATCTGACTCTGTTTGATCCTTGCTGCCCAAAGTAGAAGCTTTCGCGAAGCTCTTCTTAGCTTCCATAAATGTTTCCTTCGTGCACTTCAAATCAAATTCTGGTTGTTTGGTAGGGGCCTTACGAACCCATGCATCCCCCTCTGGTTGCTTCCCCTTATCTTCTCCTGTAGTTGCACCACTTCTGAGCATCATATTCATGTTAGGGTCTTCTTCGCGCGGTTCAACCTTCATCATTTGGACGTTTTGAGTGGGAGTAGCTGGAAGCACCCCTTTCTCCCGCATCCAAGTAATTAGTGTGAGGCAATTGAATGCTTCATGTTCAAATTGGTAGCAGTAAAGGCAACAAGATTTGGTCAGGTTCATGCAATCACATGCGTAGTGCCTCAGTCCTCCACAATTATAGCAGATTAATTGTCGCCACCCGCGTTTGGGTCCCATTCCCCCTCGGCCCCGTCCGTGTCCTTGGAATCCTCCCCGTGCTATTACTGTGGCCGGATTCTACCTGTGCACCTCCATCTACATTTTGTACATAGGTGTTCGATCCATCAACAATTCATAACTTCAACAATTTCTTTCATCATGGCCCACCGTCCCATAAAAGTTGCAAAACAACTACTGGGGGGGTTGTCTCAGGTTTTGTAATAGATGATAGTTGTTTGTAGCATGCCTTCCTTCCACTTGATAGATCGCGCACCAGAGTGCAACCACGCGCTTGGCCATACAAGTACCTCTGGTCACAATGGTATTGGTCCCCCTGTTGCCACATAGTTCACAAAGACCAGATAGTGATTTTTATCGTGGCCCTAGCCCTTACATTTGATACACCACACCTCTTCGCACGCTTCTGATCGAGGCACCTATCCTTGTTTCAAACTTCGCATCTCTAAACATAGGTTTTGTATTTGCATGTGGATTTGCTGAACTCCCAACCCCAGATCCTGTATTGGGGTTTCGTGCAACCTCATTGCGGTCTCTAATGCTTCGGCTTGGGTTGAGATCTTTTGCTGTGATAGCACCATCCTTAAATGTGGTGTCAAAGATGCTACAAACCACACGCAGTGCTACGCATCTTTCAATGTCATGTTAGCCTCACGGATTGTGCTTTTTAATATTTGATCCAGATCCCACGGGGTTTCACCACGTAACATCGCGATTCCCTTGAACCTAATAACTGACTACGTTTTTTATTTAGGCTAACTAAATTCCTTATTCAATGCATCCTAGATCACCGCTATTCCCACATTTGGGTGATCGCTCGAGTAATTTATATACCATGTCAGCGCACGGTCCTGCAGTGCACTAACCAGAGAAGCCTTCTTGATGTTCTCATCTGTCACTCGAGCTTCCCACACAGCCTTTACCACGAACCAAAACTGCTCTGGTTCCTCATTTCCTATGACCTTAAGTACTGGAAACTTGATCACACCTACCATCCCAACCCTCGGTGGCAGCGCTGGGGTAAGTGAAGACGGGTTTGATGCCGGTGAAACAAGTGGTGGCGTGGATGGTGGTGGTATCAGTGGAATGCGCTGATTTATTAGTCGAACTGTGCTTCATGGAGAGAACCCTGTGAGTTCTTCCTCGCTTTCTCTCGAAATATAAATCAGAGGACTATTCTCTAAGCCTTCGGTTCCTCGGTAGCCTCTTTCACTCTGCATTACACAAAACATTAATGAATGCACATAATCTTTTTTTCACACAACAATGTTTTAATCCAGGTATTCAATGATTTGATATACTTACCCCACGGTCCTTGGAGAAAGCACCTTTTTGCTTCACTATAACTCATAGTTGTGTCTATCGTGAACTTAGTAATAAATCCTCCTATTATCTGATCCAACCAGTGATCTACTACACATGTGATTTTATCTTCAGATTCTTTTAGCTTGCGCATCAATTCTGGAGTCCACACAATGGGTTGATCTAGTCTACACCTTCCCATGCTGTCAGCTAGCCTCGCGATCCACTTGTACAACTCTGTTGAGAATGACGCAAAGAAGATGTCATGGATCTCTATGTATATGTAACGATCCAGCCACCTTTCCTCCGATATCCATGGATTCCTGTTTTCCTAAACCACAAACTCATGAAGCTTCTGATCCAACCAATCTTCTAGCTCTTTCTTTATAGGGTTCTAGTGTTCTGACATCAAACATCCCTTAGGCAAATCTCGGTCCTGGAAACGGAACCATTTGTTGGCTTATAGGGGCCTAACCCAGGTTCAGAAGAGTTATTAGCCAAACAAATCCCGCAGCTACCGGCCCTTTCGGCAACAGTCCGTGGAGCGCGGACTGAGGTCTCACCCGAGGTAGCAGGGGAGGGTGCTGGAACCAGGTTTCCACACCCTTGGTATGTCTTGATGTGGTCTAGAGGATTCGCGCACCGTTCTATGGTCTCGCACCACTCTGCTTTCGCGTAGATCCAGAACACGGCAAATCCTTACTACTTATTAATATTGAGTTTGTTATAGATTAGATCTACTTCTTACAGTCTTTAAGCAAACATTTAATAGAGATAACCAATGCGCACACCCAGAAATGCTATAGATTTGCATAAACTCAAAACATAAGCATAAGCACATAGATCAAACAGATATTTAAACCAAAAATTAACCAGATCCACAATATTTCAGAAGCAACACAGTATTTCAGAATCAACTTATCTTTATTAAACTCTTTGCCAATACAACCAGATCTGCCCTTCGCACTCAGCTGCAGGGGTTTGCGCACATAGCTGCGGACTCTACTAGGCTTCTACGTACACAGCTGCAAAGCCTCTATCTATCTACCAACACCCTTGACTCAGACTTACAGACGCTTCAAGACTTCCCTCTTCATAAACCCATTACATTCAAGATCCAAATTACATTCCAAAAACTGACTTCTAACCATAGAGCCTTGCTCTATTTATACATTCCCATGGTCCGTGAAGCATGGGTAGGCCGACTCACTTCTTATTATTTTACATTATTTCGGGCGGATAACCCTTTGACTTGACTTCTTACAATTCGTGCTCTGCACACTTCGCAGAGTCTTTGCCATACTCTTTACCCAAAATTGCAGGTTTTGAGCCCCATACCATTACGCGAGGCCTACGCTACCCAACAATGTTAGCAGCTTATAATCCAGCCTCAGATCTAGTTCCATAGATTTGACTGGCTCGGTTCTCATCGCTTACAACCACCCCAATATGCATGTTTCATTTAGATATTCAGATCCCCTTCCTATTCATCAAGGCTTCTTTGGTTATGATCTCCCCTCACCATGTCAACTTGAGGGGCATTATGTCTCATGTACTCAGATCAATATATGCTATTGTATTCAGTCCTCTCCTATGTTTTTCTAGGCACATTATGTATATGGGACTCATTGTATCATTGTATCACTTTCTAGCCCATTGATGCCAACATGTTATGTATCATGTATCATGTACTTTGTAGCTCAGTCACACATTGTTGGGCACACTAATTTTATTTGCACTTAGTCGGTGGGTATATGTTGGCTTATGGGGGCCTGACCCAGGTTCAGCGCTAGTTAGCCAAACAAATCCCTACACTACTATCCCTTTCAGCATTAGCCTGAGGAGCGCAGATTGAAGTCTCACCCGAAGCAGTATGGGGGGATGCTGGAACTAAGTTTCCGCACCCTTGAGATGGTTGTGATGTCAGTTTATTCCAACTATACCTGCCTTCACGCAAGTTGTTTTTCCCTCTGCTCTACCCTTTAGTACCTTTGCGGAATGTTACAATCGGCTTCTATGCAACGCTAACCAGGGGCTGATATTCTTTTGCACTACTAGGGTAGCGAACTGTGATATCTCCCAAACTAAGCTAAGTATCTTACTTATCTTATTAACAGATCTTAGTTAGCTTTCTATAAATAGATCTTCTTACTGGCGTTCTCTTAACCAATACAGTTATACACATTCACACATCATATAAGTATTAGAAGTGAAATTCATACCCAATATAACAAATGCATAAACAGGAAATAAAGACATAGAAATTATAGAATACTTCTCTTTATTGATAATTCTAGACGATTACAGACTTGACTCACCATACGCACTTAGTTGTAGGGGTCCGCGCACTCAGCTACGGACTTCTAAGCTTCTGCGCACTTAGTTGCAGAGCCTCTACCTATGTTATGACCCAAAATCAAACTTCTACTTCAGAGCTATCTCTCATACATCAGATCTTCATTGATTTCTTCCTTATTGCCTCTAACTACTTAGAGGTTAGCTCTATTTATACAATCCATGGTCCACGGACCATGGGCAAATCTTTTAAAACCGACATTACATTATCAAAATAAGGGTAGACAACCCTATGAAACTTTAACATCTATACGCTTCGAGACTAGAAAATGCAGACTCTTTACATTGGGCTTACAGAAATTGGACCAAAATATGGGCTTTAATCCCCAAAATTTCCCTTGGGGTATCCCACGCCCAACAGGCCCCCAACACAAACATCGTGACTTGCCCTCGAGTCACTCTGTAGTGTGGAGATCTTAGCGCGAAGACCTCTTAGCTCTATTTGGATCACCACAATGTTGGCAACGCACTGAGCGGCTGCCTACTGGACTTCTTCCACATGCTGTTCGATCACTACTGCTAAATTGCTGAGCTACCTATAGTTTCGCGAGCTTTCCTTCGATGGAAGCTGTGATCACGTAAGCC
This sequence comes from Pinus tabuliformis, assembly GCA_031772625.1. NCBI lineage: Eukaryota > Viridiplantae > Streptophyta > Pinopsida > Pinales > Pinaceae > Pinus > Pinus tabuliformis. Next base: position 176,716,763 of record CM062818.1, read on the forward strand.
TCGTCTATCCATGGTTGTAGGCGCGCTTTTAAGTCTGCTTCTTTGTGTCGAGTGGCATCCAACTGTTCCTTGAGCACCTTTCCCTCCTGCATCTGTACAAGCCTCTGTGTAAGCGAAACTGTATGCGCGGTGCCTTTTACCTCATGATACCTCTGTTGGAGCTCATGCACCTCTGTCTCTAGGTGCTCTACATTCGGGTCCTCCTATAGGGTGGTTAGGACCTCGAATGACTGTTTGAACAATTGCATGTAGTCTGCTACTGCACTGTCAACTACCGGCATTACTGTTGTAATATCGGTGGTACGTTGTTCCCTTATCTTTGTCGGAGTTGAAGGCTGAACCTTCAACTGTAATTCTGTGATCTGCAGGTTCAACTCCAACTGAACCCTAACCATCTCTACTTGAGCATCGCGGGTTTCCTGTGGCCAATTTGTTGATGTGAACCTCCATCAGTTCTTTTGCCTGAATGTCCAACTCCGGACCATCCAACAAGCTTCTTCTACCACCTGCATAATATGCTTGTTCTGCTTTACTACCTCATTGTGCTACAGGCCCAACTGTTGAACATTGATGCATTGCTCACTCATCACCTGTATATTGCGACTCTCCCAGGCCCTGAGTTCCGCGGTGACTCCATCCTACATGAGGTAGAGCATCTCCCAAGGGAGCACAACCATGTTTATTCCTACCCCTATTAGACTGCTAACCATAGGCCTACCAGTCTCATTTTCTATAGTGAGTTCCCAATCAAGTAGCAGTACCGCATTGGTCACCCTTGTGTGCAACATTTCTTCAGCAACTAAAGTGCCGATCGCGAGGCTAATGGACACTGTTCCAGCCTGTGGAGTATGTACTTACAACTCTATCCTGAGAGCCCCCAATACCAACTACTACTATTCTTCAAATTGTCAGAGGGTCTCCGCGGTGACATCCCTCACCGTTTCTCCAAATCATGCAAATCCCCCTCAGTGAGGGTGCAAATTGGGTCGAAGGATGTCTTTGATGCCTTTGTCTTCTTTCGTGGCACTGCCTGCTCTCGTGGTCACGGACGCTTGAGTTGGGTGGACGTCATCTGCAGGTCCATGCCACCTTGTTCTATCTCTGGTTCTGCCTCAGTGTCAGGTGAAGGTGACTTCTATCCTTCACACTCTTCTTCCCCTGGTTTCTGATGTTCCACCACTTTCGCGTGCTGCATGGGCCTTAGCCTCTACTTCCTCTTTTATGTGTTTCTCTACTAGCTACACCATTCGAAGCTTTGTCTCTTCCCTCTTGTGCTGCCTGGCGTACTTGTCCATTTCCGCCACAGAGCTAGCTAGAGTGCGCAATTCCGGAGGCCAAGACTCAAGGACTGCAAATATCATGTCGCCAGTCACTAGATATGGTAAGTTGTGCCATGTCTTTGTGGGGTCCTTCTGCACCCTGATAAAGACATGGTGGAAATCCACTTTGAACTCTGCAAAGCTCTATAAACTGGCATATATTGTGGGCAACAACTGCGGCTTGCGATTCATCCCCATTCAGATATTCATCTCCATTAATATCCAAAATATCTTTCTTTCCATTATCTATTGCGCATCATTGGTTGCCCATAGCATAGCATACTTCACTGCCTTTGGAAGGTCTGATTCGATCAAAGGGAATTAGCTATCTCTGGGAAGCTCCCATGCCACTAGTACTGTCGATAATAGGGGCCACACATAGTGAAACATTTTTCCTTGCTCCTATGCCTCATGATAGCTCGCAAGGAACTCGCCACATAGATAGTTCACCCAGTTGAACTGGACTCCTTCTACACATTGGGCTGCTAGTGCAACCATGGGCATGGGCACCTCATCCGCGCGGCACTTCCACATCACCTTCCCTACTAGTATTTGTGTCGTGACCTTGACTATAGAGTTGTTAATGTTGGAGATGGCATATCCTCGCTTCTTCTTCTCCAACTTGAACTTCTTCTTCATTGCTCCTGCGAGGGCCAACTCACCACCTCTTCCTTTAGAAATATTGGCTAGATCCTCCCCTGAGTGAGGCAACCATGTAATTCAGTGAATAAAATGGTTTGTGATGGGGATGGGCTCCTCTAGCCACAAACACCCATCATGCACCAAGAGGAGTAGCTACCTGACGATGAAGACGGTCATTGGGGCGCGGTGGTGATGCAACACCCAGAGCAGGTTTACCAACCCAACTTTCTTTACACCTCTGAGCCATGTCCGTGGCTCCAATTGAATTTTTCCAACTGTCACATCAATCCTCTGGTGCATTAGCTTCTCAATCGCTAAATGTGGGAACTTCTCATGGTCTACGAGGTCCCAATATTCAAACTTCAACACAGGAACCCATCCCAACTGTAGTCCCTCGAAAACAATATTTTCTGGGAGTAGCGAAGTTTGTAGAGAGCTCTTGCTCTCATCTATGTCTTTCAGCACCTTGGCTTTACCCTTGGGTGGAGGAACATATTCAGGTAACCAGGTAATAGGGTCAACACCTTGGGTTTCAACTTCCATCTCTACATCCTCCTCCTCCACCATGATTTCTTCAGACTCCTCATTGGCCTCCAGATTAATGGCCTTCCCCTTTTCCTGCAAGGTGAGCTTGGTCCTCAATGGATTTTTGGGTGAGATGCGCACCAGGATCATGGCATGCTTATCCTTCTTGGGTCACGGTGTTCTGGGTGATTTAGGGACCTCAACTATTATTCTGACGCCCTCTAGGGCTTCCACTACCACAATTTATTGTGTGGCTTCCTTGGCTGTCATTACTTCTATGTACATGGCTTCTGTGGGTGCTGACATAGCGCTATTCAAAAATTCTTGTAGTGTCTCTGGTAGTTGCTCAAACAATGAATTCACTTTCAGGGTCTCGAATAGGTTTTGGTTCATGTATACTTGAGCGCGCAACAACTTAGTTCTCGAAATGCCAAGTGTTGTTCGTTGGACAACCACTTGTAATTTATAGGGCTTTTTGAATTTGAATTTGACTGTTTCCCCCACATTCATCCCATTAATGCTAGATTGGCGGCAGATTTTCAAGAATCTAGCCCATAAAGTTCACCTTAAATGCTTGTCGCCTACTCATTTGGCCTCAACCCAACCATCAAATCGTGAATACTGGCTTTAACAGTCACTTTCTAGCAGATCTACGTGCTAGCACAACTATCTTCCGCTGTCGCGGACCCTGTGACACTTCACTGCTTCGTGCAGTCCTGAAATCGTGAAACTCTCGAGTAGTGTAGTTTATAGTCCCACACCTCCTTTCAGTTGCCTAGAGCACTAAGACTCTGCATCTGTCAGCTAGTCAGATGGCTGGGCCACCTGTGTATGGCTTCAAATGACTGCCATTCACTTTTCCTGGGAAGGGATTTCTATTCAAGTTAACCAATTGGACCATACCACCATTAGTAATCTCATTAATAACATACGGCCCCAACTAATGCATTCTGAGTTTCCCTAGAAATTTATCAAACTTACTATCATATGACAGCACCAAGTCATTCACCTTAAAGTGTGCATCTTAATATGTCAATCGTGCCAAGCCTTTTCGTGCTGCTTTTGGACCTGCTGGTGAAATCCAGCCAAAATCCTCTCTTCTTCAAGCTCATCCAACTGCACGAGCCTCTCTTCCAGGGCTCCATGATCCATCATACCTATGAGCACCACTATGCACAAACTAGGCATGATGTATTCCATAGGCATCACCGCTTCAACCCCGTATACTAGCCTAAAGGGTGTCTGTCCTGTTAACTTCTTACACGTTGTCCGATAATCCCATAATACTGTAGGTATGCATAGGTCCTAGTCAATTCACTGAGCATTGCATACCTTGGTCAGTGCGGTTTCAAGCACTTTGCTGAATGCCTCCACTGTCCCATTATCCTGTGGGTGATAAGGTGTGCTCTTTTGATGATACACCTAAAATTCTTCTGTCAGTGCACCGATCATTTCGTTCAGAAAGTGCGTACCCTGATCACTCATCAAAATCTTTGGGCACCCAAATCGCAGTCCTGAAATCACGCAACTCCCGAGCAATGTAGTTTATAGTCTCGCACCTCCTTTCAACTACCTGGAGTGCTAAGACTATGCTTCTGTCAGCTAGTTAGATGGCCAGGCCACCTGTGTATGGCTTCAAATGACTTCCATTCACTTTTCCTGGGAAGGGATCTCTATTCATGTTAACCAACTGGACCATGCCACCATCAGTAATCTCCTTAACAGCGTATGTCCCCAACCAATGCATTCTGAGTTTCCCTGGAAATTTATCAAACTTACTGCCATACGACAGCACCGAGTCATTCACCTTAAAGGTGCGCATTTTAATATGTCGATCGTGCTAAGCCTTTTCGCGCTGCTTTTGGACCCGCTGGTGAAATCCAACCAAAAATCTCTCTTCTTCAAGCTCTCCAACTGCACGAGCCTCTCTTCCAGGGCTCCAAAATCCATCATACCTATGAGCACCACTATGTGTAGACTAGGAATGATGTATTCCATAGGAATCACCGCTTCAACCTCGTATACTAGCCTAAAGGGTGTCTGTCTTGTTAACTTCTTACACGTTGTCCAATAATCCCATAATAATGTCGGTATACATAGGTCCTAGTCAGTTCCTGAGCATTGAATACCTTGGTTAGCGCGGTTTCAAGAACTTTGTTGAATGCCTCCACTATCCCGTTATCCTGTGGGTGATAAGGTGTGCTCTTTTGATGATACACCTGAAATTCTTCCATCAATGCGTTGATCGTTTCATTCAGAAAGTGCGTACCCCAATCACTCATCAAAATCTTTGGGCACCCAAAACACTTCAGTACATGTTCAAATAGAAATTTCGTGGTAGTCATGGCCATGCAATCCTTCACCACCTGCGCTTCTGCCCAATGAGTCAAGTAATTCGTCACAGTGATTATATACCTCACACCTATCTTCCCTTGTGGATGAATCGGTCTTACAAAATCTATTGCCCACTTTTTGAAAGGTTGCAATGTCATTTGCAGATTCAAAGGCATTTCATCCCTCCGCGATGGCCTACCTATTCTTTGACATACGTCTCACACCTTACAATATGCTTTTGAATCCTAATGAAGGGTTGGCCATCACAACCCTACGCGTAGAATCTTTTGCACAGTTTCTCTTCCTACATAATGTCCTCCCACATTGCCCCCATGAGAATTCACAAGGATGCTACTTCATTCAAACTCAGGTACATACCTTCGCAGTATCTCATCAGTCCCCATCTTGTATAGATGCCCAATAATGACAAAGAAATCTGTCATGCGCACCAATAATTCCTTCTTTTGTTGGACAGAGTATCCTTCTGGCACAGTTCCAGTCGTTAGGAAGTGTATTATATCCTCAAAATGTCCATCCGTAATGCACCCAACAAAAAGTTGTGCGTCAGGTAATCCTTCTTCCAAATTAGTGGGTTCCTCCCCTGTCTCAATGTAAGACAGGTGGTCTGGTCCCACGTTTAGTCATCCAGGCTTCACAACAACTTCAAAATCATATTCTTGGAATAATAAGAGCCATCTGTAGATGCGCCCCCTGAACACAAGCTTATTGACCAGGTACTTTAGCGTGGAGTACAGGTGCACCTGCTTAGGTTGGGGATTTTCTCCATAGGCCTGCATCCATTTAGCCAAATTTGTGCGCAGCTCATTTTGCCCATCATACATGTCTGTCAGTTGCATTTTATGCTTCCCAAATCATGCTTGCATCATTCTCCTACATTCACGCCAATCATCAAAGCTCCCCTTGTGCGTACCCCACCATCTTCCAGGTGTAGCACGCAGTGCCCATTCCAAGGCTTGGAAGTGTTGTTTTTCTGGCACCTCTCTTTCAAATGCATCCAAAAAGACATCTACCTCATTCAATCCATCATAAGTAGGAATATTTCTTTCTTCTAATGACACATAGTGCAGGGACAGGGTCATCATGTTGCAATTCAGCATAGTTACTTCGTGTAACCAATTCTGCCAGCGTTCTATATCTTTGTCAAAATCTGAAGTGCAGGAGCTCTCGCACTCCCATGTAATCCATCCATCCGTGGTGGGATTCACTTAGTCTTGGTATCACGCTGTTATCTTATAGATGCAGTCTAGATCATCGTCACTCTCATAATCGCGAACCGGCTCCGTATAGCGCGATCCTTTAGCTGGATCTAGGGGTATTATTACTCATAGTGACTTCTTCTCAAAGATCATTTTTCACTTCTTCAGATTGATTACCCCGTTCATATCAGTAGCCCAGTCAATTCCCAAGAGCGCAGGGTAGGGATTGCTGTCATCAACAATCTCTATTGCTTCAAAATCTGCTAGCGCACTCACTCCCTCAATATCCATGGTTACTCCCTGCAACCGCCCTATGGGTATGATTTTCTTCTAGTTCGCCATCCTCAACTGAATTAGAGACCATTGCAATGTAGGTCTCCCCATTCACTCCCATATCTATTTTGGTAGAACATTTGCATCTCATCCCAAATCCAGAATGACTTGATCCATTTCGTATTCTTCGATCTGCGTGGTAAGTCTCATTTCATATCCTGTCCTTGTCTTATGCTTTCCGATCTTGCAAACTACATGCAGTTCAGCTGGCGCAGTCCCAACACATTTATTAATAAGTTCTTGTAACCCTTTTACAACCTTACTGTCGTGTAGTAACTTCATACAGGTTTTGATGAAAGTTAGCAGCATAGAGGGGTCCATCTCCAGCTCTAGTTTATTTTTGCTTCTTGAAGTGGAGGCCTCAGCGAAGCTCTTCTTAACTTCAATGAAGGATTCCAAGCATGCTCCAAATCAAAATCATCCTCTTTCGCTGAGGCTTTGCGAACCCATGTACTGTCTTTCGGCTATTTTCCCTTGTCATCTTCCGTCGCGATTCCACTTCGGAGCACTATATTTACATTTGGATATTCCTCGTGCGGCTTAGACCTCATCATTTGTAGGTTCTGAGTTGAGGGAAGTTGTAGCACTCCTTTGTCACGTATCCTGGCTATTAACGTAGGAAAATCTTTTGTTTCATGATCAAACAATGTGTAATACTTGCACGACGGGCGCGTTGGATTAGTGCAATCGCGGGCATAGTGTCCTAACCCTCCGCAATTGTAGCAAATAAACTGTCCATGACCTCTACCAGGTCCTCCTCTACCTAGGCCTCATTTGCACCCCTGAAATCCTATCTACACCATCCCTACATTTTGGTCAAGGGGCAGCATTTCAGCCTGAACCCTATAGGCGAGAGTTCTATCCATCATCAATTCATAGCTTCTATAGGTATGCTCATCATGTCCCATTGATCTACAAAAGTTGCATAACAACTGTTGTGGAGGTTGCATATACTTCTGTAATAAGTGGCAATTATCCATGGCATGTTTTCTAGCTATTTGATAGATAACACACCACAAAGCAGGCACCGCTCTAGGTCCTGTTTGAGCTTCCAACCTTAAAGGCATAGGTCCTCCTCTTGCAAGGTAATTTGTAAAGACTAGGCAGTGGTCTTTGTCATGACCTTGACTCTTACATTTCACGCACCATACTTCTTCGTGTACCTTTGGCCGAACTATCCTATCCTACTTCAACCTTTGCATCTCAAGGCACAGATTCTTCAGCTGTGTGTGGATTTGCTGAGCTCTTAGATTAGGATCCTGCATTGGAGTCTCATGTAGTCTCATGGAAATCTCCAAGGCCTCTACTTGATTTGTTATCTTCTTTTACAACAGCGCACTCCTTAAGTGTGGTAGTAGCGAAGCCACAAACCACTCGCGATGCTGTCCATCTGTCAAATTCATGTTGGCTTCATGGATCGTACATTTCAGCCTCTGATCTAGTTCCCAAGGCATCTTGCATGGTAGCATCGTGATCTCTTTGAATCCCACAATCGACTGTGCTTCAGATTTAGGCCTGCTAAATTCCCTATTCAGTGCTACTTGGATGTCTGCTACTCTAACATTTAGGTTATCCCTAGCGTACTTAATGTACCGGGTTAGTGTGCAATCTTGCATAGCACTAACCAGTGTTTCATTCTTTATGTTATCATCTGTAACACGTTGAGCTTCCCATACATCCCTCACAACGAACCATAATTGGTCTGGTTCCTCATTTCCGAAACCTTTGAACAAAGGCAACTTCACTGTGTTTTCCATACTGAATTGTGGTGGTGGAGGTGGTACGGGTGAATTTGGACGTGATAGTAGTGAAGATGGAGGTGGTGTGGGCAGAGGTGGTATTCGTGGAAATCTCTATCTTACCAGCTGAATAGCACTTCACGAAGAGACCTTCACTATCACTTCTTCGTCCCTTCACGGTGGTGAAATCAAGGGGCTATACTTTGGACCCTTATTTCCTTCATTTCTGTAACTTTTTCTACTTCGCGTAGTCCCAAACATCAAGGTAACAACATAACCTACTTTTCACACAAGAAAATTTTAATCCAAGTATTCAAATATTTTACGTACTTACCTTGCGGTCCATTGAAAAAGTCTCACTCTGCCTCACTGTAGTTGACTGAGGTGTCGACCATGAACTCAGTAACAAATCCTCCTATAATACGATCGAGCCAATGGTCAACGACGCATGCGATCTTATCCTCTGATGCTTCCAACCTTCACACTAGCTCTGGGGTCCACACAATAGGACCGTCAAGTTTCACTTTCCTTGGCTATCTGCTAGCTTCGTGATCCACTCATATAGCTCAGTAGGGAAGGAGGCAAAAAATATTTCATGGATCTCCATATACAGGTATTGGTCCAACCACTCTTCTTTTAACAGTCGCGGGTTTCTGTTCTCCTGCGCCGCGAACTCATGAATCCTTCTGTCCAACCAGCCTTTGATTTCTTTCTTAGTTGGATTCTAGTGGTATGACATCACACATCTCTCATGCAGATTCCAGTCCCGACAACGGAACCATTTTCTTGCTTGTGGGGGGCTGACCAATGTTCGGTGTTAGTTATCCAAACAAATCCCTACACTATTGGCCCTTTCAGCATCAACCCATGGAGCGCAGACTGAAATCTTACCCGAAGCAGTATCTGAGGATGCTAGAACCATGTTTCTGCACCCTTGATATGGTTGTGATGTCGGTTTATTCCAACTATACCTTCCTTTGTGCAGGTTTCTTATCCCTCTACTCTACCCTTTAGTACCTTCATGAAATGTTACAATCGGCTTCCATTCAGCCCTAACCAGGGGCTGATATGCTTTCGCGCTGCTAGGGCAACGAACAGTGATATCTCCCAAACTAAGCTAAGTATCTTACTTATCTTATTAACATATCTTAGTTAGATTCGCGTAAATAGATGTTCTTATTGGCATTCTCTTAACCAATATGGTTATACACATTCACACATCATATAAGAATTAGAAGTGATACCCAATATAACAGATACATAAACAGGAAATAAAGACACAGAAATTATAGAATACTTCTCTTTATTGATAATTCCAGATGATTTCAGACTCGACTCGCCCCACGCACTCAGTTGCAGACTTCTAGGCCTCTACGCACTTAGCTGCAAAGCCTCTACCTATGCTACAACCCAAACTTAGACTTCTACTCCAGAGCTATCTCTCATACATTATATCTTCATTGATTTCTTCCTTATTGCCTCTAACTACTTAAAGCTTAGATCTATTTATACAATCCATGGTCCGTGGACCATGGGTAGATCTTTTACAACTGACATTACATTATCAAAATAAGGGTAGACAACCCTATGACTATTTAACATCTACGCGCTCCGTGACCACAAAATGTGGAGTATTTACATTGGGTTTACAAAAATTGGACCAAAATATGGGCTTTAAGCCCCAAAACTACCCTTGGGGGATCCCGCGCCCAACAATATGGGTATGCCTCCCCCATCTCATTTTAAGATCATGTAGTCCAAAATAAAAGAGGACTTATATCAAATTAGTAGGTCTCGCCCCCTCCATTATCAATCCTTCCTTGCCTTGATTAGCTCTCTTTCTCTCTCTGACTCCCCTACGATGTCTCATAAAAGTGGAACCTACAACGTATTTCGATTATACGTTTTTCTCCTAACACTCATATGTTGGGGGTCAATCTGTTATCACCCAAAAATGATCACCTAGCCATTTCTTCATAAGTTTATCAAAATGCACCATGTAGGATTAATTTTACCATAGTAAATTCACTTTCACCATGGGAAATAATTTAATAAACCAATTTTCCTAAATTCTTTCTCATTAAAATAAAAAAAAACATAAGAATATTTAAATAAATCAATATTTATTTAATATTCTTTAAGAACAATTATTAACATTATTTGATCATTATTCCTTGTCACATTTGACTAAGTCACCTTGGAAAAATTAAATAAATCATTATTTATTATTTATTTCTTAATTTTATTTTTGGAATAATTGTTAAACCACTATATTTAATAATTATTTTGAATTCACACCTTTATTAATTCTCACATAGTGATTAATAAATCAATTTTTTTGTTAATTACTTCAACCACTTTCTAAATAAAGATATTTGACCATTTTGAATATCTTTTCTCTCCCCAAAAAATATAATAAAGTATTTCCAATGGCTAGATTTTGATTTGGTCAATAATATTTTTGCACCGAGAGGTGCTCTACACCCCAGTATATGAGGGAGATGTTGTCACGTTACGTAATGTTACATTAAAAAATATTAAAATAATATGAGGGAGATGTTGTCCGGTAATGTTATAAAAAAAATATATGTGTCAGATAATATATATTTATATGCTAAAGATATGTGTAAAGTTACTATATATGTGTCAACTGATATATATTGTATATGTTGAAGATATGTGTAACATTACTTTAAAATAAAAAATTAATTAAAAACAATATAATTAAAATAAAAAATGTGTTGGCTAATATTAACAAACTCAATTTTGAAAACGATATATATACAATTTAAAAAGAGATCGATTAGCTTATTCATTGAATAACAAAGAAAATTAGGTAAAGGAAGTGGAGGATTCAATTGGGCATATCTTGTAATAATAACGAGCTAAATTTCCTTGCATTTAGGTTTTCATTGTGTGATTTCTGTAATAATAATAATAATAACTGAGTAAATTTATATTTTGTAGCGTTCAGGTTTTGGTTGTGTGATTTCTGTAATAATAATAATAATAATTAGGTAAAATTATATTTTGTTGCATTCAGGTTTTCAATTGTAGGAAGGTAAACTCAATATAATGGAAGGTGCTGAATAAAATTAGTAAGAGTGAGGGGAAATATTGAGTAGAATGGAATAGTTAGCCTGAACTATTATGTAAAATTTAATAATATTACATTTTAATTAGTATTTCTCCCCACCCCTAGCCACTATTTACCATGGATATTATTAACTTCTAAGTAGTGTTTTTACAATACCATGGGCTAATACATGGTAATCCTATTTTTTTTCATTCGGAAACTTTCAATTGTGCAATGATTAATTATCCTGCATATGGCAAGGAATTGTATGCATTGGTGCAAAGCGTGAAAAAGTGGAAACACTACTTGATGAGTAAGGAAACATTCATTCACACTAATCATCAGCCATTGCAATACTTGCAATCTCAATCTAAGTTGCATCAATTAAGGCACTTCTAATGCATGGGTTTTCTTCAACAATTCCACTTGGTAATAAGGTATAAGAAAGGCATCTACAATAAATTTGCTAACATGCTTTCTAGGCCTATTATTAGTGTAGCTACTTTACTCAAGCATACTTTTGTTTTGCATGAAAGTTATATTGAGAAATATGCATTAGACAATGACATTCAAGATGTTTATGCAAGATTGAGTCAAGGTAACCAAGTAGAGGAATTGGATTATCATTTTCATGATAACTTGTTGTACCATCTTAGAAAGCTTTGTATTCCACAAGGAGTAAGAGTCAACATCATAAGAGAGGCACATACTTCTCTTATTGCTGGTCATTTTAGTGTAAGCAGGACAGTGGCACATCTACAGAGGTATTGCTATTGGCCTCATATGCTTGAAAGTGTGTCACGTTTGATTAAAGGATGTTCATTATGTGCAGTCAGTAAGCCTAGCAATAGGAAGTTAGGATTGTACACACCACTTTTGAAACCTTATCGATCATGGGAGAGTGTTTCTATGGATGTTTTAGGAGGTCTTCCAATGTCAAAAAGAGGTCATGATTATTTGTATGTAGTTGTGGATAGGTTCAACAAAATGTGTATTTTGATGCCATGTAAAAAGAAAATTACAGCTGAAAAAACTGCCCAATTATTGTTTAAGAATGTATGGGTGCATTTTGGATTGCCCACATCCATTGTTAGTGATCGAGATTCTCTCTTTGTTGGGAATTTTTGGTCAAGATTGTGGGGATTCATGGACACCAAATTAAAAAAGAGTACATCATTTCATCTGCAAACAAATGGTCAAACAAAGGTGGTGAACATGAAAGTGATACATCTTCCTCATGGGTATTGCGGAAAGAATCCTAAGTTGTGGGATGAACATTTGCACTATATTCAGCATGCTTACAAGTAGGCCAAGCTCTCTTCAACTCAAACATCGCCATTTGAAGCATGCTTGGGATACTTTCCTAAGTATCTTTTGGATTTAATTTTTTCGAAAGATGTTTCTATTGATGGTCATAGTGACATAGACAAAGAAAAAAGGTTCATTGAACAAATCCAATTGGTACACCAAAGAGTTCAAGAATAACTGGAAAAGAGCCAAGGAAAGTACAAAGCAAGGAATTACAAGTATCGTGTTGATCACAAGTTCCAAGTCAGTGATGAAGTTTGGCTTCACATTAGCAAAGAGAGGCTCCAAGGAGAAGGTAAAAGGATGAAACCAATTAGATATGGTCCATTCAAAATTCCAGAAAAGATTGGTAACAATGTCTTCAGGTTGGATTTTCCTTCATATATGCAAATTTATGTTGTTGCTAATGTTGAGAACTTAAGGTTGTATGAGCCTCCTTCGATAGAAGATAAAGAAGAAAATGTCCAAATTCCTTCCATTGAGGATTTTTCTCCTAAATACCTTTATGAACTACAACAAGACACCATTCTTGATAGAAGAACAATGTCTTCAAAACGAGGGAGTGTGGACTACCTTCGAGTGGGGCTCAAAGGAACAAATCCTTCAAAATCCAAATAGATCGAGATTGGAAAGGTGAGGTAATTGTACCCTCACCTGCTGGACAACTAAATGTGATATTTTGGGGTCCAAAAGGCTTCTAGTGGGGAGGAATGATCAGGTGCTTAAAAAATAGCCAAAATTTCAAAGTTGTCGGATCAGGTGGAACCTAAATGACTACATAGTGATTATGATATTGTATCTAACGCAACTTGTTTTGCACAAAACAAACACCATATGCTCCCAGAATCATGTTCTATTCACTTTCCCAAATAGGCAAATTTTTGCAAAAAATTGATAGCCCAGTCAGTAGTCTGTACTGATGACATGGCATGACTATGCAAGTCTATGTTGCCATTTGACTGGTCAACAACCTTCGACGAATCACATTGTGTGAAGTGGCATGTTCTTGTTGGGTGCAATTTGGCAGTTTTTGGTTGGTTGGTTGGTGGCCAACCACGTGCTGACACATGGCCCAGCCAGAGGCCGCCACGTGGTAACCTAGGGGCCACCAAAATTTTGGGTCAAGGTCTGGGTAGCAGCAGTAAGGGTTGAACCTGCGACCACCAAGGCACAAGTCCAAAAGCTCCTATCAACACACCATACCAAAGGTCTTAACCACTATAGAGTTCGAATCCTATTTAAATGTTATATGTGCACCATTTTGGGGAAGGGCCAACCCTTAGATGCGCCACTACATGCAACCACCAACGGAAGGGGAGCGATGGTTAGAATAGCAAGGGTGGGTCATTGGTCTTAAGCCCCATACATGTGGCTCCCATATGGCCATGATTTTCAGATCATAGGTGTTAGAGGGCATTTAAAGTGTCCGACAATTTCGCTCAAAAATTGGCGAAATTGTCACTCTGTTAGTGCGATTTAGGGCGAATTTGTAGGATGGTGCCATATTTTTGGGAATTTGCGGTGCGACTAGAAGAAGACTTGTGAAAGCCATAAATTCTTCAGTTTTTTACCAAATGAGGACCAGAAAGAGGCTACATAGGAATTTTTGGGCATTATGGATCCATTGGAACAAGTTTAAGAGATTTCCAAGCATTGTAAACTGATGTATTCACACTTTTGAGCATAATAGAGAGGGCCAAGCCATTGGAAGCTAGACCAACGAGACATAGCCCAGGAGGGGTGAACTCCTTCATCATGTGCTACTATGACACTGTTTATGGTGATGTTCATGTCTGTTATATGTTGTTGTTCATTCATTTTTTAATGTTAATTTGCACATAAAATTTACATAAAAGGACTCAAAAACTCATGTTTAAACTTGCAATTAACCTCATGAATCCTTAAGCACATTTAACATAATATAAAAAGGAATTTAATACAACAAATTAATTATCCCAATCAGATAACAACATGATAGTATCATACATGATAACATAAAATATGACACCAACTATATACATGACAACCATAGCCACTATCACACATGCACATGACCGACATGCATGTATAGCATTCACGTCCCACCCATCGAGTCCAAGTGCTTGAACTCAGAAGCTATGATACCAATATGTAACCACACCTCCCACATTTTCCTAGTTTCATTGGGTTGCCAAGGTAAACATGAGATGAAGATCTATTATGACATGACCCAACCTCTTACTTCTTGTTAAGGAAGTGGGGCCAACAAACTCACCATAAACTGACATCTCACCTCATTCGTCAAGGCTACAAGACACTTAAGGGCCAAGAACCACCCCAGGTGACAAAACCCTAAGCTAGGGCTCATTTTCACACACTTTAACCCCTAAGTGCATGCATGAAAAGGCCTCCATGTGGTTATAGGTATCAAACTGCATGCACAAGCCTTCCTAGGTGTGGTTGTGACACAAAATGAACAATTCAAAGGGGTGTGGTCCTGAGATCAGTGCCATATTTTAAGGGTATCCTCCAAACCACTGTCTATAACTTAGTGATACTTTCTAGAATGATAACTAACATCATTACAAATCCATTCACACAAAACTTGATCGAGGACTTGACCTAACCAAGCCTAACCGTGGTAATCATTTCATCAAACATATGGTGAACAAGTAATATACATGTCATGAATGCATATATGACCATAGGGGTCTGAAACTTATTTGAGAATCACAAAGAAGGTCTAATTCCCTCTCATAATAGTTGAAATAACATTTTTTAGCTCATGCATTCATTAACCATTCTTCAACTAATCAAAACATATCATGAATCATAGCTAGAAGCTATTATGGAACCATGCTTATAACCAATATATAACCAAAATAATAACCAATATATAAACCATGGAAGCCCAACCATAATATCACCAACACATTACTAACAAATATACATGAATCAAGCCCCAAGAGTTAGCTCAATCGGTCAAATCAAGTGCCTCGCCAATGGGAGGTCACAGGGTCGAATCCCAAAAGCTCTTGGGGTTAGGTCAGTAAATAGGCCGAGGGGTGTTGATGCCTTCGGGTGCATCCACTCAGTGTTGAACAACCCTGGATGTAGCGGCTACCCTTTGACCCGGGTATCTGTGAACTAGAAGTGAAAAAAAAAAAACAAATATACATGAATCATAATAGAAGAATACATCTTATCAACATATGAAGATACCAACCAAGTCAGGGACTTCCATGTACCACCCAACCATAGATTGGGATGAACAAAATATCTCTTTAAACCAATCACTCATGCGCCATATTCCAAGGATGAATATGGGATCTCATGGAATAACCAAAACAAACGAAACTATAGATTCCAGAGGCCAAACCACCTCAACCTTCAACCAATTATTGAACCTCGTGACTTGACATCATTACACCAACCAGATCAGTCTCTGGCCAAGTTGTCCAGGCCTCTAGGAACTAGTATCTCAACCCATAACCTCCCAGGGCTCCAGACCATTTTTTCAACCCGACTCAAGGGACTAGTAACTCAACCCACCAAGGGCTCCAGAGCGCTTGTCTCAACCTATGTTCGAGGACTAGTAACTCAACCCAAGATATTCCAGGGTGTACAGAGCATTTGTTCCAACCCACAGCCATAAGGAATTATGAGTACCAACTAGAAAACAATCAAGTGGAAAATTCCAAAACATAATGGCTATCGAGGAAATAGAAAGGCAAGGCTAAAAACAACTATCAATCCAGGGAATCCTACATGCCAATTACAACTCAGAACCAGATAATCACATGCATGTACCATGCATCCATAAATCAACAAAGAGATCATACATGAAACCTATTATCTGCAAATAAATTCGACTGTAGTTTTTGATCCTATTTTCCCCTTGTTCTTTCCTAATTTTTGTTGCCTTCTTTCTCCAAATCCAATGTAAGCTAGAGTACTCCAAGCATACTCCAAGAATGCTCTAAGTGCACAAGAGTATGAGAGAGTGAGAGAATAGAAGTGAGTTCCAAGATGAAACTAAGAAAAGACTAACTAAAAAAAGCAATGAATTGATCCTCAAAAGCCTTTTTATGATTGAGGCCTCTATTTTCTTCATTTTCCTTCAATTTTCCTCTCATGCAAATATCTAACCTTTCATCTCCGTTTTCTCCTATTTTCCTTTATTTCATAAATAAATGTTAATTATTGTGACTTTTCTTTTGCCAATGCCTTTTCCAAATTCCTTGGCCATAAATAGACCGAAGTGACAACCCACTAGGATGTTTTTCCCACCATTCAGCTTGGATACATATCCCATGAACTTGGTCTTATATTTTTACATGGAAAATCAACCAGGGGCTACCATAGAACTATATCATGGAACTCAAGACATATCTTTAAATGGTCAATTACTTATTGATATTAATTTAGAAACTTTTAATCATTATTTTTGCAACATTCAACATTCTTATAATGTATGGGAAAAGGATATAGACTTTGATAACTATCTTTTTACTTTTGAATATGGATCATTAGGTTCATTCATAAAACATTTTCATACTAGTTCATTTTTTGAGCACAAACCACTTCCTTCCATTTTTATTATCATCATCCATCTCCATTACAAGTTTTCAATATTACTCGTGACAATCATAAATTTGAAACTTCTTGTGTTAAATATTTGTTGGCACAATCATTTAGTGGCCCTTTTATATTTGTAAATAATCATGGGTTTACCAGTCACCTTGATTCATATGTACATATAACAGATGAATTTAAGGATCCTGCTTCTTTTTCCCTTATCTATAGTGATCAACCTCTCACATGGGAAAAAGATGGTTCTTTGCTATTTTTGAGGACAACTAACTATAATTATTTCAATCTTATACAGTCTTTAGAAGCCAACCTTTATCAGATTCTTAAAGGTGATATCTCTTACTATTTAGGTTGTACATATTTTGATAGAATTTGTATGGATTTCAAAGATTCTTTTCATAAAAGGTTTTCTACTTATACATTTATTTTATCTTTATTTTTAGGAATTACTATGTATATTAGTTATAATATTTTTGTACATAATTTAGTATTAGTTTTTATGCTTTTACTAATGAATAAAGTGTATATTTGAACAGGTGATAAAGAGGTTGTTTGGATGCATTGGAAATATGACTATAACTAGTCATTTTCCCTCATAGAATTAAAGTAGGAGTAAATTTAGCCTAGTTTAATCTTCTTTTATTTTAAAATAAGGCATTTACGATATTTTTAGAAATGAGACTTCGTATTCGATTCGATTATCATCTTGCTTATAGTGTATTTATCATCATTTTTAATGAAAAACTCATATAATAAGATGTTAACTCAAATATAATGCTCATTTCTACTTTTTGTAAACATAATTGCATCATGATTCATATTTACAATTTAATAAGGTCTTAATTAATAAAAGGACTTAGAAGAAAAAAATATTTGAATCTTGGCACTGACTATCATCGCTTATTGTTTGGTCAACTTATTATGCAAATTAACACAAGTATTTAATTATCAATCCGTGCTTGTAAGCTTGGAACCATGTGCAAAGTATAAGGATTTTAGTTGCATTCAATTTTAGAAGATGAAATATAAATATTGATGGAAATGCATATTACAAATATAAAATCTAACTTAATAGTTTCTCATTCAATATATAGTAAATGAGGAAAGAGGCTCCTAACTAAGGAGATCCAGGTTGTCCTTTCCTACAGAATTACTTTTATGAAGAGAAACAAAAATTAATTGATTAACAATACTTTATGATGCATAAAATGTAGGGAGAAGTGGTTCCTAACTAAGGAGGTCTATATTGTCCTTCCTTACAATCTTATTCCATCATTATTACTATTGCATTGAAACTAGAATTGAGAACTAACTCAACAAGGAAATGAGAATGAATTTCAATTATAGCTCATAATCAAATAGAAGGAGAATTTAACTTGAATTCTTGTTTGTCTCTTCATATGAAGATTAGAATTAAATCAATATTCATTCAAGAATCATAATAAATCTTCATACATCTAAAGAAATTTGAAGCAAAAACTAGTTTATAAAAATTATGCTAAATTAACCAAGAAGTGCACTTAGCTTGGTGTGGGAGCCCTCCACCCTTGCCTTGCACACTTGAAGAGATCTCAGCTATAGCAAAATTAGTTACTCACTCAAGCATGAATAGAAAATGAAATGAAATAGGTTCTTCAATTAAATTTCAGTCTTCAACGAGTCTCAAAATCAGATTACATAAAATTCTACATCCTCAAGCCTTCAATAGTCTTGGCTTAAATAGAGAAACAATAAAAAAAACTTTACTAAAATGTCTCTAATAGTCATATCTATCCTAATCACATCTATCTTTGTCTAATCCATCCATTCAGTTACACAAAATTTGGAAAATCCCAAAAAATACGAAATTTGGCATATTTCCTAGGGATTTTTTGAACAACATGTTTTACCAGATTTGACTGGGCCTATTTTAGCTTGGTTTGACCGAACCAATAAGTACACATCCATCCGTGGTTCCCAATATTTCCATATCTATGTTCAGCTCATGCCCAGGTGTCCTTCAAGTTTGACTTCAATGGAAGCCATTACGGGAACTTTTAGTTTTGTCCAAAAATACACTAAAAATCCAGTTTTTGCAAGAATATCTAAAAATTGAAAATCATAATTTATATACCTAAATATGCATAAATTGGTCAAAATATGGTGTATATGGAGGTATATGGTTGAAATTTATGGAAATCAGGTGTATTTAAATAAGCAAAATTTGATGGAAAATGAGGGCCAACATCTCCCCCTTGTTGATTTGCAAGCATGCCCTCATGCTTGCTTTCTCCTTTTTGACCTTCTGAGTGTTAATGTCTTTGCTAACCTTGACCCTGAAGTTTTTGTCTGTGCATCCTGTAGAAGATAATCAATGCCTTCATACTTCCCTTCCTTGTAGATGGTGGTCTTGACTTTCTTCCTTTTGTACTTATATTGCCATGTTTTTTTCTCTTTTAGCCATCTGTAAGCATGTTTAGCTATGAGGGAGTTTTTAGTTTCAAGTTTGTTAACCTTCTTGGTCAACTCTTTATTCTCTTTGATTATCTTTTTGTTGTTTTTCCTACACATCTTGTTTTCCTTTTTCAAATGTCTTTCTAAAATTTTGCTATCTTCCAACTCCTCTATTAATTCTTTGATTTTCTTGAGATACAGCTCTCTTTCCTCTTCTTTTGTATCTTTGAAAAATGAGTGTGATGAGGTGGATCCTAGCTCAACATTGTCAAATTGTAAATCCCTCTCCTCAGGTTCCTCATAGATTCCCTTTTGCATTCTCTCAAAGATTTCATCAATTTCTTTTGAAGTGGGAGGAGGTTCAACAATTTTCACTTCAGGATCCTTTTCCTTACTACTTGTTTCTTCTTGGCTTTTCCTCCCAGACCTCCTAGGAATAGATATAAAATACTTCTCCTTCTCAATCATGATACTATCTTGTTGTTTCTTGGACCTAGTCCTCATGTTCAAGGGAGAATTCATTATGCTTCTTGTCTTATGTATTGGTTCAAATTTCTCATCTACTGTTTGTTCTTAAATATGATGCCGGGCTAAAAATTCCTTCCATGCCTATTATGAAACCAGCTCACAAAAATATAGAAAAGATAGATCAACGCCTTAAAATTCAGCCTCTTTGAGGGGGCAACCTCCTTTACATTAGATAAATGAACAATTCTTGGATGATTCAAATGACAAAAGCTCCTTTCTATATATAGGAGTATAAGGAGTCACAATATAACCTAGCCGACCTAACAATAATAATATAAAGCCACAAAAATAACAATAGAGGGATTCTATGGGGCACAGTAATAACAATATGGGGACAATAGGGGCACAACAATATTAATAAGGGATACAACTACAATAGTAATGGGGCAATCACTAGTATTATAGGGACCTAACATGCCCCTTTCCTTCAAAAAAAGTGTTGTCCTCAGCGCTTGAGTAGTTTTGTATGCTTCTGTATAAAATTCTCATCCTACCATGTGGAATCTTCAATGGATAAGTTCTTCCACTTGATGAGATACTCCGAAATTGATCGATTTCGTAGTTGTCGAGTTCTTGTTTCAGTGACTGCTTCTAGTTCCAATATAATTTTTCCTTCCTCGTCAAGTTCTGGCAATATTGTTTGAACTGGGAGCTTGTCGCCTATAACCTTATTTAAACATGAAACATGGAAAACTGGGTGCACTTGAGAAGCTGCAGGAAGCTCCAATTTGTATGCCATAGTACCAATCTTTTGCAACACCTTGTACGGACCATAATACTTTGGTGATAATTTATTATCCTTCTTAGCTTGCTTGAGGGACATTTGTTTATATGGTTGTAGCCGTAGGAATACCCAATCACCTACATCAAAACTTCTTTCATTGTGATGCTAATCTGCCCGTTGTTTCATTCTATTCTGTGCCAACACGAGGTTATCATTTAAGAGTTGGAGGACTTGTTATCGCTGTTCGATGTGATGTTCCACTGCTTGAACCTTAGAATTTTCTCTTAAATATGATGTGATGGATGGTGGCCGATATCCATAAAGTGCCATAAATGTGGTCATTTTTGTTGCTGTATGGAAGGAAGTGTTATACCACCATTCAGCCAGAGGCAACCATTTGACCCATTGTGTCTGTTTATCAGATACAAAGCAACGAAGATATCCTTCCAAACATTTGTTTACTATCTCAGTTTGCCCATCAGATTGAGGATGATAAGATGAGCTATGAGTTAATTGAGTACCAAGACAAGAAAATAATTTTGTCCAAAAATTTCCAATGAAAATGGGATCTCTATCACTTACAATAATCTTTGGATTTCCATGTAGCTTTTGAATTGTTTCCATAAATGTAGTAGAAACTGTACTGGCTTTAAATGGATGTGATAATGCACAAAAATGTGAATACTTGGTAAGTTTGTCAACTACCACCATGAAGACACTCTTTCCCTCAGACTTGGGTAAACCTGTGATAAAATCCATCGAGACCTCCTCCCAACGTTGGCTTGGAATGGATAAAGGCTGTAATAGACCCGGGGTCTTAATTGTTTCAACTTTATTTTGTTGGCAAACCAAACATTCCGCCACAAACTTTTGAATATCCGATTTAAGGCCATCCCAAAAAAATTCCTTCTTAACCCTGTGGTAAGTTTTTAAAAATCCTGAGTGCCCTCCTTAGGGAGAAGTGTGCAATTCCATAAGAATCTTTTTTTTGAGTTGGGAATTCTTATAGAGGTATAAGAGATCTTCGTACCATAACGAATCATTTTGCCAGCTAAATGTATAAGATGTACTGGAATCTTGTTGTAACTTTTGAATAAGTGCCCACACTTCTTCATCATTCTTCCATTCCTCCCTTGCTTCGTTTATCCAATCTGGTTGGATAATAGAAATGGTGCACAACAATGCTTCCACATCCTCATCCTTTCTTGAGAGTGCATCTGCCACCACATTTTGCTTCCATTTTTTGTAGATGATTTCAAAGTCATAACCCAACATCTTTGTGACCCACTTTTATTTCTCTTCAGAGGATAATCCTTGTTCTAAGACGTATTTAAGGCTATCATGATTCGTTTTTACCTTGAAGTGTCTCCCCATTAGGTAGGGTCGCCATTTCTTAAGTGCATGTAGTATTGCCAACATTTCCTTCTCATTAATAGCTTTGTGTAAAAACTTTCCCTTGATTGGACAACTTTCAAAAGCAATGGTTCTTTCATCTTGCATTAAAACAACACCAATTCCATTTCCTGAACCATCACATTCCACAATAAAGGTTTTTGTGAAGTCCGGTATGGCTAAGACCGGTGCTTGGCACATTGCTTCTTTAAGATGTTCGAAGGCCTTTGTTGCTTCTGGAGTCCATGAAAATGCATCTTTCTTCAATAATGTTGTTAGAGGTGCTGCTATTCTCCCATAATTCTTAACAAACTTGCGATAATAACCTGTCAACCTGAGAAATCCTCGCAGATGCTTTATGTATGTGGGGATTTTCCATTCCTTTATGGCTTTAATTTTGCTAGGGTCTACCTTAACTCTTCATGAGATACAATATGACCGAAATATTCCACCTCTTGTACTCCAAAGAAACATTTGGATCTTTTTGCATATAATTGTTTCTCCTCCAATAGTTGTAGGACCCTGTCAACATGTTCAACATGATCCTTCCAAGACTTGTTGTAGATTAGTATATCATCAAAAAATACTAAAACAAATTTTCTAAGGAAGGGTTTGAAAATGGAATTCATCAAACCTTGAAATGTAGAAGGTGCATTGGTAAGGCCAAAAGGCATGACCAAAAATTCATAATGACCCTCATGAATTCTAAATGATGTTTTTGGAATGTCTTCCGTCTTCATTTTGATTTGATGATATCCTGAACGAAGATCCAACTTGGTGAAGTAAATTGATCCATGCAATTCATCTAGTAATTCATCAATGACAGGAATGGGAAACTTATCTTTAATAGTGAGCTTGTTAAGCTCTCTATAATCTGGACACATGTGCCATGATCCATCCTTCTATCTTGATGGTTTGAGGAGTGGTAATTCTGGCCAATGCATTACAAGATATGGTCGGATTCATTTCTTCTTTATCTAGGATTTGTTCCTAGAGTATATCCTCTTCTTTTGACCTTTCTTGCTCCTTTTCTTCTTCCTCTTCACAATCTATGTAGAATAGTTTCTTCTCAACACACTTATGACCTTTAGTGTATTTGCTATCACAACTGTAACAAATACCTTTTGCTCTTTTTTCTTCCAATTGTTGTGGTGTCAACCTTACAGGTTGTGGAAGACTAGGGGAAACAACACTTCCATATTTATAGTTGTGAGTGGTATGCTTCCTGGTTGCCATAATTTTTCTTTCCATTTTTCTTGCTAACCTGAATTCCTTCTCTAATGAATCAGGTTCCCAAAGGCGAACATCATGTTGGATATTATCCTTTAAAGTCCCTATGAACACGTCAATCCTATGCTCCTCTGGAATGTTTTTTACCCTTATGTTCAATTTTTGGAACTCCTCAATGTGCTCCATTATTGAACCCTTTTGTTTGAGACTTATCAATTGGCTAAAAAAAGTGTTGCTTTTTGTATCCACATAATGTGCTGTCAATGCTTCCATAAAAATTGCCCAAGTGATAATTTGTTTACGAGAGCAAAGCCATTGATACCATACAAACTAATTTGGTTCCAAATATAAAGTTGCAATATGTACCTTTTGTGTGTTTTGCACATTATTGAGATCAAAAAAATTTTCCATCTATAATATCCATGTTGCGGGATTCTTGCCATCAAACTTCCTCATATCAATTTTTGGAATATGGTGGGTCTTCGATTCAACATTAGAGTCTATGAAATCATGATTAACATTTTCTTTTGTTCTCATCATGAGTTTCCTTTACTACCCTTTCACCATTAGTAAGAATTTCTTGTAGAAACTTTGTTAAATCTGTCTTCAAATCTTCCATGCCTGTCTTCAAATCTTCCATGCCTGTCTTCAAGTCGTCCATCTTAGCTTCCACGTCATTCATCTTAGTTTCTACGCCTTTCTTGAAACAATCCATCTTAGCTTCTACGCCTTTCTTTAAACCATCCATCTTAGCTTCTACATCTTTCTTTAAACCATCCATCTTAGATTCTGTTGCTTTTTGTGCAAGTGACACTTGTTGCACTTGGTCTCATAATTTTGATATATCATGTTGCATTTCTTCCTCTTCTTCATGAGTCATGCTAGAGCTTTCAGGTTGCTTACTAGGTGTTTGCATTTTCTTTCCTTGGGTCATCAATTACCGATAATAATGCTTTACTATGCCCTTTCAATTCCTTCAAACTAATTTTTCAAACCAAGCTTATTAAAAAATTTGAAAAAAATTACACACCTTTTTTCACTTTGTAGGAGCCAGATATTGAATCTGATGTATCTCTGTAATTTTGAATCATCCAGTTCTGAAATTGTGACCTGTAGTAGCCCTCTACGTCCTCTTTCCAATGCCACTGGTCTGATCCAAATTGGATTCTCCAAGAAAGAGTTATGCACAATCTCCCAAGATGACCTGATTAAAGACCTTTCCAGAAGAGCGAACTTGTATGAAGTGGCACGTGTCACTGTTTCAACCTTTGGCTCTAAAAAATATATAAAATAAACTACAGTCTGTCCTCTTTCTGTACCTTCTTATGAAATTTAAATCCGATGCTCAAAGAGAAAGTTATGACGATTTTCCCCAAGTCACGTGTTTGGAATGTAATTCAGGAGTCTGCGAAACGACCAACTTCCTCAGATCATATCTCCGCAAATATACCGCGAAAAGCTTCGAAATTTGGACCCGAGGTTTAGCGCGATGTCTTCTCAAATTGTTTTTTTTTAGCTTTTGAAACATCGCAGAAAAAAAGTTATAGCGAAAATTCCACGATGATTTATTTGGAGCAGCGAAACCCTAGAATCCAAAGCTCTGATACCAAATGTTATGAAACCAGCTCACAAAAAATAGAAAAGATAGATCAACACCTTAGAATTCAGCCTCTTCAAGGGGGCAACCGCCTTTACATTAGATAAATGAACAATTCTTGGATGATTCAAATTACAAAACCTCCTTTCTATATATAAGAGTCCAAGGAGTCACAATATAACCTAGCCGACCTAACAATAATAATATAAAGCCACAAAAATAACAATAGAGGGATTCTATGGGGCACAGTAATAACAATATGGGGACAATAGGGGCACAACAATATTAATAAGGGATACAACTAGAATAGTAATGGGGCAATCACTAGTATCATAGGGACCTAACAATGCCGAACCTTTATGTTTTATTTGATGTTCTAGCAGTATTCTAATAAGCCCCTGATGGTAGATGTGTGTCTCCTTAGTTTCAGTTTTACTCTTCACACTCTCTATCATTTTGATCAAATTTTTAGAGAAGAAGTAGGGTAGATTGATTTTTGATTCTCCCTTGATATGTTGAAGTAGTCTAATATGGTAGAGGTAAACTATACTGAACCTGTTATCACATGTAAAGTACCTCTGAATGATTAACACCAACTCTACCCAAGGTTCATTCAACCAATCCCTTGGAATGCCTTTTGTCCTATCAAATTATCCTTTTCTATGTTTTTCCAAAAAGAAAGTCCACCCTTTGTCTTTAAAATGCAAGCCTTTTTGGTATTCTTCACCTTCTAATGGAAGATCTAGAGCTTCGGAAATGAATTCTGGGCTTAGTGGAATATATAGGTTACCCACTGTTGTTTGACATTTCCCTTAATTGTTTATGAACTCTTTTGTCATCCTGTCACTATGCCCTTTCAAATTATGAAGGAATCCTATCAACCCTGCCTGATATAACTTCTCTATGGTATCTTTTCCCCAATTTTCTACCTTGAATTCACTTGGCTCTAATTTGGTGGACATGTTCTCTATATACTAGTTTATGTACCCTTGTACAGTCAAAATCCTCATTATAAGAAAAATCACATGCATGTATATGTTTCTGCCTTCTTATTCAAGTAATTTTTATTTATGGATTATGTCAAAAGGATTACCTGATCTTTTGAACAAAAACAAAATGATTCCCTTGCTCGAATCCTTTTCAAATTCCTTTGTTCTACTGTAAAGATGAATGATCTATGTTGGTTGTGTGGGGGTTGACCTAGGTTCATTTTTAGT
Source organism: Pinus tabuliformis (assembly GCA_031772625.1). Taxonomy (NCBI): domain Eukaryota; kingdom Viridiplantae; phylum Streptophyta; class Pinopsida; order Pinales; family Pinaceae; genus Pinus; species Pinus tabuliformis. Next base: position 176,742,949 of record CM062818.1, read on the forward strand.
TAGCCAAACTACTGTCCCTTTCAACATCAGCTTGCGGAGGCGGACCGAAGTCTCACCCGAAGCAGTATGGGGGGATGCTGGAACCAAGTTTTTGTACCCTGAGATGGTCATGATGTCGGTTTATTCCTTCTATTCCTGCTCTCGTGTAGGTTGTTAAGTTCTACTGCTCTGTTAGTTTAGCCCTTTATTCCGCCCTTTAGTACCTCCACGAAGGGGTATGACTAGCCTTCGCGTAGCCCTAACCTGCGATTCAGGTACTTTCGCGCTGCTAGGGAAGCGTATTGTGTAGATTCCTAAACTAGCTTAAGTGTTTTACTTATCTTATTAAACAATCACAGTTAGCACTGCATAAATAGATATCCTTACTTGAGTTCAATTAACGAACATAATTACATACATTCGTGCACAACATAAGCATTATAAGTGAAATTCATACACAATAGGACAATATGCATTAACAGGAAACAAAGAAATAGAACTTTTAGAATACTTCTCCTTATTGATATCTTCAGATGATTATAGACTCTATCTGCCCCGCGCACATAGCTGCAGGGGTCCGTGCACTCAGATGCGGACTTCCACCCTAGGCCTCTACGCACTCAGTTGCAGAGCTCTACCTACGCTACAACCCAAAACTTAGACTTCTCTCCTTATCGCTCAAGACTTCTACTACAACTTATGACCTCTTAGAGCTTACTTACTTAGCTCTTTTTATACAATCCCATGGTTCATGGACCATGGGCAAATCTTTACAGCCGAATTTACACTTTAAAAAATAAGGGTGGACAACCCTTTATGACTCAACACCTTTGCACTCTACGACCACAAAATGTGGAGACTTTACACTTTATTACAAAACTTGACCCAAAACATGGGCTTTTAGCCCCAAAACTGTCCTTGGGGGATTTGGTTCCCAATAGGCTGCAACACAAACATCGTGACTCACCCTTGAGTCACTCTGCATGCACGAAGATCTTAGCATGAAGACCTCCCAGCTCGACCTGTATGACTGCAACCTCGGCAATGCACTGTGTGGCCGCCTGCTTCGTGTCTTCAACCATTTTCTCAGTCACTGCTCCTGAACTGTCAGTCTGAAGCTTTTTCTGAGTTTCTTGCAAAGTCGCAAGCTTTCCTTCAATAGAGGCTATGATCATGTAAGCCTCATCTAGCTAGGGCTTCAGTCGCGCCTTCAACACTGCTTCCTTGTGCAGCGCTGCATCCACCTGTTCTTTCAGCTACTTGGCCTCCTGAAGCTTCACCAATCTCTGTGTGAGCGTGATAGTTCATGTTGTGCCTTTGACCTCATCATAGCATTGTTGTAGCTCGTGCGCTTCTGTCTCCAGTCACTGTACATTAGGGTCCTCCAGCAAACTTGTTAGGACCTCGAACGACTGCTCAAAAAGTTGTGTGCAGTCTACTACTACACTATCAACCATTGCTATTGCCGCTGTGATAGTGGTTGCACGCTGCTCCTTTACTCCTAGCAAGGTTGAAGCCAAGGCCTTCAACTAAAATTCAGTGATCTGTAGGTTCAACTTCAACTGAACCCTCACCATTTCTATCCGACCTCATGCACCCCTGTAGCCAGCTTGCGGACGTGCACCTCAACTAGTTCTGTCTTAGGAATGGCCAACTCTGGGACCATTCGGCATGTCTCCTCCACAACCTAAAGTATATGCTTGGTCTGGTTAGTGGCCTTGGTCAAGGCAGTGATGGAGAGTCTCGTTGTAGTGCCATCTGCTCATTATTAATGCGTTTCTCACTGATCAACTGTAGGGCACGGTGCTCACGAGCCCTCAGCTTCGCTATTACTCCATCCTGCAATAGGTGGAGTGCCTTGCCAGGGAGCGCTGCCATATTCAACCCTACTCCATTGATGGCATTGAAAGTGGGCCTGTCAGCTTCATTCTCTGTGGTCAGTGCTACATCAGGCAACACTATCGAGTTGGAGGCCTTTGCGCACAACATCGCAGTAGCTTTGAAGTGTTGATAGCGAGGCTAGTGGACACTGTGCTAGCCTATGACGTGTGGGTCTACACCTCCTGCAGACCTGTCTGGATCACCCCCAATACTAGTTGTTGTTGTTGCTCAAACTGTTGTAGGGCCTCCGCGGTGACATCCTGCACTGTGTCTCCAATGTCGTGCAAGTCACCCTCTGTGAGCGTGATTGGGTCCAGCGATGTCTTAGTGGCCTTGGATTTCTTCTTGGACCCTCCTTTATCCTGCTCCCTTGGATGCTTGATGTGGGCGGACGTCTCCTATGGGTCCGCGCTGTGTTGCTGTCTTTGCTCATCCGTCTCTTCTTCTATATTGGGTGAAGGCGACCTCGCGCCTTTGTCAGAGCCCCGCTCTGTTCCACATGTTTGCTTCTCTATCTGTTGAGCGGCATCGTACTCTGCCTGGGCCTTGTTAGCGGCCACCTACTTTCTCTTTTTGGATAGCTGCATCATTTTTATCTTAGCCTCCTCCTTCTTGTGTTACACGGTGGACTTGCTCCCTCCCACTGCCAAGTCTATTGTAGTGCGCCATTCTATCGACTAGCAATCAAGTACTACATCAATGCTGTAATCCCTTGCCAGGAAAGGAAAGTCATACCATGTTTGTGCAGGGTCCTTTCATGCCTTGATGGACACATGGTGAAAATCTACTTTAAACTCTGCATAGCCCTACAAATTGGCAAAAACCATAGGCAACAACCGTGGTTTGTGATTGATGGCCATGCGGATGTTCATCTCCATCAAGATCCAGAAGGTCTTGTTGTCCTTGATGCACTGCGCATCCTTGGTCGCCCACAATGAAGCGTACTTCGCTACTTCTGGTAGGTTTAGCACGACCGAAGGGAATTGACTATCCTTTGGCAACTCCCATGCTACCAGTGCAATTGAAAACAAGAGCCACGTGTAGTAGAGCATCTTGCTAAGCTCCTATGCTTTGCAGCAGTTCGCAAGGAACTCACCACGGAGATAGTTTACCCAATTGAACTAAACTCCTTCGGCACATTGGGCTATTAATGTGACGACATGCACCGGCACCTCATCGTGGAGACACTTCCTCATCACCTTTCCTTCTAAAATTTGCATAGCCAACTTTACAACAGGGTTACAGATGTTGGATATGGCATATACACACAACTTCTTCAACAACTTAAACTTTTCTTTCATGGCCTCCGCAAGGGCCTGCTCACCACATTTTCCACCAAATATCATGGCCAAATTTTCTCCTGTGTAGGGAAACTGCATGATCCTATGGATCAACCTGTCAGTGATGGGTATTGGCTCCTCCATCCATAGACAGCCATCATGCACCAAGCATAGTAGCTGATTGATGACCAAGGCTATATCTGAGGTGCGGTTGTACTGCAACACCGATAGCAAGTTGAGCAGACCTACCTTGTATACTCCTTTGAGCCAACTCAGCGGCTCCAATGTAGTCATTCCAGTGGTTTTATCGATAATGCAGTGCATCAATTGTTCGGTTGTCAAGTGTGGGAACTTCTCATGGTCAGCCAAATCCAAATCTTCAAGTTTTAACAGAGAAACACGTGCCAAGTGCGGTTCTTCAAAAACAATCTTATCTGGCAATAGAGGGGTTTGCAAGGGGACCTTGCTCTCATCGACATCTTCTGATACCTTGGCCATGACCTTGCACAGAGGGATGTACTTAGGCAACTGAGTAATAGGGTCAGCACCCTGGGCTTCAACTTCCTCCATTTCTATTCCCACATCTTCCTCATCCATCGGGATGTCTTCTATTTCTTCCTCTTTCAGCTCCAGATTGATGGCTTTTCCCTTCTCCTGTCTGGTGGGCTTGTCCTTGGGTGGGTTTCTTCTTGGCGACGTGCACACTGGTATTGCAGGTTGCTTGCCCTTCTTATCCTTCTCACTCTCCTTAGTTGGGGTGGGCTTTGGTCTCAGCATCCTTGGTGATTTAGGGACTTCCGCTAATACTATGGCAATCTCCAGAGCAGCTTCTTTTTCCTCCATAACAATTTTTGGCACCAAATCCTCTGCTACTTTTTTGGTATCTATAGTTTTTTTGGGTGCTAACGTAACACTTTCCAACAGTGCTCGTGACATCTCTGGTAAGTTTGGCAACGCTGGACTTGCTATCAAAGCCTCGAAGAATTCTCGGTTCATGTGCACCTAAGAGCTCAACAACTCAATGCTCAAAATTCCAAGTGTTTTTCACTAGGTAGCCACCTGTAATTTATAGGGCATTTTTAATTCAAATTCGACCATTCCCCCCACATTCGGTTCATTAATGCTGGATTGGTGGAAAATTTTCAAGGATCTGCCCCATAAATTCCGTCTTGAATGTCGCCCACCCACTCCATTTGGCCACATTTTTGCCATCAAATCATGAACAATGACTTTAACGGTTACTTTCAAGTCAACCTGCGTGATTTATTCCTAGGTAGCACAACTCCCTTCACAATGCCGTGAACCCTGTGACACTTCCTCACTTCACATAATCCTCCAATCGCGTAGCTCCGTAACCCGAGCAATGTAGTTTATAGTCCTGTGCCTCGTTTCAGCTGCTTGGAGCGCTAAGACTGTGCTACCTTCATATAATCACATGGATGGACCATCGGTGTATGGCTTCAATTGACTACCATTCACCTTTCTTGGGAAGGGATCTCCATTCAATTTAACCAACTGTTACACAGCAATTTGTCACCGTTTGTCACCGTCCCTGTTACCCCTCTCCTACACACTGGAGGACTCGTTCCGGGACCTGTGAGAAGTGACATGACCTGAAACCACTTGAATCATATTCCTCTAAGTATGAGCTTCATTTGCCCTGAAGACATCTCCTATAAAATCTCCATGAAAACAACTCTTTTTGCATTAGCGCGAGTCCTTAGTTCACTGCCCATGCCAATGAGGGAAATCCTCTAAAAAGGGCGTGCTATTGGCGCTCTGTCTCAGAGTCGCACTCGCACCAACCGAATTGAGTAAAGTTTTCAACCAACAAACTCCCGAAGGTTCTCTTCAACCCATTCACCAACTGAATCTATGTTGAGCTAGGATGGTTTGGCTTCGAATCTCCATAGAAGGGAAAATGGTTTGCCACCTTTCATGGAAGTTTCCAAGTGATAAAGCCAATCCCATGAATAATGTGGTTGATCCTATCTCTTTCTTCTCTATCTATAAAAGCTTGCCTCTATGCCTTGAGCAAGCTAGTCATAGTCACAAGAGTTACAATAGTTCTAGTTCCAGCATAGTGATAGAGAGTTTGAAGCTGCAAGAGCCTTCTTTGCACCCATAAGGCCAAATCTAAGTAAGGAGATTCTTGTCACCCAAAGAGAGAGAGGCTTGTTCCTCATCCCAACAAGCTTTGCAAGACTTGTGTAGCTGACTACCCAGCCAAAGGAGGATTTGACGTCAGAACAATGGTTGTATTCTTCTTTGTTATTTATTAATAATAGATGACTATCATTATGGTTCCACTCTCATTGTCTTATGTTTGATTTTGAGTTATATCTTTTCTGAATGATATATAATTGCATCTACTAGATTTTATGCTTGTTTTCGTGTTGTTCTTTGCATGTGCAGGCGTCCAATCATGGAGATCGTGGGGATCATGACCGGCCAAGGCAAAGGAACGAGGGCGACATCTCTTCTATGAACACTAGCGTTGGAATCCAAGTAGGTTCTCACCATCTACTTTGTATTTGCAATTAGGAACTTGCGTGGTAGCATTGTGTGATTGTTGCTAGACCCGGTCTGGGCTAGTAGGGATCGTCTCTGTCCGTAGAGAGGATTTACCTCCACAACAATTTGGTGACTCTGCTGGGGAATTCTTGTCTCTTTGGTTTCTCGTTTGGTTGCTTAGATAGCTTTCTGGGTTGGATTTCTTGCTGTTTCTTGCTTCCTGGTTTGCCTAGATAGTGTTTTCAAGCCCTGGGTTGCTTGTTTTTATTTTTGGCCTAGCAAGATTGATTAGCCCACTTTTTAGCCTGACAGTCGCGCCAATTGGCGCATGTTGCTTTAAGACAACCCGTGCCAATCCCTTAAAAGCACGAGTTACAGCCTGACAGTCGCTCTAGGCCTGTGAACTTTTCCAGTTTGCTTGTTTGTAGCCTTCCAAGCTTGGGTTTTGTGTCTAGCTACACCTTTTTCAATCACTTGAGTGTGTCAGAGTCTTGTTTGACTGGTTTTGAGTTTTTTTGGCAAATTATTAATTTGATTTCCTTTGATCATTACTTGGAGGTTTGTCTCAGTCTTTTCACAATTTTGCATCTTTTTGCTTTTGTTTTGGGGGGGCTAAATTGTGTATGAGTGTTAATCGCCTTTGAGTGTTTTTAGTTTATGATCTTTGGAACTCACACCCATTTTTCTTGATTTGCACTTGATTGGTTCTTAGATTACATTAGAATCATCGTGTGTTTGAGAATTCTCTTGCATAGATCACACTTGCATAATTAGAATTCTCATTTTCAGGATATGAATGAAAAGTGTGCATAGATTACATTTGCATACTTTGGGTGTTTGCCATTTTCCACCGATTTCACATTTTAGCCCTAGGGCATATAGTGGCTTTGTGCATCGAGCCTTCCTTAGGAGTTTTGGTCTTCTGTTGGTCCAGTCAACTTTTCGGTTACTCTCTTGCACTTGTTCAGTGATTGTTAAACTTTTTATTGCGTTATTCGAGTGATTCTCTTCTTTTCGCTTGGATTTTGCTTGGCTTCATTTTGGGCTTAGATTACATGGCCCATTGAGGTCTTTGAGATCTTCTCTTGGTTATGAAGGACTGCCTTGGTATTTAGGGACTTGATTGTATTTTCATTGAGTGAAATTTGTCTTTTACTCTTTGTTATTGTTTCTCAAAATTTGTTTAGTGCATTTTTCCATCAAAAAAGAAACAAACAATCTCTTTTTCTTTGCATTAGTTAATGGAAAATAAATCTTTTCGTTGTTATTGGCGATTAGTAACTTTAGAGAAAAGTTTCGTTAATTGCCATTAGCTGCATTAGAGTTATTATTGATTGTTTTATGTTCATTTTTGTTTGTGTGAAAGCTCTCAACCCTCTCGTAGTTAGCATTCATCGAACGAAATGATATATTTTGGCATATAGCTTGCATTTAGGGAATTGTGAGGGATTACATACGGTAGGGCCTAGAAATAAAAACCTAATCAAAGATCAACCGTAAAATGAACTGAATGAACTTAAAAATGCATTGGAACATAACGCTCACTGTTTAGAGGTCTAGGCTAGAGACGTGCTCCGGCGTCGTTAAACCTAGTCACTTTTGTTTCACTTAAGGTTGGGTGATTCCTCCTTCCGTGACGCAACAAGTGGTCTAGCACAGACTTGAGCTCCCATGTACCATCGCGTATATAGGGGAGCCCCACTAGGTTATCATCCTTTATCCACAGGAAGTCGTGTCTGCCGCCTTACAAGCCGTAACACACCGAACACAGCATTCGGGAAGATTGACTGTCGTACGGGAAGTCCTTGGTTTTCATATGATTGCCAAGGTGTATATGCAGTTTTACGGATTTGTTTGGTAAACCCTTTGCCTAGTCTCTCCAGAGTAGTCACTTTTGATCCTTTTCAGACCCCTTAAAAGAAAAGGCTCACTTGAGCAGTTTGTCACTTCGAGCTCATAAAACATTCGAAGGCGACTAGAGTCACCTTTTTGTCCTTTTCTCGACTCTTAAAACATGAAAAGGTCAAGTTGTGTCCTTGCATCTTAAAATTTATTTGGCCACGATAAAATTTACCTGGTTAGATCTTGTGTGCGTTAGTTTGAGTAGGGTCCTTTATCGTTAGACTCCCTTAGGTCTCGTTTGAAGTTTGTCATCCTGGCTGAACCGTCGACTCCCGTTCCAAGTGATCAAGGGTCTCCATCTTCCGTTGCTCCTGAGGTACCAGTTGTAAGTGATACTCTTCCTGTTATCCCGAGTATCCAACCGATCAACTCTCGTGCTCCGGACGACGAAGGTTACGAAATTCATTGGAACCCCATCTGAGAGCTTGACGAGGACGATATTCCTTTTACCCCCCCTGGTGTTTCGTCTCCAATGTCTACCTCTCACATGGATGAGACATCTCCTAGAGTGAGCGAGACACCTATGTTGTCGAATATCGACACTCCCATCCCAGCTACTTCTCTGCTCCCCCCACGCTATCAGTCGTTGAGGGATAGGGTAAGTGCCAAGACCCCTGCTTCGACCATGTGGGATCCCCATATCATTCCCACCACGGTATCTTTTGTTTCACAAGTCCACACTACACCTGTTACTTCAGTTCCGACAAATCCAACTATTTGTGTAGCGCATTCAACTCCAGTTGTTAGTGCCGTAATAGCGTCTTCAGCCTTGAACACTGGTGCTGGTCCCCCTCACGGTCAAGTGAGTAATGGCCAGCCGGCACTCTCGCCTAGAGTTGTCCACCCTGCACAAAGTGCTCCACCCTCTTCTGGTCCCGTTCTAGGAGGGGGGCCATATGATGCTTCTGGACAAGCTGTTCAGGATCCGAATGCGCAAGGTCCATTCTTTTATTACGATTCTACTGGTCAATACCTTCAACTTTCTCAAACCTTGCCTACTCAACCTTTCGTTGAGGTTTCGGTACCGTTATTCATTGCTTGGGACCCTAGTACCACCTCTTTCCATGGAGGACAAGCAATGCCTACACAGCTTCAAGGACCGCCTAACCAAGGCCAGCCATCTTATGTGTAAACCCCCCAAGGGCAGCAATATTATGGCCAGTCTTACCCAGGACAATCTGGAGGCCCACAAGGACAACCCTATCAGGGACAACCTTCGGCCGCTGGTGGTCCATCTTTTACCTATCTGGGTCAACCTTCTGGTTATCCGGGCCAACCTAGTACCGAGCAAGGTTTCCCGTCTGGACAACCAGGACAACCTTACATCCAACAAGGCCAACCTGGTATCCAGCAGGGTTACCCCTGTGGACAAGCTGGACAAACTTATATTCCTCAAGGTCAACCGGCAGTCCAACAGGGGTATCCCTCCGGGCAAGGGGGGCAGCCTTACATACAACAGGGCCAACCCACTGCTCAGCCTGGTCATCCTTCTGGGCAAGCGGGTCAGCTTTCTGCACAGCAAGGCCAACCCACTTCCCAGCTTAGTCATCCTTCTGGACAGGCTGGCCAACCTCAAGGTCAACCGGCCATCCAGCCCGCTCAACCATCTATTCCGCAAGGACAACCCTTGGTTTCTCAAGGACAACCTGGTACCCAGCAAGCTCATCCTTCTGGGCAAATGGGTCCGTCCCAAACCCAACCAGGCCAACCTTCTGGCCAGATGGTCCAAGCTCAACCTATTTAAGGACATCCTTCTGGACCCCATAATCAAATTGGTTATCAAATGCAAGGTGGGCCACGACCCCAACCTTCTTACCAACCGCAGCCTTCTTATCAGGCTCAGTATGGAGCTCAGCAAATGTATGGCTACCAGCAACCCCAGGGGAAAACTCAGTTTACCCCTTATCAAAATTATCAACAGATGCAGGTCACTCCTTACCAGAATTATCAGCAGCAGTATGTTGCACCTGCAGGTCAAGTTGTTAATCCATGGGGTGCTGCGGGGTAGACCCAGGGTCAACTGTCTGCATATGGAAAGAATCCTTATGGACAGAATCCATATGGACAGAACCCCTATGGACAAAATCCATATGGGAAGAACCCTTATGGGCCAGGCCCATTCGGACAAAGTCTGTGGGGGCAACCACCACCTGGTTGGAACCCTGGTACTACCTCTCTTCCACAGCCACAAATGTCCTTTAATCCTCAGTTTCCCTTCTTAGCGACGTTGGAACTTCCAGATGTGTCCAAATTGACGAATGATCCCATTCTTCATAATCCATATTGGCCAACAGTTCCAACTAAGATACCCGGTGATTACCCGAAATTCGACGGCAAAGCCAGTGAGGACCCTCAAGCCCATGTCATGACCTATCACCTTTGGTGCTCATCCAACTCATGGCTTGATGACTCCATCTGGCTCCGCCTCTTCCAAAGGACTCTCATCGGCTCGGCCGCTAAGTGGTATATTGAGTTGAATCGCGGAACATTTCAAGACTTCAACTCGCTGGCTATGGCATTCCTAACTCATTTTCAATTACCCATTCGGTATGAGACAGGGACACATCTCCTTACATCTCTCAAATAGGACACGACCACGCACATATCCGATCATATACATGAATGGAGACGACATCGTCTCTTGATCAAATTTTGGATTCCTGATCAACTCCTGACCGATTGGTTCACGACTTCCTTTGTCCCTGTAATTGCATGAGACATCGCCATGGGAGCTTGTGTAACTGAAGAGCAAGCTATCACACGCGCTCAGTACCTCGACTTAGTATATTCTCAGTCAGGTACTTTATATGATTATTTGCCGGATGCCCCGAGACCCGGAACATCCAAAGCTCTGCCCAAACCATCTGTTGACGGTGTTATTGGCTCTATAAACGCGTCTTCAAAGAAATCGTCCGCGAACCCTGGGAAGCAAAAACAGAATGCTTCTAATGGAAACACTTCTAAGGGTCAATCTAATTCTGGAAGTACCTCCAAGGTAAACGTCGTTCAGTCCACCACGACGGATAAATCCTCGAAAGGGAAAAAGAAAGGGAAAGCCAAGAATAAATCCGAACAACCCAAACAGGACTCCCCTAAACCTCCACCCGAGGAAGGAGCCAAACGTAAACCTAAGTATCCTTGTCTTATTTGTGATGAAGATCACTACACTAAAGACTGCCCTAGGCGGTCCGAAGTTAGTCGATTATTGAAAGGTGCTCCTGGGACTCCCTCTGTGCTTAAAAAACCTTTCCCTTCTCAGCAAACTCAAATGGTGGTAGATCCATTGCAACCCTCTTCTTCTTTCGGCTCTCAAGTCTTCATGGCTGGGACGATTCCCATCCATGTCACCACTCGAGCGAAAGAATATCCATCTCATGCCCGGAAAGAGTCGGAGGTCCCCTCCAGCACTCCTCCGTCCAGTTCTGGTCCACACCACATCGAACGACCTAGCACTGAGACGACGATCCGACCCCCTCCAAAAGGTGTACTCCGGAAGTCTTCTTACAACCCGAATGCTCGTGCTACTCAGCACTACAGCATTGTTGAGGACTTAGCCCAGGCTCCGTCTGCTATGTCCGCTCTAGAAGTCCTCCAGAGCTGCCCCTCCCAGAGGAAGTCCTTGCTATCGGCCATCGGTGGCATAGACCCGGTTGACTCGGATCTGATTTCTTTTGATCTCGAAGGCTATACACCGAGACTGCCTCACCAAATCGCTTTCCTTATACAGGTCATCATCAATGGTAAAACGATTCATCGTACAGTCATTGATGAAGGTGCCTCAACTTGCATCATGTCTGTTGCTTGCTGGAAAGCTATTGGTTCTCCAACATTGAGCCAGTCTCCTACGACGTTAGAAGCCTTTGATGGAAGAGAGTCCCGTCCTTACGGTATCCTCCAATGCTTGCCCATCTCCTTGGAAGGGAAGACGGTAGAAGTGGAGGTCGAAGTTGTCGACGCTAATCTTACCTACAACCTCCTCCTCGGACGTAGCTGGACATACGCCATGCAAGCCATGGCTTCCTCCCTTTTCTATGTCATTCGTTTCCCTCATCAAGGGAATATTGTCACGGTGGACCAGCTCTCCTTCTTCACCTCTTCTTCCGAAGGTAAAGTGCTGTTCTTGGAGCATACCTCTAAATCATTCGAGAGTGTGGGAGCTGGGCTCTTTAAGGATCCTGCCCTAATGGGTGTCTTTCCGCTCCCACCTCCGAATCTCGCCCCTATTAACATGATTTCCATGCGTTCTGATCCGTGGGTCCTTCCTCCCGCTAATCAGATAGAATCCTGGGGTGATATGATGTCGTTGAGTCCCGCCGAGCTCAACTACGTCGAAATTGTTGCTGCATCGGCTCCCCCTCCCGAACCTGCTCTTCCGAGCGGTGTTCCCGATTCGTATGTTCATTTCCCTTGGCTTGGAGATGATGCTACTTCGGATCCATTAAAGGAAATATTTCCTTCCGATGAAGCCATCATAGAGATCATGTCTCTTGAGGAACCCCCTTGGTCGGATCATCACCATCGTTCCTCATTTCTCCCTGTCCATCAGGAAATGATCGCATGTCTCGAATGGTTTGCTTCGTGTATCCCATCCTCGCCCCTTCGAACACCTATTCAAATCTACCAAGTATCTTCTGAGGGCAATATGGGAAACATTACGCAAACCCAACCCATTGACATCTCTGTGAAACCAGGGATTGTCGAGCACATTTATATTGGAGTCACTTGCACTCCAGAGGAAGTTCAACTTTACACTAACCTATTTCGCGAATTTCGTGATGTCTTTTCTTGGTCCTATGAAGAGATGCCCGGCATCGACCCTAGTATAGTGGTGCACCTACGTATCCAGGTGCTAAGCCGGTTTGTCAGCGCCTACGCCCTGTGCACCCCTGAAAGGCCACAGCCATCAAAGTAGAAGTTGAAAAGCTTCTCAAGGCTGGTTTCATTTACCCCATTCCACTGACGGATTGGGTTTCTAATATAGTCCCTGTGAACAAAAAGCAGGGCACTATTCGAGTCTGTGTTGATTACCGTGATATCAATTGTGCCTGTCCTAAAGATAACTTCCCTACACCCTTCATCGATCAGCTCATTGATGAGTGTGTAGGAAGCGAAATCCACTCGTTTATGGACAGTTTTTCTGGATATAACCAGATCAATATTGCGCCCGCTGATCAACATAAGACCGCTTTTATCTGTCCTTGGGGCACTTTTGCCTATAAGAAGCTCCCTTTCGGTTTAAATAATGCCGGCGCCACCTTCCAACGTGAAATGTCATATGCCTTTCATGACATTCGTCACATTGTACAGCCGTACCTGGATGATATTCCAGCTCATCAGCCAAGCATCAGGACCATCCTTCCCATCTTCGCGAAATCTTTCTCCGCTGTCGACACTACCGGATTTGGCTCAATCCTCATAAATGTGTCTTCTGCGTTGAATCAGGCTGACTACTCGGGTTTATCGTCTCCCGAGAAGGCATTCGTCTGGATCCCCTCAAAGTCGAGGCCATTCTGAATCTTCCTCCCCCTGCTTCTTTGCAGCAGTTGCAGAGCTTGCAGGGCAAAGCAAATTTCCTTAGACGATTCATTCCGAATTATGCCGAGGTGGCTAAGGGTTTCACATGATTACTGAAGCAAGACACACCCTTTCATTGGGATGCTACCGCTCAGGAGTCTTTCGAGCGTCTCAAGGGTCTCCTTGTTTCCGCTCCATTATTGAAACCTCCGAACTACCATCGTGATTATACTCTCTATCTGGCCGCCGCCGATACCACTATCGGCATGGTTCTAGTGCAGGATGATGATGACGGCAATGAGCACGTTATCTATTACCTTAGCCGCAACCTCCTGGATACGGAAAATCGCTACGCTTACATTGAGAAGTTGGCATTGGCCGCTATCTGCGCCGTCCAACGTTTCTGGCATTATATCCTCTTGCGCACCACGACCGTGATTTCTGACTGCAACCCGATGACATACATTTTGTCGGGTCAGTTGCTGGGGGGCAAATACTCGAAATGGATCGTAATCCTCCAAGAGTTTGACTTGGAATTTACTGCTGCCAAGTCTAAGAAGTCTCTGGTATTTGCTGAGTTACTCTGTTCTTTTCCATCTCCTTCTGCACCCTCTCTTTCGGAGGATCATATCTCAGACGAAACTCTTTTTCTGATCAACACCCTCGATCCCTGGTACGGGGATATTATTGTTTATTTACAAACGTCCTCTTTCCGCCCCGCTGTATCCAAAGATGCTCGGCGGCAGATCCGCCATCAATCTTAACCCTATCGAATCATAGGGGACACCCTGTACCATCTCGACGTTGACTCCGTTCTTCACCGATGTCTTACCCTCGAGGAGGCTGAGAAAGTCCTCAATGACTGCCACTCTGGCGCCTGTGGTGGCCATATGTCCGGATATGCCACAGCTCAAAAAATCCTTTGTGCTGGCTATTTCTGGCCCTCCATTTTTAAGGATTGCATTCTCACTGTCCACTCATGCCATGCATGCCAGATATACCAGCGGAAGATGCGTGCGCCACCGGCTTCGCTGCACCCTGTAGTGACCGTAGGCCCTTTTGCAAAATGGGGCATTGATTATACAACCTGTAAGCCTCGCTCGGCCGGGGGGCATGGGTTTATTATCGTTGTCATCGATTACTTTACAAAATGGGCCGAGGCGATGCCCATATTAACTGAAGACGGCCATACAGCGGCACAGTTTTTGTTCAATCATGTTATTATGTAGTTCAGAGTTCCACAGGCCATCGTCACAGATCACGGAAAGCATTTCTGTAATCACATGATGACCAAGCTGACAACCCAACTAGGCTTACGGCACGATAGTTCAACCCCGTACTATCCTCAGTCTAACGGTCAGGTTGAAGCCGTCAACAAGATTCTGGTTACGATGCTTCAACGTACTGTTGACATGCATAAGTCTAATTGGCATATGATGTTGTTTCCCGCCTTGTGGGCCTACCAAACCTCTATGAAGGACGCCACCGGTTTCACCCCATTTCAACTAGTTTATGGACTGGAGGCTACCCTTCCTATAGAATGTGAAATTCCTTCGTTGAAAATAGCCGTCGAGTTGCTTCCCAACACTACTCCGGTAGAGGAACGGCTTCTTTATCTAGAACGGTTAGACGAGACCCGTCGTTTATCCTCCCTAGCCATCGAAGCTCAAAAGAAGAGAGTCAAAACTCATTTTGACCATACCATTCATCCTCGTTCCTTTGTTGAGGGAGACCTTGTCCTGCTATACGACCAAGCAAATGACAAGCTGGGGGCAAGCAAGCTCGAGCCCATGTGGCTAGGCCCTTACATTGTAAAGAGAGTATTGCAAAAAGGGGCATACGAGCTAGTTGACTACGAAGGTAATCCTCTTGATAAGCCCCGCAATGGGCTGTACTTGAAAAAGTACTATGCATGATTCATGTGCTTCGATTTGTACATGCGTGTGTGTGTGTGTGTGTGAGTTTTCATGTTTTCGGTTTGGTGTGAAAGCGTGATTGCCCCTTATTGTGTCTTTTTTCTTCTTGTGCAGATGTTGGGTGCACCTTACATTGGTTTCGCTGATGGTGCCTGCTGCACCACTCGTAATTTGTCCTCTGCAGCGTGGGTGATCTACGATCCTCACGGTGAGTTGATAGATCTTCAAGGTGTCTGTTTAGGCTATACTACAAACAATGTTGCTGAATATAGCGCTGCTATTGAATTATTAGCCGAGGCAATTAATCTCGGTATTCGTACATTGCTTTTTAACCTAGACTCTCAACTTGTCGTCCATCAGCTCAATGGGCGATATTCCGTCAGAGACCGTCACATTTTAAGGTTGTACTTACGTGTTAAATTGTTAGAAAGGAATTTTGACTTTATCACATATCAACATATTCCACGACGATTAAACACATTATCTGATGCATTGGC
The DNA here is from genome assembly GCA_031772625.1 of Pinus tabuliformis. NCBI lineage: Eukaryota > Viridiplantae > Streptophyta > Pinopsida > Pinales > Pinaceae > Pinus > Pinus tabuliformis. The sequence goes on from CM062818.1 coordinate 176,758,432, forward strand.
CAATCATGTATTAGATAGACATTTGCGTAATTTATAATCAAAACATTATACAAGCAAGCACATAAAAGCACAATAATAAACCATAGGCATATGTATATATATATGTGTGTCATAATGTTTGCACTGCGTGCGTTACAAAACCCAAAAAATAATACATGTTCATCCTGATACATCCTTGGACAACATGTCCCTCAAAAAATATGCATGAAAGAAGCCTAGGAGTCTATTCGTGGTGGTGCTCATGATAGCACGTCACCGCGCGCACCAAGCGTCTCAACAGACGATGGATGTGGGTCGGCACCCCCACTGTGTGCCTCTGGTATGCAAAGGGCACGTCCACCAATCTAGCGTAGCCTGGAATCCCTTGGGTAAGTTCCTCGAGATTTTGCACCAGCTCTTCCCCCACGGCTCCCCTTGCCTGAGGGTCAGCTGCAGGTTGGTCCCTCCACGCTATAGGAGACAAGCCGGCTGGTCGCTCTGGGCCCACATCTGCATATACATACAATTGTCATCAGAACATGCATGTATTGACAAAAAAAAAATTAAAATACATAAAACACCAAAAAGAGAAGATCATACCTAACTCCTCTTCCCACTCCTCCCCCTCTGGCAGTGGGAGGTCTGGATCCCCCATGAAGTTGGTTCCCGCGTATGGCCAATCCTCTACCACGATCAGCTGACGGCGAAGCCATATGAAGAACTCGGGCCTCCATGACATCTGTTGGCCCCCTCCTCCTCTGGGCATCAATGCTGCCCAGCGAGCCATCCTAGGCTCTCGTGGCAATGGGTCCACCACTACAGCTCCCTGGTACTAGAAGAGCGGAAATCGTTCCAAGAAGAACGACACCACAATTGAGCCATACCCGAACTGTTTCACTCCCCCGCGCTTACACTTTGTAAGCTACCTTTTGATATTTGTAGTCACTGTTGTAGCCCAGTCAAAAATGGTGGGGCTAAGGCATTCTGTCGCTAGTAACAGATGATTCTTGCTTGCCTCATGGGGCGCCTGTACCCCAGCTGCACGCGTGATAGTGAACAGTATCACTCTAAGAGCCAAGTCATGGATGGTGGCGATATCCACCTTAGCACTTTTTTCCCCAAATTGTGCCTCTGGGCACACACAAGCCTTCACTTCACCTATCTTCTCCCCAGAAGGCCTGCTTCCGGTCAAAATGGGGCTCGCCCCTCTCCGTGATAGCCCAGTAATGAAGTACACATCAGATACATCCAGCACTAAGGTCTGATCCTGTAAGCGGAATACTTGGTCATCAACATCCCAAGCATCCACTATGAACTGTAATAGCTCTGGTTGAGCTCGCAGATAAGAAGTGAGGAAGAACTTTTTGAGACCACAGTCTCTCAAAGCATTCATACATCCCTCATCTGCTATGGCCAAGGCATCTACGACATCATGCTCCCTTTCTTTCCATTCCACCACCATTTTTGCTTGTTTCCTGCACCCACAAGGATGAATACATCATTAATGAAACCCTGGTAGGCTTACAAACCGGACAAATTTCAAAAATGATGGGTAAATTCAAATAAAAAGTTAGGTCGCGCGGTTGGCGCGACTGTTTCTAAAACAGTCGCGCCAATAGCGCGGCACCTTTGGGTAAATCACCCCATTGGCGCGGACCCGTGCCGGATACCCGCGCCAATGGGGCGCAACCCTAAATTTTAAAATCCCCCTTGCGGAGGCTCAATCAAGGAACAAAATGCATAAAACAAGTATGGAAATGGAGCTAAAGGAAGCACCTCTTACCTGAAACTGGCGGAATCTCAAATGGTTGCACGGATTGGCGGTAATCGCTGCTCGAAGTTTGCTCCCCAAATGGACCACCACCACTATGCAAGAGGTAAAAAGTAAAAGTAATTCTATTTTTTACATTTTCACCATATTTATAGACTTTTTGACTTGTAATTAGGGTTAAAGAGTTCTTTTTTGAATATTTTAATATATTTTTGGTCGAAAATGGATGTTACGCTTGCTTTTGGTGCTATGACAGGTCCTTTTTGCAACATCGATGGTGAAACGAGTTATATTTTATACTTTTTCGGACTCGGTAAATACATGAAAAAGTCACTATGGAGTCATCTTTCAGCTCTTTTCTGACTTGCTAAAAGTGAAAAGATTGCCGGGTTTCCCCTCTTGACTCGTTAAACATAAATAAGAGGCGGTTGTCTTTAAACCCTTTTCCGACTGTGTAAAAACGAAAAGATCGTTGGACCCTTGTCGTTTCAGGTTCGTTAATGGTTACGAAACGACGTGATGTTGATCGCTTTTTTACTTTTTCAGATCGATATCACTACTCATGAAAAGTACTCCTCGATCGTAATGGTCGGGCGGTTCTTTCGAGCATTGTTTTATACTTTTTCGGGCTCGGGAGACACAACTTTACGAAAAAGGACCCCATTGGAGTTTACTTTTTCACTGTCTTTTCAGACTCTCTAAACAGGAAAAGACGCCGAGTTCTTCCTTTGTCAGACTCGTTAAAACTTAATGACATCGGATTCCGTCGTAATGACGCCCACAAGCATATGCTATCCCCGTCAAGCTTGTTAAAAATAACTGGGGTACTCGCCAGAAATGGTGGGGAAAATGGATCCATAATCATTGTCATGTCAGCAGTATGTCGCTCTTGAACATGGCACTAGTCTGCCTTCGTGTCTGGGTTGGAACATCTCGTCTTGTTTCACATTGGCCTCCATGGGTTTGGGTGATCCTATTTGACCTCTCATCTGCTCATTGCCTTGTCACCATGACCTCTGCTCATTTGATGTCAAATACTGCCAAGTCCACTATCGTGCCGCCGATATGTTCAAGAGAAGTTGACCTCTGCAGAATTACAACCTCCCTCTGATACCTCACATAATTCTGAATCACCACAACATCTTTCCTCTGTCTCGTGTCAATGATGTGGGAAACATTATGGCCCACCTTTGATCAAGGTCACTTCCTGTCGACTTCAGCTCATTATCCAGGAAGCTGATCTAGAGACTCCCTTCGGTGCCTTGGAGCTTGCATGCCTCAATGGAAAGTTCTTCGTGTTCGACGAGAGGTTTTCATCATTGGCCTCCGATCAAATGATTCTACAGGTGTTCGACGCCAGCTCATTGATTCACAAACTGTAGATTGTACCTATAGTACCTTGAGGACCATTGTCATTATTGGTGGTACCTCTCGCGTCTGTTAACAGTTTTCATTATTGACTGGTAATCAGACGATGTTCATGCATGTTCGACTTCAACTCATGTATTCGCATGCTTGAACTTGTACTCTGTTCGGGTCGAGATGGAGCGCCAGACCCTGGATTTTGTTTATTGGAATCCAGGCTGCGATTTGTGGCTTATTATGATCATTACATGACTCATTTATTGGATGGCTACGACCATGCCTGAGTCTATTTATCGATCCTCTCTGGATGGCTGTGCCCATACCACATACATCATGTACTTGAGATATCAGTTGTACTTCTTTACCCAGGTTCTCCGGCGGCCGTGTTTTCAGTCACGCATGTTCTTGTAAAGCATTTCACCCCTCTCTCTCTCGGGCCTCATGCTTTAGGGGGCATCTGTTACACAGCAATTTGTCACCGTTTGTCACCGTCCCTGTTACCCCTCTCCTACACACTGGAGGACTCGTTCTGGGACCTGTGAGAAGTGACATGACCTGCAACCACTTGCATCATATTCCTCTAAGTATGAGCTTCATTTGCCCTGAAGACATCTCCTGTAAAATATCCATGAAAACAACTCTTTTTGCATTAGCGCGGGTCCTCAGTTCACTGCCCGCGCCAATGAGGGAAATCCTCTAAAAAGGGTGCGCTATTGGCGCTCTGTCTCAGAGTCGCACTCGTGCCAACAGAATTGAGTAAAGTTTTCAACCAACAAACTCCCGAAGGTTCTCTTCAACCCATTCACCAACTGAATCTATGTTGAGCTAGGATGGTTTGGCTTCAAATCTCCATAGAAGGGAAAGTAGTTTGCCACCTTTCATGGAAGTTTCCAAGTGATAAAGGCAATCCCATGAATAATGTGGTTGATCCTATCTCTTTCTTCTCTATCTATAAAAGCTTGCCTCTATGCCTTGAGCAAGCTAGTCATAGTCACAAGAGTTACAATAGTTCTAGTTCCAGCATAGTGATAGAGAGTTTGAAGCTACAAGAGCCTTCTTTGCACCCATAAGGCCAAATCTAAGTAAGGAGATTCTTGTCACCCAAAGAGAGAGAGGCTTGTTCCTCATCCCAACAAGCTTTGCAAGACTTGTGTAGCTGACTACCCAGCCAAAGGAGGATTTGACGTCAGAACAATGGTTGTATTCTTCTTTGTTATTTATTAATAATAGATGACTATCATTATGGTTCCACTCTCATTGTCTTATGTTTGATGTTGAGTTATATCTTTTCTGACTGATATATAATTGCATCTACTAGATTTTATGCTTGTTTTCGTGTTGTTCTTTGCATGTGCAGGTGTCCAATCACGGAGATCGTGGGGATCGTGACCGGCCAAGGCAAAGGAACGAGGGCGACATCTCTTCTACGAACACTAGCGTTGGAATCCAAGTAGGTTCTCACCATCTACTTTGTATTTGCAATTAGGAACTTGCGTGGTAACATTGTGTGATTGTTGCTAGACCTGGTCTGGGCTAGTAGGGATCGTCTTTGTCCGCAGAGAGGATTTACCTCCACAACACCAACTAAACCACTCCTCCATCGGTAACCTCCTTAATGACATAGGTCCCTAACCAGTGCATTTTGAATTTCCCTGGAAATTTATCAAACTTGCTATCATATAACAAAGCTAGTTCATTTAACTTAAAGGTGTGCAGCTTAATGTGCCGATCATGCCATGCTTTTTTGCACTTCTTTTGGACTTGTTGGTGAAATCCAGCTAGAAATATTTCTTGCTCAAGCTCAGCCAGCTATGTGAGACTCTCCTCCAAGGCTCCGCGATCCATCATACCTATGAGTGCCTCTATGCATAAACTAGGCACAATGTATTCCATTGGAATCACCGCTTCAACACCATATACAAGCCTAAAGGGCATTTGTCCAGTCAACTTCTTGCATGTCATCCGATAGGCCCATAGTACTACGGGTATGCGTAGGTCTCAATCACTTAGTTGAGCCTTAGAAACCTTGGTCAGCACGTTCTCCAACACTTTATTGAATGATTCCACTGCCCCATTAGCCTGTGGATGATAAGGCATGATTTTCTGGTGATATACCTGAAATTAGTCTCTCAGCGCGCTGGTCGTCTCATCCAGAAAGTTCATACTGTGATCACTCATCAAAATCTTTGGACACCCAAATCACATCAGTACATACTCAAAGAGGAACTTTGCAGTAGTCACATCTGTACAATCCTTCACAGGCTATGCCTTCACCCATCAAGTCAAATACTCTGTCACGGTGATAATGTACCTCGCTCCTATCTTCTTCCCTTGGGGCTGAATGGGTCCCACAAAATCTATCATCCATTTTTTAAAGGGTTGTAATGTCATCTGTGGATTGAGAGGAAACTCATCTTTCTATGATAGCCTACCAGTCCTTTGACATACATCACATGCTTTGCAGTACACTTTTGAATCCTGATGGAGGGTTGGCCACCATAACCCTGCGTGTAGAATCTTCTGCGTAGTCACCTTCCCTGCATAATGTCCTCCTGTGGCGCCCCCATGAGCATCTGTGAGGATACTACTCCTTTCAAACTTCGGGACATATCATCGCAATATCTCATCAGACCCCATTTTGTACAAATGCATAACAATGACATAAAAGTCTGTTGCGCGCACCACAAACTCCTACTTCTGTTGGATGGTGTATCCTTCTAGGGTAGTTCCTATTGTTAGGAAGTGTATGATATCTTCAAAATGATCATCTATGATGTACACTGCAAATAGCTACGCATTAGGCCATCCCTCCTACAAATTAGTGGGCTCTTCCCCTATTTTGATGCATGACAGATGGTCTGGTCCCGCGTTAAATCGTCTAGTCTTTACAGTAACTTCAGAATCATACTCCTGAAATAATAACAACCACCTGTAGATTCCCCCCCCCAACATAGGCTTATTCACCAGGTATTTCAATGTAGAATGATCTGTATACATGTTAAAATGGCCACCCAGCAAATAGTGTCTGAACTTTTGGAGTGTGTATACCATGGCTAACCCTTCGTGCTCGGTGGTGGAATAATTCTTCTCTGCCTTGGATAACCTTCTGCTTGCAAACACTACAGGATGGTCCAAGTCTCCTCCACCAGCCTGTGTTAGTATTGCTCCCAGTGCTATACATGACATGTCGACATGTACATGAAACTCCTTCTCCCTGTCCAAGAAGACTAAAATTGGTGTGGTGACCATATTTTCCTTCAATACATCAAAGCTTTTCTTACGGTCCTCGTTTCAGCAGAATGTGACAACCTTTTTTAACAACTTCTCCATAGTCGCAGTGATCTAGGCATAGCCTTTGATAAACTTTCTGTAATATCCAGTATGCCCTAGGGTAGTGTGCAACTATTTCACACTCCTCGGTGTTTCTATGTTAAGCATCACTTTCATATTCACGTGATATACCGTCAATCCCTCTCTACAAACCACATGACCTAGTAGGGTCCCAAAAGGAACACAAAATAGGCATTTCTTCAGATTGAGCATGATCTGGTATCTTCGACAGGTATCTAGCATGAGGTGAAATCTTTCCACATGACATTTCACCAACCCAAACATAATCTAGTCATCAAAGTACACTTCCAGGAACTTATGAATAAATTCGTTGAACGCAGCAACAAGTACGCGCGAAAAAATTGCAGGTGCATTCTTCAATCCGAAAGGCATTACAGGGTACTGAAAACATCCCCACTCAGTCACGAAGGTCATCTTGCTCCTATCCTCTGGCACGATTTTGATCTAATGGTACCTAGAGAACCCATCAGTGAAGGAATATGCTTCTTGGCCACCCACATTGTCCAACACTTCATCAGTGAACGGGGTCGGGAAAGGATCGTGTACATAGCCATCATTCAACTTCCTGAGATCTATGCATATCCTTATTTCATCCTTCTGCTTCTTTTCCATTACTACCATTGGGCTTACCCAATCAAATTCTTCTACTGGCTCAATGATGCCTGTCGCAAGCATCTTGTCTAGCTCTTAGCGGACCTTCTCCTTATACTTCAAATTGAAGCTCTAAGGTCTTTGCTTAGCTAGCTTCGCGTCGGGCTTCAATGTGATCTTCATAGCACCTAAGCCTCCTATTATCCCTTTTAGATCTGTAAATTTGGTAGGGAGAAAATCTTAGTATTCGCGGAGCAATTCAGCAACTTTATCCACCGTCACATCATTCCAATAATCTCTTATCTTCGCGAATTTGGGTTTCACCTCCATACCAATATTCACCTATTTCATTTTTAGTGGAGGGGTTATATTAAGATTCTCAATCTGTGGTCCTTCAACCTTGCGATGACTTTCCATTTCAGGGATGTTAATCTTTCGAGGATCCTCATCTTTTTCTTTAGCGGTGATGTTATAGCATTCCAGCGCATGACTCAGCTGAGTAGTCCAATCGGGTTGAATCAGGTCCAAAGGATCCTGTGATATCCTAAAGATTGTTGCTTTCACTTCTTGTAGCGCCTCATCAATACAGTCAAACTCATCCTCAAAGTTGAATGTCATTATGAATCCTTCACGTAGAATATCCTATTCACCTGTACCATGGCGGAGCTTTGTTTCCAAGTACCAGTTCATTGGGATGACATCTAGGGTGTGATAGAAGAAGTGCACCCATTCAGGTTGGGGCTTTGCTCCATAAGCCTCGGCCCATTTGGCTAAATGCATACACAGATCATCCTTCCCATCATATTTGTCTGCCATTCATACCTTCGACTTCCCAAAGCGTGTTCTCATCATCCTTCAACATTTTCACCAATCATCAAAGCTACCCTTGTGCATACCCCACCACCTTGCAGACGTAGCATGTAGTGCCCAGTCCAAAGCCTAGAAGTGCTACTTCTCTGGTACCTCCCTTTCGAATGCATCCAAATTATTTCTACATCATTCAGGCTATCATAAGTGGGCAAATTTCTTACCTTTGACAACACACAATGTAGCAATTGGATCATCATGTTACAACTTAGCGTGGTTACTTCATGTAACTAATTCTTCTAGCGCTCTAATTATTCATCGGATTCCAAGGTGCAGGAACTCTCACGATCCCATGTAATTCGTCAATCTGTTGTTGGATTCACCCAATCTTGGTTTCGTGCTATTATCTTATATGTGTAGTCCAAATCAACATCGCTCTCATAATTGTGGTCTGGTTCAATATAGCGCGATCCTTCAGTAGGATCTATGGGTACTATTACATGGAGCGATTTCTTCTCAAATATCATCTTTCACTTCTTTAGGTTGATTACCCCATTCATATCGGTAGCCCAATCAATGCTAAGGAGCACAGGGTAGGGGTTGTTGTCATCTACAATTTCTATTACTTCAAAGTCATCCAACGCATTCGCACCTTCAATATCTACAGTCACCCCTTGCAGCTGCCCCATGGGGATGATCTTCTACTGATTTTCCATCCTTAACTGAATCAGAGACCACTGCAGTGTGGGTCTTCCCATATGTTCCCAAGTCTACTTCGGTAGGACGTTCGTGTCTGACCCCAGATCCAAAATAACCTGATCCATTTCATATTCCCCTATCTGCGCGGTAAGCCTCATTTCTCGTCCTGTCCTTGTTTTATGCTTACCAATATTGTATACCACGCGCGATTCACCTGGAGTGTTTCTGACGCATCTATTTATAAGTTCCTGTAATCCCTTCACAACCTTGTTGTCACGCAACAAATTCATGCAGGTCTCTAGGAAGGTTGTAAGCATAGAAGGGTCCATTTCCTGATTAGGTTTATGCTTGCTCCCTGAGGTGGAGGCCTCAACGAAGCTCTTATTTGCTTCCATGAATGTTTTTCTTGTGCACTCCAATCAAATTCATCCTCCTTCATCGGAGCTTTTCGAACCCATGTGCTATCTTTAGGCTATTTCCCCTTATCATCCCCTATTGCAACTCCACTTCATAGCACTATATTCACATTTGGATCCTCTTCGCGAGGCTCAGACCTCATCATATGTAGTATCTGAGTCAGTTGAGGGGGTAGCGCCCCTTTGTTGCATATCCTCACTATCAGCGTAGGATAGTCCTCCATCTCATGATCAAAAAAAGTGCAATATTTGCACAACAGATGCATTGGGTTAGTATAATCACAGGCATAGTGTCATGGTCATTTGTAATTGTAGCAAATTAGCTGTCCTCGACCTCTACTAGGTCCTCCTCCGCCTTGGCCTCATTTGCACTCCTCAAATCTTGTTTGCACCATCCCTGCACTCTGGTCAGGGGGTGCATTTTTGCCTGAACCCTATAGGTGGGTGTTCTGTCCATCATCAATTCATAACTTCTTCAGTTGCACTCATGAAGCCCTATCGACCTACAGAAATTGCAGAACAATTGTTGTGGTGTTTGTATGAACTTCTACAGCAAATGAAAGTTATTCGTCGTACGTTTTCCTGCTACCTGACATATAGTGCACCACAATGCAGGCCCCAAGCTTGGTCTTGCTTGAGCTTCTAGCCTCAAAGGCATCGGTCCCCCTCCTACAATATAGTTCACAAAGACCGAGCAATGGTCTTTTTCATGCAATTGACCCTTGCAGTTTAGGCACCATACCTCTTCGCACACCTCCGGTCGAACTGTCCTGTCCTGCTTCAAGCTCTGCATTTCAATGCAAAGATTTTGCAACTGCACATGGATTTGCTGAAACCCTAGATTCAAATCTTGCATCGGTGTTTCATGTAGTCTCATTGCAATCTCCAAGGTCTCTACCTAAGTCATGATCTTCTGTTATGACAACACAACCCTTAGGTGTGGCAGGAGTGAAGCCACGAACCATTCGCAGTGTTATCCATCTATTAAGTTCATATTAGCTTCACGGATTTTACACTTCAATCTCTGATCTAATTCACAAGGTTTTTGGCCTAGTTTCATCGCAATTTCATTGAACCCCACAATTGATTGTGCCTCAGATTTAGGCCTACTGAATTCTTTACTTAACGTGGTCTGGATGTCCGCCACCCTAGTGTTTGGGTTATCATTAGAGTACTTGATGGACCAGGTTAGCATGCGATCCTACAAAGCACTAACCAATGTTACCTTCTTCATGTGATCATCCGTGACACCCTAAGCTTCCCATACAGCTTTCACGACAAACCAAAACTGGTCTGAGTCCTCATTTCCAAATCCTTTAAACAAATGCAACTTCACTAAATTTACCATGCTGAACTGCAGTGGAGGTGGTGGTGCTATGGGTGCAGTCGTGGGTGATGGTGGTGAAGTTGGAGGTGTTGTGGGTGGAGGTGGAAGTCGTGGGAATCCTTGTCTTATCAACTAAATAGCACTTCGCGAAGAAGCCTGCACTACTCCCTCTTCATCACCCAATGGAGGTGAAATCAATGGACTATATTTAGGACCATTTCTTCCTTCATTCCTGTAAGTCTTTCGCTTCGCATAGCTCTGAACATCAAGGTAGCTGCATAACCCATTTTTCACACAATAACATCTTAATCCAGGTATTCAAAGATTTTAAGTACTTACCTTGTGGACCTTTGAAAAAGTGTCGCTCCACCTCGCTATAGCTTACTGAGGTATCGACCGTGAATTCAGTCACAAATCCTCCTATGATGCGATCGAGCCAATGATCGACAGCACGAGCGATCTTATCCTCAGAGGCTTCCAATCTCTGTACTAACTCTAGGGTCCAGATAATAGGACCGTCAAGTCTCCACATTCCTTGGATATCCGCTATCTTTGCGATCCACTCGTATAGCTCAACCAAAAAGGAACAGAAAAAGATATTGTGGATATTTGTATATAGGTTCTTGTCTAGCCATAGGTCCTTTGTCAGTTGTGGATTTTTGTTCTCTTGTGCCGCGAATTCATGGATCTTCCTATCCAAACAGTCTCTGATCTCCTTCTTAGTTGGATTCCAGTGATATGACATCACACATCTCTTATGCAGATTCTAATCCCGGCAACAGAACCATTTGTTGGCTGCATGGGGTTGACCCAAGTTCAGTGTTAGTTAGCTAAACGAATCCCTACACTACTGGCCCTTTTGGCATCAGCGCACAGAGCGCAGACCGAAGTCTCACTCGAAGGAGTATGGGGGCATGCTAGAACCAAGTTCCCGCACCCTGAGATGGTCGTGATGTCGGTTTATTCCTTCTATTCCTGCTCTCACGCAGGTTGTTAAGTTCTAGGGCTCTATCAGTCTAGCCCTTTATTCCGCCCTTCAGTACCTCCGCGAAGGGGCATGATTGGCCTTCATGTAGCCCTAACCTTCAGTTCAGGGACTTTTGCGCTACTAGGGCAATGTATCATGCAAATTCCAAAACTAGATTAAGTGTCTTACTTATCTTATTAAACAATCACAGTTAGCGCTGTGTAAACAAATATCCTTACTTGCGTTCAATTAACCAATGTAATTACATACATTCGTGCATCACATAAGCATTATAAGTGAAATTCATACACAATAGGACAAGATGCATTAATAGGAAACAAAGACACGGAATTTGTAGAATACTTCTCCTTATTGATATCTTCAGATGATTATAGACTATATCTGCCCTATGCATATAGCTGCAAGGGTCTGTGCACTCAGCTACAAACTTCCACCCTAGGCCTCTACACACTCAGCTGTAGAGCCTCTACCTACGCTACTACCCGAAACTTAGACTTCTTTCCTTATCGCTCAATACTTCTACTAGAACTTATGACCTCTTAGAGCTTACTTACTTACCTCTTTTTATACAATCCCATGGTCTGCGGACCATGGGTAGATCTTTACAGTTGACTTTACACTTTACAAAATAAGGGCGGACAACCCTTTATGACTCATGACAGCTTCGCACTCCATGACCATAAAATGCGAAGACTTTACACTTTATTACAAAACTTGACCCAAAACATGGGCTTTTAGCCCCAAAACTGTCCTTGGGGGATCCCGTTCCCAACAATCTACTTGTCAAAACAAATTATTTTCATGCAAAGATCATAAAAACATTTTAACAAATGTTTTTATTTCTCTACAATCCATGTGTTCGATCTTTGTTTTGTCAAATTCTCAAAAATATCATTCTCTGTTTTGAAAGAAAAACAAGTTCTTTATCCCCTTGTGTAAAAGATGGAGAGAAAAATCATTTTATAGTGCTCATGAATTCATGCTCTGCCTTTCTTCTTTGAAAATCCTTTCACATGTGTTCACTGTGCATAGTATTCTTCACAAAAATGTGCTCACGATGTATGAAAATTATGTTTACTGTGTATAAAAGATATGCTCATTGTTTCATACATCGAATCTACATGGAGAGATTTTGAAATTTAATGAAGATACCTGATCTCGGAGTGGTCTTGTGATGACTTTGAGTTAATAAATTTTCCTGTGTTGACACAACGAAAATTTGATTAGGACTCCTGTTGAATCTTTGCCGAGGATTCACTCTTCTCACAGGTGGCAGAATCGTTTTGAATGGAGGCACAGTTTGGGCTTAAAGGTGGCAACATTTTTAAATAGTGACAGAGACCCGGTTTGTAACTGGAATTCCATGTGACACTTCTTAAAACAATCTCGAGTTTACTTAACCACTAAATCCATTCAAGACTTAGAAAAATCTAGAATCCAGAATCAATCCTTACCTGATTCTCCTGCACAATTCCTGGGGTTTGTTGGAGTGTTTCAATCCACTCGGTGAACAGAGGACTCGGTCTTCAACTCAACATTAAAACCAATGCCTAACCTCCTTATTTCTCCACAACTTCCTCGCTTATTTCTACACTGCTCTTTCTTAGCTCTGGCTTCTCTCTTTTAACACTTTTCTCTGCGTTTTTTTTTTTAGTTCCAGCTTCTTTCATGAGGTGTTGAATGCGTGCATTTGTCTGCACAACATTATCATCCTTTCCCTGAGCTTAAATTGGGCCATGATGGTGAAAGAACTTCGTAATACAGGTCTGAGTTAAAAAAACATAATACAGAGCTTTGCAAATAGCTTTGCTCAGTATTTGAACTCGTTTGACCGTTTAATATGCCAACTTACCTTCTGACCTACATACTGTACCTCCCATGACTGCGTCCTCCCCGTGGTTGCGTTCTCCTGGCTCCACGGTGTATAGGCATGTCTAATCACTGCTACACCGTATCATCTCCATTCATGGCCGCCTTCATTATTCCATATTCCCACCTTTGTTTATGTCTTTCCATTTTCATGTTTTGATTTCATTCCTTTGCATATACCTTAGGCATATATCTTAGGCATATACCTTATGCTTTTACAATCATGCATTTTACAATATTGTGCTCCTTATGTCATACTTTAGGTTTTCCATTTTATTACTTATCTCTTTAATTTGTTTTTAAAATGACCATAGGATAGGTCATTTTTAAAAATCAAATTATTATCGATAATTAGCATGTTTTCTGGATTAATCACATGTTATATAATGGGTCGACGTTTCGAACCAATTAATGTGGTTCATCATCAGGACAAATGCTGAAAAAAATAGTCTTAACAAAAGTTTAAATAGCAGAGAAGCATTCGGGTCTTGAGATAGCCGTTAGGAACTAGCCGTTAAAAACTAGCTGTTAGGGGATTAAGAAATAATTAAAAGGACAAGATATTTAAAATGTTAGTTAAAAAAATTATCTTAATTTTTTTAAATATAAAATCAATTTAGAATTTATAATAATAAATTCCAAAATTAAAAATAAATAAATAAAAATAATAAAAATAAAAAATAAAAAAATTTAATAATAAAAATAAAAATAAAAATAGTATATATATATATATATATATATATATATATATATATATATATATATATATATATATATATATATATATATATATATATATATATATATATATATATATATATATATAAAGAGAGCGAGAGAGAGAGAGAGAGAGAATAATAATAAAAATAATAAAACAATTAATAAAAAAATATATATATATATAAAAAAAAAAAAAACAAATAATAATAATAATAGAAATTATCACGATGAGAGGGCAGGAATCCAGCTCTTGCTTAATTTCCAACCATCATCTCGATTGAGGTTGATAGATTGCTTCTCAATCTCAATGGCTTCTCTAAGTTTCTGATGATGGAAATGATCAACCCTAGCGATGACCTGAGAATTCTCAATGCACACATGGTGCTTTGATTTTGCAGCATGTTCAGCTAAGGTAGAGGAACGAGAGTGATTATGTCTAATGTCTGCCACATGCTCTTGGATTCTCTGGTTTATGGAGCGACCCGTCTCACCTATGTAGGGAATCCCACATGAGCATGGAATAGAGTAAACCCCTTTCATATCTTTAGGGTCAATCGAGTCTTTGACCGACCTAAGAGAATTTCTAATGGTATTAAGGGGTTTAAAAGACGCAGATATTTTAATATTTTTTAATTTTATTTGTTTTTATTATTATTTATTTGGTTATTTTTATTACTATTACGATTATTAATTTTTATTACCATTAAGATTATTATTATTAATTGTTTTATTATTTTTATTATTATTGTTATTATTATTATTATTTAATTTAATTTAATTTATTTATATTTATTTATTTATTTTTAATTTTGGAATTTATTATTATAAACTCTAAATTGATTTTATATTTAAAAAAATTAAGATAAATTTTTTAACTAACTTTTTAAATATCTTGTCCCTTTAACTATTTCTTAACCCCCTAACAACTAGTTTTTAACAACTAGTTCCTAACGACTATCTCAAGACCCAAATGCTTCTCTGCTATTTAAACTTTTGTTAACACTATTTTTTTCACCATTTGTCCTGATGATGAACCACATTAGTTGGTTCGAAACGTCGACCAATTCTATAACATGTGATTAATCGAAAGACATACTGATTATTGATATGGATCACAAAAGTATGAGATCTAACAAATTATTATCATTATGACATTAACCTTTGTAGAGTTTGTATAGGTCAACCAAAAAAAATAAAAATTAAGGGGAAAAACATTGAGTCCTTATTTCTCAATGAGAAATGCTTATAAAATATGTAGGGATGGACATGATTATTGTATGGTAAGGTAATGGATATGTCATGATAGTTTGTAATGGATAGGATTATTGTATGGTAGGATTATTATGATGAAGTTAGCAAAGTAGGAAAAATGTGGAATGTAGAATGGTAGTGTAATGGAATGCATATCAAATTAAACTTGTTTTATCAATTTCTAGAAAAATATTCAAAAATCAAAGGTTCTAAGAGCAATTTTTGTTTTTACATTTACTGTACTTGTACTTGCATAATAAATTGATGTCAATACCAACTAATGATGTCCTTTGCTAATTCGACTTTGAATCATAATGATGGTTCTTCTGATTGAATGTAAACACTAGTATTTTCTTATTTGTTTTATGTTTCCACATCTGATATTGACTTAGGTCCCTTTTGTTGAGTATTGATTGTTCAAGTTCCTTCTACAATATTATTTTGAATTTTGTTTTAGGTCCCTTCTACAATGTTGATATCTTAGGTTCCTTCTGCAATACAACTGCTCCAAACTATTTGCATAGTTTTATTACGAATCTCCCCCCTTGCTTATTTTAAGACTTGTCCTCAAGTCTTGGAATGATGGAGGATGATTTCTGCAAAATAAACTAATGAAAAAGGTAAAAGAAATTGGGGAATTCATATTGGCCAAACTAGTTGGTTTTCCAATATGAATTTGAGTTTGTATTGTGCCAATTTCCTGGATTTTCACAACCAAACTCCTTTATTATTATTTTTTTATATATTTTTTATTCTTCTGGAAGTAAGGAAGGCATATCACTATGCTGTTCCATTATTTCCATATTGTTGTTTGTTGAGACTCTTTTCAGAAAGTCTTCTTTATTGATAGGCTTGTTATAGACCTTAAGCATATGTCCATTGACTGTAAATGAAGTTGCTTCTTCATCAATTGTTTTTATTTTAACTGCTCCATTGTCGAAAATTTTTTCTATCTCATATGATCCAAGCCAATGTGTGATGTAGGAAAGTTTTCCCTCTGCGGACAGAGGCAACCCCTCTAGCCCTAGAGTGGGTCTAGTCATAAACAAGGACATATCAACAATAGCTTTCCTTAAACAGTCATAGTTGGAGGCCTACCTCAACCGGTGGTCGATGGAGTTCCGTTACGCTACTCCAGCTTCTGCTTTCTTCTCCTAATGAGTAATCAACCTGAAACAATGCAAAGGAAATACAACAAAGCACATAAACGGAACAACAATGATCTATTTACTCACAAAGTCAAGAAGTCATGAGCTATCAAGTACATTACATACAAGACATAGGAAAACATCATTGATTGCATTAATAATGAAATAAGAGTAAGCTTACAACCAAATTCTTGACGTCACAAGCCTTCTCAGAGGGATCCAGCCAGCATGTTCCTCAAGCATTCACTCTTTGAAGATGGATCTCCCAACACACAAGTCTCTCTCACTCACAAGTTCTACACAAGGTTAAGGGAACTTCACAACCTTCCTCAAGCTATCAACAATCCCACACTTGTCACACTCACACAAGCTATCTAGAAAACTCACAAACACTAACAACACTGCTCCACTAGCCAACTATCAGCAACCATTCCCAAAAACTAGCCAAAAAACTAGCAATGGTGAGAGTTTAAATAGGAGAACGAGTCTCCATGAAAGGTGGAAGAGTGAGCTTATCTCTAAGGAAGGTAGAACAAATGATGGAATAGCCATGCCAGAGAAAGGAGGGCGACATAAACTATGCCAACAACTAGGTCTGGAGTCATTTGGAAGGCCGACTGTTGGAACAAATTCGCCCAATCTAGATCATCGCGGGCACATAACTGATCTTCTACGCTGACATAGCTATTGAATAATGTAGCTAGTCATGTCATCGCTGAAGATTACAAGTGACCTCGCACATGCACATAAAATCAGACCATCGTGGGAATTAGGTGTACTTCCGCAATGGCAGCGCTTCTGAGCTGTTTTGGAGTGCCCTTCACCGCGTTTATTTAGCCAACAGACGTGATGAGGCAGATAACTTAGGAAAAGTGGGTCATTTGGCAACATCAGAGAGCATTTGTCTAATATGAGCATGTATGCCATGGACACGTGACACAGTAGGAAGACTAGAGTGAAGATAGTGACAAATTACTGTGTAATAGATGCCCCCTAAAGTATGAAGCCCGAGAGAGTGGGAGGGGTGAAATGCTTTATGAAACTAACTGAGCTGGAACACCATCTGGAAGAACCTGCACACAAGTACAACTGATATATCTGAAGTACATGTAGTCTAAGTATGGGCGCAGCCATCCAAAAGACATACGAAATAGGTCTGTGGTATGGACGCAACCATCTAGCTAATGAGACCATGATGATGATAAAGGTATGGTTGCAGCCATCCATGAAGACTCAAGTATGGTCGCAGCCATCCATCAATGAGCCATGTAATCATAAACCAATCCACGCAGCGCGAACATATGTAACCTGAGTTGGGGTTCTTGAACCCATCTGATCATAGTACAGATTCTAACATGCGAATCGATGTGCTGAGGTCGAGCATGATAGAAATTCGCTTGATTATTGGTCAATTATGAAAACCGTTAACAAGCGTGAGAGAAACCACCAATAATGCTAATGGCTCTCAAGGTACTGTCTAGCACAATCCACAAAGTGTGAGAAAGGAGCTAAAGTCGAACACTCGTGGAATCACCCAATCGACGATCAATGATTAAAGTTGACCGTCAAGTGCGAAGAACTTGCCATTGAGGCATGCAAGCTCTAAGGTACCAAAGGGGATCTCTAGATCAATCTCCTGGATAATGAGCTGATGTCGACAGGAGACGGCCCGTCACAGGAGGGCCATAATGTTTCCCCCATCAACGACACGAGATGAGGAACAAGTGGTAGATGGAAAAATAGAATATCAGAGGAGACAGCAAAGGTGTAAAATGCAGAAGGATTATACTCTTGAACATGTCAATGACAAGACTCCAGAGGGTGGCAGCATTCAGATACCAAGGGATCAGAGGCTCGATGGAGACGGCATGAATCAGATGGAATTAGGCTAAACGACAACCCAAACCCATGGAGGCCAAATGATGATGTATGGATGTTCCAACCCGAAAAGAAGTAAAAGTGTCGATGTTCAAGAGTGACTAGCTGCCATAGACAATCAATGATAAACCTTTTGTTGAGTCCAACCTAGTAACATTTTAATGAGCCCTAGGAAGGAGAAGCTCGAGTCTCGCCATGGTGACGAGTCCAATGTCGTCAGGGTTTAATGAGTCCAACATAGGTAAAACTCGAATTCTTTTTCATGTTTAGAGAGTTTGAAAAAGACACGGAAAATAAAACTCCAAGGGGGGTCCTTTTTCATAAATTTGTGTCTCTCGAGCCCGAAAAAGTATAAAATGATAGTTGAAAGAACTGCCCGATCATTATGATCGAGGAGTAATTTTCATAGTTAGTGATTACAACCCGAAAAAATAGAAAAGCGCTCAGAATCACGTCGTTTCGAAACCAATAACGAGCTTGAAACGACAAAGGCCTGGTAATATTTTCATTTTTACACGGTCGGAAAAGAGCTTAAAGTTGACCGCCCCTTACTTCTTTTAACGACCCAAGAGGGATAACTCAGCTATCTTTTCTTTTTTAAACGTTGGAAAAGAGCTGAAAGTAGACCTCCATTTTTATTTTCTTTAACGAGTCAAAAAGGGAAAAATACTCAGCAATCTTTTCATCTTTTACGAGTCAAAAAAGGGCTTAAAGGTAACTCATCCTAGAGGAACAAGTGGTATAAAGGGTAGCAACTGGTTCCGGCAATGGTGGAACTGCTCAAAACATGTAATGGTCAAGAGGTTGGCTAATAAAACCACTCATCGCTACAGTTCCTCAGGAAAGGATAAACAACCAAGTGAAAGCATATGATTAGCCAAAGAGATGGTGGTGATGGAATGAAACAACCAAGGCTCATCTAGCAGAATTTAGCGGATAAAAATGACAATCACGAGATGTAAATCAGGTATGGGTTCATTTTTACACAAGCTTGAACCATGGAGAACTTTGCTTGGATTCAGTTTCATGTTTACACAAGCTTGAAATGAAAAACTATGCTTGTTATAAGTTCGCATGCCCCCAACATAATGACGCAAATCGAGGTACATGCCCCCCAAGCTTCATTGCATTCAACGAGGTGGATGGAATGAAGGTTCACATTCGAGATCTTGGAAAGACTCGACTTGGATTTTACGAGATCTTAATCAAAGACTCGATTTGGAAAGGGAGTGGTTTCATTTTTTAATGAGGTTGACATGGTAAAAGAACTATCCTCATAACCCTTGTTTCATTTTGTAACGAGCTTCACACAAGAGAAGGAACTGTGCTCAAGACTCCTTGTTTCATTTTTTAACGAGGTTGAGATAGGAACAAACTATCCTCGTACACCTTGTTTCAATTTTTAACGAGGTTGAGATAGGAACTGTTGGGTCCCTATAATACTAGTAATTACCCCATTACTATTGTAGTTATACCCCTTATTTATATTTTTGTGCCCCTATTACCCCCATATTTTTATTTATGTGCCCCATAGAATCCCTCTATTATTATTTTTGTGGCTTTATATTATTATTGTTAGGTCGGCTGGATTATATTGTGACTCCTTAGACTCCTATATATAGAGAGGAGGTTTTGTCATTTGTATCATCCAAGAATTGTTCATTTATGTAATGTAAAGGAGGTTTCCCCCTCGAAGAGGCTGAATTCTAAGGCGTTGATCTCTCTTTTCTATCTTTTCTTGAGCTGGTTTCATAACATTTGGTATCAGAGCTTTGGATTCTAGGGTTTCGCTGCTCCAAACAGGTCATCGTGGCATTTTCGCTATAACTCTTTTTCTGTGATGTTTCAGAAGTCGCAAAAAAACACCATTTGAGAAGAAATCATGCTGAACTTTGGGTCCGAATTTCAGAGCTTTTCACGCGATATTTTCGGAGATATGATCTGAGGAAGTTGGTCTTTTTGCAGACTCCTGAATTACACTTAAAACAGGTGACCTGGGGAAAATTGTCACAACTTTCTTTCTGAGCATCGGATTGAAATTTTGTAAGAAGGTATAGAAAGAGGACGGACTGTAGTTTTCTTTTATATATTTTTTAGAGTCAAAGGTTGAAACATTGACACGTGGCACTTCATACAAGTTCGCTCTACTGAACTAGTCTATAATCAGGTCACCGCGGGAGATTGTGCATAACTCCTTGGAGAATCCAATTTGGATCAGACTAGTGGCATTGGAAAGAGGACATAGAAGGCTACTACAGGTCACAATTTTAGAATTGGATGATTCGAAATTACAGAGATACTTCAGATTCAATATCAGGCTTCTACAAAGTAAAAAAAAAAAGTGTGTAGTTTTTTTTTAATTTTTGCATAAGCTTAGTTTGAAGGAATTCAAAGGGCATAGTAAAGCATTATTATCGGTAACTGATGCCCCGAGGAAAGAAAATGCAAACACCTAGTAAGGAACCTGAAAGCTCTAGCATGACTCATGAAGAAGAGGAAGAAATGCTACATGATATATCAAAATTACAAGAACAAGTGCAACAAATGTCACGCTCACAAAAGCTAACAGATGCTAAGATAAGTGGCATGGAATCTAAGATAAAGGGCATGGAAGCTCAGGTGAATGGCATGGACGCTAAAATTGATGGCATGGATGATAAGATGGAAGAATTGAAGATAAATATGAATAAGTTGCTACAAGAAATGGTCACTAAGGGTGAAAGAGTACTAAAGGAAACTCATGATGAGAACAAAAGAAATGTTAATCATGATTCCATAGACTCTAATGTTGGATCGAAGACTCACAATGTTCCAAAAATTGATATGAGGAAGTTTGATGGCAAGGATCCCGCCACATGGATATTACAGATGGAGCAATTCTTCGATCTCAATAATGTGCAAAACACACAAAAGGTAAGTATCGCAACTTTATATTTGGAACCAAATCAATTTGTATGGTATCAATGGCTTTGTTCTCGTAAACAATTTATCACTTGGGCAATTTTTACGGAAGAATTGATAGCACATTATGAGGATACAAAAAGCAACACTTTTTTTAGCCAATTGATAAGTCTCAAACAAAAGGGTTCAATAATGGAGCACATTGAGGAGTTCCAAAAATTGAACATAAGGGTAAAAGATATTCCAGAGGAGCATAGGATTGATGTGTTCATAGGGTCTTTAAAGGATAATATCCAACATGATGTGCGCCTTTGGGAACCTGATTCATTAGAGAAGGCATTCAGGTTAGCAAGAAAAATGGAAAGAAAAATTATGGCAACTAGGAAGCATACCATTCACAACTATAAAGACGGAAGTGTTGTTGCCCATAGTCTTCCACAACCTACAAGGTTGACACCACAACAATTGGAAGAAAAAAGAGCAAAAGGGCTTTGTTACAATTGTGATAGCAAATACACAAAGGGTCATAAGTGTGCTGAGAAGAAATTATTCTACATAGATTGTGAAGAGGAAGAAGAAAAGGAGCAAGAAAGGTCAAAAGAAGAGGATATATTCCAGGAACAAAGCCTAGATGAAGAACAAATAAATCCGACCATATCTTGTAATGCATTGGTGGGAATTACCACTCCTCAAACCATCAAGATAGAAGGACAAATCAAGAAGAAAAAGGTAATAGTGTTGATTGATTCAGGAAGCACCCACAATTTTATTCATTGTAGGGTAGCAAAAGAATTGAATTGCTTCCTATATCCAGCACCAGAGTGTCAAGTGATGATTGCAAATGGAGGAACAATAAATTGTTCTGGAAAGTGCCATAATATCAAGCTATCCATGGGAGAATATGTATTGACTAGCCCAATGCTTTCCATTCCAATGGGAGGTGCTGATGTTGTACTAGGAGTCCAATGGCTACAATCCTTGGGTACAATAGCTTTTAATTTTCAAGAACTTTTCATGAAATTTTCTGTGGAAGGAAAGGAAGTTGAATTAAGGGGTATTGCAGGGAAACCAGGAAAGATAATCAGCTCTAATGGCATGACAAAGCTTCTAAAAAAGGAGCAAAGAGGTGTAATTGCACAATTATGTTCGCTAGATGTTTCCACATTGGAATCATCTATTTCTCCAGATCTCCAAAAAGTCCTGGACAATCATTCCAAGGTATTTGAGACTCCCAAAGGTCTCCCACCTATGCGTGATCATGATCATGCTATTCATCTGATTCCAGGAAGTGTTCCTCCAAACATCAGGCCGTACAGATATCCATATGTCCAAAAAAGTGAAATTGAACGTATGGTTGCAGAAATGCTAGAGGCTGGTATAATTCAACCGAGTCAAAGTTCTTTCTCAGCTCCAGTAGTATTGGTGCACAAGAAGGATGGATCATGGCGCATGTGTCCAGATTATAGGGAGCTCAACAAGCTCACTATTAAAGATAAGTTCCCCATTCCTGTCATTGATGAATTACTGGATGAATTGCATGGATCAATTTACTTCACCAAGTTGGATCTTCGTTCGGGATATCATCAAATCAGAATGAAGATTGAAGACATTCCGAAAACGGCATTTAGAACTCATGAGGGTCATTATGAATTTTTGGTCATGCCTTTTGGCCTTACCAATGCACCTTCAACATTTCAAGGTTTGATGAATTCAATTTTCAAACCATTCCTTAGAAAATTTGTGTTAGTATTTTTTGATGATATACTAATCTACAACAAGTCTTGGAAGGATCATGTTGAACATGTTGACAAGGTGCTACAACTATTGGAGGAGAAACAATTATATGCAAAAAGATCCAAATGTTTCTTTGGAGTCCAGGAGGTGGAATATTTGGGTCATATTGTATCTCATGAAGGAGTTAAGGTAGACCCTAGCAAAATTAAAGCCATTAAGGAATGGAAAATCCCCACATCCATAAAGCATCTGCGAGGATTTCTTGGGTTGACAGGGTATTATCGCAAGTTTGTTAAGAATTATGGGAGAATAGCAGCACCTCTAACAACATTATTGAAGAAAGATTCATTTTCATGGACTCCGGAAGCAACAAAGGCCTTTAAACATCTTAAAGAGGCAATGTGCCAAGCACCGGTCTTAGCTACACCGGACTTCACAAAAACCTTTATTGTGGAATGTGATGCTTCAGGAAATGGAATTGGTGCTGTTCTAATGCAAGATGAAAGACCCATTGCTTTTGAAAGTCGTCCAATCAAGGGAAAGTTTTTAAGCAAAGCTATTTATGAGAAGGAAATGTTGGCAATACTCCATGCACTTAAGAAATGGCGACCCTACCTAATGGGAAGACACTTCAAGGTAAAAACGGATCATGATAGCCTTAAATACTTTTTAGAACAAAGATTATCCTCTGAAGAGCAACAAAAGTGGGTCACAAAGATGTTGGGTTATGACTTTGAAATCATCTACAAAAAAGGGAAGCAAAATGTGGTGGCAGATGCACTCTCAAGAAAGGATGAGGATGTGGAAGCATTGTTGTGTGCCATTTCTATTATCCAACCAGATTGGATAAACGAAGCAAAGGAGGAATGGAAGAATGACGAAGAAGTGTGGGCACTTATTCGAAAGCTACAACAAGATTCCAGTACTTCTGATACATTTAGCTGGAAAAATGATTCGTTATGGTACAAAGATCGCTTATACCTCTGTAAGAATTCCCAGCTAAAACAAAAGATTCTTATGGAATTGCACACTTCTCCCTTAGGAGGGCACTCAGGATTTTTAAAAACTTACCACAGGGTTAAGAAGGAATTTTTTTGGGATGGCCTTAAATCAGATATTCAAAAGTTTGTGGCGGAATGTTTGGTTTGCCAACAAAATAAAGTTGAAACAATTAAGACACCGGGTCTATTACAACCTTTATCCATTCCAAGCCAACGTTGGGAGGAGGTTTCAATGGATTTTATCACAGGTTTACCCAAGTCTGAGGGAAAGAGTGTCATCATGGTGGTAGTTGACAGACTTACCAAGTATGCACACTTTTGTGCATTATCACATCCATTTAAAGCCAGTACAGTTTCTACTGCATTTATGGAAACAGTTCAAAAGCTACATGGAAACCCAAAGATTATTGTAAGTGACAGAGATCCCATTTTCACTGGAAATTTTTGGACATAATTATTTTCTTGTCTTGGTACTCAGTTAGCTCATAGCTCATCTTATCATCCTCAATCTGATGGGCAAACTGAGATAGTAAACAAATGTTTGGAAGGATATCTTCGTTGCTTTGTATCTGATAAACAGACACAATGGGTCAAATGGTTGCCTCTGGCTGAATGGTGGTATAACACTTCCTTCCATACAGCAACAAAAATGACCCCATTTATGGCACTTTATGGGTATCAACCACCATCCATCACATCATATTTAAGAGAAAATTCTAAGGTTCAAGCAGTGGAACATCACATCGAACATCAACAACAAGTCCTCCAACTCTTAAAGGATAACCTCGTGTTGGCACAAAATAGAATGAAACAACAGGCAGATCAACATCGCAGTGAAAGAAGTTTTGATGTAGGTGATTGGGTATTCCTACGGCTACAACCATATAAGCAAATGTCCCTAAAGCAAGCTAAGAAGGATAATAAATTATCACCAAAGTATTATGGTCCGTACAAGGTGTTGGAAAAGATTGGTACTATGGCATACAAATTGGAGCTTCCTGCAGCTTCTCGATTGCACCCAGTTTTCCATGTTTCATGTTTAAAGAAGGTTATAGGCGACAAGCTCCCAGTTCAAACAATATTGCCAGAACTTGACGAGGAAGGAAAAATTATATTGGAACCGGAAGCAGTCACAGAAACAAGAACTCGACAGCTACGAAATCGATCAATTTCAGAGTATCTTATCAAGTGGAAGAACTTATCCGCTGAAGATTCCACATGGGAGGATGAGAATTTTATGCAGAAGTATCCAGAACTGCTCAAGCGTTGAGGACAACACTTTTTTGAAGGAGAGGGGCATGTTGGGTCCCTATAATACTAGTGATTACCCCATTACTATTGTAGTTATACCCCTTATTTATATTGTTGTGCCCCTATTACCCCCATATTGTTATTTCTGTGCCCCATAGAATCCCTCTATTGTTATTTTTGTGGCTTTATATTATTATTGTTAGGTCGGCTGGATTATATTGTGACTCCTTAGACTCCTATATATAGAAAGGAGGATTTTTCATTTGTATCATCCAAGAATTGTTCATTTATGTAATGTAAAGGAGGTTGCCCCCTCGAAGAGGCTGAATTCTAAGGCGTTGATCTCTCTTTTCTATCTTTTCTTGAGCTGGTTTCATAACAGGAACAAACTATCCTCGTACACCTTGTTTCATTTTTTAATGAGGTTGAGATAGGAACAAACTATCCTCGTAACACCTATTCATGGGCCACACAAGAACATGGCTCCCAAGAGGTCTTCGCAGGATGGAAGAAACGCACTCTGGGAGGAATACATGTCATGAGGCGCTAATGACAGATCGGGTTCCAATGCCCCCAGTACATGATGTACAAGACCATCTGCATGATCAGTAGCAGATACGGAGACGGAACAGGTAGCCACATAATTGACTTGTGGCAAGGAAGGTACTGCTTGCAAGCAAGAGCCGAGAGGGGATGACAGCTGCGCAGGAGGCACCGGGGGACTAAAGAACGATAATTGATCTATGGTCACCACTCTTCCATCGTGTGGAAAACAAACCACACGGAAAAGTGAAGAAACAAGGGGCCCCATGGCATAAACATAGTCGCGGCCAAGGAGAAGACCGAAATCTAAATCACCTTGGACAACCATGATGTCTATATAGACGGTTTTGCCCCCCAAAGTAACAGGAAGCTTTGGGAGGATCCCTAAAGGTTGACTGGTTCCTCCGTCAAACGCCAACAGATTCTGTGTGACTAGCACAAGTTGTGGGGAGCCCAAAGCTTGCCAAGTAGTGGAAGGCATAAGACTAACAGATGCACCCTCATCCAAGACAATGCCAGGTACTACCCTTTCATAGGCATGTACTGTAAACTGGAAAGGCACATGGGATGGAAGGAAGAATGTAGTCAAATGACTCTAGTTGAAGGAAATGACTGAACTGCTTGGTGGGGGAATCGTATGATTGCCCCCCTGCTCTACAGGAACCGAAGAAGGACTCTCATGATCAGCAGGGATAGGAGGGTTATTCTCGGACTTAGGAGAATCTGACGAGACGAGAAGAACATGAGCATGACACTCTTCCGAAACAGAGTGATCAATAGGTGGTGAACCCAAGTCGACACTCTCTCCGACCAATGGTTGGTCTGGAACAAGCTTAGCACAGCCAGGTTCAGAAAGAGGAGGATGGACAAGAGAAGAATCTAAGTCAATCTCTTTGTCAATGGGGAGAGGGTCTGAAGAGAGCCTCTGATAACCAATGGGAAGTTGGGGTGAAGAAGCTGTAAGACTTTCCAAAACGGCAGAAGCTTTATCCATGAGTGGACAAAGGTGAAGGGGATGGTTGCCTTCACATAGCCTATAGGGGAATCAAATCTTCCTTTTCTTCTTATCGTTGCCAGTTGATAGGTAACATCACCATGAGCTTCATAGGACAATGAGGGATGAGCCAGATCATGAGACCATACTTCTAAGATCCTAGGAATGCTAGGACAATCATGAAGAAGATGGTCACCCTTGCACAATTTACAAGGAAACTTAACCTTCCGCGGAGGAGCAAAAGGTGGTTCGACCTGAGATGTACCTGGAGTAGTAGCTGCACAGGTGGCTTCATGTTTATCGAGCTTCTTCTTCTTCTTCTTCATCTTCTTCTTCTTCTTCTTAGTCTCCTGGTTACTAGATGTGAAACTTTCACCAGGCGAAGGAGGAGAGGAAGAGGAAGAAACAGGGGAAGAAGGCGTAAGCTCAACCTTGGAATCAAAATGTCATGGTTCAAACGAAGGAGATGGTGGAACAGGAGTCATGACACTCAGGACCACCGAGGTTGAAAAAAACCAAACGGGTAAACCGATGGTTAACCCAGGCAAGGACAGTGTTGCCATAAATGGAGCATCGACATTTCCAAAAGGAGGAAACGGACTAGGACTTCCATCCGGGGGAAGACCTTGGCCAGTAGATTCAGTGAATGTTGCCATTGGGAATCAGCCTAAAAACACTCGAACTATAATGAAGAACTCTAAATGTTACCAGGAATATTTCGTGGGCAAATAATTTTATCACACAGGAACAAAACTTGACCTTTTCATGTTTCAAGAGTCGAGAAAAGGACGAAAAGGTGACTCTATCTCTTTCGAGGTTTAATGAGCCTGAAAGGACAAGTGCTCAGATGGACCTTTTCTTTTAAGGAGTCCGAAAAGGAATGAAAGTGACTACTCTGGAGAACTAGGAAAAAGGTTTACCAAACAAATCCGTAAAACTGCATATACACCTTGGCAGTCATATGAAAACCAAGTTCTTTCTATACGGCAATCAATCTTCCCGAATGTTGTGTTCGGTGCATTACGGTTTGTAAGGCGGCAGACATGGCTTCCTATGGATAAAGGATGATAACCTAGTGGGGTCTCCCAACATATACTCGATGGTACATGGGAGCACAATTCCATACTAGACCGCTATTGAGTCACAAAAGGAGGAATCACCCAACCTTGAGTGCAAACAATAGTGACTAGGTTTAACGACGCCGAAGCACGTCTCTAGCCTAGACCTCTAAAAAGTATGCGTTATGTTCCAATGCGTTTTTAGATTTATTCAGTTCATTTTAGAGTTGATCTTGGATTATGTTTTAGTTTTCAGGCCTTACCGTATGTATATAACAAAACCTAGGATGTAGCTAGAATGAATCAAATATCGTTTTTTTTTTTGGATGAACACCTACCTTCGGGAGGGTAGAGAGAACATTCCCAAACCAAGAAAACCAAGACAACAAAGGTAGTCACTCAATGCAAACAGACGTCAATTCCTAAAGTTCACGGATACTACTAATGAGAGATTCAAACATTCGCTTTTCAATATGTAAATTTGAAATGCAAATTCACTTTCACTTTTGATTTTGATGTCTTTTAAATCTAAAAGAAACAAATAAGCAACAAGAAAATGTGGAAAAGCGGTTGATCCAAACAATTGTAATCTATGTCCGGGTAGTGAAGAGAAATCGAATCAATGCCAAGATTGGTCCAATAACAATCACTAAACAATCAACCAAAAGTAAGCAAAGGGGAAGGCTCAATCAAACCAACAGCAAGCTGCAAATGAATCTTTGAGAAACCAAGAAACCAAGCGAAACTGATCCAAAAGACTTGAAACAATGAAACTAGGTCACAGAAGCAAGAAAACAAGATTCATTCAACAAAGCTCACAAGAGAGTTCCTCAACCTATAAACAGTGACAAACAAGTGATCAAACAAGTGAGAACAGCAAGGGACTAGCAAGACTGAAGGACTCAGGAGGCAGAATTGAAAAAATAAATTCTACAACAATCAGCGTGGGTAATACACGAGCAACAAGCGCTGATAAAGAACACACCGCAGCAACAGAGCGATGTCAGCACAGAAGTACACGACTTTTCCGCGATGGTCCAATTTACAGAACCGTCGTGACTATTAGGCGTAATCACGCTATGAACATGATACTACAAAAGGGTGAGCGCGATGACAGCATGACTGTTAAAATTAAAGTTGTGATGATGTTCAAAGCAGCGACGGGTGAACCAAAAACTCTCAAATCAAAGACAATCAATCCTTCAATCAGAAAGGGGTGTTCCCAGATCAGGCCAGGAAACTTAGAAGACTGGTAACTAATCCCCAAAACTTCAAAAGAGACCAAAACAAAAAATCAAGACAAGAGTAAACAAGAAAAGAACAAAGGCCAAATCTCCCCAGCGGAGTCGCCAATTTGTGATGCAGGAAAGTGTTCCCTTTGCGGACAGAGGCAACCCCTCTAGCCCTAGAGTGGGTCTAGTCACAAACAAGGACAGATCAACAATGGCTTTCCTTAAACAGTCATATTTGGAGGCCTACCTCAACCGGTGGTCGATGGAGTTCCGTTGCACTGCTCCAGCTTTCAATTTCTTCTCCTAATGAGTAATCAACCTGAAACAATGCAAAGGAAATACAACAAAGCACGTAACCGGAACAAAAATGATCTATTTACTCACAAAGTCAAGAAGTCATGAGCTATCAAGTACATTACATACAAGACATAGGAAAACATCATTGATTGCATTAATAATGAAATAAGAGTAAGCTTACAACCAAAGTCTTGACGTCACAAGCCTTCTCAGAGGGATCCAGCCAGCATGTTCCTCAAGCATTCACTCTTTGAAGATGGATCTCCCAACACACAAGTCTCTCTCACTCACAAGTTTTACACAAGATTAAGGGCACTTCATAACCTTCCTCAAGCTATCAACAATCCCACACTTGTCACACTCACACCAGCTATCTAGCAAACTCACAAACACTAACAACACTGCTCCACTAGCCAACTATCAGCAACCATTCCAAAAAACTATCCAAAAAACTAGCAATGCATAGCAATGGTGAGAGTTTAAATAGGAGAAGGAGTCTCCATGAAAGGTGGAAGAGTGAGATTATCTCCAAGGAAGGTAGCACAAATGACAGAACAACCATGCTAGAGAAAGGAGGGTGACATAAACTATGCCAACAACCAGGTCTGGAGTCATCTGGAAGGCCGACTGTTGGAACAAATTCGCCCAATCTGGATCATCGCGGGCACATAACTGATCTTCTGCGCTGACATCGCTATTGAATAATGTAGCTAGTCAGGTCATCGCTGAATATTACAAGCGACCTCGTGCTGGCACATAAAATCGGACCATCGCGGGAATCAGGTGTACTTCCGCAATGGCAGTGCTTCTGGGCTGTTTTGGAGCGCCCTTCAGCGCGTTTATTTAGCCAACAGACGCGATGAGGTAGATAACTTAGGAAAAGTGGGTCATTTGGCAACATCAGAGAGCATTTGTCTAATATGAGCATGTATGACTTGGACACATGACACAGTAGGAAGACTGGAGTGAAGACAGTGACAAATTACTGTGTAACACAATGAGTTGTAAACGTTTCTTTGAAATCCTTGAACTTGGAGTCAAAGAGTAGTACCCAGTCTCCTTTATGAAAATTTTTACTCTTAATAAATTTGTCATGCCATTTAATTCTCTATTATTGTACTAGTGATGTGTGTTCTACTGCTTATTGTCTTATTTCATCTAATTCATTCAACTACATAACTCTTTGTTGTTGTGCCTCTTTCAAATCCATTTCTAATTTTACTGCAAGTTTAAATGTTTGAATTTGAAATTCAATGGGTAACATAACTTCCTTACCATATACTAACTGATATGGACTGAATGAAGTTGTATTCTTCCATGTAATTTTATATGCCCACAATGCATCCTTTAACTTTTCTGACCAATCTTTCCTATTCATCTGCATTGTTTTCGTCATGATATTTTCTAGGAATTTGTTAGTGGACTCTACTTGTCCATTTGCTTGAGGATGATACAGAGTATAATTTCTTTGTTTAATTTTATATTTTTCCGTAAGGTCCCGGACAAGTTTAGAGGTGAAATTTGTTCCCTGATATGTGACCATCTGTCTTGGAACTCCAAATTTGACAAAAAATTCCTCAAAAAGGAATGAAACCAACATATCTTCTATTGTTCTTGCCACTGCCTTTGCTTCTACCCACATTGTAACATAATCTGTATGCAATAGAATGTACTTCTTTCCATTTTAAGGCCAGTTAATTGGTCCCACAAAGTCAAGAGCACATTGTTCAAATGACTCTATCAGTACTTGTGGTTTTAATGGCATTTCATCTGATATTGTAGGTCTTCCTGTTCTTTGGCAGTTGTCACATATTTTAACATAGGCCTTTGAGTCCTTGAA
The DNA here is from genome assembly GCA_031772625.1 of Pinus tabuliformis. NCBI lineage: Eukaryota > Viridiplantae > Streptophyta > Pinopsida > Pinales > Pinaceae > Pinus > Pinus tabuliformis. Next base: position 176,789,443 of record CM062818.1, read on the forward strand.
GATGGCTAGCTAGTAGTAGCCAAGTTTGAGTACCTTATATGTTGTCCGCTTGTCTGAAAAATGGCCACCACATGGTTCATCATGACATGCTTTCAAAATATCAAAAATTTCATCTTCTCTGACACATTTTATTATCAATAGATCAGAACTAGTGTAGAAGAAGTCACCATTGATCGAGCTTTATCCAACACTTTCTCTAATTATTTTTCTTTTCTGTTTATTAGTGAAATGGGATGGTAATGTTCCAGATGATAAATAGTTGGTTATGTCTGCAAACCATGGGGTTTTAGTTGTAATAGAAAATAAATGTTCATTTGGAAAATTGTCTGAAACAGGGATTTGATCTCTAGCTGAATGAAGTCTTAACAGAAAATATGCCACTTGATTATCTTTGCCTGGTTGATATAGAAAAGTGATATTAAATTCTTGCATCAATAATAACCATCTAGTAATTCTGCCATTGGTAATTTCTTTGCTCATTAAGTATTTAATGGCTGAATGATCTGTATGAATAAATACTTGATAGCCTATTATATAATGCCTAAATTTATTGACTCTATGCACTACAACTAGCATTTCTTTTCTTATGAGCATGTATTTTAATTCAGTCGATGTTAGGTTTTTACTTATGATGTATATGGCATAATTAAATTGATTTTCTTTTTGTCCAAGTGATGCTCCTATTGCTGTATCATATGCATTAGTAGATATATGGAATGACAATGACCAGTTCGGTCCATGAAGAATGGGAGCTATTGACAATTTTTCTTTCAATTTTTGAAATGCATTTTGACAATCAGTAGTCCATCGAAATTCAATGTCTTTTGCAAGTAACTTAAATAGAGGCAGAGCTATTTTACTAAAATTTTCAATGAATCTTCTGTAATAGCCTGCATATCCCAAGAAACTCCTTACTTCTTTCTGAGTTGATGGTGGCATTAAGTTTACAATGACTTCTATTTTTGTTGGGTCCACCTTGATTCCGGAAGAAGAAATGTGGTGTTCCAACACTATCCCTTCAGTTAACATCATAAAACATTTCTCATTGTTGAGGGATAGGTTTGTCTCTATGCATCTCTTTAAAAAAAATTCAAGATTCTTCAAACAACCACCAAATGTATTTTCATATACAGCGACATCATCCATATAAACCTCTACACATTCATGTGTAGAAATTTTGAATAATAAACACTTATTCACATAGATTATCCCGATTATACACTATTGCGGAATACATGCACAATACATAATCTCCTCTACGTTGATCATCAATTTAGCAGCATCAAAAACAATGAAACATCAATTGCATGCACACATTAACACAGTATGTAACCCGGGGAAAGCTTACAGTTGAAAACCCCACACTATCTATATATTAATGATTGAGAACATGTAATAATACATAGTACAATACTCCTCTCAAGTATCCAGCACTATCCCCACCTGTTACACACAAAACTAGCTCAAATCCGAACAAGTCACAGGTTCAAATCTCCTCTGCTACTTTTCCTGCCTCTATTGCACAATACCAAGTGAAAATCACCCACACTAAAAATCACGTGAGCACAGGCTATTTCACTGGGCATATACTGCGCAATCCTCATGGGCATACTCAATCCATTGATTGTGCAAGATCTCATGCACAACTATAGTCACAACTGATAGCAATCTCAACCTCTAACACCTGTCTCCACTGAACTGTACATGCATTGAGTTAACTGATGTATTCTTCAGTTGTATTATGAGTTAATAATTAGTGAATTAATTTAATCAATTAATTCACATCACTCATCACTAGTCTATTTGCAGTTATACTAATTACAACTAGTTTAACCAAGTCAAACTGAACACAACTCCATCAACTCCACAATCAACTCCACCAAACTCAACCACATGAGTTCTAACTGAAGTCCTACATGAAATAGCTCAACTGACTCACAAGAAAAGCATATTTCCTTCTGACAGCTGCATGTGCCACATCTGTAGCTCAAACTGAAGTGCTCAAAGAGGATAAGATAATGTTTATAGTCTAAATATTATTATGAAACAATAATATTTGACTTTTCTATTTTTAGCCTGGCAGTCTAAAAATAGACTTTGATCACTCCGCTGTGAACTAGAAATAGAAGTCCATCTATTTTTCCCAACATGACAAATCATCCATAAATAGCATCCTGCAACTCATAGACCATGATCCATATGTCTAAAAATAGACTTTGCGCCATAATTTGCCTGCAGGCCCACTTAGTGAAGGCGACTCCTTTCCACTAAGCTCCATCATCTTGTTGCATTCTCAACACTCCTTCTCAACAATACATGGATTATCAGCAACCCCTATCCTACCTCAGTGGTATTTGAATTTGCTCCTGGTGAGCGCCTTCGTCAAGATATCAACATCCTAATCCTCCGTTGGAATGTATGAAAGTAACATGATTCTCCGTTGCACACAATCTCTGATATGATGGTACCTGATGTCAATGTGCTTAGATCTATCATGAAATACAGGATTAGCTGAGAGTTTAATGGAACTCTGGTTATCACAGTAAATCACAGTAGGCTCCAAGTAAGAACCGAATAAACCGACCAGAATCTTCCTCATCCATATAGCCTCGCATGCAGCCAAACTTGTTGCCATATACTCGGCCTCTGCTGAACTGAGTGCCGCAGATCTCTGCTTCCTTCTGTACCAAGAAACTGCTGTCGACCCGATGCTGAAGACCCCTCCTGATGTGCTCTTTCTGTCCATTGGGCTCCATGCCCAATCTGCATCTGTGAAGCCACATAGCTTCACCTCATCCTCCTGTCTGTACCACAAACCATATCCCGATGTGCCTCTCAAATAATGCAATACATGCTTGCCTGCCTTCCAGAAGAGATTGGTAGGCTTAACCATAGCTTGTGAAATCTGGTTAACAACATAGCATATATCGGGTCGTGTATTGACCAGATACATAAGCGACCCCACCAACTATCGATAAACAGTGGCATCCACTTCTTCTGCTGAAGTGGCATCCTCCTTCCTCCAACCTCCAGGAAGAGGAGTATCAACAGGCTTGCAGCCATGCATGTTGAACTTCTCCAGTATCTCCCGAGCATACTTACCCTGAGAAACAAATAGTCCATCACTGCGCTGCCAAATTTCCAATCCCAGGAAATAATGAAGGAGGCCCAAGTCCTTCATCTCAAACTCCTTAGCAAGATCATCCTTGCATGAAAGTATCAACAGCTCATCACCCGTTAGAATCAAATCATCTACATAAAGTACAGTGATAAGCAACTTACCCTCCACCACAATCTGGTATAGGTTAGGATCTGCCTCACTCTTGGAGAATCCAAGTCCGGTGAAATAACTGTCTATCCATGTGTACCAAGCACGTGGTGCTTGTTTCAACCCATACAACGCTCTCTTGAGCCTGCACACATGCGACTCACTGCTGAAGATCTCAAAACCTTCGGGCTGTTCTATGTACACCTCCTCCTCAATGACTCCATTAAGGAACGCAGTCTTCACATCCATCTGATGAATGTGCCATCCCATCTGCGCTGAGAGAGCAAGAATCGTCCGTATGGAAGAATACCTTGCGACAGGTGCAAAGGTCTCCTCATAATCGATCCCCTCTATTTGTGAAAAGCCTCAGGCAACAAATCTTGCCTTGTACTTCTCCACGCTCCCGTCAGCTGCCTGCTTAACTTTGTAGATCCATCTCGAACCCACCACTGATTTCCCTTCTAGTCTAGGAACAATCTCCCATCCACTGTTTCTGACAATCGAATCATACTCTTCCACCATGGCATTTACCCATGCGGGATCCTCCACAACTTCCTCGAAAGAGGATGGCTCAGTCACAACACATTTTCTCACAAGAGCCATGTATCCAGTGTACTGATCAGGTGACTGTCTCTGCCTACATTGGGTTGTAGGTGGTCCTACAACTTTCTCTGCATCTTGAGCCAGTCGCTCAGCTTCTGTCAAGCGCTTTCGCCCTCTGATTGTTGGCATTGCATGAGTGGTCTCTTCCACTCCATGAACCTCATCTTGTGGTTGATCCACGTCCTGAAGCTCATCCTTAGGAACTAATAGCTCCTCATATGCATGCAAGTGTGGCTCCCTCTCAAGCGAACACTTCATGGCTTTCTCCTCCTGAAATTTTATATCCCATCACACAAAAGTCTTACCACTGTCTGGAAAATACACACGATAGTTGTGGGGCATATCAGTGTACCCCACAAATATCCCAACCTCTGCGGTCGGCTCCAACTTCTTCCTGGCATCCTTCGTCACATGCATGTAAACGTTAGCACCAAAAATCCTCAAATGAGAAAGATCGGGCTTCTTACCAAAATAAGCCTCCTCGGGTGTACTCATGCCAAGTATCATGTGAGGACAATGGTTCTGCACATATACTGCTGTATTGCATGCTTCCACCCACAAGTGAAGGGGTAGGACCTGATCATGCAACATCACCCGTGCAGCACCCATGATCGTTCTGTTCTTCCGCTCAGCAACCCCGTTTTGCTGTGGGTTATGGGGAGCTATGAGCTCTCTTCGAATCCCTTCTGCTTTATAGAAATCCTTGAACTCGCCAGAGATGTATTCACCACCATTATCGCTCCTAATCGCCTTCACCTTCTTCCCCAACTCCTTCTCGACTAGTGCTTTGAATTCACAGAACTTTGAGTATGTCTCGCTCTTCTTCTGAATGAAGAAGATCCAGCACTTATGAGAGAAATCATCAACAAAAATCACATAATACATGTGTTTTGCTGTCGAAGCTACTGAGAAAGGTCCACACACGTCTGTGTGAATTCTCTCAAGGATCGTCGTGGCACGACTATCCTTCTCGTGAAAGGTGGACTTCACAAACTTTCCCAAAGTACACCCCTTGCACTGATCTGACTGCGCAAGAGTGCCTTTAGGAAGCCTTGTAGTGATCTACTGCAGTATCTTCAAGGCTCCATGGTGAAGGTGACCCAATCTCCTGTGCCACAGCTCGCCATCATCCTGGCTCACCAATCCTTCTCCCTTGCATTCCATTGCTGTGCAACCATCTACATGCAACTGATAAAGGTTCCTCACTCGAACCCCTATCTTCCAGGTTTCTCCAGTTGTCTTACTGCGCAGGAAAGCCTTTCCCTCGCTGAAAACAACATCATACCCCTTGTCTTCTAACATCGCCATAGAGATAAGATTCTTCTTCAATCCTGGAAAATGCATCACTTCCTTCAATACGAAGGGTTTACCAAACTCCCTCTCAAAGGAAATGGTACCGATACTGGTCACACTGTATCTACCATCATCGCCCATCTCGATGTGCACTCCAAGATCTTTGTCCTCTAGATCAGAAAACAAATCTCGGTCTCCTGTCATGTGAAAAGATGCACCACTATCCAAGAACCACACTGATCCCATCACACTTGAAACCAAGCATGCGATCAATGAAAAATCAAGCTCAAACTACGAGGCTAGAGCCTCTCCTACTGCAGATCTAGTAGCTTGCTTGTTCTTCTTCTTCTGCGGACAATTAGTGGCATAGTGTCCGTGCTGGTGACAGTGAAAGAACTTCACCTTGGACATGTCCTGCTTCTTGCCTTTCGCACCAGATTGAGAAGCTTTCTTGTTCTTCCCCTTCTTTACTTTGGTAGCCAAAGCGCAATTTTCTTCATGAGTTCCCTTCGATGAAGATCCGTCCCTGGTATTCCGCCTGATCTCCTCGTGCACAAGATCTGACCAAAGTCTCTCCCATCCTGGCAATTTCTCCCGACCATTGATAGAGTCCTAATAGGAATGCCAACTCTTGGGAAGACCAAGGAGAGCCAAGCTCACCAAGTCCTCATCATTGACAGTCACCCCCACACTTCCCGGCTCATCCCTGCACTGAGTGAACTTCGTGAGATACTTGGGCATACTATCTCCCTTCTCACATTGGATGTTTCTAAGTTTATCCTTGAGCGACAGGTTCCTCTGATCGCTCTTGCTTTAGAATAGATCTGTCAACGCTTTCCACATCAAGTATGGAGAAGCCTTACCATGCAGGCTGGACACAATGTGATCCTTCATGCCCTCCAATAGAATCCTTCGACACTTTGCTGTCTTCTTTTGCCAAGCATCAACTTGAGTAGCATCAGTAGGCTTTGGGACATCAGCCTCTATGAAATACTTTAGCCCATTATCATCCAACACTGCCTCCATCCTGTCCTTTTATGCAATATAGTTCGAGATGCCCTCAAGAGCATACTCCAATCGCAATCCGTTGAAAGACATTGCCACGTTGATACCAAGAAAACACTGCTGCAAATTCGAATTCCACCAGCTCCAAACTTAACCGCCTCTAATCTAGAATCCGTGAGAACAAAGTATTTCTCGTACAGAGATTGACTGTATGGGCTTTTACCGGATATCTTACCTTCCAAAGGAAGGATGAATCCAGAGGCTACCTGGCCCGATTACAGGCTCTGCCTGAAGAAATAGAATGTAAACACTTTCTGAATAATAGATTTGATGATCAATAGCTCTGATACCATGTGGAAATTTTGAATAATAAACACTTATTCACAGAGATTATCCCGATTATACACTATTGCGGAATACATGCACAATACATAATCTCCTCTACGTTGATCATCAATTTAGCAGCATCAAAAACAATGAAACATCAATCGCATGCACACATTAACACAGTATGTAACCCGGGGAAAGCTTACAGCTGAAAACCCCACACTATCTATATATTAATGATTGAGAACATGTAACAATACATAGTACAATACTCCTCTCAAGTATCCAGCACTATCTCCACCTGTTACACACAAAACTAGCTCAGATCCGAACAAGTCACAGGTTCAAATCTCCTCCGCTGCTTTGCCTGCCTCTATTGCACAATACCAAGTGAAAAACACCCACATAAAAATCAAGTGAGCACAAGCTATTTCACTGGGCATATACTGCGCAATCCTCATGGGCATACTCAATCCATTGATTGTGCAAGACCTCATGCACAACTATAGTCACAACTGATAGCAATCTCAACCTCTAACACCTGTCTCCACTGAACTGTACATGCACTGAGTTAACTGATGTATTCTTCAGTTGTATTATGAGTTAATAATTAGTGAATTAATTTAATCAATTAATTCACATCACTCATCACTAGTCTATTTGCAGTTAGACTAATTACAACTAGTTTAACCAAGTCAAATTGAACACAACTCCATCAACTCCACAATCAACTCCACCAAACTCAACCACATGAGTTCTAACTGAAGTCCTGCATGCAATAGCTCAACTGACTCACAAGAAAAGCGTATTTCCTTCTGACAGCTACATGTCCGACATCTGTAGCTCAAACTGAAGTGCTCCAAGAGGATAAGATAATGTTTATAGTCTAAATATTATTATGAGATAATAATATTTGACTTTTCTATTTTTAGCCTGGCAGTCTAAAAATAGACTTTGATCACTCCACTGTGAACCAGAAATAGAAGTCCATCTATTTTTCCCAACATGACCAATCATCCATAAACAGCATCCTGCAACTCATAGACCATGATCCATATGTCTAAAAATAGACATAGTCTAAAAATAGACTTTGCGCCATAATTTGCCTGCGGGCCCACTTAGTGAAGGCGACTCCTTTCCACTAAGCTCCATCATCTTGTTGCATTCTCAACATCATGAATTATATCAGTAAAGATTGCAAGGTATGCTCTTTGAAAAGTAGCAGGTGCAATACATAAGCCAAAGGGAAAAACATTGTATGCATATGTTCCCCATGGACAAGTAAATGTTGTTTTATCTTGGTACTCTAATGCTATCTTAATCTGATTGTATCCACTGAACCCATCAAGAAAATAAAAGTATTTCTTTCCAGCTAATGAAACTAGTACCTAGTCAATTAATGGTAATGGGAAGTGGTATTTTAATGTGGCTTTATTCAGTTCCCTTTATTCTACACATATTCTCCATTTGCCATTTTTCTTTGGTACCAAAACTAATGGTGAAACCCATTGACTATCTGAAATAGGATAGATAAATCCTACCTGTAACAGTTTTTGCAGTTCCCCTTTCACTATTTCTTTCATCATAGGATTCATTCTTCTTTGTGGTTGTCTTACTCGTTTGATATGATCATCATTATAGATATGGTGAATACATGTATTTGGATGAATTCCTTGCATGTCTGTATAATCCCAGGAAAAATCTTTTGAATATTTACAGAATATTGCAATTACCTGTTGTTCTTGTGCTGATTGTAGATTATTACCAATATTTATATTCTTTTCTGGATTGATTTCAACAAATTTTCTTTGAGAATTGGTAATTGAATTAGCAGGAAAAATTATTTCAAATGGATTATGCAAGGATTGAATAGTACAATTTTCCTTAAAGCATTGATTTAAAAGATGATTTTCAGCTTCATATTGTGTTATTCTTAGCTATTCAATGTCAGTTTTTGACATAAAAAATCTATTAAGCCCTCATAGTCTTCCTCTTCTCTAAAATTAAAATCTTGCCTAATGCTTAAAATAGGCCGAGTGTTTTCTTGTTCATTGTCATGCCATGATAATAAAGAATAAGATTGAGCAAGAGGATAGAGTGTAATATGTTTCCTTTCATCTCCATGTGCTATGATCATACTTCCTGATCTGCATCCAATGAAGGCATCTGCTATGGCTAACCATGGTTTGCCTAAAATTAAAGGATGGCCTCCTAGATTTGTTTTTGGTTGCAAGATTAAAAAGTCTACAGGATATTCCCATGAATCCAAAGAAACAATGATGTCTTCTAATATTCCCTCTAGTACTACTTTAGATCTGTCTGTTAGCTCTAAAATTGTAGTAGTAGGTCGAATATTTGGTAATTCCAAATATTTCATAGTTTCTGTTGTCATGACATTTATAGTTGCTCCCAAATCTATTAGAATATTTGTAACTAAAAAATCATTAATCGAAATAGTAACCATAGGTATCCCAAGATCAATAAATTTTTCAATTGTGGTCTTTGCAGACATGAAACTAGCTAATTGGCTAATGACTTGAAATGTGGATGGATCTCTTTTCTTTTTACCAGTTTTCTTAATGCATAATTCCTTAACTATTTTTGCATAGACTGGTATATCTTTTATAGCTTGTAGCAAAGGAATTTTGACACAAAAATTCTTTAATTCATCTAAAATATTGAATTTAGGACGAGAAATTGGAATTTTGATTTTTTGCTCTACTAACCTCTCTGGACAGGGTGGTATTTGAGTCATAATTGCTTTTCCTTTCTGAATTTTATTTTCTAAATTATATTTTTCAGATTGTTCTCCTTGTTCAATTTGTTTTTCTATGATCGGTGGATAATCTTTGTGTAATACTTTCCCAGACCTTAAGTGGACATCTTGTATAGGAAGGATAGAATATGTAGGAAAATATGTTACTTCTTCCACATTATAAGCTGGTCTTTCCACTTTGTTACTCGGATTTGCTACTAGTTGAGCTGGTAATTGAGTTGGTCTAGGTGGGGGTTGGTTAGAAGGCAACTGAAGTTGTTGTGGTTGAGTTAATAATGGTGCAGGATTTTGTTGTGGAAATGACATTGGTTGTGGATTTTGTTGGAATTATTGATATTGAAATGGATGTTGAGGATATTGATATTGTTGAGGATACATTTGTTGAGATGGTTGAGTTCCATAACTATATCCTCGCCAACCTTGTGTAGGTTGGTTTTGGTATTGTTGTGGAGGCCATGCTTGCCATGGCATTGGAGCATTCCATGAATTTTGAGGAGGATATTGATAATTTTGGGGAGTTTGTTGAAAGAATTGTTGAGGAATCCTTGGTTTCCAAAGTCTCCTTGGAGCCATATAGTAAAGAGAATATATTCCATGCAATTCTTCTATTGGATTCATTTGCAATTCTTTAAGATTGGGACAATTTTCTATTGAATGATTTTCTGTACAAAGTCCACATACTTGAATGTTATTCAAAGGACATTCTCGTAAAAGATGCTTCTTCCTACACTTAGGACAAAAGATTGACATTGTTTGTTCTTCTTCTTGTTGTTTATTATTTTCTTTTAACACATCAACTTGTGTTCCTAAGGTGCTCAAAATATTTGTTTTAAAGTTTTCTAACAGACTCCCTATTTCTGCTCTTGTTACTCATGTTGTTGATTTAGAAGCTCTAGAAGTTATTTCTCTTTTTCCTGTTTTGGATCTACCTCTAGAGTATTTTTGACATAATTTAGCTATTCCATCAAATGGTATATATGAAATATCTCCTTTACCCATTACATTGAGAATATCAAGATATTCATCTTTTATTCCTTTAAGAAAATGTGTTCTAATGGTATTTGGATTTAGAGAATGTTGTTTGGATTTTTGTAGGTTATACAAAAATCATTCCATGTATTCTTCCAAACTCTTATCTTCTTGTTGAGACATTCAAAAAATATTTTCTTTTGAATCTCTAGCCCTGCAATATGCTTGATATTTCTTCAGAAATATTTTCTTCATTTCTTCCCAAGAAGTGATAGAGCGTTCTCGTAATCGCATAAACCATTTTAAAGCGGCTCGTTTAAGAGTAGTAGGAAAAATATGGAGTTTATGAGTATCATCGGTATAACCATAAGTTCTACATAAAATGTCAAATTTGAACATGAAGGAATCAGGATCTTTAGAAAACATTCCACGAAAATTTGGTAAAACTAACGGTGGAATATTCTTCATTTTTACTTCTTCTCCTAGAATTGCTCTATTATCTACAATTGGAAATCCAAAAGTAGTTTCTTCATCATTTTCTTCATTTTGTCTTCTTGTATTATCATATTATCTGTTGAGATCTTCCTCTTCCTCTCCTTTCCTTTCTACTTCTTTCATCGCTTCTTGTTCTCTTTTCCTTTGCGATTCTTTTTGTTGTTTCTCATATTGTAACCTTTGTTCAGAAGTGAGAATGGTAGATCCTTGCCCTTCTTCTACCATATTTTTTTTTTCAGTAGTTTCAACTGTTTCAATAGAAATTTCAGATTCAACTTGTTGTTTGTTTTCAAAAATAGGTTGATCTATTTGTTCAAGAATGGGCTGATCAAATTGTTTTCTTACTTCTTTTTTTCTTTCTATGGAAGGTATTTCTATTTTTTTTTTTTTGTATTCTTTTCACTTCATAGGCTAACAAAGTTGTCTTTCTACAAGAGTTAACCTTTTTCCTAAATGTTGTTTTTCCTCTAATTGTTCTAGAGTTGGTCTTCCAACAATTGATGTGGTTAATTCCAATGGAGGTAGTCCTGCTTCTACCAATGGTTTAGCTGTTAGGGGGTGCTGCTTAATGTATCTACCCTTTTCATCTCTATATCTAGGCATAAAGAAACATAATTGAAAAAAACTTAATTTTTGTTGTTTTTGTTATAGATATATATATATATATATATATATATATATATATATATATATATATATATATATATATATATATATATATATATATATATATATATATATATATCTAGATATATAGATTATCTTCCTATTTTACTCTCGCTAAGTATGCTTCCCCAGAAACAACGTGAAAATGTTTGGTCAATTTATTATGCAAATTAACACAAGTATTTAATTATCAATCCATGGTTGTAAACTTGGAAGCATGTCCAAAGTATAAGGATTTTAGTTGCAGTCAATTTTAGAAGATGAAATATAAAGATTGATGGAAATTCATATTACAAATACAAAATCTAACTTAATAATTTCTAATTCAATGTATAGTAAATGAGAAAAGAGGCTCCTAACTAAGGAGACCCATGTTGTCCTTTCCTACAATATTACTTTCATGAAGAGAAACAAAAACTAACTGATTAACAATAGTTTATGATGCATAAAATGTAGAGAGAAGTGGATCCTAACTAAGGAGGTCCATATTTTCCTTCCTTACAATATTAATCCATCATTATTACTATTGCATTGAAACTAGAATTCATAAATAACTCAACAAGGAAATGAGAATGAATTTCAAGAGATCATAATCAGATAGAGGAGAATTTAACTTGAATTCTTGTTTGTCCATTCATATGAAGATTAGAATTAGATCAATATTCATTCAACAATCATAATAAATATTCATACATCTAAATAAATCTGAAGCAAAAACTATTTTATAAAATTACGTTAAATTAACCAAGAAATGCACTTAGCTTGGTGTGGGCCCCCCCACCACCCTTGCCTTGCACACTTGAAGAGATCTCAGCTACAGAAAACTCAGTTAATCACTCAAGCATGAACATCAAATGAAATGAAACAGGTTCTTCAATTAACTTTCAATCTTCAATGAGTCTCAAAATTAGATTACATAAAATTCTACATCCTCAAGCCTTCAATAGTCTTGGCTTAAATAGATAAATAATAAACAAACTTGACTAAAATGTCCCTAATAATCATATTTATCCTAATCCCATATATCTTGGTTGAATCCATCCATTCAGTTACACAAAATTTGGAAAATCCCAAAAAATACTAAATTTGGCCTATTTCCTAGGGATTTTCTAAATAGCAGGTCATGTTTGACCAGAGTTGACCGGGCCTGTTTTAGCTCGGTTTGACCAAACCAATAGGTACACATCCATCCTTGGTTCCCAAGCTTTCCATATCTATGCTCAGCTCGTGCCTAGATGTCCTGCAAGTACGACTTCAATGGAACCATTATGGGAATTTTCAGTTCCGTCCAAAAAATACTAAAAACCCAATTTTGCAAAAATATCTAAAAATTGAAAAACTTAATTTATATACCTGAATATGCATAATTTTTTCAAAATAAGGTGTTGGATGGTATATGGTTGAAAATGATGGAAATTAGGTGTATTTTAATGAGCAAAATTTGATGGAAAATTAGGGCCAACACTTACATTCTATAGATATGTCAAGGTTTTTATTTTGTCTTTTGAAGAATCCTTGTAGCGCACTGCTTAGTGCTTAGATTAAATTGATGATTTTCAACATATGCAAACTTGATGGAAAATGTAACTTGTTTTGCCTATTTTGATATGCCTTTATGCGAGGATGTCAAGATCTACAAGGTAAACTTGTATTCATATTCTTCCAAGTATGTGTACATGTTGATCTTCATCTCCCCTTAGTTTCAACTTTTGTTTTCTTTTTTAGTTATATTTGTTTCTTATTTTTTTCTTCTTCCTTTTGCAGGTCTTCATTGGTTTGATTTGAGGATTTGATTTTGCTAGTAAAAGTTGTTGTGAAGAACAATCATCATAATGCATTCAAGGAGTTTCCTTTTCCAGATTTTACTTATTATTTATTTATTCTGTTTTGAAACTAATTGTTAGTCTTATTTCTAAAAGTTAATCCTTCAGACTTACAAAGTTAGTTTTGGAGCAAGATTTGGGAAAGAAAGGAAATCCTTGCTAAAGTGCTCATATGTAAAATTTAAATCACAACTATGCTTTAGAATAATAATCTTACTAACAAACTTCTTTAGAAGATAAAAGCATAATAATTTTAACATAATCATTATTTCATACACTTTTTATGTTAATCCCTTTTATTTTGTCTTGTAACAATTCTCGCATGGCTCATTCTCTCAGTTACTTTCTTTGTGATTTGCTAGCATTCAATTTGAGATATTTGATTTGATTTCATTGTTTTATTTAATTTTCTAATAAATTGGAATTTCTTATTGGTCCAACAACAATTAGTGATTCAAGGGAATTTTTCTCTGTTAATTATATGGGTTTTTTTTCATTTACCTCAAAGGGATATCTTTGTTGAGTTCTAAGTTCTCTTACATTAACTCTTTTCCCGTGGAGGAACATTTATCTTTTCCAAGTGATAGGGTTCATATTTTCAAGGAAAGAAACTGACTTGAGTCTAATTCAATGAATCCCACCCTTCCCACCTCTTCACATAAAAGCCTCTAAAATGATAATAGTAGGGAAAGATTAGGGAGTCAAAATTTTATAAGTATTAGATCCATTGTCTTTAAAAATATCATGTACCATCCCACCCCTTCACCCAGCTATATAAACTTAGCTCACAAATATCTTTATCAAAAGGGTGACATAAAAGGGAAGAAAACATAGGAAGTACAAGCAATCCCACCAAGGTACTGAACATGCCTGTTGGCGGTGGGGCTATGCTTGTTCTGTACTAAGAAAACTTCACTAAGATAATGAACAGGCTCGCTGGCAACGAAGCAATGTAGAGTAAGGGAGACTATGTATATCAATGGATGTATACTTTCTTTAAAACTTCCTATCTGTACCTCTTCTGTCATTCACATGAGGTAAATTTAAAATTAATTATTTCCCTCAAACTTGGATTCATGGTTTTAGACTTAGTTTGTTTCAAGTACTTATGTTTTTAAGAACTTCTATTGCTTGATTTATTGATGTGGGACCCATAAGAAACATTTAAATGTTTGAAGTTTTCACAAAATTCATCTCTTTGACCTTTTGGTAAAGTTAAACTCATTACCATTGAAACTAGAGATAACTAGTTCTTCTGCATGAGTCATCATTGTTGTGGCCACAACCCCCCAATAATTTTTTTTTTTAACAAAACCATGAGGGCCCTTCATTTCATTTTTTGGAAAACTCATTTCTTTCCGAACATGATGATTACTTTGAATCCTATTGCTTTCCTTTTGATCTTTTTGTATATGCTTCATTATCGCCATTATTTTGCTTATTAGATCGTTGGAATCTCTTTATCATCTTTCATATTCATAACAACACCCTCTTGACTATTACAAGAAAGTGATGTGACACTTTAAATTACCACATCACCTCACTTTTTGCATCATATTTGCTTGTTGGTGTTTCCCATGTCTTGGTGCACACCTATCGTAAAAAAGATATATTATTAATTAAAATACTATAATACATAAAAATAGAGCTAACTAATGGTACATGTAATGATTAAATAAGTAATTAAAACATTATATATAAAATTCATTGTAATAGCGTTGTAAGATATTCAATCCATAAAACACTTTTTGCATCATATTTGCTTGTTGGTGTTTCCCATGTCTTGGTGCACACCTATCGTAAAAAAGATATATTATTAATTAAAATACTATAATACATAAAAATAGAGCTAACTAATGGTACATGTAATAATTAAATAAGTAATTAAAACATTATATATAAAATTCATTGTAATAGCGTTATAAGATATTCAATCCATAGAACACTTTTTGCATCATATTTGCTTGTTGGTGTTTCCCATGTCTTGGTGCACACCTATCGTAAAAAAGATATATTATTAATTAAAATACTATAATACATAAAAATAGAGCTAACTAATGGTACGTGTAATGATTAAATAAGTAATTAAAACATTATATATAAAATTCATTGTAATAGCGTTGTAAGATATTCAATCCATAAAACACTTTTTGCATCATATTTGCTTGTTGGTGTTTCCCATGTCTTGGTGCACACCTATCGTAAAAAAGATATATTATTAATTAAAATACTATAATACATAAAAATAGAGCTAACTAATGGTACATGTAATAATTAAATAAGTAATTAAAACATTATATATAAAATTCATTGTAATAGCGTTATAAGATATTCAATCCATAGAACACTTTTTGCATCATATTTGCTTGTTGGTGTTTCCCATGTCTTGGTGCACACCTATCGTAAAAAAGATATATTATTAATTAAAATACTATAATACATAAAAATAGAGCTAACTAATGGTACGTGTAATGATTAAATAAGTAATTAAAACATTATATATAAAATTCATTGTAATAGCGTTGTAAGATATTCAATCCATAAAACACTTTTTGCATCATATTTGCTTGTTGGTGTTTCCCATGTCTTGGTGCACACCTATCGTAAAAAAGATATATTATTAATTAAAATACCATAATACATAAAAATAGAGCTAACTAATGGTACATGTAATGATTAAATAAGTAATTAAAACATTATATGGTACATGTAATGGTACATGTAATGGTTAAATAAGTAATTAAAACATTATATATAAAAATCATTGTAATAGCGTTGTAAGATATTCAATCCATAAAACATTTTCAGATTTTGTTATTAAATAATCAAATAATATAGACCATTAATTAAAATACTATAATACATAAAAATAGAGCTAACTAATGGTACATGTAATGATTAAATAAGTAATTAAAACATTATATGGTACATGTAATGATTAAATGAGTAACTAAAACATTATATATAAAAATCATTGTAATAGCGTTGTAAGATATTCAATCCATAAAACATTTTCAGATTTTGTTATTAACTAAACAAATAATATAGACCAAAACACAAATCTCTAACATGTAGCATTAAGGTTTCTCAATTGCAATTTAATTAACATGGAACGCAGAGCCATATTTAAACACCAAAAACTATGTTTGCCTCTTGTCGATATGGGATAAAACATTCCGAAGAAATATTTAAACCTTCCACGCCGATTCACCACACGACATTACACAAAGTAATAAATCTACACTTGACATTACAGCCAGCCACATTTTAAAATAATTTAACAATAATTGCACGACAAATGTTGGATTACAACGATCCATGAAATGCCCATATCCACATTCTCACACATTTTGATCGTCAAAATCAGTTGTTATGATCAAATCTTTGCACAATAAAATAAAATAAAATTAGGATGCGCAAAGGTTGTTAACAAGCGTTAATTTTATGCCATGTGTAACTAAGGGAATTTAAAAACTGCACTGGAGGAGAGAGAATTGACAAAGAACATATTTCTGATATTGCCAACAGGGAAAATGAATCATATATAGAAGATTCAGATGTACCGTTGGAAGCGAGATCATCGAAATTGCAGTATTTTATTGAACAATGAACTAACAGTTTCAAACCCTGATCATTCGGTAGACAATAATGGATTTTGCTAATCTATTAAACTAATTGGATGGTTTGTTGATCGAAAATATTCCATGGCAAGGCAAATGGGATTGAATCTTTGTGGATAGAATCTGATTTGCTCAACCTCTGCAACACAAACAACCCGTAGCGAGTCTTGGACTTACTGCACTATTTTAACGAGTAATTGATCTATTCTACAGTCTGTTAGGCGATCGAATTTCTACAGTCTGTTAGGCGATCGAATCTTGAGGTAGCAGAAGAATACTTTTGTAATTTTGTGTAGTCCATATTTTCTTTTAAAGCGTTTGAAATGAAGCATACTCTATTTCTGTAACCAGTGACAAGCACTACTATTTTAATCTACTATTTTAATTTTAAGTAGTCCTTCCAGTTTCATTGTGAATTCTGTTTTTATGAGCGTAATTGTCTATGTTGTCGGGAACGTGGGTTCGGGGACAGTTACGAGGACTGGTACGTCATTTTTTGAAACATAGTGCGTGGGTTCGTAAATATTTTATAAATTATAATATATGAATTTGTATATTTTTCAATTTTAAATAAGAAAATTAAAATATTTATGATTTAAATTTTAAATATTTAAACATGCACATTATTGAACATTCAACATTCACAATCAAATTTCAAAATTTTTTGTTTGATATTAAGTGTAAATTGGAGTTTACATATTAATAAGAATCATGACATATGTCC
The DNA here is from genome assembly GCA_031772625.1 of Pinus tabuliformis. Taxonomy (NCBI): domain Eukaryota; kingdom Viridiplantae; phylum Streptophyta; class Pinopsida; order Pinales; family Pinaceae; genus Pinus; species Pinus tabuliformis. The sequence goes on from CM062818.1 coordinate 176,807,012, forward strand.
ATTGTCATAATGTGTTCAAAATTTGTCTTAAAGCATCTCCAAACAAGAACTAAGAAATTTTGAAATACTAAAATAAGAATAGCTAATAGTGAACAATGACTTCCTCAAGTCATGTCGTCAACATCCATGTTATCAGTGTCACTTAAATCTTCAGTGAGCATGCTATCCATGTAGGAATCACTTTCATCTTGAGGCTCCTGCTCATCTATAATAACTAAAGGTAGTTCAATAAGGCCATTTGGTTATATTTCTTTGTGCACACACATAGCATCATCTGTGTATCAATTGGTCCCATCTCTTGAAAGGACCCCACTTGTACCCAGGATCTTTTCGAGATATAAGACTAAGTATGCTATAAACATACACTAAGTTCTCCACCTTCTCTATTGGTTAGGGTTCCGAGTACCCATCATGGGTTCTCTGTACTTGTCAAGACAAAGGAACCCAAATTCTTTTATTGGAGAGCCTGGTTCTTCATAGAAGAACCCGGCTCCTATGAGTTCTTCTGAAAAGCACCCGCACTCGAATTTGGTATTTGAGAATGAGAACCCAAGATTGCTTCAAGAACCCCACCCCGGATTTGCGAATTTGCGAACCCATACAATATAGGTAATTTTTTTTCAACATTCTATTTCATTTTAAAACCATTAATGCTTATTCAAAATCCTGCAGGTTTGAGTGGAATACATTCGGAAACTAGGTGTTTCATTAAATAGATTTATTTTACATTGAATTGCTAAATACATATAATTGCTAGCTACTATAAATTTTGATGTAATAATTGTTCTACAGTGTCAATAGCATACTATTTGAACTATTTCAATACTATGACATTATCTCACTCTTGATCGGGACAAAAATTTATATTCAGTCCGGATAAAAATATATTACATTGAATTTCATCTAATCTTTGCATCATAAAATAATATTACATCTATGTCTCTATTTTCATTTTGCATAAGAATCCTCTTTTGTAGAAGCAACCTTAGAGGCTTGATCACGACTACATATCGATCAACCCTGTCACTTAAACTCAATCATTTATTCGAAACATTAGAGGATAAGCCAAAGGAATTGTGAATTTTGTGCATAAATTTGTATACAACTAACGATATTGAACATAAGCTGACATTTTGTGATTATTCTTTTGTAATATAAAATTGTAAATTAATTCAAATATTTAATTAATTTTTTTTTAGAATTTGAATAGTAACATAGTTACCTACACCAATTAGAATATTAATATTGTATCATAGTATTTCAGTTCATATTACAGACTTTGTAGATAGAAATAATGTATATGTCGTTAAATGTATAGTTACATGTATTATCATATAGTATAATAGTTTGTGCATATAGGATTATATCATAATAATACTATATTGTATTAGATTAGTTAATATAGTTAAGACTATATTATAGAATTAATATTTAGTATTATTATATTATATGTAAGATAATAAAGTAGAATAATAATAGTGTTGTATTATTTTGTATTGTATTTTCATATGTATTATAAAATTTCATAGTATTATCAGAATACGTATATATATATTAATTAGGATTAGAATAAGTGTATATTAGAAATATATTATAGGTTATATTAGGTAATGCCAATATAATATTACATACGATATATTAGTATAAGATTTAATATAGGAAATCTATATTAGTATACTTTAATATCTAAAGTAATATTACTGATAGTTTAATATTAATTAGTATAATATTACTTAATATAGGTATAATATACGAGATTTATATAATACATTAGTATTAGTGTAGTATTAATATATAATTAATATAGTATTATAGGACTAACAAATTAGTATTACTTTGATACAGGTGTGTTTAAGGATTTTGACAGAATAACACATAGTTTAGGCTAGGGTAAATTTGGGCTAATTTTAGGTAAATGGGTAATTGGACCCAATACAGTCAATCTGAACTATCATTCTAAACGGAAAAGGGTTTGATGGTGGTCTTCCTAATGTTGATGAAGGTCATTTATTTCCATCAACACATACATAGACTTGATGCCAATTATTGATTTAGACCAACAAATTTTTTCCAATGCTAACTACTCTTAAAAAAGTGGAGATTCATTGTCAATCATTCATTTTCTAGTGTTAAATTCATTTCATTATCATTTATAGATTTTTTATTGATTATTCATTCACAAATTTTGTAGGTTTTAGCCCTATATAGATAATACTTGCAAACAAATTCTTAAAAAAGTAGAAAATATCCAATGGTGAGAACATAAAATATACATAGAGATTTTTCTCCTAAAACCCAAAGCCAAGAAAAAAAATTGGCTTTCCATTACCTTCCTTTCAATGTCACAGTTCCATATATGAATGAAGAAAAATTTATAAACCCAAAATCCATTAAGCATGGATTATAACATAATCATAGTTCCCTTGGTTGGACCTACAAAGTCATGGGAAAAACCACCATGCATAAAATCATGTGCAAAACCATGGGTGGGTCCACCCAAGAAAAAAAAATGGGTGGTATTGTGAACGCCATGTAAGGGAGTTATCATCCCCCTTGTGACTCCCCCACCGTACATGGTGTAACATATCAGACATGAGACTAGTTGTGCAAAGAATATAAGACATACCCAAGAAATTCATAGATTGCATCTACATAAGAAATCACATTAGTTAAGGTTACATTAATTTACAAGATTTACTTTTTCAATGAGACCCTTTATCCCATCCCTGCTTAACCATAATTTAGTTATTATAATAAATTAAAATTTTCTCATTATAATTCTATGCAATGTTTTTTCTCTGTATTATTATAGTATCTTTTTTTAGATTTCTTTTAAAATTTTATTATAAAATCTAAAGAGAAACAATAGTATAATATTATAATATTTTTACACTAATCATAAAATAATAATTATAGTATAGTAAATTATTCATAAGAAAAAAACATTATATTCATGTTAAAAAAAATTGACTAATCAAACAAAGAGTCAATGTTCTTCTTATTATTATAAAAAATTGATTTCCTCCTTTTGTCCAAAACCACCTTAACAAGACATACCTGTAGGTTTTAACCCTGTACAATTAATTGATGCAACTAGATGCTTAATAAAATAGAAAATATGCAATGGAATACAGACATATAAACACATAGATTTTATCTTGGAAACCCAAAATTGGGAAAACAAACAATATTTCTCAATACATATTCATTTGTACAATGTTGCAATGCAACATAATATCCTACGACATCCATGAACCACTTATCTATTTCCCCTAGATTAGAACATAACAATAGTTCCTTTTTTAAAAGTACAAAAATATAGAAAAACCACCATGTGCCTCAAAAATGCTTTAAGAAAAATTATGTGCCAAAAAATACCAAAAATAGATGAAAAAAACCACCCAAAAAAACTTTGGGGGTTTTGCCTTGGAAATCCTACATAAAGGGGCTTCACTCTCTTGTGATGCCCCCTTCCCCCGCCCGCTATGCAACATAGATTATACATTGTGTGGGGATAATTATGCAAATAATATAACACATACCCAACATTCTCCCACTTATTGCTTTCTTTACACATAGGAAGTTGCATGAGTGCATGATGAATAGTCTAGAGCAATAATGCCCATATTTTATTTACACAAAGATAACATTTCATTAGTCATATATTTTGTTAATAAATCTGTAACATTCTTCAAAGTTTCCACTTTTTCTAGTAGCACATTTTTGTCTTCAATCATATCTTTCATGAAGTGATACTGAACATCCATATATTTTGTCATTGAATGCTAAGTTGGGCTCTTTGTGAGGAAGATTGCATTGATTATCACAATATTTCCTCACAACTTGTTTTAACAACCCAATACATGAACACAATCCTTGCAACCATATTGCTTCCTTGCTTGCATGACTCACTACCATGTATTAAACTTCTTTAGTTGAGAGTGACACTACATATTGTATTTTTATCATCCAACTAATTGTTCCTCCAAATAGGTTATACACATACACACTAATATATCTTCGTTTATCAAAATATCTAGCCTAGTTTGCGTCAACAAAGCCATGTATGTTCAAAACTCTATCTAATTCTGGTCTTCCTTGATAACACAATCTATACTTAGTAGTTCCATAAAAATACCTGAAATCTCTCTCCATTATTGTCCAATGCTCCTTCCTCAATTTTGACATATACTTTCTCATTACTCCCATTACATGTGCAATTTCTAGTCTAGTAGAGACCATCGCATACATTAAACTTCCAACCACATTGGCATATGGAACACGAGACAGGTCCTCTTCTTTTTCCTATGCCTTGGGACACATATATACATATAACTTTACACCCACAAGATTAAGCACGTTTACCGATTTACATTCCTGAATATTAAAACTCTACAAAATTATCTCTACAAACTTTCTTTGACTTAACCATAGTTTCTCGTTTTCTTGATCTCTTTCAATTTCCATGCACAAGATAAAATTTGCAGCATCAAGGTCGTTCATGCCAAATTTAGACGACAATTGAGTCTTCACTTTGCCTATGATTTCCTTGTTATTTCCAACCAGTAACATATCTTCCACATACAAGACTAAATAAATAACATAATCGCCAACTAATTTGAAATATATGCAGTGACCTAATTTTCTCCTTGTGAAGCCAAGTCCTAGTAAATAAGTATCAAATTTTTGATGCACATACTTGGTGATTACCTTAACCCATACATGAACTTGCTCAACCTACACACTAGCTCATTTTTTCCTTTCACAATAAATCCTTATGCCTACTTCACATAGATTTCTTCTTCTAGATCCCTATGTAGGAATATTGTATTCATGTCCTTATATTCTACTTCAATGAAAAGAAACATCAATAGATAAAATAAATATAATATAATTTAAGTTGGAAATAAGAGAAAAAATATCACTAAATTCAATTCCCTCTACGTAGGAATAGCTCTTCTCTACTAATGAAACTTTTTATTTCTCCACTTTTCCTTTTGCATTCAACTTATTCTTAAACACCCATTTATTGCCAAAGGGATTTCTTCCAAATGAAACTCCAATAGATCCCAAGCTTCATTATTTTCTAAGGCTACCATTTCTTCAACCATCACATTTTCCTAGAGTTTTCCATCCTCTAAATCCACTACCTCCCTATCAATTCTAGGATCATTATTAGTAATAAACACATAAAAAAGTTGAATGAAAAGAAGGTGGACTATACCTTTATAGCTACCTTCTTTCCTAAATCAATCTCCTCAATGCTAGATTTTGTGGTTCTTCTTTTGATTCATGTTTGTCTATAGTGTTTAATTCATCATCCTTCAATTCAAAATCTACCTTTTATGGTTCTATCTTCCTTGGTATGACTTCCTATTTGATAACATATAAATACCACATCTCAATTATACACAAATTTCTTAGCTTCTAGGTCTAGAATTTTATAGCCTTTCATACCATCTTTATATCGAATAAAGATACAGTTCTCAAATTTCTTATCTAGCTTACTTTTATTCTCCTTTGGATTTTGTACATAAGAATCAAAATCAAATATTATAATATGTTTAAGGGAAGGTTTCTTGCTAGTTCATACCTCATTTGGAGTCTTTTCATCTAAGATTGATGAGAGTTATCTACTTACTAGAGAACACACAATTTCCATTGCTTTTTCCCGTAATTCCTATCCTAAATTAGCACCACTGAGCATTCTCCATTATTTCTATATCAACATCCTTATATTCATACTTTCTACAACTCCATTATGCTGAGGTGTGTATGGAGTATTATTCTACATTTCTATACCTAAATCCTTATAGAAATATTCAAATTCTTTCCTAGAAAATTCTCCACCATTATATGTCCTCAACACCTTAACTTTCTTCTATGTCTGACTCTCCATAAGAGCCTTATTAAACTCTTTGAATTTGTCAAAGAATTTAGTTTTCTTCTTGAGAAAATAAATCCATGTATTACTTGAAAAGTCATCTATAAATGAGACATAGTACATAGACTTAGCTAGTGATGGAATCAACATACATCCAAACACATCATTCTGTACCAATTTTAATATGCTCACTAACCTCTTAGAACTAAAGGAGAATCTTACCTGATTATGCTCCCCATATAAACAATGTTCATATAAATAAAAAAAACTATAGAGAAAATAGTCATATCTTATACCATACCATTATTGTTTAGTACATGAAGGCTCTTCTCTCCTGTAGGACCCAATATTTGATGCCATAACGTAGCCTTTTCTCCAAAATTTACAAAACGTTTTCCTTCTTCTTCTCCGTTCTCAGGAACAATGTATCGATTACATCCATCACTAACAAATTTCCAATATCTTATACTAATTTCAAATCTAAACTATCCTCAACAATACCATTTATCCTTAAACCACCCTACAGGTATCCTTTTCAAACATTATTTTCACACCTGCATTACTCATCTTGCTTACAAAATTATTTTTTTTGGCTAATATTGCGACGTGAAAAACACTAAGGATTTTTCTAATCCTTATACCCATGAGCTTCAACACCTTTTCTCATCCTATGATTCTAGTTGTTGAGTGACTTCCTAAAAAAAAATCATCACCATCTAATCTTCCATACTAGCAAAACCACTACGTATGAGGAGTCAAATGAAGGATTCACTTGAGTTGACCATCCATGCCTTGTGATATACATGTGTACTTGAATAAGCCAAGTGCAAATCCTCTCCTTCATTTGAGGATGTTTTTGCTTCTACAAAAGGAGCATCTTCAGATCCCTTCCCTTAGCAATTTTGGATCTAAAATCTTTCATATAATTCCCTTCTTTTTGCACATGTCCAACATACCTTTATGAACTTTTCTGGAGATTTAGATTTCCCACTTGAGAAATTATTTTTATTTTTATTCTATGATCATCCTCTTATAGAAAAGGAATTTCCATTCTATATTTCTATGTTTTTCCATATCATCTCCTCTGATAACAAGGATGAGACTCTTTCATCAAAATTTAAAGTGGTTTTCTTACTGCTTATGGAAATAGCCTAACTATCCCATGAGTTTGGTAGACAACATAACAAATAGATTCATTAATATAAATATATAATAGTTGACTTACCATAGCATTGAAGGTGTTCATATGTTCAGTTAGTGAGCCTTCATCTTTCATCCTTAGGTTATATAACTTCTTCTATGAAACAATTTGTTCATCAGAGACTCAGACTAATGGAAAGCCCCTAACTTGTCCCACAAAGACTTTGTTGTATCTTCCTTTGAAACATTTATTAACACTGAATCCGAGAGACACAACTGTATTGTGTTATTTTTCTTTAGATCCAACTTGTTCTAGTCCTTTGTTGACATCCCTAGTGGTGTGATACTTAGATCCATAGTGATCCGCTTAAATTTATCCACCAAAAAATATTCCATTTTGAGTTTGCACAACTCAAAACCCTTCCTATTGATTTTTTTTTATCCCTATGTTTAAATTTCTCACCATTTCGTTTTCACCACAAGAATCACTTACACAAATATCTCCAGGTTGAAACAAGTAGGTTGTGTTGCCCCACCTCTAGTTGGTATAGTCATCATCTTTCTTTTTTCACCAATGATATTATTCTTATGGTGAGGAGTCCTCATGATATTAACAAGAAACAAACAATTCTCAATGGTTTATACTTTGGTATATGTAGTACTATTAACATTGATAGAATCAACGTTATAATATTTTGTTTACACCTAATCCTTAGGGATTGGAGAAACATTGTAAATATTGTAAGTATTGAAAACATGAAAAATGAGAAGGTGAAGAGATATTGGAATATGAATCTAAGAGTCTCCCTCTCTAATGTATATATTACTATCTTTTCCTAATATAAAATCAACTAATTCGTGGAGTTACTAATGCCTAGCTTGACATGGTATCAAAGCTACATGTCCCAATTTTGAATTTTCCTTGTTGGGTTGTGTTATATGCTTTCCATGACAAGCCCTAGTATTTTAAATGGGGGGTTAGATGGGGGGCGATGCCACCCCTTTATTGTGTAGGGGGCTCATAGGTCGGGGGGATTGAGGGGGGCAGTAGCCCTCCTCTACAGGGTCTGGGGCAGCACCCCGAGGAATTTGTTTTTGGACCCTATATTAGGTGGGAAAACCTACCTATGGTTTTGTATGGATTTGACACATGGTTTTGGGTGCGATGGTTTTTGGTCCATGGTATTTTGTAGATCCGGTCAAGGAAACTACGGTTATGTTCTAGTCAAGGGTTAATGGGTTGGGGTTTATGGATGCTTCACCATGTATATGTGTGTGTGTGTGTGTGTGTGTGTGTGTGTGTGTGTGTGTATATATATATATATATATATATATATATATATATTTATTTATTTATTTATTTATTTTTACTTTTTTCGAGTGGTTCACGGTTACCCTTGGTCATTGGGTAGCCGCTACGTCCACAGTAAATCTAGGCAGATCGACCCCGAAGGGGGATCACATCCCCGCGGCCTATGTACTGACCTGACCCCAAGGGCTTTCGGGTAGATTCAACCCTGTGACCTCCTGTATGGCGAGGCACTGCTTTGACCAGTTGAGCTAACCCTTGGGGCTTATATATATATATATATATAGATATTTTTGTTTGCTAATGAAAGAGTCGTGCCTTCTATTCAAAATGTTCAAAGGGTAAAATTACATAAAATACAACCAACCGCAGGCTAAACATTTTAGCCCTAGGTAAAAGCCTCACCAAAATACAAATCAACCAACTAGGTCCTAAAGACCCAAACAACAGACTCGTAGTAACTCAAATCTTAAATAAACAATTCGTAAAAGGTCAAAAGACCCGAATCCACCAACATGCACAATAAAAGACTCGGACCCACCAACATGCACACTTTTCCCTGACCGTTGATTCTCCTCGCCCGATCCAATGGTGGAGGATAATAGCGCATGAACTAAAAGCGCAAAGAATTATTGCACAATAAATGACTTGGACCCACCAACATGCATGCTTATCCTTTACTGTTGATCCTCCTCACCTGATCCAATGATGGAGGATCATATCGCATGAGCCAAAAGCACGGAGAATTACCGCACGATGAGGGCGGTATTCTCTCCCCAACCTTGGCCATGTGTTGCGTGGTGAGTGGAATCACTCCCAACTCCGAAATAATGCTCCTCGCTTGAAGGGCATGTGGTAAACTAGAAACCACCCCAAGGGTGGTATTGACACCATAGGAAGTAAAGCGTGGGTTTTGAGTCTGCTGAGAAAGCCTGGACTCTGGCCCCTCACACCATCCCATCTCCTCGGGCGCATGAACCATAGGAAGATGAAAATCCATCTGTCCATCCTTCCATCCGAGAAACACCGTTTACCGAGCAACTTCCACCTGAGACTTCTTGGTTTGCGGTTCCCTGGGTTGAGGAGGCAAACAGAGACATGCATCCAAAATGTGACATCACTTCTGAAATAACACTTCATAAGGAATCCAAATCAACTAGAACCCGTCTCTGTGGCTCTGTTTCGAAATAATGTTCTTTCCTCATCCACCTGATTGAGACAATGCTCCCTCAATCTATTCTGAGGCATCTCTTGCCAACTCAACCTAACCTTGCTTTTGGTACAGAGCACCCCTTGATTGGCTAGGATGTCTGCTAATTTATTTTCCTTCCTTCGCACATGAGTAAAACTCACAGTTCATAAGCACAGAAGGTGAAACTGAATCCTTTAAAAGACCTGAAGCAGCCTCCAGTGTCTTGAGACATTTTCCGGCTCTGTGCCACAGAAGATTCTCTTGACCGAGTTAATTTATTAACTCAGAATCAGCTTCAATTATTATATTATGGAGATTATCCTGCTTCAGGAATTCTAAACATTGCTCAAGTTCCATTAATTCCGCCATATTGTTTGTAGCTCTTCCCAAATGGCAATGAAAAATAAAAAGGATGGAGCCATTTTCAACCCTTAACACCCCTCCAAAACCAGCAATACCCAGGTTGCCTTTTGAGGCCCCATCAATGTTGCATTTCAAAAACCCCTGAGGGGGAGGATGCCAGTAATCTGGCTTATTGTCCAGTTTCATCACCTTCCTATCCATGCCTTGTGGTATAAGCCCCTGCATACCCAACTAAACAAGTATCTGCATTTCAACTTCTAAAGGTGGATTCTTTGGGGAAGTTCGCACTAAAGTACCTACCGTCTCCTTAAGCTGTCTTACGATCTGCTCAATAATGCATTGGGAGGAACTTTTTTCATTTTTGAAGATTCCAGTTCCTTTCTTTCCAAACATTCCATATTATGAAGCTTGGAGTTAAAGCCCAAGCTAAGCAAAGAAATTCATAATCAGAGAAGTTTCGTCTCCAGTTATTTAGGGTATTGATAATGCTTCCTTTGTCCCTATCTGTCAGTTGGAAAATTGTGGCAAAAGTATCCCACAACCTCGAGGTGAAAATGCAATTATTGAGAAGGTGCTCCATTGTTTCCTCTTGGGCTTCATAGAGCTGGCATCTAGAAGGTCCCAAAACACCCCTCTTCTGAATGTTTTCCCAAGTCATAATTTTCTTATGATGTACCAGCCACATGAAGAGTTTGATTTTCATCCATCCTTGATGCCTCCATAGGTTCTGCCAAACCCTGTCTGGTACATTGGAATCCAGCTCTAGGATTATGTGCTTTGCCTCCTTAAGATTGAAGGTACCTTCATTATTGTTTCCCCATCTAAGTTGGTCATGCCCCTCTGAAACTAGAATTTTCCTTTGGTCCAACATTGTCAGAAGTGCATCAGCTTTTTCTTTCAAGGGGCTATCATCCTTATATTCTATATTCTTCCAAGTTCTCCATTTTCCTTCACTATTGGTTTGATCCCAAAAATATTTTACCCTAAGTAACCCTTTGGTATTACTTTCTTTCTTGAGTTCCAAAAAGTCCTCTCTTAACAGTGTAGGTTCTTGTTGCCATTTATCCTCTCAAAACAAAGCAAGATCTCCTTCTCTGATTTCCCAGAAGCTATTTTTTTGCACTAAGCCTCTATTCTCCCAGGCTTTATTCCAGATGTAGGAGCCTTTTATGATGCCAATCATCCTTATGTGATCGTTATCTTGCCAAGTGCTGGCGTATTTTTCTTTCCAAATACTAGCCCACTGAGGCTTTGGATCTTTTACCCAACGCTACCATAATTTTGGCCCTAAGACTTTGCTTAGTACTTCCGGATCATACAATCCAAGACCTCCATGGTTTTTAGGTTTGCAAATCTTATCCCAGCCTACCAAGGCCCATTTCTTTCTCTCCTCCCCCTTACCCCAAACAAAGGCTCTTTGAATGGTTCTAAATTGTTGCAAAACTCCTTTTGGATTTGGAAGGGCTGAAAGCATGAAGACGGGGATTGATTGAACTACAAATTTTGTAAGCACCAACCGGCCTGCCAAGTTTAAAGATATAATAGTCCATTTGCAGGTTTTATCCTGCATCTTATTAATCACCAGCTCCAAAATCCACTTGTGCAAAGGTTTATCAGTTAAAGGAACTCCCAAGTATTTGCAAGGAAGGACATTCCTTCGAAAGCCCAGAATTATGGATATATCCCTCTAGATAGCGATATTAGTATTAAAGAAAAAAATTTAGATTTGGAGAGATTTACCTCCATACCTATAGCCATGGCAAAGTCACCAAGGATTTGTTTATAATCTAGTGCTTCTTTGACCATGGGGATACCCTGCAGCATAGTGTCATCAACAAATTGTTGATGGGTGAAGGCTTGTCTAGTCTCAGAGAGTTGGATACCCTTGATGTTACTAACTTCTTTCGCATGCTTGATAGACCGACCAAGTCCTTCCATCATGAGGATAAAGAGAAAGGGAGAGAGTGGATCTCCTTGCCTGAGGCCTCTTGAAGGAGTAAAATTCTTGGAAGGAGAACCATTAACTAGAATTGAAAAGCTAGAAGAAGTTACCAGGGCCATATCCCATCTTACCCAGTTATGGTCAAATCCAAAGGCTAGAAGGACCTTCCCGATATAGGTCCAATTCAACTTATCATATGCTTTGGCTAGGTCCAATTGCATAATCATTGTCGTCTTCCTATTGCTTAACAATGAATGCACTACCTCATGCACTTGAATGATGTTATTGAGAATTTGTCTACCCTCCACATAACTTGATTGCTCCACAGAAACTAGAGTAGGAATAAGGGGTTTGAGTCTATTGGTAATAACTTTGGATATTATCTTGTACACTACATTGCACAAAGCTATGAGTCTAATCTGTCTGGAGTCTGAGCATTGTCCTATTTTGGGATCAAGGAGATGACGAAAGTATTGAGCACCTTCAAAATGGTTTTATTCATCCTTGAGTCCTCCACTACATTCAGAATATCTTGTTTAACAATGTTCCAACAAGCTTTAAAGAAATCCACATTGAAACCATCAGGGCCTGGCGCTTTACCATTCTACATTTCTTTGATGACCTCACTAACCTCCTCTTCAGTCACTGGCCTATTGAGATTGAAATTATCCTCTCTTGTTACTAGCCTAGGTATATGCCTTGTTAAGTCCCTGATAAAATGAGCTATGTCTGAAATGGTCTCTTTTGCTATACCTTGAAATTGTTGAACTGACACAGTTTCTATATCTTCATGGGTATTGAGTAGATGACCTTCGGCGTCCTTGATCGAAGAGATCCTATTATGAGATTTGTTCGCCATGGTGGATCTGTGGAAAAATCCAGTGTTTCGCTCTCCTTGTTTTAGCCATTGAACTCTAGATTTTGTCTCCAAAATATTTCCTCTTGTTTACATAAGTTCTCCCAGTCTTGATGATGTTTGGTGACTTGATCATTTCTAACTCTATCAAATCCATCTGTGATAAGGGTTTGATTGAGTTCTTGCATTTTATCTTCAACAACTTTTTTCGCTTCAAAAATATTGCCAAATTCATTCTTGTTCCAATATTTGAGTGTGAGCTTGATGTGTTTTAGTCTTTTGTGTAGCAGAAACATTCTTGTACCCTGAATGTGTAGATCTTCTGTCCACCATTTTGCAATGTCGCTGATAAAATCTGGGTGGGTGAGCCAGATATTCTCAAATCTAAAAGGTCTGTTCTTGGGGGTGCCAATGCCCTGAACCTCAAGTTGTATAGGCCAATGGTCCAAGCCTCCAAAGGGGAGAATTCTCACTATCATTTCCTTGTCGGTGAGCATAAGGTCCTCTGAGATTATGAATCTGTCTAACTTTGAGGCTACTTGAGACTCTCCTCCTCTCTTATTGTTCCATGTAAAGAGGCCATTACTCATATCAATGTCAACTAGCTTCATATTGTCTATAAAAGTTTGAAATGCTATAGAGTCTTTGCTTAAAGTTCTGGTTCCCCCTTTTTTCTCCGAAAGTGATTTGATCATGTTGAAGTCCCCACCCATGATCCATGGTACTCCTGCATGTCTATCTCTTAGTTCCACAAGAGAATCTAGAAACCTGAGTTTATCATCCAGTCTTTGGGGGCCATAAACATTTGTAACCAAATAAGTCTCCCTATCTCCCATAGGCTGAATAACCACTGATAAATAATTCCTAGATGCCTCAGCATCTATTATGCCAATATTTTGGGGGTTCCAAAGAGTGAGTATGCCTCCTACTATTTTATCTGCTTTGACTTCTAGAAACTCATATTTATTGAGCCATTTGCTGTGTATTTCTTTTATTTTTTGAATGGAACATTTAGTTTCCTGGATAAAGATCATATCCAGAGCTTCTTGTTTCATTCTATTGCTAAGTATTCTTTGTTTTCTTTTACTACCTAGACCTCTGATATTCCAAGATGTGAACTTCATTATGAAAGATTTGTAAAGGAGTAGCTAGTTAGGTCTTTCATCTTACCTCAATCTATCATTAGATTTCCACATTCCATCAAAAACTCATTCTTATTTTTTTTGCCTCTTTTCTTTCCTAGATTTCTAGGAGCTAATCCTAGTGTGTTTTTCATAGTTTTCACACCTTTGTTGCCCTGCCTCTCATTGTTTCTTTGCCTTTCCAACCCTTTAGCCTAAGTTTTCCATAGGAACAGCTGTTGTACTCTGTTGAACTCTTCTTGAGGTAGTGAGACTACCCCTCCCATGGTCCCCTGTTTCAAGAACCCTTCCATATCTAGGTGTTCTCTATCAAGAATATCCTGCAGTTCATGATTCTCCATTTCCATCTCACTCTGGGTCATTTCTTGGTCCATTTCCAGTTCTCCATCGCTCATCGTAGTCTCTTTATGTTTATTAATATTGTTGGAAATAATACTGAGAGGGGGGGGGGGGGGGTGAATCAGTATTATCAGATCAATAAAACTTTTTCATTTCCATACTTAGATACATATATGCTACTTCATTCAAGGGAACCCGCGTGTATACGCAGCTGTGTCTAAAGAAACTAGCGTATATCCAAAATACTTATGATTCAGTTAATCCATTAAATGTTGATCTTTAGTTAGTGCATCAGAACTTCATTAACCATATGAAAAGTAAGCAGGTGCAGTAAAAATAGAACAGATCATCACACACAAGAAGCACACATGAACACCATGATATAAGGTGGAAACCCAATGTGGGTGAAAACCACTTGCTGCAATTCATTTCTATCTTCCTTTATTAAGAAACTTCTTTTACAATGTACTGGTGCAGTCCTTTACCAGCACGTAGGCTACAACCTGTAGAAGGCTACAGCCTTCTCTCATTCTCCAGACTCTCCTCGAAGGGAGCTCCAACCCCCTTTGCTCTTGTACTAGCTAAGATACTAGTACGTAGGCGCCGACCTACAATATTCTCTCCTCCAGGTACCACGTTTCATAAATTTTCAGACTGGATTCTCCTAAAGCACAACCCATAATCTGAAGGCCACGTTTCATCAAATTTTCATACTGGACCCACAAATATCATTGAAGCACAAAACAGTCATCATCAATTTCTGAATCACTGAAACACTGAAATCCTGTCAATAACTCAATCACCAGAACACAGAGAAGATAACATAACTCTGCTATAACCATCAAATCCATCTGCAACTTCAAATATTATCCTTCATAATGTATACGCTACTATAATGAATCAAACACACGTACATACGTGCTTTTGCCAAAGACAACCCGCGTACAGATCTAAAAATAATTTCTCATAACTTGCAGCTGTACCAGACATCAGTCATACTCATAATACTTACAGAAAAATACATGCGTCAGTATGTAGATCTAGAATAAGCATCATAAAGATAGTTCATTTCAAACCATTTGATCCCGATCTCTCCTTAGATCTTGTTCTCCATCAACCGTTGAGATCCCTCCTTAGCTCAGATCAAGCAATGTATCAACCCATAACCTGCATACTGGATCTCATACTTCATCAGATATTCAAGACTTTTCGGATACTCTTGCCTAATGATCTTCTTCTCCTTTTATAGTCTTAGGCCTTGCTCAATACCATGGTCCAAAACCATAATAAATCAATACCAAGAGCCTAATACTTGGGATCAACACACTTGTCGAGATACCATGGTCCAAAACCATAGGTTCAAATACCGAGGAATAACTACCACGGACCAAAAGTAAGCTTTCCGACATGTACGCGCTTTTCCGTGCATGAAACTGCGTGTATACCCTACTTGGTATATAGCTAACCTGCGTATACGCGACTTGGTATATAGTGAACCTGCGTATATATATTTTCTCTTTATACTTGTAGTCTGATCATCAATTCCTTGCTGCTATCCTTCTGCACTATGATTTGTCATTAGTGTGATTTGCCATCAAGGACAACACTTGTGTCATAATGCCAACAATCTCCCCCTTTGGACTTGATGGCAAAGCTAACTTGTCACACTTAGAACTTGATCTTCTTGTTCCTTTGAGCTATCCTGCATCCCATGCATTTAGTCACATCTGTAGATTGATCTAGTTATATGTAAGTGAGATGTTCTTCTATGAGAGGGTTGCCATCAAGTACAACACATGCATCATAATGCCAACAATCTCCCCCTTTGGACTTGATGGCAACAACACCAAATCACTCTCCCCCTTTGACATCAAGGGCAAAGGGTGGACCAACATATTCTCTTTCCTTGATAAACATTCTGATGTCCATCTGCTGAAGTCTCCAAATGTGCTCCCCCTTTGTATATGCAAAGTGTACCAATCTGTCCATGCTCCCCCTGAGTACATTCCAAGTCTCTGTACTGCTGAAGTGTGCTGTTCATGTTCTTCCTGACTGAAGGCAAGATCTGCAAAAAGATGTTCTTCAAGAAGAACCATGACTTATACATCATAAGAGACCTTCCTATCACCAAAAGACTCAATACATACATCCATTTCCCAACCAAGTGGGGATATACTAAAATTGACTCATCCACCCAACCAAGTGGGGATACATCAAAATTTTACACATGATAAAGCAAGAGCATTACATTTTCATCCTAGGCATAGTGGGGAAACCAATATAGGCCGTTACATGACCTTGACATCATGAAAGAGATATCACAAAAGAGATATATGACCGAAATATCTAGAGCAAGACTTTATGAAAGTCACCAATAACTGATATCGCTAGCATCTGTCGATTCAGATCAGCAACCAAGAGATCCTTCTGCCTTTGTTTCACCAGAAACCAACAACAACCGTGAACTAGAACTAAAAACTTCTAAGATAATGCCAACAATGCATCATTGGAAGATTATCTGCTCCCCCTGAACCTGTGCCAGATGGTCTTTGTCAGACCCATATCAGACTCTCTGCAACCAACATCTGTCCCTGCTGATTTCCTTCAAAACTCCATATACGCGTCTGTATCCACATAAACAAGCGTATATATGCGGATAGGCCTTATGAAACTCGCGTACAACCATTTCCATATCAGCAACCTGTAAATGTCCTGCAACAAGGTATGTCTAAACATAGATGTCAACTCCTCCTTTTAAACATCATCATGAAATCATTCACATTATATGTGAAACCACCATAGCCATTACATCAACGTCAAGATCTACATGATCCAAGTATCATTGCTTGGGAACATCTGCATCAATCAACATATGTAAGTGTCAACCTATCATCATATAGATAAAAACTCATCACCATGTCTCCAACACAACAACTTTGAGTAGTCATCCATGTATCAACACTATGTATCTTGAGCTCAAGCTCATTTGACAAAACTTCTTGATATCATCAACAGCAACAATCCTTATCCACAAGAGTACCTGCATCATAACTGTATGCATATGATGACAACAGCATATGAGTGACTCATCATCAAGTGAGGAAGAGGTGTATTCAAGCTTTGTACTTCTCCTTATCCTTATGAAGATCACCATGTAAGCACCATATATGCATCATCAAAGAATCAACCATAAATCTAATCTGAACATCAACTATGTATCTTCAAGAATCATATGAGAGTTTATCATAGACAACTCACAACCACATCATAGCAAGATATATCATTTAGCCATATAAGCATCATCACCAAGGACTATTAACCATAATGCCAACAATGAATTATTAAAGGCATATGCTCCCCCTCAACTTGTGCCATCTGTTAGATCTGATCATGCATATATCAACAATAAGCATCAAGACATCATCAAGTCAGGATCAAAACACTTCTAGACATCTTACAAGTATCAAAACATTTCCACACATCCTCAGTAGACTGTAACTATTAACCAATAGAGCAAATAATGGACTGAATCATATCATATCCCTTTTCTGAGCCTGTCCCCACTGATTCTCCTCAGACTGACATATACGCGACTTTGCAGTGTCTAACTTGCGTATATACGCGACTTCCCTTTATGGAACTTGCGTATGAGATTCAGGATACTGAAGTTTTATACTTTCAGCTCCCTCTGAGCCTGTTATGTCTGTGCTGTGCTGTATCTGAGTACATTGTGCTGTGCTACATCTGTCTGACTGTACTTCCTTCTTCTTCCATATCTTCAAGTGTGATGTTGTTTTCTCCTTTTGGTGTGATGTCCGTACTTTGTTCCTACATTCCTTTGCTATATGTCCAAGCTTGTTACATGCATAACATCTTACATGTTTCATTTTTCTCCTGTAGCAATCAGCAGCTTTGTGACCAAACATATTGCAAGCAAAGCAATATCCATTAAAGTACCTTGAGTGTGATGATCTTTCTGCATGATGGTCTTGAACCCTTCTTCTTCTACATCTAGCTGCAACATGTCCAAGATTATGACATACATAACATTCAACATTATTCATAGGAGGAGTAAAAGATTTTCTTTGAGGAGTCTCTTTCCTTGATTGTTGATGGGGTTGACCTTTCATCTCCTTGTTGATCATTTTTTATTTCTCTTTAGAGTTCCTTGCCTCACCTTGTGAACTAGATTCACCTTCAACAGATTCATGGAAACCAAGACCAGTCTTGATAGCAGGAGACCTTTGACTACTAAGAATATCATCCAAGGCTTTAGTACTATCTTGAAATCTCAATAGTTTATCCTTTTCTTCTAATTTACCTTTCAAGATATTTACCTCAACTTGAACTTGTTCCTCCTTTTCTAGACATTGCTTCTTCATGTCTTCTTCAGCTTTCCTTTCTTCTTCCAGCTGATGCCTTAGTTTGAGAATCTCCTTTTCTTGTTCTTCATTCAGATCCTGTTGTATTTGACGAATTTTGAAGGCACTTTCCAACTGGGATTTTAAGCTGATGACTTCGTTGTCTTGTTTTTCAATTACTTGGTGTAGATCTTCATTCTGCTTCTCTGATTCTTCAAGTTCTTCCTTTAGTGAGAGGATCGTGGCTTCAAGAATTTCATAATAACTGGATCGATCTCTGAGCTCCTTGATTGTTGTGTTCTTTTCAATGACTTCATTTCTTAGAGATGTTACTTCATCTCGCAACTTTTGATACTTATCCTTGCATGACTTTTGATGAGCCTTTTGTCTAGTAACAGCTTCTTTGAGGGCACCACTCTTTATGTCCAGAAGTTTTCTTGTTCACTAATTTTGTTTGTCAACCTGTTAAATTCTGCCTCTATTTGATATCTTTCTTGCTCACCCATAAGAGAAAATTCAGTAGTCTCACTATCACTTTCATCTTTTCCAAAAGGAAAGATAGCTGGAACATCAGAGGATGGCAAATTCATACCTGAATGATCATCTTCATTCTGAAATGATTCTGAATCTGATTCTGAATCTGAAGAGCTTCTTATACCTAATCCCCAATCGATTCTCCCACTGTCATAGTTCTTCTGAGATGTCTTCTTCTTCTTAGGTGCTTTCTTCTTAAGCTTCTTTCCCATAGTTCCACGGATCTCCTTCAAGCGATCAAGCTTCTACCAAAGGACCTGCTCTGATACCAATTGTTGGAAATAATACAAAGAGGGGGGGGGGGTGAATCAGTATTATCAGATCAATAAAACTTTTTCATTTCCATACTTAGATACATATACGCTACTTCATTCAAGGGAACCCGCGTGTATATGTAGCTGTGTCTAAAGCAACTAGCGTATATCCAAAATACTTATGATTCAATTAATCCATTAAATGTTGATCTTTAGTTAGTGCATCAGAACTTCATTAACCATATGAACAGTAAGCAGGTGTAGTAAAAATAGAACAGATCATCACACACAAGAAGCACACATGAACACCATGATATAAGGTGGAAACCCAATGTGGGTGAAAACCACCTGCTGCAATTCATTTCTATCTTCCTTTATTAAGAAACTTCTTTTACAATGTACTGGTGCAGTCCTTTACCAGAACGCAGGCTACAACCTGCAGAAGGCTACAACCTTCTCTCGTTCTCCAGACTCTCCTTGAAGGGAGCTCCAACCCCCTTTGCTCTTGTACTAGCTAAGATACTAGTACGTAGGCGCCAGCCTACAATATTCTCTCCTCCAGGTACCACGTTTCATAAATTTTCAGACTGGATTCTCCTGAAGCACAACCCATAATCTGAAGGCCACGTTTC
Organism: Pinus tabuliformis; assembly: GCA_031772625.1. NCBI lineage: Eukaryota > Viridiplantae > Streptophyta > Pinopsida > Pinales > Pinaceae > Pinus > Pinus tabuliformis. Next base: position 176,826,960 of record CM062818.1, read on the forward strand.
ATAAAATTTTCATACTGGACCCACAAATATCATTGAAGCACAAAACAGTCATCATCAATTTCTGAATCACTAAAACCCTGTCAATAACTCAGTCACCAGAACACAGAGTAGATAACAGAACTCTGCTATAACCATCAAATCCATCTGCAACTTCAAATATTATCCTTCATAATGTATACGCTACTATAATGAATCAAACCCACGTACATACACGCTTTTGCCAAAGACAACCCGCGTACAGATCTAAAAATAATTTCTCATAACTTGCATCTGTACCAGACATCAGTCATACTCATAATACTTACAGAACAATACATGCGTCAGTATGTAGATCTAGAATAAGCATCATAAAGATAGTTCATTTCAAACCATTTGATCCCGATCTCTCCTTAGATCTTGTTCTCCATCAACCGTTGAGATCCCTCCTTAGCTCAGATCAAGCAATGTATCAACCCATAACCTGCATACTAGATCTCATACTTCATCAGATATTCAAGACTTTTCGGATACTCTTGCCTAATGATCTTCTTCTCCTTTTATAGTCTTAGGCCTTGCTCAATACCACGGTCCAAAACCATAATAAATCAATACCAAGAGCTTAATACTTGGGATCAACACACTTGTCGAGATACCATGGTCCAAAACCATAGGTTCAAATACCGAGGAATAACTACCACGGACCAAAAGTAAGCTTTCCGACATGTACGCGCTTTTCCATGCATGAAACTGTGTGTATACCCTACTTGGTATATAGCTAACCTGCGTATACGCGACTTGGTATATAGTGAACCTGCGTATATATATTTTCTCTTTATACTTGTAGTCTGATCATCAATTCCTTGCTGCTATCCTTCTGCACTATGATTTGTCATCAGTGTGATTTGCCATCAAGGACAACACTTGTGTCATAATGCCAACAATCTCCCCCTTTGGACTTGATGGCAAAGCTAACTTGTCACACTTAGAACTTGATCTTCTTTTTCCTTTGAGCTGTCCTACATCCCATGCATTTAGTCACATCTGTAGATTGATCTAGTTATATGTAAGTGAGATGTTCTTCTATGAGAGGGTTGCCATCAAGTACAACACATGCATCATAATGCCAACAAGTATTCTATGTTTGCCCACTATTTTCTTCTTTCTCCTTCTCCCCTGGGTTGCCTTCCATTACCTGATCTACCTTTGTTATCTCTTCCTCTTCTTCTAGTACTTGGAACCTGTTCAGACTGGCCTATTGCCCTTCTGTTTGATGTTTCTTTGGCTCCTTTTTCCCCCTTTTCCTCTATGTCCCACTTTGTGAAATTTTTCAGTGTCTTTCACTGTGGTAGCTTTACTTTTTTTCTCTATTTTACTAAGAGGGCAGTCTCTAAATAGGTGCCCATGCTCATGGCACCTGCGACATCTGAAAGGAATATGTTCATAATCTACTGTTTGCACCCATTCTTCATCAAAAACTTCCAAGATGGCCTCATCTGGTAGAGCTCCAGAGAGATCCATCTCCACACATATTCGTGCGAAGGAAGTATATTTTCCCCTTCTGGTGGCCTCAGATGCTTTGACAAAATTCCCTAATTTGTTTCCTATGGTAGATAATGATTTAGTTTGCCAGTAATCAAGAGGTAGGGAATAGAGTCTTACCCAGGCCGGGACCGAAGTGAAAGTCTCTCGCTCCGGGAAAAAATTCATCATCTAAGGCCGCATGTAGACACCTGCAGCTGCATAGAAGTAGGGCCCTCCTTCAAACACCCTGTCTTTGTCCTCAATATTTGTAAAGACCATAGTGAAGAAACCCTTTGACCCAAGATGTAGGTCTATGCCTCCTTTTGGTTTCCAGTGGTATTTAATCCACGCTTGTAGTGCCTTTTCTGTGGGCCATAATCCCATGAATTTACAAATGATAGCATAGGTCCGCATGTGGTCCCTGTGCGCCTGCAGAGCAGGATCATTTAAAACTACTCTAGGTGTGACCTCAGCCTTAGGTTTACATGGCCCCTTTTGTGTTTTGTTTTCTACTCCCTATTTCTTGTCTTCTTCCTCATTTTCTTTTGTTCTATTGTCCTCCCTTGTTTTGGTTAAATCCTATTCCTCTTCAATGTTCCTTTTCCCTTCTCCTGAAGGACCTCTAGCAGTTTCTATCGGTTTCTTACCTCGGCTAGCCACGACCTGACTGTAGGAGGGAGTGGAGCTCCCCCCTTTGTGCCCCTCCATGGAGTTCAACACTTGCAGAAGCTTGTAACCCTAGATCTTCATCCTAAAACCTCGTCCCACTATTTTCTAACCATTCAATCTCGTCTTCTTTCCCTGTGATTTTGATCTGCCTCAACCCCCATGATCAACTTTCATCTTACATCTAAACTTCTTATTTTCTAACTAGGTACCCCTAGCATAAATATCTCGACTTGCACATTCAATGTGAATTACTAAATAGCACAAAAAAATTTGTACTGCGAGAGGAACTTCACTCGCCCCCTTCGCATCCATCGTACACACTCTCTCTCTCTCTCTCTCTCTCTCTATATATATATATATATATATATATATATATATATATATATATATATATATATATATATATTGTAACATTGAAAGGAATATAATGAAACATTGATAGGAATATAATGAAAAATCAATCTGGTAGTCCTGGTTTTGCGATCCAGGGGAAAATCTCTGTGTATATTTGTTTTATGTGTTATTCTCCCGCCGTTGTTTATTTTTTGGATTTTTAAAATTCTTATGCAGGTAATTTCTATACGAGGTTAAAACCTACATTCCTGCTGAGTAACTCCTTTTCTCTCTGCTCTCCCTTGATATAAAATCTACCTAGATTCCCCAAATCTCTTGAATATAGTGTTATCCCTTCCAATTATCTACATTTAAATGGCATGGGAAAGACTCTTTGTTCTGTAAGCATTGGTTCATTTCTATGTGCAATTAATGTTGAATGTATGCCGATGAATCTGACTTGTGATAGTTGAATTCGAGTGATGGTTGAATTCCCTATGTGTAGTCTCCATACATAGGTATTAAGATGTGGAACCTGAGTTGAATTGGCTTATCAAATCCATGGAATATTGTTAAGAAATGTGTTGAAGAAGATATTTATATGCACTGGTTTGGAGCTTCTCTATGCATTGGAATTATTTTACATCATTGAATGTTTCATACGCTATTCAAAGATTAAGGCAGACCGGTTGTGGCATATTCTCTGTTTGTTGAAGCTCGTATGATTCTCTGCATTGGTATGTCAAAGTTGTGACAACCCCTAGTTGATTTTTCCTTGTAAATAAATAATACCAAGCTCATGGGACACACATTCCAATATGAGTGGTAGGAAAACATTATATTGGGCAACACTTGTATTTTATTAATGTATATGAAAATTGGCAAAGGAAACAAGGCAATATATGTAATTTAATTAGTAACTAAAGTAAAATAGGAGAAAATTAAGGTGAAGAGACACAAATTTCCATGGAAGGGAAATTAGAGGAAAATGAAGGAAAATGAAGAAAAAGGAGACATCAATGATAAAAAGGCATCAAAGAAATGATTCACAACTTTTTCCTTCAAATTTTTATCATTTTAGCATTTGGCTCTCTTACACTCTTACAGACTTAGAGCATTCTTGTAGCATTCTAGAAATCACTTGGATTGGAGAAATATAGCAAAGGAAAGCAACAAAGCACAAGGAGATCGCTGTATCAACAACTACAATAGGCTTACCTTGTAGCTAACAAGTTACATGTGTGATCTCCTTGCTGGTTTTTGGATGCATGCTATATGCATGTGGTTCCTTGGTTATGTGTTTTCACTGGCATGGAAATTTGGCTAGATTGACAACCAATTCACCCTTTCCTTGCCATTTTTTGGATAGCCATGGTGTATTGGGTTTACCCATTTGGTTTTCTGATTGGTTCTCAGGTTTCATTTGGCTATGGGTTGGGACTAATAATCTGGAGCCCTGACACAACTTGGGCTCCCTGGAGGATGTGCGTTGAGATGGGAGATATTTGGAGCCCTGTAACAACTTGGGTTCCCTGGAGGTTGTGAGTTGAGTTACTAGTTCCCAGAGCACTAGAAATCTTGGATAGAGACAAATCTGGTTGATGTTAGTGATTTTTGGACCATATAGGTGATATCACTATGTTGGAGGGTTGAGGTCGTTTAGCCTCTGGAAGCCCTAGTTGGTTTTATTTTGGTTTAACAATTATGATCCCACATTCATGTTTGGAATATGGTACTGGGGTGATTGGATGAAAGAGATATTTGGTTCAGCCCTATCTATGGTCAAGTGGTATGTTGAAGTCCCTGGCATGGTTGGCATTTCAATATGTTAATATTAGTTATTTACCTATTGTGGTCTATGAGCACTTGTACTGGTTATTGATATTATGGTTAATTCATCATAGTTTCTATTCTGGTTATATGTTGGTTATATGCATGGTTCTATTATGTGCTCTACCTATGGCTCTTGTTCATGATCTAATAAGTTATTCATTGGTTTATGAATTCATGGGCTAACAAGTGTTGTTGCAACTAGATTGAGAGGGAATTGAGCCTTCTTATTAAATCTCATATGAATTTCAAAAGTTTATAATAATATATACATTCATGACCTGTAGCTTATATGTTTACTATTTGTTTGATGAAATGTCTATCTTGCGTTAGGCATGTATTGGTCAATATCTTGTTGAAGTTTTGATTTTTTATTATTTTTATCATCATTGTCATGATTTTATAGTGGTGCGGTAGTGTTTTGGAGGCTATCCTAAAAACGTGGCATAGATCTCGCGATCACATGCGTAGAATAGAGAAATTTTGGTCATAACTACATGTAATCAGGCTTGTGGGTGTGTTTGGATCCTCATACCTGCATGCACAATCTGTCAAGGGCACGGTTGGGTTGTAAACCTAGATAAAATGAGTTCCAACTTAGGGATTGACCACTTGGTGTGGCGGTCAAGCTCCTGAGTGGTATGTAGTCTTTGAGGGATGTTAGTATGTGTTCTAGTTTGTAGGCTCCACTTCCATAATTGGAACTTGGAAGTTGGGTCATATCATAGTGACACTTAGCTCATGTTTACCCTGGAGATCTTGTAAAAGTGGGTAAATATGGGAGGGGTAGTTACAAGGTGGTATTAGAGTGGGTTCTATTCTCTTTGGGTGATATCTGATACCACAGGGTGGTATCAAAGCATGTTCCATTCTCTTTGGGTTATACCTAATACCATAGGTTAGTATCAGAGCTTCCAGGTTCAAACACTTGGAATAGATGGGATAAATCTATATTGTTATGCATGCATGTTAATTTTATATGTGTCCCATGCATGCATTGTGATGGTTATGATCATTATGCATTTGTTCATTATTACATTTTTGTGTTATCATGCATGATGTTAATATGTTGATGTAATTATGTATCTATATTGGGCTAATATGGATTTATTATGCATACGAGATAGCCTCTCCTGAAACATATTGAGGTTTGATTTTGATTATGTCTCTATTAGGTTTATCTAACATGCCATGTTTGTAGGAGATAGAAGATCAGGGATGAAGAGAAGAATGGTGGATTAAATTTCACATGAATCCCCTTACAAGCTTGATGTTAATTCTATGGAATGGGAAAGGTCGGTTGGTGTTATAGGCCATTTTGTCACATCATCTCAATAGGCCTACAAACCAGAGCAATCAACATCATGGAACACTTTGTCATAATCCCTTCACAAAGCCTTAAGCATCACTTCTCCAAATAGTATGAGTATGTTTTTATCCCCAATGCACCTTCCCTGTTTAGCCACCTATCTTTGGTGCATTTTGCATACCTATCAGCCAGAACTGGCTAACACTTGTTACTCCCTTCTGTAGGTGTGCTGATTCTAGAAATTCGGGAAAAATAAAAAAACATTTCCAAATATTTCTCTTCCAGAAGCTTCCAAGGTAGTTTTAACTATTTACCACAGATAGAAGGCTCGAATTCCTATATAATCCTATCTTGGAGACCTTATCTCTTCTCCCTTGACCTCATCTGCCCCTCTTAATTGGATCTGAAGCCTAGATTGGTAATTGGATAAGAATTCCTAAACTACCACATTCCTCCTATAAATTTACTACCTCCCATAAGGTTTGGGTTGGATTTTAGAGATTAATAGTGCCCTTATGCTGCTACTTTGAACCTAAAGGAGTCATCACATTAATGAATTAGGGTTGATGTTGAGGTGTGATTTGTTGTGACAAGGAAGGACAACTCAACCTAGGGACACATCTACAAAGTCAACTTATATTTATGGTTGTAAGCTCTCTCTTATATACTTCAATACGAAAAGTATATTGTTTTCCTATATTTGTTGTGTTATATTTTCAATCATGTATTTCAGTGCCATGATGAGTCATTGAATAGAGATTTTTGATTATTCTACATGGATTTTGTTTTCTTTACTTGTTTTAGTCATGTGTGTAGGTTCTAATTATGGCACTTGGAGCTAGAGTTGGATCTTACAAGCATGGAGGAAATGAAGGCTTCCTACAGATTCTAGGTAGACCTCTTTCTGATTCTCTAATTTCTCCAAGGGAAACTCAAATCATTTTGTCTTATGTTGTTTTAGATCAAACCACTACATCTAGGGAATTAACCTTTGTCAACAATCATGAATGTTTTGTATAACAAATTTGTGACTCCACTAGGGATCGATTCTTCCCTTAGTGGTTTCCTTGATCTTAGCATATTTTTCACCTCTTAAAGTGACCTTAATTGTCTCACTCAGAAATTGATTGACTTTAGGAAAACACGGTTTTTAGCTTGGTTGATTTTCTTGTCTCATGTTTTGAATGAAATAGCCCCAACACATTCCTTGTTCTAAGACAGAGTGCTTTACTGAAAATGTTTCTTCCCTGTACTTTCACTGCAGTGAACTAGTTCATGTTTTGCACCTATGATGATCCTGTAGGATGCAAAAAATTTCATTCCTTTGCGTTGATCCTCATTCTTCTTTGGCCCAAAAAATCTCCCTTGAGTCTCTCAGTTTGTTTATGTCTCTGAAATGGCAATCCCTTGCGTATGAGTGTTAATCTCTTTTGAGTGACATCTCTTTTTATCTTTGGAATTTTCACCAAAATTTAGTTTGATTTATTTGTTAATGAAAACCTAGATCACATTTGATTTCATTGGGTTGCATAATTTTTGTAAAATTTCCTTTACTTGCACTCGAATGGATCTTTTATTACATTAGTGAATGAAGGTATTGTTGTTCCCAATTAGTCTTGTTTTATTTTTCTTTTGTTGATTTGGAATCATCTTGTGTTTTTTATGAAGAATTATCTTGCATAGATTACATTTGCATAGTTAGAATTCTCACTTTCACAAAAGGAAAGGAATTGTGCATAGATTACATTGCATGGTTTGACATATTTTTAGGGTGTTGAAGATCTAGTTAGGAAGGTATTGTTTGCTGAATTTTGTTTGTTGCATTATCGTTTGAATATCTCCCGTATCGTAGATAGATATTCATCAAATATAAATATTTCTCTTTATCATGCTAGTTGCATTATAGGTGAATTTAGGTGAACTCGTGGTGAGCCTTGAAACTAAAAAATAATCAAAGATCAACTCTAAAATTTAATAAATAAATATAAGGACCATTTGGAACATTAACACAAACATTTATAGGTCTAGGATAGAGACATGTTCCAATGTGTTTAAAGATAGGAGTTGTAGTTATTTTTCTGTGTTACATTCTAGAGGTAGTCGACATTCCACGTACATAAGTGTATTAGATCATTCTCCACATACCCTTGGGTATATCAGATGGCACTCCATGCATGAAAAGTATGTGGGAATGCTTACTATCATACAAGATGCATTAGATAGCACTACTATAGACTGCACTTCCATGTACCTCTGGTTATATTTTAGAATTCCTCTATAGGTTGTTATCCTACCATACATAACTAAATCGACTACCTTGTATACTGTGATACACCAAAAACAACATTTAAGGAGATTTCATGCACACACATAAATCCTCAATTTTCCAAGGTGGTATACTGATCTGTAAAATTCGGTAGATATTCCACTGAATAGTTTGTCACAACATATCTAATATTATTATATTAAAACTCTAAAAATCTTACACTATTACAATTTTTTAAACTTTAAGATCTGTGGATTTAATTGTAATAAGTGCATGCATGTGAATGGAAATAATGCATAAAAATAGCGAACAAAAAAATAAGCTCAGACACACATAAGACACAAGATATGTTGTATGGGAAACCCTTTCAGGAGAAAACCCAACTAGAAGGTGAGGTCGCTTTGCTCTCTTTCTCTGCCTAGAAATATGGCCGCAGGTACAAAAAAGTATTGTTTGTGGCATGTGGGCTACTACAATGAATAGATCATCTCTGTGTGCTCTACTGCCTATCTCTCCTGGCTATATTTGCTTAGTTATGGAACAAAATGTTCTTGAAAGAATGGAATACATATTCCTCCTAGTGGCCCGGTTATAACATAGCCTAATAGCCTACTAGTGGTTAAGTTTGACTACATAAATAACTAACTAGAGTTACAATATAGACTCTTCTAGAGTCTTTTACATCACAATGATGTGGCTATCCCCTTTTCCATGAATAAATGGGGCTGACGTGGCATCTTCCTGAACTATAGGTGTGAAAACATGAATGTCAACTTTTTAGTGGCATAACTTTTGCATACGAACTCTCATTGATGTGCTTCTTGTGTTGTTGGAAATTTTTTTATGTATGCTATGCCAAAACAGCAAAGTTTTACCCCCAAAAAATGTCATTTCATGCCTCAAAACACTCCTGGAAGGTTGAGGCCTAGTTTCACCAAACTGGTTCCTGTTGGTAAAAACGCTACTGTGAGCTGATTCCTCCACTTTTTCCATTCCAAATACATCAATATGGATGAAAAAATATAATGATACAATTCAGATCACACCCGTCAATTTTGGGAGGCTTTTGGTCCCCAAAATATTTTACTTAATGAGGTGAGGAAATTTTCCTCCACCTTCTCTCTGGTGTACAATTTAGTTTTGCATGGAAGTTGTCCCTTCAACCCAATCTACTAAAGGTCATGCTACCTATGTCTTGTAGTTCTAGATCTCTTCTAAAAAACTATATCCTCTGTCAACTTTACCTGAGCGTCTGGAGCCAAATCCTCCACAAAAGGTAGGACATGTTCCTCTTCCTGATCTAACGTGGAAGACTCATAGAGTTTCAAATTCTCTACATTCACAAATGAGTAAATGCACATATATGGTGGTAAATTGAGTCGATAGGAATTATCACCCACCTTTTCTAGTATCTCAAAGGAATCATACATTAGAGCCTTTATTTTCTTACCACGCCCCTGCAACCTCTCCTTGTTCAACTGTAGCTGTACTTTGTCTCCCAGCTTGAATGATTTCTATGTTCTGTGTTGATCATGCCTCACCTTATACTTCTCCTGCGATTTCTGAAATGTTTCTTGTACCTATATATGGATTTTTTTCATCTTATCTATAATTTTTTCATCACTCAAAGCATCTCCTATAAGATATTCCCTCACTTCTCCTTGCTGCCCATATGTAATATCTAAAGGTGAAGGTGGAAAATATCCAAAACAAGTCTAAAATGGGGACTTTATTGTAGAAGTGTGGACTACTCTGTTATAAGAATGTTGTATATATACCATATTTTCATCCCAAGTCTTCAGATGCTTTTGGATGTATCCCCTCAGAAGCTGCACCAAATTCTTGTTGACTACCTATGTCTGCCCATCTGTCTATGGATGGAATGTTGTAGATCTCTTCAACTTTGTGTCCATCTTCTCCCATAATGTAGTCTAGAATGTAATGAGAAATATTGTGTCCCTATCTGAAATGATGCACCTTGGTGTCCCAAAGTGCACCCAGACCTGTCCAAATAATAAGTTTGTTGCTTCTTATCCACTAATGGTCTTTTTATAGGGAATCAGAACACACATCATGTTGAACCTATCAACTACCACAAATAGGTAGTCATGTCCCTTATTAGTTGTCTATAAACCTCCAAAAAAGTCCATGGAAATGATTTACCAAGGACAAGTAGGTACAGGTAAGGGATGTTACCAACCTTTTTTCCTGTTTCTAGGCTTACTGGTAGAACAAAGAATGCATCCTCTTATGAACCTAGCTACCTTCTCTTGCATCTTGGGCCAATACACATACCTCTACAAGTTAGCCATGATGTTCTCTACACCAAAGTTCCTTGCAACCCTGGAGGTGTGATCCTCTCTAATCAGCTGCAAACACTCACCTTTAGGAACACATAGGTTATTCAACCTGTAGAGTAACCCATCATAGAGATGGTAGTCAATGTTGTTTTCACCATCGTGCACATGACTCTGACTCTGAAACTGCTGATACACTTCCTTGAAGTCCTCATCTTCTGAATATGCCTCTCAGTTATGCATCATCGGTGAATGGATCCATGTGCATAAGAGTCGCGAAAGTTGCAATCTTTGATATGGGTGGCCTTGAAAGCATATCAGCCAACTTGTTTGTGTTTCCCTTCTTATACTTGATCACCAAATGAAACTGTTGTAAAAAACCCATCCATTAGCAATGCCTAGTATGTTGTAGCTTACTCTGGGTCTGCAAGTATTATAACGGCTAATGATCTGTGTGGATTATTGTATCCTTTCCCATCAGATAGTGCTTCCATTTTTTTCACAAATTGCATCATGGAATAAAGCTTCTTATTGAAGGTAGGTTAGTTAAGAACTTCCCATTGAAATACTTCAGAATTGTAGCAAACATGCCTTCCTCCTTGCATCAATACAATTCCCATAGCATACCCACTCACATCTGTTTCCAGTTCAAAGGGTCGTTGTAGGTTTGGTAATGCAAAAATTGGTTCTTGAAAAATATTCTTCTTTAGCTCCTCTAAAGCCTTCTGCTAACCCTTTTTCCCACTTGAAACTCTTGCCACTTGCTGTTATGGTGTGGACCAGTGTTGCTACCACTGAAAATGAGGCTATGAATTTCCTCAGGTACTGTGTTGCCCCAATGAAACTCCTAACCTCAGAAACATTAGTACGCACCATCCATTTCATGATACCCCAGATACACTAAAGATGGTTGTGCAAACTCACACTTCTAAAGATTTGCTAGTAGTTTGCGCTTCTTCAATGTTTCCAACACTTGCGTCAAATGTGACATATGCTCCTCCCAGGTATTACTATATACCAATATATCATCCCAATAGACAATAGAAAATGAATCTATAAAAGGGTGTAGGACATCATTCATTAATCTCATAAACGTAGTTGGTGCATTGCATAGGCCAAATGGCATAACTAACCACTCATACTAACCTTGCTTGGTTTTGAAGGTGGTCTTCCATGTATCTTCTTCTTTGACTCGAACTTGGTGGTATCGAGACTTCAAGTCCACCTTGGTGAAATAATTTTCTTGCTGCAACTGATCTAGCAGATTGTCTATCCTGCATAGGGGGTATATATTCTTGATTTTGATTTTATTCAATGCCCTATAGTTTATACACATCTTCCAAGTCCCATCCTTCTTTGGCACAATGATGATGGGTGACCCACATGGAAATGTACTTGGTCGAATGACACCATGTTCTAGTAGTTTCTACAATTGTTTCTTCACCTCCCTTGCTTCTATAATAGACTACCTATACAACGCAATATCTGGAAATGGGGAGTTTGGAAATAGTTGGATCTCATGCTCCAGTTCTCTCTTAGGTGGTAACCCTTTAGGTTCTTGGAACACATCCTTGTATGCCTATAACGAATCCTCCAATTGTTGTTTATGTTTCTTAGTACGTCCCTTTAGGGATGTGATGAGCCTCATCATTGGGTACCTATATGGACCTTAATTCACCTCCTAGCTTAGTTAAATCAACTCTTCTCACAATTTATTACATGTTCTGATTATATTTTTTTTTAATGAGATGAGTGAAAGTGAGATATTATGCATAGTGGACTAATGTGCATTGAATGCAGGTTTGTGAGAGAAAATCAGGGAATTTTGGCAAGATTAAGGGCTAAAAATCGAATGGGACAAGGAAGAGAGATTGTAGGAGATAAATCCTCCTCATTTACTCCTCCCTCATTCCAATATTCCTCCATCAATCACACTACCTCGTAGTACAAACAACCAAGTCATGAAGATCAAAAGGCAGCCGAGCAAGTGATAGTCAAAGAGTTAGTTTATCTCAAGTTTGGGAGTCGAGCCTCCCTAGATGTAAGGAAGTCGTTGGAGACTTTAGTTATATAAATAAAGAGGCATAGAGCCTCATTAGGATTCAAATTTTTGCTGTAAAAACACTAGTTATTTTTGAGCTCCAGATTTGTGGAAGACATTGCTATGTAATTTTCTGTTTTGATAATGAGAATGAGCTTTTTCTTGATCCAGTATTGAGTTAACTCAGAGGGCTGAAGCTCTTGGGTTAGGGCCCAACCCTAGCAGCAAAGGCTCCTCTTCTTGTATCTGTATGCTTAGATTGATTTCATAGATTCATGGTTAAATTGTACTTAGGAGTATTTCGTTGCAAGTAGTGTAGATTTGATTAGTTTGTTTATTAGTTTGCTTACATTTGTGCTTTACTTTAGCAGTAGTTTAGAGGAGATAAAGGACCATAAAAAAGCTATCAATAGGTGTTTTTTCCTCACATATTCCTTCAGGGATCATGATTTGAGGAAAGGACTCCTATGCATCCCTAAAAAGGCAGAATTCTACTTTCTCGTAGAATTTATAGTTTTCTGTACTTAAGCCAGCATTTGATCAATTTGCAAGAGTCAGACCTAGTCATAATTTCTTCCATTTTAGCCTTACAGTAGATCTCATCATTGATTCCATCTTATTCTATAAGTTTTCCTCATGCACGAAGTAGACATCTAGCTCATTAAACTCTGTTTTCCTAGGTTATTGAAATTCTCATTGTTTACATTATTTCTGGGCAAATATCAATGTTTGATGCAGTGCAGGTGTTTCAAAAGTAAAGAAAGATCTCATAGAAAGAAACCTCTTTCAAAATTCATCCATCCAGGGTCATTCCTTGCTTTCACTAATACCCTCACCAATTTCATCATTTTACGAGGAAACTTCTCCAACCATGTTGAGAAAATACAACCATCTCCCAACCTTGGTTTTGAGTTCTGAGTGATCCTAGGCATTTTCTAACCTCATTCCATCAACCAAGGCAAAATTCTACTTTCTCATAGAATTTAGAGTTTTCTGTACTTAAGCCAACACTTGATCAATTTGCAAGAGTTATACCTAGTCATCATTTCTTCCATTTTTAGCCTTACAGTAGATCTCATCAATGATTCCATCTTATGTTGCAAGTTTTCCTCATGCATGAAGTAGACATCTAGCTCATTAAACTCTGTTTTCCTAGCTTGTTGAAATTCTCCTTGTTTACATTATTTCTAGGCAAATATCAATGTTTGATTCAGTGCAGGTGTTTTAGAAGTAATGAGATATTTCATAGAAAGAAACCTCTTTCAAACTTCATCCATCCATGATCATTCCTTGCTTTCACTAATACCGACACCAATTTCATCATTTTATGAGGAAACTTCTCCAAGTATGTTGAGCAAATCCAACCATCTCCCAACCTTGGTTTTGCGTTCTGAGTGATCCTAGGCATTTTATAACCTCATTCCATCCACCAACCACCTTCGCTAAGCCTTCCATCACCTTCAGCACCCATCATTTTTCTCTCGGCTGTATCCTATAGAAATATAGGGAATCCTATAGGTTTTTAGGACATCCTGTAGGTTTTCCTGTAGTGGCGTGTTTTGAGGCTGAATTGAGGGAAAAGCCTCTAGGAAGCCATACAAGGTCACCTAAGGGTCTCCCAAACCTTCCAACCATCCACCAGCATTCCTAAGCCACCTACCACATCGCCAAAATAGATTAGATTTCACACTCTTCCATAAAAAAAGATAAAAAGAAAAACATATTTATTCTAGTCATTTACATGCATAGTAGTAATGTTTGATGTTTTGAACTTACATGCTTAGGATAGTAGAATTTCATACATGTTAACTTAGCATTCTTTTTGAAGCATAGTCTCTTAGCAGTTAGTTAGAAAATGGTGTGATTTTAGCATTGGATTTCAATCTTTTTCCTTATTGTAGTAGACAAGCTTTCTCTTAGAGTAGATTTCTCTTTCCCTCATTAGTAATCAAGCTTCTTCTGAATCTACAGAAGTCTGGCTTGAAAAACCTAGTGGTCACTCACCAGCTAAAAAGTGACAAAAGGGTAGAACCATCACCTTTACTTGTGTATACAACATTGTCACCTCCAAGTTTGTACAAACCTTGGGTTGATAAAGTAAAGCTAGTAGCCCCGGGAGTTGCAGCATTCTTGTTGCAACACTGGTGCTCATCACTTTTTGGCGCCGTTGTCGGGGAGGTGTCTGAGTAATATGTGATTACTACTTTCTTTCTTCCATTTCTTGTTTATGATATTCTCCTATTAGTTTCATTTCTATAAGAGTAATTTAGTTGCTTTCTTTTCCATTCTGTGTTCTTTGCTTTCCTTTCCATTCTGCAAGTAAGATTCCATTCAAATAGTTAGTTTTCAATTAGTCAGTTAATTTTCATTAGGTTAGCAATTTCAATTCTGCAATCACTTCCAAAGTTTGAGAAAGAACTCAAAACAAAGCAATTTTTTTTCATGCCTCGTAGGAATAGGGATAACTTAGGGAAATTTTTGCCAAATACCCCCACTACTTCAAACAACCAACCTTCCATCTTCTTCGGTGGTTATGAATTGGAGGAACCCTTAGGTGAGCGACCTGAAATATTTGAAGAACCTACATGGGAAGAAGAAGAGGAATAACCCATTCTTACTGATCCAATGGCTGAAAATGGAAACGACAGAGGAAAGAGAGAAAGAGTTGAGCGTTCATTCCGCATCAGGGAACCCAATGGGGATACTAAGATGAAGAATATAATCCCCTCTGCCCTTCCTCATTTCCATAGTCTGACCATAGAAGATCCACTGAACCTTTATTATTTGAATTTGTTGTCATATGCCGAACCTATGACTACATGAATGATGAGCAAAAGTTGAAAATATTCCCATCCACTCTCAAGGATGCATATTTGCATTGGTTCATGGGTTTACTTGGGGATAGAATCACCACTTGGGCTCAGATGCAGGAAGCCTTCAACAACAAGTATCGAGATTATTGTAGGTCTAAATACACTAAAGAGGAAATTATTAGGATGACCTTAGGTCATGATGAATCCCTAGAGGATTATGAAGAAATATTCTAGCTTAGCTATAAAAGGGGCAAGTGCACGCTTGACCCTGAGTCACTGAAGCTAGTCCTGCTTAGAGGAGTAAGGGAAGATCTTCTGGATACCCTAAACTTGTTAGCAGGAGGGGAAATCTACCAGTTACCCTATGAGGATATCAATATTGTCTTTAGAAACCATTCTAGGGCAGCTAGGAAAAAGGGTAGGGGTAGTCAACCTATGGTCAGTCCATCCTCTTCTAATGCATCCATCAAGGGTGAAATTGGAAACATGCTGGAGGATTTCAAGAGTGAGATGCTGCAAACCCTTGCCCTACAGATGGACACTATGCACATTAAGAGAAAACAGGAGGAAGCAGAGAGAGCCTTAGCCATTTTATGCCCTAGATGCACCAGGAGGCACCCTAGGAATGAATTTCTGTTGAATTTGTTGAAATACACTCAGTCTATGAAGAAACCACTCCACAAACAAGTTCCCTTCTCTACCCGGACTAAAAGTTGTATATCAAGGAGCTGAAAGGGTAACTGAACAACTCTTCTACAAAAACCAAAGGAGACCCCATGGGCCTAGGCCATACCATCAAGGCATACAAGGGTCATCGCATGCATATTTCAACCTCAACTAGACCACATCCATTCCCTCTTGGGGACCCCCTACTCATCCTTCTTGGTCTACACCTCCTCCTTGGTCCTTTACGCCATAGTATCATTCCCATCCAACCAGCCAGCCATTTTAACCATATGCTCCACCACAGCCTCAGTGGAATGCATCACCCCACAGGTGGAGGCCCCCATACAACAATGTCCTAGCTTTATCACCTTCACCACCTGGTCAGCCATAGATTTTACACTCGGCTCCACCCAAAAAACCCTATATGTCTACCCAACCCAATCTGAACCTGAAAATAAACAAGCATAACCAATACACAGTGGAGAGACATCATATCCAGCTTATGCTGTACAAATTCAGGAAATCAACCCAAGATCTGGGAGAGTACTCTTGTTGGCTTGTCGGGGCCTGACCTAGGTTCAAAAGTGATTTAGCCAAACAAATCCTTGGACTACTAGCCCTTTTGGCAATAGTCCGCGGACCATGGATTGAGATCTCACCCGTAGTAGTATGGGAGGGTGCTAGAACCAGGTTTCCACACCCTAGAGATGTCTGATGGTATCCAAGTGCTCTGTAGTTTGACCCTATGCACACGTTGCTATGCACACTTATCAGTACTTCACAGCCTGTGATGCTGCCCTCACACAACCCTACTCAGGACCCGGACAGTGTTATTACCCAAATCCTTACTAGTAACCCGATATTAGTTGGTCAAATTAGGTTATCTATATGCTTTCAGTATTACTTAACTATATTCACCATTCATATAAGTACATGTAGTAAATAAACAGTATAATTGCAAATGGTATCAAACAAGAAATAACACAAGAAAATATACGTGGAATTCAGATAAAAATTCTCTCTACCATTCTTCTGCCTTGGTTACAGACTCGACTTTGCCTTGCGCAGTCAGCTGTAGGGGTCCACGCACTCAGCTGTAGACTCTACTAGGCCTCTGTGCACTTAGCTGTAGAGCCTCTTCCTACTACTATGACCTAAGCTACTAGACTTTTTCTCTATGCTTGCTATCTTACAGACTCCATCCGTTGGTTCACTAACTAATTTACAACTTAGAGCCTCACTCTATGTATACAATCCTATGGTTTATGGACCATGGGTAGGTTGACACTACATTCAAAACTCAAGGTGGATAGCCCTATGACTCTAACATACAATTTGCGCTCTGCGCCTGCAATTTGCAAAGTTTATTACAATAATGCAAACTAAAAAACTTGCTTTTTAAGCCCCAAAACATATCATGGGGGGATTCCATGCCCAACAGGCCCCCAAAAAAAACATTGTGACTCACCCTCGAGTCACTCGGTCAGTGCGATGATCTTGGTGTAGAGTCCCTCCAACTGGTCCTGAAAGGTCTTGATGTCTGCAGCGCACTGAGCTACTGCTTGCTGAACCTGCTACATTTTGTCTTCTGTGTCTAAATTGTGTCCTTAAATCTATACCAGCATCCGCTATGTATGTTTATAGTCCTGCGCCCTTGTCCGTATCCTTGGGTCGTGAAGACTGTACTTTGGTTGGTTAGTCAGA
Source organism: Pinus tabuliformis (assembly GCA_031772625.1). Lineage (NCBI taxonomy): Eukaryota > Viridiplantae > Streptophyta > Pinopsida > Pinales > Pinaceae > Pinus > Pinus tabuliformis. Next base: position 176,844,388 of record CM062818.1, read on the forward strand.
TACCCGGCCCACCCGTGTAGGGCTTCAAGCGGCTACCATTTACCTTGCCTGGGAAGGGTTCTCCATTTTGTTTAACTAACTGGACTGCACCTCCGTCTGTGACCTCCTTAACCATGTATGGTCCCAGCCAGTGCATTATGAATTTTCCTGAAAATTTTTCAAACTTACTGTCATACAACAGCACTAAGTTGTTTACCTTGATGGTGCGCAACTTGATATGGCAGTCGTGCCAGGCTTTTTCACGTTGCTTTTATACCTACTGATGAAATCTAGTGAAAAACCATTCTTCCTCGAGTTCTTCTAATTGTGAGAGCCTTTCTTCCAGAGCTTCGTGGTTTGTCTTGCTTATAAGCGCTGCTATTCGCAGACTAGGTACGATATATTTCATCAACATGACAGCTTCCATGCCATAAACTAACTGGAAAGGTGTCTGTTCCATCATTTTCTTGTACGTTGTTCTGTAAGCCCATAGCATGACAGGTACACCCAAGTCCCAATCGTTTCACTGCACATTGCATACTTTGGTCAGCACAGTCTCTAGTGTTTTGTTTAATGCCTGTACTATCCCATTAGCTTGTGGGTGGTATGATGTACTTTTTTGATGATACACCTGGAACTCTTCTGTGAGCGCATTGATGGTTTCATTTAGGAAATGTGTTCCATGATCACTCATTAAGATTTTCAGACAACCAAATCGGGTCAACACGTTTTTGAACAAAAACTTCACAGCCATGGCAGCTGTGTAGTCTTTGACCAGCTGTGCTTCCACCCATCGTGTCAGGTACTCTGTCACGGTGATGATGTATCATGCACCCGTCTTTCCCTAAGGTTTGATCAGTCCCACAAAGTCGATTGCCCATTTCTCAAATGACTACAATGTCATTTGTGAATTTAACGGAATCTCGTCCCTCCGCAATGGTTTTCCAGTTCTTTGACATATATCACAGGCCTTACAGTGTGCTTTCGAATCCTAGTGCAGGGTTTGCCACCACAACCCTATGTGGAGAATCTTTTGTGCAGTTGCTCGTCTTGCACAGTGTCCTCTTGCAGCACCCCCATGTGCTTCCGCGAGGATCTGACTTCTTTCAAATTTAGGTATGTATCTTTGTAATATCTCATCATTTCCCATTTTGTATAGGTGCCCTGCAATGACAGAAAAGTTTGCCGCACGCACCACCAATTCCTTCTTCTATTGGACATAATATTCCTTCAGCGCAGTCCCTATTGTTAGAAAATGGATTATATCTTCAAAGTGCCTGTCTGCAACACGTACCGCAAAGAGCTATGCATCAGGTAATCCTTCCTCCATATTAGTGGGTTCCTTGCCCGTCTAAATGCATGATAAATGATTCGGTCCTGCATTCAGGCATCTCGGCTTGACTACGACCTCGAAATCATATTCCTGGAACAATAACAGCCACCTGCATATGTGCCCCCCAACATAGGCTTATTAACTAGGTATTTCAGCGTGGAATGGTCGGTATACATCTTGAAATGTCCTCCTAAAAAATAATGTCGGTGTTTTTGGAGAGCATACACCATTGCCAACCCCTCGTGCTTGGTGGTGGAATAGTTGTTCTTGGCTTTAGACAATATTTGACTTGCAAATGTGATCGGGTGATCCATGCCCTCTGCACTCTCCTATGTGAGTACTGCTCCTGGTGCAATACACGATGCATCAACATGTACATGAAACTCCACATCCTATTTTGGGAAGACCAGGATTGGAGCGGAGGCCAATTTCCCCTTCAGGACATCCAAACTCTTCATGCAATCATCATTCCAACAAAATATAAAATCCTTTTCAATAGCTTTTCCATCGGCGTTGTTACTTGGGCATAGCTTTTGATGAACTTCCTATAGTACCCTGTATGTCCCAAGGTAGCACGCAGTTGTTTAACACTTTGCAGTGCTTCCAAATTTAGAATAACGACAATCTTCATAGGGTCCACCATCAGTGCTTGTTTGTAGACCACATGTCCCAACAGGTTTACAAAGGGGACAAGGAATGTGCACTTCTTAAGGTTTAGCGCAATCTAGTGTCAGCAGCAAGTATCCAACATCAAGTGTAAGCTTGCTACATGGTGCTTAACTAATCCAAAGACAATCCAATCATTCAAATAGACCTCCAAGAACTTGTGGATGTATTCTTTGAACAAAACCACAACGATGAGCGAAAATATGGCTGGCATATTCTTTAGTCCAAATGGCATAATGGTGTATTGAAAGCAGACCTATTCCGTTGTGAAGGTCATTTTTCTCCTGTCTTCTGATGTGATCTTGATCTAATGGTACCTTGAGAACCCATCCGTAAATGAGTATGCTTCCTGGCCGCTAACATTCTCCAGTACTTCATCTGTGAATAGTGTTGGGAATGGATCGTGTACACATGCATTGTTCAACTTCCTAAGGTCCATGCATATTCTTATTTTTCCCTTCTGCTTTTTCTCCTGCACTACCATAGGACTCACCCAGTCAGATTCTTCCACTGACTCAATAACTCCAGCTGCGAGCATCTTGTCTAATTCTTCACGAACCTTTTCCTTATATTCTGGATTCAAGCAGTACCAACTTCGCATCAGGTTTTAGGGTGATCTTCATCATTCCTAAGTCACCAACGATCCCTTTTAAGTCCGTAATTTTGGTCCGGAACAAGTCTTGGTATTCACATAGTAACATAGCGACCTTATCCATCGTGGCATCATCCCAGTAGTCCCCAAGTGTTGCTTACTTCAGCTCCGCCTCCATTCCAATTTTTATCTGCTTTTTTTTTAGCGGCATGGTGACGTTGGGATCCTCAATCAATGTTCCTTGAACCTCGCGACAACCTTCCATTTTTGGAATGCTAATTTTTTGTGGGTCCTCAAAATTTATATTGTAACACTCAAGCGTGCAGCTCAACTGCGTCACCCATTCTGTCTGAAGTACTTCCATGGGCTCCTAGGGTATTTTGAAGATCATTTCTTTTACTGCTTGTAGCACATCGTCAACAGTATCCCACCAACGATATTCAAACGTGAAAGTTAATAGAAATCCCTCGCACAATATATCCTATTCGCTCATACCATGGTGGAGCTCCATCTTAGTGTATCAATTCATGGGTATGAAATCCAGGGTATGATAGAACAAATGTACCCATTGAGGATGTGGCTCTTCCCCATAGACCTTGGTCCATTTCGCAAGGTGTATACGTGGATCATCCTGTCTGTCATACTTGTCTACTAGCCACATCTGCGATTTCCCAAATCGTAGGTGCATCATCCTTTTGCATATGTGCCAGTCCTCAATACTTCTCTGATGCGTACCCCACCACCTTGCGAGTGTCGCGCATAGTGCCCATTTCAAAGCATCGAATTGCTACTCTTCCGACACTGTGCTTTCAAATTTGTTCAGGAATTCATCCACCGCTATCAACCTATCATACATAGGTAGATCCCTTATCTCCATTGTCATGCAGCACAATGATCTTACCATCATGTTGCAATTAAGCGTGGTTACTTCGTGTAGTTGATTCTACCATCGTTCTATTTCTTCATCTGAATCTGAAGTGTAGGAGCTTTCGTGCTCCCACGAAATCCTCCGATCTATTTTTGGATTTGCCCAATCCTGTTCTCATGTCGTTATCTTATAAATACAATCAAGATTATCATCACTATCATAGTCGCACATCGGTTCAATGTATCGCGCTCCTTTGGCAGGATCTAATGGTATTACTACGCGTAGTGACCTTTTCTCAAAAATCATTTTGCGCTTATTTAGATTTATGACTCCGTTCATATCAGTGGCCCAGTCTATGCCTAGTAGTGCAGGATAGGGATTGCTATCATCAAAATCTCTATCACTTCAAAATCCACCAATGCACTCACACCTTCAATATCCATTGTTACCCCTTGCAATCTCCCCATGGGTAAGATCTTCTGCTAGTTCACCATTCACAGTTGAATAGGAGACCATTGTAGCACGGGTCTACCCATGCATGCCCATGTTTTTTTCAACAGTAAATTTGCATCTGATCCAAGATGTAGAATTACCTAATCCATTTCGTACTCTCTGATTTGCGCATTCAATCTCATCTCCCTTCCTATGCAGAGTGCATGCTTTCCAAGTTTCCAGACTACGCGCGGTTCTCCTGACCCCGCGCACCTAGTGATAAGTTCCTGTAGTCCTTTTACAGCCTTGCTATCGTGCAAAAGTTTCATGCATGTCTCCAGAAAGGTAGTGAGCATTGAAGGATCCATCCCTGGTTCTAGTTGATCCTTACTACCTAAAGTGGAGGCCTCCTTGAATCTCTTCTTAGCTTCCATGTATGTCTCCTTCGCGCGCTCCAAATCAAATTTAGGTTCCTCTGTAGGAGCTTTACAAACCCACGCAATTTCTTCTAGCTGCTTACCTTTGTCATATCCAGTTGTGATACTGCTTCTGAGCACAATGTTTATGTTCGAGTCCTCTTCGTGTGGCTTAGACCTCATCATTTGAAAATTCTGAGTCGAGGGAGGCTGGAGTACCCATTTCTCGTGTAGCCTCGCTATCAGTGTAGGGTATTCTTCTACCTCATGATCAAACTAAGTACAGTATAGACATGATGTTCTCGTCAGATTCATACAATTGGTGGCATAGTTCCCTAGCCCTCTACAATTGTAACAAATTAGTTTTCTGCGACCCCTTCCTGGTCCCATTCCACCTCGACCTCATCCGCACCCCTAAAATCTAGCACGCACCATTCCTGCATTTGGATCAAGGGCTCGTGTTTTGGTTTGCACTCTATAGACAGGGGTCTGATCCATCATTATTTCATAGCTTCTACAGGTGCGCTCATCATGGCCTACCGACCTGCAGAAATTACAAAACAATTGTTGGGATGTCTGACTATACTTCTGCAATAGATGACAATTATCCATGGCATGTTTTCCTCCTATTTTATAGATCACGCACCACAATGCAGGAATTGTTCTCGGTCCTTCTTGTGCCTCAGGTCTTAATGGCATCGACCCTCCTCCCGCCAAGTAATTCACGAAAATTGGACAATGGTCCTTGTCATGCCCCTGGACTTTACATTTTATGCACCATACCTCCTCGTGCACCTCTAGACGAGGTGTCATATCCTCTTTAAATCTCTACATTTTCAAACACAAATTTTGTAGTTACACGTGGATTTGTTGGACTCCCAGACCATGATCTTGTATAGGGGTCTCGTGCAATCTCATTGCAATCTCCAAAGCTTTGGCCTGGGTGGATAGATTTTGTTGAGACAATGTCATCCTTAAATGTGGTGTTAGTGATGCTACAAACAATGCATAGTGTTGTCCATCCATCAAGGTCATGTTGGCTTCATGAATCATACTCTTCAGTCTTTGGTCCAAATCCCAGGGGATCTCGCCCGGAATCATCACGATTTCCTTAAACCCGATAATCGATTGTGTCTCTGATTTTGGTCTGCTAAATTCCCTATTTAGCGCGGCCTAGATATCTGGGATTCCTGCGTTTGTATGGTCATTCGAATGCTTAATGTACCACGCTAGTGCACAATCCTGCAACATGCTTACTAATGTATCCTTCTTTATATTGTCATCCATGACTCCTTGTGCTTCCCATACTGCCCTTACTGATCTGAAAATCACTCTTGAGTGACCTCAGTTAATGAATTATTGAATGAAGGTATTACAGACTCATGTGTTGGTGTGTGTGTCTATGTTATTTTAGGTAATGGATCGATCAGATTGCAAAATACACAGACAATAGAAATAGAAAACATCAGAGAAACACAACAAGGAAATACAAGAACACAACAAATTAATGAGTTCACCCCATCCTCCAGGGCTACGTCTATGGTCCAGCTTTCAGTGGTGACCTTCTTTTATTGTGTCTTTAAAGCAAAGAATTACAATGAGGAGCTCAATCTGAGTCTCCTGAAACAGAATTGCTTGGCAGGGTGGTTCTTGGATTCCCCAAGCCACTAGAGTGCACAAAATATTTTCCTTACCAGCTCTTGACCTCTCTAGTCTTCAATGGAAGGAGCCCAATGTGGTGCTCGATTCCTCGACAGTTCCTCTCAGGGATGGCTCGATGTTGCCTTATGCTGTAGGTCAACTCAGCTCTTTGTATTTTTGTTTTCTGCTCTTTCATTCACTGTCTCTTCATTCTCTATCTTTGTCTTCCACTTTCTCCGATTCTTCCTCTCCATGTGTTCTCTGTCTTTTGTTCTTGGCTTTAGAGCCAGCCGCTCTCATGGCAGCTCATTTCCCCTTTTGCCTCCATCGATTCGCCTGCTACTGTTCACTTGGAATTCCCTGTCTCTGCGTCATCATCAATGGCTCACAGGGAGTGGCCACCTGTCCTCTTGCGAACTATGCTAGCTTTTCCTCGCCGGTTTGGTTCTTCGGTTACGCCAGGAAATGACTTGTCTGCCACCTCAGTGGTCAAATCAGACCTCAAATCCTTATACATCGTGGCTTAATCCCCTATTAAATATGGCTTCCCCATCAGGTGCAATCTTAGCCGTTAGATCTGGAGCCCCCAGATTCGATGCCATTCACTCATTTCACGAGGTTGACTTGCTTCACCGTTAGCGCATGATGAGTGGCAATTTTCTCTCTCCTCCGCCTGCTATGTGTTGGGCACTCAGTGGAATCACTCACTTTTCTCCAATTCCGCTTACCACTTAAGGGTGCCTCTGATAAATATTTCCATTTTTGGAGCGCGGCTCCCACCTTTAGCCTTTAGCATTTTTCCCCATAGTTTTCCCAGCTCTCATGTGACCGAGCACTTCGGGGCTTTCCTTCTCGAGGGGTTTTGCCCAGCGCTTAGCAATTAGGCTAATCGCGCATCAGAAACTGCATCCTTTTCCCGATCCGGGCTTCCTAGGTGCTAGTTTGGCCTCTTGTGCAGCCTCCATGGGCCTCAGTCAGCACGCTTTGAACAAGGTCCTTGTCGTTCCTTGCTGGTTTTCAACTACCACTGTTTAGAGGTTTTCCTGATCGCTCGGTGCTCTTAATTCTTTGAAGTCTATCCTGTTTTGATACAGTCATGGTGCTTTGGCTATTCTTCAGGGATCCAATTCGGATCATGGCCTTCCCACCGAAAAAGCTTTTGGAAAAAAAAAAGTTGGTTTTCAAGCATCGACTAAGTGAGGATACAATTTCCTCACTTGTCTAATCTCTATCCACTTTGCACTGCTCGGCTTTGAACCTTTGAGCCCAATTCTGAGGTACTCAACATCTCCCCTATGCGTCGTCCTCACCTTCCTGTCCCAAAATGTGTCCTCCTGCAATTCATTAAGATATTCAGGTAGCAGGTCATCAATAGAAGGCAATTGACTTTGCTCTTTGGGATCCTCAATTAATGAAGGTTCAAACAATCTCAAGCAATCTACATTTACGATTGAGTAGATGTGCATGTAAGCTGGTAGATCAAGGCGAAAAGAATTTTCACCAATCTTCTCAAGTATCCTGAAAGGTCCATACCTGATGGGCTTTAGCTTTGTACCTTCCCCTTGCATCCTATCCTTGCTGATTTACAGCCAGACTTGGTCACCAACCTGAAAACTATGCTCCATCCGATGCTTGTCATGCCTTGCCTTGTATTTGGCTTGGCTCTTTTCCAGCTGTTCCTGTACTACCTGGTGGATCTCCTGGATTTGTTCAATGAACCTAGTTACCCTATCCACATCACTGTGTCCCTCAACTGTGGTATCTTTATCAAAGACAAAATCCAAAGGAGACCTTGGTGTGAAACCAAAACAGGTCTCAAAAGGAGATCTTTGTGTAGAAGAATGTTTTTCTTTGTTGTAAGAATGTTGCACATAACGCAAATGTTCATCCCAAAGCTTAGGATGTTTTCTGCAATATCCTCTGAGTAACTAGATCACTGTCCTGTTAACTACTTCTGTCTGGCCATCAGTTTGTGGATGAAAAGTGATGCTTTTCTTCATTTTGGTGTCCATCAGTTCTCACAGACTTGACCAAAACTTCCCCACAAATCGGGTGTCTCGATCAGATACAATGGAAATGGGTAATCCAAAATGAACCCATACATGTTCAAAGAACAATTTTGCAGTTTGTTCAGTTGTAATCTTTTTATTACAGGGTATCAAAATACACATTTTGTTGAACTTATCCACAACAACATATAGATAATCATGACCTTTCCTAGATTTAGGTAGTCCTCCAACAAAATCCATGGAAACACTTTCCCAAGGGTGAGAAGGAACTGGTAGTGGAGTGTACAAGCCTAGTTTCCTATTGTTGGGCTTGCTTTTAGCACACATAGTACATCCTCTCACATATCTAGAAACTGTCTCATTCATTTTTGGCCAATAACAAAATCTTTGTAGCTGTGCAACTATTTTACTTACCCCAAAGTGACCTGATATCAGAGAAGTGTGTGCTTTTATAATTATCTTTACTCTCTCAGTTTGTGGAATGCATAACTTCCCACAATGGTATAAGAGTCGGTTCTGTTAGAGCCTAGATTTTCCTCAAGCTGAAAAGACAAGGTTCTAGGTCCACATCAAACCACACTCAGCCTCGTAGCTAGCCCTACGAGGACAGGAGAGGGCTCTCTCCGGGTCAATCTCGGCAAAATATAATCGATAAGGCTCGAGATGACTGTAATAAAAGCTAATATTAGGCTAGGTATTAAGCACATGGATTTGTTTTGAGTTTTTGGGGGTTTTGTTGGAAAAATGGGACAGGCAAATTTTGGGTCCGGGGATGAGGGCCAGTTCTTGCATAGTTCAAGTTGGGGTGAGAAACGCAATGGTTAGGATGCCTTAAATTGAATGAATGGATAGAAAGGATTGATGAGAAGCTGAAGAGGGCAGGATTATATCAAGGATCCTCTACAAACTGAAGAAAACATATAAAACTAAACAAATGTCAAAGGAAGAGCATAGCAATTCATGAATTCCACCTTAAGTACTCATCAGTTTAATTTCAGAAGCAAGAGAAGGGAAATGGCATACATAAAACATTCATGAACTTACAAATACATGGAGAAAAACACCGTCCAAACACAGAGCCACAAGGATCCCAACAAGTGCTGCAAAACCCTGGTCTTTCCTTTTCCAAAATTGCAGAAATGAAATGTACAATAGAGTGCCAAGCAATCCCAAGTGTCCAACCATGAAAATGACTTAGAAATTACATAATATAGACAAGCCAAACCTATTCCATTGCCTCTAGGGGTCGAGCTCATCATTCTAGGAGTTGTTTGAACTAATTCTAAACAAGGAACTGAAAACTAGGGAGTCAAACAACTTACCCCTATATGTTAGGAAACTGATTCATTCACTCACATTTCACCTTTTGGTGAATGAATCTTCTAGAATAAGTAAAAATGTGCCAATATTACATCATGGTTGTCAAATTACATCATGAAAGGTCAAAAGTAACACCAAGAAGCAAAACTGGGCGAATTGTTGAGCTGAACAGTGAAAAATAGGCAAAAAATCCTCTATGCGCCGCGCCAAAATCTGTATGCATCACACCAAATTGGAGCTGATTTTGAGGCACTTCCTGAAGTAAAAATTGAGCCCAAGTGTGATTGTTGTAAAGCCCTACCTATCTACTTTCCAACCCAAGTGGAATTTCTGAATTTGGTGCCCATTTGCCCCTCCAAAACTTCAATCTCCCAAGACTACTTCCTGTGTGTCAAAATAGGGGCAGTGAGGTCATTTTTTGAGTGTTTTTGACCTCCTGGGGACTCAAAACTTGCCCAAATTTCTTGTCCATCCACCAGCAACCATGATTTTTCATGATAAATCCAAAAATGTAAACTTTTTGCAATTTGGAGCTCCCTAGAAAAAGTGCGCGCCACATGGCGCGACGCATAGGGAGAAAAACCCTGTTTTTTGTGCCAAAATTTGTCAAAATGCCAAAAATGCCTCAAATTTCTTGAAATTTGGGCTGGAGATTCTTCATTAAGTGTCATGTTGGGCTAAAGAGGCTTCGGCCAATATCTGAAGACGATCAAGTTCCCTTTGCCTCTTTTGCTTCCTTATTGCCTTCTTTAGTTTTGCCTTTAAATTCATGATTCGTGCCTTGCAGACCTTGTTCTGTGCCATGTAGTGGAAAGCCATGTGTTTCAGCAATGCATGGTCCTTATCGGCCTTTTCCAATAGTCTCTCCAAGTGGATGTTGATTCTCTCGAGATTAGACTCCTGATCCTCATTAATCTATTGCTCCAATGAAGTGAGCTCAATTCTTCTCCTTTGTGCAGCTTGGTGATTCTCGCGGATGTTTTGTAACTCCATGATTGCTTGTTGATATTCAAGCTATTTGTTCCTCTACTCCAAATAATTCATGGTCCACTTAGCCCTTTCCAAGTCAAGGGATAAGGCTTGGATCTCTATTTGCTGCTCCTGGATGATCTCCCTAAGTTTGGCAGTTTGTGGGCCCCTATCTGTATCATCATCATGAATGAGAATGAAATCAGTCTCTTGTTCACCTGAAGGCCCCTCATCCTGCATTGGCCTCTTTTCTTTGTCCTGTACCTGTGGTGCTGATGTTGGAAGTGAGCCCCCTTCCACACCGGGTGGAGATAACACTCGCTTCGTTGTTGCAAACAAATGTCTAGTGCCCCTCTGATATGTGATGAATACCAGCACACTAGCGATGTCATGGCGCTCATACTGATGAGAAGGTCCACCTGTCTCATGCTTGACTCTTGATAATCCTTGTGAAGCTCTGAAGAAGTCACGAGAGATGAAATCATCCCAAGTGATACCCTGTAATACAAGCTGATGAACCACCAAAATCTTAATAAGAGAAAAATGATAAACACTGTTAAGTTGCTGCTGAGGAGTTTTGTGCTGCACTAGGGTGGTCATCCTCTCTATGTTCCAGCAAATGAAATATGGAATGTTCATCATCCATACCCTGGTGAAATGCATGAGCAACCTGATGTGATAAGCATATAAACGAGAGAACCGTCCCTCACAGCTGAAATACTTCATGATCAATTTCATTAGTGGAGCATATTCATCTTTCAGATATCGGAATGGAAACACTCTCTTGAGCTGCCTCAAGAAACTGGTTTTAATGTATGGCTCATAATGCTGCCAATCAATCTTCTTCCTCTTCGTCCATGGTTCCCCAATGTTTGGTATGCTGGTTGCTAGTGAGACAGATTCTGGTGTAAGTGTGAAGGTGACACCGGCTAAGGTAGCTTGATCTCCATGTAAATGTAGCACAAATAGACAAGCCAACTCGTGATGAAATTGAACATTAGCCACCTTTTGACAAAACTCATAGCATGACTAATGCTGGAAACAAAACATGGCAAGAGGGCAGGCCTGTAATTCAGTGAGGGTGTCTGGCTCTTCTGATATGTCTACCTCCTCTATGAGGCCTCTGGGGTGCATGTTCCTCCATGGGGGAGTCACTTTGGGTTTCCATTTCATAATCCGATGAATGCTCAAATGCCATGACTGCTGTTTTTCAAACTACCTTGGAGAGAAAGATGCTGGTGTAGGAAAACTGTGCTGAACTGCTCTTTTAGTGATGTGTTCAAATTCCGGCACCAAGGGGAAATAAATGAAACAAGGGACTGTTAGGAACTGGGAAAGTAGTAAGCGATTAGGGACTATTGGGACTATAGCGATTAGGGAAATGTAGGAGGGTTTTAAGGGATTTGATGTAGGATTTGATGTATAGGGTTAGGAATTGTTGTGTAGGGTTTGAGGTGTGAGATTGGAGAATTTGGGATAGAGCATTTAGGAGAAGGAATTAATGAGCTTTGGGTGGTAGGAAATCAGGGAATGATAAAAACAAGGGAGGAATGGGAAGGAGGAGTGACCTTGGTAGAAAAACATTGATTTTGAAACCCATAGCAATTTTCCTTTTGAGGTACTTTGGAGGTAGGGTTTAATATTTTTGTTTCAATCGTTATCATCCATAAACCACCATAACTTATCACAAAATTGGATGAAATACCAAGATAACGACCCTACCTGGCAAATCCATGCAAGTTATGGGCAATTTGGAGAAATTTCAAGCAAATTCAGGCTTTCAGGTGTATGCGCCGTGTCGCATAGCCAATGTGCCACGCCATCCCAGTGCACCTCGCCTGTGTTAATTTACACTGTGTGGTTTCTCCCAGTGCGCCGCACCTCCCCAGTGCGCCGCGCCACCTGCTCTATGCGTCGCGCCGACCAAGTTTCCCCCAACTTCATCAAAATCGCACACTAACTCAACCAATTTGCTTTGAGTGGCTTCTCTTTGGTCTTGGCATGCAAATGACATTGATCTTCATGAAAATATCTTTATAAAGACATGGATTTGATTTTTGACTCTCCAAGATCCATCTTTGTAATGTTTTAGCATTGGCACTTTTTCTATTTTATTACAACTCTGTTTTTAAATTTCCTTTTTGATTTTTTGACTGAAATGATGAAATTCTTGGCAATTTTTTGCAGGGATAGCTAACATGGAATTTGGCAAAGGAGACCAGGGCTGCGCCTGAAGAATTCAACAACTGAAAAACTTTTGAAAATTATTACAAAAACGAAATGTTGAATTTTCTTCAAAACAGGGTTTTGAAGAAAAGTCATAATCCATCCATATGATGATGAAAATCTTTGAAATAACAACTTATTAAGAACCTCCCTCATGAGTCTGCTGGTATTATTAGACATTGTTGAAGACCAAATTGACTAACCCTAGACCTAATGACTGAAATGACTCTTGTGATCTAGAAACTGAAACAAGACTGTAAGTGACTTTAAAACTTGATTTTGATGAACAGACCTGAGCTAGCATGGATAAGGCATGAGGGGTAATGAATGACAAGACCCTTCTGTCAGATTTATGGCATGATCCTAGCGGAATGCAACTGAGTGAATCGAGCGAGACACCTAAAAATGAAATGCAAAAAGAGAAATGATCTCTGACGGAGGGATGTAAAGACTGACTCTAACATTGGCTCCAATGGGGATGGTAGCTCCTTGGAGGTGCCAAGAATGGCAGATCTCTGGAAGAGCTAGACAGTGCCTTCGTCCATTGGGCTATGGAGTCATTATTTCGACAAACAACACAAGACTTTGACACATTTTATTGACTAAAACCTGACTCAAAACGACTCGATGATGAAACTGAAATGACTGAAAAACATGACTTGACAAACTAAACTCAAAACTGAAATCTTTCTTCAGAATTATAGCCTTCACTTCGGGCCCTAGACTGAAGAAAAGATCACAGCACACACTTGCAATGATACTGAAATAAAATGGTATTTACAGTGACAATGTAATCAGCAGAAATAACTCAGAAATGATACCGCTTGAGCAGCCGACCATTGACCGGCCCTCTAGGACAATCTTCCCCATTCATCTCCTTCAGAAGAAAGGCATTCTGACCCCGATATGCTGCAATCTTAAAAGGACCTTTCCAGAGATTTTCAAACTTACCGTGCTTGCCCTTTTCCTCATTCCTTGCATCCCACTTCAGCACCACATCATCCAACTGAAATTTGTCCGCCTTTCCTTTTCTGTCATAAATATTCTTAATTTTGTCCTGCAACTTGAACGTGTTTTGAAAAACATCTTCCCATGTCTACTGCAAATGAATCATTTGATTTAGTCTTCTCTGCATTGGATCATCTTCACTACCAGCCTCCAGAAGAAGTTTGACTGCCGGAGCTATGAGAGAGGTAGGAAACACTGTATCAACTCCATAAACTAGCTCAAAGGGGGACATACCAATGGATTTCTTTTGACTCACTCAATCTGCCCAAAGTGCATGGACCAACTTCTTATGCCAAATTTTCTTATTTATTTCCAGCAATTTCTTAATGATATTAACCAAAGATTTATTGGAAGACTCCGCCAATCCATTGCCTTGTGGATGATAGGCGGTTGGGTGCCCCAAAGTAATGTGATATTTACTACAAAACTCAACCATCCTTTTTGACTTGAAAGCTGTTGCGTTATAAGTGATTAGCTTATTCGGGCAACCAAAACGAGACAAAATATTATTCTCAAGGAATGAAATTATTACTACATCCATAGCTTGCCTAGTGGGAATTGCTTCGACCCACTTCGTGAAATAATCTGTCGCCGTGAGGATCCATCTATGCTAACCTGAAGAAGCAAGATGAATTTCGCCAATGAAATCTAACCCCCACTGCTGAAATGGGGCACTCACCTCAATGGGCTTAAGTGGCAAAGGCTGTAATTTATGCTTTCCTTCAAAAGTCTGACAGTTATGACAGCTCTTGACAGTCTTGAACACATCAGCAAACAATGTCGGCCAATAGTATCCAGCTCTCAGAATTTTATTTTCCGTTGTTTTCCAAAAAAGGTGACTATCACAATCTCCTTTATGGAAATCTTCCATGACCTGCTTCACTTCTTCTTCCACCAAACAATTTAAAAAAACGCCACTGGGATCTTTCCAATAAAGTGCAGAATTCAAAATACAAAACTTAGCAGCCTTTAACTTAAGAGTTCTAGCTTTGTTTCTAGCCATACCAGGTGGCACAGACAAATTCTAAAGTACATATATGATATCTGAATACCATGGAGAAAGAACAAAGATTTCAGCTACCTGAAATGACGGACCTTTCTCATTTTCATCGGACATAGTAGCAATCAGATTTATGTCTAAGACATGCAGATTTGATTCAGCCATTAAATTTGCCAATCCCTATCCTTTAACAAGCTTTGTGGGCCTTATATCCACATCATACTCCAGCAAAGCTGCAATCCACTTGCCATGTCTTCCTTCTGGATCTGTTTGTACTAAAACATATTTGACAGCAGCATTAGGAACATAAGCTAAAATATGGGAATGCAGAATATACACGCGGAAGTCTTTCAATTATTTTACAAGTGCAAGGGCTTGCTTCTCAATAATGTTTTATTTCAAAGCAGCATCTCTTATAGTCTGACTGAAGAAAGCAATTGGTCTTTCATGCTCATCTTTTTTCTGCATTAATACAACTGCCATAGTATGCTCCGAAGCAAATGAAAACAATATAAAATCCTGAGTGTAATCCGGGCTGATTAGAACCGGGGCTGAAGAAAGAGCCAATTTTACTAGATTGAAAGATTTTATAGCCTCTTCGGTCCATTTCACTTGGATGTCCTTCTTAAGCATGTTTCTAATCTCTCTTAGATGTTCAGGAAGATTAGGTACAAAGCGATGTAAAAAATTCATCTTACCATTAAAAGACTGAATCTCCTTCTTTTTTCGGGGAAGATCAATTTGTTGAATCGCTTCTACACATGCTGGATCAATATGAATGCCATCTTTTGATATGATGTGTCCAAGTAATTTGCCTTCATCCATGGCGAACAAACTCTTCTTCGGATTCAACGACACACCATATTTTCTGCACTTTTGAAAGACAGTTTTCAAATGATACATGTGTTCTTCATCTGAATTAGAAAACACCGTCAAATCATCAAGGTACACCACCAAAAAGACATCCTTCTCATTTGTGAAAGCCATATCCATTGCCCGCTAAAATGTGGCACCTGTGTTCTTCAAACCGAAAGGCATTTTAGCGTAATGAAAAGTCCCCCACAGAGTGGTGAATGCTGTTTTGTCTCGGTCATCTTCATGGACTAAAATTTGGTTATATCCAGAATAACCATCGAGTAGTGACATACGAGATGCTCCAACTACTCGTTGAAGTATGTGATCCATTTTTGGCAGCGGATAATTATCCTTCAATGAAACTTTATTGAGATTCCGAAAATCAATGCACAAACGAATCTCACCTGTCTTCTTTCGTATGGGCACCAAATTAGATATCCAATCAGAAAATCAGATGGGAACAATGATTCCTAATTTGTACAACCTGTTTACCTCCTTCTCAATCGATGGCAGCAATTTTGGATTAAGCCTTCTTAACTTCTGTCTGAAAGGTTTTTGATTTGGCTTAATAGGAATTGTGTGTTGAATTATATTGGTATCATATGTCTTCAAGTCAGAATAGTCCCAAGCAAACACATCAGCAAAAGATGACAACAAACTGATATATTTGGCTTTTACCTTTGGTGGCAATGTTTTGGACAGCTTTGCCGTCTTCGGATGTTCAACTGTTCCAATATTCACCTCTTCGACTCCCTTCTCTGTTGGCTTCAATGTTGGTTTGCGGGCTATGTCATCATGATCAAAGAGTTCTTCTAAAGGTATCAAGCCTTTAGGAATCACGTTATCCTCGAGCTACAACACTTCCATTTGATTGATTTGTACATCATCTTTACCATTATCATGCTCTACATCAATTGAGGTATCTTTGAACTTACCTTTGTTTTGCAGAGAATCATCAATCTCCTCATCATCTTGGAAAACTTGCCAATATCTCTGATTGTCCGGGACAGTCGGATGATGTTTCACATGGATTTCAAATTTATTACTTGAATTCATAGGAATCTTCAAATTACTTGCTGCCTTAGCAAGTGCATTAGCAATACTATTTTGAATACGAGGCACACACGTAAAGGTATAATCTGAAAACAGCTTCAATATGTCTAGAACAGCATTCTGGTATGCCCGCATCCGAGGATGCTTTACTTGATATTCATCTTTAACTTGCTTAATCACCAATTCGGAGTCGCCATATACAGCAATCCTCTTAGCATTGAGCTTTCTTAGGATCTTTAGGCTAGCAATCAAAGCCTCATACTCAGCCTCATTGTTTGAGCAATCAAAAGCAAGTTTGTAAGAACATACCCGCACATTACTAGGCACTTTGTTTGGAGCAGAAAAAGGACTGCGTACCCAAATTCCAATTCCAGCACCATCATTTCCCACTGCTCCATCAAAATCCATAGTCCATAGGCCATCTTCCTCTTCTTCTAAGTGCTGAAACTCTGCTTGCTGTATTTTTTCTGCTTGCTGTCCATTATCTTTTCCTGATCACTGAATGGTATTGTCCTGTTCTTGACTTTCTTTCTTCAAAACTTCTCTAAAATTCTCTGCTATTTCTAGAATATCATCTACTGCAACTAAATGACTATCAATCTCATTGAAACTATTTGAATACAAAACAAAAGACTCTAAATCTATATGTACATAATTAATCAGATGATTAATTGGTTTCTCCTTGCTTGTAATCATGTATTTCATTTTCTGCTCCCGATAAAGTTTTCTCATTTGGCCAAACACAGGAATCGTTGCATAGGAGAAATCAAGTTGCATAGTTCCTTTAATCTTTGCTCCCCAAGATATGGAAATAAGCATTCCAAACCTAGGAGGTATATTCGCCACCACCACATCCATCAAAACATTTTTTGCCAGAATCTGATCCAAACTGGCCACCAAGTCTTTAATAAGCCCAATACATCTCAACCTGCTAGAATCAAATGAATAAAGATCATGGTATTTCCTAGTGATGTCCAAACCCAACTTCTCCATGATAGCTTTTGGCATAAGATTGTGGGAGGCGCCAAAATCGAACATAGCATTATGCAACACAAACTCATGCACTCTCAAACTGATATAAAAAGGAGGCACATCACTGTCTGGAGACTCACCATTCAATGCTGGTCCAAAAATCAATTCAGGTTGATCATCTTCCACACTCACCATATCAGACATTGGATCAAAGTTCAAAATTTTGGAAACCTGACCTCTATAACTATTGTTCCTCATCAGCTCAGTCAAGGGAATGGATACCTTTAATTTAGAAATTTCATTTTCTAAACTAAAAGCAGAAGTCTTCTCTACCTCTTTGGCTGGAACCTCTTTCTTCTCAGCTTTATCTTTTGATACAATTGGCTGATTAACTCGTTCATTTGCTGATGGAGATTTGCTAGGAATAGGATCAACAACTTCTTTTCCTTTATTTGGTGCAACAGGTGGCTCATTATTAGATGCTAGACCTTCCTTTCTCTTCTGGATTGGATTGATGGGGAAATTTCTGTTTCTTAATGAATACTGACACTGTTGGGCAGACAAGGCATGCATATACCCTCTCTGATACTCATCTGACTCCTCTTCAAGAGCTGTGTCATTTGCCAAGATAAAATCTGCATCCTACTGTACAGCTGAACTTTCTGCATACTCATCATCTTCGGTGATAAAGGTGGGCATATCATCAGGAGTAAAGAAGTGATTTTCTTCTCCTATTACATGATCTTCATCATCAGATTCGGGACCAACAAAATTCTGCTAAAGAGGTGTCTTTACTTGCTGCTGTTGTGATGTCGTTTCTTGTGCTCGCTGCTCACGTTGTTTGATCCTGAATTGAGGTTGTTGTTGTCCACAGAAATTAGGATTCCAGATCTGCAGTTCAGGCTTATCAAGTGTTAACCTTTCAATCATCTTTTCTACCTTGCGGAGCACCTGATCTGAGGTAGAAGCTTCTTATTGAAACTCTCTTCTTAGTTTTCAATCTAGCTCTCTTGTCATTCAAATTTGCCTCAACACTAACGACGATTTTCTGCATTTCTTCTAAGGTAGCTGGATCTCTCTCTCTTAATTGATAAGCCATGTCCAGATCAAAACCATCTGGGAACTTAAGCAAAGCTGACTTTCTAGTTGGCCTTAAATCATTAGGAATTGCATTATAAAGTGCATTAAATCTAATACAATAGCCTTGCACGGACTCACCAGCATTCTGCTTGACCTTGGTATATTCATAAGTGATTTGAAGAGGATCCTTTTTTACTTCCCAGTGATCCAAGAACTTTCTTTGAAGCTCTTCTAATGTGGGAATACTTCTAGATGTCAAAGCTCTGAACCATTTTCTCACCTCACCTGCGAAATTTTGCATGAACAATCTCATGGTCACGTTTTCTGCATCAATCTCATGAAGCTCGAAGAAATCTGTCATTTTGTCCACATGTTGCTGAGCCGTGGTACTTTGAGGAGTGCCATCAAACAAAGGAATTTTACTCTGATAATCTGCGGGCATGTCACCCAAAACTTGAGGTAGCGCGAGAGGTGCAAACCGAGCAGCCATTGCTCTTGGTGGATTTGCAATTGGCCTTGGAGATGTTGGGGGAGAAGGTGCAGCTGATATGTGAGGTGTATGAGGAGGTGTATGCGGAGGTGAAGCAATTTTGGATGTAGAAGGAGTATATGGAGGTGAATTTACAATATACTTTTGATCAGAAATAGTAGGCTGCGGGGGAAGGGTGGGAATGAAGGGAGGTTCAGTATAAATTTTTGAGGTGGATGCCGTTACGAAAGATCCAAGGGATGTAGATGCAGCTTCTAGGAAATTAGCGATATTTGAAGCGTGAATTTCACTTTGGAGGTGCTTCAAGGTAAAATTCTCAATTGATTTATTGTTTCTTTCAACTTCAGGAGCTGCAGCAAAGCCAGGATTTGGAACTCTAGAACCAAGAGAACTTTCGGATTTGGTTTCAAACAATGACAATTCAAACTTTTCATCAAAATCATGCTCTTCAAGATACTTAAAAGTTGCAGGACATGAACGAGATTTAAACACGGGAGTCATAGAGCTCTCTTGATGAAAAATTCTTGAAATCAGATTGGGATTTTCGTAGAAAGGGGGAGCATTTGGATCTGGATTAGCTCTGGTATATCTCTTTGAAGCCAGCGTGTTATTTTCAAGAAATCAAAGGGACATAAACAGCTTGTTCAGCCTTTCAAATTCTAAACTTATCATCCAAAAGCTTAGAATTTTCAAATGTACTAGCGTGATTTACAGGTCAAGTGTCACGATTAAAAGCTAGACCAGAGATTGACTAAAGCAACATTTATCTACTTGCGCTAATGCAAAGCAAAAGCGTTTCGAAGGCTACTTGGCGTAGCTTCAGGCTCCCTCTGTAACTTATAACACAAATGACATCAACAAGCAAACCATTTTCTTCCCCAGTACGGTCACCACTATGTTAGACCCTAGATTTTCCTCAGGCTGAAAAGACAAGGTTCTAGGTCCACATCAAACCACGCTCAACCTCGTAGCTAGCCCTACGAGGACAGGAGAGGGCTCTCTCCGGGTCAATCTCGGCAAAATATAATTGATGGGGCTCGAGATGACTGTAATAAAAGCTAATCTTAGGCTAGGTATTAAGTACAAGGATTTGTTTTGAGTTTTTGGGGGTTTTGTTGGAAAAATGGGACAGGAAAATTTTGGGTCCGAGGATGAGGGCCAGTTCTTGTAGAGTTCAAGTTGGGGCGAGAAAAGCAATGGTTAGGATGCCTTAAATTGAATGAATGGATAGAAAGGACTACTGAGAAGCTGAAGAGGGCAAGATTATATCAAGGATCCTCTACAAACTGAAGAAAACATATAAAACTAAACAAAAGTCAAAGGTAGAGCATAGCAATTTATGAATTCCACCTTAAGTACTCATCAGTTTAATTTCAGAAGCAAGAGAAGGGAAATGGCATACATAAACATTCATGAACTTACAAATACATGGAGAAAAACACCATCCAAACATAGAGCCACAAGGATCCCAACAAGTGCTGCAAAACCCTGGTCTTTCCTTTGCCAAAATTGCAGAAATGAAATGTACAATAGAGTGCCAAGCAATCCCAAGTGTCCAACCATGAAAATGACTTAGAAATTACATAATATAGACAAGCCAAACCTATTCCCTTGCCTCTAGGGGTCGAGCTTATCATTCTAGGAGCTGTTTGAACTAATTCTAAACAAGGAACTGAAAACTAGGTAGTCAAACAACTTACCCCTATATGCTAGGAAATTGATTCATTCACTCACATTTCACCTTTTGGTGAATGAATCTTCTAGAACAAGTAAAAATGTGCCAATATTACATCATGGTTGTCAAATTACATCATGAAAGGTCAAAAGTAACACCAAGAAGCAAAACTGGTCAAAACTGGGCGAATTGCTGAGTTGAACAGTGAAAAATAGGCAAAAAATCCTATATGCGCTGCGCCAAAATCTGTATGTGTCATGCCACTTTGGAGCTGATTTTGAGGCACTTCCTGAAGTCCAAATTGAGCCCAAGTGTGCTTGTTGGAAAGCCCTGCCTGTCTACTTTCCAAACCAAGTAGAATTTCGGAATTTGGTGCCCATTTGCCCCTCCAAAACTTCAATATCCCAATACTGCTTCCTGTGTGTCAAAATAGGGGCAGTGAGGTCATTTTTTGAGTGTTTTTGACCTCCTGGGGACTCAAAACTTGCCAAAATTTCTTGGCCATGCACCAGAAACCATGATTTTTCATGAAAAATCCAAAAATGTAGACTTTTGCAATTTGGAGCTCCCTAGCAGAAGCGCGCACCACGTGGCGCGGCGCATAGGGAGAAAAACCCTGTTTTTGTGCCAAAATTTGTCAAAATGCCAAAAATGCCCCAAATTTCTTGAAATTTGGGCTGGAGCTTCTTCATTAAGTGTCATGTTGGGCTAAAGAGGCTTCAACCAATATCTAAAGATGATCAAGCTCCCTTCGCCTCTTTTGCTTCCTTATTGCCTTCTTTAGTTTTTCCTTGAAATTCCTGATTCATGCCTTGCAGACCTTGTTCCATGCCATGTAGTGGAAAGCCATGTGTCTCAACAATGCATGGTACTTATCGGCCTTGTCTAGCAGTCTCTCCAAGTGGATGTTGATTCTCTCGAGATTAGACTCCCAATCCTCATTAATCTCTTGCTCCAATGAAGTGAGCTCAAGTCTTCTCCTTTGTGCAGCTTGGCGATTCTCGCGGATGTTTTGTAACTCCATGATTGATTGCTGATCTTCAAGCTATTTTTTCCTCTGCTCCAAATAATTCATGGTCCACTTAGCCCTTTCCAAGTCAAGGGATAAGGCTTGGATCTCTGTTTGTTGCTCCTGGATGATCTCCCAAAGTTTGGCACTTTGTGGGCCCGTATCTGTACCATCATCATGAATGAGAATGAATTCAGTCTCTTGTTCACTTGAAGGCCCCTCATCCTGCATTGGCCTCTTGCCTTTGTCCTGTACCTGTGGTGCTGATGTCAGAAGCGAGGCCCCTTCCACACCGGGTCGAGATAACACTCGCTTCGCTGCTACAAACAAATGTCTAGTACCCCTCTGATATGTGATGAATACCGGTACACTGGTAGTCTCATGGCACTCATACTGATGAGAAGGTCCACCTGTCTCATGCTTGACCTCTGATAATCCCTGTGAAGCTCTGAAGAAGTCACGAGAGATGAAATCATCCCAGGTGATACCCTGTAATCCAAGCTGATGAACCACCAAAATCTTAATAAGAGAAAAATGATAAACACTGTTAAGTTGCTGTTGAGGAGTTTTGTACTGCACAATGGTGGTCATCCTCTCTATGTTCTGGCAAATGAAATACAGAATGTTCATCATCCGTACCCTGGTGAAATGAATGAGCAACCTGATGTGATAAGCATATAAACGAGAGAACCGTCCCTCACAGCTGAAATACTTCATGATCAATTTCGTTAGTGGAGCATATTCATCCTTTAGATATCGGAATGGAAACACTCCCTTGAGCTGCCTCAAGAAACCGGTTTTAATGTATGGCTCATAATGCTGCCGATCAATCTTCTTCCTCTTGGTCCATGGTTCCCCAATGTTTGGTATGCTGGTTGCCAGTGAGACAGATACTGGTGTAAGTGTGAAGGTGACACCGGCTAAGGTAGCTTGATCTCCATGTAAATGCAGCACAAATAGACAAGCCAACTCATGATGAAATTGAACATTAGCCACCTTTTGACAAAACTCATAGCATGACTGATGCTGGAAACAAAACATGGCAAGAGGGCAGGCCTATAATTCAGTGAGGGTGACTAGTTCTTCTCTGATATGTCTACCTTCTCTATGAGGCCTCTGGGGTGCATGTTCCTCCATGGGGGAGTCACTTTGGGTTTCCATTTCATAATCCGATGAATGCTCAGATGCCATGACTGCTGTTTTTCAAACTGCCTTGGAGAAAAAGATGCTGGTGTAGGAAAACTATGCTGAACTGCTCTTTTAGTGATGTGTTCAAATTCTACCACCAAGGGGAAACAAATGAAACAAGGGACTGTTAGGAAGAGGGAAATTAGTAAGCGATTAGGGACTATTGGGACTATATGGATTAGGGAAATGTATGAGGGTTTTAAGGGATTTGATGTAGGATTTGATGTGTAGGGTTAGGAATTGTTGTGTAGGGTTTGAGGTGTGAGATTGGAGAATTTGGGACAAAGCATTTAGGAGAAGGAATTAATGAGCTTAGAGGGGTACGAAATTAGGGAATGATAAAAACAGGGGAGGAATGGGAAGGAGGATGACTTTGGTAACAAAACATTGATTTTGAAACCCATAGCAATTTTCCTTTTGAGGTAGGGTTTAATATTTTTGTTTCAATCGTTATCATCCATAAACCACCATAACGTATCACAAAATTGGATGAAATACCAAGATAAGGACCCTACGTGGCAAATCCACGCAAGTTATGGGCAATTTGGAGAAATTTCAAGCAAATTCGGGCTTTCAGGTGTATGCGCCGCGCTACATACCCAATGCATCGCGTCATCCCAGTGCACCGCACCTGTGTTAATTTACACTGTGTGGTTTCTCCTAGTGCGCCGTGCCTCCCCAATGCACGGCGCCACCTGCTCAATGCGCCGCGCCGGCCAAGTTTCCTCCAACTTCACCCAAATCGCACACTAACTCAACCAATTTGTTTTGAGTGGCTTCTCTTTGGTCTTGGAATGCAAATGACATTGATCTTCATGAAAATATCTTTATAAAGACATGGATTTTATTTTTGACTCTCCAAGTCCCATCTTTGTAATGTTTTGGCATTGGCACTTTTTCCATTTTAATACAACTCTGTTTTTAAATTTCCTTTTTGATTTTTTGACAGAAATGATGAAATTATTGGCAATTTTTTGCAGGGATAGCTGACATGGAATTTGGAAAAGGAGACTAGGGCTGCGCCTGAAGAATTCAACAACTGAAAAACTTTTGAAAATTATTACGAAAACGAAATGTTGAATTTTCTTCAAAACAGGGTTTTGAAGAAAAGTCATAATCCATCCATATGATGATGAAAATATTTGAAATAACAACTTATTAAGAACCTCCCTCATGAGTCTGCTGGCATTATTAGAAATTGTTGAAGACCAAATTGACTAACCCTAGACCTAATGACCGAAATGACTCTTGTGATCTAGAAACTCAAACAGGACTGTAAGTGACTTTAAAACTTGATTTTGATGAACAGACCTGAGCTAGCATGCATAAGGCATGAGGGGTAATGAATGACAAGACCCTTCCGTCAGATTTATGGCATGCTCCTAGCGGAATGCAACTGAGTGAATCAAGCGAGACACCTAAAAAATGAAATGCAAAAAGAGAAATGATCTCTGATGGAGGGATGTAAAGACCAACTCTAACAGGTCCTTTACATGATAGTCCAATTCTTCTACTCTTTTTCCTTGACTTAAAGTTGCATATACATCTTTAAATTCTATATCTTGAGCATATTGTTCAATGTAACTTTCATGTAACACAGAATTATGCTTAAGTATAGTAGATGTATTTATAATTGGTCTAGATAACATGTCTGCAACTTTATTATGTATACCCTTTTTATATCTGATGACTAAATTAAACTGTTGTAGAAAACCCATCCATCTGTAGTGTCTTGATTGTTGCAACTTAGTTTGGGAGTGTAGATATTGAAGTGATTGATGATCAGTATGTATTACTGTCTCTTTGCCCATTAAATAATGTTTCCACTTTTTCAAACTCTGAACTAATGCATACAATTCTTTGTCATATGTAGGATAGTTAACTACTGCAGAATTAAATGTCTTAGAATGATGACATATGGGTTTACCATGCTGTGTCAACACTGCTCCCATGGCATGGTCACTGGCATCTATTTGGATCTCAAATGTTCTTTGATGATCATGCAGTGCTAGTACAGGTGTTGTACTAATCTTTTCTTCCAAGGTGTCGAAGGCTTTCTGATGTTTGCCACCCCACTGAAACACCTTGGTCAATCCTGTCAAAGCATGTAAGGGAGCTAGAATTGAGGAAAACTTAGAAATGAACTTCCTCCAATATTGTGTTGCCCCTAAGAAGCTTCTCACTTTTGTAGCAGACTTGGATTTAGGCCAGTTCACAATGATTGCCACTTTAGAGGGATCTATCTTCAATTCACCACCCCCTACTATATGACCCAAATAATTCATAGATGTTTTGCCAAATTCACACTTTGAGAGTTTAACACGAAGTTTTTCTCTTTTCAAAACATCTAATGTCTGCTTAACATGCATTAGTGTCAGTATCTTCATCCCTCCATCAGTGATCAAATTCTCTTGTTGCTTTACATGTTAGGTGTCTTACCCAATTAGCTGCATTCCATTAGGGTCATGGATCATCTGATGGTAGTGGCATATTATACATTTTCCCTCATATTATTTACCTGCTAGCCCATTTTCATACATCTAGATCATTTGCAATCATTTTTTGTATTTAAATCTGCAAAAGTCATGTTTAGGGTTTTAGGTCTCATTAGGTCTAGGGTTTTGTCAATAAGGTCTTGTAAACACTCAATAACGGTTAGCAGGTGCATGAGGAGGTCAAATAAAGTCTCAGCAACAATAATTTCCATAATCACATGCTCAGTGATTGATTTTTTCTCAAAACCCTGTTTTGAGGAAAAGCAGAGTTTTTTATGCTTTCATGTACAAATTTGATGTAATTTCATTTTTTCCACATGTAATAACTTCAAAGGCAGCCCTGGTCACCTTGCCAAGCCTCTGCAACTCCACCAACTACAAAGAAAACAAAAATTCAAAGATTTTAGTCCATCAAAGGAAAAAAATAAAGCAAACTGCCCAAAAAACAGAGTTTTAAAAGAAAGTCAAAATCAAACATTCGAAGAGTGGGTTTTTGTAAATGAAAAGTCAAAACTATATGTATATAAACTATTTTTCATGTTTAAAAAGTTCATTTGTGTCCAAGGGAGAAAGAGTGAGCAATTGAAAAGTCGTGTTGAAGCAAAGGAGGCAAAAGTCGTAGTAAGTTTGGCATTCTCACTGGCGCGGCGCACTAGGGTTGGAGCGTTGCGCACTCATCTAGCGTGGCGCATTAGGCAGTGATTTGCAGTTTAATTTTATAACTGACGCGGTGCATTGAGAAAGCGCAGTGCACTTGTGAGGTGGCGTGGCGCACAGGACTGCAAGGCCCAATTTCACTCACAACCTCTTCCAAACTCACAAAATTGCTAAATCCTCAATGGTCCAAGTAAGTTAACATTCCTTCATGGCCAATGAATGAGTTTTTCTTGGTGTTTATGATGATTTAATGGGAAAAAATTGAAACCCTACCTCCTTGTATTGCTTGTTAGAAAAACAATTGCATAGGGTTTACATTTTGCATAGTTTGCTAGTAAATTCCACTCCTAAACATTTTCACTCCATTACTCCCTTACTCCCTCACTCCCCCACTTCATTTTCTCCCTCCCTTTTCATTCATATTCCCTATTCCCTATTCCCCATATCCCTAAACTATTAACCCTAAATCCCTAATGCCACTATCCCAAGCCCTAGTCAAATATCCCCAAACCCTAATCATTATCCCAAAGCTTAAATATTATTCCCTAAACCCTTTAAATGCCCCAAAAACCTATCAGCAACATTCCCAAACCCCTCATACACATTCCCTCCACAGTCCTTATCATCAGTCCCTGTCTTTTAGCAGCAAACACCTATTGTCACTATAAAATCTCTTCATACTCATCTAAGAAACATCAAGCATTGGCAAACATGGAGTCAATGTTGGCATTTTGGCACAGGTGTGGCGCTACGATACAGGTGTTGTCCTTGATGGCAACTCTCTTTGATGAAAGATCTCAGTCCAGACTACAAGTATGAAGAGAAATTTCATATACGCAGGTTCATTAAGCCCAAGTTGCGTATACACGCAGGTACGCTATATACTAAGTCGCGGATACGCAGGTTCGCTATATACGTAGTCGTGTATGCACGCAGCTTCATGAACAGAAAAGGGCGTACATGTCGAGAAGCTTCCCTTTGGTCCGTGGTAGTTAGTCCTCGGTACTTGAGCCTATGTCTTTGGACCAAAGTATCTCGACAGACGTGTTGATCCCTAGTTTTAAAGTTGATGGTATTGTATTTCTATGGTTTTGGCCCTTGGTATTGAGCAAGGCCTAAGGCTATATAAGGAGAAGAAGATCATTAGGCAAATACAATTGAAAAGTCTTGAATATCTGAAAAAGAAAGAGTTCTGGTATGCAGTTTCTGGGTTGCTTGATCTAAGCTAAGGAGAGATCACACCGGTTGATAGAAGACTAGATCTAAGGATAGATCGGGATCTAATGGTTTGAAATGCACTATTATGATATGGTTGATTATGCGTATTTCTAGATCTGCATACTGACACAATGTTATGTTCTGGGTCTAACTGATGTCTGGTACAGCTGCAAGTTAAGAGAATTTATTTTTAGATCTGTACGCAGGTTGTCTTTGGTAAAAGCGCGTGTATACGCAGGTTTCTCTCATTGAAGTAGCGTATATCTTTTTGAAGTTTGATTTTTGGGGTTGCAGTTGGGTCTGACTGCTATTGCAGAGTTCTGTAGTCTGCTCTGTGTTCTGGTGACTGGTGCTGACAGGGTTTCAGTGGTTCAAAGATTGATGATGCTAGTATTGGTTGTTTTGTGCTTCAATGATTTGTCATGAAATTTGAATGAATTGTGGTCTTGAGATTGTAATGTTGTGCTTCAGGAATATCCAGTCTGAAAATGTATGAAAAGTGGTACCTGAAGGAAAGAAGATTGTAGGCCAGCACCTACGTACTAGTATCTTAGCTAGTACAAGAGCAAAGGGGGTTGGAGCTCCCTTCCAAGGAAGTTTGGAGAACGAGAGAAGGTTGAAGCCTTCAACAGGTTGTAGCCTGCGTACTGGTATAAGGCTGCACCAGTACAAAAGATTGTAAACTGAAGTTTCATATTAAAGAAAGATAGAGACGACTTGCAGCAGGTGGTTTTCACCCACATTGGGTTTCCACCTTATATCATGGTGTTCATGTGTGTGTTTTCTGTGTGATGATCTGTTCTGTTATACTGCACCTGTTTTACTATCATGGTTAATAATGTCCAGATGCATTTACTGAAGATAAGCTACTGAATCATAAGTTTTCTTGTTATACGCTGGTTTCTTTAGACACAGTAGCGTGTACACGCTGTTTCACTTAACTGAAGTAGTGTATATGTTTATGAGCATAAATGAAAAAGTTTTTCTGATAATAATGATTCACCCCCCCTCTCAGTATTATTTCCAACAATTGGTATCAGAGCAGGTCCTTCAGAGAAGCTTGATCGCTTGAAGGTAGATCGTTCATCATGAGCAACTATGAGAGAGAAGCATCAATCAGGCCACCGGTTTTTGATGGGACAAACTTCAATTATTGGAAGGTAAGAGTTACTGCCTATCTTCAATCTCTTGGTACAGAAGTTTGGGACATCGTAGAGACAGGCTACACTTTTCCTTCAGCTACTCCTACAGATGCAGACGAGAAAAAGAAATATGAAACAAATGCGAAAGCAGTCAGTACTCTATTGGGATGTATATCCCAATCGGAATTCATGAAGGTAATGCGCTATAAATCTGCAAAAGAAATATGGGACAAGATTGTCACAAGCTATGAAGGAGACGAACAGGTAAAGCGTGCTAAACTTCAAACTCTCAGGATTAAGTATGAGACTCTCAGAATGTATATTGATGAAAGTGTGGCTAACTATTTCCTTAGAGTTGATGAGATTGTTAATTGCATGAAAAACTTGGGTGAAGAAATAAAATAGGCTATTGTGGTTGAAACGGTTCTAAGATCATTGTCCCCCAAATTTGAATCTAAAGTGTCTGCAATAGAAGAAAAGGAAAATCTACGAATTCTTACTATGTCTCAGCTTCATGGAATTCTAACTGCTTATGAAATGAGAAAGGGAGGTCCATCAGACAGAAAAGAAGCTGCTTTCAAGGCTTCAGGCAAAGGAGATTATTATGAAGCAAGTCACATGCCAGAAGATGAAGAAGAAGAATCAAATTTTGTCAGAAATCTTCAAAGGGGTTCTGGAAGGTTCAGAGGTAAGTTACCTTTTAAATGCTTTGCTTGTGGAAGAGTAGGTCATTATGCTGCCAGATGTCCTCACAAAGATAAGAATGACAAGGGAAAGGAACCTGTTAAATGGAACAAGAAACAAAATGAAAAGAAGAAAAGCTATTACACTCATGAAGATAGTGATGGTCTTTCAAATAGTGATGAAGATGAACAAGGTAATAGATATAAACTTTTAATGGCTTTTGAAGATGATGACTACGTGGATGCTATAGATGTAGAAGGCTTTTGTGAAGAAATGAAAGATCTCAAAGTTTGCTTAGAAGAGAAGAGTGCTATTATTGATTCTCTACAATGTCAACTAGCTGAAAAGGAAAAACATCTTGAAAAATTGGAATGTGAGATTGTTTGTCTTAGAAAGGAGATTGAGAAAACAAAAGCGATTAATCTTAAATTTGTTAAAGGATCTGAAACCTTGGATGAGATTATCAATGTGCAGCGATCTCCTTTGATCAAGACAGGTCTTGGATATAATGGAGAAACATCTCAAGCCTCTACCTCTAAAAGTTATCGTGATGCAGCAAGGAGAAGCGAGCAAAGGCCAAATAAAAGTCATCAGGTGAATCAAGGATAGTTTACCTCAAGAACAAATAAAGACCATCAAGAAATTCGGGGACAAACTGCCTTAAGGACAAACAAAAGCTAAAATCAGCCACAGGTAAAATCTTCCCAATTTGCTCCAAGAATGAATGTGAATAGAAGCTACAATCGGTTGGATGATAGATCTGATTATCGCAGAAGTTTCTTTAATGGCCAATGCTTTTCTTGCCATAACTTCGGTCACAAAGCAGCTCAATGTGTTGCCTACAAGACAATCATGACTAGAGAAGCTCAAAAGCAAGGGAGAATGACTGGAACCATGAAAAGGACTTATAACAACTTTTCGGTTCTTGAAAATGAAATTGAATGCTCTATTTGTAATAACTTTGGTCATGAATACTCTGAATGCAGGAGCAGGTTCCAGAAGACAACTCAGAAGGAACAAACCTCAAATGTCAGAACATGGAGAATAAAGGAACCGCAACCAGAAAGATGTGGGATAGCCTTTTATGCAGAAGGTCAAGAAAGTCTATGGTACATTGACAGCGGATGTTCGAAGCATATGACAGGGGACAAAGAAAAGCTTGAGTCATATACCGCATTAGAAAAGGGGAAAAAAGTTTCTTTTGGAAACGATATCTCTGCAGCCATAAAAGGAAAAGGTGTTGCTCCATTGAAAGAGAAGGTCAAAGCTGGAAATGTTTTGTATGTTGATGGATTGAAGCATAACCTTCTGAGTGTCAGTCAGATGTGCGATCAAGGAACATAGGTAATATTTAGATCAAATGGATGTTGTGTTCGTGATCTTGATACAGGTAAAACAGTGATCAAAGGAAGAAGGACTCCAAATAATCTATACATATTTGAAGAAGGACCACAACAATGCTATTTGAGCAAGGATGATGAACACTGGCTATGCCATTGGAGGTTGGGGCATCTAAGCTTTTCACAAATAAGGAAAGCATGCAAATATCAGGCAGTTCGTCATCTTCCAGATATCAAAATTCCAGACAACACTATATGCAAATCTTGTCAGTTTGGGAAGCAAACCAGAACTAACTTTCCAGAGAAGGAAGGATCAGCCAGCATACCTCTTGAGCTAGTCCATACAGATGTATGTGGTCCATTTAGGAAAAGGACACCTCGAGGAGAAGAATATTTGATATTATTCATTGACGATTTCTCTAGGTTTGTCTGGTTAGGGCTTATGAAGCACAAAGATGAAGCATTCGAAAAATTCAAATCCTTCAAAGCCTTGGTTGAAAATGAATCAGGACACAAAATTAAGTGCCTCAGATCTGACAGAGGTGGGGAGTTTACCTCAAATGAATTTTTTGATTTCTGTGAAGAACATGGGATAAGAAGAGAATTCTCTACAGCTAGAACTCCTCAGCAAAATGGGGTGGTGGAAAGAATGAACAGAACAATCCAACAAATGGCTCGTGCTATGCTTGATGAATCAGGTACTCCCGCAACTTTCTGGGGTGAAGCTGCACATGCTGCGGTTATTATTCTTAACAAAACAAATGTCCGAGTAAACAGCACTCAAACACCTCATGAGCTCTGGAGTGGTGAGACTCCTTCGGTGAAGCACTTCAAAGTCTTTGGGAGCAAATGTTATATTAAGAATACTGATGAGCAACTTGGCAAACTTGAACCAAGAGCAGATGAAGGCATTCTTCTTGGTTATTCTCCACATAGCAAAGCATACAAGTGCTACAATAAAAGACTTGGCAGAATTGTTGACAGCATTGATGTAGTGGTTGATGAGAAGGGATATATTCCTAGGCAAGTTCGTCATGAAGACATTGAAGAAGATGAAGGCTACCCTCAAAGGCAGAATGATGAAGAAGAAGAACCTCAAGAAGAACCAGAGGAGCAGACAAGAATAGAAGAGAAGACTCCATCCAGATATGTTCAAAAGAATCATCCAGAATCTCAGATTGTGGGGCAGAAAGAAGCAGGAGTACAAACAAGAAGAAGAATTGCAGAAGCTTCAAGCTATTTTGCATTACTCTCTTCCACTGAACCACAAAGTGTGAAAGAGGCATGCAAAGATGAATGCTGGGTCAAAGCAATGGATGAAGAACTTGAGCAGATCGAAAAGAACAACACTTGGGAATTGGTTCCTAGACCAAAAGATAAAAATGTCATAGGGACAAAATGGGTCTTCAAAAATAAATTGAATGAAAATGGAGAAGTAATTAGAAACAAGGCCAGACTTGTTTGTAAAGGGTATGCGCAGCAAGAAGGAATAGATTTTGAAGAGACCTTTGCTCCTGTTGCAAGACTTGAGGCCATCCGAATGTTCCTTGCTCTCTCAAGCTTTCAAAACTTCAAGGTATTTCAAATGGACGTGAAATCAGCCTTTCTGAATGGAGACTTAGAAGAAGAAGTATATATTGAGCAGCTAGATGGTTTCATTCTTGGGAATGATCCAAACCTTGTATGCAGATTGAAAAAGGCTCTCTATGGTCTCAAACAAGCTCCAAGGGCTTGGTACTATCGATTGGACAAATATCTTCACCAACAAGGCTTTTCAAAAGGATCAGCAGATAGCAATCTCTATATAAAAGTTGAAAATAACAAATTGCTAATACTTGTTGTTTATGTAGATGATATTATCTTTGGCAGCAATGAAGAGACTATGAGTCAAAACTTTGCCTTGGTTATGCAGAAAGAATTCAAAATGTCACTAGGAGAATTGACATACTTTCTTGGATTGCAAATCCAACAAAATGAAGGAGGCATCTTCTTGTCTCAAACCAAGTACCTCAAGCAGATCTTGAAGAAGTATGGCATGGAAGATTCAAAGCCAGTATGTACACCCATGGTTACAGGATGCAGCCTCAGTGCAAATGATGAATCAGCAGCAGTTCATCAACCAACTTATAGATCCATGATTGGGAGTTTGCTTTATTTGACAGGTACCCGACCAGACATCATGCATGCAGTCGGAATAGTTGGGAGATTTCAGGAAAATCCAAAGTAGACTCATCTTCAGGCAGTGAAGAGAATTTTCAAATATCTTCAAGGGACACAAAATTATGGATTATGGTATCCTAGAGATACAGATCTCACACTTCATGCTTATACAGATGCAGATTGGGCCGGAAGCGTGGATGACAGGAAGAGCACAAGTGGTGGTGCATTCTTTATGGGCTCCAGATTAGTATCTT
The DNA here is from genome assembly GCA_031772625.1 of Pinus tabuliformis. NCBI lineage: Eukaryota > Viridiplantae > Streptophyta > Pinopsida > Pinales > Pinaceae > Pinus > Pinus tabuliformis. The sequence continues at coordinate 176,877,119 of CM062818.1, forward strand.
GGTTCAGCAAGAAACAGAGTTCGATTGCCTTATCTACAGCTGAAGCAGAATATGTGGCTGCGGAATCTTGTTGCACACAACTTCTTTGGATGATGCAGACCTTGAAGGATTTTCAAATCACTTGCACTTCACCAGTCTCTATCTTATGTGATAATACAAGTGCAATCAGCGTTTCAAAGAATCCAGTCATGCACTCAAAGACCAAGCACATACCAATCAAGTACCATTTTCTTCGGGAACAAGTGCTTGAGCAGAAGGTCAAGTTGGATTATGTTCCTTCTAAGGAACAAGTTGCTGATATTCTCACAAAACCACAGCCCAGGGAAACTTTTGAATATCTCAGACAAAAGCTGGGAGTAGTTGATGCTTCATCATGCTGTTGAAGCTTTTCTGTTCTACAGAAAAGTTGGTATACGCAAGTTACGTAAGGGATATCCGCGTATATACGCAGATTTATGCTGGGAAAGTCGCGTGTATGACGTGCGCGTGTTGTAGAAAGCATATCCACGTACACACGCTGTTTTATGGAGGAGAAGTCGCGTATATGGAGTTCTGAACAGCAAGGGCAGACTCTGGTTGGAGAAGGTCTGAGATGGGTATGCCAGAATTCTTCAGGCACAGTTTCAGGGGGTGCAGCAAGCACAGGTTCAGGGGGAACAGCTTAAAGTCTCATAAAGCATTGTTGGCATTTAGATGCTTTTGGTTCTAGTACACAACTGTTGTTGATTTTAGGAGAAGGAGCTCAGAAGGAAATCTTGGTCGCTGATCTAAAAGATGTTTATCAGATGCTGCTTGTGACTTTCATAAGTCTTGGTCTAGATTTGTTGTCTCTATGTCATGTATCTCTTTTATCTCTTTTATGGTGTCAAGGTCATGTAACGGCCTATGTTGGTTTCCCCACTATGCCTGGGATGAATGATGTAATATAATTGGTTGTTATATGTAACTTTCTGATGTATCCCCTCTTGGAGTATGGATGTATGTATTGAGTCTTTTGGTGATAGGAAGGTCTTGGTTCTTTTGAAGAACATCTTTTGCAGATATTGCCTACAGTCAGGGGGAGCATGTTTCAGCACAGCCAAGCAGAGATATCAGCATGTACTCAGGGGGAGCACAGCCCTTTGCCCTTGATGACAAAGGGGGAGAATGGTTCTAAGGATCTTGGGGTTGCCATCAAGTCCAAAGGGGGAGATTGTTGGCATTTTGGCACAGGTGTGGCGCTACGATACAGGTGTTGTCCTTGATGGCAACTCTCTTTGATGACAGATCTCAGTCCAGACTACAAGTATGAAGAGAAATTTCATATACGCAGGTTCATTAAGCCCAAGTTGCGTATACACGCAGGTACGCTATATACTAAGTCGCGGATACGCAGGTTCGCTATATACGTAGTCGCGTATGCACACAACTTCATGAACATAAAAGGGCGTACATGTCGAGAAGCTTCCCTTTGGTCCGTGGTAGTTAGTCCTCTGTACTTGAGCCTATGTCTTTGGACCAAATTATCTCGACAGACGTGTTGATCCCTAGTTTTGAAGTTGATGGTATTGGATTTCTATAGTTTTGGCCCTTGGTATTGAGCAAGGCCTAAGGCTATATAAGGAGAAGAAGATCATTAGGAAAATACAATTGAAAAGTCTTGAATATCTGAAAAAGAAAGAGTTCTGGTATGCAGGTTCTGGGTTGCTTGATCTAAGCTAAGGAGAGATCACACCGGTTGATGGAAGACTAGATCTAAGGACAGATCGGGATCTAATGGTTTGAAATGCACTATTATGATATGGTTGATTATGCGTATTTATAGATCTGCATACTGACGCAATGTTATGTTCTGGGTCTAACTGATGTCTGGTATAGCTGCAAGTTAAGAGAATTTATTTTTAGATCTGTACGCAGGTTGTCTTTGGTAAAAGCACGTGTATACGCGGGTTTCTCTCATTGAAGTAGCGTATATCTTTTTGAAGTTTGATTTTTGGGGTTGCAGTTGGGTCTGACTGCTATTGCAGAGTTCTGTAGTCTGCTCTGTGTTCTGGTGACTGGTGCTGACAGGGTTTCAGTTGTTCAAAGATTGATGATGCTAGTATTGGTTGTTTTGTGCTTCAATGATCTGTTATGAAAGTTGAATGAATTGTGGTCTTCAGATTGTAATTTTGTGCTTCAGGAATATCCAGTCTGAAAATGTATGAAAAGTGGTACCTGAAGGAAAGAAGATTGTAGGCCAGCACCTACGTACTAGTATCTTAGCTAGTACAAGAGCAAAGGGGGTTGGAGCTCCCTTCCAAGGAAGTTTGGAGAACGAGAGAAGGTTGAAGCCTTCAGCAGGTTGTAGCCAGTGTACTGGTATAAGGCTGCACCAGTACAAAAGATTGTAAACTGAAGTTTCATATTAAAGAAAGATAGAGACGACTTGCAGCAGGTGGTTTTCACCCACATTGGGTTTCCACCTTATATCATGGTGTTCATGTGTCTGTTTTCTGTGTGATGATCTGTTCTGTTATACTGCACCTGTTTTACTATCATGGTTAATAATGTCCTGATGCATTTACTGAAGATAAGCTACTGAATCATAAGTTCTCTTGTTATACGCTGGTTTCTTTAGACACAGTAGCGTGTACACGCTGTTTCACTTAACTGAAGTAGCGTATATGTTTCTGAGCATAAATGAAAAAGTTTTTCTGATAATACTGATTCACCCCCCCTCTCAGTATTATTTCCAACAGTCAAATTCTTCTTATGATAGAAATGAGGAAACAGTCAGTGACTCCTTCAAAGAAATTCATGCACCAAGGAGACCTCACAAGAGTGGAAAACATAACCGGGAGGAGCCTACTACACTTACTGAGCTGTTGTCTTGCCCTCTTGTTGTAACTGTTGGGTGTGGAGCCTGATTATCTTCTATATTCAAAGGTATCGCCACATTGGACCCCAGTTCAAAATGGGGGCGGCAATGCCGCCCGTAAATATTTGCTGCAGGTGGGGTCCAGGGGGGGGCGACTGCGACCTTTGGGAGCCCCCCCCCTCACGGGGGGTTTCGGGGGCAGCACCCCCGAAGCTACAAACAACTGTAAAATTGCCTTGTAAAAGTATAGTAATTTCTAGTCAATCTGGGCCGTTCATTAGGCGGATGATCTGACGGTAGAACTTATGTTTAGTTTAGGGTTTTTTGCCCTAGAAGGCAACCCCTCTCTTTGTATGAGGGTATTGTATTTGAGGCTGTGTGATAGATGTGTATTCTGTGAGTAGGAAATAGAGAGGTGAGACTGTGAGAGAAAACAGAGGATATTACAGCGGATCTGCTGTAGGTTGTGTCTCTTCATTTTGCTGGATAATAGAAAGGAAGGACTAGCTGTTTGGGGTGGACGTAGCCCAAACTGGGTGAACCACGTATATCTGTGTCTCTCTTGTTTTATGTGTTTTCTGTGTTTATATTTCTGCAATATTTTATGTGTTCCATTGCTCCATAATATATAATTTCTAACAACTGGTATCAGAGCCGAAGGTCTATTGGGCTGATAAACTCACAGGAAAGAAGGGTTCCTAGTTCGAGTGGGAGCAATGGCGGAATATGGTAAGTTTAGGGTCGAGAAATTTAACGGACAAAACTTCTCGCTGTGGAAGATGCAGATGGAAGATTATCTGTATCAGAAAGATCTATACCTACCATTGGGCGGAAAATCAAAGATGCCAACGGGTATGACAGATGAAGAATGGAACCTTCTCGATAGAAAGGCACTCGAAACAATACGGTTGTGCCTTGTTGCGTCAGTCGCCTTCAACATTTCGAAGGAAACCACAACAGAGGGTTTGATTCAGGCGTTGTCGAAACTATATGAAAAACCCTCGGCCTCAAACAAGGTATTTCTTATGAAACGATTATTTAATATGAAGATGTCGGAAGGTGGATCTGTTGCAGACCATTTAAATGATTTTAATACAGTTACAAGTCAGTTAAGTTCTATAAGGGTAAACTTTGATGATGAAGTTAGAGCTCTGTTATTCTTGTGCTCATTACCAGAAAGTTGGAATGGTTTGGTAATGGCCATTAGTAACTCTGTTTTTGGATCTAGTACTTTAAAGTTTGATGATGTTGTCGGTGCTATCCTTAGCAAGGAAATGCGACAAAAAAGCTCTGGTGAGACATCGGGAAATGCTTTGAGTGCAGAGTCTAGAGGAAGAAAAATGGAAAGAGGAAAGAGCTCAGGATATCATAGTAAATCAAGGAAAGGCAGATCCAAGTCCAGATTGGGGATAGTGTGCTGGAAATGTGGAAAGAAAGGACACCTAAAGAAAGACTATAGATCTCAAAAGGGAAAAGAAGGAGATGCACAGCAAGAAAACAATCATGAAGCAAATGTGACAGGTGAGGTGTTACAAGATGCTTTGATTCTTTCTTTCGAAAATATTACTGATTCCTGGGTGGTAGATTCAGGAGCTTCATTCCATGCCACACCTGATAAGAAATACTTTCATGACTATGTTCAAGGAGATTTTGGACAAGTTTGTCTGGGTGATGATAAACCCTGTAAAATCGTTGGAATGGGTAAGGTTCTTGTAAAACAGCAGAATGGAAACCAATGGCTATTAAAGGAGGTAAGGCATGTTCCAGATCTAAAGAAAAATCTGATTTCGACAGGGCAGTTAGGTGGTGAAGGTTGTGTGACAACTTTCATAGATAAAGCTTGGAAGGTAACCAAAGGAGCCCTGGTAATAGCAAAAGGCGAAAAGGTTGGTACATTGTATTTATGCAATGGTATTTCTAACTCTGTTAATGCTTTAACTTCCAAAGCAGCAGATGCAACATTATGGCATCATAGGCTCAGACACATGAGTGAAAAGGGGATGAGTATTCTTCACTCAAGGAATTTGTTGCCAGGTTTGAAGAATGTTGATTTGGACTTATGTGAGAATTGCATTTATGGAAAACAGAAGAGAGTCAGATTTCTCAGAGTTGGGAAAGAAAAGAAGAATGAAAAATTATAGCTTGTGCATACAGATGTATGGGGACCTGCTCAGGTATCATCTCTCGATGGCTCTCATTATTATGTTACTTTTATTGATGATGCAACTAGAAAAACTTGGATTTATTGTATTAAGAATAAATCTGATGTATTTGATACTTTCAAGAAATGGAAAGCTTTGGTTGAGATTGAGATAGGAAAGAAATTGAAGTGTCTTAGATCAGACAATGGAGGTGAATATTGCAGCAAAGAGTTTGATAGGTACTTTTCAGAGGATGGAATTCGCAGAGAGAAGACAGTTCCAAGAACACCACAAGAAAATGGTGTGTCAGAAAGGATGAACAAAACAATCGTGGAGCGTGCAAGGTACATGAGATTGCATGTAGGATTGCCTTTATAGTTTTGGGTAGATGCTGTAGATACTGTTGTTTATCTAATAAACAGAGGGCCTTCAAGTTCCTTGGATGGTGGTGTTCCAGAGGAAGCATGGACAGGTAAAAAGGTAAACTACTCTATTTTAAAGCCTTTTGGTTGTGAGGCCTTTGTCCATATTGATAAAGAAAATAGAACAAAGCTTGAGGCAAAGTCAAAGAAATGTACCTTTATTGGATATGGTGTTAATGATTTTGGTTATCACTTATATGATTACGAAAAATCACAAAATCATTAGGAGAAGAGATGTAATATTCAATGAAAAGGTCTTGTATAAGAATCAGTTGCAGGAAAAGAAACAGGAAAAGGAAAACAAGGAATACGCAGTTCTTGATGAAATCACTGAAAAAGTAAAGGTGCTTGAAAATAATAATAATCAACAACAACAACCACCACAACAACAACAGGCACCTTAAACACCTGAAAGTGGTGTTAGAAGATCTACCAGGATAAGTAGACCCCCTGAACGATACTCTCCTTCATTATATTATTTATTGTTGACTGATTCCAGTGAACCCGAATGTTATGAAGAAGCAATGCAGGTTGAAAGCAGGAAGAAGTGGGAAGTAGCCATGGAAGAAGAGATGGACTCCTTAATGCATAACCAGACTTGGGATTTAGTCAGGTTGCCTGTAGGAAAAACTACATTGAAGAATAAATGGGTTTACAGGCTGAAGGAAGAAGATGGAGGAAAACAAAGGTATAAAGATAGACTTGTGGTGAAGGGGTTTGCACAGAAGAAAGGTATTGATTTTGATGAAATATTTTCTCCTGTTGTTAAAATGACTTCAATCAGAACTATTTTAAGTCTTGTAGCAGCTGAAGATTTGCATCTTGAGCAGTTAGATGTAAAGACAGCCTTTTTCCATGGGGATTTGGAGGAAGAGATATATATGCAGCAACCACAAGGATATGAGGTGAAAGGGAAGGAGAAACTAGTGTGCAGGTTGAAGAAGAGCTTGTATGGCTTAAAACAGGCTCCAAGGAAGTGGTATCTAAAATTTGACAAGTTTATGTTTGAACAAGGTTATACTAGATGTCACTCTGATCATTGTGTTTATTTGAAAAAGCAAAATTATGGCAGCTATATTATATTTTTATTATATGTAGATGACATGCTTGTTGCAGGATCTAACATGCAGGAAATAAATGTGCTCAAAAGAAAATTGGCAAATTCATTTGCAATGAAGGATTTGGGAGCTGCAAAACAAATCCTTGGTATGAGAATAACTAGAGACAGGAAAAATCGTAAATTAACATTGTCTCAGAATGAGTACATACAAAAGGTGTTGAAAAGATTTAACATGCACAATGCAAAACCAGTTAGTACACCTTTTGCTAGTCATTTCAAACTTAGCAAGGAAATGTGCCCAAAGACACAAGAAGACATGGATTACATGTCTAAAGTTCCATATGCATCAGCAGTTGGAAGCTTAATGTATGCAATGGTCTGCACAAGGCCTGATATTGCACATGCAGTGGGAGTTGTAAGCAGGTACATGAACAATCCAGGAAAGGAACATTGGATGGCAGTGAAATGGATCCTCAGATATTTGAAAGGTACCACAAATCAAGCATTATGCTTTGGTGGTTCAAACATCTCCCTACAAGGATATGTTGATGCAGATATGGCAGGTGACAAAGATAATAGGACGAGCACTACAGGATATGTATTTACTGTTGGAGGAATAGCTGTCAGTTGGGTTTAAAAAATCCAAAGTGTTGTTGCACTTTCAACAACAGAAGCAGAGTATGTTGCTGCTACAGAGGCTAGTAAAGAAATGATTTGGTTACAAAGGTTTATGGGTGAATTGGGTAAGGAGCATGATATGGGCACATTATACAGTGATAGCCAAAGTGCCATTCATCTCGCAAACAACTCAGCATTTCATTCCAGGACTAAACACATATAGCTCAAGTACCATTTCATACGATCAGTGTTGGAAGATGGAGAGTTGAAGCTGGAAAAGATACACACTAGCCAGAATCCTGCAGATACGCTAACAAAAGTTGTAACCAGGGAGAAACTGAGAATATGCTCAGTTTCAATTGGTCTTCAAGGATGACGATGAAGATGAGAAACAGCCAGGTCCAAAGAGGAGTCATTGTTCAGCAAATGGAGCAGTGGTGGACTTGCTACAATCAGTCTCCAAGAGGGAGATTGTTGGGTGTGGAGCCTGATTATCTTCTATATTCAAAGGTATCGCCACATTGGACCCCAGTTCAAAGTGGGGGCGGCAACGCCACCCGTAAAATATTCGCTGTAGGGGGGGTCCAGGGGGGGCGGCTGCGACCTTTGGGAGCCCCCCCTGGTGGGGGGTTTCGGAGGCAGTGCCCTCGAAGCTAAAAACAGCTGTAAATTGCCTTGTAAAAGTATAGTAATTTCTAGTCAATCTGGGCCGTTCATTAGGCGAATGATCTGACGGTAGAACTTATGTTTAGTTTAGGGTTTTTTGCCCTAGAAGGCAACCCCTCTCTTTGTATGAGGGTATTGTATTTGAGGATGTGTGATAGATGTGTATTATGTGAGCGGGAAATAGAGAGGTGAGACTATGAGAGAAAACAAAGGATATTACAGCGGATCTGCTGTAGGTTGTGTCTCTTCATTTTGCTGGATAATAGAAAGGAAGGACTGGCTGTTCGGGGTGGACATAGCCCAAACTGGGTGAACCACGTATATCTGTGTCTCTCTTGTTTTATCCGTTTTCTGTGTTTATATTTCTGCAATATTTTATGTGTTCCATTGCTCCATAATATATAATTTCTAACAGTAACATGCTTCCAACATCAATCTTGCTACCAATTTTGTGAGATGGTGGAAAGAGTCAAATACCACCATGAACTTGCCAGACTTTTTGTGCTCCATCTTCACAATGGCCAAGTCAATTTGGCAGGTGTGACATTCACTTTAACACTTGAGATTATTGCTCAAGCAACCGGTATTCCAAATGTAGGTGAGTAGTGGAATAAGAGGCAACTGGTAGATAGAGATAATTATGAGCCTTACATCAAGGCTGGTTTTCAGAGACATGTCAGTAGAGTTTTTTCTTTCAAGTATCAATAGGACACATATGCTCCCTTGATGAAACTCATAATTAGATATTTCAGTTGTGAGGGCAGATTTTCTCATCTGTACGCCTATCATATCAGATTGTTGATGCACTTTACTAGGGTGAGGATGATGAAACTCCCTTATTTCATTTTCTGGAACATTGAGAAGATGAAAACCTTAGTGCAAAGGAAGCCTCCTCAGCAGCAGTATAACAACATATATCACTTTGCACTAATCAAAATTGTGGTCTTGCATCAGCTTGGTTTATTGAATATCTCATGGGAGAATTTTATTGCACATGAGGTCTTTATAGGTCCTCAAGTACCCCCATCAATTTTTCATGAGGCAGGAGAGCCTTCACATTAGCAGGAGGTTCATGCGAAATAAACCACTAGTGTGCCAGTGTTTGTTACATATTAAAAGGGCATTAGAAGGTTGTTTGCAACAGCAAAACGAGTACTATCTCCACCCGAGGTGGAAGGGGTCTCATTTCCTCCATCAACAGAGCAGGTACAAGACAAGGGCAAGCAGCCCTTGCATGATGAGGGACCTTTAGGCGGTCAAGAGGCAGATTTCATCCTCATTCAGGATGAGGACAGTGATTTGGGCTCATAAAGCTCAAAACTTAAAGAGATAATTCAGGAGCAGCAAGATGACACTCAGCATTTGTCTCTCAACTTGGAAAGAGCTAAGTGGATCATTAATTATTTGGAGCAGAGTAACAAACAGCTAGAAGATCAAAAAACCATTATGGAGCTCCAAAACATAAGGGCAAACCGGTAAGCTGCCAAGAGGAGGAAAATCAAATTGACCACACTTGAGCAAGAAATTCAAGCTGATAATGAATCTTGGCTTAAGAGGACAAACTTGCACTTGGAGAGGATGCTGGAGAAGGCCAACAATGATAAAAACATGTTGAGAAACATGGCATACCACTACTTGGCGAGAAACAAGGTGTGCCAAGCAAGAATCAGGAATTTGAAGGCCAAGTTGAAGAAAGCCATGAGGAAGAGAAAAGAGAAAGATAGACTCCAGATCTTGGCTGAGGCTTCCTTAGCCCAACACAACACCTGATGAGGAACACTCAACCCAAATTTCAAGAAATTTGGGAAACTTTTTGCAATTTTGAAATTTTTGGCCTAAAATTTAGGTTTTTCTACGTGATGCGCCACGCCACTTGGCGTGCGCTTTTGCTAGAGACCTCCTTTTGAGGAAAACTCAACATTTTTTGATTTTTCATGGAAAAATATGAATTCCCTCACATGGACAAGAAATTTTGACAGGTTTTGAGCTTCCAAAAAGGTCAAAAACACCTCAAAAATGACTTTTCTGCCCCTTTTTGGACACACAGGAAGCAGTGTTGGGAGAACTCCGTTTTGGAGGGGAAAATGGAGGCCAAATTTAGAAATTCCACCTATTCTGGAAAGTAGATAGGCATACCTTTCCAACAAGACCACTTGGAGAAACTTTGGTGCACAGGAAGGCCTCCAAAAGCAAATCCAAAGTAGCATGGCGCATAGGGAAATCAGTGCGACACATAGGATGAAATTTGCTCATTTTGGCCAAAAAACTTTGTTTTTCGCCTAGTTTCCTCACAGTTTGACTTTTCTCTTTCTAATAGTCAAAATAATGATGTAATTTAATGTGAATTGATGGAATTTGATGTAATTATGCTAAATTTTCACTCATAGAGGTATATTCATCACGAAAAAGTAGTTTGCAACTGAATGAATCAGTTTCCTAGGTTTTAGAGGCATGTTGTTCCACTGCCTACTTTTCATTTCTTAGTTTAGATCTTGTTGAAACAGCTCCTAAACTCATGAAATCGACCCATAAAGCCTAGCATGAGTTGTTTGATGCCTATATCTAGTAGTTTTTCAGTCATCGAGAAAGGTTGGACTCTTGTGAATGCTTTGAGCATTATTGTACAATCATTTTAGCAGTTTGGCAAAGGAATAGACCAGGGTTTGCAGCACTTTATGGGATTCTTGTGGAAAATTGATTTGGTATTTTGTTTCCTTCTGTAATTGTAAGTTTACATGTGTTTTTTGTATGCCATCACCTCTCTCTGTTCATCTTAACTAAATCAAACAAGGATAAAGGTAGAATTCATTAGATTTGCAGTGCTCTACCTAGGGCTTGTTTAGTTATTTATGTTTTTAGTTGTTTGAAGAGGATCCCTGAGACTTTCATGCCCTCTCCAACTCCTCACCAGTCTAAAATCTCTCCATCTCACTCAATTTGAAGTGCTAAACCATTTTCCTACCTTGCCCCATAGAGATCTCTGCAAGACTGTGTCCATTCCCCGGACCCAAATCTGCCCTTCACATTTGAGCCAGCAAAAATAAAATTAAATTCATTCAAACTCCTCAACTCACATACCTAGCCTAAAATTAGTCATCACATCAGTCATCTCAAGCTTCATTGATCAAATTTTCTTGATATTGACAAGGAGAGATCCCTCTCCCGACCTGGTAAGGCTAGCTACCAGGTTAAGCGTGGTTTGATGTTACCCTAGATCCTGCCTTTCTCAGCCTGAGGTAGATTTAGACCATAACAACATGCTTTAAGAGTTATTCCCACATTTTACTAAAAATCAGATGTCATCCAGATACACAATAACAAAATCATCAAGAAAAGGTCTGAGTACATCATTCATTAATCTCATGAAAGTAGCAAGAGCATTAGTTAAGCCAAAAGGCATAACCAACCACTCATACAATCCCTGCTTTGTCTTGAAGGTAGTCTTCCATGCATCTTGTTCTGCAAATCTAACCTAATGGTATCCACTGTGCAATTATAGCTTGGAAAAATAAACAACTTCTTTCAATTGATATAAGAGATCATCCATGTGAGGAAGGGAATAACGATTTTTTATTGTTATCTTATTCAGTGCTTGGTAATCAATGCACATTCTCCATGAGCCATCTTTCTTTCTCACCAAAATGATTGGTGACCCAAATGGTGATGTGCTAGGTCTGATGAACCCTTTCTTGAGCAACTCCTGCACCTGCTTCTTGATTTCAGCGTTCTCTAAAGCAGACAACCTGTACATTCCAATGTTAGGTAATGGAGCATCTTGCTGCAAAATAATATCATGTACTATTTCCTTTTTGGGTGGCCAACCTTTAGGTTCCTGAAACAAGATATCATACTCTGAAACAACCTTTTCTAAATCAGATTTTTGTTTATCATTACAACCCTCAAATACATTGGTTTTATCAGGTTTCGTTTCCTTTACAACCATCAGTAAGGATTGTTTACATGAATTTATCATTCGTTTCATATGCCCTGAGTTTATGAGAGTATAATTATTCTTGAGCTTATGAGCTCTTACAAAGTATTCGATTCCATCTTTAACAAGTAGATACTTGTTCTCAGCTCCATAGAAAATAGCTTTTCTGTCATACAAGTAAGGACTTCCTAAAACAATTCCACATATATCCAAAGGAATTATGTCTAACTCAAACTCATCTACAAATGCTAACCCAAAAGAAAATTTGAGTTTGCACTGTCTAGTCACTTGTAGTTGTGCTTTATCATTAAGCCATCCTAATCAGTATGGTTTCTTGTGAGGTGTAGTTACTAATCCCAACTTCTTTACAATTGCTTCAGAAATTAAATTTACTTGTGAGCCACTGTCAAACAAAGTATCAATCTGTTGATGTTTGGAAACAACTCGAATATGGAAAAGCTCATGACTTTTTCTCTCGTTTTCTTCATCAATAATAGATTAAGTAGAATTACTAGTAGATGTTTTAGAATTCTTACCTTTTATACCTGTGGCTGCAATAGTTGTTTCATCTCTTCATTCTGACCCAAAATCTTTCTGAATAGCTGCAACAGTCTTCTCTTCTTGCCCTCGAACTTCTTAGTTCTTACCTCTGGATGCAGAATCCAACAATGCTCATCATCATGCCCATCCTTTTTGTAGTGAGTGTATGATGCTTTTCTCTTCTGTGCAATGTTAGCCTTCCTTGCTTTCCATTTTTTCTTTCTTTTCTCCTTGCTCTTGCTTGTAGTGGGTTGGGATGGTCCCCCAAATTTTTCATTTCCATTCTTTCCTCTAGCTTCTAGATGAGTAGCTTGTACAGATACCTCATCTATACTAGTGGGATTAAACATGAGGATGGTATGCCTCATGTAGCTGTGTAGACCACCAATGTACTTCAACAGAGTCTCTGGTGAGTCTAATGAGATTCCTAGAATCAATGCTCTCTTTCTAAATTATTGAGTATACCCTTTCACACTTTTCCCTTTCAACTATTGAAGAGTTTGCGAACTCATCATGGCTTGTTGCATGTAGGCCAATGGATAGAACTTCTTTTTTATTGTAGAAACAAACTGACTCCAGATAGAGATATTCTTACCATGTCTCTTCAGGTCAGCTTGGGTTCTGCCTTCCCACCAAACCAAGGCAGTGCCTCCAATGTTAGGTCCCTACAATACTAGTGATTACCCCATTACTATTGTAGTTGTATCCCTTATTAATATTTTTATGCCCCTATTGTCCCCATATTGCTATTACTGTGCCCCATAGAATCCCTCTATTGTTATTTTTGTGCCTTTATATTATTATTGTTAGGTCAACTGGGTTATATTGTGACTCCTTAGACTCCTATATATAGAAAAGAGGTTTTGTCATTTGAATCATCAAAGAATCATTCATTTGTGTAATGTAAAGGAGGTTTCCCCCTCAAAGAGGTTGAATTCTAAGGCGTTGATCTATCTTTTCTATCTTTTTGTGAGCTGGGTTCATAACATTTGGTATAAGAGCTTTGAATTCTAGGGTTTCGCTGCTCCAAACAGGTCATCGTGACATTTGCGCTATAACTTTTTTCTGTGACATTTCAAACGCTAAAAGCAAACCCATTTAGGCCGAAATCGTTCTAAACCGCAGGTCTGAATTTTAGAGATTTTCGTGCTATATTTGCGAAGATATGGTCTGAGGAAGTTGGAATTTTTGCAGACTCCCGAATTACATTCCAAACAGGGGACCTGGGGAAAATAGTCATAACTTTTGTTTTGAGCATCAGATTGAAATTTCGTAAGAAGTTACAAAAATAGGATGGACTGTAGTTTCCTGTGTATATTGTTTAGATCCTAAGGTCAAAACAGTGACACGTGGCACTTCCTACAAGTTCGCTCTTCTGAAAAGGTCTATAATCAGGTCATCTTGGGAGATTGTGCATAAATCTTCCTTGGAAAATCTAAATTTTATCAGACTGGTGGCATTGGAAAGAGGACACAGAGGGATACTGCAGGTCTTAATTTCATAACTGGATGATTTGAAACTACAGAAATACATCAAAGGCAATATCGAGCTCCTACAAAGTGAAAAAAGGTGTGTATATTTTTTTAAATTTTTGCTTAAGCTTGGTTTGAAAAACTATTTTGAAGGAATTCAAAGGGAATAGTAGAGCATTATTATTGGTAACTAATGCCCCAAGGAAAAAAATTAAAACACCTAGTAAGCAACCTGAAAGCTCTAGCATGACTTATGAAGAAGAGGAAGAAATGCAACATGATATATCAAAATTAGAGACTAAGTGAAACAAATGTCACTCGCACAAAAAGTAACAGAATCTAAGATGGATGGTTTAAAGAAAGATGTAGAAGCTAAGATGAATGACATGGAAGCTAAGATGGATGATTTGAAGATAGATTTGAAGACAGATTTGAAGACAGGCATGGCGGATTTGAAGACAGATTTGACAAATTTTCTACAAGAAATACTTACTAATGGTGAAAGGGTAGTAAAGGAAACTCATGATGAGAACAAAAGAAATGTTAATCATGATTTCAGAGACTCTAATGTTGGATCTAAGACCCACCATATTCCAAAAATCGATATGAGGAAGTTTGATGGCAAGGATCCCGCAACATGGATATTACAGATGAAGCAATTTTTCGATCTTAATAATGTGCAAAACACACAAAAGGTACGTATTGCAACTTTATATTTGAAACCAAATTAGTTGGTATGGTATCAATGGCTTTGCTCTCATAAACAAATTATCACTTGGGCAATTTTTACAGAAGAATTAACAGCACATTATGAGGATACAAAAAGAAGCACTTTTTTTAGCCAATTGATAAGTCTCAAACAAAAGGGTTCAATAATGGAGCACATTGAGGAGTTCGAAAAATTGAACATAAGGGTAAAAAATATTCCAGAGGAGCATAGGATTGATTTGTTCATAGGGACTTTAAAGGATAATATCCAACATGATGTTCACCTTTGGGAACCTGATTCATTAGAGAAGGCATTCAGGTTAGCAAGAAAAATGGAAAGAAAAATTATGCCAACTAGGAAGCATACCACTCACAACTATAAAGATGGAAATGTTGTTTCCCCTAGCCTTCCACAACCTATAAGGTTGACACCACAACAATTGGAAGAAAAAAGAGCAAAAGGGCTTTGTTACAGTTGTGATAGCAAATACACTAAAGGTCATAAGTGTGCTGAGAAGAAATTATTCTACAAAGATTGTGAAGAAGAAGAAGAAAAGGAGCAAGAAAGGTCAAAAGAAGAGGATATACTATAGGAACAAAGCCTAGATAAAGAAGAAATGAATCTGACCATATCTTGTAATGCATTGGCTAGAATTACCACTTCTCAAACCATCAATATAGAAGGACAAATCAAGAAGAAAAAGGTAATAGTGTTGATTGATTTAGGAAGTACCCACAATTTTATTCATTGTAAGATAGCAAAAGAATTGAATTGCTTCCTATATCTAGCACCAGAGTGTCAAGTGATGGTTGCAAATGGAGGAACGATAAATTGCTCTAGAAAGTGCCATGATATCAAGCTATCCATGGGAGAATATGTATTGACTAGCCCAATGCTTTCCATTCTAATGTGAGGTGCTGATGTTGTACCAGGAGTCCAATGGCTACAATCATTGGGTACAATAGCTTTTAATTTACAATAACTTTTCATGAAATTTTATGCAGAAGGAAAGGAAGTTGAATTAGGGGGTATTGCAGGGAATCGGGAAAGATAATCATCTCTAACAGTATGACAAAGCTTCTAAAAAAGGAACAAAGAGGTGTAACTGCACAATTATGTGTTGGAAATAATACTGAGAGGGGGGGTGAATCAGTATTATCTAATTCTTTTAATAAATCTTCCTTATTTGTTCTTTGAATTAGTTTTGCATGTCAGTACCATAAAATAATGAGCATGAACAAAGAAAACAGATAGTCACACCAAAGAACACAAGATGTAAGGTGGAAACCCAATGTGGGTGAAAACCACCTGCTGCAATATGTCTCTATTTTCTTTCAAATTAGAAACTCCTTTTACAATGGTTTTGTACTGGTGCAGTCCTTTACCAGTACGCAGGCTGAAACCTGCAGAGAGCTACAACTCTCTCTCGTTTTCCAGTCTCTCCTGGAAGGGAGCTACAACCCCCTACTTCTTTTCTTACAAGGACCACTTTTCATAAATTTTCAAACTGGATCCATAAGCATCAAATGATCATCAAGTATAAGAGAATCACCCAGTCAACTGTAGTAACCAGATCAACAATAATAGAACCAAACCCAGAACACATCAATGATAAACAGAGATTTTAAGAGAAGTAAGCAGCTTCACCCATGTACTGCCTGCTTACAATAAGCACCCTGCTCAACTGCTTGCCTGCTTATGTACGCACCCTGCTCAACTGTTCGCCTGCTTATGTACGCACCCTGCTTAACTCTTTGCTTGCTTACATACGCACCCTGCTCAACTGCTCACCTGCACTATATCCATTGAACTGCCTGCGGACCTCCGCACCTGCAACCCTTCTGTGCCTGCGTACCGGCGCACCTGAAACGCTTCGTTCCTGCGTATGTACGCACTTTTCTTTTACTGTACCTGCGTACCTTCGGGCATAGATGATCTCAAGACTTTAGAAATAACCCAAACAGTCAGATCTACAGATCTGAACATGCGCCGAAGAGATCTCAATCCATCAGTAGATTCGCCTTATTTAGATCTAGACATTACTCCCAAGAGATCATAATATTTCAGATCTAGCCCTCATAAGATATTCAACACAAAACATGCTCAAGCCAAATGATCTCCTTTGCTTTATATAGGAAAGGTCTTCCTTAAATCATGGATCAATACCACGGGTCGACACCATAATAACACAAAACCGTCGGCTAAATACCAAAGGTTAAACATAAGAAACCCCACGTGTGATTTTCTCTGCCTTGAAATGTGTGCACTAGGGGTACGCACCTCCTGAACAGGATAACTGCGAGTATGTATGCACTTTATGTAACACCGACCTGCGTGTACGCACCTTATGTAAGGTGTACCTGCGTACCCCTTATTTTCTTCAATATTTGATAGCTGATCATCAATCTCTGCTGCTGACTTGAAGTATTGTGATCTATCACCTGAATGGGTTGCCATCAAGGACAACACTTTAGCCATAATGCCAACATTATGTTCGCTAGATGTTTCCACATCGAAATCATTTATTTCTCCAGATCTCCAAAAAGTCTTGGACAATCATTCCAAGGTATTTGAGAATCCAAAAGGTCTCCCACCTATTCGTGATCATGATCATGCTATTCATCTGATTCTAGGAATTGTTCCTCCAAACATGAGGCCGTATAGATATCCCTATGCCCAAAAGAGTGAAGTTGAATGTATGGCTGTAGAAATGCTAGAGGCGGGTATAATTCAACCTAGTCAAATTTATTTCTCTGCTCCAGTAGTATTGGTGCACGAGAAGGATGGATCATGGCGCATGTGTCCAGATTATAGGGAGCTCAACAAGCTCACTATTAAAGATAAGTTTCCCATGCCTGTCATTGATGAATTACTGGATGAATTGCACGGATCAATTTACTTCACCAAGTTGGATCTTTTCTCAGGATATCATCAAATCAGAATGAAGACTAAAGACATTTCAAAAATAGCATTTAGAACTCATGAGGGCCATTATGAATTTTTGGTCATGCCTTTTGGCCTTACCAATGCACCTTCTACATTTCAAGGTTTTATGAATTCCATTTTCAAACCCTTCCTTAGAAAATTTGTGTTAGTATTTTTTGATGATATACTAATCTACAGCAAGTCTTGGAAGAATCATGTTGAACATGTTGACAGGGTGCTACAACTATTGGAGGAGAAACAATTATATGCAAAAATATCCAAATGTTTCTTTGGAGTACAAGAGGTGGAATATCTGGGTCATATTGTATCTCATGAAGGAGTTAAGGTAGACCCTAGTAAAATTAAAGCCATTAAGGAATGGAAAATCCCCACATCCATAAAGCATCTACGAGGATTTCTTGGGTTGACAGGGTATTATCACAAGTTTGTTAAGAATTATGGGAGAATAGCAGCACCTCTAACAACATTATTGAAGAAAGATGCATTTTCATGGACTCCAGAAGCAACAAAGGCCTTCAAACATCTTAAAGAGGCAATGTGCCAAGCACCGAACTTCACAAAAACCTTTATTGTGGAATGTGATGCTTCAAGAAATGGAATTGGTGCTATTTTAATGCAAGATGAAAGACCCATTTCTTTTGAAAGTTGTCCAATCAAGGGAAAGTTTTTATACAAAGCTATTTATGAGAAGGAAATGTTGGCAATAGTACATGCACTTAAGAAATGGCAACCCTACCTAATGGGAAGACACTTCAAGGTAAAAATGGATCATGGTAGCCTTAAATACTTTTTAGAACAAAGATTATCCTCTGAAGAGCAACAAAAGTGGGTCACAAAGATGTTGGGTTATGACTTTGAAATCATCTACAAAAAAGGGAAGCAAAATGTGGTGGCAGATGTAGTCTCAAGAAAGGATGAGGATGTGGAAGCATTGTTGTGCTCCATTTCTATTATCCAACCAGATTGGATAAACGAAGCAAGGGAGGAATGGAAGAATGATGAAGAAGTGTGGGCACTTATTCGAAAGTTACAACAAGATTCTAGTATATCTGATACATTTAGCTGGAAAAATGATTCATTATGGTATAAAGGTAGCTTATATCTCTGTAAGAATTCCCAACTCAAACAAAAGATTCTTATGGAATTGCACACTTCTCCCTTAGGAGGGCACTCATGATTTTTAAAAACTTACCAAAGGGTTAAGAAGGAATTTTTTTTGGGATGGCCTTAAATCGAATATTGAAAAGTTTGTGGCGGAATGTTTGGTTTGCCAACAAAATAAAGTTGAAACAATTAAGACACCGGGTCTATTACAACCTTTATCCATTCCAAGCCAACGTTGGGAGGAGGTTTCAATGGATTTTATCACAGGTTTACCCAAGTCTGAGGGAAAGAGTGTCATCATGGTGGTAGTTGACAGACTTACCAAGTATGTGTTAGATACCTATACCAATAGGTTTCATATTTCATGATTAGCAAATAAAATTCCAAATATGCTCTGCTTTGGTGATGCAAAGATCCCATATTTTCAAGAGAAAGTAATATGTGTACATAGCTTGATGTTGACTCAATTTTGGATGGGTGATCCAACATCTTAATCTGGATCATGCCATGTTTCAATTTCTTGTTGTAGAATAGAGAAAGAAGTCTGTCCAAACTGTTCAATCTTGGCAGACCAGTAGTTAGGTAGAGAATTAAGGTTCCCAACTGTTTAATCTAGGACCTTGGGAGAAATAAGGGTAGTTCTAGATAGAAAATCAAAAGAAAAAGCCAAAAGAAAAGAAAAGGCACATGAGGGTCTGCAATTCTAAATGCACCCTCCATGAAGAAACAAAAAATGCTAGGCAAGCTAATGGGTAGGTAGAGAAGGTTGCAGAAATGTCATTCCTTTCAATCGAATTTTGTTGGTCTAACATAAAGGAAACATCAGTGGATAGAGAAGTTCCTCTTCTCCATCATCTTGCAACAATACAAAGGAGCATGTCTAACTTCCTGTTTCCCCCCCCTCACATTCATTGCTAACCTCCCATTACCAGTTATGTTCATGAAAGAAATTCAAGGTCTTATGGTGGTTCTTGTCTCTTTAAAAGCCACATTTCTTGTGTAAAATTCTTTTCATTTTGATCTACTCCCTAAACTAAGTTGATTCCATATAAAACTTAGTGTGTCCACTCGTCATCCACCTCTTCCACTCATATTAACCCCTAACTTCTACTATTTAACTCCCTATACCCCCTATTCCCCCTATTACTATGTAAATTATGTAAAAAACCCCGAAATACCTATGTATCCCCTTCCCCGAGCATTATAGCTCTAAGTTTGATTTAAAATGGTTTAAGCGCTAAAACATTAGAGTGCGACCCAAAAAGCGCTCATACATTAATCCTGGGATTAATCCAAGATCCGCTTGGATTAATAACCTTAATCCGGCTTTGTTAATAAACCCGCGCATAAATACATTTTGCCCGTAACACAGCTTGAAAACCCACTTTTCTAAAGTTTCCGCCGGGCGCGCATTTCCACAAAAAATATTATTTTATTCTCCCGCCCGCTGCCGTATCGCCCTGACAGGTTGATGACCCGTCGACCGTCGGATTTGGGCCTTCCCATTCGACGGCCCAGATCCATATTGGGTCGGTCCCGATGTATTGCCTTTATCGCCAGAGAAACTGTCAGAGGGTGACGTCAGGCCTCTGCCACGCGTCACCCCCATATTCTCTCGGGCCGCCCTCTGACAATACTGCTTCCGTATCCGGAGCGGTCCGAGAAAACCATTTACCGCCTACCGTTTACCGCTGACCAGTCGCGCTCACGTCACGTCCTCGTCACCACCACGTCGTGCACACGTCATGCCACATCGCCGCCGCATCAGCGCCCCCGTCCGACAATGCTCTGACCTGTCCGCCACCTCACCATTCCCCGTGGACCACTCACAGGCCGCCACGTCACTCGATGACGTCATGCTGACGTCACCCGACCCTGACCCCACCTGATGACGTCATGCTGATGTCATCCAAAAAAAGCGCCAATTTTCAAAAAGTCCATATTTTTGCCAAAAAACCATGTTTTTGTCACTTTTGCCAAAACAACTATCACTATGCTTTGCATGCATTTTACGACCAATCTGTCGCCAACCTGCAGAAATCGCTACAAAGACCGTGGGCACATCCAAACTACCTGCATTTGTAATCATTACCGGCAATACTCAAGGTATTTATACAAATCTTTCCCTTTGCGCCTGGTTTTGTCCGTAAAACACCAAAGATAGCTTAAAACCAGTGAAGAACACTGTACCTACCAGCAAATCCCAGTAACCAGGCCTATTTTCAATTGTTGGGTCGAAATTCATCTGCAGAACCTGCATTTAATCAAATTTACCCAAATTCACAGTTAGTTCGCGCATTCGTGAACTTAAAGACCCGAGCTCCACTAATTCACCTTGGAGAGAGTTTACCAGTCCCGGCATTCGCTCTATCAGTCATCTGTGCAGTTTTTCAGTTGCTGCCACTACCAGTTACCCTTTGTTCCTTTGCAATTCACCTCTTTGTTCCAGAAATACCCCTCTGTGTTGCTCTGTTCAGTAACACCGGTTCACATACAAATCAGAGGCCTTATTAGCCATGGAAACACCAATAGCACTAAATATAGCACCTCTCAATGCCCCACAGAGAGAGTTAGAATGGAAGGCCCTAGGGGATAAAGATTATCAGATGATAGACTCATTTCTAATGAATTCCAAATTTAACATCCATCTGCTGAATGAGTTAAAGGCCCAACACCTCAGTGGAGCTGATATATTGGGGATTTGGGACTCAAATTTGCCCATTTTTAACCTTCCTCAAGTTAATTCCCTTCCAGACTTGATCCATAGATGTTGTGAATGCTATGATCCATGTCAGAGAGCTGTTCTCAATCCCACAGGCTCAGTCTTGTTCCATATTACCCCTGAGGCCATAAAGGAGATGCTGCACTTTCACACTGCAAGACCATTGACTCCTCTCTCCATGTTGGACTTATTAAAGAAGGGGGGCAACCTGTCCAGTGCCCAAATCATCAAAATTAATCAGTTATTCATTAAGCCAAGCTCTGAAACTGTGAGAACGCCTCCTATTGGAAATCCATATCTCAATGACTTGGGCATGGGCCCACCGAGTATGGAGGCATCTGCAAGTTCCTTTCAGCAGGAACAAGAAAGGACAGTTGGAGGAGAAGTCAGCTCCTCAAACCACCAAAGGGGAGCTGAAACAGGCATCAAACAACAATTTATTGATATCAAAAAGAGGAATGAGCCCCTCAAGGTGCAGCTCTACAACCACTTATTAAAGATGGCTCCTACAAACCAGCAGAGATTAATGTCTGCATATGATGTACATGAGGGAAAAATGGTAATGAGTCATTTCATGCCAACCATGCTGCAGCCACAGTCAGCTGCAGACTACATAAGGACCAACCTTGAGGTCCTTGCAAAAGACATCCACCCCATGGATCAGATTGAATTACATAAGCAAATGGGTGAGATGGTATATGCCACCCTTGCAGACAAAAATTTAGTTAATTACAGGCTGGAAAATAGCCTAAACAACACAGCTGCCCAACTTGAATTGGAGAAAGCATCCTCCCAGGCAAAAGACAACCGAATCAAAGCATTGGAGGATATCATCATAGAGCTTGGGCATGATCCCAAGGACACCAAGGCTATACAAGCGCTGTTAAAATTAAGAGATGCAGACATGGCAACATTAAGAAAAATGATCAAGATCCCAACAACTCTTCATCGTCAGATAGAAGAGGTTGCCCAGCTAAGGCATGACCAAGATGCAGCAGCTATGCTGGTATCATTATACAAACAACTGATCCAGACACAGGAGAAATTGGGAGAGTCAGAGGCTGCGCTGCAGGCAGCCCTACAACAGAAGGAAGCAGGCCAAACATCACAACCCCCTCTGTCAGGCGGAAAGAGTCGATTGTGTGGACACAACCAACCTCCCTAGGAGCCTAAGACTCTCTAGTGACAAACAAGACAAACAAGAGCAATCCTTCTCTAAACATGCATTTACTATACGGGAAATCAAGTGTTTAGATTCTACCTGTAATCCAACGCTGTTGTAGCAGTCCAGCTCCGCTGATCCGGATGAGCTCCTCCTTCACTTTGAAACCTGCATACACTAACAGTCAAACGATTAAATAGCACTTGATAATCTCATAGAATAAAACGTATTTAACACATAGACCAAGGAATACATGAAACAACTCATAAATAACAAGTTATTGAGAAGAATGGACTCATTTGCATTAATAGGTAACAAAAGGAACAAATACAACCTGAGCCTTGGTGTTGTGCAAGTCCCTCCCAGGGTCCATCAAGAGTTCTCCTTTACTTTGACAAAGCTCACCCACTTCCAAATAGAACAAGCAAAGATGGCAATCTCTCCTCACAAGCTTCTAAATGGGAGTCCTAATTCCTGCAGCATTTACCCTTAGAAATGTATAGCTTTCAACCTTCTCTCCTTCTGGACCAATGCCTGTACTTATAGTGCTCAAGAGGAAGTTAATCAGGTCCACCATCAATGGGATAATCCCCTCCTTGGATGGGATAGCTCCCCTATTGATGGGATAAGTTCCTCTTTGGTAGGAGTGCATGAACCATCTGGAGGCGCTCAATACACGTCGAACAACCTTCTAGAATGCTCTAGAAATGACCACAAGTGACTTTTTAAAGATGAAACTTGCGCATTTTAACCTTTTCAGTGGGACACACCTGCACCTTTACATACAGAGCGTCCAAAGACGCAGTTTTTGTGAACAATGGGTGCGTCCCCACAGGTAAGGTTGAGAGAACCTGCGTCCCCAGAGATAAATACATTTAGAAAGACTTTCTCTCTTTTTTGGAGTTTGACATGGAAAGCAGAGGCATAAGACTTGCCTAAGAGGGTAGCATGACTGTTGATAGAGTCATCCTAACTATAAATGGTCATGGTGACATTTTTTAGTGTAACAGATTGCCCCCTAAAGTGCGAAGCCTGAAATAGATTAGGGTTTCGTATTATCTAGGAAGGGTGAAGCGCTTTATCATTTCAAGGATTATCTCGTGGAGAGCCTGGTCAGAACCTGCAATTTTCAACACAAAATACATGTATAAGATTATATCATCACTGAGGTAGGCATTCCCATACTCAGATTAAAACTTTAACTAACAAACTAACTACTCTGATACAGGAATGATCTTGCAGTACATCATAATCATAGACTTTTGTAGACACAGTATGGGCGCAACCATCTGTTTGTGATTAGTCTACTTAGATAATGAATACAAAACTCCTCGCAGCCTGGATGGTAGAAACTAGATCCAGGGTCTTCATTTCTACTTCTCGAATTGGTACGATTCTAGCCATGCGAATAAATGAGTTGATGTCAAACATGGTAGAAAACACTTGATTACCAGTCGATGATGTAAACTGCTAACAAGCGTGAGAGAGACCACCAGTAATGTCAATGGTTCTCAAAGTACCCAGTACAATCCATGAGATGTGAATGAATGAGTTGATGTCGAACATTTCACGGAATCCTTTGATAGAAAGTCAATGATGTAAACTGACGTCAAAGGCGAGAAACCTGCCATTGATGCATGCAGACTTCAAGGTACTGATGATCTCTAAGTCATCTCTCTAGATAATGTGCTGATGTTGATAGAAAGCGACTCGTTGCAGGCAAGCCTGCAACACGAAATCATTGTTCAAGTTGAAGAAATGTTGCTGTAAGGACTGACTCAGGGATGGTCAAACGGATGACAAGTATTTTGCAGATGAAAGTTTTACTTGCAGACCTCTTGAACACATAACAACACGACAGATGGCTTGGTGATGAATAATTCAAAGTTAATCCCCGGAACCCGGCTGAAGACTTTCAAAGTGGTTTGATCAACTGTGAGGTAAAGGATTTCCCAACCCAGGTGAATGAAAAGTGTCATGTTCAAGAGTGGTAATAAAGTTTCTTCTGAGACAAAAGGTAACAAATAGGCTCATTCTTCTCTCTTTTCCCCCACCATTTCTGGCAAGTACCTCTTTATTTTTAACAAGCTTGAGGAGGATAACATATGCTTGATTATAAGCTCATCCTTCGGATGAGTCCAACCTAGTTTTGATTCGAACCCTAGGAAGGAGTGGTTCGTTCCTGTTTGTAATTGAACAGGTCCTTTACTGTGAAATGTTTAACGAGCCCAGTATAGGAGAAACTCGGCGTTTTTCAATTTTAGAGAGTCTGAAAAACTTAAGAAGACTCCAAGTTGAACTTTTTCGTAGATTTGTGTCCCTCAAGCCTAAAAAAGTATAAAATAATACCCGGGGGAACCGCTTGATCTTGCGACCAAGGAGTACTTTCATAATTAGTGTCACTGACCTGAAAAGTAAAAAGCGATCAAGGACACGTCGTTTTATTTCCGTATCGAGTTTGAAACGACAAAAACCCGGCAATCTTTTCCTGATTTTACGGTCAGAAAAGAGCTATAAGGGGACCGTCTTTTAATTCCGTTTTAACAAGTGTAAAAGAAACGCTCGGCAATCTTTTCATTTTTTAGGAGTCAGAAAAGGGCTTAAAAGATGACTCTGATATTTTGGTTCGTGAAAAATGACAATTTTCCCTCTAAGTCCCTTTGTCTTGCACAAAAGCAACACATTACTCATACCTGTTTAAGATAGGCAAAAATACATCGAAAAACATCTTTCCGTGGTGAAAAATGAACAAATTCATCCAAAAAACCTATAAAAAGACTTTTTACAATATCATTTTTACCATTTTACTGTTGAGGTTGAAAAAAGGGCTTTTGGCAAGAAACTTCCCGTGGTTGCTGCGGAAAATCCGACCGTCAGAATCGAACGTCGTCTCTTCCAGGTATTTTACAACATCCTACTCTTCAATTTCATCCGATTAAAATTAATTTTTAGGTTTTAGTTTTTTTTTTGGGGGGTTTAGGTTTCAAAATGCGCCCCTCGGTGGACGCAGGTGCCCTTCGGGTGACCTGCGTCCCCTGACTTTTTCCTATACAGGAAAATGGTCTGGGGACGCAGCCCACCTTCAGGCCAGCTGCGTCCGGACGCCATGTGTTGTAAACGCGGGGTGCGTCCTCCGTGAAAGGCGGATTTTAAAACCCCAATCTCCACAAATAACCATTCAAATTTCCCCAAATCAGTTCTAATCATCGTTTCTTGGTGTGTAGGGCATTTACCATGTTGGATTGGAGAGAAAGAGAGCACGAGGACGTTGATTTAGCTGCAATTGAACATCAACCTTCCATTGATGCCCTAAAAGAATGCGGGCTATATAAATACTGGGCCATACCTGGCATGAGGGCTCAGGTGAGATTCTTAGAATGGCTGGTTGAGAGATGGAACGTTCAAGAGCAATGCTTTTACATAGGAGGGCACCAGCTCGAGATAGAGCCCTCTGATGTATACTTTCTCACTGGCTTGCCAAATAGAGGCGAGCAACTCAATCTAGCCGGGACTAGGCCGGGTGGCAAATCCCTTGTTAGTCTCCGGGAAGATTGGTGCACACCTGGTGCACACCATTCGAAAGGCGTGGAGATCAAACACATCTCTCTGCGTGAGCTCAAAGTTATAGCGTTCACGGTTACCAGAATTTGCGGTGAAACCGCTTTACACATTGCTTCCGGGTCCCAAATGCGGATGGCAATTGACTGTTACCAAGGCACCATTTTCAACTGGTGTGATGCTGTGTCGGCTAATGTGAAGAGCCAACTGACTAAGGCAAAGAACGGACGACTGAAAACTTTTGGATATGGGCCTTTAGTCGTGAGCTTTGCCTTAGAGAGAGTTCCGATGCTGATCCCTCAGCAACTCACTGTTGATATCTTGGGTCCTCGGGAGCCAAAGCTGGTACGATGGGTTGCGGTGATGGCCCGACATCCTGACGAGGGCGCAGCAGTTGTTCGATTTTCTGATAGTTACTTTCACTGGTTGGAGGACCAGGTTTTCTCGATCCAGGACTTTCCGTATGCCGGAGTAGATTTTCGACATGATCCGGACATGGTTCTTCCACAGGGAGAACAATGGGATAACAGAGGTACTTTATTTTTCACAAGTTTTCAAATTATGTATTTTTTTTTGTTTTTATATATATCGTCTCAAGACTGACAGTAAAAATTTTCAAAATGCAGATGTTGGTCCATAGCGCCCAGCCAACCTCCGGCCTTTTGAGAGGAGACATCCAGTTGCACCGGTACCGGCCCCACAGGACGCGGCGGATGCAGAGGTACTGGCTGAGTTGGAGCATGATCTAGAGCGTCTGACGGCGGATATGCCTGAGACTACCATGGATGATATTCCTATCAGGCTTCAGCGCTATGTAGTCGCGGTCCCGGACCGTTTAGGAGATTTTTGCGCAAGGTAGCCCGTGCAGTGGTGTCGTATAGGGAGCACCACCAGTGATTGGCTAGTCACTTTGTAGACACATGTGACATTTTTGACTTTTTGTACTCTATCATTTTTGCCGATCATAAGGTGTTTTTCAACCTATGATCGAAGACGATGTATATTTTTTGACACACTCCTATCTATATATATATATCACTATTACCGGCTTATCTTGTTTAACATATGTGATGAAATGTTTTTAAATTTACTTGCATGATTATCGTAAATGTCTGTCCAACATTCGAGAAGCAATTGCATCTGCTAATGTATTTAAAGACCTTGGAATATGCTGATATTCAATGTAATCAAATTCACGTTCCAAGAGACGCACTCTCAAAAACAACCTTAATAACACAGGATTTCTAATGGCATAAACTCTATTAAGCTGTAATACAACAAGTTCAGAATCTAACCTCACTATCAAACGTCGAATTCCAAATGAAATAGATTCGGATAATAATTCAACCACTGCACTGTATTCTGCAATGTTGTTCGTTGTTTGACCGAGGCTTACCCCATGCATAGAAACTAACTCGTCAGAGGGTGAATAGATAACCCAAGCTGCGGAAGAGATATTCCGTGTACTACGACAAGCACCATCAGCAAATCCAATGTATGTTTGGAGAGGCGTCGACATCTGCAATATCAAGAGTAAAACCAAGATAAGCCAGAATAACGACGAAAAACACACTCTCTAAGCTAAACACACTGACTAACTAACAAGCATACTAGCTAGAAAGAAAACCTAACCTAACTAAAAAATTCTCCATACCCACCATTTAAGCATAATACCTCTTTAGGTAAAGTCCATTTCTGGGTTTACCCAAAGAGTCCCCATCAAAATCAACCAGCTCATAAGCCCCTTTTGCTAGCTTTCGCTTTACAATGTAGGGTCCATGCCACATAGGAACGAATTTTCCAGCACCTAGCTTATCGTTAGCTTGATCATATAATAGCACTAGGTCTCCCTCCGAAAAACTTCGAGGGGTCACATTTCTATCATACTGAGCTTTCATTCGCTTCGCGTGAGTCTCGATTGCCAATGTAGCGTCACGTCGAGTCTCATCTAATTTAGCTAAGTATAATAAACGTTTCTCCTCTTCGGAAGTAGCTGGGAGTAATTCGACAGCCATTTGAAGTGATGGGATTTCGCATTCAATGGGTAACACAGCTTCCAAGCCATAAACTAGTTGGAAAGGAGTGAACCCTGTTGAATTTTTCACTGAGGTTCGGTATGCCCATAGCGCTGAAAATAACATGTTGTGCCAATTCGACCGATGAATACCAATGGTTCGTCGGATCATGATAACCAGAACTTTGTTGATAGACTCAACCAAACCGTTGGCTTGCGGATAATAAGGAGTAGAGCTATCGTGGCGCAAACCAAGCTGGCTTGTAAGCTCAGTCATCATGATGTTTCGAAAATGGCTCCCATGGTCAGTAATGATTGCTTGTGGGACACCAAACCTAGTTATAATATGATTGAATACGAAAACTGCAGCTGTTTTGCCGCTTGCGTCGAATGTAGGCATTGCCTCGGCCCATTTAGTGAAATAATCAACCGCGAGGATGATATACGCATGCCCCCCGGCCGAGTGAGGGTTACAAGTAATAAAGTCGATACCCCATTTGGCGAATGGACCAACAGCAATTATAGGGTGGAGAGGAGCAGGTGGTGCGTGCATCTTTCGATCAAACACTTGGCAGTTGTGGCACTTCCAGACTGCAATGATACAATCTTTAAACATAGATGGCCAGAAGTAACCAGCGCGCAACACCTTCTGAGCTGTGGCATACCCAGACATATGACCGCCACATGCTCCAGAGTGACAATCATTCAAAACCCTCTCAGCCTCTTCGTGAGTTAAACAACGTCGAAAAACTAAGTCTGCCCCCCGGCGATAAAGTGTATCTCCAATAATTTTGTATTGCTGGGATTGAAACCGAATTTTTCGACAGTCCGCTTTGGAAGCTTCAGGCCTAAAGGTTTGGGTTTGGAGATAGATGATTATATCTCCGTACCACGGATCTACAGTACTGATAAGAAACAAAGATTTGTCCGCAATGGACTCCTCTGCCACAGTTTCTGTGTCAGCACACGGGAAATCACACATCAATTCCGCAAAAACTAAGGATTTCTTAGACTTGGACTTCTCGAACTCCAAGTCGAACTCTTGCAGGATAATGATCCATTTAGAGTACTTGCCCCCTAGCAGTTGTTTTGTCAAAATATAAATCATAGGGTTGCAATCCGAAATAACTGTAGTTTTACGGAGAAGAATGTAGTGACGAAAACGCTGGACAGCTTGAACGGCTGCCAGGGCCAATTTCTCCACATGCGAATATTTTAACTCAGTGGGATTTAAGGTCCTACTAAGATAATATATCACATGTTCCGCTCCGAATTCATCTTCTTGAACTAACACCATTCCAATGGTGGAATGCGAAGCTGCGAGGTATAAGAAGTAGTCCTGGTTGTAGTTGGGAGGATGCAACAATGGTGCATGGGTCAACGCGTGTTTTAGTGCATCAAAAGATTGTTGGGCAATCTCATCCCAAGAGAATTGAGCATTCTGTTTCAACAACCGTGTAAAACCTTTAGTGACCTCGGCGTAGTTTGGGATGAATCGGCGTAAAAAGTTCGCTTTCCCTTGCAAACTTTGGAGTTGGCGCAAACTCGAAGGAGGAGGCAATTTGATGATAGCTTCGACCTTCGAGGGATCGACGCGAATGCCGGCTTTTGAAACAACAAATCCCAGCAATCGACCTGTTTCTATACAGAAAACACACTTGTGGGGATTCAACCGAATTCGATAATGCCTACACCTCATAAAGATTGCTCGTAAGTGGACAAGGTGATCAGCTCGATGTAAAGAATGAGCAGGCAAATCATCGAGGTACGGTTGCACAATGTGCTTGATGTCATGAAATGCGTAAGACATCGCCCGTTGAAAAGTGGCCCGGCATTCTTAAGCCCAAAAGGTAATTTGCAATAAGCAAATGTCCCCCATGGACAAATGAATGCCGTTTTTGGTTGGTCGGCAGGTAGAATATTGATTTGATTATAGCCCGAAAAACCATCCATAAAGGAAAACATTTCACTTCCGGCACAATCATCAATAATTTGATCGATATAAGGCGTAGGATAGTTGTCTTTTGGACAAGCTCGATTTATATCCCTATAGTCGATACAGATTCTTATTGTTCCTTGTTTCTTGTTGACTGGAACAATATTCGATACCCAATCCGTTAACGGGATCGGATATATGAAACCTGCTTTCAACAGCTTTTCGACTTCTGCTTTAATCGCAGCCGCTTTTCGAGGGTGAATCTAACGCAACCGTTGCCGGACGGGTTTAGCATCCGGGTAGGTCTTTATTTCATGAACAACAATGGCAGGATCGATTCCCGGCATTTCCTCGTAAGACCAGGCAAACACATCGCGGAATTCTTGGAATAGGGCCTTGTAAGTTTGGATTTCATCTTCTGTACATGCGGCACCTATATGAATGTTTTCCTTAATTCCGGGCTTCACTGAAATATCAATGGGAATAGTACGAGAAATATTCCCTAAATTCAACTCTGAATCAGAATGTTTCGTTGGATCCTGAGCGTCTTTGACATATTCAGCGGTAAAGATAGATGAAAAATCATTTTCAAAAGCATCATCCTTAGGTAAAAACGAAGATCTGTGATGGAGATCTTCCCATGGTAGATCGTCTACACTTAGGATTTCGCGAAGTTGTTCGTCAGATGACACGACTTCGGGAAACGCTATCCTTTCTAAGGTTGAGGTGAAAAGTGATTCTTCACTGACCACATTCATTTGGTCGATTTCGGTTGAACGCGAGTCGGTAAAAGACATGACAGCTTCATAAGCAATTTCATATGGACTCAAAGGCATAGCATCACCGAATGAGTCTATCTCAGATTCAGATGGGACAATCCAAGGATCATCATAAATAATGTTTTCTGATGTAATCATATGAATTGTTGCAAATGAAGGATCTACGCTGAGTGGAGGGAGAGGAAAAGTTCCCAGTAAACCGGAATCTTTAACTAAACCTACACCAACGTCCCTATAAGGGATTGTCGTCTTACCAACATGCTGGATACTCTCTGAAGAGGCTGGGTCGGATGAAAAGTATGTCAGCTGATCAATAGTCACGATCTTACCGTTATGTGGAAACTTAATTACTCTGAAGACCGATGAAACGACCGCTGTCATAGCATATGACCAACTTCGACCCAAAAGAAGGTTGTAGTCTAGAGGGGCATCAACCACCTCCACATCCAGACTAACGGTTTTACCTTCTACCCCTATAGGCAATTCCTGTAGAATACCAAACGGACGGAACCCACGGCCATCGAAGGCCTTAAGGATGGTGGGGGATTGGTTCAACGAAGGAGAACCAAGAGATCTCCAACATTGAATCGACATAATACACGTAGAGGCTCCCTCATCAATCACAGTCCGATGAATAGGCCTGTTTTTGACTATCACTGGAATTTGGAAAGCCATTTGATGGGGGAGACGTGGTGTACTATTTTCTAGATCGAAGATTATCAGGTTCGGGTCCTGAACATCAACAGCTCCGATAGCCGACAAAAGTAATTTTCGTTGTGCTGGGCATGATTGCAGCACTTCTAACGCCGACATTGCTGAGGGTGAAACAGCTAAGTCCTCAACAATGTTGTAATTCTGGGCTGCTCTCGCATGTGGATTGAAAGCAGACCTTCGAAGTACACCCTTGGCAGGTGGTTTAATTACTAAGTCCGCGTTAGGTTTTTCAATCTGTAGTGGATCGGAACCAGGAGATGAGGTTGATGGGTTAGAATGAGAAGATTCTGCTTCCTTACCATCAACAGGAGCCTTACTACCATAATCTTGCGATCGAGTCGCAATCCGCACATGAGACATCATCAAAATGGGTTCTTCACTGGCATTTGAGGAAGAACCTATCATCTTATTCTCCTGCTCTGGAAATGGATTTTTTAACACAGCAGGAGTGGGAGAACCTTTGACTATTTTCACAACCTCGGCCCGATGAGGGCAATCTCTCGTAAAATGATCCTCTTCACAAATAAGACAAGGATATCGAGGTTTGCGTTTTTCGTCATTGGTTTCCGACTTTTCTGTTTTCTCCTTCGGAGCCTTGTCTGCTTTAGCCTTCTTCTTTCCTTTCTTCTTTCCACCGTTTTTTGATTTGGCCGTAGATGACTCTACAGCGTGAATATCGGCGGTAAGTTCAGGAGAAGACTCTCCTGTCGGGGAATCAGGCAAAGTGATAATAGGAGTAGTTGAAGCCTTGGAAGACTTCTTCTTGCTCTTTGTATTCACGATACCAATCATACCATCAGCGGCATGAGATCCCGAAGGAGAAGCAGCGATTTGATTCGACTTTGGAAGATCCGGAATCTTCTCGTGTAACGTACCCGACTGAGTATAAACTAAGTCAAGGTATTGCGCCTGAGCAATGACTTGCTCCTCAGTAACTACTCCGGCCTTAGCTACATCTTCAGTAATCTTCGGTAATAATGATTTAACAAACCATTCAGCTAAGATTTGGTCCGGGATAAAAACTTTCACTAGCCTTCTTCGACGTCTCCACTCATGAATGTGATCAGAAATATACGTGGACGTTGATTGTTTTAGTGAAGTTAATAACTCCGTGCCGTTATCGTATCTGACCGGCAACTGAAAGTGAGTTAAGAACGAGGTAGCTAACTGGCTAAAATTGTAAAAAGAGGCCCGTGGTAACTCAATGTACCACTTGGCCGCGAGACCAATGAGTGTACGCTGGAAAAGACGTAAGCGGATCGAATCATCCGAGATAGAATTTGAAGCACACCAGAGGTGGTAAGTCATCACGTGATTGGACGGATCCTCTCCAGACTTACCTTCGAACTTGGGTATATCACTGGGCAACTTATTTGGCATTGGCGGCCAGAACTGAAGATATTGAATTGGATCGTTCGTTAGGCGCGTCAAGTCTGGTAAATCCAAAGTTGCGATAAACGGTAACTGCCGATTAGGATCTCTAAAACTCTGGGTCACAATACCGGCCCCAGGAGGAGGATATCCAGGATAACTAGGAACAGGAGTCGCATTTGGGATATTATATCCTCCTGGAAAACCAGGATTAACCGGACCGTACTGGGGTTGTTGAGGTTGTTGATAAGTGTACCCAGGATACGGTTGATACTGGTAAACCGGTTGTTGGACAGCTTGCCCAGGTTGGTACTGTCCCTGGTACGGTTGGTGAACAAATTGAGGTTGAGTAGTGACAACCGTACTTATACCAGGCTGACCTACAGGCATCTGGACCGTGGTTTGAATCGTAGATCCAGACAACGGTAAAGATGTCTGAGGAGTGGTTACAGAGACAGTAGAAACCGGAGCCGTCGATACTCCAGAAGTAAGTATGGTAGATGTGGCGGTAGTTGCAGCAGCCGTTTGAGATGGAGTACTAGGTGCAATTGGCGGCTGAGTAACTACCGAAGTTACAGAAGTTTGAACATTTGACTGGACAGGTTGCGGTTGCTGGGGTGGACCAGAAACTACGGGTTGTCCAGCTTGAGGTACCAACTGTATACTTGGCTGCAACACCTGTTGACCCTGTGACGGATCCCACACTAACATTCCAGGGTATTGACCCGTAACAGGTTGAGGATACTGAGATCCATAGCCGGATTGAGGATAGGATTGATAATTGTAAGGTGTAGTTCCCACATTTTGACCATATGATTGACCTTGAGGTGGTTGATAACCTTGACCTGAGTATTGACCTTGAGGTTGATAACCTTGAGGTAAATACGGATACTGGGGTTGACCTTGACCTTGAGGTTGGTACCCTTGAGGTTGATACCCTTGGGGTTGATACCCTTGAGGTTGCCATCCTTGAGGTTGCCATCCTTGAGGTTGATATTGATACTGAGGTTGACCCTGGGGTACATATTGAGGCTGGGGTTGACCTTGAGGTATGTATTGCACCATAGGCGCGTACTGACCTTGAGGTTGTCCCCCAGACACAAATGATGTACCTTGAGGTTGCCCCCCAAGCGTTAACTGAGGCTGCCCCCCAGGCGGTAATTGGCCACCTTGAGGTTGGGAAACGGGAACTGAACCTGACATCATGTAAATGTCTCCTACACCCAATGGTATATTACCACTGTTTCCAACTAATAACCCATGATCAACGGGTTGAGGAGATGCCCCCGCAAAAGTACCAGAAAGAGATTGATACCCGGTGGGAACAGAAGGACCGCCGTGTAAGAAAGATTAAGGACTTTGAGTAAACACGGACGACTGACCAGACATATTTACGGGAGTATGAATACCTCCAGGTGGAAAAGGAGTACGAGGTGTAGAAAAACCTAGCCCAAAGTTTTCTAAATAATTGGTTAAGGAAAGGTACCAAGTAGTACTTCTAAGAGGACTGTAAAAGATAGATTCACGCTCCCTTAGATCAATAGTAAGTTGATCTTCAAGGTTAGAGACGCCTATTTCTTCCTCTGGAGCAAGTTCTTCAATAGCAATCAAACCAGTAGGAAGATTTTTGGTGATAATTATTTCTATTCTCGGTGAATCAGGAACACTAGAAGTCGGAGTAACAGGTTCAGATATTTCTGGTTCTTCGCCTGTATCACTAGCAGACGAAAAACTACCAACAAGCTCAGAAACTGTAACAGCTTCGGGATTATAACCTGTCTCTAAACTTTGGTAATCTGGATGGACTACCAAGGAAGATTCTCCTTCTTCAGGTGAACCTACTCTACTGCCACTAGGAGGAGTTACAAGGACCTTCAACCCTTCGTACTGACCTGGAACATCTTCAAGAGATCCACCCCACGATCTACGGAGTTTTCTTAACAAATCTGTTCTGGTAACAATTTCAGGTGACTTGCCCCGAAGTCTACGGGACTGTCTCGGTAATTCCGCCACAGCTAAAAACTTTTAACTACTACACACGAAAACAAAATAAAATTTCAAATCAAACCACCTAAAGCCTCTAAAGAACCAAACAAATTTGAATCACACGCCTAAAGAATCTAGGGCGTCAAACCAAGCACAAACAGTAGCCTTCCAGACCGAAAGCGCTAGTTGGTGATGAAGCCCAACATCGCTGGATTCAGTACAGAAGTGGCGGGTGGAACAGTTACCCCGGCAACCTGCTTAATGAATAGACTGGACCAAGTTCCTCCACTTTAACCGTCTCGAGTGAAGTGAACCCCCCAGAAAATCCAAGTGAGTCTAGCCGACGTCTGCTCCAGGTACAGTGGGACCTTCCCTCCACCGTCACCTTGGTAGAATCCTAAAGATAATGGTCACTAAGGTTACCAATCGCAACAAATGCACCTGGGGGAACAGTCTAAACTCCGACAGCACGCAAGGGCAAAGTAGCAAGCTCAATCCCCTTGCCGGCTCCTTGACAATAATCCAAGGTTTGCCGACAAGTGACCCCTGGCTCCTCGACAATGGTTAATCCGAGGTTTACCGTTTGTAATACGTGCGTGTCTGGCGTCGTTCCCAACGAGGGGGGATTGATCCCCTCACTGGTTCGGACACGAGCTCGTGCTTCTCCTTTAAGAGGAGCTTTCCCAGAGTACAAATGAGACAATTGGATTTATTCTATCACAAGATAAGCTACTTGTTTAGTTTTGTTGTCTTGGAGAGTTAATTACTCACCTACTCCAAGACACTAGCCTGATCTAAATTGGTGTTTCAGAGCCCTAGTAAATAAAAATTACTAAGTCGATTTTACTTTAAGCGTTAATTTTATGGTTTTTCTTAAAAACAAAAGGTAGCGGAAGTGAAACCAATGGTGTGTAGACTCGACTCAAACCACTACAAAGATGCACCTAAGATGATTTACGCTACTTTTCCTTTTTTCAATGAAATTCTTAACTAAGAGAGTTGAGAGAATGAAAATTTTAGAGAAAACAACTTTCTTAATAAAGACAATCAAAGAAACAATTCTCTTTATCTTTTCAAGCATACAAACATGACCACTCCTTACGTGCACGAAAAAACTCTTTTTCTTTCAAAACTTTTCAAAGCTACTTGAAACAAAACTTTTCAAAGGAGATGTTTTTGTATTTTCTCTTTTTAATAAAGCATATAAATCTATTGTAACGAAAATCAATCTTAAAAGCTATAAAAACTATGAAAACTTGACTCACAAGCAAATCAAAAAGGAAATTACTCTAAGCAAACCTAACAAGGCAAAAGCTCACAAAGATGATTCTAGGTTGTTTTACTTGACCAAAATCAAATCAAGGACCAGCTAATGCAGAATCAAAAGACTAGTCAAAACAAAACTCAAATCTTTTTGTTCTTTTTGTAAAATGGAATTCAAGACTTAAACAACAAGCACTTCGAAATTTGCCCAAAGAGACAACTCAATAGTAAGTTGCTCACATAGGTAGACTTTACGACAGATCTGACTTCTTAGAATGCTGACAAAACCAGAGAGATCTAAGGCTTGACAACTTCTACCGCCAAAGTCACTACAAGACCTACTCAAAAATCAAACCCTAGGGCTTACACTTCGATGAAATCCACTAAAACACTCAATGCTATCGAAACAAGTTCAGGTGAAGATCTTTGACAAGGGACTAATGAATCTGGGCAGTAAAAAACTAAGAAAAAACAAAATCTAAGAGTAAAATTGCAAAAAATGGAATTTTCTCAAATTTTAGCAAGGGACGTAGGCGACCCGATAGCACAGGTGCGGGCCCGCTCTGTGCACACAGCGACAGTGCGTCCAAGGACGCACTGTGCAACACTCAGAGGGTGCATCCTACTGAAAAACTCAAGAAAAACCAAAATGAATCTAATCCTAAGCTAACCCACCCACAGACAAAGTCACAGAGCCAAAACCAGAAAAATAAACCAATTTTCTCAGAGCAAAGTTCACACAAAGGAAAAGACTTTTCACATCAATGGAATCCCCAGTGGAGTCGCCAATTTGTCAGGTGGAAAGAGTCGATTGTGCGGACACAACCAACCTCCCTAGGAGCCTAAGACTCTCTAGTGACAAACAAGACAAACAAGAGCAATCCTTCTCTAAACATGCATTTACTATATGGGAAATCAAGTGTTTAGATCCTACCTGTAATCCAACGCTGTTGTAGCAGTCCAGCTCCGCTGATCCGGATGAGCTCCTCCTTCACTTTGAAACCTGCATACACTAACAATCAAACGATTAAATAGCACTTGATAATCTCATAGAATAAAACATATTTAACACATAGACCAAGGAATACACGAAACAACTCATAAATAACATGTTATTGAGAAGAATGGACTCATTTGCATTAATAGGTAACAAAAGGAACAAATACAACCTAAGCCTTGGTGTTGTGCAAGTCCCTCCCAGGGTCCATCAAGAGTTCTCCTTTACTTTGACAAAGCTCACCCACTTCCAAATAGAACAAGCAAAGATGGCAATCTCTCCTCACAAGCTTCTAAATGGGAGTCCTAATTCCTGCAGCATTTACCCTTAGAAATGTATAGCTTTCAACCTTCTCTCCTTCTGGCCCAATGCCTGTACTTATAGTGCTCAAGAGGAAGTTAATCAGGTCCACCATCAATGGGATAATCCCCTCTTTGGATGGGATAGCTCCCCTATTGATGGGATAAGTTCCTCTTTGGTAGGAGTGCATGAACCATCTGGAGGCGCTCAATACACGTCGAACAACCTTCTAGAATGCTCCAGAAATGACCACAAGTGACTTTTTAAAGATGAAACTTGCGCATTTTAACCTTTTCAGGGGGACGCACCTGCACCTTTACATACAGAGCGTCCAAAGACGCAGTTTTTGTGAACATTGGGTGCGTCCCTGCAGGTAAGGTTGAGAGAACCTGCGTCCCCAGAGATAAATACATTTAGAAAGACTTTCTCTCTTTTTTGGAGTTTGACATGGAAAGCAGAGGCATAAGACTTGCCTAAGAGGGTAGCATGACTGTTGATAGAGTCATCCTAACTGTAAATGGTCATGGTGACATTTTTTAGTGTAACACCCTCCACAAATAATCAACCTTGAGGAATCTCCTCAAACTACTGCTCCTCCTACAGAGCAGACAGCTCAAACAGCGCCATCTACATCAGCCCCAGCACCAACAACAGAGCAGGCTCCAAGCCTTGATTTGCAGAAACTGAAGAATGAAATTCAGGTCTTAGAAGCCCAAATGGCAGAGTTAAATGAAGCCAGGGAGAATTTGGCTAAGCTCAATGAAAAATATGACAAGTCAAAACAAAGCATAGCTGAAAAGGGAAGAGAAGTGAAGGCTCTCAAAGAGAAGATAAAGGAGCTGGAGAAAGAGCTCACCCTTGACAAAGTGGTGGCTCAGCTGAAGACTGTTTTATGGGCCAACATTGGCCAATCGATCACAGATCAGTGGCAGTATATTGAGACCATTCATGAGCAAATGGAGCTCATAGGAAAAGCACACAGGGAAGTTCAGAGAGCAAGGGCATCTCTAGGCAATATGCCTGAGATAGCCAATAGAATGATTAACGTGCTCAATAGCCGTACAGGTCCTCAGCTGGCAGCAATAGGAATCCCTAACAGAACTGAAACTATCCTGCTGATAAAGAGGGTCCTTACATTGAGGAGCCTGGTACAAACACTGGAAAGAAGAAGCCAGGACATGCAGACAGAAGTAAACAGATTCATGGACAAGTTTGCAGCATTACAAAGCAGAGGTCTTCCTGGCTTACTGAACAGCGCAGGGAAACTACTTTCACATGAGAACTATGCTAAAAGGGTCAATACATTTGCTGCCAATCAGATCACTGAAAGACCAAGTAGCTCAGAAGAAACAGGGCCAGCATCTGGGCAAAGTCTCTATAACAGAGTAGAGAACTTATTTTTCATTATGAATGAGATCAAACATTTGTTTGAAGTACCTCCAAACTTCTACAAATATACAGAGGCAGATGAGACCTTAGATGCAATTTTGAGACATCAATTGCCCACACAGGAATGGTGGACCAAAATGATACAGTTGATACTGTGAACAAGAGCCTCTCATCAAGTTTTTTCATCAAAAAACATAAGTTATCATGTACAGGAAAAGTTGATGCATTCAGTATGAATGGAGAAGAATGGACTGAGCCAACTCAGAAAACCAATTCGGCCACCAGATCAGCACTGACAGTTACAGATGACAGGGCCAAGAAAGCTATAGCATGACAGAGGATAAAGACACATCATTCAGCATTTATTCAGAACGCTCAACCGACTCAGTGGCCTCCAAAGGTCAAAAAGTCTTCTGACAGAATTAAAAAGCATTCATTT
The DNA here is from genome assembly GCA_031772625.1 of Pinus tabuliformis. Classification (NCBI taxonomy): domain Eukaryota; kingdom Viridiplantae; phylum Streptophyta; class Pinopsida; order Pinales; family Pinaceae; genus Pinus; species Pinus tabuliformis. Next base: position 176,916,197 of record CM062818.1, read on the forward strand.
TGTATTTAGAGCAGCAATAACTTCCTTATCTGCTATTCTGTAAAGTTGGTAAACATATTTACTTCTCAAGTGACTCAGCGGTTCAGATATTTTGTGTAACCGATTGTATATATTCCCCCTCGCATAAGCTTGCAGGGGTTGTTGATTTTCTCTTCTATAGATCTTATGCCGTAAATTTCCAGAGGATTAATACAAAGGCTGATGGAATTTCCGAAGTTCTGTGTTGTCTGAGACGTTGTAGTGTGTTTGTTGAATGCTACAGGATTCCTGCGTTTTTCATGGCTCAATAAGTTTCCTTTAAACTCTTCGCTATGTGTTTTTATTAATCCTTCATAACCCAATCATATGCTATGTTCCACAGTTAATAGCAGAGAAAAAGAATAGTTCTAGGATTTATTCATAGAATACCCTGAACTCAATCTCCACTGTTATAAATGTTTTCTTCAGTTACAGTTATAGAGGTGTAATTCTTAATTGCTGCATCTTCAAACTATATCTTTCACAAGGGCTATTTTTTAGGAATTCAAATCTGCTCCTGTGCAATAGATCTCTTTCTCACTCCCCAGCTTATTGGAAAATTATTAATTTCTTTTCACTGGTTAAACATGCTTCACCATCACAATTTCAAGTTTGTTTCATGAAATAGTTAAAAGGCCCTGCAGTTTCAACATCCCCACTCAATATTTCAAACAACCTGTAGCCACAGACTCCATTGCCCAATTAACTAATACTATCTAAAGATCTCCACCCTAGGTACTGAAAGACATCATTCAACCAAAACCTTGAACAAAAACTGAAACTCACAACTAGCCTAAAATCTTTCACAAAACAGAGCTAAAACTTAAAGAGAGAGCCCTCTCTGATTACAAGTAGGCTAGGACTTATAATCCAAAGCTTGGTTAGTGGTTACCCCGGCCGTATTCCCTTGGGAGTGAAAGGGAACAACCTGGGTGTTAACATAATTGGCGACTCCGCTGGGGAGCTGGATAAACTTTGCAACCTCCTATCTGATTCTTAATGTTGTAGCTAAAGCCTGAGTGAAACCGCCTCTGCTTTGCATTTGCAGGAATATTTAAAAGCTGCCTCAGTCAATCTTTATTCAGTAATTAATTCTCATATAGCTGTGCTATAGCTGACCAGTCCTTGTCAAAAGATCACTACCTCCTTAGAAATTCTCAAAAAGAAAGTTATAGAAGCTGGCTCCTAAGAAGAAAACTCGTTACACAAGATCAAACCCAGATCCTGAGCCAGCACCTGAGTTTCAGAATCCAAACCTGATTGCAAGAATCCTCAAGAGACACAAATCAGAAGGCACTTTATCAGATTCAAGTTCAGAAGTAGGTCTCCAAACTGACATTCCAACCCCTGCTAAGGCTTCTCTACATCCTCATACAACTGGCCCACAGTCTCCTAGTTCTTCATCCACTTCACAAGGTATCCTTTCAACCACTCCATCAAATACACACACCCCTTTCATCCCATTTCCTCCACTAGTCCCATTCATCCCTGTTATCCCTGTTGTCCCACCAAACATGGCTAATAGATATGCACCACTGCAGTTACTGGCCAATCCAGCTCCTCTGCCTCAACAGTACCAAAGCAAGATCTCATACTTTGATGGTACTGGCTCATATCCAGCCCTTCAAAATACTAAGAAAATGTAGGACTACTTTGAAAACTACGAAATAGATGATGATGGGGTTAGGATGAAAATTTTTGTGCAAAGCTTAACGGGGGATGTAAGAACATGGTTTAGGTCACTTACACCAAATTCCATAGCTGACCCTGAAGCCCTCTATCAAACATTTATCAACAGATGGGAGAAGAAGAAGAACCCACTCCATATATTATCTGAATACAACACTATCAAAAGAGGTCCCCAAGAAACTGTCCTGGACTATTGTGCTCGGTTTAACAATGTCTACAATGCTATTCCCCAAAATCTTAGACCCCCACCGGATCTAGCTTTATATACCCCCCCTGATGGGTTTGATTCAGATATGGAATATCAATTAAGGGAAAGGGCTCCCAGAACTTTAGCTGAAATGCAAGATATAGCAGTAAGTGTGGAAGCCAATCTGATAGCCAAGAGAAATAGGACAAGAACTGAGAGAAAGACCACCTTCAAAGAAGAACCTTCAGGCTGGGATCAAAAACTGGATGCAATAATCACTGGTATGCAGAGATTAGGTGACAGAGTAGAATCAGTTGATAGGAAGTCATCATGGGAAGCACCACAGAATAACCCTGTTAGGAATCCTAATTTCAGAAGAAACCAAAATCCTAATGTTGGTAAAGCTAATTCTGAACCAGAGATCAGGCCTCCGTTCCAAGAAAACTATACAGAAGCATCCACTTCTAATGAACAAATAGATGACACCCACATTAACCTAATGGGCCTGAATGATGATCAACAAGTTTTCCTAAGTCAAGAAGATCATAAGGATGATGATATTAAACAGTTTCAAACCAAGTCAGGTGAGTCATTTGACTTTAAACAAGGCTATGACACAACTGTTTATGAAGTTCATAAACAATACAAGCTAAGGAGCAGAACTATAAATGTGACACAACCTGAGAAAACAAAGGACACTCCTCTGCCTAAGAAAACCATTGTCACAGAGCCAATTGACAAAACTGATTCCATTACAAAGGAAGTAACAGTTGAAGGAATAACTGAAACATCTTCCCCAAAACAACAATCAATGGCTACATCACCCTTACAACCTAATCCAAGCATTACTTCGCAGAAGATGAGCAAAAAGGACAAGCCTCAAGATCAGAGTGAAAACCAAGAAGAAAACTTGAACAACAAAGAAAGGGTTGTCAACCACAACACCAAGGTCCAAGCTGAAAAACCCTTTGACTTAGAAGCTGAAATAGGAAAATTGAAGATAGCCATACCTCTTTCAGAGCTAGCCAAGCATGACATTTACAAACAACAAATCAAAAAGTCCCTGCAACTTACCCATAATAAAGATGATGTCAATGTGTTGGATGATACCCCAGAACTACTTTTCGGGCCAGAGGTTGATGGAAAGACAGTAGTTACAGGGATCTTACCTTTTTATGTCAACTTACATGTTCATGATAAAATATTACACAATGCAATGTTTGACTCAGGTGCATCTCATAACCTTATGCCGAAATCAGTGATGGAGAAACTCAACTTAGACGTTTTTTTTTTTTTTTTTTTTTTTCTTGTTAAGACTAACCTACGCACCCACGGGGATTTGAACTGGTGACCTATCGCAAGGAGTGCTTTTAACAGTGCACCCATTCACCGTCAATCCAAAGCCCCGTGGGCGACTCAACTTAGACATTACAAGACCCTATAAGGACCTATTTTCATTTGACTCCAGCCAAGTTAAGTGTTTAGGATTGATAAAAGATCTATGTGTATCCCTGGTCCAGTATCCAAACAAAACAATCTTAATGGATGTTGTAGTTGCTGATATCCCACCCAAATATGGAATGTTGTTATCAAGATCATGGGGGGCTAAACTCCAAGGTTCCCTGCAATTAGACATGTCATATGCCACTATCTCAGTCTTTGGTCAACCCAAGAGGCTTTATAGAGAGTCACTTATGAAATACATGGTGAGCAGTGAAGAAAAGCCTCAGAATTTCCCCATTTATGCAGTCCATTCAGATATGGATTCCTTTATTCTGTTCAATGATGATACAAGCCCTGAGAGTGATAATAAATCAGTCACACTTGAACAAAACATGCATGAGAGTAAGCAACCAAGTCCCCAAGAGATCCAAATTGAGAAACCAATTGATGAGTCTCTCCTAAAAGATAAACCAGATGAAAAACAAGAACTCCAACTTATAATCCCAAATTATAGAAAGATTGTGGAAAATCCCTTAAAACGGGAGATCTTATGGTTCCTTGAGTTTGATGGATCAGTCAACAAATTAGGGGCAGGAGCGGGGGTTTGGATACATAACAAACAAAACAATCATGCAGAGGGCCGAGCCTACAGGTTAAACTTCAGGTGCACTAACAATATGGCAGAATATGAAGCTCTCTTACTAGGCCTCAAGCTAGTAAAATCCTTACAGGCCATAAAAGTCTCAATCCTAGGAGACTCAGTCCCAATTATCCAACAAGTAAAGGGAAATTTTGTCACTAATGACAAAAGACTGAGATCTTATAGGTCTGCTGCTGCTGAAATACTAAATTCCTTCACTGAATTTCAAATTACCAAAATTCCTAGAACCCATAATCTTCATGCTCATAGTTTGGCTACATTTTCAAGCACTTGTAAACTACCTTTTGAACCCCACCATTGCTTTACAGCTGAGATAAAACACAGACCTTCTGTCCCAAACAATGTCAAGGATTGGCAAGTGTTTGAGGATGATACACAAATAAACAATTTCTTGACTTTGCAGCAAGAATTTTCAGGACTAAACATTGATACTGAGGCTGCAAGTGACTCACAACTGCTAGGTGAACAACAACAAACAAATATCTCACTCGAAACAGCAAATCAAATGCTTTGTCCAACAAACTTTGACCAGAAGAAAATACAAGAACTTGAACGATTACATTCTGAGGAGATAGCTGATGCTGAAGCTGAAGTTAACAATTGAAAGACAATTTTCTTCCTACAGGTCTAGCTCCATTAGAGGACATTTTTTATTCAAATGATGTCCCTAGAAAACCAAAATTGCAGCCTCTTAATGCTGCCATTGAAGAGTGCAACATTGGAACTATTGAAAAACCTAAGATAATTAAATTGTCTGCATCTTTACCACCTGATCAGAAGCCTAAATACATTGACCTATTCAAAGAGTTTCAAGATGTCTTTGCATGGAGTTATGAGGATTTAAAATCCTATGACATCTCTGTGATCCAACACACAATCCCTCTGAAGCCCAATCAAAAACCCTTTAAACAGAAATTGAGGAGAATCAATCCCATGCTTCTCCCTTCAATTGAGAAAGAGCTACAAAAAATGTTTAAAGCTGGCATCATAGCACCAATCAGATTCTCAGACTGGATTTCAAATTTGGTCCCTACAAGAAAGAAAACTGGTGAAATAAGGCTTTGTGTTGATCTAAGGAACTTAAATCAAGTGTCCCTAAAAGATAATTACCCCTTACCCAAGATGGATCACATCTTGCAAAGAGTAGTGGGGGCCTCAAGAATTTCTTTACTTGATGGATTCTCAGGTTTCAACCAGATCTTAGTTCACCCTGATGATCAGGACAAAACAGCATTCACAACCCCATGGGGAACCTTCAAATATGTCAAAATGCCTTTTGGGTTAAAAAATGCATGAGCTACCTTTCAAAGAGCAATGGATATTGCGTTTGCCAAAGAAATTCATGATTTCCTTGTCATCTATTTAGATGACCTCAAACCTTTCTCAAAATCTGACCAAGAAAATTTGAAACATCTAAGGCAGATATTCATAACTTGTAGGAAATATGGAATTTCTTTAAATCCTAAGAAATCCCTGTTTGGTTTGGAAGAAGGCAAGTTATTGGGTCATATTATTTCAAAGGATGGCATTAGGATTGACCCAGACAGAATACAGGCCATCTTGCAAATGCCCCACCCAAGAAACATCAAAGAATTACAAGCATTTTTGGGGAAGATCAACTTCCTAAGGAGATTTATCCCAAATTTGGCAGAATTGAGCAGATTACTCAATAACATGCTTAAAAAGGATTCAAAAGTAAAATGGACAGTAGAAGCAAATCAAGCTTTTGAAGGAATAAAATTGGCCCTTACCCAAACTCCAGTCTTAACAAATCCACAATTTGACAAAGAGTTTATCATTTTCTCTTTTGCCTCCCAGCATACTATTGCTGCTGTCTTATTGCAGAAAGATGACCAAGGAAATGAGAGACCTATTGCTTTCTTTAGTAGAGCTCTCAGAGATGCACCCCTGAAATATCAGATCATGGAAAAACAAGCATATGCTTTGGTCAAAGCCATCAAAGACTTTAGGATTTATATCCTATACTCCCATGTTATAGCTTATGTGCCAAGTCCCATTGTGAAAGACATACTTACTCAAGAGAACTTAGAGGGCAGAAGAGGAAAATGGATTGCCAACATTTTAGAATTTGACATTGAAATAAAACCTACAAAACTGATAAAAGGGCAAGGTTTGGCCAAATTAATGTCTGAAACAAATTTCCAAGCCTTGGACATCAACCAACTGGACAGTGCACCGGCGCTGGCGACTCCAAAGATCAATGTAGCCTTTGAACAATCACTGTGATATTCTGATATCTGTTATACATTGCAAAACCTGTGTGCTCCCCCAGGATTGTCCAGAACTAAATGTAGGTTTATAAAAATGAAAGCTTCAAGATTTTATGTCATGGATGGCAATTTGCTTTGGAAAAACCATGAGGGTATTTTGTTAAACTGCTTAATTGAGAATGAGACTAACAATGTCATGAAAGAATTTCATGCAGGTGATTGTGGTGGACACTTGTATTGGAAGTCCACTGTGGATAAAATACTGAGGGCTGGTTACTATTGGCCCACTATTTTCTCTGATGTCAAAAAATTTACCACTTCATGTCATAAATGCCAAGTGTTTGAGGGAAAGAGAAAGTTACTGCCACTTCCTTTGAGGCCTATTGCAACAGAGAGACCTTTTCAGCAATGGGGCTTAGATTTCATTGGGGAAATTCATCCCTCATCTTCAGGCCAACATAGATGGATCCTCACAGCCACAGACTACTTCACCAAATGGATTGAGGCCATCACATGTAGACAGGCAAATGATTCAACAATCATTCAGTTTTTGGAAAATAACATATTGTCTAGATTTGGCTGCCCTGATAAGATCATAACAGACAATGCTGCTGCCTTTAGATCCAAGAAGATGGTGAACTTCTGCCACAAATTCCATATTACCTTGGGCCATTCTACTGCATACTATCCCCAAGGAAATGGCCTTGCTGAATCATCAAATAAAAGCCTTGTAAACATCATAAAGAAGGTGTTGGAAGAAAATAAGAAGAATTGGCATAAGAAGCTGGTCAATGCCTTATGGGCAGATAGACTAACAACCAAGAGATCAATTGGGGTCAGCCCATATGAGTTAGTCTATGGATTAGAAGCCAAATTTCCTTCATCACTGGGGGTTCCCGTTATGAAACTACTTCAAGAAAGCCAGGCTGAACCAAATGATATACAAAGAAGAGTAAATCAAATTATATGTTTGCAGCAAACTAGAGACCAAGTTTATCACAGAGTTCAAGTGTTACAAGAAAAGTTAAAGAAAGCTTTTGATAGAAGAACTAAGGCTGAAGATTTCAACATGGGTGACAAAGTCCTTAAGTGGGATTCAAGAAGGGAAGATAAAGGAAAACATGGAAAATTTGATTCCCTTTGGAGAGGACCATTTGTCATCCAAGCAGTGCAAGGAAACAACACTTATTTCCTAAAAAATCTGGATGAAACTGACTTGGATGAAGGTCCTGTGAATGGCAGGATGTTGAAGCACTATTTTGACTACTTTCCATGAACATAGCATGGCTGTTCCCCTGTACATAATCTGTTGTATATAATATTTTCTTTCAGCATGTGAATAACTCAGTTTGAAAGGTCCTGCAGAACCATGAAAAGGCTTTTAGTTCAACAAGTTCCACAAGTATGACCGAGCACAATTTTGAGATTTCAAGGAGAAAAACTCCGAGTTTTGGTGAAAGAAGTCAAGGGCCAAGGCATTCTGACCTGTTGTTCTTGGTCTTTCAAATGGAAAAACCATCCCCATGTGGAGCCACTGTTAGATACCTATACCAATAGGTTTCATATTTCATGATTAGCAAAGAAAATTCCAAATATGCTCTGCTTTGGTGATGCAAAGATCCCATATTTTCAAGAGAAAGTAATATGTGTACATAGCTTGATGTTGACTCAATTTTGGATGGGTGATCCAACAGCGTAATCTGGATCATGCCATGTTTCAATTTCTTTTTGTAGAATAGAGAAAGAAGTCTGTCCAAACTGTTCAATCTTGGCAGACCAGTAGTTAGGTAGAGAATTAAGGTTCCCAACTGTTTAATCTGGGACCTTGGGAGCAATAAGGGTAGTTCTAGATAGAAAATCAAAAGAAAAAGCCAAAAGAAAAGAAAAGGCACATGAGGGTCTGCAAGTCTAAATGCACCCTCCATGAAGAAACAAAAAATGCTAGGCAAGCTAATGGGTAGGTAGAGAAGGTTGCAGAAATGTCATTCCTTTCAATTGAATTTTGCTGGTCTAACATAAAGGAAACATCAGTGGATAGAGAAGTTCCTCTTCTCCATCATCTTGCAACAATACAAAGGAGCATGTCTAACTTCCTGTTTTCCCCCCCTCACATTCATTGCTAACATCCCATTACCAGTTATGTTCATGAAAGAAAGTCAAGGTCTTATGGTGGTTCTTGTCTCTTTAAAAGCCACATTTCTTGTGTAAAATTCTTTTCATTTTGATCTACTCCCTAAACTAAGTTGATTCCATATAAAACTTAGTGTGTCCACTCCTCATCCACCTCTTCCACTCATATTAACCCCTAACTTCTACTATTTAACTCCCTATACCCCCTATTCCCCCTATTACTATGTAAATTATGTAAAAAACCCCGAAATACCTATGTATCCCCTTCCCCGAGCATTATAGCTCTAAGTTTGATTTAAAATGGTTTAAGCGCTAAAACATTATAGCGCGACCCAAAAAGCGCTCATACATTAATCCTGGGATTAATCCAAGATCCGCTTGGATTAATAACCTTAATCCGGCTTTGTTAATAAACCCACGCATAAATACATTTTTCCCGTGACACAGCTTGAAAACCCACTTTTCTAAAGTTTCCGCCGGGAGCGCATTTCCACAAAAAATATTATTTTACTCTCCCGCCTCCTGCCGTATCGCCCTGACAGGTTGATGACCCGTCGACCGTCGGATCTGGGCCTTCCCATCCGACGACCCAGATCCATATCGGGTCGGTCCCGATGTACTGCCTTTATCGCCCGAGAAACTGTCAGAGGGTGACGTCAGGCCTCTACCACGCGTCACCCCCATATTCTCTCAGGCCGCCCTCTGACAATACTGCTTCCGTATCCAGAGCGGTCCGAGAAAACCATTTACCACCTACCGTTTACCGCTGACCAGTCGCGCTCACGTCACGTCCTCGTCACCGCTACGTCGTGCACACGTCATGCCACATCGCCGCTGCATCAGCGCCCCCGTCCGACAATGCTCTGACCTGTCCGCCACCTCACCATTCCCCGTGGACCACTCACAGGCCTCCACGTCACTCGATGACATCATGCTGACGTCACCTGACCCTGACCCCACCTGATGACGTCATGCTGACGTCATCCAAAAAAAGCGCCAATTTTCCAAAAAGTCCATATTTTCGCCAAAAAACCGTGTTTTTGTCACTTTTGCCAAAACAGCTATCACTCTGCTTTGCATGCATTTTACGACCAATCTGTCGCCAACCTGCAGAAATCGCTACAAAGACCATGGGCGCATCCAAACTACCTGCATTTGTAATCATTACCGGCAATACTCAAGGTATTTATCCAAATCTTTCCCTTTGCGCCTGGTTTTGTCCATAATTCTCCAAAGATAGCTTAAAACCAGTGAAGAACACTGTACCTACCAGCAAATCCCAGTAACCAGGCCTATTTTCAATTGTTGGGTCGAAATTCATCTACAGAACCTGCATTTAATCAAATTTACCCAAATTCACAGTTAGTTCGCGCATTCGTGAACTTAAAGACCCGAGCTCCACTAATTCACCTTGGAGAGAGTTTACCAGTCCCGGCATTCGCTCTATCAGTCCTCTGTGCAGTTTTTCAGTTGCTGCCACTACCAGTTACCCTCTGTTCCTTTGCAATTCACCTCTTTGTTCCAGAAATACCCCTCTGTGTTGCTCTGTTCAGTAACACCGGTTCACATACAAATCAGAGGCCTTATTAGCCATGGAAACACCAATAGCACTAAATATAGCACCTCTCAATGCCCCACAGAGAGAGTTAGAATGGAAGGCCCTGGGGGATAAAGATTATCAGATGATAGACTCATTTCCAATGAATTCCAAATTTAACATCCATCTGTTGAATGAGTTAAAGGCCCAACACCTCAGTGGAGCTGATATCTTGGGGATTTGGGACTCAAATTTGCCCATTTTTAACCTTCCTCAAGTTAATTCCCTTCCAGACTTGATCCATAGATGCTGTGAATGCTATGATCCATGTCAGAGAGTTGTTCTCAATCCCACAGGTTGAGTCTTGTTCCATATTACCCCTGAGGCCATAAAGGAGATGCTGCACTTTCACACTGCAAGACCATCTCCTCTCTCCATGTTGGACTTATTAAAGAAGGGGGGCAACCTGTCCAGTGCCCAAATCATCAAAATTAATCAGTTATTCATTAAGCCAAGCTCTGAAACTGTGAGAACGCCTCCTATTGGAAATTCATATCTCAATGACTTGGGCATGGGCCCACCGAGTATGGAGGCATCTGCAAGTTCCTTTCAGCAGGAACAAGAAAGGACAGTTGGAGGAGAAGTCAGCTCCTCAAGCCACCAAAGGGGAGCTGAAACAGGCATCAAACAACAATTTATTGATATCAAAAAGAGGAATGAGCCCCTCAAGGTGCAGCTCTACAACCACTTATTAAAGATGGCTCCTACAAACCAGCAGAGATTAATGTCTGCATATGATGTACATGAGGGCAAAATGGTAATGAGTCATTTCATGCCAACCATGCTGCAGCCATAGTCAGCTGCAGACTACATAAGGACCAACCTTGAGGTCCTTGCAAAAGACATCCACCCCATGGATCAGATTGAATTACATAAGCAAACGGGTGAGATGGTATATGCCACCCTTGCAGACAAAACTTTGGTTAATTATAGGCTGGAAAATAGCCTAAACAACACAGTTGCCCAACTTGAGTTGGAGAAAGCATCCTCCCAGGCAAAAGACAACCGAATCAAAGCATTGGAGGATATCATCATAGAGCTTGGGCATGATCCCAAGGACACCAAGGCTATACAAGCGCTGTTAAAATTAAGAGATGCAGACATGGCAGCATTAAGAAAAATGATCAAGATCCCAACAACTCTTCATACTCAGACAGAAGAGGTTGCCCAGCTAAGGCATGACAAAGATGCAGCAGCTATGCTGGTATCATTATACAAACAGCTGATCCAGACACAGGAGAAATTGGGAGAGTCAGAGGCTGCGCTGCAGGCAGCCCTACAACAGAAGGAAGGAGGAACATCACAGCCCCCTCCACAAATAATCAACCTTGAGGAATCTCCTCAAACTACTGCTCCTCCTACAGAGCAGACAGCTCAAACAGCACCATCTACATCAGCCCCAGCACCAACAACAGAGCAGGCTCCAAGCCTTGATATGCAGAAACTGAAGAATGAAATTTAGGCCTTAGAAGCCCAAATGGCAGAGTTAAATGAAGCCAGGGAGAATTTGGCTAAGCTCAATGAAAAATATGACAAGTCAAAACAAAGCATAGCTGAAAAGGGAAGAGAAGTGAAGGCTCTCAAAGAGAAGATAAAGGAGCTGGAGAAAGAGCTCACCCTTGACAAAGTGGTGGCTCAGCTGAAGACTGTTTTATGGGCCAACATTGGCCAATCGATCACAGATCAGTGGCAGTATATTGAGACCATTCATGAGCAAATGGAGCTCATAGGCAAAGCACACAGGGAAGTTCAGAGAGCAAGGGCATCTCTAGGCAATATGCCTGAGATAGCCAATAGAATGATTAACGTGCTCAATAACCGTACAGGTCCTCAGCTGGCAGCAATAGGAATCCCTAACAGAACTGAAACTATCCTGCTGATAAAGAAGGTCCTTACATTGAGGAGCCTGGTACAAACACTGGAAAGAAGAAGCCAGGACATGCAGACAGAAGTAAACAGATTCATGGACAAGTTTGCAGCATTACAAAGCAGAGGTCTCCCTGGCTTACTGAACAGTGCAGGGAAACTACTTTCACATGAGAACTATGCTAAAAGGGTCAATACATTTGCTACCAATCAGATCACTGAAAGACCAAGTACCTCAGAAGAAACAGGGCCAGCATCTGGGCAAAGTCTCTATAACAGAGTAGAGAACTTATTTTTCATTATGAATGAGATCAAACATTTGTTTGAAGTACCTCCAAACTTCTACAAATATACAGAGGCAGATGAGACCTTAGATGCAATTTTGAGACATCAATTGCCCACACAGGAATGGTGGACCAAAATGATACAGTTGATACTGTGAACAAGAGCCTCTCATCAAGTTTTTTCATCAAAAAACATAAGTTATCATGTACAGGAAAAGTTGATGCATTCAGTATGAATGGAGAAGAATGGACTGAGCCAACTCAGCAAACCAATTCGGCCACCAGAGCAGCACTGACAGTTACAGATGACAGGGCCGAGAAAGCTACAGCATGACAGAGCATAAAGACACATCATTCAGCATTTATTCAGAACGCTCAACCGACTCAGTGGCCTCCAAAGGTCAAAAAGTCTTCTGACAGAATTAAAAAGCATTCATTTTGTATTTAGAGCAGCAATAACTTCCTTATCTGCTATTCTGTAAAGTTGGTAAACATATTTACTTCTCAAGTGACTCAGCGGTTCAGATATTTTGTGTAACCGATTGTATATATTCCCCCTCGCATAAGCTTGCAGGGGTTGTTGATTTTCTCTTCTAGAGATCTTATGCTGTAAATTTTCAGAGGATTAATACAAAGGCTGATGGAATTTCCGAAGTTCTGTGTTGTCTGAGGCGTTGTAGTGTGTTTGCTGAATGCTACAGGATTCCTGCGTATTTCATGGCTCAATAAGTTTCCTTTAAACTCTTCGTTATGTGTTTTTATTACTTCTTCATAACCCAATCATATGCTATGTTCCACAGTTAATAGCAGAGAAAAAGAATAGTTCTAGGATTTATTCATAGAATACCATGAACTCAATCTCCGCTGTTATAAATGTTTTCTTCAGTTACAGTTATAAAGGTGTAATTCTTAATTGCTGCATCTTCAAACTATATCTTTCACAAGGGCTATTTTTCAGGAATTCAAATCTGCTCCTGTGCAATAGATCTCTTTCTCACTCCCCAGCTTAGTGGAAAATTCTTAATTGCTTTTCACTGGTTAAACATGCTTCACCATCACAATTTCAAGTTTGTTTCATGAAATAGTTAAAAGGCCCTGCAGTTTCAACATCCCCACTCAATATTTCAAACAACCTGTAGCCACAGACTCCATTGCCCAATGAACTAATACTATCTGAAGTTCTCCACCCTAGGTACTGAAAGACATCATTCAACCAAAACCTTGAACAAAAACTGAAACTCACTACTAGCCTAAAATCTTTCACAAAACAGAGCTAAAACTTAAAGAGAGAGCCCTCTCTGATTATAGGTAGGCTAGGACTTATAATCCAAAGCTTGGTTAGTGGTTAACCCGGCCGTATTCCCTTGGGAGTCAAAGGGAACAACCTGGGTGTTAACAGTATGCACACTTTTGTGCATTATCACATCTATTTAAAGCCAGTACATTTTCTACTGCATTTATGGAAACAATTAAAAAGCTACATGGAAACCCAAAGATTATTGTAAGTGAGAGAGATCCCATTTTCACTGGAAATTTTTGGACATAATTATTTTCTTGTCTTGGTACTCAATTAGCTCATAGCTCATATTATCATCCTCAATCTGATGGGTGAACTGAGATAGTAAACAAATGTCTGGAAGGATATCTTCGTTACTTTGTATATGATAAATAGACATAATGGGTCAAATGGTTGCCTCTGGCTGAATGGTGGTATAACACTTCCTTCCATACAACAACAAAAATGACCCCATTTATGACACTTTATGGATATCAGCCACCATCCATCACATCATACTTAAGAGAAAATTCTAAGGTTCAAGTAGTGGAACATCACATCGAGCATCAACAACAAGTCCTTGAACTCTTAAAGGATAACCTCGTGTTGGCGCAGAATAGAATGAAACAACAGGTAGATAAACATCACAACGAAAGAATTTTTGATATAGTTGATTGGGTATTCCTATGGCTACAACCATATAAACAAATGTCCCTCAAGCAAGCTAAGAAGGATAATAAATTATCACCAAAATATTATGGTCCGTACAAGGTGTTGCAAAATATTGGTACTATGGCATACAAATTGGAGCTTTCTGCAGCTTCTCGATTGCACCCAGTTTTCCATGTTTCATGTTTAAAGAAGGTTATAGGTGACAAGCTCCCAGTTCAAACAATATTACCAAAAGTTGACGAGGAAGGAAAAATTATAGTGGAACTGGAAGCAGTCACAGAAATAAGAACTTGAGAACTACAAAATTGATCAATTTCGGAGTATCTCATCAAGTGGAAGAACTTATCCACTGAAGATTTCCCATGGGAGGATGAGAATTTTATACAGAAGCATCCAGAACTACTCAAGCAATGAGGACAACACTTTTTTGAAGGAAAGGGGCATGTTAGGTCCCTATAATACTAGTGATTACCCCATTACTATTATAGTTGTATCCCTTATTAATATTGTTTTGCCCCTATTGTCCCCATATTGTTATTACTGTGCCCCATAGAATCCCTTTATTGTTATTTTTGATCCTTTATATTATTATTGTTAGGTTGGCTAGGTTATATTGTGACTCCTTAGACTCCTGTATATAGAAAGGAGGTTTTGTCATTTGAATCATCAAAGAATCATTCATTTGTGTAATGTAAAGGAGGTTGCCCCCTCGAAGAGGCTGAATTCTAAGGCATTGATCTATCTTTTCTATATTTTTGTGAGTTGGGTTCATAACATCCAAGGTGTAGGCTTTCCATTTGAATCTTGCTCTTGTCTAAATCAATACTCTGCACTCTACTATAAACATCATTTTGTCTAATGCAATTGTCCAACTTTTCTGCATTCAATTATCCATCATATATAGGCAAATCAAATTTAACATCTAGCTTAATCAGAGATGCCTCCTTATTATGTATAGGGCTATTAGGAGGTGTGAGAAAGCTTTCTTCTTTCCCTTTGTCCTTTGAGTGGTCATGGAAATGAGACTCATCTTCTCCTTTGTCCTGTTTAGAGCCTGATGAATCTTCATCCTTGTGTTCTCTAAAGTCCTATACATTTCTTCTACCATGGACTCTATGGCTAGGAAACTATCTATGAATTAAGGGTTTGGCCCTACAGAGCCTTCTTCTGACATTGTCTTCTGAGAATAGACTCTCCCAATTTCAAGATTAGTTTCGACCAACTCTCCTTCTCCTAATTTGAGCTTTGAGCTAGTTAGCATTCAACAGCTAACCAACACAAGCTTGTCTAACTTTAACAGCCCTAATCTCTGATACTACTTGACCTGAAAATAACTCTTGAGTGACCTTAGTTAATGAATTATTTAATGAAGGTATTATAGACTCATGTGCTGGTGTGCATGTCTATGTTGTTTTAGGCAACGGATCGATCTGCAAAATACACAGACATTGGAAATAGAAAACAACAGAGAAACACAACAAGAAAATACAAGAACACAACAAATTAATAAGGAGTTCACCCCATCCTCCAGGGCTACATCTTTGGTCTAGCTTTTAGTGGTGGCCTTCTTTTATTGTGTCTTTAAAGCAGAGAACTACAATTAGGAGCTTAATCTGAGCCTCCTAAAATAGAATTGCTTGGTAGGGTTGTTCTTGGATTCCCCAAGCCACTAGAGTGCACAGACTCTTTTCCTTACCAGCTCTTGACCTCTTTGGTCTTCAATGGAAGGAGCCCAATGTGGTGCTTGTTTCCCCGATAGTTCCTCTCAGGGATGGCTCGATGCTGCCGTATGTTGTAGGTCAGCTCAACTCTCTGTCTTTCTATTTTCTTCTCTTTGCTTCACTGTCTCTTCGTTCTTTGTCTTCGTCTTCCTCTTTCTCTGGTTCTTCCTTTTTGTGTGTTATCTATCTTTTTTCATGGCTTTAGAGCCAGTCGTTGTCATGGCTACTCATTTCCCCTTCCGCCTCCGTCGATTCGCCTACTACTATTCACTTGGAATTCCCTGTCTCTGTGTCATCACCAACGGCTCACAGGGAGTGGCCACTTGTCCTCTTGCGAACTGCGCCAGCTTTTCCTCATTAGTTCAGTTCTTTGGCTACGTCGGGAAATGAATTTTCTGCCACCTCAGCGGTCAAATTAGACCTAAAATCCTTATACATCATGGCTTAATCCCCTGTTAAATCCGGCTTCCCCATCAGGCACTATCTCAGCCATTAGATCTAGAGCCCCCAGATCCGACACCATTCGCTCATTTCACACGGTTGACTTGCTCGACCATTAGCACGTGATGAGTGGTGGTTTTCTCTCTCCTTCACCTACCAGGAGTCGGGCATTTAGTGGAATCGCTCACTTTTCTCCAATTCTGCTTACTGCTTAAGGGTGCCTCCGATAAATACTGCCAATCTTTGGAGCGCGGGTCTCACCTTCAGCCTTTATCATTTTTCCCCACGGTTTTCACGGCTCTCATGCGACTAAGTGCTTCAGGACTTTCCTTCTCGAGGGGTTTTGCCTAGCGATGCACGATTAGCGCTAAGCGCTAAGCACACATTAGAAACTGCTTCTTTTTCCTGACCTGGGCTTCCCAGGTGCTAGATTGGCCTCTTGCGTAGTCTCCATGGGCCTCGGTCAGCGTGCTTTGACTGAGGTCCTTGTCGTTCCTCGCTAGTTGCCAACTGCTACTGTTCAAAGGTCTTCTTGATCACTCTATGCTCTTAATTCTTTGAAGTCTGTCCTGTTTTGATACAGTCATGGTGCTTCGGTTATTCTTCATGGAACCAATTCGGATTACTTACTATGAACCATAATTGGTCTAGATCTTCATTCCCTAGTCCTCTAAATACCAGTAGTTTGATCACGCTCACCATATTGAATTATGGAGGCGGCGAAGGTGGGGTGGGTGGAGATGGAGGTGAAGATGGTGAGACTGGTGGCAATGTAGGTGGAGGTGGTAAGCATGGAATTCGTTGCTTTATCAAACTAATTGCACTTCTTGGAGAAACTTTCGCGAGCTCCTCCTCACTCTCCCATGAGGGTGAAATTAAGGGACTAGATTCTAATTCTTCACTACTTCCATTTCTGTAGATCTTCCCACTACGTGTAGTCCCAAACATTAATTCATTCGCATAACCCGCTTTTCACACAGTGGCATTTTAATCCAGGTATTCAAAGATTTAATGTACTTACCTCACGGTCCCTTGAGGAAGCGTTGTTCCACCTCATTGTAGGTAACTATCATGTCTACCGCGAACTCAATGATAAATCCCCCTATGATTCGATCGAGCCAATGGTCCATAACTCACGCAAGCTTATCTTCTAACGCTTCTAGTTTGCGCACTAATTCCGGAGACCACATGATTGGTTTGTCGGGCCTACACCTTCACTGACTATTTTCTACCTTTGCAATCCACTCATACAACTTAGAGGGAAAGGATGCAAAGAAAATTTCGTGGATTTCTATATATAAGTAGCGCTCCAACCACTATTCCTTATATACTCGTGGATTCATGTTTTCCTGTGCCGCGAACTCATGAATCTTCTTGTCCAACCACCCTTCAATTTCTTTCTTTGTTGGATTCCAGTGACATGACATCAGACATCCCTTATGCAGATCCTAGTCCCGACAATGGAACCATTTGTTGGCTTGTTCGGGCTTGACCTAGGTTCAAAGGTCATTTAGTTAAACAAATCCTAGTACTACTAGCCCTTTCAGCAACAGTCCACGGAGCGTGAACTGAGGTCTCACCCGAAGTAGTATGGGAGGGTGCTAGAACTAGGTTTCCGCACCCTAGAGATTTCTGATGGTATCTAAGTGATCCACGGTTTGACCCTGTGCTCACATATATCAGTACCTTGTAGCCTGTGATGTTTCCCTTACGCAGCCCTACTCGGGGCCTGAACAGTGTTATTACCCAAATCCTTACTAGTAACCCAATATTAGTTTATAAACTTAGGTTATCTATATGCTTTTAGTTATACTTAACTATATTCACCATTCATATAAGTACGCACAGTAAATAAATAGTATAATTAAAAATGGTATCAAACAAGAAATAAGACAAGAATAGATACACGAAATTCAGATAAATATTCTCTTTATTATTCTTCTTCCTTGGTTACAGACTCGACTCCACCCTACGCACTCAACTGCAGGGGTCTGTGCACTCAACTGTGGACTCTACTAGGCCTCTGTGCACTCAGCTGCAGAGCCTCTTCCTACTACTACGACCCAATATACTAGACTCTTGCTCTACTTGCTATCTTACAGACTCCATCCATTGGTTCACTAACTAATCTACAACTTAGAGCCTCGCTCTATTTATACAATCCCATGGTATCATCCCATGGTCCACAGACCATGGGTAGGCTGACACTACATTCAAAAATTAGGGTGGAAAGCCCTATGACTCTAACTTATAATTTTCACTCCATGCCTGCAAGTCACTGAGTTTTTACAATAATGTGAACTCAAAAACTTGGGCTTTAAGCCCCAAAACATGTCGTGGGGGGATTCCATGCCCAAAAACTCTCAGACAACCAACCTCTACCTCCACCTAGTGAGGTTAAGGAAGAAAGAGAGGAAAGAATGCCTAAAGTAAATCCACCACCCTTTCCTGAGAGATTAACCCAACCACTCCAGCCTACCCCAGAAGAGACTAAACTTTTGGGAGAGTTGAAAAATCTATGTGTCAAAATTCCACTTCTCCAAGCTATTAAAGATGTGCCTATTTACAACAAGTTGATCAAGGAGAAGTTCTTCAAACTTCTAGGGAGGCTAAGAAGAGATGTCCCTACCATTAATTTCATTGGAAAGTTGTCTGACTTATTGTTGGGGCAAGTAATCTGTCCAAATTATTTGGACCCTGGAAGCCCTGTAGTAGATGTGCACATCAATGGCATCATTGTCCCACACACTTTGATTGATCTTGGGGCTGCCATTAATGTGATGACCAAGGAAACCATGCTCAAGCTCAACCTCCAAGGTTCATTAAGAAAGACCACAATAACCCTGCAACTTGCAGACCACTCCATAGTGGCCCCTGAGGGGATTGTGGAGAATTTAATGGTCTCCATTGACTCTTTGGAATAGCCTTCATATTTCCTAGTTCTCTAGCCTAAGGCCAAGCTTACTGGTTACCCTCTCATCCTTGGGAGGCCTTGACTAGCCACTGCCGATGCCTACATTAGCTGCAGGGCTGGAAATATGACTATGAAGAATGGTCATATGTCCATGAAGTTAGTCCTATATCCTCTTGATCAGCCATCTCTACAACATGACTTACCTTTATGGCTGGAAGAGGAGGAAGAAGATGAATTTTATTCTGCCCAACTCTATAACTTAGAAACAACCATGGGAGGGGGAAAACCGGATGAAGATGATTTGATTGAACATATACTCCAAAGTACAACTCCCAATACATTGTCCTTAGAAGAAGTAGTAAAAGGAAACCTAGAACAACCATCAGATTGATCTATTCTTAGCCGAATCCAACCCTATCGGTGTCAAAACCATAGAATTCGGCCTTGAGAGAAATTTGAAAGTGAACCCATCTCTTTTTGTTCACCAAGAAGAAAAGTTGTACAACATTCTAAAGGAAGACCTAGATGCCTTTTCTTGGAGTTGCAAAGAAATGAAGGGAGTGCACCCCTCGGTGTGTACTCAACACATTTATATCAAAGAAGGTTGTAAACCAGTCTGACAACCCCAAACGAGGATGTATCCATCTCTCAAAGATATAGTCAAAGAAGAACTTCAAAAGCTGCTAGATGAAGGATTCATTTACCCTATCTATGAGAGTGAGTGGGTCTCTCCTTTGGTGTTGGTTCCAAATAAAAATGGTAAGTGGAGGATTTCTATCGATTACAGAGAGTTAAACGAAGTGAAAAAGAAGGACCATTTCCCCCTACCTTTCATCGACCAAGTGCTAGATGGTCTGGCAGGAATTTTTTTTTTCTCTTTCCTAAATGGATTCAATGGGTACAATAAAATCCAGATCAGCCTAGAAGACTAGGATAAAACCACCATAACTTTTCCTTGGGGTACTTTCACCTATAGGGTCCTTCCTTTTGGCCTATGCAATGCTCTTGCCACTTTCTAGAGAGCAGTCCCGAGTATCTTTGCCGAGTTAGTCCATGATGCAATAGAGATTTATATGGATGATTTTACACCTTATGGATGTGATTTCCAGGAGGCTCTGCCCAACTCAGGTAAGGTGTTGAACAAATGTATTGAAATGAACCTATCTCTTAGTCCTGAAAAATGTGAGTTCTTGATGACTACAGGGATTGTGCTAGGTCATTCAATATCGCAGCAAGGATTGTAGGTGGACCTAAACAAAATAGCTGTCATCCAAAGGGTCCCACCTCCAAAAAAGTAGATAAATTTCAGAAGTTTCCTAGGGTTAGATGGATATGATCGAAGGTTTATAAAAGACTTCAGCAAGTTAGATTCTCCTTTATTTGGGTTGTTAGCCAAAGACTGTGAGTTTGTATGGTCAAAAAGCTATCAAGAGGCCCTGGACCCCTTGAAGGACAACTTAACCACTGCACCGATTCTTCGAGGCCAAAATTGGGCCCTTCCTTTTCATATACATGTTGATGCCTCACACAAAGCCATAGGAGCAACTCTAGGCCAAATAGATGAAAAATTTCCTTATGCTATTTACTTTATTAGTAAGAATCTGTCAACAGCTGAACTGAACTACACAATGGTCGAAAAGGAGCTCCTAGTTGTTGTGTATTCATTGAACAAATTTAGGCATTACATTATAGGTTGTCAAACATTTGTACATACTAACCATGTTGCAATCAAATATTTAATGAATAAACCTAAAGTGAATGCCCGGATTATTAGATGGTTACTTTTATTACAATAGTTTGATCTAACCATTGTTGATAAGCCTAGAAAGGAAAATGTTGTTGTAGATTTTTTGTCCATATTAGCTTTTCCTATAGGTGAGGAAGGAATGGTTGCTGATTAGTTACTGGATGAACACTTATTCACCATTTCAGTTCTCTCTCCATGGTTTGCTGACATAGCAAACAATTTGGTATCTGCACAATTCCCATCAAATTTGTCCTCCAAAGAGAAAAGCAAGATTGTGAGGAAGAGCATCCCATTCACTTGGATTGGGGGCAACCTCTGCTATGGGGTAAAATGCATGGGATGAAAACTATCCTCAAAGGTATTCCCGAGACCTTCGATAGGCTGTAATATTATCTGCAAAAGCTACCAAGTTACACACATGTTCATCTATCAAACATAAATTGACAGGGTATGGAAAGATGATTACCTTTAGCTCCTTCTAGATTTGCTTGGTGATCTCTATGTGGCAAGAAGAACTCCTTCAAGGCTGGCTCCAAGACAATTCTTGCACAAAGGACAAGGAAAAACAATCACAGCATACACTTCTGAAAACTAATGTAAGAATGCACAATAAACATGTATTAGTGTATAACTTAACTACTCATCTCGACAAGCATGGGAATGAACAAATAAATGAATAACATTACTGACACTATGGAGTAGGGAACACAACTACAATTCTATATTCAGAATGAAAGGGTGATTACAACCATCTGTTGTATCAGCCTTCCTTACCCCTTCTTCCTCTCTCTCTCTCTCCCTCTTTCAGCTAACTTCTTCAAGAATATGACAGTTCACAACAGCTCTATGTGCTATCCTTCCAAATGCTCTGATCCTCATCACAATGGCCCTCTCAATGCTTATATAGCAATTGAATTAGGGCTGCCAAGTTTCTCCTAGAGTTCATTAGGGAAAAAGCCATGAACCTGCCCTGTTTACAAGCTTTTTCCCATTTTCCTTCATTCTCAAATTGGAATTTCTCCAAATATCTTGATTTTTGGAGTTTCCTTGCTTTTCTTGAGCAAATTTAGGGATTTAATATCTAGATATTTATGAGCAGATTTGTTGGCTTGACTCATTGAAATTCTCTTAGGTTCACTAACGCTCCCCCTGGTCTAACAACATGAGTTAGCAGGGTGACTAATGCTCCTTTATGCTTGGTAACAAGCTTTATAAAGCAGGTTGATAGTGTAGAGAGAGAGTTAGTGTGGATTCCAGGCCTGCAATTGTGGTCTCTGCTTCAGTCATCTTGTTTTTCACATCTGAGTTGATGAGGAGGTCAATTTGTCCTATAACAGATGCCCCCTAAAGTATGAGATCAGAGGCAGAGACGATGGCCGAAATACTTTAGAAAAAACTGTAATTTGTTGTCAAAATCTTTGTAGAGAGAGAGAGAAGTTTCAGGTGGAAAGGAAAACCTGATACAACACAGATACATATATATATAAACTGCTAAAATCATGTCTTCAGTCGGGCATTCCCATGCTCAGTAGCTATGTCAGAGTAATTTTCTAATCTGAGATATAACAATGCCGGCCGCCAATATGGCACAGGGCAGGTCTAGTGTCATAATATATCATCCTGAAATAGCTGTCTCCAAAGAACAACATCTGCAGCTTGGGAGAGGAAACAAGGCTCAATGATGCAAGCCTCTACCCAAGGTCTTGATTTCTGCTTCACCGAACAGCATAAATCGGTACATGTGATAAGATGTGTTGATGTCGAACATGCACGTAATCATCTGATTACCAGTTAATAATGGAGACTGTTAACATATGCGAGGAAGGCCACCGATAATGGTGATGGTCTCCAAGATGCACAGTGCAAACTAGCGAGTGTGAAGAATTTCTTTGTCGTCAAACACTCGTAGAATCACTTAACCAAGAGTCAATAATGAAAACTCATGATCAAACACAAGGTAACCTGGCACTAATGTCTGCAAGTACTAAGGAACTGAATGTGTTTCTCGGTTATCTTCCTAGATAGAGTGTTGAAGTTGATAGGAAGAAACCTGTCGAAAGGTAGGCAATGATGTGTCCTACATCAGTCAACATGAAGCCAGACAAGAATGATTTTGTTTTTTTACGAATCTTTTGAGTATTTGGGTCTAAACAACGAAGGGCATGATGAAAGGATGTGTAGGATCAGTTGATAGAGGAAACAAATTGAGACCCTTGAACAATAGAAGGCATGAAAACAGTTTTAACTAGAAAACACTAGACTCATGAACACTATAGAGTGTTTAGGATACGGACAAGCAATTTCATCAGGGTATATAGGTTAAAACTCATAGGATTGTAGGGTTCATATTGAGAGGCTATAAAAAATTAAGGTTTATCTGAGGGAGTGCCATGTTCAAGGGAACGATTGCTGCCAAACCACGCTTTCTAATACGGAATACAGTTGTATTGTCCACTTTCCCTGTCTAATTAATTTAATGAGTCCAGACGGGTAAACTCATCGATCTTTTCATGTTTAAAGAGTTTGAAAAGGATCGCAAAAAGAATGAATCTTTGCCCTATCTGATTAGTTTAATGAGTCCAGATAGGCAAACTCGTCGATTTTTTCATGTTTTAAGAGTCTGAAAAGTATCGTAAAAAGAACGACTCTATATCTTGTTTGTGTTATTTAAAGAGTCTAGACTAGACAACTCGGTGGTATTTTCATATTTAGAGAGTCTGAAAAGATCGTAAAGAGAGACTCCATGGTGGTCCCTTTGTCAT
Source organism: Pinus tabuliformis (assembly GCA_031772625.1). Lineage (NCBI taxonomy): Eukaryota > Viridiplantae > Streptophyta > Pinopsida > Pinales > Pinaceae > Pinus > Pinus tabuliformis. The sequence continues at coordinate 176,939,836 of CM062818.1, forward strand.
AGTTGTTAACCGGGTGCGACAAAAGGTTAATAGTATACCCGGATCAGTTACTTTTTCGTATTTTAATCTATTGAACCTGGATAAAGAGAAACCTATTTTCAATAGATGTCGACCTCATTTTGTTACGAGTACGAGGCGATGGACTAAACTCGTGTTTTGTCATGAATTTTTAATGAGCTCAGTAACAAAGCTCGGGATTTTTTAGTTTTAACGAGCAAGAAAAAAGTACCTAAAAGAATGCTTGGGTCATCTTTAGCAAGTTTTACGAGCAGCAAGACATAGCTCGGGATTTTTTCAGTTTAAAGAGCGAGAAAAAAGTGCCTAAAAAGAATGCTCCGTTGGTCTTTTTCAGTTTATGAGCTGGAAAAAGATCGAAAAAGAGGTGCTCAGAGCATCATTTGCATATATTTAACGAGTGCAAATGATGAAAAACTCGGATATGGTTATTATTTTTTAAAGAGCAATAAAATATCACAAAAAGTGCTCGATTGTTTGCAGTGTATGTTTAACGAGCTCCACTACAAAAAGCTCGGGGATGTTTATATTTTTTAAAGAGAAATAAAACATCCCTAAAAATGCTCTATCTATCGTTGCATATATTTAACGAGCACAACGACAAAAGCTCGAGGATGTTTATATTTTTTAAAGAGCAATAAAATATCCCTAAAAGTGCTCTATTATCTTCGTTGTAGTAGTTTAACGAGTCCAATGAAGGAGACTCGAGGTTTTTCGGATTAACGCGCAAGAAAAAAATAATAAAAAGAATGCTCGATCTTTCTCGATCTCATGCTTGACATTAGAAGGGTCTATGCCATGCATTTCCTCATAAGACCAAGGAAAAACATCGCGGAAGTCCCTAAATGGGTAGATGAAGCTCACAATTTACTCAGGATTGTGATTGGCTCCACTCTATATGTTTTCCATGATGCCTATCATGACAGAAATATCAGGAAGCAATGTTTGTGAAATATTGCCCATGTTTCCTTCCGAGTCCAAAAGTTGGATAGTCGTATACGGTGAGGAAATGATTTCATGTGTGTCAGGTGATAGGATTTGAAGAGGCATCATGTCCGAATCAGATATTGAAACATGATGGTGCGAATCCTCCCAAGGTCGCTCTTCTAACGTCGTGATCTCTCTAATAGCTTCATCCATCAGTAGGACTTGATTGAGTGGATCAAAACAAAGAGTGGTTATGGGAGGGGCAGTGGTACTGTTGGCCAAAACCAAAGTGACCGGAGATTCAGATGCAATTCAAATGGATTTATAGGCCAATTCAACTGATGACAGCAGCATTTGTTCTCCGTAAGTGTCAATGTCTGAAGGAGCTGGTAGGATCCATGGATCGGTCTATTCATGAGGAATGCATATTGACCATCTGTGAAACCTTCAGTCGCTGAAGAGGAAAACAACCCATGAGGAAAGAAGCCTTCAGTAGACCGGTACCTAAACTAACGTAACTGTCAATTCCACCTCCTACTGGGGGTACAGAGCCACTTGGTAATGGTGAATAATCAGGGGTGCAAAAAGACAACTGATATACTGTAATAACCTTTCCATCCAATGGAAATTGGATGATGTGAAAGGAAGTGGATATGACGACCATCATGGCATATGTCCAACTGCGACCCAGCAACAGATTATAGTCGAGTTTCTTGTCCATGACTTCTACGTCCACCATTACTGTGTTTCCAACCAAAGTGATGGGAAAACTGGCTAGGTATCCTTTTGGGATAAAGATGTGGCTATCAAAAGCTTTCAGGGAGTTCGATGGTGGGGTTAGGGTTGGAGAACCCAGGGTGAGCCAAAATGAAGCTGACATGATGCAGGTTGAAGCACCTTCGTTGACAACAGTTTGGTGTATACCTTTACCTTTCGAAGTTATATGCACTTGAAATGCAAGATGGTGGGAAAGGGGAGGTTTACACTTATCCATGTCTAAAATAACATGCATGGAATCCGTAGGGTCAATACCTCTGATAGTCGAAAGCAAAGATTTTTGTTGGCTGGGGCATGTTTGCAATACTTTGAGCACCGACATAGCCAACGACACTTGCGCCAAATCCTCTACAATGTTGTAGTGTTGTGCGGCACGTGCAGATGTATTATGCATTGTGCGTCGAAGTTCCCCCTTGGGGGCTCAAATTACAAAGTCTTCAACCGGCCTTTCATTATGTAGATCGTTGAGCGGTGATGGGTTTTGACCTGAGGATGGTTCTGCTGCCGGAGTAATAGGAGCTCCATAAGATTTGGCTCTTGTGGCTAGTTCTACCATTTCAAATGTGTAAATGGTAGAACTTCCTTCACCATCTGAAGGATGTTGCGAACTATCGCTGCCCCCTGACGTGGGTTGCAGTTGGTTGTCAATGAGATTTTTCTGTTGTTGAGTAGGAAAAGGATTTCTAAGGACAACAAGTGCCTTACCAGAATCTCTTTTGGAAAGGTAATCTGTGCATTCTTGAAGACGCAGAAAACGCTAGGTTATGTGGTCTTCAAGACAGAGTTTTCATGGATATTTGGTGCCTTTTTCCTTTTCCTCATCAGTGGGCACAATGGCCTTATGTTTCGGGTTGGGCTGCTTAGATGACTGCTCTTCAAAAGGAGCAGTCTTGTTCTTATTCTTCTTTTTCTTACCACTAGATTTCTATGTAGAATGCACAGAGTTAATCGTAGTGGTAGGAAGAGTAATCGCTTTGGTAGAGGGGTCCATTTCCAGCTTGGCAATGGAACCACTGATTTGTTTTACACCAACCCCAGAGGTTGCGCTGACGATCCTGTCGGCGTGCGTTCTGGGGTGCTGAGTGGTGGGAGGATTGGGGTTACCTGGAGCATGAGGGATTATGTCGTAGAGAGTGCCAGACTATGAATAAATCAAATCTAACTGTTGGGCATGACGTATGGATTGGTATTCTGTGACTCACCACCTAGAGCGACATCTCTAGCGATTTGTGGAAGTAACGACCTACAAAACCAGTCCGTTAAGAGGAAGTCTAGGAGGGGAGCTTTAGCTAACCTCTACCTACATCTCCATTCATAAATATGATCGAAGATTTGGGTGGTGGTATCCTAATGAAATGAAGTAAGGAGCTCTATCCCAGTCTCAGAGTGGATAGGTAACTGAAAGTGCTCCAGGAATTCCATTGCTAAATTATCAAAGGTATTTATTGACGTGCGTGGTAACTCAATATACCACTTTGCTACATTGCCAGTAAGGGTGCGGGGAAAAATACATAACCAGACACTATCATCCACCATGGAGTTAGAAACACTCCAAAGATGGTAGGTGGTGATATGGGTGCCCGGATCCTCCCCTTGTTTTCCGTCGAACTTTGGAATGTCTGTCGGTATTTTATGCGAGATTGGCGGCCATTGTAAGTTGTGGAAGATGGGTTTGTTTGTCAACTTGTATAAGTCAGGAATATCCAACATTGCCAAAAAAGGCAGATTGTTGGGTGCCCCCGACTCGGACCATGGTGATGACAGATGACCTAAGGAGCTCTATGCTCCTCCCATCGTCTGGTTCCCCATAGTGTACATGGGTTGCATGGTGTAGTAGTTGCTTTGTGGTACGGTGTTGTAGAGTGGATTTCCATGAGGATTTTGATACTGGGGTATGAAATTGCCCCCAGTATAAGCGGTGCCCCCTTGACTCATTTGAGTCTATGAGTAGGGTGCCCCCATGGATTGGTTGGGTATCCCTTGTGGATTCCCAACCGACACAGAACTAACCATATGGCTTTGATTGACAGAGGGAACATTCATGTCAATCAACGACTATCCATGCATGCCTGAGAATGGAGGGGGAACTGTGACATTCCCCACTGGCATGTGCATATTGGGAACCCCCCCAAATATCTGAATTTGGGGGTTGGAACTATACATTGGTAGCCGACCTTGTTGTTGGTAAACTGGAAGCCCATAGTGCTGCATTGAGTGTTATATGGAGCACTATATGTGGCACTAGTCGAAGGTATGATTTGTGGCACCATAGGAGTGGAACACGACATTTGTTGGGTTCCACTGATAGAGGGTGTTATGTGAGTTGTCATACCTGGGACACTTGGGACTACGGGATTCCACATTACCCGTGTTGTGATGACCATTGACTGGGGAAGTGGTAGAGGACCAACAGTGTCTCTAAAATTCCACAACCCGTGAGGCGTCGACTGAATAGATGGGAAAGTTCCACCTATTGAAGAAGGAAATATAGGTACCATGGGAGCAATGATAAGATCCAATGGATCTGTAAGCGGAGTGTTAAAGTGAGAAAGGAATCCTTCCATGAAGAAATCCTCCAGCAGACTGGAATCGTCGGTTGTCCACACGGATCCTGTGTGATATTTAGGAGAATGACTCTTCAAAGATGAGGAATCCAAGTCAGTGGAACTAGGCAAATCCTCCACAATGAGTGGAGGAAGTCCTAACAATCGCCTGGAGTGACGATGAGGGCCAGATGTAGCCACGATGATTGTTAAGTTTTATCACATAAATTTTAATGTGATATTCTTTAAAGTCTCGAAAATGATAGCACTTAGGTACCTAAAAAGAAAAAATACACTAAATATATCAATCATCAAAAGGAGGAAAGTACCTTGTCTCATAAGCACTAATCACTGGAGATGAAACCCAATATCTCAATGAATAACAGAGAAGGATGCCAAATGTACGGTTACGGTTACTTTTGAGCTTTGACCGAACCTCAGATTGAGGGGCCAAGTACTCTCGTGAAGGCGAGCACCCTCCCAAAAACTGAAGACAAAGTAGGTCCGTCCATTTTAGGTACCAAGACAGTCCATCCTAGTCACCTTGTGTAAGTACCTAGAAGTTTTGGCCACTAGAGATACCTCAAATCACAGACATTACCAGGGGGGACATAGTCGTAGACATCATGCTGTGTGGGCAGGATACCTGAGTCCCCGACTGAATTCCAAAATCCACGAAGGGATCCCCAATACAGAGAATGCCCAAAGGATTTGCAAGAGAAGGCGGGCTACCTTCAATTACAGTCTGATGTTATCTCGTATTTCGCTCCATTGTTAGTGGAGTGGTCTTGATAATATGAGTGCAGAAGGATTTTTCACTCGTTAACGACACTAGTTTCGATTTTCAACCTTGGGCAGTTCACTCACATGCTTATCCCAAGGTCCTAATCTAGCTAATGTTGGTTTGCTCAAAAGAGTAACTGATTGATTTTAATGTACTTGATTATTTGTCTTCGGTAGGGTTGTTGACGTATGAATATGGTCAGACTCTCGACTCAATAAACCATGCAGCACAATGCTCTAATTTTTCTTTTCAATTTCTTACGCAAACAAATCTTATTCTACACATTCATCTTTTCACATATTCATGGATTCTTCCATGCATCTAAAGCCATTCAACACTTGCATAACCGAAAGATTCTTTTCCCAATATTTTCTAACAAATACTGAAAACCAAAATGAAGCAGCTTACAACTATTTCGATAAAAGGATCAATATAATTTATTAGTCTTTCTTTAAAAAAAAAATATCTTTTAAGAGAGAAAAACTAAAACATTTTCTTAAAAATAAATTTTCAAGACACCAAATTTGTTAACATAATACTGTTGCAGATCTTACTTTAGCCCCTGAGACAATTTCCCCCCCTTTTGGTCCATAGAATCTTCTAGAAAACATGGAAATGGGAGACTAACGCTCTATTTCAATGTAAACAGAGAGTTAGTTTGGCCACTAACGCTCCCTGTGCATAGTCAAAGAGCTTTATAAAGCTTTGTGTAGACTAGCAACCTGCGTTAGTGAGGAAATAGCTCAAAAAGAGGGCCTTTAGGATCAGTTTCTGAGGAGAATGAAAACTAGCAGGATATAACAAGATAAATGGTGGATCAGAAAAGGATTTGAAGAATTAGGAAGCTCTTAGAAGAAAGAGAAGAACCGAGAGGAGTCTAGGTTGACCAAGAACTAGATGTATAGTCCCCAGCGGAGTCGCCAATTCTGTTATGGGGTAAAATGCATGGGGTGAAAACTACCCTCAAAGGTCTTCCTGGTACCTTCGATAGACCGTAAGATTATCTGCAAAAGCTACCAACTTACACACATGTTCATATATCAAACATAAATTGACAGGGTATGGAAAGAGGATTACCTTTAGCTCCTTCTAGATTTGCTTGGTGATCTCTATGCAGCAAGAAGAACTCCTTCAAGGCCGGCTCCAAGATAATTCCTGCACAAAGGACAAGGCAAACCAATCACATGATACGCTTCTGAAAACTAATGTAATAATGCACAATAAACATGTAATAGTGTATAACTTAACTACTCATCTCGACAAGCATTGGAATGAACAAATAAATGAATAACATTATCGACACTATGGAGTAGGAAACACAACTCCAATTCTATATTCAGAATGAAAGAGTGATTACAACCATCTATTGTATCAGCCTTCCTTACCCCTTCTTCCTCTCTCTCTCTCCCTCTTTCAGCTAACTTGTTCAAGAATATGACAGTTCACAACAACTCTTTGAGCTATCCTTCCAAATGCTCTGATCCTCATCACAATGGCCCTCTCAATGCTTATATAGCAATTTAATTAGGGCTACCAAGTTTCTCCTAGAGTTCATTAGGGAAAAAGCCATGAACCTGCCCTGTTCACAGGCTTTTTCTCATTTTCCTTCATTCTCAAATTGGAATTTCTCCAAATATCTTGATTTTTGGAGTTTCCTTGCTTTTCTTGAGAAAATTTAGGGATTTAATATCTAGATATTTATGAGTAGATTCGTTGGCTTAACTCATTGAAATTCTCTTTGGTTCACTAACGCTCCCCTTGGTCTAACAACATGAGTTAGTAGGGTGACTAACGCTCCTTTATGCTTGGTAACAAGCTTTATAAAGTAGGTTTACAGTGTATAGAGAGTGTTAGTGTGGATTCCAGGCCTGCATTGTGGTCTTTGCTTCAGTCATCTTGTCTTTCACCTCTGAGCTGATGAGGAGGTCAATTTGCCCTATAACAACCTATTCAAAGTAGGCCCAAATCAAATTCTAAGAAGATGTGTCAGGGAGGAGGAAGTCTTTGACATCCTTGTGACCTGTCATGCCTTATGGAGATCACTTTGTAGCAAAGAAGACAGCATTCAAGGTGTTACAAGTTGGTTATTTTTGGCCCACCCTTCATCAGGATGTGAAAATATATACTATTTAGTGTGATCAGTGCCAAAGGATGGGAAATCTTACTCCAAGGGATGAAATGCCTCTGCAACCACAAGTGACTTTGGAGTCGTTTGACAAGTGGGGCATGGATTTCATTGGGCCTATTGACCCTCATTCAATGGAAAAGCAGTACATCATTGTGTGCACTGACTATCTAACTAAGTAGGTTGAAACCAAGGAAATCAAGGCAACAACAGAGGAGAGGGTGGCTGAGTTCTTAATGGAAAATGTCTTTTACAAGTTTGGGTACCCTAGAGAACTGATCACTGATCAAGGCAGCCAGTTTACATCCAACATGATTGAAGGCTTGTTAAGCTAGAACAATATCAAGAATAGGATCTGCACTCCCTATCACCACAAGCTAATGGGAAAATGGAGGTGACCAACAGAGCGTTGGAGGGCATCCTGACCAAAGTGGTTAGCAACAGCAGAAAAGATTGGGCAGATAAACTAGTTGAGGCTACCTGGGCCTACAATACCACCTGGAATACCACCATTGGATTCACACCCTATGCGTTGGTCTATGGTAGAAAGGCCCTACTATCCATTGAATTTGAGTACAATACATTGAGGATGGCAGCCCAACTAGATCTAGATCTCAGTAGTGCACAAAAATAGAGATTGCTCCCATTGAATGGGTTATATGAGTTTAGAATGCAGGCCCTCCTACACACAGAGGTAACTCAAATTCAGAGGAAGATATGGCATGATAAGAACATCAAGGACAAGCAATTTCAAGAAGGTCATTGGTCTTTGTTATATTATTCCAGTTATAAAGACTTTAAGGGCAAGTTAAGGACTAGATGGTTAGGGCCTTATGTCATAGAGAAATGTCATGATAATGGTTCAATGCAAATCAAAAGCATAGATGCGGAGGCCATTCCTTTACTTGTTAATGTGAACAGATTGAAAGTTTACAAAAGGCCGTTGTCAAAGAAAAAATTCATTAATGGTATCAACAAAACAATGATGGTGTTGGAGCAAGTCTTAGCTCCTATCTCATCAAGTCCCTAAGAAAAAGAAAAAATAAAAAATAAGGAGACTCAGGTGAAAACCTCCATAAGGCACCTGAGTCCCACTGTTGGGTTGAAAACCTCTTGAGGCAACCCAATGGTGTTAAAACAGAAGAATAAAAAGGAAGAGAGAAATAAAAAGATCTCTGGGTGAAAACCTTTCCTATGGCGGCCATGGCAAGCAACTAGGATGAAAACCTCTTGGAGGCAGACTAGTTGTTTTTCAAAAAAAAATATAAATAAAAAAGAGAAAAGAAAAATTATGAAAATATTGTTTGCAAGTCAGCAAGAGGACGATCAAAGCAACAATGGAGAATCAAAAGGGACCTATTCAGCTCATATTTTTATTTCTCCATTCATTATCCTTCATCATTCCACCATTCCTTTCATTTTTTTCACTCATTTGCCTCAGTTTGCAAGGGTTCTGTGTTTTCTATAGGATTCCCTGTAAACCTACAGGATTCCCTGAAAACCTACAGGATGATCCTGTAGGAATTACAATGGCTTGGGAATCCTAAAGGAAGTGACCCTAGAGCAAGGAAATGGCTTGCCCATGTCAAAGAAATAAATTCCTACATCACCATCTCATTACCATACCTCTCTCCACCATAATCCCCCCTGCATTCATAAAAAATTACAGTTTTCCAAAAAAAAAAACACAGAGAAAAAAGATGAAGATAGAGAGCAAGGGGACAACACCTGAAGGTTATTTTTCATCATTCACAAACCCCTAGACCTCCTCTCTACCCATGCTAATCATCCTTATATCCTAGTAGTAGAATGTGATTACAAATTTTGGGGAGAAGCAGCTATAGGACATCCTGTAGGAAATCTTGTAGCATCCTATCCCACAGAACATAAATCATAAGTTGTAGCAACTTTCAAGCATGGAGATCCAATGGTAGGAGAAGCTCCTCCATAGCCTAGCAGCAACAACATAATCATCATCATAAACACTAGGTACCTACACATCAAGGAAAATCTTCAACAAACTATAACAAGGTATTTTTACCACAGGTAAGTATCTCGCTTCCACTCTCTCATTCGCATAATGTGATCAAAAGATGTAAAGATTGTGAACGAGTTGGTTTATAAGTGAAATATGGCCAATTAACTTGGTCACCTTCATTCAGTCAGCAAGGAAAAATTAGTTAATTCTCACACACGTGGCAGCAGTCAAGTCAAAGAAAAGGAGGATGAGGTCAAAAGAAGTTAAGCTATGGATGTACAAAGTGGGAGTTGATTACAAGGTGTGGAGAATTATGATCTAGTAATGGGACCAACAGTCCAAAAATAGATATTTGTACCTTGGCTGCCAGCACACCACCTCACTCAAATCAACCATAAAAGGAAATAAACGTTGATCCCCATGCATAGATGCATTCACATTCTTGAGGCTCACACTAGAAAATTCGCTCTCAACCCTCAAGTAGTCTACAGGAGAGGTAAATTTCATTTTTTTCCTGCACAGGACCACCTACAGGATCCTACAGGGAATCCTATAGGATCCCACAGGAATCCTACAGGATATAGTCAGGTAGTCTATAGGATTGGCAATGAGAAATTTCAGAGGGAGAAAAATAGGGGTTGGCTACATCAAGCATTGTAAGGAGGTAGGCTCTACATTTCCTCCTATTTTTCCAAGTGAAAGGAACAAAAAAATCCTCTAGTTTGTTGAAATTGATTGCAGTAAAAGGGAATTGTATCCATAGAAATTTCAGTTCAATTTCCTCCTTCATTAAAATTTTGTATCAGACATATATACTCCTCCATCCATCAGAAAAATGACAAGGGGGTTTAATAGAAGGGAGCCCATCAACACCATGAGGATTCACCAACACCCTCCTGTGCTAGAAATATTCACAAGGAATAATTGGATGTGTTTCTTTGAGGAATTTAGGGGGTATGATGATGAAGTAGACAGAGATTTTTCTCTCTCCCTCATTTTACTAACTAGGACCCATGCCACTATTGTGGTGAGAGGCCTCTCCATAGAGCTCACCCCTAAACTCATAAGAAAATTACCACACTCCCCTTAAGAGTGCCGTGGAGAAAGGAAGACAAGGGAAATAGCCAAATTGCAAAGAAGAAATTCTTTTTAGAGGGAGAGGAGTCCATGGAAGACAAAAATGTAGTAAGAAGAGCAAGTCTACCATACCCTTGAAATGAAATAAGCTACCACCTTATAAAATATATATCATTTGTAGGTAGGTATATTGTGGTATATGGATACCACTTTAGGCTTCTTGAAGAATTAAGGTTTGGAGCAGATACACCTCCTCACCACAGACTCAACATACCCTACTTCCTTCTTCAATCATTGATAGATATGAACATGAAAGTGAACGAAGGAAACTACCAAGAGCTAGACCATCATGGTTTAATTAGACTCATCATAGAATATGCCCTCCAAAAACTTATAATTCCTATCACATGGGAAATTTTCAGAGACATGCAGACAAAGGAGGATACAACAACCCTCAAATATGACAAGAGCCCTACTGCCAGTGAGAGGGATGAAGAAGAAACTGAAATAGGTGAAGGAGAAGCAAAGAGGGATGAAGAGGAAATAGGTGAGGAGGAAGAGGAAGAGAAAGAGAAGGAAAGTGGTGAATAAATAGAAGAAGATGCCAAGGACGAAATTGATCAACAAGGTGAGGAGCTAGAGGGAGAAGAAGAGGAGAAAGACAAAGATGAAAATGGAAATGGAAAAGAGGATGCAGAAGACAAGGAGTCATCCAGGGTGTCTCTAGAACCCACTGATAAAGACGCAACAACTTCCCTCACTGCCCTTAGCATCCTTATCAAATAAAAATGAAAAAGACAGAGACAAAATCCTTTGTAATTTAGAACAAGAAAAAGTACAAGGATAAGGCAGGGGAAACCTCAAAATCCCACCAAGGTTCCCATTGTTATTGAAGACTCACCTAAACAACAGGAGATGGACCCTCTTATAAAAACTCAAGGAGAATGATCCTTAGGACAAACCTCCCCTAAGTCTCCTATCACTTATGTGATAAGGCTTGTGACTAGATCTGCCTCATCCAAGGGAAAATACATCCTATAGGATACACAGCAGGACCTTCAGGAAGCAGAGGCAATCCTACAGGAAACTCTACTAAACTTACATGAAACTCAAAATTTTGATAAGGAAGGGAGTATTCAACCTAACCTTGACTCCTACTATAGATTTATTCAAGGGGGTAGGGTCATTCCACAAAAAATTACCATCCCATTATTCTCTGAGCTTGAGAAAGAAAGAGCAAGAACACATAGATGGATGCAAATTGCCAACTCCAAGGGAGTGGAGGACATAGGTCACATGGAGGAAAAGCTTAAGGAGATGGGAAGAGAACTAAGCAGCCCGAGGGCAGAGAGGCCATAATGAAATCTCATTTGGAGGTAGAAAATGCATGGTAACCATGGCCAGTATATCCCTAGAGGCAATCCAATGCATGATGCCAACTAATTCCTATGAATTATACCTTAAGGAACAGTGGTTGCAGTTCCAAATCAAGACCCTAGCACAGAGAGGCACTATGCCATTCTAGGATTATAGACAGTTCATTGATCTTTGTGATTAAAGCACATTGGAGGATAGGGCTAAGATGTCTGAGTTCTACTTGCATAACATGGCCTTGACATATCTGAATGTATGGGACCCTAATGCAAAACTAGGGGATTTATAGTTGATGGATTTTGCCTCATGGATGAACCATGAAGAATCAAGGGATTCAGAAATGAATATATTTGCAAGGGAACACACAGAGCCTCTCATGATAAGAGCTAAGCAGTCAAATCCAATGGTTGCCATCATCACACATAATTTAATCGCAAATGACCCTCAACTTGCACCTAGGTATCTTGCTGCCCAAGAGCAAGCAATTACACATTTTGAGGACATGTTCATGTTGTTAGGGGATGAGAGCATCGAAGCTTTCCAAAGGAGATGGAATACTTTGCCATACAGTTTGAAAATTAGAGAGTACCATTCTCCTCAAAGAATGAGAGAAGCACTGAACAGGACACCCATGTACAAGCAAACCATCCAAAGGCTCAAAGTCAATTGGATTGGCTTGAGACTCAGTCCACCACTGCTCTTGGGGATGTTAGAAGGAAGGAAGGAAGAGGAAGAAAGAAAGAAGTGGGAGGAGATAGAAAGGAAGGTAGGATTCTATGCATAAGAAGAGGAAACCACAACAAAAGCATGGGATGTTAGGGAGGCCACTAGGGCTATGAAAGATATGGATATTGATTGAGTTTCTCAGAGGATGAGCAACAATTTCAGTAGGGAGGTGATGAAGAGCCTCATAATTGGGTAACTATATGGACCTTCATCACCTCCTAGCTTAGTCAAATCAAATATTCTCACAATTTATTATGTGTTTTGATTATATTTTGTTTAATGATACGAGTCAAAGTGAAATATTATGCCTAGTGGACTAATGTGCATTGAATGCAGGTTTGTGAGAGAAAATCAGAGAGTTTTGGCAAGATTAAGGGCTGAAACTTGAATGGGACTAGGAAGAGGGATTGTAGGAGGTAAATCCTCCTCATTTGTTCCTCCCTCATTCGAATATTCCTCCATCAATCAAACTAGCTTGGAGTACAAGAAGCCAAGTCATGAAGATCAAAAGGAAGCCGAGCAAGTGGCATTAAAAGAGTTAGATTATCTCAAGTTTGGGAGCCGAGCCTCCCTCAATTTAAGGAAGTCGTTGGAGACTTCAGTTGTATAAGTAAAGAGACCTAGAGTTTCATTAGGATTCGAATTTTTGTTGTAAAAAAACGAGTTATTTTTGAGCTCCAGACTTGTGGAAGACATTGCTATGTAATTTTCTGTTTTGATAATGAGAATGAGATTTTTCTTGATCCAGTACTGAGTTAACACAGAGAGCTAAAGATCTTGGGTTAGGGCCCAACCCTAGGAGCAAAGGCTCCTATTCTTGTATTTGTATGCTTAGACTGATTTCATAGATTCATGGTTAAATTGTCCTTAAGTATTTCATTGCAAGTAGTTTAGATTTGATTAGTTTGTTTATTAGTTTGCTTCCATTTGTGCTTTCTTCAACAGTAGTTTAGAAGAGATAAAGGAACATCAAAAAGCTGTTAATAGGTGTTTTTGCCTTACTTCTTTCTTCAGGGATCATGATTTGAGGAAAGAACTCCTATGCATCCCCAAAAAGACAAAATTCTACTTTCTCATAGAATTTAGAGTTTTCTGTACTTAAGCCAGCATTTGATCAATTTGAAAGAGTAGGACCTATTCATCATTTCTTCCATATTTAGCCTTATAGTATATCTCATCAATGATTTCATCTTATGCTGCAAGTTTTCCTCATGCATGAAGTAGACAACTAGCTCATTAAACTTTGTTTTCCTAGCTTATTGAAATTCTACTTGTTTACATGATTTGTGGGAAAATATCAATATTTGATGCAATGCAGGTGTTTTAGAAGTAAAGAGAGATCTCATAGCCAGGAACCTCTTTCAAACTTCATCCATCCATGATCATTCCTTTCTTTCACTAAGACCCTCACCAATTTCATCATTTTATGAGGAAACTTCTCCAAGCATGTTGAGAAAATCCAACCATCTCCCAGCCTTGGTTTTGAGTTTTGAGTGATCCTATGAATTTTCTCACCTCATTCCATCTACCAACCACCTTTCCTAAGCCTTCCATCACCTTCAGCACCCATCATTTTTCTCTCAGATGTATCCTGTAGAAATATAGGGAATCCTATAGGTTTTTAGAACATCTTCTAGGTTTTCCTGTAGTGGCTTGTTTTGAGGCCGAATTGAAGGAAAAACCTCTAGGAAGCCAGACAAGGTCACCTAAGGGTCTCCCAAACCTTCCAACCATCCACCAACATTCCTAAGCCACCTGCCACATCGCCAAAAGAGATTAGCTTTCACACTCTTCCATAAAAAAGATAAAAAGAAAAACAAATTTATTCTAGTCATTTACATGCACAGTAGTAATGTTTGATGTTTTGAACTTACATGCTAGGATAGTAGAATTTCATACATGTTAACTTAGAATTATTGTTGAAGTATAGTCTCTTAGCAGTTAGTTAGGAAATGGTGTGTTTTAGCATTGGATTTCAATCTTTTTCCTTACTGCAGTAGACAAGCTTTCTCTTAGAATATATTTCTCTTGCCCTCGTCAGTAATCAAGCTTATTCTTAATCCATAGAAGTTTGGCTTGAAAAACCCTAGTGGTCTCTCTCCAGCTGAACAGTGACAAAAGGGCAGAATCATCACTTTTACTTGTGTATACAACATTGTCACCTCCAAGTTTGTACAAACCTCGGGTTGATAAAGTAAAGTTGGTAGCCCCAGGAGTTGCAACATTCTTGCTGCAATACTGAAGCTAATCAGGATGTCTTGCCTCTTATTGAATACTCTTTAGACTTCTTTCTCTTAAAAAGAAAAGAACATACTTCTTGCTGGAATCGATCAATTTCTTGGCTTGGTTGGCACTTACGAGTAAAATTTTTGACTTGCCTTTTTTTGCATTGATGATGAACAATTTTTCATCCTTGATGAGCCGATACTAATTAGATCTCTTCATGAATATTGGATCATGCATGTACATGTATGTATTCCCAAACATGACTCCACATACATCAAGGGGAACCACATCCATATCTACTTCATCAATAAAATAAACACTGCTAACAAATCTAAATTTGCATTGTTTTCTTACCTTCAGCTCTGCATCCTTATTTACCCATCCCAGTGGATATGGGTTTGGATGATCACAAAATTCCAGCCTAAACTTCTTTACCAGCTCCACTGCAATGAGATTCTCTTGCAATCCTGAGTCAAACAGAGCATCAATCTTTGTCTTCTTGACCTGTATCTATATATGGAAGAGTTCGGTCATTTCGCTTTCTTCCTATTGTTGAAGGATACCCAGATTCACCTCCTTTTGCACTAATGTAAAGATGATATTCTCATCCGTGTCTGATCTTCTTTCAACTTGATTGCTCGAATCAGTGGCCATAATATTCTTCTTGTTATTCAAGTTTAGCTCTAGATGCAACTTCCAATGCTTCTCCTTTGTATGGCCATCAAAATTGTAGTGGTTGCTGGGATCTTTAAATTGGTATGCTGTGTCTGCCTTCTTTTTATATTTTCCTCCTTTTTCTTCTTCTTCCCCTCCTTAGAAGCTTCTTGTTTCTCCTTCTAGTTCGATCCACTTGATTGTGCTCTTTTTAGGCCTATGTTCTCCAGGTAATCTGCCTATACACAAGCCTCGTCCACTGATTTGGGCTTGACAAATATCGCTTGCTCATGAATATGGCAATGAAGGCCCCCCAAATACTTGAGGAGTACATCTGGGTTATTTGTAGAGATAACAAACATTATAGCCATGTTTTTGAATTGTGTGGTGTATTCCAGCAGACTTTGGCCCAATTTTTCCCTAAAATAATGCAACCAGATCCACTGGTCCTCCATGTACCCAATGGGATAAAACTATGACTTAATGAGGGTTTTGAAATCCTCCCACTTAGTCATTGGACATTCTCCCTCCAACCCCAGGGTTTCCTTGTGGATCTCCCATCAAGTCAGTGCATGGACCTCTTATTTCAACCAAGAAAACAAGATATTTTCTCTTCCTTGATCTGATGGACTTTAAAATAAAATTCTAGTTATTACAACTAGTGGCTCAGCTTTAGATCATTGATCTCACCATGGTATGACTTGATATCAACTTTTTCTTCCATTTTGAAGAAGGATTGATTCACGACACTCAAACTAGGTTTATCATTTATGGGTTCTTTCTCCAGCTGGTTCTCTGTGTCTTTCCAATCTCCCGATCACCCTTCTGATTTTTCCTTATCATTCGAACCCCCCTCTTCTCTAAATATCCCTGAATTATTACTTAGGTTCGCCGCAAGGAGGTTTACATTGAGGTTTATATCCATGCCTTGTTGTTCGATCCGTGAAAACCTCACCTTTGTAGGATCACAAGGTTAATTTATAGATTTGTTAGTCAGGATTAGGGTTTTACTATTTTTGACCCTGCCGATGTAGATCCCAAACAAATATCCAAAAATACCAAAATAAACCTTATATTATAACAAATGATCCATAAACTCTCGTGGATATTCCACTGGACAATTCGTCACAACAGATCTAATATTATTATATTAAAACTATGAAAATCCTACACTATTACAATTTATTAAACTTTAAGATCTATGGATTTAACTGTAATTAGTGCATGAATGCAAATGGACATAATGAAAAAAAGTAGAGAACAAAAAAAAATCTCACACAAGCATGAGACACAATATATTCTCTCTGGGAAACCCTTTCGGGAGAGAACCCTACTGGAAGGTGAGGTTGCTTCACTCTCGTTCTCTTCCTGGAAATATGGTTGTAGGTATAAAGAGGTAATGCTTGTGGCCCATGGGCTACTACAGGGCACATATACTCTTTGTGTGATCTACCTCCTATCTCTCTTGGCTATCTTTGCTCATCTATGGAACAAAATTCTCTCGAAAGAATGGAATGCCTCTTCCTCCTAGTGGCCTGGTTTTAAAAAAACCCGATATCCTACTAGTGGTTAAGTTTGACTACATCAACACTTAACTAGAGTTACAATATAGAACCTTCTAGAGTATTTTTCATCATAATCATGTGGTTATCCCTTTTTCCATGAATAATTGGGGCTGATGTGGCATCCTCCTGAACTATTGGTGTGAAAACAAAAAGGTCAACTTCTGAGTAGCATAACATTTGCATGTGGACTCCAATTGATGTGATTCTCATGCTGTTGGAAAGGTATCTAAGTGTAGAACAACATGAAATGGTTCTATGCTAGAGAGACAAAATTTTACCCCCAAAAAGCATCCTTTGTTTCCTCAAAACGCTCACGAAAGGTTTGAGACCTTGTTTCACCAAATTGGTTCATGCTGGTAAAAACGATCCTGTGAGCTGATTCCTCCATGTTTTCCATTCCAAATGCATGGAAATGGATGAAAAACAATATAATGATCCAAATTAGATCATATATCATAGTTCATAGTGACTTGGTAATCCTTACCTGCCTCGTTACCCCTTTATTTTATTTTTTGTCTTTAATTTCTAAAAGCAATTAATTGAACACAGAACAACATCCTCGCCATGGAACAACTCCTTAATGGATCTTAGGTTGAGAATAATGGAAAATATTCCCAAGTATAACAATCAAGGAAACCCCTTTGATGGGAATCCTGATCGTTTTCCTTCTTTTGGAAATATTGGTGCTACTTATATGGAAACGTTATCCCTTCCTAAATTTACCATTAGTTTACCAGTTTCGTTATTTCTGACCTCCTTGGTTCCAAATGTACAAACTACTTCTCATCCAAGAAATCCTCCAACTGAACAACATCAACCTAAATTTGATCCTAAAGTTAACCATTTTCCTTCCTAACATGTTGTTTCTTCATCTCTTTCTTCCTCCTTTCCTGGTGAAAGTCTTCATTCTAGTAACCAGGAAGCTAAGAAGAAGAACAAAATGATGATGATGATGATGAAGAAAAATAAGAAAGGAGGAACCAAGAAACCATTGCTACCAATGCAACTAGTATGGAGAAACCTTCCAATTATCCCCACAAAGTTAAATTCCCTTTCAAGTTATGTAAGGGTGACCACCTTCTTAGAGATTGTCCTGGTATTCCACAGGTATTAGATGTTGGCTTTAAGGGGTCTTGACCTAGGTTTGGAGTTAGTTGTGCCAACCATAAAAACCCTACACTGCTGGCCCTTTTAGTAGTAACCTGCGTAATGCAGGCTGCAGTCTCACCCGAAGTAGTATTGGGGGATGCAAGAACCAAGTTTCTGCATCCAAAGACTAGTGTGATGTCTTTCAGCACCATAGATATTCTTTCATGCAAATCAATCCTTCTAGTAGAGTTAAAACTCATAATTCATCACTAAATACCTTCAACACTTTATAAAACTAGCCAATGGCATTAATCAGGGCCTAACAGGACATGTCTTCTACTTTCGCGCAACTAAACATGTCTTCTAGGGCTTTTGATATCTAGATCTGCCGTCACGCAGACCTATCTTTCTTATCCAAAACTAACTTAAAATAGATTTATATGTTCGCAAATATAATTAAATTATCTTTTTAAGCATAAACATGTTTAATTAACCCGATTCGCACAAAGAAAACACAATGAATTACAAAAACAACAGTGAAAGTGACATAACAATTGGATAGATAGGTGCAAGTATTTCCACCTCAAAATCATCATTTATTAATCAGAATCGTTCCAGGATAGACTTCAACTATCTTGCACACTCAGCTATAGGGGTCCACCCACTTAGTTGTGGACTCTTCCAAGCCTCCGTGCACTCAGCTGCAAAGCCTTTCCTTCGTTATTGACAAGAACAAACCTTCCTGTCTATCAACCCCTTACAACCTCATTCATTCATTCATCTCTCTATTATTATATATCAAAGTTATATCTAAGACTTGTTATGACTCAACTATTTATAGCTTTTCTAATACATTACCATGGCCCCCGACTCATGGGTGAGTCTTTAAAACTGCATATCACTTACCCAAACAAGGGGCTAATGCCCCTATGACTCTTGACTAGCTACACAGTCTACATCCATATTTTGCGAAGACTTTACATTATTTACAAAATTATTTTCAAAAAATGACTAGATTAATTCAATTATACCCATGGGGACCCCATCCCAACAAGTCCCCAACACAAAGATCGTGACTTTCCCTCGAGTCACTCAGCTAGTTGTTCCACTTTCTGGTAGAGTTTGCTTAATGCCTTGATCAATGTTTAAAGCTCCACAATACTCTATTATGCTACTTTCTATACCTCCTGGACCAATTTCTCCATGGTTGGCCCCTTCACTGTGAGTTGCGTAGTCCGCTGGGTCTACTACATGGCCTTCATCTTTTCATGAATATTCTGTGAAAATTGGATAGCTTCCTCTATCCAAGGCTAAAGTCGGTCTCTTAGTAGTGACTTATTTTTTTGTAACTCCTGGATCTGAATCTGAAATGCCTTGCCTTCCTGCAAGCACACGAAGCACTAGACTGGTGCCAACATCCATGCAATCGTACTGATTTCATCATATTTTTGTTGCACTTCCCTGATCTCTGTGTTAAACTATTGCAGCTTAGGGTCCTCCTGCAATGTATCCCATAGGCCCATTGCCTGATTGAATAGCTAGTCACAACTGTGAACTATGACATCTAGTTGACCCATTGATTCTTTTATAGTTGCACCTCTTTGTTCCCGAACTTCTGGCAGTGTGGTTGGTTGAAGCTTGAGCTGGAGTTCGGATATCTTCATCTAGAATTCAAAAGTGATGCACCCAACCTCATCTTTGGTGTCATGCACCACAACAACTAATTTCTAGACTTTCATCTTGGCTTATGGATAATCTGGGATATGTAATTCTGGAACTGTTTGATAGGCTTGTTCAATTACTGACTCTAGGTTTGTGCTTCGCACTTGCATTTCCTCTTTCTCCTTTAGCGCATGTGTCTTCTCCT
Organism: Pinus tabuliformis; assembly: GCA_031772625.1. Taxonomy (NCBI): domain Eukaryota; kingdom Viridiplantae; phylum Streptophyta; class Pinopsida; order Pinales; family Pinaceae; genus Pinus; species Pinus tabuliformis. The sequence goes on from CM062818.1 coordinate 176,959,563, forward strand.
CGTACATCTGTGCATTGTTGAATTTACATTCACTAAGGAACGCAAGGGTGCACTGCTCCCTGATCTGCAACTCATCTGAGACTCCTTGATGCAATGCGTGGAGGGCCTGTAGCGGCAGTGCAGCCACATTGATCCCAATATCCTTGATATTTTCCGGTGTGCTGCAATCTTCCTGGTTATATGCTCGCAATGATACTTCTATTAAAGGAATGATACTTAGGTACAATTTCCATTCCACTTCTAGGACACTCACGCTCGCTTGAGTCAGGCTTGCTAGCAACACGCTCACTTGCCCAACGCTCAGCTAGATCCTACCAGATTGGATGTGCAGCTCACGCAGATCCTTTTGGACACTCATCAGTGTCTCCATATACTGCTCCTCAAAGTGCGACCATAGCTCTAATGTGGTATCTCTAACCTCGTCATCGATCTCATCTAAATCACCCTCTACTAGCACAAGAGGGTCCACCTACGATTGTTTATCTGATTTCCACTTCTTTCACGGAATTGTTGTTATCTCTTTGGTGCGCTTCTCGAATTTAAAGGGGGAAAACACCTCCTCACTCCCATCGCCACCCTACATAGATAGCTCCTGTTTTGTGGTATGTGGGGAAGCTAATGCTTGCTCCTTCTCTATACATTCCTTGTCTGCACACTCCATTTCAGTGTGCATTGTCTCCACAACATCCTTTTTAGCAACTTATTTCTTTTGCTAGGCATCCTTCTCCTATGCGACTGTCTGCCCTTTTTCTTTCCTCTTTTTCGTAGCAGAGGTCTGCGCGAAGGAGCTTATCCTAATTTTCTTTTCCCGACCTCTAACTGGGTAGGCTCACACCACTCTGCTGGACATCCACCCACAACCTTCTGTACATCTGTGTTGGCCACTAAGTAAGGCAACTTCTGCCATACCTCTCGAGGGTATTTCCTCGTACGGATCTGGAAATTGTGAAAGTATGCCTTAAATTTTGCGAAGGCCCTCAGCTATTTCAATAAGGTGGGAGATAACCTTGGCCTCTGGTTTATAGCCATGTGGATGTCCATCTCCATGAATACCCAAAAAATCGGGGATTATGTAATCCATTCCACATCTTTTGTTTGCCACAGTGAAGCGAAATTTGTTGCCTCTGGGAGGGCCTCATTCAGCAGAGGGAACTGACTTTCCTCCGGAAGCCTCAATGCCAAAAAAATGATTAGCAATAATATCCAAGCATAGTGGAATTACTGGCTCTTCTCTTATGCATTGTGATAGTTTGCCAAAAAATATCTACAAAGATACTAGGCCCAGTTATATTGGACCCTGTTCGTACACTGCGCTGCTAATGAAATGACCAGCGTGGGCACTTCATCCGTGTGACACTTTCGCATTATCTTTCCTGCTAGGATCTATGTTGCAAACTTTATCGCCTGGTCTTTTATGGGGTGGATAGAATATCCACACTTTCTCTTTACAAGCCCGAACTCGATCTTCATGCGGTTTACGAGTTGTGTTTCCTTGGTTTTGCCTGTAAACTCCTTTGTTGGGTCAGCTCCTTTATAGGGTTTCTTAGTAATATAATGGATTAACATATCCATGATGGGGATAGGCTTACTTAGCCATAAACACCCATCATGCATCAATGTCAGCAACTGGTGCACACACACCATGTTGATGTTGGAGTGGTGAAAATGTGGTATGAATAGCATGTGTAATAATTTTGCTAGCTAAACTCCTCTGACCCATTTCATTGGTTCTAACTTTGTGACCCATGTATCTTCATACTATATGCAGGACATATATTGATTTTTTTCTCAATGCAGGAATTTCTCCTGGTCAGTGAGGTCCTAGTCTTCCATCTTTAATGCTGGTATGTGTGCTAAGAGTGCACCTTCAAATGCAACATCATTTTGGAGTAGTGGCGTGGCAATTGAAAATTTTTTGGATTCAGGGTCTTTGGTCACCTTATTTTTCCCTCTTGATGGAGGCACATATGCCGGAAGAATAGTGATTGGTTCAACATCCTCGGCTTGAACTCCTCAATCCCCTCGTAGAGTTCTTCTTTGTCTAGATTGAGGGGAACAAAAGGTTGCTTTTTCTTGTCCATTTTCCCCTTTTTCCACACCTCTTGTAGAGTCTTTCTGGGAGAGTGGCACACTAGTTCTACGATCGAATTCTTTTTATTTGGCTTGGAAGCAGATTGGTTTATCCTAGATGACCTTAGCGCCATAGGTACTGTTGGTGTAGCTTCTATGCCTGCAAATTTCGGAGATGGGGCCTCGGACACCGCGACCTCAGAACTCATAGGCTCAGATATCCTCTCCAAAGAAACTTGGTGCAATGTATCAGAATAATGAGCTAGCCCTGGGTTCTTGAACAAAATCTCCCAATCTTCTAGTGCATGCAAGAAATTTGTAGACAACAAAGTGTTTCCTTGTAGACCAATAGGACATACTTATAGAAAATTTCAGATTCAAATCTGATTGCTCCCTCTATAACTTTGTCATAAAAGGACCTTTGGCGGCATATTTTCAAATATTTTTGCCTTAATTTCCACTTACTCGTTCCTCCTAATGATATTTTCTCACTCCAATCATCTACATTGACTCCAATGACTATTTTTGGGCTGGGTTGTGCCACCCCTTCCTCCATGGTGCAGTTTCTTGAGTGCAGCTTCGTCTATTTGCTACCTTGTCCTCTCAATCAGGTAGTGTAGTTTATGGTCCCATGCTCCCTTTCAACTGCCTAGAGCACTAGGATTGTCCTGCATTCATATAGTCATTGAGCAGGGGTGGGATCCCTCATATATAGATTCAGCTGACTCCCATTCACTTTTCCCGGAAACGGTTCACCATTCAACTTCGCGAGATGAAATGTGCCACCTTCTATCATTTCCTTGACAATATACGGTCTAAACCAATGCATCTAGAATTTACCCGGAAATATGGTGAACTTACTATCGTATAACAACACAAGATCATTTATCTTGAAAGTGCGAAGCTTGATATGGTGATCATGCCAAGTTTTTTCGCATTCCTTCTATACTTGTTGGTGTAATCCCGTTAGAAATCGGTCCTCCTCTAACTCCATTAGTTGCATGAGTCGTTCCTCCAAGGCCTCGAGATCTATTGTTGGCAGCAGGATCCCCCAAGGGCAGTTTTGGGTCTAAAATCCCATGTTTAAGTCAATTTTTGTAATATTATTGTAAATACTCTGCAGTTTGTGGTCGCGTTGCACAAAGGTGTTATGTGTCATAAAGGGTAGTCCGCCCTTAGTTTTGTAAAAGTAAATTCGGCTATAAGAGAACTACCCATGGTCCGTGGACCATGGGATTGTATAAAAAGAGCTAAGCTCTAAGTAGTTGGATAGACAATGATGGATGATGTAAGAGAGTCATAGCTTTACAGAAAGAAGTCTAAGTCCAGGGTTGTAGTGTAGGTAAAGGCTCTACCGCTTAGTGCGTAGAGGCTTAGGGTAGAAGTACGTAGTCGAGTGTGTGGACCCCTACAGTTGTGTGCGCAGGGTGTGTTAGAGCCTAGATTTACCTCAGGCTGAAAAGGTAGGATCCAGGTCCAACATCAAACCACACTCAGCCTGGTAGCTAGCCCTACAAGGTTAGGAGAGGGCTCTCTCTGGGTCAATCTCAGCAAATGATGATCTATGGGGCTTGAGATGACTGAAATATATTCTGATTTTAGGCTAGGTATATGTGCAAGAGAGTTTGATTGAATAAAATAGTGTTTTGTTGGCTCAGTGGGAAAGGCACATTTTGGGGTGCGGGGATTGAGGCTCAGTTCTGCAGAGATCTCGATGGGGCAAGGTAGGCAATCATTTTGGCACTTAAATTTGAATGAAATGGAAGGGATAGATAGGTGAGGTGTTGAAGAGGGCAAGAGAAACCATGAATCCTCCCCAAACAGATGAAAACATCAAATAACTAAAGCAAACTTCAAGTAGAGCACTGCACTTTCAATGGATTCTACTTACACTCTTGTTTGTTTAGTTCAGAAGACATAAGATAGATAATGACATACATAAACAAATTCACAATTACAGAGAGAAGCACTGTACCAAGACAAATTGCCACATGAATCCCAAAGAGTGCTGCAAATCCTGGTCTCAATTCCTTAGCCAAAATACTAAAAATGAATGTACAATGAAGCTCAAGGCTTTCTGAAGAGTCCAACCATGCTAATGACTAAAAAACAACATAATATAGACAAACATAGCTCATCCTTGCCTCTAGGGGCCGATCTCATGAGTTTAGGAGCTGATCCAACTGATTCTAAACTGAGAACTAGAAACTAGGCAAGATAACAGCATGCCTCTAAAAACAAGGGAACTGATTCATTCAGTGTCAAACAACCTCTAAACTGATGAATCTACCTCTACAAGTGAAAATCCAACATATTTACATTGTAATCCATCAATTTTCATCAAATTACATCATAAATTTTCCATTAGAAAAGTGAAAAAGTCAAACTAGGTGAAGTTGGGCGAAAAACAGAGCAAAACTTGGTCAAACTAGCAATTTTTCCTATATGCGCCGCGCCTGATTCTCTATGCGTAGCGTCTATTTGGACCCACTTTGGGAGGCCTTCTCGATGTCCAAATGAGCTCTAGGTGTGCTTGTTGGAAAGGTATGTCTGTATAATTTCCAACCCAAGTGGAATTTTTCAATTTTACCTCCATTTTCCCCTCCAAAAGTCCATTCTCCCAACACTGCTTCCTGTGTGTCAAAATAGGGGCAGTGAGGTCATTTTGTAAGTGTTTTTTGACCTTTTGAGGGCTCAAAACCTGCCCAAATTTCTTGGCCATAGGTAGAAAAGTGTAATTTTTCATGAAAAATCCAAAAATACTGAGTTTTTGACATTTGGAGGCCTCTATAAAACGCGAGCGCCACGTGGCGCGGCGCATAGGGTAGAAAAACCTATTTTTTGTGCCAAAAATTTACAAAAATGCAAAAATTGCTCCAAATTTCTTGAAATTTGGGCTAAGTCTTCTCTATCAAGTGCTATGATGGGCCAAAGAAGTGTCAACCAAGATTTGAAGTCCCTCATCCTCTTTTTGCCTCCTTGATGCTCCCTTCAGCTTTACTTTCAAATTCCTGATTCTTGCTTGGCACACCAAGTTCCGGGACAAGTAATGATATGACAAATTTCTAAGCATATTCTTCTCATTTATTGCCTTCTCCAGCTTCCTCTCCAAGTGGATATTGACTCTTTCAAGCCATGACTCCCTATCGGCATTGATCTCTTGCTCCAAGGAAGTGAAATCCACCCTCCTCCTTTGGGTAGCTTAGCGGTTTTGCCGAATGTTTTGTAACTCCATAACCACCTGCTAATCCTCCAGCTGCTTGTTCCTCTACTCCAAATACTGTATAGTCCACTGGGTTCTATCCAAGTTGGTGGACAAGGCATCAATGTCTGCCTGCTGCTCCTTGATGATCTCTCTAAGGTTTGCAGTCTGTGGGCCCATGTCAGTGTCATCACCCTCAATGAGGATGAAATCAGTCTCTCTCTCACCTGATGATCCTTCCTCCTATAGAGGCCTCTTGCCTTGGTCCTGAACCTGCTATGCTGATGGAGGAAGTGAGGCCCCTTCCACCCTGGGTGGAGATAACACTCGCTTCATTGCTGCAAACAACCGTCTAGTGCCTCTTTGATAAGAGATGAACATCGGCACACTAGCGGTCTCATGGCCCTCACGCTGATAAGAAAGTCCACTTGTCTCATGCCCAGCCTCTGGTGGTCCCTGTGAAGCTCTAAAAAAATCACGAGAGATGAAGTCATCCCATGTGATGCCCTGTAAACCAAGCTGATGAATGACCACAATTTTGATGAGAGCAAAATGGTAAAGACTGTTGAAATGCTGCTGAGGGGTCTTGTGCTGCACAAGAGTGGTCATCTTCTCTATGTTTCGGCATATGAAATAAGGAATGTTCATCTTCCACACCCGAGTAAAATGCATCAGTAGCCTGATGTGATAAGCATACAAGTGGGAGAACCGGCCCTCACAGGTGAAATACTTCATGATGAGTTTCATTAAAGGAGCATACTCATCCGTGAGAAACCGAAAAGGAAACACTCTCTTGAGCTGTCTCAAAAAACCAGGTTTGATATATGGTTCATAGTGCTGCCAGTCAATTTTCTGCCTCTTATTCCGTGGTTCTCCAATGTTTGGTATGTCGGTTGCCAATGAAATGGTTTTTGGTGTTAATGTGAAAGTAACACCAGCAAACGTGGCTTGATCACCATGCAAATGCAACACAAATAAGTGGGCCAACTCATGATGAAATTAAATATTAGCAACCTTCTCACAACATTCATAACATGACTGATGCTGGAAACAAAAGATGGCAAGAGGGCGGGCCTACAAATCGACAAGAGTGGTAGGTTCTTCTCTGATATGTCTGCCACCTATATGAGGTCTCCTGGGTGCATGTCCCTTCGTGGGTGAGTCACTTTTAGTCTCTTCTTCATAATCATATGAAGGATCAGATGCCATAGTCGCTGATAGACAAATTGGCTTGGAGAAATAGGTGCTGATGTTATGAAACCAGCTCAAGAAAAGATAGAAAAGATAGATCAACGCCTTAGAATTCAGCCTCTTCGAGGGGGCAACCTCCTTTACATTACATAAATGAACAATTCTTGGATGATACAAATGACAAAACCTCCTTTCTATATATAGGAGTCTAAGGAGTCACAATATAATCCAGCCGACCTAACAATAATAATATAAAGCCACAAAAATAACAATAGAGGGATTCTATGGGGCACAGAAATAACAATATGGGGGTAATAGGGGCACAACAATATAAATAAGGGGTATAAATACAATAGTAATGGGGTAATCACTAGTATTATAGGGACCCAACATGCCCCTCTCCTTCAAAAAAGTGTTGTCCTCAACGCTTGAGTAGTTCTGGATACTTCTGCATAAAATTCTCATCCTCCCATGTGGAATCTTCAGCGGATAAGTTCTTCCACTTGATAAGATACTCTGAAATTGATCGATTTCGTAGCTGTCGAGTTCTTGTTTCTGTGACTGCTTCCGGTTCCAATATAATTTTTCCTTCCTCGTCAAGTTCTGGCAATATTGTTTGAATTGGGAGCTTGTCACCTATAACCTTCTTTAAACATGAAACATGGAAAACTGGGTGCAATCGAGAAGCTGCAGGAAGCTCCAATTTGTATGCCATAGTACCAATCTTTTGCAACACCTTGTACGGACCATAATACTTTGGTGATAATTTATTATCCTTCTTAGCTTGCTTTAGGGACATTTGCTTATATGGTTGTAGCCGTAGGAATACCCAATCACCTACATCAAAACTTCTTTCACTGCGATGTTGATCTGCCTGTTGTTTCATTCTATTTTGTGCCAACACGAGGTTATCCTTTAAGAGTTGGAGGACTTGTTGTTGATGTTCGATGTGATGTTCCACTGCCTGAACCTTAGAATTTTCTCTTAAATATGATGTGATGGATGGTGGTTGATACCCATAAAGTGCCATAAATGGGGTCATTTTTGTTGCTGTATGGAAGGAAGTGTTATACCACCATTCAGCCAGAGGCAACCATTTGACCCATTGTGTCTGTTTATCAGATACAAAGCAACGAAGATATCCTTCCAAACATTTGTTTACTATCTCAGTTTGCCCATCAGATTGAGGATGATAAGATGAGCTATGAGCTAACTGAGTACCAAGACAAGAAAATAATTCTGTCCAAAAATTTCCAGTGAAAATGGGATCTCTGTCACTTACAATAATCTTTGGGTTTCCATGTAGCTTTTGAATTGTTTCCATAAATGCAGTAGAAACTGTACTGGCTTTAAATGGATGTGATAATGCACAAAAGTGTGCATACTTGGTAAGTCTGTCAACTACCACCATGATGACACTCTTTCCCTCAGACTTGGGTAAACCTGTGATAAAATCCATTGAAACCTCCTCCCAACGTTGGCTTGGAATGGATAAAGGTTGTAATAGACCCGGTGTCTTAATTGTTTCAACTTTATTTTGCTGGCAAACCAAACATTCCGCCACAAACTTTTGAATATCTGATTTAAGGCCATCCCAAAAAAATTCCTTCTTAACCCTGTGGTAAGTTTTTAAAAATCCTGAGTGCCCTCCTAAGGGAGAAGTGTGCAATTCCATAAGAATCTTTTGTTTTAGCTGGGAATTCTTACAGAGGTATAAGCGATCTTTGTACCATAACGAATCATTTTTCCAGCTAAATGTATCAGAAGTACTGGAATCTTGTTGTAGCTTTCGAATAAGTGCCCACACTTCTTCGTCATTCTTCCATTCCTCCCTTGCTTCGTTTATCCAATCTGGTTGGATAATAGAAATGGCACACAACAATGCTTCCACATCCTCATCCTTTCTTGAGAGTGCATCTGCCACCACATTTTGCTTCCCTTTTTTGTAGATGATTTCAAAGTCATAACCCAACATCTTTGTGACCCACTTTTGTTGCTCTTCAGAGGATAATCTTTGTTCTAAAAAGTATTTAAGGCTATCATGATCCGTTTTTACCTTGAAGTGTCTTCCCATTAGGTAGGGTCGCCATTTCTTAAGTGCATGGAGTATTGCCAACATTTCCTTCTCATAAATAGCTTTGCTTAAAAACTTTCCCTTGATTGGACGACTTTCAAAAGCAATGGGTCTTTCATCTTGCATTAGAACAGCACCAATTCCATTTCCTGAAGCATCACATTCCACAATAAAGGTTTTTGTGAAGTCCGGTGTAGCTAAGACCGGTGCTTGGCACATTGCCTCTTTAAGATGTTCAAAGGCCTTTGTTGCTTCCGGAGTCCATGAAAATGAATCTTTCTTCAATAATGTTGTTAGAGGTGCTGCTATTCTCCCATAATTCTTAACAAACTTGCGATAATACCCTGTCAACCCAAGAAATCCTCGCAGATGCTTTATGGATGTGGGGATTTTCCATTCCTTAATGGCTTTAATTTTGCTAGGGTCTACCTTAACTCCTTCATGAGATACAATATGACCCAAATATTCCACCTCCTGGACTCCAAAGAAACATTTGGATCTTTTTGCATATAATTGTTTCTCCTCCAATAGTTGTAGCACCCTGTCAACATGTTCAACATGATCCTTCCAAGACTTGCTGTAGATTAGTATATCATCAAAAAATACTAACACAAATTTTCTAAGGAATGGTTTGAAAATTGAATTCATCAAACCTTGAAATGTTGAAGGTGCATTGGTAAGGCCAAAAGGCATGACCAAAAATTCATAATGACCCTCATGAGTTCTAAATGCCGTTTTCGGAATGTCTTCAATCTTCATTCTGATTTGATGATATCCCGAACGAAGATCCAACTTGGTGAAGTAAATTGATCCATGCAATTCATCCAGTAATTCATCAATGACAGGAATGGGGAACTTATCTTTAATAGTGAGCTTGTTGAGCTCCCTATAATCTGGACACATGCGCCATGATCCATCCTTCTTGTGCACCAATACTACTGGAGCTGAGAAAGAACTTTGACTCGGTTGAATTATACCAGCCTCTAGCATTTCTGCAACCATACGTTCAATTTCACTTTTTTGGACATAGGGATATCTGTACGGCCTGATGTTTGGAGGAACACTTCCTGGAATCAGATGAATAGCATGATCATGATCACGCATAGGTGGGAGACCTTTGGGAGTCTCAAATACCTTGGAATGATTGTCCAAGACTTTTTGGAGATCTGGAGAAATAGATGATTCCAATGTGGAAACATCTAGCGAACATAATTGTGCAATTACACCTCTTTGCTCCTTTTTTAGAAGCTTTGTCATACCATTAGAGCTGATTATCTTTCCTGGTTTCCCTGCAATACCCCTTAATTCAACTTCCTTTCCTTCCGTAGAAAATTTGATGAAAAGTTCTTGAAAATTAAAAGCTATTGTACCCAAGGATTGTAGCCATTGGACTCCTAGTACAACATCAGCACCTCCCATTGGAATGGAAAGCATTGGGCTAGTCAATACATATTCTCCCATGGATAGCTTGATATTATGGCACTTTCCAGAGCAATTTATTGTTCCTCCATTTGCAATCATCACTTGACACTCTGGTGCTGGATATAGGAAGCAATTCAATTCTTTTGCTACCCTACAATGAATAAAATTGTGGGTGCTTCCTGAATCAATCAACACTATTACCTTTTTCTTCTTGATTTGTCCTTCTATCTTGATGGTTTGAGGAGTGGTAATTCCCGCCAATGCATTACAAGATATGGTCGGATTTATTTGTTCTTCATCTAGGCTTTGTTCCTGGAGTATATCTTCTTCTTTTGACCTTTCTTGCTCCTTTTCTTCTTCCTCTTCACAATCTATGTAGAATAATTTCTTCTCAGCACACTTATGACCTTTAGTGTATTTGCTATCACAACTGTAACAAAGCCCTTTTGCTCTTTTTTCTTCCAATTGTTGTGGTGTCAACCTTATAGGTTGTGGAAGACTAGGGGCAACAACACTTCCGTCTTTATAGTTGTGAGTGGTATGCTTCCTGGTTGCCATAATTTTGCTTTCCATTTTTCTTGCTAACCTGAATGCCTTCTCTAATGAATCAGGTTCCCAAAGGCGAACATCATGTTGGATATTATCCTTTAAAGACCCTATGAACACATCAATCCTATGCTCCTCTGGAATATCTTTTACCCTTATGTTCAATTTTTGGAACTCCTCAATGTGCTCCATTATTGAACCCTTTTGTTTGAGACTTATCAATTGGCTAAAAAAAGTGTTGCTTTTTGTATCTTCATAATGTGCTATCAATTCTTCCGTAAAAATTGCCCAAGTGATAAATTGTTTACGAGAGCAAAGCCATTGATACCATACAAACTGATTTGGTTCCAAATAAACAGTTGCCATACGTACCTTTTGTGTGTTTTGCACATTATTGAGATCGAAGAATTGCTCCATCTGTAATATCCATGTGGCGGGATCCTTGCCATCAAACTTCCTCATATCGATTTTTGGAATATGGTGATTCTTCGATCCAACATTAGCGTCTATGGAATCATGATTAACATTTCTTTTGTTCTCATCATGAGTTTCCTTTACTACCTTTTCACCATTAGTGACCCTTTCTTGTAGCAACTTCTTCAATTCTTCCATATTTGTCTTCAAATCTATCTTCAAATCTGCCATGTCTCTCTTCAAATCTGTCTTCGAATCATCCATCTTAGCTTCCATGCCCTTTATCTTAGATTCCACGCCACTTATCTTAGCTTCTGTTAGCTTTTGTGAGCGTGACATTTGTTGCACTTGTTCTTGTAATTTTGATATATCATGTAGCATTTCTTCTTCTTCTTCATGAGTCATGCTAGAGCTTTCAGGTTCCTTACTAGGTGTTTGCATTTTCTTTCCTCGGGGCATCAGTTACCGATAATAATGCTTTACTATGCCCTTTGAATTCCATTAAACCAAGCTTACACAAAAATTAAAAAAAAAAACTACACACCTTTTTTCACTTTATAGAAGCCTGATATTGAATCTGATGTATCTCTGTAATTTCGGATCATCCAGTTCTGAAATTTCTATCTGTAGTAGCCTTCTGCATCCTCTTTCCAATGCCACAAGTCTGAGCCAAATTGGATTCTCCAAGGAAGAGTTATGTGAAATCTCCCACAGTGACTTGCTTTTAGACTGGTTCAGTAGAGCGAAATTGTACGACGTGCCACGAGTCACTGTTTCAACCTTTGAATCTAAAACACACATACAAGAAACTACAGTCCGTCCTCTTTCTGTACCTTTTTACGAAATTTCAATCCGATCCTCAGAGAGAAAGTTATGACGATTTTCCCCAGGTCACCTGTTTTGAATGTAATTCAGGAGTCTGCAAAAGACCAACTTCCTCAGATCATATCTCCGAAAATATCATGCAAAAAGCTCTGAAATTCGGACCCAAGGTTCAGCGCCAATTCTTCTCAAATGGGTTTTTTTTGAGACTTCTGAAACGTCACAGAAAAAAAGTTATAGCGAAAATTCCACGATGACCTGTTTGGAGCAGCGAAACCCTAGAATCCAAAGCTCTGATACCAAATGTTATGAAACCAGCTTAAGAAAAGATAGAAAAGATAGATCAACGCCTTAGAATTCAGCCTCTTCGAGGGGGAAACCTCCTTTACATTACATAAATGAACAATTCTTGGATGATACAAATGACAAAACCTCCTTTCTATATATAGGAGTCTAAGGAGTCACAATATAATCCAGCCGACCTAACAATAATAATATAAAGCCACAAAAATAACAATAGAGGGATTCTATGGGGCACAGAAATAACAATATGGGGATAATAGGGGCACAACAATATAAATAAGGGGTATAAATACAATAGTAATGGGGTAATCACTAGTATTATAGGGACCCAACAACTAATGTGTCAAACTATGTTGGACTACCTTTGACGATTTTTTGACCTCTGCTACCAAGGGAAAACAGTGAAACAAGGGACTGTTAGGAGAGGGAAAAAATAATGGGAATTTAGGGACTGTTGGGACAGAGTTAGCTAGGGAAAAATGGGATATTATGGGAGTTTTTTATAGGGTTAGGGTTTGGGTTTTTACAATTAGGATTTTGGGAAAGGGAACTTGGGATAGGGGATTAGTTAATTTAGGGGGGTGGGGGAACTTATGGAACAGTGAAATACAGGGATAAATGGGATAGGGAGTAATGGAGGGATGATGAACTTAGTAGAAAAATAGGTTTTCAAACCCTAGGAAGCAAGTTTCTTGGAGGTATTTTAAAAGGTAGGGTTTGATTGTTTTACACAAGCACCATAAAACACACACCATCAAACCATCATCAAACTTAGATGGAATACAGCTTTGAAGATTCTACCTACTTGTATCAAGACTGTTCCAAGTGATTTCGGGCGATTGGAGTGAGTTTGGAAGTTTTTCGGGCTCTTTGGCTATGTGCGCCACACAACACGCCCAATGCGCCACGCCCCACCTATGCACCGTGCCCTTGTTAAAATTAACTAAGTGTTGAGGCCCAGTGCGCCGCGCTGGCTGTATGCGTTGCGCCTCCTGCCCAGTGCGCCGCGCTGGTAATCTTACAATGATTTTCACCCAATTTCTCACTTGCTCACCAAAATTGCTCTATCTTGCTTCTCTTTTGCAAATGAGCTTATCAAATGAAGGAATAGCTTATAAACAAAGAGCTTTTGAAATTTTGGCTCATGAAACCCACTTTTACAATGTTTTTAAAATGACTTTATTCTGAACTCTGTTTTTTGGACTTTTTCACTGCTTTTTCACTTTGTGATGAACTTAATGACCTGAGCTTTGCTTGTTTTTGTAGGTGTTGGATCTTTTGGGCTAAGGAAAGAAACCAGGATGCAGATGAATGAATTTACAATGAAGATAACAAAACTTTCATGATTTTTAACAATTAACGCTAAATACTTTGTTTTTTCCTCAAAATGGAGTTTTGAGGAAAAACACATTTTCGAACACTTGGTGATGCAATTTATTGATATTGAACCCTCCTCATAGCCTGCTAGCAATTATTGGACACTTTGACACATTTTTCGTCGAAACCCTAATGAAACCCTAGACCTAACTGATCATGAAACCCTAAAGACAATCTTTGCAATTTTTAGGATAAAAAAGGGGACTATATATGTTTTTATGAGCAAATCTGTGCCAGTAGGTAGATAACCTGAGGGAAACTGAAGGAATGCCACTACCGTCAGATGATCTATGCGCCTAATGGAATGAAAATGACTAGGCGGGACACCTAATATGAAATGCAACAAGAGGATTTGATCTCTGACGGAGGGATGTCAATACCGACTCTAACAGGGCAGACAAAGTTTGTAACCACTTGGAAGATATTAATAAAGAGATATATTCTACAATTTATGTGCCTTTGTTCTGTTGATGCATCTTGATATGTTATGTATGAATTTTATTTATTATGCTTATATGGTGCGTGAATGAATGCAATTTCATTGAATAACTGAATGCATATATGAATATCTATTTACGCGGGGATAACTATAATTGTTTGATAAGCTAAGAAAGGCACTTAGATTAATTGGGGAATGTGTATGGCATGCTACCATAACAGTGTGAAAGTACCTGAGTAGTAGGCTCGGGCTATGTGAAGGACGATCGTATCCTTTCGCGGAGGTATTGAAGAACGGAACGCATGGTTTGTCTTGCAAGCCCTAGAGTGAAGAAACCTGCACGAAGGCAGGGATAGAGGGAGTTGAACGACATCACGACCATCTCAGGGTGCGGAAACTTGGTTCCAACATCCCCCGATACTGCTTCGGGTGAGACTTCGTTTATGCTCCGTGGGCTGATCCCGAAAGGGCTAGTAGTGTAGGGATTTGTTTGGCTAATTAACACTGAACCTAGGTCAAGCCCTCTCAAATCAACAAATAGTTTTGTTGCCGGGATGGAAATCCGCATGAGAAATGTGTGATGTCGTATCATTGGAATCCAACTAAGAAGGAGATTGGAGACTGGTTGGATAGAAATATCCACAAATTTGTGGCACAAGAGAACAAAAATCTGCAACTGACAAAGGAACAGCGGTTGGATAGATACCAATATATAGAGATCCACGAGATGTTTTTCTGCTCCTTCTCTATTGAGCTATACGAGTGGTTCGTGAAACTAGCGGATAACCTAGGAAGGTGGAAACTTGATGTTCCTATTGTGTGGACCCCAGAGCTAGTGTGAAGGCTCGAAGCATCAGACGATAAGATCGCCCACGCTATTGATCATTGGCTCGATTTCGTCATAGGAGGATTTTTGACTGAATTCATAGTCGACACCTCAGTCAGCTATAGTGAGGCGGAGCAACGCTTTTTCAAAGGATCGTGATGTAAGTACATAAAATATTTGAATACTTGGATTAAAATGATGTTGTGTGAAAAACAGGTTATGCAACTACCTTGATGTTCGGAACTACATGAAGTGGAAAAACTTATAGGAATAAAGGGAAAAATGATTTATAGTATATCCCTTTGGTTTCACCTCTGCGAAGTGATGAAGAAGGAATAGCGAAGGTTTCTCCATGAAGTTCTATTCAGTTAATAAGATAAGGATTCTTGCAAAAACCGCCTCCACCCACACCACTTCCAACTTCACTACCCTCACCTCCAAATTCACCCGTACCACCTCCACCTCCACCATGGTTCAGTATGGAAAATACTATGAAGTTTCCTTTGTTCAAAGGCTTGGGAAATGAGGACCCGTACCAATTCTAGTTCATTATGAGGGCTGTATAGGAAGCTCAAGGTGTTATAGATGATCATATAAAGAAGGAAACACAGGTTAGTGCTCTGCAGATCGTGCGCTAACTTGGTATATCAAGTACTATAACGAATGCTGGAGTAGCAAACATCCAGGCAGCACTAAATAGGGAATTTAGTAGGCCTAAATCTAAGGCATAGTCGATCGTTGGATTCAAAGATATCACGATGCAACCAGGTGAGATGCCTTGGGAACTAAATCAAAGATTGAAATGCACAATCTATGAAGCCAACATGAATTTGACCAATGGACAACATTGCGAGTGGTTTGTGGCTTCGCTACTACCACACTTAAGGAGTGCGCTGTCACAGTAGAAGATGACAACTCAGGTAGAGGCCTTGGAGATTTCCATGAGACTACATGAAATTATGATGCAAGATCCTAATCTAGGAGTTCAACAGATCCATGATTAGCCGAAGAATCTGTGCCTTGAGATGCAAAGTTTGAAGCAGGACAGGACGATTCGACTAGAGGTATGCAAGGAGGTATGGTGCTTGAAATGCAAGAGTCAGGGTCATGATAAAGACCATTGTCTGGCCTTTGTAAACTACATTGTAAGAGGAGGACCAATACCTTTTAAGGCCAAAAGCTCAAGAAGTACCTAGCCTGGGGCCTGCATTATAGTGCGCTATCTGTGAGATAGCCATAAAACATGCCATGGATAAGTGTCACTTGTTATAGAAGTATGTACAAGCACCGCAACAACTGTTCTGCAACTTTTGTTGGTTGGTAGGACATGATGAGCGTACTTGCAAGAGCTATGAATTGATGATGGATAGAACTCCCACCTATAGGATTCAAGTCGAAACACGACCCCTTGACCAGAATGCAGGGATGGCACAGACAAGATTTCAGGGGCACGGATGAGGTTGAGGCAAAGGAGGACCTGGCAGAGGTCAAGGATAGTTGATTTGCTACAATTTCGAAGGATCAGGGCATTATGCCCGCAATTTCACTAATACAATGTGTCTGTCATGCAAGTATTGCACGTTGTTTGATCATGAAACAGAAGGCTGTCCGACACTGATAGCTAGGATACGTGACAAAGGGGTGCTACCACATTCACCGACTCAGAACATGTATATGATCAGGTTTGAGTCGTGCGAGGAAGATCCAAACATAAATATAGTGCTTAGAATTGGAATCGTGACAGGAGATTACAAGGGGAAACAACCAAAAGATATTAGATGGGTTCGCAAAGCTCCGGAAAAGGAGGCTGAGTTCAATTTGGAGTGCGCATGTGAAACCTTCATGGAAGCTAAGAAGAGCTTTGCTAAGGCCTCCACCTTAGGAAGCAAGGATAATCCCGAGCGGAAGATGGACCCCTCTATGCTCACAAATTTCCTAGAAATCTGTATGAAGTTACTACGTGATAGTAAGGCTATGAAAGGGTTACAAGAACTCATTAATAGATGCGCCGAAATCGTGCCAAGTGAGACACGCGTAGTACGAAAGATTGGAAAGCATAAAACAAGGATGGGACGAGAGATGAGACTGACTGCATAGATAGGAGAGTATGAAATGGATCAAGTCATTTTGGACCTAGGGTCAGATGCAAATGTCCTACCAAAATAGACTTGGGAGTGAATGGGGAGACCTATGCTGCAATGGTCTCTAATTTAGCTAAGGATGGCGAATCAGTAGAAGATCATCCCATTGGGGCGGCTGCAGGGGGTGACCATGGATATTGAGGGAGCGAGCACACTAGCTGACTTTGAAGTAATAGAGATAGTGGATGACAACAATGCCTATCCTACGCTCCTGGGAATTGACTGAGCTACTAATATGAATGGAGTAATCAATCTGAAGAAGTGAAAGATGATCTTTGAGAAGAAATCACTACACATAATAGTACCTCTTGATCCTGTTGAAGGTTCACGCTACACTGAACCTACCCACAATTATGAGAGTGATGACAGCCTAGATTGTATCTATAAGATAAAAACACAAGACCAAGATTGGGTGAATCCCACCACAGATGGACAGATTACATGGGATTGCGAGAGTTCCTACACTTCGGACTTCGACGAAGAAATAGAACACTCACATAATTGGTTACATGAAGTAACTACACTGAATTGCAACATGATGACTCGGTCGCTGTAGTGTGTGTCGTCAAAGGTAAGAAATATGCTTATTTATGATGGTCTAAATGAGTTGGATATATTTTTGGATGCATTTGAAAGGGAGGTGTTATCACTGAAAATTCTGTTTCCAAAAAATTGCTCAGACTAGCTTAAGGACAAAGTGTTTTCGCAGCGCACAAATCCTTTAGCAGTTTCGCAGCGCTACATCTTTAGGTGGTTTCGTAGCGCGCTACGAAATTGGGGATTTGTCCTAATCCATAGCGGCCCTTTCACAGCTGTCATGTTTATCAAAATCCATTGGGTTTGCATCAACAGTGGTCAGCTTGTAAGGTTTTTAATACCCCAGCAGTTGGTGTTTCATTGGATTTATCTGGAGCACTCTTTCCTTGGAAGAAGCCTCCTGGAGTAATCAGTGGAAGTCTGTCTGCCTTTAATATATGCTGCACTACAAGATACTGAAAAAGATCTATTTCATAAAGGTTGTCTGTTAAAGGTTTCCTGCAAAGACTTGCATGTGAAGAAAAGAATTGGAAGTGGAAGCTTTGCTGAAGTCAAAGAGATGATCTGGATGGGAGAGAATTTTGCAATAAGGCATATGTTTACCAAGGTGGAAATATTTCTTCATGAGGTCTCTGCAATGTCTAAGCTTCTGCACCCAAATCTTTCGCAGGCATTGAGCTCGGCATCAGGCCTTGGGAGTTCAATTGTTTTATTTTCAAGACTAGGCAAATTTGAGGTCGGCATATTCTGTTACACTGGTTCATGTTGGAAACAGACTTTTTCATTCAAGGATCATGTCATGCTTGCTGGAGCACCTGCTAGTCATATTGACTTTGGAACGCAGATCGAAATCATTAGCGGTGCTAATGCAAGTTCTGCATAGCCTCGTTTTTATTTCTTACTTTGCATCCAGTACTTATCCGATTACCTAAAAGAAAATAAAGAGTTTCCTAGTGATCAAACTCCAATACAAGAGGGTGGAAAGTCAAGTTTCTGCAGTGATGATTGAACGACAACAACGTGCACACATGGCATGCATCAGAGCATGGTAATGAACACATGGCACTGTAAATGGAGGATGCCCGACGGTGATATCGACGGATCCAGCTCTCAACAGATATATCTTATTAATGGAGGCCATGCTCTCTGACCTAATATTATCCTGGCGGTCGTAAATACAAAGCTTCTCTATGATTATGCACAAATAGATGTCCGTTTACAGCAACTTGCATTCATGGTAAAGCATTGGGCAAAAGGTCGGCAGATCAATGAGACATATCAGGGCACTCTGTCTAGCTATGCGTATTTGCTTATGTGCATACACGTTCTACAACAACGCAGACCCCCGATTCTTCCTTGCTTACAGGAAATGGAAGCAACATACCAAGTTGTAATCGGTGAGATTGAATGTGCTTACTTCGATCAAGTTGAGAAACTGAAAAACTATGGTGCTGGAAACAAGGAAACCCTTGGTCAATTGCTATCAGTTTTCTTTCACTACTGGGCTTTCCGTCATGATTATGCCAATTCTGTGATATCAGTACGCACTGGAGGGTTTCTTAGTAAGAATGAAAAGGCTTGAAAACTTCGGCGTAAATGTCCTTCGTGACCTCCTAGAATTTACAAGTGATCGGCCTTCTATTTCTGTTGGGAAGGTCGAACCAGCTTCAGAAATTGTGCAGCGCTTTGGCACTGGGGGTATGTCACTTAGCGCTATTTAAAGGGAAACACATGAATCGATTGCCGTGGCAATGAACAGAATAGGAGGAAAATCAAATTTAGGGGAAGGTGGTGAGGATCCTGTGCGCTGGAGAAGTTGAAAGAAATTGTAAAATGTGAAACAACTGGACAACACCAGAGTTCCTCAAATTTTGTGGTGGCAAGTAAAACTGAGGAATGGATTAGGACTGAAACTTGAAACAAGAATGTGATTATTGAGTCCACAACTTTCCTGGGCTCACTGCAAGGAATCTAATGCCACTTGTTGCATTCGGCAGGATGAATTCATTATTTCTAGAATGTCTATTGTCTATGTTTAGGAAAGTCAATTTCTGTGCTTGTAACTAACAGGTTTTCTTATGATGTTTCAAGGGCTGACAGAGCTAGGAATCAAAAGTAGAGTAGCTGTGTCATTGAATTATGCAGGAATCCTGTAGGATAGAATAAATATTACTCACTTTTCACAAGTGTAATGGTTGCAGCAAAGTTTGTTGATAATTCATTCTTTAACAATGCTTATTATGCAAAAGTTGGGGGTGTCAGCACGTTGGAGATGAATAGCTTGGAATTTGAATTTGTATTCAATCTGGACTTTAAAATTGCAAGTAACAGTCAGTACATTGGAAAGCTATTGATTGAAGTCAGAGAAAGAAGTTGCTGTTGGTGGTGTCATAAATGAATATAATTTCAGGTCTTATTGTTTTAACATAGCTCAACATAATGGTCATGCTGTATAACTGATGCTGAAAGACTGTGCTTTTGAAGTTACACAGCAGTTTCGTAGCGCGCTACGAAACTGCTGTAGCTGCATGTTTCAGTTGAGCTAATCAATTATGATTGACATGTCAGCAAATCTTTTCGAAAGGTGTTGTCTTCACACATGAAAAAAAGGTGGCCAGCACGTTATGGACGTGGCAGTCTGCTCTATTTTCTTGGGTTATTAAAGACTTAAAGTACCCACTGCTGCATACTCGGTGATGGGGGATCAGAACCGAAAATTTAGGGATATTCTCAGCCAACACAGAACAGATCAAAGCCTTCGGTGTTCAAAGCCAACATGGGACATTAATTGCTCATTTCATGCCATCTCAGCCAAACGAAGAGAAAGACAGATGTCAAGAATCAAGAAGGAATCATGCTACGAGGAGGACAGATTTTGAGTTTTGATTAAATTAGGACTCTTTGTAATTACAGTTCAGTACTTATGTATTTAATGAGTTAGTTAAACAGAAGATAGGAGTAGTTAATAGCAACCTTCGAGCTCCCCTCATGTTGGAGGAGGAAGCTCAAGGTGGTGAAGAATGTATTCCTATATATAGATCAGACTTGGATGTAGGTTGGGTTGGATGTTTTTGAGAAACAGAGTTTATTTTGGCTTATGTAAGAACTTGTTTTCAGTAATACAAATGGCTGCTTTTTCTTCTCAGGATTCATACATTGTTTCAGATGCTCAAGATATATGTGTTTTGTTTTATCCTTTATGTTTTACAGCTGTATAAATACACAATCACTCAGAATTCACATTGTTGCTCTGACTTCCTGTGTGTATTTGTAAGTTGAGGTTTATTTGAGAGGTGTCTTGAGTGTTTAAACATTACATGCCCTGACTTCTATGAATGAGTGGTCTTATAGTTTGCTGAGATAATGATTGACTCCATGAGCCCAATGGAAATCTGTGTAAGGTTTGTCCAGCCAATTCATATGTTAAATTTAACTTCCAAGAGTTAGCCATCTCATCAATATTTGAAATCAGTAACCCCTTTGAGAGAGCCCTCTCAGGCTAAGGAGGCTACGCCTTAGTCAAAAGTCTAGTTTGAAATAGTTACACAGAGTCTGACTGATTAGCAGCCTTCAGTGCTTGATTTTGTGATAACAGGAGGTACGAGAAAATCAGCACTTCTAGGACTTGGACTGGGCACTGCGCGCTACACCCAGAAGATGGTGTGGTACGCACAAGGGAAGCTTTGATGATTGGCGCAAATGTAGGAGGATGATGAGAACACAATTTGGGAAGCCTAAGATTCGACTGACAAACAAGTATGATGGGAAAAATGATCTGTGCATGCATCTGGCCAAATGGATGTAGGCTTACGGAGAAAAGCCCCAACCTGAGTGGGTGCACCTGTTCTGTCATACCCTGGATGTTATCCCAATGAATTGGTATATAGAAACAAAGCTCTGCCATGGGGCAAGCGAATGGGATATCCTACGCGAAGGATTCATGATGACATTCAATTTTGAGGATGGTTTTGACAGTATTGATGAAGCACTACAAGAGGTGAAAGAAACTATATTTAGGATACAGCAGGATCCTTTAGACCTAATTCAGCCTGAATGGGCTACTGAGCGGAGTCGTGTGCTCAAATGTTATAATGTAACTGTTGAAGAAGAGGATGAGGATCCACAAGAGATTAAAATAATAGAAACAAAAGGTCACCATGAGGTTCAAGGAACACGTATTGAGAACCCTGATATAATCGTGTTGTTGAGAATGAAACAAGTGAACATTGGTGCGGAGGCAGAACCCAAATTCGCGAAGATTGGAGACTACTGGGACGATGCAATGGTGGATAAGGTCACTAAATTTCTCCATGAATACGAGGAATTATTACCTACCAAGTTTACGGATCCAAAAGGAATTATCGGGGACCTAGGAATAATGAAGATCGTGTTAAATCCTGACGTGAAGCTAGTTAAGAAAAGGTGTTACTGTCTCAATCCAAAATATAAGGAGAAGGTCTACTTAGTGCTAGACAGGATGCTCACGGCAGGCATCATTGTGCCTATGGAAGAATCTGATTGGGTAAGCCCAATGGTGGTGCAAGAGAAGCAGAAGGATGAGATAAGGATATGCATGGATCTCAAAAAATTGAATGACGCTCGTGTGCATGATCCTTTCCCAACTCCATTCATGGATGAAGTGTTGGACAATGTAAGCGGCTAGGAAGCACATTCCTTCACTGATGGGTTCTCTTAGTACCACCAAATCAAAATTGTGCCGCAGGATAGGAGCAAACAACCTTCGCAACTGAGTGGGGTTGTTTTTAGTACACAGTAATGCCGTTTGGATTGAAGAATATGCTGGCAATCTTTTTGCTCGTGGTTGTTGCTGCATTCAAGGAATTTATTTGTAAGTTCTTGGAGGTATGTTTTAATGACTGGACTGTATTTGGGTTAGTTAAGTGCCATGTAGCAATCTTGCGCTTGGTGTTGGATTCCTATCGAAGATACCAGGTCGTGCTCAATCTCAAAAATTGTCTGTTTTGCGTTCCTTTTAGAAACCTATTGGGGCATGTGGTTTGCAGACAAGGACTGATGGTAGACCCCGTGAAGATCATGGTGATACTGAACTTGGAAGCGCCAAGGAGTGTGAAATAGTTGCATGCTACTTTGGGACATAAGGGATATTACATAAAGTTTAACAAAAGCTATGCCCAGATCACCGTGCTTATGGAAAAATTGTTAAAGAAGGATGTCACATTTTGCTAGAACAATGACTGTAAGAAGAGCTTGGATATATTGAAAGAAAATATGGTTACCATGCCGATTCTACTCTTCCTAGACTGGAAGAAAGAGTTTCATGTATATGTCGACACATCATGCATAGCGCTGGGGGTAGTACTAACACAAGCTAGTGGAGAAGGCTTGGACCATCCCATCACATTCGCAAGCCACAGATTATCCAAAGTAGAGAATAACTATTCTACCATTGAGCACGAGGGGCTAACTATGGTGTATGCGCTCCAGAAGTATAGGCACTAATTTCTAGGAGTCCATTTTCAGATGTATACGGATCACTCTGCACTGAAGTACCTGGTCAATAAGCCTGTGTTGGGGGGAAAATCTGCGTATGGCTCTTATTATTCTAGGAATATGATTTTGAAGTTGTTGTGAATCCTGGATGATCGAATGTGGGACTAGACCATCTGTCTCGCATCAAAATAGGGGAGGAACCTACTAACTTGGAAGACGGATTTCTTGACGCGTAGCTATTTGCAATATGTATCGTGGATGGTCATTTTGAGGATATAATACACTTCCTAACAACAAGAACTGCACCAAAAGGATACTCTCTCCAGCAAAATAAGGAATCAGTGGTGCGCCCGACAAATTTTTCTATCATTGTTGGGCATCTGTACAAAATGGGTAATGATGAGATATTGCAATGATATGTACCTGAGCTCAAGAGAAGCAGCATCCTTGTGGATGCTCATGGGGTCACCACGGGAGGACATTATGCAGGGAGAGAAACTGCGCAAAGATTCTACATGCAGGGTTGTGGTGACCAACCCTTCATCAGGATTCAAAAGCATATTGCAAGGCGTGTGATGTATGTCAAAGAATGGGCAGGCTATCGCAGAGGGATGAAATGCCTTTGAATCCACAAATGACATTGCAACCCTTCGAGAAGTGGATGATATATTTTGTAGGACCCATTCAGCCACAAGGGAAGACTGGAGCAAGATACATTATCACTGCGACGAAGTATTTGACTTGTTGGGTAGAAGCGCAACTGGTGAAGGATTGCACAGGTACGACTGCCGCGAAGTTCCTATCTGAGCATGTACTGACATGATTTGGATGCTTGATGATCTTGATGAGTGATCATGGTACACACTTCCTGAATGAGACAATCAACACACTAACGAAGGAATTTCAGGTATATCACTAGAAGAGCACACCTTATCACCCACAGGATAATGGGACAGTGGAGGTGTTCAAAAAAGTGCTTGAAAATGCACTGAACAAGTTTTGCAATGATTAGAAAAGTGATTGGGACCTACACATAGCTACAGTATGGTGGGCTTATCGAACGACATGCAAGAAGTTGACTAGACAAACACCTTTTAGTCTTGTCTATGGTGTGGAAGCCGTAATGCCTATGGAATACATCGTGCCTAGTCTGTGCATAGCAATGCTCATAAGTATGACGGATCACAGAGCCCTAGAAGAGAAGCTAGCCCAGCTGTATGAGCTCGAAGAAGAAAGATTTTTGGATGGATTTCACTAGCAGGTCCAAAAGCAGCACGAAAATTAATGACATGATCGACAGATCAAGCTGCTCACATTTAAGGTAAATTACTTGGTTTTCTTATATGATAGTAAGTTTGATAAATTTCCAGGGATATTTAGGAAGCACTAGTTAGGGCCTTATGTTACTAAGGAGATTACCGATGGAGGATCAGTACAACTAGACAAGTTAAATGGGGAACCCTTCCCAGGAAAGGTGAATGGCAGTCGCTTGAAGCCATACACCGGTGGTCTGCCCATGTGACTAAATGAAAGTAGCACAGTCTTAGTGCTCCAGGCAGCTGAAAGGAGCCATGGGACTATAAGCTACACTGCTCGGGTTGGAGATCTGCTCAATTGGAAGATGGTGCGGAGTGAGGATGTGTCACTGGGTCCGCGGCAACGCGGAGGGAGTTATGCTACCCAGGGAGAAATCGCACAGGTTGGCTAGAAAGTGACCGTTAAAGTCACTTTTCATGAAAAGACGATAGAAGTGAGGCCAAATGGAGCGGGCGACCAACATTTAAGACGAAATTTATGGCTTAGATCCTTGAAAATATATCGCCAATTCGGCACTAATGAATCAATTTCGGGGGGGGCGAATGGTCAGATTTGAATTCAAATTTCCCTATAAATTACAAGGGGCTTCCCAGAAAAAAACACTTAGCATTCTGAGTATTCAGCAATTGAGCTCTCAAGCACCTATGAATCGTGAGCAATACGAGCTTCTGATAGTTTCTGAGCAATATAGGTCCATTGTCAGCGCCTTGAAGGGAGTGGGATTGAACCTAGCAGCGCTCCCACGTGATGTAGTCCACCTCTTGTAGGATGGAGTCATTGCAGAGCTGAGGGCCTGTGAGCATTGCGCCCTCCAGGTGATCAGTGAATAGAAAATGAATAATGAGAAGATGTCCTTACAGAGCAATGCTACCATCATCATTGAGGCCGAGGCGACCAGCCAGAGCAAGAGGATCATATAGGTTGTGGAGGAGGCCTGTAGAATGGTCCTGAAATTGGCCATTTAGGAGGAGGAGCCAGTTGAGGTCCACATCGGTAAATTGGTCACAGGGGTGCGTGACACTCAGACAGAGATGGCGTGGGCTTAGTTGGAGTTGAACCTGCAGATTACAAATCTCCAGTTGAGGGCTCAGCCTTCAACACCGCCAAAGGTAAAGGAACAGCGGGCGACCGCTGTCACAGAAGCAGTTGTGGCAGTGGAGAGTGTAGTAGCAGACTGCACACAGTTGTTCGAACAATCGTTTGAGGTCTTGACCAGCTTGCAGGGTAACCTAAACATCAAGAGGCTAGAGACAGAAGCACGTGAGATCCAATAACACTATGATGAAGTTAAGGGCACAACAATAATCGTCATGCTGACACAGAGGTTGGCCAAGCAGCTGAAGGAATAGGTAGATGTAGTGCTGCACAAGGAAGCAGTGTTGAAGGCGCAACTAAAGCCCTGGTTGGAGGAAGCTTATATAGTCACAAGAAACATTGAAGGCAAGCTCGTGACTCTGCAAGTGACACAACAACAGCTTTAGGCTAACACCACATGGGCAGTAACTAAGAAGATAGTCAAAGATGCGAAGCAGGAAGCAACTCAGTGCATAGCCAAAGTTGTAGTCATCAGGGTCAAGCTAGACAGGCTTCGCGCAAAGATCTCCGCACCTACCGAATGACTCGAGGGCAAGTCACGATGTTTGTGTTGGGGGCTCATTGGGAGTGGGATCCCCCAAGGGCAGTTTTGGGGCTAAAATCCCATGTTTAAGTCAATTTTTGCAATATTATTGTAAAGACTCTGCAATTTGTGGTCGCGGAGTGCAAAGGTGTTATTTGTCATAAAGGGTAGTTCACCCTTAGTTTTGTAAAAGTAAAGTCAGCTGTAAGAGAACTACCAGATTGTATAAAAAGAGCTAAGCTCTAAGTAGTTGGATAGACAATGATGAAGGATGTAAGAGAGTCATAGCTTTAGAGCAAGAAGTCTAAGTCTTAGGTTGTAGTGTAGGTAAAGGCTCTGCAACTGAGTGTATAGAGGCCTAGGGTAGAAGTCCGCAGTTGTGTACACAGACCCCTGCCGCTGTGTGCGTAGCACGGATAGAGTTTGTAACCACTTGGAAGATATTAATAAAGAGAGACATTCTGCAAGTTCTGTGTATTTGTTCTGTTGCTGCATGTTGATATGTTATGTATGAATTTTCTTTATTATTCTTATATGGTGTGTGAATGAATGCAATTAAATTGAATAACTGAATGCATATATGAATATCTCTTTACATGGGGATAACTATAATTGTTTGATAGGATAAGCAAGGCACTTAGATTAATTGGGGAATTTGTACAACACACTGCCATAGCAGCACGAAAGTACCTGAGTAGTAGGCTCAGGCTGTGCAAAGGATGATCGTATCCTTTCACTGAGGTATTGAAGAACAGAATGTAGGGTTTGTATTGCAATCCCTAGAGCAAAGAAACCTCCGTGAAGGCAAGGATAGACAGAATTAAGCGACATCATGACCATCTCAGGGTGCGAAAACTTGGTTCCAGCATCCCCCCATACTACTTCAGGTGAGAATTCAGTCCACACTCCACAGGCTAATGCCAAAAGGGCCAGTAGTGTAGGGATTTGTTTGGCTAATTAACGTTGAACCTGGGTTAGGCCCCCTCAAGCCAACATCTACCATATCTGTCAAAGTTGCTATGCATAGACTAGGTACAATGTACTCCATAGGTATCACCATTTTGACCCCATAGACCAATATGAAACGGTGTTTTCCTTGCCAACTTCTTACAAGTTGTCCTATAGGCCCATAGCACTATGGGTACGTGCACATCCCAGTCATTCTATTGTGTGTTACATACCTTTGTCAATATGTTTTGCAAAATTTTGTTAAAAGCTTCGACTGCCCCATTTGCCTACGAGTGATATGGTGTGCTCTTTTGATGGTAGACCTGAAATTCATCTGTCATCACACTAATCATTTCATTCAGAAAGTGTGTTCCTCTATCACTCATTAATACTTTCGGGCATCCAAACCATGTTAAGACATATTCAAATAAGAACTTTTCTGTAGTAGCCATTGTACAATCCTTGAATGGTCGTGCTTCTGCCCATCAGGTTAAATATTCCGTGGCAGTGATAATGTAGTGCATGCATGTTTTCTTTCCAGGTGGCTGAATTGGCCCAGTAAAATTGATCACCCACTTCTCAAATTCCTGTAAATATACCTGTAGATGTAGTGGTAGTTTGTCCCTCTGTGACGGTCAGCCAATCCTTTGACATGCATTGCACACCTTACAATATGCTTTGGAATCCTTGTGCAATGTTGGCTACCATAATCCTGCGCATAAAATATTTTGTGCGGTTGCTTTTCCTACATAAAGGCCTCCTGTGGCTCCCCCATGAGCTTCAACAAGAATAGTAGCACACTCAAATTCCTGCACATATCTCCTCAATATTTCATTTGCCCCCATTTTGTACAAATGTCTACCAATGATCAAAAAAATCTACTGAGCAAACTACTAATTCCTTCTTCTATTGAGTTGTATATCCTTCAACTGTCATCCCCGTAGTTAAGAATTGAACAATGTTAGAAAAGTGGTCATCTGCTACATGTGCCATAAAGAGCTGTGTGTCCGACAACCCTTCCTCAAAATTACTAGGTTCTTCACTTGTTTCAATCTGTGACAAATGGTATGGAACATCATTCAACTTACCGGGCTTCACAATAACTTCAAAGTCATATTCCTGAAATAATAACAACCACCTGCAGATCTTCCCCCCCCAACACAGGCTTCTTGACTAGGTACATTAAGGCAGAATGATCTGTATACATCTTGAAATGTCCCCCTAATAGATAATTCCTGAATTTTTTTAGTGCATAGACCATGGTCAACCTCTCGTGCTTTGCCATTGAATAATTATTTTCAACCTTTTATAAATTACTACTTGCGAAGGCTATATGATGATCCATTTCACCTTCGCCTGCCTATGTTAGTAGTGCACCTAGGGCAATCTAAGAACCATCCACATATACATGAAACTCCTTCCAATTAGGAAATACCAGGATTGGCACAATTACCATATTTTATTTTAACACATCTAAGCTATGGTAGCATTCCTCATCCCAATAGAATGTTACATCCTTCTTCAGCAGTTTTTCCATAGGATCGGTAATTTGAGCATAGGCTTTAATGAATTTTTATAGTATCCAGTGTGTCTCAGCATCACTAGTAGCTACTTGACGTTCCTAGGGGTCTGCAAGTTCACAATTACAACGATCTTTGCGGGGTCCACCATTAATCCTTGCTTACACACAACATGACCCAACACAATCCCAAACAGAACACAAAATATACTTTTTTTCAAATTCAGCGCAATCTAGTATCTTTGACATGTATCCAACATAAGGCACATACTTGCTACATGGTGTTTTACCCATCCAAATATGGTCCAGTCATCGAAGTATACTTCTAGAAAGTTATGAATGAATTCTTTGAACGCTGCTATGACTACATGGGAAAATATTACAGGCACATTCTTTAACCCAAAAGGCATAACAGTGTATTGAAAGTAACCCCACTCTATCACAAAGGTGGTTTTGCTTCGATCCTCTAGAGCAAGCTTAATTTGATGATAACCGAAAAACCCATTGTTGGCTTCTTGGGTCCTGACCCAGGTTCGAAGTTAATTAGCCAAGAAAATCCCTATACTATTGGCCCTTTCGGCAATAGTCCGTGGAGCACAGACTGAGGTCTCACCAGAACTAGTATGGGGGGGTGCTGCAATCAAGTTTCTGCACCCTTGAGATGTCTGAGAGGTTGAATTGGTCGAATTGTTAGTCCCTTAGTGCTAGTTGCTTCGTACACTTCCTTGGTCTTCGCGCCCTGATATACTTGCCTTTGTGCAACCCTAGCTAGGGGCTGTGGGGCTTCTGCACTGTTGGAGAAGTGCTCTGTGCTATTCCCCTAGGTCACACTCGAGGTCTTACTTATCTTCCTATACCAGTTAATTATCTTTCCGTAAATGGATGTCTTACGTTATTTTTATTTATACAACACATTCATAATGAGTTCGTGCAACAAATAAATAGTACACTTGCAATTTATACCCAATCATACATTAAAATAGGAAAAGATGCACAAAAGTATGGTAAACTTCTCTTTATTAATTCTTCGAATGGATACAGACTCGACCTGCCCTGTGCACTCAGTTTCAGGGGTCTGTGAACTCAGCTATGGACTACTATGCCTTTGCGCACTCAGCTGCCGACTACTAGGCCTCTGCGCACTCAGCTGCAGAGCCTTCTCCTACTCTATGACCCAAAGACACACTTTACACTTCAACTCAATCTCTAAGACACATCATCCTTCTATTCTTCTCTTCTTGCTATCCTCTACACTTAGAGCCTCACTCTATTTATACAATCCCATGGTTCGTGGACCATGGGTAGGTCTATCAAGCCAACATTATATTACAAAAATAAGGGTGGACAACCCTGTGACTCTATTATGACTTCGTGCTTTGTGCCCACAATTTGCAGAACTTTTACAAAGGACTTGGTCAAAACTTGGGCTCTAAGCCCCAAAACATGCCTTGGGGGGGATTCCATGCCCAACAGGCCCCCAACACAAACATAGTGACTCACCCTCGAGTCACTCTGTCAATATGGAGATCTTCACGCAGATTCCCTCCAACTCTGTCTGAACCATTACAAGGTCGAAAGCGCACTGATTGGTTGCCTACTGGATGTCCTGTACATGTTGTTCCGAGATCGTGGTGTCGGAATTGCTTCCCTACATCTATGCCTGTGTCCCCTGCATTTGTGTGATCTTTCCTTCAATTGCTACTGTGATGGTGAAGGCCTCGTTAATCCAAGGCTAAATGCTTGCCTTCAAGACTACTTCTTTGTGCCATGCTATGTCCACTTGTTCTTTCAGTGCTTTGGTCTGTTGCATCCATGCAAGACTCTGAGTGAGGGCCACCATCTGCACAATTCCTTTGACGTTGTCATACTGCTGCTGGAGTTCTTGCATCTCTGTTTCTAAGCATTGGATGTTGGGGTCCTCCTACAAGTTCGTGAGGACCTCAAATGATTCCTCCAACATTTTGGTGCAATCTCTCACTGCACTGCCAATCTCCTCCAGTCTAGTTGTAATAGCGCTGGCGCGCTTTTCTATTACTTCTGGGGGGCCTGGATGGCTGTGCCTTCAACTGTAGCTCTGCAATCTGAAGGTTCAACTCCAGCTGAATCTTTGTCATTTCCTCCCACGCCTCGCACACCCATGCTGCTAGCCTATGGATGCGCACCTATGCTGATGTGTTTTTTGGGATGTCCAGCTCAAAGACACTTTGACAAGCTTCATCTAGTATCTGTGCCAGCTGTTGATTCTGTGACATCACTTCGTTGCGCTACAAGCTCAATTGTTCCATGTTGATCTTCTACTCGCTTAGTACTTGAAGTGCACGACTTTCCATAGCCCACAATTCTGCAGTAATCCCATCCTGTAGAATGTATAATGTCTCCTATGGGAGTGCAACCATGTTTATTCCGATACCATTCAGTGTGCTAATCGTAGGCCTGTCGACCTCATTTTTTGACACAAGTGCCCCTTCCGACAATGCTATGGTATTTGCGACCTAAGCACATAGCATCTGCTCTGCTGCAGTTGTCTCGACTGCGAGGTTGGTAGAAAGGGTACTAGCCTAAGGAGTGCACACCTATAACTCTTGTAGCTACGCTCTAAGGGCCCCCAAAACAATCTAGTTCTCCTGCACAAAATTCTGGAGGGCCTTGGAGGTGACATCATTCACTCTCTCATTGATGTCATGCATATCACCCTCGGTAAGGGTGATCAGGTCAATAGACAACTTCGATGCCTTGACCTTCTTGTGTAGCCTTGTCCACTCAGTCGGGTGCTAGAGCTTCAGCTGTGTTGATGCAGTTTGTTGGTTAGCACCTCCCTCCTCTTCCTTTACTTCCTTCCCATGCGAAGGTGACTTTTGGCCCTCACATGCCTTCGCGGCTACCTCCTGCACTACTACTGCTGCTGCGGCCTTTTTTTGTTCAACTGCTATCTATGTAGTGTCTCGTGCCTCCTGCACTTCTACTACTGCTACCTCCTTCCTTCTCTTCTTTTCCAACCACACCATGCATAGTTTGGCCTCCTCTTTCTTCCTCTGCACTGTAGACTTCTCTATTATCATGATGTTTGGAGTGTGCCACTCCAGTGGCCATGTCTCTAATACATTAAAGATTACATCGTCTGTGGCTATAAAGGGTAGCTCTCTCCATTTCTTGGTTGGGTCCTTGCATGCTCTGATGTATATGCTATGGAGGTCCTCTTTAAATTATGCAAAACTTTGCAGGCTGTTGTAGACAGTGGGTGATAACCACGGCTTGCAGTTAACCCCATCTTGAGGTTCATTTCCATGAACACCCAGAACATCTTGCTGTCATAGATCCAGTTTACGTCCTTCATGGCCTGGAGCGAAGCATAATTTGCGGCCTCTGGCAGATCCCTGTCAATTGTGGAGAATTGATTGTCCTCCAGCAATTCCCCTTCCATGAGCACTATGGACAGTAGAAGCCATGCATAATGGAACATTTTGCCTTGTTCCTCAGCCTTGTGGCAATTATCCAAGAATTCCTTGCAGAGGAACTCGGACTAGTTAAATTGGACCCCCTCCACACATTTCTCAGCAAGTGCTACCACTGGCGTGGGTACCTCATCCGCATGACACTTGTGCGTAACCTTACCTATCAGTATTTGGATTGCCACTCTTACTACTTTGTCATTAATGTTGGATATGGTGTAACCCCTCTTCTTCTTTTCCAGTTTATATTTCTTCTTCATGGCCTCTGTGATGGCCAAGTCACTACTTTTCCCCTCTGAGATATCTGCGGGGTCCTCCCCTTTGCATGGCAACCGGGTGATGAAGTGAATCAAGTGTTTCGTGATGGGGATGGGCTCCTCTAGCCACAAACACCCACCATGCACCAGGCAGAGTAGCTTCCTGATGACGAAAATTGTTATTGGGGTAGGGTAGAAATGCACCACCCAAAGCAGGTTTAGTAGCCCTGCCTTTTCCACTCCACACAACCATTTTTGTGGCTCTATTCGGTAACCCCCACCGTAGTGTTCTTCGTAGGCTTCATGAGCTGCATGGTCTCTAGGTGAGGGAACTTCTCGTGGTCAGCGAGGTCTCAATTTTCAAATTTTAAGCTAGGCATCTGTCCCAGGTGCATGCCCTAAAAAATTGATGTTGTCTGAGAGGATCGGGGTCTGGAGAGAGCTCTTACTCTCATCAAGATCCTTGGGAACTTTAGCCTTTCCCTTCCATGGTGGGGTATAGGTGGGCAACTTTGTTGGAGGGTGTGCAGGCTCAGCTTCCTCCTCCATGCCTTCGTCCTTGTCTTCATTAATGACAAGGTCCTCCAGGTCTTCCTCCTCCTCATCGGTTTCTATGTTAACGGCTTTCCCCTTCTCCTCCATTGTCAGCCTAGTGCGCAGCAGGTTTCGTGGGGACACACATATGGGAACCATCACTTGTTGTATTTCTTTTTGGCATGCACGGTGATTTAGGGATTTCTTCCACAATCTCAGCACCTTCAGGGGCATCCCCTACAGTTAGGATCTATGAGGCCTCTTCAGTGGTCATCTCTATAATTTCCATAACTTCCTTAGATGCTGCCATCGTATCCGACCAAAAATCTATCACTCGCATACTCAGGGGCTCAATGAATGGGCTGCATAGTTCAAATAGGGCTATGCTCAGGCTACGTAGGGTATACAATTGCTCAATTCGCAAATGACTAAGTGTTGTTTGTTGGGCAGCCCTTTGTAATTTATAGTGCCTTTTGAATTTGAATTCGACCGTTCCCCCCAAATCCGGTTCATTAATGCTCCCTTGGTGAGAGGTTTTCCCAAATCTTTCCCATAAATCGTCTCTTAAATGTCTTCCACCCACTCCATTTGGTCTCAAGTCAAGCATCACATCATGAATAGTGACTTCAACAATCACTTTCTGGCCAACCTGCATGGTAGTGCAGCCTCCCTTGTGTAGTCACGGACCTTGTGACTCTTTGCTTCTGTGCGCAGCTCCAACATCACACATCTCCCGGGCAGAGTAGTTTATAGTCATATGCCTCCTTTCAACTACTTGGAGTGCTAGGACTGTACTTCCCTCGACTAGTTAGGTGGCTGCGCCACCTGTATATGATTGCCTTCAGTCCTCCATCACTATTCCTGGAAAATACCCACCTTTTATCATTACTGGTGGCGTTGCGCACTTTATCATTTGCAGCACGCCACCCTGGTTGATTTGCTTAGTAATGTGCGGTCCAAGCCAAGGCATCAGACTGATCAATTTGCGGCGATAGTCCTCAAACTTGTCAGCGTGATCATGCACACCCTATTTTATCACCCTGGTCTTCTTATCGAAAAAATCTTCCTTTATCTCGTCCTCTAGCTTCTTGACTTCTGCTTCTACCACAGTGATTTTCGCCCTTAATCACACCTTTTCTCTCCCAAGTTCTTGGAGCCTAACATTTCCCTGTTGGATTTCTTCTTCCAAGGTTCTATGAACTGTCGTATCTACCGGTGCTACCATGCGCAGACTAGGCATTTCATGCTCTATGGGGATTATAGTGTTTGCTTCATACTCTAGCCTCGGAGGTGCCTGCGCCATCAGGTTCTTACACACAGTCCTATAAGCCCATAGAACCACTGGTACGCACAGGTCCCAGTCAGTCTGCTTTGCATTGTGGACCTTGTTCAGCACTTCACATACTTTGTTAAAGGCTTCTACGTGGATAACATTCTGTGCACTTGGTCTTTCAATACCCTATGGTTTTAACCAGAGGGGTCATTCATGCCATTTCCTTGCCCACACCTGCTTTCTGACCGTGTCTCCTAATGCGAAGACTATATGCATCCCCGTAGGTTTCACACCATATGCCTACATCCATTTGTATAGGTGGGCGCATGGACCGTTTCGTCCTACAATCGTGTCTATTAAACACATCTGAGGCTTCCCAAACCAGATGCGCATCATCCTCCTGCGTTCGTGCCAGTCCTCGAATCTTCTTTGGTGCGTACCCCACCACCTCGCAGGCGTAGCGTAGTACCCATTTCAAAGCTTCAAAACATTGTTGTTCCGACACTTCTCTTTCAAATCTACTCAGGAAGTCATCCACCTTACTTAACCCATCATACGTAGGTAGATCCCTTACCTCTGTCGATATGCAGCATAGTGATCTCGTCATCATGTTACAGTTCAGTATGGTTACCTCGTGTAACCGGTTCTGCCATCGTTCTATTTCCTTGTTCAAATCCGATGTGCAGGACCTTTCACACTCCCATGAGATTTGTCCATCCGTGGTTGGATTCACCCAATCTTGCTCTCATGTGGTTATCTTGTAGATGCAGTCCAAGTCATCATCATTTTTGTAGTCGCGCACTGGCTCTATGTAGTGCAATCCTTCTGTAGGGTCCAAAGGTACAACTATGCACAGAGACTTCTTTTCAAAAATCATCTTGTGCCTCTTCAAATTTATCACCCCATTCATCTCAATGGCCCAATCTATTCCTAATAGCGTGGGGTAGGGATTGTTGTCATCCACAATCTCTATCACTTCGAAATCTACTAGTGCGCTTGCTCCTTCGATATCTATTGTGATTCCCTGCAATCTCCCCCTAGGTAGGATCTTTTGTTGGTTTGCCATTCACAGTTGGATAGGAGACCATTACAGTGTAGGCCTTCCCATGTGCTCTCATGTCTACTTTGGAAAAATGTTCGCATCCGATCCTAGATCTAGAATCACCTTGTCCATCTCATATTCCCCAATCTACCTATTCAATCTCATCTCCCTTCCCATTCACATTGTGTGCTTTTTGAGCTTCCCAACTACGTGTGGTTCTCCTTGCATGGTCCCAGCACATCTATTTATGAGTTCTTGTAGCCCCTTTACAGCCTTGCTATCGTGCAGCAGCTTCATGCATGTTTCGAGGGATGTTGTGAGCATCGATGGGTCCATTTTTGGCTCAAGTCTGTCTTTACTTCCCAAAGTGGAGGCATCAGTGAGGCTCCTCTTGGCTTCCATGAAGTTCTCCTTAGCACGCTCCAAATCAAACTCTAGTTCCTTCGTTGGAGCCTTGAGAACCCAAGTTATTTCTTCACACTGCTTGCCTTTGTCATCCCCTATCGTAATTCCACTTCAGAGCACAATATTCACAATAGGGTCTTCCTCGTGTAGCTCAGACCTCATCATTTATAGGTTATGAGTCGGGGGAGGTTGGAGTGCTCCTTTATCGCACAATCTTACTATCAGCGTGGGGCAATCCTTTGTCTCATGATCAAACGATGTACAATACAAACATGATGGTCATGTTGGATTTGTACAATCGTGAGCATAATGTCCTGGCCCTCTACAATTGTAACATATCAACTGTTCGCGACCTATTCCTAGTCCTCCTCCACCTCAACCTCATCCACATCCCTGAAATCCGGTTCGTCACATCCCCGCATTCTAGTCAAGGGGCCATGTTTCAGCCTAAACTCTGTAGGTTGGAGTCCGATCCATGATCAGCTCATAACTTCTATAGGTGCACTCATCATGGCCTACTGATCTACAGAAATTACAGAACAAATGCTGTGAATTCTGTGTGTACTTTTGTAAGAAGTGGCAGTTGTCTGTAGCATGCTTTCCTCCTATATGAAAAATCACACACCATAATGCAGGCACCGCTCTAAGTCCTGCTTGTGCCTCCAGTCTCAATGGCATTGGTCCTCCTCCTGTGAGGTAATTCACGAACACCGGGCAGTGATCCTTGTCATGTCCCTGACCCTTGCACTTTACACACCATACCTCATCGCGCACTTTTGGGTGGGTTGTCCTATCTTGTTTCAAAATCTGCATCTCAAGGCACAAGTTTTTCAATTGCATATGAATCTACTGAACTCCCAGGTTGGGATCCTGTATCAGGATCTCGTGCAATCTCATTGCAACCTCCAAGGCCTCGGCCTGAGTTGTTAGCCTCTGTTGTGACATTGCATTCCTTAGATGCAGTGTTAACAATGCTACAAATGATTCGCGGTGTTGTCCATCCATCAGCATCATGTTAGCTTCATGAATTATGCACTTCAGTCTCTATTCTAGCTCCCAAGGGGTCTCGCCTGGTAGCATTCTGATTTCCTTAAACCCAATGATCGACTGCACCTCTAACTTTGGCCTGCTAAATTCTTTGTTTAGTGGAGCTTGGATATTTGCAATCCCCATATTCATATTGTCACCGGAATGCTTAATGTACGAGGTCAGTGTGAGATATTGCAAAGCGCTGACCATCGTTGCCTTATTTATATTGTCATCCGTGATTCCTTCTGCTTCCCATACAGCTTTTATCACGAACCAAAACTGGTTTGGATCTTCATTCCCTACTCCCTTGAACACTGGCAACTTTATCGCACTTGCCATATTGATTCACAGTGGCGGTAGAGGTGGTATGGGTGAAGATGCGGGTGAAGATGGTGAAACTGGTGGTGGTGTGGGTGGGGATGGTATGCACAAAATTCTCTGCCTTATCAAATTGATTGCACTTCTTGGTGAGACCTTCATAAGCTCTTCTTTGCCCCCTTGTGGAGGTGAAATCAAGGGGCTAGTTTCTATTTTTGTACTACCTTTGTTTCTGTAGATTCTCCCACTTTGTGTAGCCCCAAACATCAATTTATTTACATAACCCATTTCTCACACAGTAGTATTTTAATCAAAGTGTTTAAAGATTTAACGTACCTACCTCGTGGCTCTTTGAGGAAATGTTGTTCTACCTCGCTATAGATAATTGAAGTATCTACCATGAACTCGGTGATGAATCCTCCTATGATTCAATCGAGCCAGTGATCAACAGCGTATGCAATATTATCCTCTGATGCTTCTAATATGTGTACTAATTCTGGAGTCCACAGAATAGGTCTATCGAGCTTACACCTTCCTTGGCTATCTACTAGCTTTTTGATCTAGTCGTATAGCTCAATAGGGAAAGATGCGAATAAAATTTTGTGGATCTCTGTATATAAGTAGCAGTCTAACCACTCTTCCTTTGATAGTCATGGATTCCTGTTTTCCTACGCCACAAACTCGTGAATCTTTCTATCCAACCAATCTTCAATTCCTTTCTTTGTCGGATTCCAGTGACACGACATCAGACTTCTCTATGCATATCCCGGTCCCAACAATGGAACCATTTCTTGGCTTGTTGGGGCCTGACCCAGGTTTAGAGTTACTTAGCCAAGCAAATCCTTGTACTACTGGCCCTTTTGGCAACAATCCACGGAGCGCGAATTGAGGTCTCACTCGAAGTAGTATGGGGGGTGTTGGAACTAGGTTTCTACACCCTGGAGATGTCTGAGAGGTTGAACTGGTCCAATTGTTAGTCCCTTCACATCGGTTGCTTCGCGCACTTCCCTGGTCTTTGCGCCCTGATATACTTGCCTTCGCGCAGCCCTAACCAGGGGTTGTGGGGCTTCTGCATTGCTGGAGCAACGCTCTGTGCTATTTCCCTAAGTCGCACCTGAGATCTTAGTTATCTTCCTATACAAGTTAATTATCTTTGCGTAAATGGATGTCTTATGTTACATTTATTTATACAACACATTCATATGATTTCGTGCATCAAATAAATAGTACACTTGCAATTTATACCCAATCATACATTAAAATAGGAAAAGATGCACGGAAATATGGTAAAATTCTCTTTATTAATTCTTCCAATGGTTACAAACTCGACCTGCCCTACGCACTGAGCTGTAGGGGTCCGTGCACTTAGATGGGGACTACTAGGCCTCTGCACACTCAGCTGCAAAGCCTTCTCCTACTCTACGACCCAAAGACACACTTTACACTTCGACTCAATCTCTTAGACTCATTATCCTTCTATTCTTCTATTCTATCGGCTATCTTCTACACTTAGATCCTTGCTCTATTTATACAATTCCATGGTCTGTGGACCATGGTTAGGTCTATTAAGCCAACATTATATTACAAAAACAAGGGTGGAAAACCCTGTGACTCTATTATGATTTCCCACTCCGTGCCCATAATTGGCAAAGCTTTTACAAAGCATTTGGTCAAAAATTGGGCTTTAAGCCCCAAAACATGCCTTGGGGGGATTCCATGCCCAACACCCATCAGTAAAGGAATAGGCCTCCTACCCTCTAACATTGTCTAGAACTTCATCTGTAAATGACATTGGAAATGGATCATGAACACATGCATCATTAAGCTTTTGCAAATCTACTTAGATCCTTATTTCACCCTTTTGTTTCTTCACTTGGACTACCATCAGGCTCACCCAATTGGACTCTTCAATAGGTTCTATAATGCCAGCATCTAGCATTTTATCCAACTCTTCACGAACCTTCTCCTTATACTTAGGATTGAGGCGATAAGGCCTTTGTTTGACAAGATTAACATCTAGCTTCAATGTGATCCACATAACACCCAAATCGCTGAGTATGCCATTTAAATATGAAAATTTAGTGGGGAAGAGATCATGGTACTTGAAAAGTAATTCAAAAAATTTGCCTACTCTAGTGTCGTCCCAATAATCTCCAATCCTCATGAGCTTCGGTTCTTCTTCAGTGCCAATGTTTACGTATCTTGTTTTCAAAGGTGCAGAGATGTTTGGGTTCTCTACCTGTGGTCCTTCTATTATGCTATGTCCTTCTATTTCTAGAATATTGATATTCCTAAGGTCCTCTTCCTCCTCTTCAGCGGTCACATTATAACATTCAAATGCGTGGCGCAGCTGGGTTCTCCAATCGGGTTGGGTTCATTCCATAGGATCCTTCGGCATCCCGAAGATAACCACTTTAATCTCTTGAAGTGCTTTGTCGATGCTTGCAAATCAGTCCTCGAAGCAAAAAGTCAAGAAGAAACTTTCTCTTAGTACATCCCATTCCGCAGTGTCGTGGCTGAGCTCTATCCCAAGATACCATTTCATTGGGATTGTATCCAAGGTTTAACAAAATATATGTACCCACTCTGGTTGTGGTTCCGTCCCTTATGCCTTAGTCCACTTTTCCAGGTCATCGTGTCGATCATCCTTCCCACTATACTTCTTAGTCATTCTTCTATTAGCATGCCCAAATCGTAACTTCATCATTCGATTGTAATCCCTCCATCCAACAAAACTCACCTTATGCGTACCCCACCATCATGCAGGCACAGTGTGCAGTGCCAACTCCAATGCTTGGAAATGGTGGTCTTCAGGGACTTCACAATCAAATTCATCTAAAAGCATATCTACATCAGTCAGACCATCATAATAAGGTAGCTTTCTTACCTACGACGAAACACAATGGAGTGACTTCGTCATCATATTGCACCACAATGTCGACACTTCATGTAAAAGGTTTTTCCAATGTTCTAATTCCTCATCTGAATCAGAAGTGCATGAACTCTCCTAGTTCCATGCAATCCATCCATCCGTCATTTGATTAATCCAATCATGATCTCACGATGTTATCTTGTATATTTAATCCACCTCA
Source organism: Pinus tabuliformis (assembly GCA_031772625.1). NCBI lineage: Eukaryota > Viridiplantae > Streptophyta > Pinopsida > Pinales > Pinaceae > Pinus > Pinus tabuliformis. Next base: position 176,999,200 of record CM062818.1, read on the forward strand.
TTGTCACTTTCTACATAATCGCAGACAGGTTCGGTATAGCGCGCTCCTTCCGCAGGATCCAGTGACACTATGAACCTAAGCACCTTCTTTTCAGAGGTCATTTTCCTCTTCTTCAAATTAAAGACCCCATTCATATCAATTTCCCAGTTGATTCCTAGGAGTGCGGGGTAGTGATTACTGTCATCAATAATTTCTATAACTTCAAAGTCCGGTAATGCACTTGCACCTTCAATATCAAACCTCACTCTAGAGAATCATCCCATGGGGATGATTTTCTGCTAGTTCACCATTTGGAGTTGTGTAGGTCTCCCCATCCTTTCCCATGTCTATTTCATAAGAACATTCCAATCAGACCCCATATCCAAAATTACCTTGTCCATTTCATAATTGCCTATCTCCACTGTTAGCCGCATCTCATGTCCTGTTTGTGCCTTATGCTTACCAATCTTTCTAACTATGTGTTGCTCCATAGGAGTCTTTTCCTTATTGCTACATTTTTCTATTAAGTCTTGCAATCCTTCCACAACCTTTCTGTCACGCAGTAACTTCATGTAGGTCTTTGAAAAGTAGTGAGTACAGAAGGACCAACCTCTTGTGTTGCACTGGTCTCTGGTGTCTTTTCCTGGCTTCCTGAGGTGGGGACCTCAGCGAAGCTCTTCTTTGCTTCCATTAATGTTTCCTTAGCACGATTAAGGTCAAAGGCAGCTTCTTTCTCAGGATCTTTACGGACCCATCCATCTTCCTCAGGCTGCTTACCTTTATTTGTGCCAGTCGTCATACCACTTCTTAGTATAATATTAATGCTTTGATTTTCCTCGTGGGGGTCAGCCCTCATCATTTGTAAATTTTACATAGGCTGTTGAGCATGTGTTTTCTTCTCTTTCATTTTAGCTATTAGCACTGGACAATCTTCTATGGCATGGTTGAATTGTCTACAGTATTGACACGAAGGGTGTGTAGGATTTGGGCAATCTCACGCAAAGTGCCTTGACTCTCCGCAGTTGTAGCAGATAATTTGACCACGACCTCTACGAGGTCCTCCTCCTCATCCTTGTCCTCGGCCTTCAAACCCATGCACTCCTCTTGCACCTTGATCTGGAGACCGATTTTCTGCTTGCATATGGTAAGTAGGGGTTCTTTCCATAATTAGCTCATAACTTCGACAATGGCACTCATCATGGCCCACAAATTTACAGAAATTGCAAAACAGTTGTTGGGGTGTCTGAACGAACTTCTAAAGTAAGTGGAAATTATCTGTCGCATGTTGCCCTGTAACTTGACAAATGGCACACCATGGCACAACTCTCGTGCTCGACCTGGTTGGGGTTTTTGGCTTCACGGAGACTTCCCCCCCATACAAGATAATTTGTGTATACCGGACAATGATCTTTATCGTGTCCATGGCCCTTGCACTTCAAGCACCAAACCTTTGCGTGCACTTCTGGCTTAGTCTCCTTCTCTTTCTTTAGACTCTATAATTCTAGGTGCAAGCTCTCTAACTATGAGTGGATCTGTTATACCCCCAGGTTTGTATCCTGAATAGGTGATGTATGTAGCCTCATCGCGATCTCTAAGGCTTCTGCTTGTGTTGCTATCTTCTGTTGTGACAAAGGTATTCTTAAGTGCGGCAAAAGTGATGCTATAAACCAATCACAATGCTAGGTATCTAAGATTTGCATGTTAGCCTGCTTGATCTGGCACTTCAACCTCTGATAAAAGTCCCAAGGTGTCTCATCAACTCTCATTTGGATCTCCTTAAATTCAATTACCGACTACGCCTCAGATTTAGGCTTACTAAATTCTTTGTTCAGAGTTTTTTGAGTTTCTGCTAACGTGCTTGAGGATTATTAGTGCAATACTTAATGTATCAAGTTATCACACAATCTTGCAAGGTGGTAGGCAACTGCACCTTCTTTATATTATCATTGGTGACTTTTTGTGTTGTCCATACATTGTTTACAACAAACCATTATTGCTCTGAATCTTCACTTCCTTTTCCTTTGAATATCAACATCTTCATTACATTTGCCATGATGAATAGTGGAGATGGAGGCGAAGGTGTAGGTGAAGGTGTATGCGGTGGAGGTGGAGGTGGAGGTGGAGTGGATGGATGAGATATCCTTGGAATACCCTGAGTTATTAACTGAATAACACTTTTCGGTGTAGTCAACACCACCCCTTCATTGTCACTTGAAGGAGGTTCAATCAATGGACTACACTCTAGACTTGATCTGTTACTTCCTCTAAAGAATATTCCACTTCACGCAGCTATGAACATTAAGGTAATGGAATTACCCACTTTTCACATAATAGCATTTTAATCCAAGCATTCAATGACCTTAAGTACTTACCTCGCGGTCCTTTGAATAATCTTTGCTTTGCTTCATTATAGCTAACTGATGTGTCAACTACAAATTCAGTAACAAATCCTCCTAGAATTCGATCAAGCTAATGATCGATGGCCCACGTGATATTATTTTCAGATGCCTCTAGTCATCACACTAATTATAGAGTCCACACTATAGGACTATCACGCTTCCACCTCCCTTGACTGTCTGCCAATTTAGTTTAACCACCCATATAATTTGCATGGAAAAGTGAAAAAGAAAATTTCATGTATCTCTGTATACAAATATCTATTCAACCAATCGTCCTTCGACAGACATGGATTCCCATTTTCTTAAGCACAAACTTGTGAATCTTCTAATCTAACGACTTTTCAATCTCTTTCTTAGTTGGATTCCAATGATACAACATCACACATCTCTTAAGAAGATCCCGGTCCCAACAATGGAACCATTTGTTGGCTTAAGGGGTCCTAACCTAGTTTCGGAGTTAGTTGCACCAACCAACAAAACCCTACACTGCTGGCCCTTTCGAATGAAACCTTCATAGCGCAGGCTACAATCTCACTCGAAGCAGTATTGGGGGATGCAAGAACCATGTTTCTGCATCAGAGACTAGTGTGATGTCTTCCAGGGCCTTAGATATGCTTTCATGAAGATCTATCCTTCCTATAGAGTTAAAACTCGTAATTCAGCCCTAAATACCTTAAAATCTTCGCGGAAGCAGCCAATGGAATTAATTAGGCTCTAGCAGGACATGTCTTCTACTTTCGCGCAATTGAACAGGTCTTCTAGGGCTTCTAAGATCTAGATCTGTCGTCGCGACCTATCTTCCTTATCTAAAACTAACTTAAAATAGATTTAGATATTCACGAATATATTTCAATCATCTTTTTAAGCACAAATATGTTTAATTAACCCGATTCATGCAAATAAAACACAATTAATTACAGAAACAACAATGAAAGTGACATAGAAATTAGACAAATAAATGCAAGTATTTCCAACCCAAAATCAATCTTTATTAATAAGAATCATTCCAGTACATACTTCATCTACCCTGCGCACTCAGCTATAGGGGTCCACGCACTCAGCTGTGGACTCTTCCAGGCTTCCGCACACTCATCTGCAGAGCCTTTCCTTCACTACTAACAGGAACATACCTTCCTGTATATCAACCCCTTACAACCTCATTCATTCATTAATATCTATATTCTTATCTATCAAATTTATATCTAATACTCGCTATGAATCAACTATTTATACTATATCTAATACAATGTGATGGCCCTCGGCTCATGGGTGAGTCTTCAAAACCACCTATCACTTACCCAAACAAGGGGCTAAGGCCCCTATGACTTTTGACTAGCTACACACCCCGCATACATATTTTGCAGAGACTTTACATTCTTTACAAAATTATTTACAAAAAATGACTAGATTAATTCAATTCTACCCTAGGGATCCCATCCCAACATTAGAAGTGTCCTCCACAGGCTCACATTAACCCATGTAATGAGAATTTGAAGATTATGCTTGTGATAAACCCTCAATGAGTGATAGTAAGGTCAATGGAAAAAAGGGTAAAGTTAATTTTCCTTGTAGGTTATGTGAATGGAGTCATCTTATTAACCTTTTACCTTATATGGATGAAGCATCCAAATTGTTGGGGAATCTTACTATTTCTCAATCGTAACTTCTGGTTCACTACCAATAACTTTCCTTTACGCCTCTGCTAGTTTATGAAGTGATTGATCAAAATACATCTCCATTCAATCCCACTCTCTCTGAATGTGAATCCATAAGTCCATTCCTGGCCAACCATTGATTGAGAAAATGGTTGACTTCATTCCATCTTTAGTTGATTGTACCTATCCCGTAGAGAGTAAAGTTCATACTTCTCAGGTTCTTCTCATTTCTTCACGTTGCAATGAACTGGGGGCCAATCCTCCGATTCCAACAACACAATGGGAAATCCTCCCATTCCCACAACAAAATGGGTAGTTATCTCGTTCCCATAACTCAGGGAAGTAGTTCTCTCATTCCCATAACACAAGGGGGTAGTTCTCCCGTTCCCACGACACCCCCTCCAAGTAGTATGGTCACTTCCTTTGATTGGATTCAACTGGTAGGATATTTTCTTCCTCCTTATGTGCCCTTCCGTATCATAGTACATGCTTATAATGTGGCCATACCAGGAATAGTCATAGATGAAGCCACATCTGTTAATATTCTATCCTCAACTGCTTGGAAATATTTTGGTTCTCTACAACTTGTGTCCATTACCTAGAATTTGTTGGATTTTAATAGAGGAACCAGTCAACCATTACGGATCCTTCCTTAGTTTCCTATTACTTTGGGAGGAAAGAATGTATATCAATGTGATAGTATTCCAAGGCCCTTTGGATTTCAATTTACTCCTTGGGAGTGACTATGTTTATGCCATGGGAGATCTTGTCTCTTAACTCTTTCACATGATATTTTTGCCACATGAAGGAATAATAATGACCATTGACCAATTTTCTTTCATTAGTCCTAAGTTGACTCCCAATCAACCAATTTCTCTAAAGGGTCCTTATATGCAAGTGGTATCTTCCTCGCCATAAATTAATTATCTGGCAACATGTTGCATGCCCACGTCTACTGATGATCTAGTAGCTGACATAGTACATCCTGTATTGGGAGAACTAACGCTTGATCTTTCCATTGGATCCCTTGTTATGTATCCCTCCCAGATCATTGTTCTCCCATGTGATGAGATCCTCTTGGAAGCCATGGTCTCTAGGAAGCTATGATTAATATAAACCAGAGATCCCAAAGCAAAGTTTATTTTCTTGTGTCAAGCTCCTTAAAATATGAAACAACATGTCATGAGAAGATTTCCTTTCTTATGTCAAGCTCATTAAAAAATGAAACAAGGTCTCTTATCATAGCAATTTTCCTAAGTCAATATCATTAAAAAATTAAACACATACCCATCCAATTCGAGTCTTTGATTAGATCTTGTAAATTCCTAGTTGAGTCTTTCACTTGATTTCATAAATGAACCCTCATTTGATCTACCTATTAGTAAGTGATAGTCTACTTAGGTGAATGAAAAGAATATTGGGGTGCATGCACCTAGAATTATGTTATTATGTTGGGGGCATGAAAACTGCTTTCAAGTACTCTCAAGCATAGTTTTTCCTTGTTTCAAGCTTGTGAAAAAATGAAACCAATTTCCTATATTCCAATCTTGCATAAAAATGAAACCATTCTCATCCTATCCCTCATGAATTCCATTTTTTATAAACCTATTTTTTCCATATGAGCCTTGATTTCTCATTCCATTGTCACCATCTACTTGACTAATAATTTTGGTTTCACTTGGATTTTTTACCCTTTCCTGAGGAAAAACTACTATGAGTGTTCTTATTAGCCAACCTCTTCACCTTTGTGTATTTTAAGTAGTTCCATCATGACTGAAAGTAGTTTCTACCCTTTATACCACTTGTTCCTCATGGAGGATTCCTCTTTTAGCTCTTTTCAGACTTCATAAACATGAAAATATTTTCGAGTAGTTGTATTTTCAAAATCATTAAAGTAAATGAAAAGTCATTTGCCTAGTGTAAGTTTAACCCTTTTCCAGACTAGGATAGACTATTTATGAAAAGGAATATTTTAGTCCAACATGACTAAAAGGTTCTCTTGAGTATTTTTTTCTGCCTTTTCTGACTCACGAGACAATTTTATGAAAAGGAGCCTTGGAATTTTCTTTTTCACCTCTTTTTCAAACTCTCTAAACATGGGAAGGGAGTCAAGTTACAAATTTCTAGACTCTTAGAAGAATCAAACAAAATTGGACTCATCAAACATGGAGATATCAAACCACTCCTTCTGAGGGTTCATTAAAAATGCTCAGAGGAATTTATCTGAAGGATGAAATTATAGATCAAGCATATTCTATCCTCCTCAAGCTTGTCAAACATAAAGAGGTACTAACTAGAAATGGTTGGGGAAATTGGGAAAACATGGTACTTGACCTATTAATGGTAGTGATTCATTCTTAAACATGACACTCTTCCACTTCATCTTTGTGCTTTTTGGGTTAGGAAATCTTCTTGGATTTTTGGTTCATCATACCATGTTAAAAATCCTCCACATTTGGTTTGAGTTCAATGCTTTCATATCCATTAAGTGTCACTGATATGTTCAAGAGAAGTTATTTAGTTGACATATGCTACAATATTTTTAATCCTTCATTCATGTCTATCATTCTTGAACCAATTTCATATCATTATTCCATCTCAAATATTGACACCTGTTTCGTGTTGTTAATGGGAGATACATCAAGGCCCTCCTACGACATGTCACTTCCTATCGGCATCAATTCACTGTCCAAGAAATTGAATTAGGAACTTCGTTTGGTACCTTGGAGCTTGCATACATAAATGGAAAGTTTCCTCGTTTTTTGCAATATGTCTTCATTGTTGGACTTTGACCAAAATAGTTTTTATTGTGTTCAACTTTAGTTCATCCATTCACACTATGTAGATTGTACTATAGTGCATTGAGAGCCATTATCATCATCGGTGATTTCTCTCGTGCATGTTAGTGGTTTACATCAGATGATCAGATGATGTCTACCATGCTTGACTTCAGTTCATTTATTCACATGGTTAGACTTGTAGATTAGGAAATCGAGTGGATGAGATAGAAGACATAGGACCTAATTTCATCCGTCTAGCTTGCATTTCAATATTCATGCCAGATCACAAAATATGATGGCTATAGAAGGTCATCCAAGTATGGGTCCACACTTTGTCATCAATGGAAAATTCTTTTTTATCATTGTACATGTAATATGCCTTATATGCTAAGTATGGGTATGCCTCCCTCATCGGTGATATCATGATGAAAAATTTATTGTAACAGATGATGATCTCAACTAATTGTTATTGGTCTGGATTTGTCACAAGGTAAATTAATTTAGTCCTCAACTAATTCTTTTCACTTTGTACTTTAAGGTGCGATCTATTACAGGCCATTTCATTACATCATCCCAATAGGCCTGCAAACTGAATCAATCAACATCCTCGAACACTTTGTCATAATCCTTTCACAATGCATTAAGCATCAATTCTCCAAAGAGTTTGAGTTTTTGGGACAATTAGCTCAAAAACATTGTTTTTATCCCCAGTGCACCTTACATGTTTAGCCACCTGCGTTCAGCGCATGTTTCATACTTGTTAGCCAGCACTTGTTGCTCCCTTCCATAGTTGCGCTGATTCTAGAAATTCAGGAAAAATAAAAAATATTTCCAAAGCTTCCTCTTCGAGAAGATTCCATGGTAGCTTTAACGCTTTACCATGGATATAAGGTTTGAATTACCATATGATCCTATCTTTGAGACCTTAGCTTTTCTCCCTTGAGCTCATCCTCCCCTCTTAAGTGGATGTCAAGCCTAGATTGGTAATTGGAAAAGAATTCCTAAACTACCACATTACTCCTATAAATTTACTACCTCCCATAAGGTCTATGGGGGCTTTTGGAGATTGATAGTGCCCTCATGCCACTACTTTGAACCTAAAGGAGTCATCGCATTAACGCATTAGGGTTGATTTTGAGGTGTTCTTTATGATGAGGAAGGACAGGTCAACTTGGGGAGACATCTACAAAGTCAACTTCTATTTATGGTTGTAAACTCTGTCCTATATTTGTCAATATAAAACGTATCTTTTTTTCTATATTTGTTGTGTTATGTTTGTACTCATGTATTTCAATGCCATGTTGATTCATTGAATATAGGTTTTAGATTATTCTATGTGGATTTTCTTTTCTTTTCTTGTTTTAGTCGTGTGTGCAGGTTCTAATTATAACACTTGGAGCTAGATTTGGAGCTTACAAGAAAGGAGGAAAGGAAGGCTTGCTACAGATTCTAGGTAGGGCTCTTTCCCATTCTCTAATTTCTATAAAGAAAACTAGAATATTTTTGTCTTCTATTGTTCTAGATCAGGCCACTAGATCTAGGGAATTCACTTTTGTCTATAATCATGGAAATTTTGTATAATATTTGGGAGGAAGGATAAGAGTACTCTCCTTATTTAGTAGATATAGTGAGAATTTTGAAGGCAGGGATCATAAGTTGCAAGGTAGACAATAATAGGCTGATTGAGGCATAAGAAGTACTTTCTAGAGCATAGGAAAAACAAGAAAAATTTAATGCATTCATTCATCATAGTATTTCAGATTTACAGAATTAGGGATATCTAAGGATCAGTCATGGACAGGAAGTAAAGAAAAATGAGTCATATGGCAGTAGGTCTCATAAAGGACACAGGTTGGAGAGGGATGACATAATCAGTGGTGGCAGATCTTTAGATGCACATCACACATAGGCTAGCACTCATGGATTTTCTTCTTTTCCTAGTTCTGAGAGACATCATCGCCATTACCAGAAGAATCCTTATAGGAGGAGTGAGAGGGAGTTTCCAGAAGAGTTCAAGAAATCCAAGCCTCCTAATTTTAATGGGGAAGTGAAGAAGTCAAAAGATGCAGAATCGTGTTTCCTTAGGATGAACAAGTTCTTCAATTACATGATTATTCAAAGAAAACGAAATCCAAGATAATTATCTTCAGCATCAAAGGAAAAAAATTATTTAGTGGGAAGATGTGAAGCATGTCAGAGGCATCAGGGTAGAAGAGTTGAGTTTTCACGAGTTTAAAAGACTCTTTAGGAAGAAGTACATGTTTGAGAGATATTATCATAGGAAGTCCAAGGATTTCTATGACTTGAAGATGGGTTCCATGATAGATGAAGTACACAACCAAGTTTCTGAAGTTGTTGAGGTATCTACCCTACCTGAAGGAAGAGAAGACAAAGGTCCAAAGGTACATCAATGTATTTCATTTAGCATTTAATGATCAGATTGAGTATGATGAGCCTCCATCATTGGAGGAAGTAACCAGGAAGCTGACGTATTTTCATGAGTAGTCTAAGCATAAGTTTGAGCCTAAAGGGGATTGGAAAGGTAATGAGAATACTAAAAGAAAGTGGGCTAAGAAGTGAGGAATACTTCAGGATGAGGATGACAAGGAGAATATGGCACCTTTTAATAAATTCAATGCAATTGACAAAGGACATGGATTTGAGCCTGTGGAGCAGAACAAGGGTAATGGAAGGAATCCTATGATGTGTTAGACTTGTGGTGGGGAGCATCACAAGAGAGAGCCCCCATTGTACCAGAGTGCTAGGCCTCATATTTACAATGCTCAGGAGGCAGAAAGAGTGGGACATGTTGGTTAGAGTATTCCTCGGATTTAGGCAACAACGGATAACATGAAGGCATATCATTCGACATCCATTATTGAGATGGAAGGTAAGTTCATTATTAAGTTGTTTCAATTTTGATTAACCCTATATCTAATTATAGTTATATCTATCTTGACCTGGTGGAAAAGTGTTGCTTGAATAAAGAAGTGTAAGAATAATCTTGGTTGGTGCAGTTAGCTACAGGGACCAAGAGAAGAGATCGTAATTGGGTGAGATCTTGTGCATTTGAGTTGAATGGCATGCCTAAATCAGCACATCTAAATCTGCTTCCTTTGGGATCATATAGTACACTTTTGGGCATGGACTAGTTGTTCATTCACAAGACTAAGGTAGACTACTTGACAAGGCCATTAAGTGCCTAGATGATGATGGGGAAAGGAGAGTCTTGCAAGGAAAGAAGAAGAATATATCAATGAGAACAATTACAAATGTGTAGGAAAATTGTAGTGTGCAGAAGGGATGTGTATTGTTTTCAGTTCATATTTTCAGTGAAAAAGGGAAGGATGTTGAGAATGATGAAGTGCTGAAGAGGTATCCTATTTTGCAATAGTTCTAGGATGTGGTTCATGTAGAGGTTCTAGAGTTTCCTCTTTATAAAGAGGTGGACACTTTTATTGAATTGATGCTGGGAGCAACACTAGCATCTAAGGCACCTTACATGATGAGAACTCTAGAGTTGGTGGAATTGAAGTAATAGCTTAAGGAAATTCTTGATAAAGGATACATATGGCCAAGTGTGTTGCCTTTGGGTACACTAATATTTTTTGAATAGAAGGATGGTACTCTCAGATTGTGCATTAATTACGGGAAGTTGAATAAGGTGACTATCAAGAATAAGTATCATTTTCCATATATTGATGACTTGTTTGATCAGTTGAAGGGAGCAGTAGTGTTTTCAAAGATTGATTTGAGATCAAGATATCATTAGGTGTGCACTAAAGAAGAAGATATCTATAAGACTACATTTCAAACAAGGTATGGACATTATGTTTTGTGGTGGTTCATTTTGGTCTTACCAATGCTCCAGCCACCTTCATCTGTTTGATCATCAATGTGTTGTGTCCTTACTTGGACAAGTTTGTGATAGTGTTTATTGATGATATATTGATATAATCCAAGAATGAGGAAGAGCATGTAGATCATCTAGAAACAATGTTGAGATTGTTGAAAGAGCATCAATCGTATGCTGAGCTCAACAAACATAGTTTCTTTGATTTTCAGATTCATTACTTGGGACATGTTTTTTCCAAGGACGGGATAGTAGTGGACCTAAGAAGGATTAAAGCTACCATGGAGTGGCCAACTCCTAGGAATGTGGATGACATCAAATCATTCATGGGACTAGCAGGTCATTATAGGAGGTTCATCAAGAATTTCATAAGGATTGGCTATCCTATCACATCTTTGTAGAGGAAAGGAAACATGTTTGAATAGACTCACGAGTCTGCAACTAGTGTTAAGCAGTTGAAGCATTTTCTTACAAATTCTACAATCTTGAAGATTACAGATCTAGATAAGGAGTTTGTAGTTTTGTTGAGGCCTCGGAAATCGCTGCTTCAACACAAGGGGAAAACCACTCGGTCCGGACCTTAAGACATCTCATTTTCCATTTAAGTAGTGGCTTTGACTAGGGATAATGGGACCAGTTTCCCAATGAAATATGATTGAATAAATGTGTAATTATTATAATGAAGTGAAATTGATGGATTTGCAATTATGAATTAAATGGAAAAATAATGGAATTATTCTACTCTATAACCCGGGATTGTTTAAATTTTATCTAGATGTGATTTATAATGATTTTACTTAGTAAATGACAATATAGATTGCTCAAACACCAATGGAAATGAAACTATTTCAAGATGATTAGTTTGATTAAATAGTTAATCAAGATAATGTGTAAACATATATCACATTTAGAATATCACATCAAACTTCTTAACATTTATAAAATATCAATGGCAACATGATCAATAGTGAATATGTGTAACATTGTTCTTTAAATATCATGTAATAAGCAATTTGAAAAGATAAATATACTTTTTACTTATAAACAAAATAGAGATACAATGATAGAAATACCAGATACACTTCGCTCAGCTCAGAAAAGAAATGGCAGCAGTTTATTCCTTTCCACAAAGAAGATTTCAGGAGTAGAGTAATGAAACTTCTCAAAATTCTTTATGAAAATTCCTAAACAATGTTCTAGTCATTCTATTGAGAAAAGGATGAAAGTATAGTAGTGCAATCTTTCGTAAGCCTTTCTTCATAAAATTCAAGACCTTTATTTGATACAAGAAGTAAGCTTAAATAGCAAAAAATGACTCTAATCTAGTGTGTAGAGTGTTGAGGGCATTAAACAAATCCCTTCCATAATGCTTAAAGGAAAACAATATTTTGGTAGAAGTTTCTGAAAATGGTCTATTATCATCATTAGCTTCATTTGTTCCATATAATTCTTTGGATGTCTATTTGTCTGTTTGAACTGATCTGCCACTGATTAGCAGATATGTCTTTCTTTGTCATGAACCTGAACACGACAAATATGAATCGATAAGATGGAAATAAATGAGATTGATAAGTGAGTTTTATTTGAAACAAATCACTTTTGCAGGAAATCAGGAAAACATAGAGTGTAATAAATCCTACACAGACATCATGGAGAGGAATGTTGAGTGAGGAGGTGGAGCTTTATGGCTTATTCGAAATTAGAGTTTTGGGGCAGGACTTCAGAAAAATTGTAATCGGTATAGCCTAGGGGTATTTCATATAAAATCCAAAAAAGGGGCTTTCTCAAATAAAAACACAATCGTAGTCGGAATGGGCAAGAGAGAGAGAAACGATGTTCTTTTGTTATTTGCAATAGCCACATACATGGGGATTTAAATGAATTGCGTCATATACTTTTATCGGGTTTGGTCTAATTTCTATCACAATTGGTAGGAGTCTTTGGAAACTGCGATAGTTGTAGACACAAGATTTTATGAATTGTAATGGATTTCTCTGTCGAGTCCAGTTTAATCGCAATCACAATCAGTTAAGGCTTATACTTAAGATATTTGGAACATTTTGTGATTTCCATGGACGTGGGACTTGTAAATTGAGATGTATTTTTCCCATCAGGTTCGGTTTAATCGCAAATGCAATAGAGTTTTGTAGATGGGGTTTGAGGTTTGAGCCATTGGAACTTTGTTTACTTGCAATGCGGGGAAACAGGATGAGTCGGAGTTTGTTAAGATTTCAAATTTAGGGGAATAAAATTACGATTTATTTTGTTTAAATAACCCATATTTTTAAATACTTAAGGTTTTTGAAGCCTAAGTATAGATTTGATCTCGAGGAATATTAAAATTTGTTTTTTTGGGATAATAAAGGTTTAATACTTGCGTTTTAATAAAAAATTCTAATTATTAAAATTTGATTATAATATTTTTCTAAAATTGAAGGGTCCCTATTTTAATAAAATAAATTTCATAGGAAATGTATAATATATTAAAATGGGCGTTGTTGGACAATACAACAATTGGCGATTCACTGGAAGAACTAGTTATCTCTCATAAATCAAATTTTCTAAAAATTCAGTAAAAATAATATAAGAAGTGAAAACTACTTTTTGAAACCTCTAGATAAATAAAATTACTCTGACTATAAAACTCATTAACTTGCAATCTCTTTTAAAAACCTTTTGTGAATGAATAACACCTATTTACTTGTATCAGTCATTAATGTGTTTATAAAAATAAAGTAGGGGGCCTTTTACGACTTAGCTTTAAAATGTACTCATTTGTCACAGGTAGAGCCATTACTACTAGCAGATGTTCATAATGTCAATAGGGTTACCTTTTAACAAACAACTATCCAATGTCCAATCAATTTAATAGTGCAATAATTAGAGGTAATTTTTTCTTATCATATATGCTAAAAATCCATTATCCTGGTTTGGTGGCCAGATAATGACAATGCTATTCACTAGTAACAATTAAACTGAACAAGCTGGCTTGTGATGAGACCCCTTGTCTTACAATTAAAAATCATAAGCCATTACTCTGATTTGGTGTTCAGAGTGGGAATGCCAGTTTAATTGGTTCCCTATGAACATGGTAAGAAGGCTCATGATGAGAAATCTTATCTTTTTATATTTACTGTATTTTAGAATTACACTCTAAGAAATTCTCCTTTTAATTGGATGGGGAGGATCGTTGACTCCTTAAATTTTTTGGATGACAAATTTGAGTTGAAAGTTTTAAGTCGTAAGATGGTCTTCACTTTTTAAGGATAACCTTTTTGACTAAAAATAGAGTAAAAGGATATAATTTTTGAGGTTTTTAAAATATTTTAAACTTAATGGAAAATATTTTCAGAGTTATATATTTTTTATCTAATTTTTCAATTTTGGTAACCACTTCCTAAAAATTCCTACCTTCAAAATGAAAAATAAAAATAACTTAAAGGGATGTTTCAAAAGTCAATAAAGTACTATTTAACATTTATTAACAAAATCTGTAAAAGGAAAAATAAATTGTAGCGGGATGTACAATGGGAATGATTTTTTACAAATTTTATTCTTTATTATATTTTTTATTTATTTAAGAAATTAAGAAAATATTTTCTTTAAGATGATCCCATTTATAGGGAGAGAATCACTTTCGTGATAAATCTTGAAGTATAAATGTAGATGCGCTTATCTAATCAACAATTTGTAATGGACCGAGCCATAATTTCTGAAATTTTGTATGTTTCCTTTTTTTTTCATGTGCTTTGTCACACGTGATAACTAGATCTCCAATTTGGAAGGATCCTTGTGTGACTAAACTTACATCAAAATAAGCTTTCACCATCTGTTGATGTTTGGTGTGTGTGAGTTTGGATTTTTCCCTTTCTTCTTCTAATTTTAGGATTTGTAAATTTATTAATTGCAAGGAAGAAGAAGGTGTTTCTTTAATAAATTGAACTAGGGCTAATGAAGGAAGAGCTAAATGTGATGGAATAATGGCTTCCTTCCGATAGACTAGGTTAAATGAAGAAGTGCCTATAGAGGCCTTCTGAGTTATCCTATCAGCCAATAGAGAAAATAATAAAGCCTTATGCTAGTTTCTTTGATTTTGATCTATAGTTCTTTTCATTATTCTAAGGATATTTTTCTTAGTGGATTATGCCAAACCATTTCCCTGGGAATAGTAATTAGTAGAATATTTGAGTTTAAAACCTTTCCTAATTGCAAATTCAATCATACTGGTACCCGAAAAATAAGATGCATTATCAAATAAAAGTGTAGAAGGAAAACAAAATCTTGTAATGATAAATTGATCAATAAATTGATCAATAAATTCAATAACAGATTCAGAATTAACTACCTTTAGCGGAATTACTTCCACCCACTTAGTGAAGTAATCTGTAGTAGTCATAATATACCCATATTGTTTAGAAGAATTAGGAATGATCTCACCTATGATATCCAGTCCCCATTGTTTGAATGGTTGATCGATGTTGATTGGTTGCAGAGGCAAAGCTAGTTTCCTTTGTATTCTAGAAGCAGTTTGGCATGTTTTGCATTTCCTCACATATGCGTAGGTATCTTTGAAGAGAGTAGGCTAGTAGTATCCAACATGTAATATTTTGTGTGCTGTAGTATCTCCTCTAAAGTTTCCACCTACTAGTCCATTGTGAAGTTCCTGCAAAAATGTTTGTGCTTCATTCTAAGCATCTTAACAATATGGAATCATAGTTTCTCCTAAATAACACATTATGAACAATCTCATAATTTTGTGCTTTTAATCATAAAGCTCTTTTTATTTTGTAATTGAATTCCAGAGGAGCGTATCCTTTTTTCAAGTAAAAAATTAAATCACCGTGTTGGGAATCAACATCAATTACACTTACCTCAGAAATTTGTTCATTGTCACCTGTGTCCTCTTTGGTTGGTATGTTGGATTCTCTTGTAAGAAGTTTGCATAAACCTTTCCCTCTAACAATTTTGGCTGGTTTTATTTCAATATCGTATTCCTGCAGAGATGTTACCCAATTTTCTCTCTTTTCTCCTAATTCTTTCTGCAATAGTAATTGCCTCACTGCTGGGAATGGGACTATTACTTTCGTGTGTGTTTTACGAGAAAGTGTATAAAATTATTTAAAAATTTATATACAACAAATGCTTGTTATCCTACTTCTGAATAATTCAATTCGGCACCTTGAAAATTTGATCTGAAAAATGAGATGGGTGCTTCAATTTTCTGATTATTAATTTGTGTCAAAACAACAACATAAGAGATTGAAGAAGCAAACATGTATAAGATGAAATGATAGGAGAAATTTAGAGTATTGAAAGAGGGAGTGTTGATAATTGATTGTTTAATTAAATCAAATTATTGCTTTTCATGCTAACTGCATTTAAAAACTATGTCTTTCTTACTCATTTTCTGTAATGGAAAAATAATTTGTGAGAAATCGAGCACAAATCGTTTCACAAAATTGATCTCTCCAAAAAATGATTGCATGCTTTTTTTGTTATATAGTGGAGAAATTTCTTTTATTCTATCAGGGTCAATGTAAATTCCATTTTTTGACACAATGATTCCTAAAAGTTCCCTTCACTAAGAGCGAAAAAATACTCTTCTTTTTCTTTTTCTTTTTCTCAGATGTAATGAAATACCATGTTTTCTAGAGCGTTCAAAAAACTTTTTTAAGTCCTGCAGATAACTGTTTTTGTTCTTTAAATAAACAGTAATGTCATCTGGATTAAAAAAAAAAAACCATTTTATTTAACATACTTTTGAAAGTTATATCAATGGCTCGTTGGAAAGTGGCCCTTGTGTTTATTAAACCTAATGGCATTTTTTGGTAGGCATAAGTTCCCTATTTGGTTCTGAAAGTAGTTGTTAGCCTATCATCTGTCTGGACCATAGTTTGATTATATCCAGAGAAACCTTGACGGAAAGACATAAGTTCAGAACCAACAACTGATCATAAAATCTATTCCATAGTGGGTAGAGAGAAATTATCTTTTTGACTCACCTTATTAAGATTCCTAAAATCTATACATATTTGGATATCACCATTTTTCTTCCTAACAGGTACGAAGTTGGAAAACCATCTTCAATGCCTAACAGGAAAAATGATTTTAGCCTTAAGGAGTTTATTCAATTCTGTTTTGATTTGATTTTCTAAGTTCAGATGAATTTTCCTTGGTTTTTGTTGGACAGGTTTATCATTTGATATTATTGGAATTATATGTTGAATGATGGAAGTGTCAAATTTTTTGAGATCTTTGTAACCCCAAGCAAAGACATCCTTGTATTTATTTAACAAATTGAAGAAGGATAATCTTTCTTCAGATGAAAGACCAAGTGCTAAATTGATGTTCTGAGGATTAAGATTTGTCCCAAGATTTATTAATTCAAATCTCAGAGTTGAAATCTGTAGTTTTGAATTAGTAACTCTTTTAAATATGTCTTTGAAATCATATAGATCCTCAAGTTTAACTACATAGTTGGGTATAGAATTATCCTTAATTTTCTATTTTATTTGATCATTGTGTTCATCCTCATGAATTATTTGGTGATTGTATGATTTTTTAGAAGTTAAGAAGCTTAAAATTTCTTCATCATCATTGAATACCTGCCAGTTGGTGATATTATTGGGAATGGATGGCCTAAAGATTAATTCTACATAAAATCTATCAGGATTGTACTCTTTCGATGGGATCAGTTTTGATGCAACGTTAAAAAGAAGGTCAGTGCTGGCATTCTAAATTCTAGGAATAGCAGAAATTTTTAAACGCTAAAAAATGTGAAGTGAGAGACTAAACCAATGACTAATAATGCTTCAAGTGTGTAGAGATAAAATGCATCATGTTTCTTACTTGTTGTAATACAATTTTTGAGTCTCCATAAACTTGAAGGTATTTAACGTCAAGGCTAATTTCTTTATACATACCTTGGACTAATACTTCATATTCTGAATTATTATTTGTGCATTAGAATTCTAATCTAAAATTCAGCATTGTTAATTTGTCTTCACACCTTCAGGATTAATCAACATGCAACCTTCTCCTGCACCATCACTTGCTTTTGACCCATCAAAATACAATGTCCAGAATAAAGAATTAACTAATGTTTTTTCTAGCATATTTACCAAGGATAATTTTAGGGGCGAATGTTCGCCCTTTGGCGAAATTAAGGGGTTTTAAATTTTTAGTGGGTGAATATTTTGTATCATAGTACATTTTTACAAATCACCTCAAATAGCCCACCTTATTTTAAGGGAGAGGGTAAAAAAGGTAAATTTAGCCCTTGAAATTAGGACTTACAACCTTCCATTCACCCATTTTCAAGAATAGGTTTTATTTAAGTGAATCCATTCGCCCATTTTCAAGAATAGGTTTTATTTAAGTGAATCCTATGGGCCAAATACCATATTTATAAAAGAGGTATGGTAAATTAATAAAAATATAAATAAATGAGAGGTATGGTAAATAAATAAAACATTTTTTATATTTACTCCATAAGTCACCTTATATACATGTAAGGGTGTAAACAAATAAAAATATAAGTAAAGTGGAGGTATGGTAAATAAATAAAACGTCTTTTTATACTTACTCAAAAGGTATGGTAAATAAATAAAAATATAAATAAACGAGATGTATCGTAAATAAATAAAACCTCTTTTTATATTTAGTCCATAACCCTCGTTCTATTTATGAACGCTCAAGAAAGAGGTTTTATTTAAGTGAATCCTATGGGCCAAACACCATATTTGTAAAAGAGGTATGGTAAATTAATAAAAATATAAATAAACGAGAGGTATGGTAAATAAATAAAACATTTTTTTATATTTACTCCATAAGTCACCTTATATTTACGAACACTAAAAAAAATGGGTTATATTTAGGTGAAACCTATGGCCAAAATACTATGGGACAAATACCATGGACTAGATTGTTATTAATACCATGCAAAAAACCATTATTAACCCTAATATTAGAATTAATAAAAATAAAAACGGCACATGGTATTGACCCATGGTATTCACCAAAATGGCACATGGTATTGACCCATGGTATTCACCTGGAATGTAGACTATTTAAATGGGGGAATTAAACCAGCATGTAGCCTATGCTAAGATTCACCAGGACTTTAGAAAGTTTTATTATTTAGTGAAAGACTCGCCAAGATCTTACAAGATTTTATAATTGAGTAAAATATTCTAATAAAAATAAAAATGGCACATGGTATTGACCCATGGTATTCACCTGGAATGTAGCCTATTTAAATGGGGAATTAAACCAGCATGTAGCCTATGCTAAGATTCACTAGGACTTTACAAAGTTTTATTATTTAGTGAAAGACTCGCCAAGATCTTACAAGATTTTATAATTGAGTAAAATATTCGCCATGCCTGGTGAGAGATTCGCCAAAAAATTATATATACATATTATATTATTGATAAAATCGCCTTCCATTTTTCCTATATACCATGGAGATTCGCCCATTTATTATATTTATAAATTTAGGGGGGGTTCTTAAAATTTTCCCTGATATTTACACATCTGGAAAAGTATGTCTATGAAAACTTTTCAATTTGAGAAGTTACAAAATTACTCAAAAATAGTGACGTTTGTGCTTTAAAATTCTCAAAAAATTATTTAGTATAGTAGTTTCCAACAATGTTAATATTAAATACTACTACCTCATTTTCACCTTCGAAATTTGTTACTAAATGTTTCATATTTTTTTCACGGTTGATTCTGATTTGATTCAGATTTCCATTAAATGGGAGCCATAAGTGAGACCAATTAGTAGCAAAATAACCATGTAATTTTTCTAACCAATCTCTACTAATAATTAAACTGTAGAAATCCGAGATATCAACAACAAATATACCAATTATTTGAAAAACTTCAGCATTCGAAGATAATATAATAATAATTGAATTCATTTCTCCTATGAATTTTACTTTTGTCTTATCGAGTTGCAAAATGTGAACTAGGGTTTTCTGGGGTGACATGTTTAATTTCAAACGAACAGAATACAACATGATCTTCGAAGAAGTCCTAGAATCTACCAAGTAGTTATGTACATTTTTATTAAATATTTCAAAAGTAAAAAGAAAAGGAGGGGTATGTGAGTTAGAATTGTCACCTATTAGAATAGCATCAGCGGAAATGAATAATAGATGAACAAGAGGTTTACCCATTCCATTAGAAGCTTGGGATACCATAGTAGTAGGAAGAGGAGAAGCAGGTATTGCATTCAATTCTTTCAGTAAATTTTTTTGTTGTTGTTTGAGTTTAGTGAGTTCATGAAGGGAAATGTTTGCTTTTATTTTCTTCATATCCTCAACTATATTATACTCAATAGTATCTGAAACTACTAAGGTTCTGGGTGAATATGGAGAATTGAATGAAGATGGAATTACTTGGGGAGAAGTGGAATTGGATTTTTTAACAACTTTACCTTTAGCAGTGGAAGTTGAAGGTTTTTGTTTCTAAATTGCTTGTATAGGATCAAATGAACCTTTACTTCTTGTGCTAACAAGTAATGATTCATATTCATTTTTACTATCAAAAATAGGAAGAATTAAAATCCCACATTCCATTTAACTTAACTATTTGTTCATATTGAGATTCATCAGTAGAAAATGTTGCCTCTTCTTCATATTCATCTTCAGTTTCTGCATTAGAGATTGTGTTTGGAGGTTGTGGATTAGGTGGATGATTTCTTCTGAATGTTCTATTTTTTTTTTCAAAAGAAGATTCAACTACTTGTTTTTTGATCTCTACCATCTCGTTAGATAAATTTTTAAGAACTTTCTGTAAGGCTTCAAGATCAAAGGGATCTTTAGGTGCTTTCTTTTTAACTTCATCCTTAAATGTAACTCTTTTTACTTTTTTGTCTTGCTGATATTTTTTATTTTCTAGTGCATTTATCCCCTTTTCTACAAACAAAACTTCTTTCATGTTATATACTAAGGTATTTTTATTAGCTCTATGTACAAAAATTCCTATGTTAGAAGGAAAAGACGAAATATACCATTCAATTTGTACGTTGACATGAGGTCTAGAAGTAGATGGGATTTTATTTAACAATTTGTTAAATAGGGAATTGAAATCTTTTAACTTTTCCCCTGAATTCGTTTTTAAATTGGAAAGGTCATTGATAAGAGACGTGGTTGACCAATCATCACCAAATTTAATAAAAAAATGTTCTTCCAAGATATCCCAACTAGTAATGGAATTGGTTGGTAATGAAAAGTACCAAGACCTTGCTGATCCTATAAGAGTGTACGGAAATAATCTAACAACAAAACCTTCTTCATCTAACCAATTAATATTGATGGCTATTGTTGCTAAATTAGCAAAATCTTTGTTTCAAAATATTTGT
The DNA here is from genome assembly GCA_031772625.1 of Pinus tabuliformis. Lineage (NCBI taxonomy): Eukaryota > Viridiplantae > Streptophyta > Pinopsida > Pinales > Pinaceae > Pinus > Pinus tabuliformis. The sequence continues at coordinate 177,020,235 of CM062818.1, forward strand.
TGCAATACTGACCTTCCTAGCCTTTTACATTGCCAAAATTACAGTGAGATCGAGAGGCTTCTCTCCAAGCTTTTTTAGCATAGGAATAAAATCTTAAATCAAACTAAACAATTAATTTCTTTAGGTCCAATAGAATAAAGTTTGGTCTCAGTGGACGTTAACCATCATCATCGTCATTAAAATATCAATGGAAGCATGATTAGTAGTTAATACATGTAACATTGTTCTTTAAATATCAAGTAATAAGAAATTTGAAAAGATAAATTTACTATTTACTTATGATCAAAATAGAGGTACAATGATAGAAATACCAGGTATACTTCGTTCAACTCATAAAAGAAACAACAGCAGATTATTCCTTTCCACAAAGACGATTCCAGGAGTACAAACTTCTCAAAATTCTTTATGAAAATTTCTAAACATTGTTCCAGTCAATCTATTGAGAAAAGGATGAAAGCACGGTAGTGCAAGCTTTTGTAAGCCTTTATTCATAAAATTAAAGACCTTTATTCGATACAAAAAGTAAGCTTAAATAACAGAAAACAACTCTAATCTATTGTGCAGAGCATTTAGGTCATTAAATAGATCCCTTCCACAATGCTTAAAAGAAAATAGTATTTTGGTAGAAGTTTCTGAAAATGGTCTGTTGTCATCATTAGCTTATGAAACCAGCTCACAAAAAGATAGAAAAGATAGATCAATACCTTAGAATTTAGCCTCTTCGAGGGGGCAACCTCCTTTACATTACACAAATGAATGATTCTTTGATGATTCAAATGACAAAACATCCTTTCTATATATAGGAGTCTAAGGAGTCACAATATAACTCAACCGACCTAACAATAATAATATAAAGGAACAAAAATAACAATATAGGGATTCTATGGGGCACAGTAATAACAATATGGGGACAATAGGGGCAAACAATATTAATAAGGGATATAACTACAATAGTAATGGGGTAATCACTAATATTATAGGGACCTAACATGCCCCTCTCCTTCAAAAAACTGTTGTCCTCAACACTTGAGTAGTTCTGGATACTTCTGTATAAAATTCTCGTCCTCCCATGTGGAATCTTCAGCAGATAAGTTCTTCCACTTGATGAGATACTCCGAAATTGATCGATTTCGTAGCTGTCGAGTTCTTGTTTCTGTGACTGCTTCCGGTTCCAATATAATTTTTCCTTCATCGTCAAGTTCTGGCAATATTGTTTGAACTGGGAGCTTGTTGCCTATAACCTTCTTTAAACATGAAACATGGAAAACTGGGTGCACTCGAGAAGTTGTAGGAAGCTCCAATTTGTATGCCATAGTACCAATATTTTGCAACACCTTGTACGGACCGTAATACTTTGGTGATAATTTATTATCCTTCTTAGCTTGCTTGAGGTACATTTGTTTATATGGTTGTAGCCGTAGGAATACCCAATCACCTACATCAAAACTTCTTTCGCTATGATGTTGATCTACCTGTTGTTTCATTCTATTCTACGCCAACATGAGGTTATCCTTTAAGAGTTGGAGGACTTGTTGTTGATGCTCGATGTGATGTTCCACTGCTTGAACCTTAGAATTTTCTCTTAAATATGATGTGATGGATGGTGGCTGATACACATAAAGTTCCATAAATGGGGTCATTTTTGTTGCTGTATGGAAGGAAGTGTTATACCACCATTCAGCCAAAGGCAACCATTTGACCCATTGTGTCTGTTTATCAGATACAAAGCGACAAAGATATCCTTCCAAACATTTGTTTACTATCTCAATTTTCCCCTCAGATTGAGGATGATAAGATGAGCTATGAGCTAACTGAGTACCGAGACAAGAAAATAATTTTGTCCAAAAATTTCCAGTGAAAATGGGATCTCTGTCACTTACAATAATCTTTGGGTTTCCATGTAGCTTTTGAATTGTTTCCATAAATTTAGTAGAAACTGTACTGGCTTTAAATGGATGTGATAATGCACAAAAGTGTGCATACTTGGTAAGCCTGTCAACTACCATCATGATGACACTCTTTCCCTCAGACTTGGGTAAACCTGTGATAAAATCCATTGAAACCTCCTCCCAATGTTGGCTTGGAATGGATAAAGGTTGTAATAGACCCAGGGTCTTAAATGTTTCAACTTTATTTTGTTGGCAAACCAAACATTCTGCCACAAACTTTTGAATATCTGATTTGAGGCCATCCCAAAAAAATTCCTTCTTAACCCTATGGTAAGTTTTTAAAAATCGTGAGTGCCCTCCTAAGGGAGAAGTGTGCAATTCCATAAGAATCTTTTGTTTGAGTTGGGAATTCTTACAGAGGTATAAGCGATCTTTGTACCATAACGAATCATTTTGCGAACTAAATGTATCAGATGTACTGGAATCTTGTTGTAACTTTTGAATAAGTTCCCACACTTCTTCATCATTCTTCCATTGCTCCCTTGCTTTATTTATCCAATCTAGTTGGATAAAAGAAATGCACACAACAATGCTTCCACATCCTCATCCTTTCTTGAGAGTGCATCTGCCACCACATTTTGCTTCCCTTTTTTGTAGATGATTTCAAAGTCATAACGCAACATCTTTGTGATCCACTTTTGTTGCTCTTCAGAGGATAATCTTTTTTCTAACAAGTATTTAAGTCTATCATGATCCGTTTTTACCTTGAAGTGTCTTCCCATTAGGTAGGGTCGCCATTTCTTAAGTGCATGTAGTATTGCCAACATTTCCTTCTCATAAATGGCTTTGTGTAAAAACTTTCCCTTGATTGGACGACTTTCAAAAGCAATGGGTCTTTCATCTTGCATTAAAACAACACCAATTCCATTTCTTGAAGCATCACATTCCACAATAAAGGTTTTTGTGAAGTCTGGTGTAGCTAAGACCAGTGCTTGGCACATTGCCTCTTTAAGATGTTTGAATGCCTTTGTTGCTTCTAGAGTCCATGAAAATGCATCTTTCTTCAATAATGTTGTTAGAGGTTTTGCTATTCTCCCATAATTTTTAAAAAACTTGCGATAATACCATGTCAACCTGAGAAATCCTTGTAGATGCTTTATGGATGTGGGAATTTTCCATTCCTTAATGGCTTTAATTTTGCTAGGGTCTACCTTAACTCCTTCATGAGATACAATATGACCTAGATATTCCACCTCTTGCATTCCAAAGAAACATTTGGATCTTTTTGCATATAATTGTTTCTCCTCCAATAGCTATAGCACCCTGTCAACATGTTCAACATGATCCTTCTAAGACTTGTTGTAGATTAGTATATCATCAAAAAATACTAACACAATTTTTCTAAGGAAGGGTTTGAAAATGGAATTCATCAAACCCTGAAATGTAGAAGGTGCATTGGTAAGGCCAAAAGGCATGACCAAAAATTAATAATGACCCTCACGAGTTCTAAATGTTGTTTTCAGAATGTCTTTAGTCTGATTTGATGATATCTTGAATGAAGATCCAACTTGGTGAAGTAAATTGATCCATGCAATTCATCCAGTAATTCATCAATGACCGGAATGGGAAACTTAACTTTAATAGTTAGCTTGTTGAGCTCCCTATAATCCGGACACATGCACCATGATCCATCTTTCTTGTGCACCAATACTACTGGAGCAAAGAAAGAACTTTGACTAGGTTGAATTATACCAGCCTCTAGCATTTCTGCAAGCATACATTCAATTTCACTCTTTTGGGCATAGGGATATCTGTACGGCCTGATGTTTGGAGGAACACTTCCTAGAATCAGATGAATAGCATGATCATGATCACGAATAAGTGGGAGACCTTTGGGAGTCTCAAATACCTTGGAATGATTGTCCAAGACTTTTTAGAGATCTTGAGAAATAGATGATTTCGATGTAGAAACATCTAGCGAACATAATTGTGCAATTACACCTCTTTGTTCCTTTTTTAGAAGCTTTGTCATACCGTTAGAGCTGATTATCTTTCCTGGTTTCCCCGAAATACCCCTTAATTCACTTTCCTTTCCTTCCATAGAAACTTTCATGAAAAGTTCTTGAAAATTAAAAGCTATTGTACCCAAGAATTGTAGCCATTGGACTCCTAGTACAACATCAACACCTCCCATTGGAATGGAAAGCATTGGGCTAGTCAATATATATTCTCCCATTGATAGCTTGATATTATGGCACTTTCCAGAGCAATTTATTGTTCCTCCATTTGCAACCATCACTTGACACTCTGGTGCTGGATATAGGAAGCAATTCAATTCTTTTGCTACCTTACAATGAATAAAATTATGGGTACTTCCTGAATCAATCAACACTATTACCTTTTTATTCTTGGTTTGTCCTTCTATCTTGATGGTTTAAGGAGTAGTAATTCCCGCCAATGCATTACAAGATATGGTCGAGTTCATTTCTTCTTTATCTAGGCTTTGTTCCTGGAGTACATCCTTTTCTTTTGACCTTTCATGCTCCTTCTCTTCTTCCTCTTCACAATCAATGTAGAATAATTTATTCTCAGCACACTTATGACATTTAGTGTATTTGCTATCACAACTATAACAAAGCCCTTTTGCTCTTTTTTCCCAATTGTTGTGGTGTCAACCTTATAGGTTGTGGAAGACTAGGGGCAACAACACTTCCATCTTTATAGTTGTGAGTGGTATGCTTCCTGGTTGCCATAATTTTGATTTCCATTTTTGTTGCTAACCTGAATGCCTTCTCTAATGAATCAAGTTCCCAAAGGCAAACATCATGTTGGATATTATCCTTTAAAGTCCCTATGAACACATCAATCCTATGCTCCTCTGGAATATTTTTTACGCTTATGTTCAATTTTTGGAACTCTTCAATGTGCTCCATTATTGAACCCTTTTGTTTGAGACTTATCATTTGGCTAAAAAAAGTGTTGCTTTTTGTATCCTCATAATGTGATGTCAATTCTTCCGTAAAAATTTCCCAAGTGATAATTTGTTTACGAGAGCAAAGCCATTGATACCATACAAACTGATTTGGTTCCAAATATAAAGTTGCAATACGTACCTTTTGTGTGTTTTGCACATTATTGAGATCGAAAAATTGCTCCATCTGTAATAACCATGTTGCGGGATCCTTTCAATCAAACTTCCTCATATCGATTTTTGGAATATGGTGGGTCTTCGATCAAACATTAGAGTCTATGAAATCATGACTAACAATTCTTTTGTTCACATCATGAGTTTCATTTACTACCCTTTCACCATTTGTAAGTTTTTCTTGTAGAAAATTTGTCAAATCTGTCTTCAAATCTGCCATGTCTGTCTTCAAATTTGTCTTCAAATCTGCCATGTCTCTCTTCAAATATGTCTTCAAATTTATCTTCAAATCATCCATCTTAGCTTCTACACCCTTTATCTTAGATTCCACGCCATTTATCTTAGCTTCCGTTAGCTTTTGTGAGAGTGACATTTGTTGCACTTGGTCTTGTAATTTTGTTATATCATGTAACATTTTTTCCTCTTCTTCATGAGTCATGCTAGAGCTTTTAGGTTGCTTACTAGGTGTTTGCATTTTTCTTTCCTCGGGACATTAGTTACCGATAATAATGATCTATTATGCCCTTTGAATTCCTTCAAAATAATTTTTCAAACCAAACTTAAGCAAAAATTTAAAAAAATCTAGACACCTTTTTTCACTTTGTAGGAGCTCGATATTGCCTCTGATGTATCTTTGTAATTTCAGATCATCCAGTTCTGAAATTATGACTGGTAGTATCACTCTGTGTCCTCTTTCCAATGCCATTAGTCTGATCCAAATTGGATTCTCCAAGGAAGAGTTATGCCGAGTCTCCCACAGTGACCTGATTATAGACTAGTTCAGTAGAGCGAAATTGTACGACATGCCACGTGTCCCTGTTTCAACCTTTGTCTCTAAAAAATATAAACAAGAAACTACAGTCCGTCCTCCTTCTGTACCTTCATACAAAACTTCAATCCGATGCTCAGAGAGAAAGTTATGATGATTTCCCCAGGTCACCTATTTTGAATGTAATTCAAGAGTCTGCAAAAAGACCAACTTCCTCAGATCATATCTCTGCAAATATAGCGCAAAAAGATCTGAAATTTGGACCCAAGGTTCAGTGCAATTTTGTCTCAAATGGGTTTTTTTTCGCTTCTGAAACATCGCAGAAAAAAGTTATAGCGAAAATGCCACGATGAACTATTTGGAGCAGCGAAACCCTTGAATCCAAAGCTCTAATACCAAATGTTATGAAACCAGCTCACAAAAAGATAGAAAAGATAGATCAACGCCTTAGAATTCAGCCTCTTTGAGGGGGAAACCTCATTTAAATTACACAAATTAATGATTCTTTGATGATTCAAATGACAAAACCTCCTTTCTATATATAAGAGTCTAAGGAGTCACAATATAACCCAGTTGACCTAACAATAATAATATAAAGGCACAAAAATAAAAATAGAGGGATTCTATGGGGCACAGTAATAATAATATGGGGACAATAGGGGCACAACAGTGTTGATAAAGGATATAACTACAATAGTAATGGGGTAATCACTAGTATTATAGGGACCTAACAATTAGCTTCGTTTGTTCCATCAAATTCTTTGGATGTCTATCTGTCTGTTCAAACTCATCTTCCACTGATCAACACAACTGTCTTTCTCTGTCAGGAACCTAAACATGGAAAAAAAGAATTGATAAGATGGAAATAAATGAGACTCATAAGTGAGTTTTATTTGAAACAAATCACTTTTGCAGGAAATCAGGAAAATGTAGAGTGCAATAAATCCTACACAGACATCATGGAGAGGAATGTTGAGTGAGGAGGTGGAGCTTTACGGCTTTTCAAAAATCAGATTTTTGGGGCAGGCCTTCAAAACAATTGCAATCGGTATAGACCGAGAGTATTTCATATGAAATCCAAAAAAGGGGCTTTCTCAAATAAAATCATAATCACAGTCGGAATGGGTAGGAGACGGAGAAATGATGTTCTTTTGTTATCCGAGATAGTTGCAGATGCGGGGATTTAAATGAATTTCAGCGTATAATTCCATTGAGTTTGGTCTAATTGCTATCGCAATGGGCATGATTCTTTGGAAACTATGATAGTTCTAGATGCGGTATTTTATGAATTGTAATGGATTTTCCTGTTAGGTCTGGTTTAATCGCAATCACAATTGGTTAAGGCTTAGACTTAAGATATTTGGGACCTTTTACAATTTCCATGGATGCAGGGACTTATAAATTGATATGTATTTTTCCTTCGGATCTGGTTAATCGCAATCACAATGGAGTTTGGTAGATGGGTCTTGAGCCTTTGGAACTTTGTTTATTTGTGATGTGGGGAAGCGGGATGAGTCAGAGTTTGTTAAGGTTTGAACTTTAGGGGAATAAAAATCCGATTTATTTTGGTTAAATAACCCATATTTTTAAATACTTAAGTTTTTTGTAGCCTAAGTATAGTTTTGATCTTAAGGGCCATTAAAATTTGGTTTTTTTCGGATAATCAAGGTTTAATACTTGGGTTTTAATTAAAAAGCCTAAGTATTAAACGTTGGTTATAAGATTTTTGTAAAACTGAAGAGTCCCTATTTTAATAAAATAAATTTCATAGGAAATTTATAATATATTAAAATGGGGGTTGTTGTATAGTACAACAATTGGCGATTCATTAGAAGAACCAATTATCTCTCATAAATGAAATTTTCCAAAAATTCAGTAAAAATAATCTAAGAAGTGAAAACTACTTTTCGAAACATATAGATAAATAAAATTACTCTGACTATAAAACTCATTAACTTAGAATCCCTTTTAAAAACCTTTTGTGAATGAAAAACACCTATTTACTTGTATCGGTCATTAATCAGCTTATAAAAATAAAGTAGGGGGACTTTTATGACTTAGATTTAAAATGTATTTATTCGTCACAGTTAGAGCCACTGCTGCTAACAGGCGTTCATAGTCTCGATAGGGTTACCTTTTAACCAACGACAATCCAGTGTCCCATCCATTTAATAGTGCAATAATTCGAGGTAATTTTTTTTTTATGCTAAAAAGCCATTGTCCTAGTTTGGTGGCCAGATAATGACAATGCCATTCACTGGTAACAATTAAACTGAACAAACTAGCTCATGATGAAACCCCTTGTCTTAAAATTAAAATCCATAAGCCACTACTCTGATTTGGTGTTCAGAGTGGTAATGTCAATTTAATTGGTTCCCTATGAACATGGTAAGAAGGCTCGTGATGAGACATATTATCTTTTTAGATTTATTATATTTTAGAATTACACTCTAAAAAATTCTCTTTTTAATTGGATTGGGAGGATTGTTGACTCCTTAAGAGTTTTGGATGACAAATTTGAGTTTAAAGTTTTAATTCGTAAGACAGTCTTTAGTTTTCAAGGATAGCCTTTTTTACTGAAGCTAGAGTAAAAGGTGTTAGACCAGGCAGTAACTCCTCAAAACAAATCAATTCATATTATTCCTTCAGGTTGGTCTTTATTATATACATGAAGGAGACTGTTCACTTCATCTCTCGATGACTATTCATATTCTCCATTATTTATTTACATCAATTTCAGATAATCACCCAATCCTATGATTAGGTGTCAACATTCCCCCCCTTAATCTGAAGGGATGTTCATGAGTCCAAGCATCGTTCTGAATCTTTCAAGCTTTTCTCTTCCAAGTGCTTTGGTGAAGATGTCTGTAATTTGCTCTTTCATGGAACAATGGTGGAGATGGATTGTTTTGGCCTCAACATGATGTCGAATTAGATGATATTTAGTATTGATGTGCTTCGTTAGATCATGGAACTTTGGGTTCTTGGCCAACTTTATTGCAGAGGTATTGTAAATCATGAGTGGAGTTGATTGTACTTGTTTTACCTGCAAATATTCAAGAATTTTCCTGAGCCACACAATTTCTTTTGTTGCTTCAGCTGCTGCCACATATTCTGCTTCTGTTGTGGAATCTGCTGGAACTGATTTTTTATGTGATCTCCAAGAGACAGCTCCTGATCCAAGACTCATAGCATAACCTGAAGTAGATACCCTAGTTTCTTTGTCTCCATCGAAGTCTGAATCAGAGTATCCAATCAAGCTAAAGTCTTCCACCTGTGTATACTTGATTCCAAAGTCTTGAGTTCCCTTCAAGTACCTTAGAACTCTTTTTGCAGCAGACCAATATCCCTCACAAGGATTTTGCATAACCCTGGAGAGGATTCCAATAGAAAACGAAATGTCTGGTCTAGTAGTAGTTAGGTAGTTAAGACTTCCTACAAGCTGTCTATACTTTATTGCATCCTCAAATTCTTTTCCTTCAATAGATGTGAGCTTCAAGTTTTGTTCCATTGGAGTAGTAAGAGGATTGCATTCTGTCATTCCAAACCTGTTCAGCAGATCTCCAATGTACTTCTTTTGAGAAAGAAATATGGACTTCAGATGTTGAGTTACTTCAATACTAAGATAGTAATGAACATAGCCCAAATCAGTCATTTCAAAACTTTTCTCCAATTCCTTCTTTATGGATACAATGTAGCTTTCATTGTTCCCTGTCATCAAAAGATCATCTACATATACCACAAGATATACAATTATTTTGCCAACTTTCTTGACAAATAAAGTTGCATCATCAAGATCATAATGTTTGAAATTGAGTTTCAGAAGATGTTCAATTAGTTTTTCATACCAGGCTCATGGTGCTTGTTTGAGGCCATACAAGGACTTCACAAGTTTTCATACTTTATGTTCATGTCCTTTCACAACAAATCCTTCAAGCTGGGACATAAAAACATTCTCTTTTAGATCTCCATTCAAGAAAGCAGTTTTTACAGCCATTTGATGGACTTTCCAACCGTTCTGAGCTGCTAGGGCAAAGAGTGTCCGGATGGTAGCCCATTTTGCTGTGGGGGCAAAAGTCTCCTCATAATCGACCCCTTACTTCTATGCAAAAACTTTTTCCACAAGCCTAGCTTTGTGCTTGTGAAGTGAGCCATCAGCTTTATACATGTTCTTGTAGACCTACTTGCAGCCAATTGGTTTGGTTCCTAATGGAGGATCAACTAGCTTCCAAGTGTCGTTCTTTATGAGGGAATCATACTCCTTTTGCATCACTTATTTCCATTCATCATTAGAGGCAACTTCTTTGAAGGAATTTGACTAAAAATCCGTAGAAAAGTTCAATTCAAAATCATAAGAAACATCCATATCAATAGGTGAATTAGAGTCATCTACATCACCTCCATTTTGCCGGTTTGAATTTCTAGTTCCTGTTTTTCCAACCTCATCAGGATGAACACTTTCAAGTGTCTTTGTTAGCCACTTTGGGTGACCTTTCTCAGATGGTCCAAGTTGCTTCGTTGATTGAGTTGGGACTGAACCAAGATTGAGTCTCCCAATTCTATCAATCACATCACTTAAAGCATCATTCGCTGTTGGAGTTTCATGCGGGGGAGAGTGTTCTTCATAAGAAGATTCCACATGTTGATCTAGTATAGGAATCCCCCCTTCAAGACATGGAATCTGATTATCGAATTCTTGAAATTATTTTGCATTTGCAAATATATCCAAGCGATCAAGTTGCCGCTCAACAACATTGTCAGTTTTGGATGATTTAAGAAAAATTACATCTCTAGATACAACAAACTTTTTATTGACTTCAGCATATGGAGGGTATGAATTGGAGGTGTTTGAATACCCCAGGAAGATACACTTACGACTTATTCCACCAAATTTGTTTCTATGTACCTTTGGTATCAATGCATAACAGGTGGAACCAAAGACCCTGAGATGCTTTACCGAAGGAACATGTCCATACCACATTTCATATGGAGTCTTGTTTCTAATAGCATTAGATGGACATCTATTCTTTATATATGTAGCACATAGAACAACATCAGTCCAAAACATTATCTTTACATTTTTGAAGAAGAGCATGGATCGTACGATATTTAAGATTGTCCTATTCATTCTTTCAGCTACACCATTCTGTTGGGGATTATAAGGCACAGTTGTTTGATGTTTGATCCCATGTTGGCGAAGATAGTTTTCAAATTCATTTGATGTGTATTCTTTTCCATTATCAGTGCGAATAGACCCAATATGAGGTTGTGCATCATTTTCAATCCATTTATGAAAGTTCTTGAATGTTTGAAAAGCATCAGATTTGTTCTTCAATAAATAAACCCAACACATTCTGGTGTAGTAATCAATAAATGTCATCATATATTTATTTCCATTTGCAGAAGGAACAGGCATTGGACCACATAAATCTAAATGAATGAGTTCAATTTTTCTATGTGCTCTTGAATGTGAATCATGAAAAGACTGTTTGCTATGATTTCCTAGAATGCAAGCATCACATTGCGTAAATTTCCTAGGAATTGTAGGCAAACCACCAACACCATTTTTCTTCAACAAGTAGAGGATGTCATAGTTCAAATGTCCAAATCTATCATGCCATAATAAACTTGATGGAAGTGTACCTTCTTCATAATGAGAATTGTATGAGAAATGTTGTGCACGAGCAGAGGTACCTTGCAGCTTGAGAAACCTTTCTTCTTCTATTCCCCTCATGACAAGTGAGTGGTCAGATACTTTTCTCACCTCAAGCTTGCCATAAAACATATGAATGGAGTGACCTTATTGGCGGATGTGGACCAAGGAAAGCAATTTTCTCTTGAGCTGTGGAAGATATAGAACATGATGCAGAAGAAAGTCTGGAAGACCAGGCAATTGAAGCTTAATTGTGCCAAGCCCTGATGGCTTCATTTTTTATTGGTCTGCAAAGTATACTGCTCCATCAACATTTTTAGTAAATTCTTCAAAAAAATCCTTTCTATGAGTCATGTGGCAAGTTGCTCCTGAATCAAGCAACCAATCATTTTTCCAAGAAGAAAGTGAAGCATTAAATAAATCTTCATTTACTCCAATATTACATTGTGCCACAACATAGTGAGCGGATTCAGGTGCTTTACCTTTGTCTATGTCATTATTTTTACCTTTCTATTGGTTTCTTTGCTGCTCAATTTTGTCCCGTGGTAACTTGCATGTAGAGGCATCATGTGATCCATTTCTTTTATAGTGTATGCAGTGTAAATCTTCCTTTTCTCCTTGAGAGTGTCTACCCCCCCCACCTCTGAAATATCTTCCTCTTCCTCTTCGACCACCTCTTCATCTGGAAGAATCTTGAGCATAATTCTTTTCTTTATGAGCAAGGCACACAGCCTCTTTAGAATATTCATGGGATGTCTTCTTTCCAAAAGCTTTCTCTCTTTCAACAAATATTTTCACAAGAGAGTCAAAGGTAATATCTTTGAGATTTCCATTTTCTTGCAATGACTCAACATAATTGGAGTAAGTAGGATAAAGTGCCTTGAGAAAAGTGATAAGAGGAATATCCAATTCAACCTTAGTGGATTTGATATCATGCATTATAGATTTTACTTCAGATGCAAGAGCAAGAGGATCATTATTTTGTAGTTCAAGAGTGAAGAGTTTAATCATGAGTTGAATAACTTCAAGTGCAAAATGTGAGTCATAGAGTTCTTTCAGCTTTTGAAAGGCTTCGAAAGCAGTTGATAATGGTGAAATATGGCGACTTACCTCTTCATTTATGGATGCTGCGATTAATGCATAATCTTTGTTGTTCTTGTTTTCCCAAATGGCGAGCTCTTTGTCTAATTTAGGTTGTTCTGGTTCTTTGTCTCTGTCTCCAATGCACACTCCTTCCCACAACTCATTGAAAATGAGGGTGTGTTTTATCATGCAGGACCACTCAGGATAGTTCTCCTTGCTAGTGAGAACTATTCCCACCATGGATATGATTGAATGCATTCTGTAACAAAAAAAATTTTGCTACAAAATTTTACTCCTAATAAAATTCTGATATGAAAAGACAACAAATTCAATACCCAAGACTATATAGGAGCAGTGTAAATATATGGCAGCATAACACAAAAAAACTGTGTATCAAAATGTGTATCAACGTAATACAATGCTTCAACAGAGGTATATACAATACAACGTTATACCATACATCGTTCACAATGCTCTATACAATTCTATTCAACACATGGCATTCAATGTATACACGAATAGGGGCAGCGTTCAAAACTGGGAAGCCTTTAAACACCACGAGCTTTCAAGCTTCAATCAGTCTCCCAAGCTTATAATTTAAGCAACAGAAATGTACTGCTGTGAGTCATAGATTTGATAGAAGTTACAGTTCAGAATGTATCAACTGCATCAATTATAGAGAGCAGGTTGCCAGGGAAGCTGTTGCAATTGTTGCCCAAAACCCTAGGAGTGCACCGGGAAAACAAAGAGATCTAACATGAACAAGGGTGTTATAACTATCACCCACAGCCACGCCAGCTCAAAACAGTCACGTTGGTGTACGGGACTAAGGTGTTATAACTGTACACAACGTAATACAATTCACAGCGCAATGCCATACACAACACACCAATTCACAGTCATTAAAAAATTGTAGGATTTGTTCACGTCGAGTCCACCTCAATATCATTCAACACAGAATACGTATCGACCTCCGGGAACAATGTTTAAGGACACATACCTCTAAGAGGCAGTCTTTAAATGTCGTTAGATTTGCGTCGATATGCATGAACTATATGCTCACAAACACCCACTCAAAGACCCAACACCACTACAAACGTGTTGTTATCATCTATGCATGAGACCAAGAGATAGTTGTTGATCAATATTGAGGCATGGGTAACTGAAAAGCCAAAGGGCGGAATGGTCTCTGAATTTAGACAGCAAGAAAAACTCACATTCAATTCTAGAACAGCTTGAGCCGACAGCCCAATTTCCCAACACTTATGCCATAACACAATATCCACGCTCACCAGACCAAAGGCAACATACAATACGACTTTGATTCAGTGTATAGGAGAAACGAGAACAGAGAGTGGTAGGATAGAGAATCAAGATAGGTTTTCTATCAAATGAGAGGGGCATATGGTAGACGATGATTATGCGCAGAAGCCATGCAGTGGGTAACACAGAGCGCAGAATGGCGTAGACAATAATTATGGCAGAGAGCCAAGAGAGCGCAGTAGACAAACTCCATAGGGGGACAGACTGCAAGAAAATGGAAAAAGGGAGTTACAACTAATTTTGGGAGCTGGCTCTGATACCATGTTAGACCAAGCAGTAACTCCTCAAAACAAATCAATTCATATTATTCCTTCAGGTTGGTATTTATTATATACATGAGGGAGACTATTCACTTCATCTCCCGATGACTGTTCATATTCTCCATTATTTATTTACATCAATTTCAGTTATTCACCCAATACTAATGATTAGGTGTCAACAAAAGGATATAATTTTTGAGGTTTTTAAAAAAATTTACAACTTAAAGATTTTCAGAGTTATATAGTTTTTATCTAATTTTTCAATTTTGGTAATCACTTCTTAAAATTTCCTACCTTTAAAATGAAAAATAAAAATAACTTCAAGAGATGTTTGAAAAGTCAATAGAGTACTATTTAACATTTATTAACAAAATCCGTAAAAGGAAAAATAAATTGCAACAAGATGTACAATGGGAATGATTTTTTACAGATTTTATTCTTTATTCTATTTTTTTATATATAAATTAAGAAAGTAATTTCCTTAAGATGAGGCCATTTACAGGGAGAGAATCTCTCTTTCCTGATAAATCTTGACGTATAAATGTAGATGGGCTTATCTGTTCAACAATCTGAAATGGACCGAGCCGTAATTCTGAAATTTGATATTTTTCCCTTTTTTCCCGTGTGCTTTGTCCCACTTGAGAACTAGATCTCCAATTTGGAAGGATCCTTGTGTGACTGAACTTGCATCAAAAGAAGCTTTCACTATCTGTTGATGTTTGGTGTGTGCCAGTTTGGACTTTTTCCCTTCTTCTTCTAATTTTAGGATTTTTCAATTTCTTAATTGCAAGGAAGAAGAAGGTGTTTCTTCAATAAATTGAACTAGGGCTAATGAATGAAGAGCTTAATGTGGTGGAATAATGGCTTCCTTCCCATAGAATAGGTTAAATGGAGAAGTGCCTATAGAGGCATTATGAGTTATCCTATTAGCCCATAGAGCAAATATTAAAGCCTAATGTCAGTTTCTTTGATTTTTTATCTACAGCTCTTTTGATTATTCTAAGGAGATTTTTAATAGTGGATTCTGCCAAATCGTTTCCCTAGGGACAGTAATTAGCAAAATATTTGAGTTTAAAACCTCTACTAATTGGAAATTCAATCATATTGTTTCCTGAAAAATAATATCCATTATCAAATATAAGTGCAAAAGGCAAACCAAATCTTGTAATGATAAATTGATCAATAAATTCAATAACAAATTCAGAATTGACTACCTTTAGCGGAATTGCTTCCACCCACTTAGTGAAGTAATCTGTAGTAGCTAGCATATACCTCAACTGTCTAGAAGAATGAGGAATGATCTCACCTATGATATCGAGTCCCCATTGTTTGAATGGATGATCAATGTTGATTGGCTGCAGAGGCAAAGCTGTTTTACTTTGTCTTCTAGAAGCAGTTTGGCATGTTTTTCATTTCCTCACATATGCATGATTATCTTTGAAGAGAGTGGGCCAGTAGTATCCAACATGTAAGATTCTGTGTGTTGTAGTGTCTCCTCCAAAGTGTCCACCTATTGGTCCATCATGAAGTTCCTGCAAAACTGTTTCTGCTTCCGAATTTTCTAAGCATCTTAACAGTATGGAATCATAGTTTCTCCTAAATAACATGTTATCAACAATATCAGATTTTTTTTCTTTTAATCATAAAGATCTTTTTCTTTTATAATTGAGTTTGAGAGGACCATATCCATTTTTCAAGTAAAAAATAAATCTGCGTATTGGGAATCAACATCGATTATGCTTATCTCATAAATTTGTTCATTGTCCCCTGTGTCCTCTTCAATTGGCATGTTGGATTCTCGAATTCAAGCTTCTGTGATCCATAACTTGTTAATTCATGAAATTTTTTAGAAAAATCGCATTGAGAATATTTGGTCGACACGTTTTGAACCAGCCAGTGCGGTTCATCTTCAGAACAAGATGAAGAGACATATCTCAGAAGAAGGTTAAAAAAGAAGATAGGTCAACCTAATGGCTAGAGGAAAATGACTATATTTGACTAGGGAGGGAAAATTGTATTGTTTATTTCTTTTTTTAATTACTTATTATAATTATAAATCAACTAAACGACTATATTAGACTAGGGGAGGCAATTAATTTGAATCGTTTAAATAATTAATAATTAATAATTTAATTTATTTAATTAATTATTTAATTTATTAATTAACTTATTCATTCTTTATTTATTTACTAATTAATATTATTTATTTATCTATTTGATTATCCGACTTGGAAAAAATCACAAGGATTAAAAAAAAGCCAAAATAAAACAAAATAAAACAAAATAAAATAAAAATACATAAATAAATAAACTAAATAAAATATATAAAAATAAAAATAAAAAGAAATAAATAATAAAAGGGATAAATAAATAATAATAGAATAAAAATTATTAAAAATATATAAAAATAAAAAGAGAGGGTGTTCATATATATATATATATGTATATATATATATATATATATATATATGATGATGATCATGGTTAACGTCCACTGAGACCAAACATTGGTCTATATATACATAAATAAATAAATAAAATAAAATAAATAAATAATATAATAAAAATTATTTTAAAATATATAAAAATAAAAGGAAAGGGTGTTCTTCTCAAAATAAATAAATAAGTAAGATCAAAATAATAAATAATAAATAATAAATAATAATATTTTTATTTTTTATTTTATCTTTTTTAGAAGACCACCCTCTCTTTTTATTTTTATTTAGTTTATTTATATATATATATGATGATGGTGGTGGTGGTGGTGGTGGTGGTTAATGTCCATTGAGACCAAAGTTTGGTCTATCGGACCTAAAGAAATGAATTATTTAGTTTGATTTAAGATTTTATTCCTATGCTCAAAAAGCTTGGAGAGAAGCCTCTCGAACTCACTGTAATTTTGACAACGTAAAAGGCTAGGAAGGTCAGTATTGCAACAAAGATTTTGAAACTGAGATCTAATGTGGTTGTACGCGGGGCACTCTAAGAGGAAGTGATTTTCATCCTCGATGTTCATATTCTCACAGAGATGGAAGAACCTTTCCATCCATGGTGTTTTAGGAACTACCCAATGATCTGTTTCACTATGGAGCTCATGAGAGTTCGTTCTAATCTTGGCTATATTAATTTTCTTCTTTGAGCTAGTTAAAACAGAGAGATAATTTTGATCTTCTAGGGTGGGGTTGATGACCTCCTTATAATATCTTAATTTTCTTTTAGCTGCTAAATCTTTCTCACACCACATTTTTTCTTTGAACTTAGAAGTAACAATATTTTTAATGTTATTAATGTTTTGCAATGCAACATTCTCGTCGATCTCCCAATGGTTTAACCAGGGCCTGGTGTCTTTATACCAACCTCGTTTGAGCCTTAGGTGGTTTTGGTTGGAATTTAAAGCTAGCTTAGGAAGTCTATGGTCTCCTATGTTATTGAGTTTGTGCTTGTACAACATAAGCCTAGTCATAGCTAGGCTCTCAATAGGGGAAAGACCCACTTCTATAAGGAGAATAGGATAGGGTGTGTTGTTTTTAATTTTGAGGTTATACGTTAAAACAACACCCTCTCTTTTTACTTTTATATATTTTTAATAAATTTTATTGTATTATTATTTATTTATCCCTTTTATTATTTATTTATTTTTATTTATTTTTATCCCTTATTTATTTTTTAATCCTTGTTATTTTTTCCAAGTCGGATAATCAAATAAATAAATAAATAATATTAATTAGTAAATAAATAAGGAATGAATAAGTTAATTAATAAATCACATGGGGCTTTGGATTGGCGGTGAATGGGTGCACAGTTAAGTCACTCCTTGTGATAGATTACTGGTTCAAATCCCATGTGGGTGCTTACCTACCGAAAAAAAAGAATAAGTTAAATAATTAATTAAATAAATAAAATTATTATTTAGTAATTATTTAAACAATTCAAATTAATTCCCTCCCCTAGTATAATATAGTCGTTTAGTTGATTTATAATTATAATAAGTAAATAAATAAAGAAATAAACAATACAATTTCCCTCCCTAGTCAAATATAGCCATTTTCCTCTAGCCGTTAGGTTGACCTATCTTCTTTTTTAACCTTCTTCTGAGATCTGTCTCTTCATCTTGTCCTAAAGATGAACCACACTGGCTAGTTCAAAACGTGTCGACCAAATATTCTCAATGTGATTTTTTCTAAAAATTTTCATGAACTAACATGTTGGATTCTCCTGTAAGCAGTTTGCAGAAACCTTTCCCTCTAACAATTTTGGCTGGTTTTATTTCAATATCATATTTCTGCAGAGTTGTTACCCATTTTTCTGTCTTTTCTCCTAATTATTTCTGCAATAGTAATTTCCTCAATGCTGGGAATGGGACTATTACTTATGTTTGTGTTTTCAAGAGAAAAGGTCTAAAATTATTTACAGATTTATATACAACAAATTCTTGTTTGTGTACTTTTGAATAATTCAATTCACCACCCTGAAAATTTGAGTTGAAAAATGAAATGGGCGCTTCAATTTTCTGATTATTAATTTGTGTCAAAACAACAGCATAAGACGTTGAAGAAGCAAAAGTGTATAAGATGAAATGATCGGAGAAATTCAGAGTATTTAAAGAGGGAGCATTGATAATTTCTTGTTTAATTAAATCAAATGATTTCTTTTCATGCTAACCCCATTTAAAAACTACATCTTTCTTAATCATTTGTTGTAACGAAAAAATAATTTGTGAGAAATCAGGGACAAATCTTTTGAAAAAACTGATTTGTCCAAAAAGTGATTGCATGCTTTTTTTGTTATATGGTGGAGAAATTTCTAAAATTAATTTTATTCTATCAAGGTCAATGTAAATTCCATTTTTTGACACAATGAATCCTAAAAGTTTCCCTTCACTAAGAGTGAAAAAAGACTTTTTCAGGTATAATGAAATACCGTATTTTCTTCAGCGTTCAATTTTTTTTTTTAAGTCCTGCAAATGACTATTTCTATTCTTTGAATAAACAGTAATGTCATATAGATAAAAACCAACCATTTTATTTAATAGACCTTTGAAAGTTATATCCATGGCTCGTTGGAAAGTGGCCCCTGTGTTTATTAAACTGAATGGAATTTTTTGGTAGGCATAAGTTCCCCATTTGGTTATGAAAGTAGTCTTTAGACTATCATCTCGGTGAACCATAATTTGATTATATCCAGAGAAATCATCAAGGAAAGACATGAGTTTGGAACCAACAACTGATCGTAAAATTTGTTCCATAGTGGGTAGAGGGAAATTATATTTTTGATTGGCCTTATTAAGATTCCTAAAATCTGTACATATTTTGATAGCACTATTTTTATTCCTAACATGTACCAATTTGGAAATCGATCTTGAATTCCTAATAGGAAAAATGATTTTAGCCTTAAGGAGGTTATTCAATTCTGTTTTGATTTGATTTTCTAAGTTCGATTGAATTTTCCTTCGTTTTTGTTGAACAGGTTTATTATTTGATATCATTGGAATTGTATGTTGAGTGATGGAAGTGTCAAACGTTTTGAGATCTTCATAATTCCAAGAAAAGACATCCTTATACTTCTTTAACAAATTGATGAAGTGTAATTTTTCTTCAGATGAAAGACCAAGTGCTAAATTGATGTTCTGAGGATTAATATTTTTCCCAAGATTTATTAACTCAAAACTCAGAGTTGAACTCCATAGTTTTGAATTATTAACTCTTTTAAATCTGTCTTTTAAATCATATAGATCCTCAAGTTTAACTATAGATTTGGGTATAGAATTATCCTCAATTTTTTGTTTTAATTGATCATTGTGTTCATCCTCATTAATTATTTGGTCATCACATAATTTTTCAGAAGTTAAGAAGCTTAAAATGTCTTCATCATCATTGAATACCCACCAGTTGGTGATATTATCGGGAATTGATGGCCTAAATATTAATTCTAGATAAAATCTATCGGGACTGTAATCTTTGGATGGGATCAGTTTTGATGCAACATTAGCAAGAAGGTTAGCGCTGAAATTTTGAATGCTAGGAATAGAAAAAATGTTAAATGCTAGAAAATGTAAAGTGAGAGACTGAACCAATGACTAATAATGCTTCAAGTGTGTAGAGATACAATGCATCATGTTTCTTGTTTCACTTCAATTTCTGAGTCTCCATAAACTTGAAGGTATTTAACGTCAAGGCTAATTGCTTTATAGATAACTTGGACTAATGCTTCATATTATGCAATATTATGTATGCATTCGAATTCCAATCTACAAGTTAGCATTGTCTTCACACCTTTAGGATTAATCAATATGCAACCTGCTCCTGCACCATCACTTGATTTTGACCCATCAAAATACAATGTCCAGAATAAATAATTAACTAATGGTTTTTCTAGCATATTTACACATCTGGAAAAGTTTGTCTGTGAAATTTTTTCAATTTGAGAAGTTACAGAATTACCCATAAATGGTGACGTTTGTGCTTTAAAATTCTCAAAAAATGATTCAATATAGTACTTTGCAAGAATGTTGTTATTAAATACTACTACCTCATTTTCACCTTCGAAACCTATTACTGAATGTTTCATATGCTTTTCTCAGTTGATTCCCATTTGATTCATCTTTCCATTAAATGGGAGCCATAAGTGAGACCAATGAATAGAAAAATAACTGTGTAATTTTTCTGACCAATCGCTACTAAGAATTGAATCATAGAAATTTGGGATATCAACAAGTATATCAATTATTTGACAAACTTTAGGATTCGAAGATAATCTAATATGAACTGAATTCATTTCTCCTATGACTTTGAATTTTGTCCTATCGAGTTTCATAATGTGAACTCGGGTTTTCTAGGGTGACATGTTTAATTTCAGACAAACTGAATACTACATGATATTTGAAGAAGCCCCTGAATCTACAAAGGAGTTATGTACATTTTTATTAAATATTTCAAAAGTAAAAATAAAAGGAGGGAAAAGTGAGTTAGACTTGTCACCTATCAGAATAGCATCAACGAAATCGAATAACAGATGAACAGGAGGTTTACCCATTCTGTTAGAAGCTTTGGATACCACAATAGTAGGAAGAGGAGAAGGAGGTGTTGCATTCAATTCTTTCAGTAAAAAATTATGTTGTTGTTTTAGTTTAGTGACTTTATGAAGGGAAATGTTGGCTTTTATTTTCTTCATATCCTCAACTATATTGTACTCAATATTATCTGAAACTACTAAGGTTTTGGGTGAATATGGAGAATTGTATGAAGATGGAATTACTTGGGGATAAGTGGAAGTGGATTTTTTAACAACAACTTTATCTTTAGCAGTGGAAGATGAAGGTTTCTGTTTCTGAATTGATTGTATAGGATCAACTAAACCTTTAGTTCTTGTGCTAACAGGTAACGCTTCATATTCATTTCCACTATCAGAAATAGGAAGAATAAATCCCACATTCCATTTAACTTAATTATTTGTTAATCTTGGGATTCATCAGCAGAAAATTCTGCTTCTTCTTCATCTTCAACATCGGCTTCTACATTAGATATCATGTTTGGAGGTTGTGGATTAGGTGGCTGATTTATTCTGAATTGTCTAAAAGGTTTTTTGGAAGAGGATTCAACTACTTATTTTTTTATCTCTACCATCTCATTAGATAAGGTTTTACGAACTTGATGTAAGCCTTCAAGATCAAACAGATCTTTGGGTGCTTTCTTTTTAACTTCATCCTTAAATGTAACTCTTTTTAATTTTTTGTCTTCACGATCTTTTTCTTTTCTAGTGCATGTATCCCCTTCTCTACAGACATAGCTTCTTTCAGGTTATCTACTATAGTATTTTTATTAGCTCTATCTACAAAAATTCCTATGTTAGAATGAAGAGATGAAATATACCATTCAAGTTGTACATCAACACCAGGTCTAGAAGTAGTTGGGATTTTATTTAACAATTTGTTAAATCTAGACTTGAAATCTTTTATATTTTCCCCTGAATTCATTTTTTAATTGGAAAGGTCATTGATAAGAGATGCAGATGACCGATCATCACCAAATTTAATTAAAAAATGTTCTTCAAAAATATCCCAACTAGTAATATAATTGGTTGGTAATGAAAAGTACCAAGACCCTGCTGATCCTATAAGAGTGTACAAGAATAATCTAAGAACAGCATATTCTTCATCTACCCCATTAAGATTGATGGCTAAGATATAGTTGTGAAGTTGTTCTTCAGCAGGTAACCCATCATCAGGATTGAATTTGGGAAGCCATCTCTCAGGATGTTTTCGTAGAGGATGAAGTGGTGTTAGGATTTAAACAACTCCCGGATTGGACCATGGTTTGGCTGCCATTGTAACAGTTTGGGAGGTGGATGTGATGAAAGAAGAACTGGTAGCTGTGATAGTACTACTTGAGGTAGCACTAGTTGTTTTTGTAGAGGAAATGGAAATTGATGAAGTGAACAATAGAGAAAAAGGAAATGAAAAAGGAAGAAATGGAGATGTTGGTGAATGAGAGAATGAAGTAATCTCACTAGTATATGTTTGGGAATATGATGTAGCAGTTTTCATTCGATGAGATTGAAGTCAAAATTCAAATGGAAATATGCCAAATTTTTCACTTTAGGACCGAGTTAAAACACCAGTTCCTAGAAAAATAGAAGTTATTCTTCCTTCAGAATCTTCGGATGATTCATGCTATTATGCTGAAATGGAGACATCTTCCAATTTCTTTATTAAAGCTTTATTATATGGTGATTCTAGATTATAATCTGTAAGGATTACCTCAGGAAGTATTCTAGGAGACTTAGGAGGTGATTGTACAGCTCTTGATCTAAAAGTAGGAGGTTTTGGAGGGGATCTGGAAGTTGTAGGAGATTTGGAAGGGGAATGACTCTTGGAATGACCTTTTGTTTTTGGATTGGAATTACTTTCCATTCATATTCTATATTCCCTCCTTCTAATTCCAAAAAGTGTTGAGGCCACAAAAATCACTGCTTCAACACAAGGGGAAAACCACCTTGTCCGAACTTTAAGACAATTCCTTTTCGATTTAAGCAGAGGCTCTAACTAGGGATAATGGGACCAGTTTCCCAATGAAAAATGATTGAATGAATGTGTAATGCTTAGAGTGAAGTGAAATGGATGGATTTTCAGTAATGAATTAAATGGAAAAATAATTGCAGTATTTTACTCTATAACTTGAGACTGTTTAACTTTTATCTAGATGTGATCTATAATGATTTTCCATAATCAATGACAATATAGATTGCTCAAACACCAATGGAAATGAAAATATTTCAAGATGATTAGTTTGATTAAATAGTTAATCCAAATAATGTGTAAACTTATATTGCATTTAGATTATCATAGCAAATTGCTTAACATGTATAAAATATCAATGGCAGCACGATCAGTGGTGAATACATGTAACATTGTTCTTTAAATATCAAGTAATAAGAAATTTGAAAATATAAATTTACTATTTACTCGTGAACAAAATAAAGGTACAATGATAGAAATACCAGATATACTTCACTCAGCCCATAAAAGAAATAACAACAGTTTATTCCTTTCTACAAAGATGATTCCAGGAGTATAGTAATGCAACTTCTCAAAATTCTTTATGAAAATTCCTAAACAATGTTCTAGTTGTTCTATTGAGAAAAGGAAGAAAGTATAGTAATGCAAGATTTCGTAAGCCTTTATTCATAAAATTCAAGACCTTTATTTGATACAACAAGTAATCTCAAATAGTAGAAAACAAGTCTAATCTATTGTGCAGAGTGTTGATGGTATTAAACAGATCCTTTCCACAATGCTTCGAGGAAAACTATATTTTGGTAGAATTTTCTGAAAATGGATTCTTGTCATCATTAGATTCATTTGTTCCATCTAATTCTTTGGATGTATCTATGTCTGTTTGAATTGATTTGCCACTGCTCAACACAATTGTCTTTCTCTGTCATGAACCTGAACAAGACAAACAAGAATCGATAAGATGGAAATAAATGATACTGGTAACTGGGTTTTATTTGAAACAAATCAATTTCGCAGGAAATTAGGAAAACATAGAGTGTAATAAATCATACATAGACATCATGGAGATGAATGTTGAGTGAGGAGGTGGAGCTTTACATCTTATCCGAAAGAAGAGTTTTGGGGCAGGACTTCAGAACAATCGCAGTCAGTATAGCACCAATAAAATGTGGAGGGCCTCCTTCTAGCACCAAAACGTGTTGAGGCCTCAAAAAATTTTGCTTCAACACCAGGGGAAAACCAGCCGATTCGGACCTTAAGACAACTCATTTTCTGTTTAAGTAGTGGCTCCGATTGGGGATAATGGGACCAATTTCCCAATAAAATGTGATTGAATGAATGTGTAATGCTTATATTGAAGTGAAATGGATGTATTTACAGTAATGAATTAAATGGAAAAATAATTGCATTATTCTACTCTATAACCCGAGATTATTTAACTTTTATCTAGATACGATCTATAATGATTTTCCTTAGTAAATTACAATACAAATTGCTCAAACAGCAATGGAAATGAAATGATTTCAAGATGATTAGTTTGAATAAATAGTTAATCAAAATAATGTGTAAACTTATATCACATTTAGAATATCACAAAAAACTGCTTAACATGTATAAAAATATCAATGGCAGCATGATTAGTAGTTAATACATATAACATTGTTCTTTAAATGTCAAGGAACAAGAAATTTGAAAAGATAAATTTACTATTTACTTATGAACAAAACAGAGGTATAATGATAGAAATACTAGATATACGCTTAGCTCGTAAAAGAAATAGCAATAGTTTATTCATTTCCACAAAGATGATTCCAGGAGTATAGTAATGCAACTTCTCAAAATTCTTTATGAAAATTTCCAAACAATGTTCTAGTTGTTCTATTGAGAAAATGATGCAAGTATAGTAGTGCAAGCTTTCGTAAGCCTTTCTTCATAAAATTCAGGACCTTTATTTGATACAACAAATAATCTTAAACAAGAGAAAACAACTCTAATCTATTTTTCGGAGCATTGACGAAAATAAACATATCGCTTCCACAATGCTTAAAGGAAAACAATATTTTGGTAGAAGGTTTTGAAAATGGTCTATTGTCATCATTAGCTTCATTTGTTCCATCGAATTCTTTAGATGTTTGTCTGTATGTTTGAACTGATCTTCCACTGATCAACACAAATGTATTTCTCTTTCATAAACCTGAACACAAAAAAAAGAATCGATAAGATGGAAATAAATGAGACTGATAAGTGAGTTTTATTTGAAACAAATCACTTTTGCAAGAAATGAGGAAAACATAGAGTGCAATAAATCCTACATAGACATCATGGAGAGGAATATTGAGTGAGGAGGTGGAGATTTACAGCTTATCTATAATCATATTTTTTAGGCAAGACTTCAGAACAATTGCAATCAGTATAGTCCAGGAGTATTTCATATAAAATCCAAAAAAGGGGATTTCTCAAATAAAATCACAATTGTAGTTGGAATGGGCAGGAGACAGAGAAACGATGTTCTTTTGTTATTCGTGATAGCCACAGATGTGGGGATTTAAATGAAGTGCACCATATAATTCCATTGGGTCTGGTCTAATTTCTATCGCAATGGGCAGGAGTCTTCAGAAACTACGATAGTTCTAGATGCGGGATTTTATGAATTGTAATGGATTTTCCCATTGGTTTCAGTTTAATTGCAATCGCAACTAATTAAGGCTTCGAATTAAGATCTTTGGAGCCTTTTGTGATTGCCATGGACACAGAGACTTATAAATTGAGATGAATTTTTCTCGTCGGATATGGTTAATCGCAATCGCAATGGAGTTTGGTAGATGGGTCTTGAGCCTTTGGAACTTTGTGTATTTGCGATGCGGACAAGCGGGATGAGTCAAAGTTTGTTAAGATTTGAACTTTAGGGGAATAAAAATCTAATTTATTTTGGTTAAATAACCCATATTTTAAATAATTAATGTTTTTTAAGCCTAAGTATAGTTTTGATCTCAGGGTCTATCAAAATTTGTTTTTTTGGGATAATCAAGGTTTAATACTTGGGTTTTAATTAAAAAGCCTAATTATTAAACTTTGATTATAAGATTTTTCTAAAATTGAAGGGTCCCTATTTTAATAAAATAAATTTCATAGGAAATTTATAATATATTAAAATGGGGGTTGTTGGAAAATGCAACAATTGGCAATTCATTGGAAGAACCAGTTATCTATGATAAATGAAATTTTCCAAAAATTCAGTAAAGATAATCTAAGAAGTGAAAACTACGTTTCAAAACATCTAGATAAATAAAATTACTCTGACTATAAAACTCATTAACTTGCAATCCCCTTTAAAAGCCTTTTATGAATGAAAAACACCTATTTACTTGAATCGGTCATTAGTTACTTTATAAAAATAAAGTAGGGGGCCTTTTATGACTTAGATTTAAAATGTACACTTTCGTCACAAGTAGAGCCACTGCTGCCAATAGGCGTTCATAGCCTCGACAGGGTTACCTTTTAACCAACAACAATCGAGTGTCCCATCAATTTAATAGTCCAATAATTAGAGGTAAAAAAAAATTATGCTCAAAAACCATTGTCCTGGTTTAGTGGCCAGATAATGACAATTCCATTCACTGGTAATAATTAAACTGAACAAGCTAGCTCATGATGAGACCCCTTGTCTTACAATTAAAATTCAAAAGAAATTACTCTGATGTGGTGTTCAGAGTGGTAATGTCAGTTTAATTGGTTCCCTATGAACATGGTAAGAAGGCTTATGATGAGACTTATTATCTTTTCAGATTTATTATATTTTAGAATTACACTCTAAAAAATTCCGTTTTTAAGTGGATAGGGAGGATCATTGACTCCTTAAGAGTTTTGGATGATAAATATGAGTTGAAAGTTTTAAGTCGTAAGACAGGCTTTACTTTTTAAGGATAACCCTTTTGACTGAAACTAGAGTAAAAGGATATAATTTTTGAGGTTTTTTAAATATTTTACAGCTTAATGGAAAAGATTTTCAGAGTTATATATTTTTTTATCTAATTTTTAAATTTTGGTAACCACTTCTTAAAAATTCCTACCTTCAATATCAAAAATAAAAATAACTTCAAGAGATGTTTGAAAAGTCAATAGAGTACTATTTAACATTTATTAACAAAATCTGTAAAAGGAAAAATAAATTGCAATGGGATGTACAATGGGAATGAATTTTTACAGATTTTATTCTTTATTCTATTTTTTTTAAAAGAAATTAAGAAAATAATTTCTTTAAGATGAACCCATTTATATGGAGAGAATATCTCTTTCCTGATAAATCTCGAAGTATAAATGTAGATGGGCTTATCTGTTCAACAATCTGAAATGGACTGAGCCACAATTTCTGAATTTTGGTATGTTTCCCTTTTTTTCGTGTGCTTTGTCCCAATTGAGAACTAGATCCCCCATTTGGAAGGATCCTTGTGTGACTAAACTTGCATCAAAACAAGATTTCACCATTTGTTGATGTTTGGTGTGTGTGAGTATAGCTTTTTCCCTATCTTCTTCTAATTTTAGGATTTGTGAATTTCTTAATTGCAAGGAAGAATAAGGTGTTTCTTCAATAAATTGAACTAGGGCTAATGAAGGAAGAGTTAAATGTGATGGAATGATGTCTTCCTTCCCATAGAATAGGTTAAATGGAGAAGCCTCTATAGAGGCCTTCTGAGTTATCCTATCAACCCATATAGCAAATATTCAAGCTTTATGCCAGTTTCTTTGATTTTGATCTACAGTGCTTTTGATTATTATAAGGAGACTTTTATTAGAGGATTTTGCCAAGTTGTTTCCCCAGGGATAGTAATTAGTAGAATATTTCAATTTAAAAACTCTACTAATTGCAAATTCAATCATACTAGTAACCAAAAAATAAGATGCATTATCAAATATAAGTGCAGAAGGCAAACCAAATCTTGAAATGATAATTTGATCAATAAAGTCAATAACAGATCCAGAATTGACAACCTTTAGCGGAATTACTTCCACCCACTTAGTGAAGTAATTTGTAGTAGTTAGAATATACCTATATTGTTTAGAAGAATGAGGAATGATCTCACCTATGATATCCAGTCTCCATTGTCTGAATGGATTATCAATGTTGACTGGCTGCAGAGGAAAAACTATTTTACTTTGTCTTTTAGAAGCAGTTTGGCATGTTTTTAATTTCCTCACATATGTGTGGGTATCTTTGAAGAGAGTGGGCTAGTAGTATCCAACATGTAAGACTTTGTGTGCTGCAGTATCTCCTCCAAAGTGTCCACTTGTTGGTCCATTGTGAAGTTCCTACAAAACTGTTTGTGCTTCAAACTTTTCTAAGCATCTTAACAATATGGAATCATAGTTTATCCTAAATAACACGTTACCAAAAATATCATAATTTTTTTCTTGTAATCGTAAAGCTCTTTTTCTTTTAGAATTGAGTTCAGGAGGAGCATATCCATTTTTCAAGTAAAAAACTAAATCAGCATATTGGGAATCAACATCAATTACACTTACGTCATAAATGTGTTCATTGTTACTTCTGTCCTCTTTGATTGGTATGTTGGATTCTTGTGTAAGCGGTTTGCAGAAACCTTTCCCTCTAACAAGTTTGGCTGGTTTTATTTCGATACCGTATTCTTGCAGAGTTGTTACCCAATTTTCTCTCTTTTCTCCTAATTCTTTCTGCAATAGTAATTGCCTCAATGCTGGGAATGGGACTATTACTTTTGTTTTTGTTTTTAAGGGAAAAGGTCTAAAATGCTTTACAGATTTATATACAAAAAATTCTTTTTTTGTACTTCTGAATAATTCAATTCAGCACCCTGAGAATTTGAGCTAAAAAATGAGATGGGTGCTTCAATTTTCTGATTATTAATTTGTGTCAAAACAATAGCATAAGACGTTGAAGAATCAAAAGTGTATAAGATGAAATGATCGGAGAAATTATGAGTATTTAAAGAGGGAGTTTTGATAATTTCTTCTTTAATTAAATCAAATGATTTCTTTTCATGCCAACCCCATTTAAAAATTGTGCCTTTCTTAATCATTCATTGTAACAGCCAAACCAAAACACACTTCTCCCTCACACAACTAGATAGCTAGAGGAGCTGCTAGGGTTCTGCTAATGCTCTGATCGTTCCTTCGACGGCGCCGACAGTAATCCAGTCAAGCCCATCTCTGCAGAGGAAAGATCGCTGTAGCGGCTCAGTACTGCAGGGTGCCAGGGGCTCACAATGACACAACCGCAGGGGGGGGGGGGCGTCAGAGCCCTCCCCGACGCAGCCGGATCCGACGCATGGAGTCGTTTTTGGGTCAGTGGACGGAGAGGTCCTGAATGGAGGGAAAACTCCCCAAAACGACAACAAAGAAAGTGGAAATCGTAAGGAAGATGATTGCAACCCCCAGCAGGGTACTGAGAAACCAGAAGAGGGTCTGAAGGTTACCTCATCGACTTGCAGACCAGTTGCCAAAGTAAGACCTCGAATCGAACTGCCGGGAGACTTGATAGACAGAAGAATCGAATTTATGCGAGATCATGCCCTCATCGGGAAGTTCATAGGGTTCTGGCCCACTGAGAAAGCTCTGAACGGATGGATAGCGGCGAAATGGAAACCAAAGGGGGATGTCACGCTTCAGCTTGGACCGAAAGGTTTCTTCACGGCAATATTCTATTGCTTGGAGGACAAGCACCGAATATTGGTGGGAGGGCCATACTTTTTCAACTCAGCCGGATTGTATCTGAGGGATTGGATACCCAGATTCAATCCAGATAAGGAAGATCTAACCTGGGCTCCGGTCTGGATCAGGTTATACTCTCTCCCGGATGAATATTGGGAGGAGGAAGCTCTCAAAAGGATAGGAGATGGAGTGGGGGAGTATATCAAAGCAGCGGAAGAAACTAAGTCTCGTAAGTTTATCTCCTATGCCCGTATTTGCGTTTTTATCCGTCTCAATGAAGCCCTACCTGAATCTGTCACTCTGGCTCACCGGGATGAGGAATGGATCCAGCCTCTCGACTATGAGCATGTACCTTTTCGGTGCCGTAAATGCCATACCCTAGGTCATCTTTTTAGGGACTGTCCCCAAAATGCCCAAGACAGCTCTCCCGACTCCTCTGTCTCCCCGGGCCAGGATGGTTTCATCAAAGTTGCAAGCAAAAAGCGTTCTCATAAAAAACCCCAAAATGGGTTCAAACCCCAGCCCCCTAAGTCTCATGGCCCAGTAACCAAGAACAGCTTTAGCATTCTTGGTCAAGCCTCTGAAAATCCACCTCACAGTGCTGAAGCCACTCATGATCTCCCATCCTCCTCGACGCCTCCCCCTCCATTGCATCCCCCATTCAAATCCTCCCCTCTTGTCATCTCCCCTTCTATTCTCAAACGGGATCAGAAAGATGCTCCGGATATCATCAAAGAAATGGAGGTTGACGGAACATTGGAGCGCCCCCAGAACAATGAGATCAGCACTGAAGACAGCAATCAGGTGCAAGTCATGGATGAAGAGCCCGAGAGTATCGACATGCACGGCTTAGACCTCCTCGAGCTGGAAATAGCCTGCAAAAAAAAAGCGTACGATGCAATACCAGAACTTCAGCTCAATAAGCTCGAAATGGTCATTTCTCGAGCTTACTATCAGAGCCAACTTGGTATACAGTCAGGCAGTCAATGGGACGGGGGTCCACGCACAAAAGACTCAAAGAAAAGAGGAAGAAAGACTGATCTGCAAAGAACTATAGAGATCGGGAAAATCCTGGTGGATTCAGGCAGATATGCACAGTTGACAAAGTACTACAAACCCTCCATCAATAGTTAATGATGAAGCTGGTATCATGGAATATAAGAGGGCTTAACAGTCCCGGCAAACTCAGGATGTTAAAACATATGTTAAAAAAGGAAAAGCCACATTTGTGCTTCCTCCAAGAAACCAAGTGCAACTCAACTGCGCTAGGCAGTATACTCTCGAAAGCCTGGCCTGGCTGCAGATCGGTAGCAGTAGATGCCTCCGGGGCATCAGGAGGTCTGGCAATAGCATGGAATACCCAAGCGGTTTCCCTCTCGGATTTTCATGCGGCGCATCACTTAATTCAGGCAACTTTTCATATCTTAGGCACCAATATCTATGGTAATCTGTCAAATGTTTACTTCCCACAAGACGCAGGAAGTAAGATGGCGCTTCTAGACACAATTGAAACTCTTAGCAACAGCAGAAAATACCCACTCTGGCTTGTTGCTGGAGATTTCAATATGATAACTAGAACTGAAGAGAAGTTGGGAGGCAGAAGCAGATTGGAGCAAGAAGATAGTCACTTCAAGGACTTCATCCAAGCGACTGCACTCATTGACATGCCGTTTTGCAACGGAACCTTTACTTGGAATAATCGCAGGGCAGGCAAACACCAGATAGCCTCAAAATTGGATCGCTTCCTACTTTCTGACAATGCGGTCCACTTAGGAGGGGACTTCTCAGCAACCATTCTAGCCCACTCTGGCTCGGACCATTGGCCAATAGCACTACAATGGCAACGGCCAGGTAATCTAACCAAACGACCCTTTCGGTTTGAAGGTTTTTGGCTCACGCACCCCACTTTCAGGGATCTTGTGAAATCCTTATGGGCCTCATACACTCCACCAGCGGGATCAAAGATGTATCAATTTCAGCAAAAGCTAAGATTTCTCAAAGAGCAACTGAAAAGATGGAATAGGGAAACCTTTGGAAACATTTTCAAAGAGCAGCAAAAACTCTCTCAGGACCTGGAGACTCTTCACCAAAGGATCATTGTTGCAGGATACACGGAAGACACTCTGGAGCAGGAACGCCTCATCCATAGCCAGTTGGAAATCAGAGGAAAGCAGGAAGAAATTCTTTGGAAACAAAAATCAAGGATTAGGTGGCTGAAGGAAGGGGAACGCAACACAAAGTTCTTTCACAGAACCACTGTTCAGAGAAGAATGCACAATAATATTCCCTTCATCCAAAAGCAGTCTGGAGTAAAAGTAGAGACCCATGAGGAGATTGAAGAGGAACTTCTCAACCACTTCAAACAGATCCATCAAGACCAAAGAGAAGACCGGCGACAGGCCATCCACAAAATAACGAGCAATATCCCAAAAATCATTACGAAGGAACAAAATGAACTCCTAATGCGCCCGATTCTTCAGCAGGAAGTGGACGATGCAATGAAACAGCTCAAAGAAGGCAAGGCCCCGGGGCCCGATGGATTTTCTACCACCTTCTTTCACGCCTTCTGGGATATGCTAAAGGAGGAGGTATGGCAGATAGTTGAGGAATCCAGGGCGACGCGCTGGCTCTTACCATCTCTCAATGCCACCTTTATAACTCTCATCCCCAAAGAGGAGGACGCCATTACCCCTGACAAGTTTAGGCCCATTGCGTTGTGCAATGTCATCTACAAAGTAATATCTAAGGTCATAGCAAATCGGCTCAAACCCCTGCTACCTGGGCTCATCTCTCCGGAACAGTCAGGGTACGTGGAAGGGCGGCACATAATGGATGGCATCCTGCTTTCGCATGAAATCATTCATTCCCTCAAGCTCTCTAAGCAATCAGGTATGCTTCTTAAACTAGACCTCTCCAAGGCATTTGACAAACTAAGCTGGAACTACATTCATAGCATGCTTACAGCTTTTGGTTTCTGCCCTCCTTGGATCCGCTGGATAATGAATATGATAACCTCCACGCATTTCTCCATTCTCGTCAATGGCATTCCCTCCCGCCCTTTTAATCCTTCTAGAGGTATCCGTCAAGGGGATCCCCTTTCCCCCTTTCTCTTCGTCCTCATGGCTGAAGGGTTAGGACGGCATATCAAGCAGGCCCTCCTCTCTCATCAGATCAACGGCATCTCCGTGCATAATTCCCCCGCAACCTCTCACCAGCAATTCGTGGATGACACGATGCTTTATGGGTATCCCTCTGCCCGTGAAGCCCGACGTCTAAAATCCCTCCTTAATGATTTCTCGGAGGCCTCAGGCATGCACATCAATTGCGCCAAGTCCCAGATCTTCTTTTTCCATACTCCGCCCTCTGTCAAAGCTGCTGTCACGCGTATCCTGGGCTTCCCTGCTGCCACTCTGCCCTCTAAATACCTAGGTGCCCCTCTTTCAGCGTCCGCTCTCAAGCAACCTGCTTGGCGTTCCCTTTTGGAGAAGTTAGAAAATCGTCTCAATCTTTGGACCTACAGAACTCTCAATTTTGCCAGTCGAATTGTCCTCATCAAATCTGTTTTGCAGGCGATGCCTCTGTACTTGTTTTCCATTCTTGCAGCGCCCAAATGGGTCTTAAAAAGTATAAGAAATCTACAGCGAAATTTTCTGTGGAGCAGCGCAGCTACCAATCACAAATGGGCTCTGGTGAAATGGACCAATGTCTGCATGCCAAAAGAGAAAGGAGGTATTGGATTAAGGGATCCTGAACACAGCAATTCTATTATGAATGCCAAGATTTGGTGGCAATGGATCACTAGTCCTGACAAGCCCTGGGGGAAAATATGGACAGCCAAGTATGCCGGCAATCGACCTCAAGAAGAGCTCATTCGCTTCATCCCCAATGAAAATGGCTCCTCTATTTGGAATGCGGCCAAGCAACATTATCAGCTAATTCAGAAGCATAGCTTCTGGGAGATAAGGAACGGATGTACGGCAAGATTTTGGACTGATGCCTGGAATCAACAGCCTAAACTTCAAGACACTCTCCACCCTACGCTCATTCCTGACGGCCTGGATCAGCAGCAGAAAACTGTTCACCAATTCTGGTCTTCAGAGATAGAGCATAGCTTCAGAAGATGGAAAGGAAGTGACCTAATTCTCCACAATGCAGATAGGCAGAAGCAAGAAGAGCTCACGACCGAATTGAAGAAAAGAAGCATCAGGCAGAACAATGGAAGGGACATTTTGAGATGGGGATACCTTCCCAAGGGATCTTATACTACTGCTGAAGCATATAGGGTGTTATGCAACTTCCCTTCACCCCCTGACCCTGTTTGGAGTAAAATTTGGAAGCTAGGACCTTGGCCAAAAATTTCCTACTTTCTCTGGCTGGTGAGTCATAAAAAAATACTCACCTGGGACAAGCTCCAAAAGAGGAACTTCCATGGTCCCTCTATCTGTCTCAATTGCACGCAAAATGAGGAAACACTTCAGCATCTGTTAGATACCTGCCCGTTCGCCAATCAATTATGGAATAAGGTTAGTTTCAGATGTCAGAAAAGCGGCAGGGGAGAAGGGGATATCATCAGCTCCCTAAGACTATGGCCAATGCAGCCCTACAACAGTAGGATCCTTAATCATCTTTGGAGTATGGTTCCGGGAATTGTCCTCTGGAACATCTGGAAGGAACGCAATCAACGCATTTTCAAAGACAAGAAATCTCCTTTAGAGGAAATCTGGAACAAGATTCACAAGAACATTCAAGAGACTATGGCGCTTCAGGTTTGGACCAAGGAGGACCTTCCCTCCACTGATAATGAGCACAACATCCTAAACAATTGGCAGCTGAAGCTTCCCCTTGACTCCCCCAATAGTAGGGCTCTCAATAATAGTAGTAAGGATTGCTGTCATTGGCAAGCTCCTCCCAAAAATTCATTCAAGCTAAATTTCGATGGGGCCTCCAAAGGAAACCCAGGGGCGGCAGGATATGGGGGCATAATACGGAACTCAGAGGGCAAACCCATACGAATCTACTTTGGGAACATAGGGTGGGACACTAACAACTCAGCTGAGTTGGAAGGTCTTTGGCAAGGCATGTTACTAGCAGGGAATCTTCACCTACAGCCCCTTATTGTAGAAGGAGACTCCCAAATTCTAATCAATATAGCTATCCGTCTTCAAAATGGATCAAATGCCAGGAAAGTCGCTCCCAGTTGGAGGCTGGAAGCCAGATTAAATGACTTAGCGCAGAAGCTCAGCAATTTTCGGGCCATCTCATTCACTCACATCAAGCGGGAGGGCAACAAAATAGCGGATCTTCTTGCCAACATCGGGACAGAGTCTGATCAATCTCATGCATCGGGAGACATAAACCTCATTACAAATAGGCAGCAGCTCCAGGATTGCCAAAGCCTGATCCTTGCAGAGATCAATACCCCGGATGCGGGTGGCAGTGTGATATTCAACGGCGAGCCACATGACGGCCATGGGCTGCCACGTGATAGAGCTCCACCCTTAAATGCTATACGCCGCTAGTACCTCTCATCTGAAGCGGCCTCTGAGCATTCTTAATGGAGCCGAGGGAGGGAATGGCTATCCTGCGGGAGGCATTCATTGCTGGTCTTTTCATTGGTAATGGAGTGCGGTTTAAGAATGTGGTATGCCTAGAGAAGGGAGCTCATTATGGTAAAGGGAATTTGCAGAGCGTTGAGCGTCTGCGCGGAGGGCAGGAGGTGGAGAGTTGGGCAGCGACTCAGAACTCGCATGCGTTCCTCGGACTGGTCTTTAGCCTATTCAAGCATTGCTCTGTCCCAAATTGGGGAGTGTTTGTTGTGGGGAAGGCGCAGCTCCATTGCTGGACCTCGTCTGTCGGGGAAAGGAACAAAAGCTTGGTGGCTGTCATGGTGCGTGAGAGAATGCCTTGTCGCAGAGGAACCTGGCGTGGAGAATCCTCTCGCCCTCCAGCTGCTGATATTCATCATCACTGTTGTTGTTGTTACTGCCACCGGAGGATGGGAGCCACCCCTATCCAGCCCTGTCAAGTCATGGAAGTGGGCAGCTCAAGCGGTGGGGAGCACAAGTTACCTGCATTCGGTTCAGTTATATTTACTTTGGGTAGTTCTGGGGATAATCCAGGCATTAACGCCCATATCTCTGTGCTGTTCACCCAAATTGAGGAGGAGAACGCAGAAGAATCGTCTCTGGTCCTGGCGGAGGACAATGTTGTGCATGGTAAGGGCAAACTCCCAATGGGGGAGCCGTCAACTGAAGCGGAAGGCTCAGCAAGTGATCGAGGGAAGCTCCCAGTGGGGGAGTCGGCGAGTGAGGAGAGCAATTCAGGGTCGGACCGCTCTCAATCCCCATCCCAACCTCGAGCTCCCAAGCAGCCGGAACCTGTGCACAATCCGTCAGCAATGGAAGAAGAGCCAAAGGATTAGCTCTGGCTGGTGGTTCTGTGTTTTTGCCTTTTGCACTCAAGTCGGGCTTCGGGGTAAGAATAATCGCAATTTCCTGTGTCACATGGTTGTCTGTGTTTTTGTTCTATCTGGTTCTGCATGCGGTTTCCACCACGGCAGTGGGGACTTAATCTCCTGTTGGGCGCAAATCCTTGGTGATTGCCTGGTTTTTTGTATGTTCATGTTTATGTCTTCAGGTTCCATAGTTGGTCTGGGTTGTAGGTCTGTTTGGAAATGCCCCTGCGTGGGTCGTTATGGAGTCATTCTGGAAACTCTCAGCATTTTGATTTTTGATCCTACTGATCGTAAAGCCCAGCGCGGCAAATGTACTCGTTTGAAAATGCAACCCATGAGCCGCAGTAGGCCTTGGGTCGCCAGCCTCTCTGAATGTAAAGTTATCTGTACATATTAATATAATAGTAGTTAATCTTGCCGAGAAAAAAAAAATCATTCATTGTAACAGAAAAATCATTTGTGAGAAATCAGGCACAGATCTTTTGACAAAATTGATCTGTCGAAAGAATGATTGCATGATTTTTTTGTTATATGGTGGAGAAATTTCTTAAATTTCTTTTATTCTATCAGGGTCAATGTAAATTCCATCTTTTGATGCAATGAATCCTAAAATTTTCCCTTCACTAAATACTTTTTCAAATTTAATCAAATATCGTATTTTCTTCAGCGTTCAAAAATTTGTTTTAAGTCCTGAAAATAACTATTTATGTTCTTTGAATAAACAATAATTTCATCTAGATAAACAAAAACCATTTTATTTAACAAACCTTTGAAAGCAATATCCATGGCTTGT
Organism: Pinus tabuliformis; assembly: GCA_031772625.1. Classification (NCBI taxonomy): domain Eukaryota; kingdom Viridiplantae; phylum Streptophyta; class Pinopsida; order Pinales; family Pinaceae; genus Pinus; species Pinus tabuliformis. The sequence continues at coordinate 177,057,298 of CM062818.1, forward strand.
TGGAAAGTGGCCCCTGTGTTTATTAAAATGAACGGCATTTTTTGGTAGGCATAAGTTCCTCATTTGGTTCTGAAAGTAGCCTTTAGCCTATCATCTAGGTGGACCATAATTTGATTATATCCAGAGAAACCATCAAGGAAAGACATAAGTTTGGAACTAGCAACTGATCATAAAATTTGTTCCATAGTGGGTAGAGGGAAATTATCTTTTTGATTGACCTTATTAAGATTCCTAAAATCTATACATATTTGGATATCACCATTTTTCTTACTAACAGGTACCAAGTTGGAAACTCATGTTGAATGCCTAATAGGAAAAATGGTTTTAGCAGAAATGTCAAATGTTAAAAAATGTTAAGCGAGAGACTGAACCAATGACTGATAATGCTTCAAGTGTGTAGAGATACAATGCATCATGTTTCCTACTTGTTTTACTACAGTTTCTAAGTCTCCATAAACTTGAAGGTATTTAACATCAAGGCTAATTGCTTTATAGATACCTTGGAATAATGCTTCATATTCTGCAATATTATTTGTGCATTGAAATTCCAATATGGAAGTCAACATTGTCTTCATACCTTCTGGATTAATCAATATGCAACTTGCTCCTACACCATCACTTGATTTCGACCCATCAAAGTACAATGTCTAAAATAAAGAATTAACTAATGGTTTTTCTATCATATTTACACATCTGGACAAGTCTTTCTATGAAAATTTTTCAATTTGATAAGTTACAAATTACTAATAAATGGTGTGCTTTAAAATTCTCAAAAAATGATCCTGTATAGTAATTTCCAAGAATTTTGTTATTAAATACTACTGCATCATTTTCACCTTCAAATATGTTAGTGAATGTTTCATATGTTTTTCTCGGTTGATTCTAATTTTATTCGGCTTTCCATTAAATGGGAGCCATAAGTGAGACCAATCAATCGCAAAATAACTGTGTAGTTTTTCTGACCAATCTCTACTAAGAATTAAACTGTAGAAATCTGGGATATCAGCAACAAGTATATCAATTATTCAACAAACTTCAGGATTCAAAGATAATCTAACAAAAATTGAATTCATTTCTCCTATGACTTTTAATTTTTTCCTTTCGAGTTGCACAATGTGAACTGGGGTTTCCTAGGGTGACATGTTTAATTCAGACAAACTGAATACAACATTATATTTGAAGAAGCCCCTGAATCTACCAAACAGTTATGTACACTTTTATTAAATATTTCAAAAGTAAAAATAAAAGGAGGGGTATGTGAGTAAGAACTACCACCTATCAAAATAGCATAAACAGAATTGAATAATGGATGAACAAGAGGTGTACCCATTCCATTAGAAGATTTGGATACCATAGCAGTAGGAAGAGGAGAAGTAGGTATTTTATTCAATTCTTTCATTAATTTTTGTTTTTGTTGTTGTTTGAGTTTAGTGAGTTCATGAAGGGAAATGTTTGCTTTTATTTTCTTCATATCCTCAACTATATTGTACTCAATAGTATCTAAAACTACTAAGGTTCTAGGTGAATATGGAGAATTGGATGAAGGTGGAATTACTTGGTGAGAAGTGGAAGTGGATTTTTTAACAACAACTTTATCTTTAGTAGTGGAAGTTGAAGGTTTCTATTTTTGAATTGACTGTATAGGATCAACTAAACCTTTACTTCTTGTGCTAATAGGTAATGCTTCATATTAATTTTCACCATTAGAAATAGGAAGAATAAAATCCCACATTCCATTTAACTTAGATATTTGTTCATCTTGGCATTCATCAATAGAAAATGTTGCTTCTTCTTCATCTTCATCATTAGTTTTTGCATTATAGATCGTGTTTGGAGGTTGTGGATTAGGTGGTTGATTTATTCTGAATGGTATAAAAGATTTTTTGGAAGAGGATTCATCTTTTTTTTTTTTTATCTCTACCATCTCATTAGATAAATTTTTAGGGACTTGCTATAAGCCTTCAAGATCAAAGGGATCTTTAGGTTCTTTCTTTTAACCTCATCCTTAAATGTAACTCTTTTAATTTTTTGTCTTCCTGATCTTTTTTTTTTTCTAGTGCATTTATCCCCTTCTCTGTAGACACAACTTCTTTCATGTTATCTACTAAGGTATGTTTATTAGCTCTATCTACAAAATTCCTATGTTAGAAGGAAGAGATGAAATATACCATTCAATTTGTACATCGACACCAGGTCTCGAAGTAGCTGGGATTTTATTTAACAATTTGTTAAATCTGGAATTCAAATGTTCTATATTATCCCATGAATTCATTTTTAACTTGGAAAGGCCATTGATAAGAGATGTTGTTGACTGATCATCACCAAATTTAATAAAAAATTGTTCTTCAAAAATATCCCAACTAGTAATAGAATTGGCTGGTAATGAAGAGTACAAGAACCTTGCTAATCCTATAAGACTGTAAAGGAATAATCTAACAACAACATATTCTTCGTCTACCCCATTAAGATTGATGGCTAACATATAGTTGTGAAGGTGTTCTTTAGTAGGTAACACACCATCAGGATTGTATTTTGGAAGCCATATTTCAGGATGTTTTCGTAGAGGATGAAGTGGTGTTGGAATTTGAATATATCCCGGATTGGACCATGGTCTGGCTTCCATTGTAACAATTCGGGAGGTGGATGTGATGAAAGAAGAAATGGTAGCTGCGATAGTACTGCTTGAGGCGGCACTAGTTGTTTGTGTAGAGGAAATGGAAATAGATGAAGTGAACGGTAGACAAAAAGGAAATCAAAAAGGAAGAAATGGAGATGTTGGTGAATGAGAGAATGAAGTAATCTCAATAGTAGATGTTTGGGAATAATTTTTGTTCGGTGGGATTGAAGTCCAAATTCAAATGGCAAGATGCCAAATTTTTCACTTTGGAACCGAGTTAAAACACCAGTTCCTTGAAAAATAGAAGTTATTCTTCCTTCATTATCTTCAGATGATTCATGCTTTTCTGCTTAAATGGAGATGTCTTCCAATTTCTTTATCAAAAGTGTAATTTCTGGTGATTCTGGAGTATAATCCACAGGGATTACCTCAAGAAGTATTCTAGGAGACTTAGGAGGTGATTATACAACTCCTGATATCAAAGTAGGAGATTCTGGAGAGAATATGGAAGTTGTAGGAGATTTGGAAGGGAAATGACTCTTGGAATGACCTTTTGTTTTTGGATTGGAATTAATTTCCATTCATACTCAACATGCCCTCCTTCTAGCACCAAAAAGTGTTGAGGCCTCGAAAATCACTACTTCAACATAGGGGGAAAACCACTCTATCCAGACCTTAAGACAACTCCTTTTCCGTTTAAGTAGTGGTTCTGAATGGGGATAACGGGACCAATTTCCCAATGAAATATGATTGAATGAATGTGTAATTCTTATAGCAAAGTGAAATGGATGGATTTGCAGTAATGAAATAAATGTGAAAATAATTGCAATACTCTACTCTATAACCTGAGATTATTTAACTTTTATCTAGATGTGATCTCTAATGATTTTCCTTAATAAATGACAATATAGATTGCTCAAACATCTCTGGAAATGAAACTATTTCAAGATGATTATGTTGATTAAATAATTAATCAAAATAATGTGTAAACTTATATCCTATTTAGAATATCACAACAAATTGCTTAACATGTATAAAAATATCAATGGCAGCATGATCAATAGTGAATACATGTAACATTGTTCTTTAAATATCAAGTAATGAGAAATTTGAAAAGATAAATTTATAATTTACTTGTGAACAAAACAAAGTTACAATGGTAGAAATACCAGATATACTTCACTCAGATCATAAAATAAATAGCAACAGTTTATTCCTATCCACAAAGATGATTCCAGGAGTACAGTAATGCAACTTCCCAAAATTCTTTATGAAAATTCTTAAACAATGTTCAAGTTGTTTTATTGAGAAAAGGATGAAAGTACAAGAGCGCAATCTTTCATAAGCCTTTCTTCATAAAATTCAGGACCTTTATTTAATACAACAAGTAAGCTTAAATAACATAAAACAACTCTAATCTATTGTGCAGAGTGTTGAGGGTATTAAAAAGATCCCTTCCACAATGCTTAAAGGAAAACAATATTTTGGTAGAAGTTTGTGAAAAGGTTTTGTTGTCATCATTAGCTTCATTTGTTCCATCAAATTCTTCGGATGTTTGTCTATCTGTTTGAAGTGATTTGCTACTGATCAAAACAAATGTGTTTCTCTGTAATGAACCTGAACATGACAAACAAGAATCGCTAAGATGGAAATAAATGAGAATGATAAATGAGTTTTATTCGAAACAAATCACTTTTGTAGGAAATCAGGAAAACGTAGAGCACAATAAATCCTACACAGACATCATGGAGAGGAATGCTGAGTGAGGAGGTGGAGCTTTATGACTTATCCAAAATCAGAGTTTTGGGGAAGGACTTCGGCACAATCACAATCCATATAGTGCCAAAAAAATGTTGAGGCCATTCTTCTAGCGCCAAAAAGTGTTGAGGCCTCGAAAATCGTTGCTTCAACACAGGGGGAAAACAACCCGGTCCGGACCTTAAGACAAGCCATTTTCTGTTTAAGTAGTGGCTCTGACTATGGATAATGGGAACAGTTTCCCAATGAAAGATGATTGAATGAATGTGTAATGATTATAGTGAAGTGAAATGGATGGATTTGTAGTAATGAATTCAATGGAAAAATAATTTCATTATTATACTCTATAACCCAGGATTGTTTAAATTTTATCTAGATGCGATCTATAATGATTTTCCATAGTAAATGACAATATAGATTGCTCAAACACCAATGGAAATGAAACTATTTCAAGATGATTAGTTTCATTAAATAGTTAATCAAAATAATGTGTAAACTCATATCACATTTAGAATATCACAACAAATTGCTTAACATGTATAAAAATATCAATGGCATCATGATCAATAGTGAATACATGTAACATTGTTCTTTAAATATCAAGTAATGAGCAATTTGAAAAGATAAATTTACTATTTACTTATGAAAAAAATAGAAGTACAATGATAGAAATACCAGATATAGACTCATCTCATAAAAGAAATAATAGTATTTTATTCCTTTCCACAAAGATGATTCCAAGAGTAGAGTAATGCAACTTCTCAAAATTCTTTATGAAAATTCCTAAACAATGTTCTAGTCGTTCTATTGAGAAAAGGATGAAAGTACAGTAGTGGAGGCTTTCGTAAGCCTTTCTTAATAAAATTTAGGACCTTTATTTGATACAACAAGTAAGATTAAATAGAAAAAAAACAACTCTAATCTATTGTGCAGAGTGTTGAGTGCATTAAACAGATCCCTTCCACAAGTGTTGGCTTGATGGGCCCTGACCCAGGTTCAACATTAGTCAGCCAAGAAAATCCCTCCACTACTGGCGCTTTTGGCATCATCTCGTGGAGTGGGGACTAAAGTCTCACCTGAAGCAGTATGGGGGCATGCACAAACCTAGTTTCCACACCCTGAGATGCTTGTGATGTCGGTTTTACACTTTAACTCTGCCTTCGCACAGGTCGATAAGCCTTTAGGGCTTATCAAAGTACTTCTTTATTAGTCTTTTAGAACCTCCACGAAGGTCTGTGATCATCCTTCGCGTAACCCTAACAAGTGATTCAGGTACTTACGCGCCTCTGTAACTACTTTGTTGTATAGTTTACCGAATTATCTTAAGTGTTCGTGAACTCTACCATGCAATTAAGATTATGTTTGTGTAAACATATATCTCTACTTACGTTCATATAACAGAGGAAAACATATAGATTCTCACATTAAATTAACAATAACACATAAACCCAGTGCTTAACATAACATAATTGCATGCAATTGACAGAAGTAAAATACACAGTGATTTCAAAATAATTCTCTTTATTAATGACTCAGATTTCCAGTACAAAATCTAACTGCCCTATGCACACTTAGCTGCAGAGCCTCTTTCCTACTATAAGAATCTCGCTCTTAGTTCTTCCCATACTCATTAATGACTTGAACTACCACTATTCTATAAAAACTCTTCTAACGCTTATTTTTATACAATCCCATGGTCCGCGGACCAAGGGCAGATCTCATCAAGCCGACACAACCTATCTAAACTAAGGGCGGAAACCCTTTTTGACTCTTGATATCTTCGTGCTCCATGACCACAAAATGGAATTTACATTCCTTTATACAAAATTCAGGCTTTTTGCCCCAAAACTTGGGCTTTTAACCCAAAAATTAACCCCAGGGGACCCATTCCCAATAGGCCCCCAACACAAAAATTGTGACTCACCCTTGAGTCACTTGGCTAGCATGGAGATGTGGTCGCGAAGGCCTCCTAGCTCCACTTGGACTACTGCAACTTTGGCAGTGCACTGTGTTGCTCCCTGCTTCATCTCCTTGACCAACTACTCCATCACTATCCCTGCAATATCGGATTGCCTCTTTTATTGAGTCACCTACAGACTAGTGACATTGCCTCTAATAGTGGGCGTGATCAAATATGCCTCATCCAAGAAAGGCTTAAAGCAAGCCTTTAGCACTGCTTCCTTGTGTTGAACTATGTCCACCTTCAGGGCCTTTGCCTCCTGCAGCTTTGCTAACCTTTGTGTGATGGCAACGTTGCATGCCGTCGCTTTAACTTTATCATATCATTGTTGCAGCTCCCACTTCTCCATTTATAGCCTCTTTACATTGGGGTCTTCTTACAGGCTAGTGAATACTTCAAGCGACTACTCGAAGAGCGCAGTACAATCCTTTATTGCGTTGTCCACTGCTGCCACGATGTCTTTCACAGCTATCTCATGTTTCTCTCTGACTTTTGGCGGAGTTGAAGGTTGGGCCTCTTAGTGTCAGTCTTTTCAGCCTTCCTACAGTGATCAAATATGCTCTTACAAAGTGATTTTAGAGTGTCAAGGTCAAATTTTGTCATTTCAGTGAGTCTTCAAGCAAAATTTGGTCACTAGGCATTAGGTCTAGGGTTTGCCCAAATGTCAATCCATGTCATCATTCAGCTGAGTGTATCATCATTCAGAGGGTTGTCATTATCATCTCAGTGTCTAATGAGTCATTTCACACCTTGTCCATGCTTGAGTTGCCACCCAGGCAAGGTCATTTCCCTCTCCTAGGGTTTTGAAGGAAATTTCTCTTGGATGGTCAAATCACCGGTAAAACTTGTTTCCTGATGTTCATACACCTTCCCCTATCCTTAAAGTACCTTATCAAACACTTCCCATCCCTTAGATCCGCCAAATTCCTCATTTTTGCGCAAACCCTAGTTTCTAGCTACAACTTGGCAATTTTCTAGGTTGGACCTGTGTTTTGCCCTTTTCGACCCCTTCCCCTCACTCAATCTCTGAGATTCCACTTTCCCCTGCTTCCTAACATCCCTCCCCACTCCCAAAAATTTCCCCAAGAATTTAGAAGCCCCCTATCCCCTTCATTTCCCTCCATTTCGACAAAATCCCTTGTTTCACACATCGGGACAACTTGCACTCAAATGATGTTTCAGAGCAGTCAAAGATGCATTTTGGAAAACTGAGAGAGGTTTTTTTCCACAATATGCCAAGGAAGAAAAACCTCCTTCACTTTTTTCACAGGTGTCATGGTTTGAGAGAAATGTCAAAAATACCGGCGAGAACGAAGGTGCTCCAAGGACGGTTGGCCAAAGCACAAAAACGAAGGAAAATGCCCGATCCACTCCAAATTTTGGCCAAAGCCTCTTTGAATGAGCATGGTACTTGATTGGGGACTCCCAGCCCAAATTTCAAGAAATTTGGAGAAAATTTTGTCATTTGTGAATTTTTTGTGCAATTTACAGGTTTTGGCCATTGGAATGGTCTCACCCCGGGTGAGACCATTTCGGAGGACTGCTCGGAATTTTGAAAACTTGGCATTTTTGGAAAGGGCATGCAAAAAGAAAAATTACCAATGCTTGGGAGAAGCCTGGTTTTGAGTTTTGAGCCTCCAAAAGCTCAAAATACATCAAAAAAATGACTTTCTGCCCACTTTTTGAGTTGCAGAAAGTGACCTTGGGAGAAATGGTTTTTGAGGGGTCAAATCAACACTAAATTCAGAAATTCCACTTGGGATGGAAAGTAGACAGGCCAAGCTTTCCAATGAGCCATCTTGCACCTGATTTGGACCAGTGGAACCCACTCAAAAACAGATGTGAAGGGGCGCGACCAGAACTTCCAGATTTGCCAGAATTCACATTTTTGGTCAAAAAACACTGTTTTGACTATGGTTGACTATTATTACTTGTAGATGATGGATAAATGTAATATTTTCATGGCACTTTGGTAGATTTTATCTTTCTTTACCCTTCTAGAAGCTTCCATGATGTAAAAAGTGAAAAATTAATGCATGGATGAGTTAGCTAAGTAATAGAGGCAAGTTGTTTGGCTGCCTATTTTCTAGTTCTTAGTTTAGAATTTGTTCAAACTGCTCCTAGAAAGCTGAGCTCGACCCCTAGAGGTGGGGAAAGGAGTTAGATGGTCTAGATGGTCTATATTATGCTCTCTCCTTCTCATTTTGATGGTTGGACTCTTGTGTAAGGAAGCTTTATTGTATATTGTGCATCTATTTCTACAATTGAAGGCAAGGAAAGCCAGGGTTTTACAGACATCTTTGAGGATTCTTGTGGATCTGATTGTTGATGGTGTGTTCTCTACATGTTCTTGTAAGTTTTTTTATGTGTTTCACATCTCTCTTATGCTTCTAAATTGGACAGATGAAGTGGTAAAGTTTGAACTCATGTTTTGACATGCTCAGCTTTTTAGTTTGTTCAATTTTAATGTTTTCTACTGTCTAGAGAGGATTCGAATTGTGTGTTTGCCCTCTTTAGCTTCTCCTCTATCATCTCTGATCATCCATATCATATTAAGGCATCAGCACTCATTCCTACCTTGCCCCTTAGATCCCCCTGTGAAAACTGTGCTCAATCCCCGCACCTTGAATTGCACTTCCACCAATTGCCACCAAAAACCCCAAAAAATCATTAAATCAACCCCCTTATCAATTTACTAGCCTAAAATATTTATTATTAATTGGTCAGCCTAATCATATTGAAAGATCTATCGAATCTGATCCGAGAGAGCCTTCTCATACCTCGTAGGGCTAGCTACGAGGTGAAATGGTTTGATGTAGCCTTGAGAGTTTGTCTATCTCAGCCTAGGTGAATTCCAACCGCTAACAGGGCCTTCAACTGCAGTTCTGCAATCTTGAAGTTCAGGTCAAATTGAACCCTCTCCAACTCTATTCTTGTGTCATGCATGCCATCAATGATCTTTCAAATCTGCACATCTACTAGCTCATCATTGGGAATGTCTAGCTCTGAGACAGACCTGCATGCCTCAGCCACTACCTTGCTTGTGCGCTCATTATTATCTATGATGGCTTGAATGAGGTCAATAGCAGAATCTCTTTGTATAGCCATTTGAGCATTGTTGACTTTCTACTCACTAATTACCTGTAACACACGCTCTTCATGGGCCCAAAGTTCCTTGATCATGCCATCTTGCAAAATGTGAAGCACCTCACTGGGAAGCGTGGCCTAATTGAACCCAACTTCTTTGAGGGCATTGACAGTAGGCCTATCAGCTTTGGTCTTTGTCATTAGTGCTCCCTCCAGTAGCACTATTACCCAGGGATCTAGTGTGTGCACCATCCCTGCTACTTCTGATGTGCCAGGTTCCAAACTAGTTAACGATGTGTTGCTTCGTCCCATGCTGGTCTGTACCTATGATTCTTGGATCTGCAGCTCACATAGACCCATCTGAATGGCACCTAAGGCCTCCTGCGGTAGTAGCTCAAACTGCTGCAGAAGTTCTGCAGTGGCATCCCTTACTGTATCATCGATATCATTTGAATCACCTCCTGTTAAGGTGATCAGATCAAGAGATGTCTTTCTGGCCTTAGAATTCTTTCACAACCCTACCTTCTCTGGATCTCTATTATGCTTAATGTGGAAATCAGTAGTCTGTGGGTCTGCTACACCCTAGTCTAACTGCTAGTCCTCCTCCTCTGTCTCTGGGGAAGGTGAATTTTTACTCCTGTTAGAGTCATGTTACTCTTCTTCTGCCTGTCCTCCCATTTTCTTCGCAGCAGTGCACTCTAACGTGGCCTTGTCATTAGCCTCCATTTTTCTCTTCACAGCTAGTTGTTCCATCTTTAGCTTGCCCTCTTCCTTTTTTCGTTGTTCTGTAGACTTGCTAGACCCAACTGTCAAGTCCAAGGTAGTGCGCCAATCTATTGGCCAGCATTTGAGGACTGTTGTAATTACATCATCTATGGACAGGTATGGCAGGTCATACCATTTCTACTCATGATCCTTTTGCACGTGTATCAAGACATGGTGGAAGTCGGCCTTGACCTCCACATACTCTTGCAGCTTATCAAAAATGATTGGTGATAGTCGCATTTTGTATTTTTGGCCATATGGATACTCATCTCCATCAAGATCGAAAAGATCTTGCTGTCCTTGACCCTTCGAGGGTCCTTTGTAGCCCATAGCAAAGCGAACTTCACTTCTTCGTGTAGGTATGAGGCGACCAGAGGAAACTGGCTATCCTCTGGTAACTCCCACATGACCAACACTATGGACAACAACAGCCATGCATAGTGGAATGTTTTACTGTGATCCTGCGCCTCTCTGTAGTTCGCTAGGAACTCACCATAGAGGTAGTGATCCCAGTTAAATTGTATGCCCTCCACACACTGGGCCGCTAAGGCTACTACTAGTGCTGGCACTTTGTCTACACGACACTTCTGCATAATCTTTCCTACCAAGATTTATGTTGCTACTTTGACCGCGGGCTTAGTTATACTTGTGATGGCGTAGCCGGGTGGCTTCTTAGTGAGTTTGAATTTGTCCTTCATTGCTTCAGTGAGGTCGTGCTCACCTGTCTTTTCGCCAAACTCCATGGCCGTATTTTCTCCCGAGTGCAGTAGCCGAGTGATCCTATGGATCATCATGTTAGTGATGGGTATCGACTCTTCTAGCCACAAACACCCATCGTGTGCTAAGCACAACAATTTCTTGATCACTACCATGGTTATGGGTTTGTGGTTGTAATCTGGTACCCATAGCATGTTTAACAGACCCGCCTTATCCACCACTTTTACCCACTTCCTTTTCTCCAATATAGTCACACCAGAGTCATTGTAGAAGACAAGGTGCATGAGTTGATCTGTCGCTAAATGGGGAAAGTGTTCTGTATTAGCCAAATCCCAGCCCTCCAATTTTAAAAGGGGGATGTGCCACAAGCACAGTCCTTCAAAGAGGATTTGGTTCGATAGTAAGGGTGTGTGCAGTGTGACCTTACTTTCATCAATATCCTTCAGAACCTTTGTCCTTCCTCTATGCGGAGGAATGTACTCGGGAAGTTTAGAAATGAGGTTAGAACCCTACACATCAATGTCCTCCTCCACCATATCAATTTCATTCACATCCACATGGACTTCTTCAACATTAACTTCAGGCTCTAGGTCTATCACCTTGCCCTTCTCCTCTGCGGTGGGCTTTCCCATCTGTGGGTGCTTTCCGGGTGATGCGCGCACTGACTATTGCACTTTCTACTTAACTTTCTTTGCTTTTGGACACTCCTTGGTCGGCGTAGGCCTCAGCCTAGGTGTCCTTGATGATTTGGGCACTTCTGCCAGTACTTCGACGCTTTCAACTTCCGAGGCAGCTCCCTCAGCTTCCCTTACTACCTCCGAGGTAGTCCCTTCAGCTGCCATTGCTTCTCCTGTACTCACGATTTCTGGGGATGCCAACATAATGCTAGATAACAACTCCTATGTCTCGATTGGAAATTTCTCAAACACTAAACTCGCTATCAGAGATTCAAATATCTTAGGGTTCATCGCGTCTAAGAGCTTAATACCTCAATTCTCAAAATGCCAAGTGTTTCTCGTTAGGCAGCCACCTGTAATTTATAGGCATTTTCGAATTCAGATCCGACTGTTCCCCCAAAATTTGTAAATAAATGCTGGATTGGCGGAATATTTTCACAAATCTTTCCCTTAAATTTAAACTTAAATACCCCCCCCCCCCCTGCTCCATTTGGTTTTCTTCCCACTCTCAAGTCATGAACGGCGACCATAACAGTCACTTTCCGACTACCCTACATGGTCCCTTCTTGGATCGCACATCTCCCCAACCCAGGCAATGTAGTTTATAGTCCCGCACCTCCTTCCAGCTACCTGGAGCGCTAAGACTGTGTTGCTATCTTGTAGTCATCTAGCTAGATCACCGATGTATCACAACTGTGCAAAGTTATTACATGGATGGTTATGCCTTTTCCGTTCTCGGGATGGACTATGGAGATTGGATCGAAGACAGCTGAAGAACATGCAATAAATGGGATGGAGTGGCTCGTGCCACAGCACGGGTTTTCTCAAATGCCTAGACAGCAATTCTAGTTTCTCTAGATAATGTTGGCTTGTAGAATCTCCGAGCTTAAAATTTTAAATGCGCTGCTATCTGGGTCAGGAAACATATAAACCACAATCCCATACAAATGATTAAAAAAAGCGTTGGTGTCATCTATCAATGTTGGCATGGGTACATTGCTTGGTTTCTCAAACTGCGTGGAGACCATATCACCAAATAAACTCAAATGAGCTGTGACAATGCTACATCTTTGGACGCTGTCACCATGACATATGTCTCAAATATGAAGGCAGGCGTGGTTGATGAAGTAAAGATTTTTGTGTTTCATCCCCATGTTGGACTGCAGGCAAAATATTGTGTTGTCATTGTTTTTAAATTAAATTCTGCCTAGTAATCATGGTGATAGACCGCAGCTGGCAAGATATATAGTTGACATATACTTTGCACTATTCAAGGTGCTGATTTCCGTGGATGATGAAGCCGATGTTATCGTAGAGCAAGAGAGGTGAGGTGGTTTCTGAATAGGAATTAAGGCTAAGATCATGACAACTGGAAAGGGAGATTATAAAGTAATGCTTTTCGGCTACAGGTCATTCAGGGAGATGTTCTCAAACGTGAACCGCCTTATATTGATGCGTGTGTGGCAAATATTCATTATTAAATATCTTCTTCGTTTACATTTAAATTGTTATCATACAGGCCAATTTTAAATGCGCTGCTATCAGGTTCCAAAGGGAGTTTGCTATGAGACTTGTTGCAAATCCAGAAGACAATCTGTATTTCCGGTTTTGAGTGAATACTTTCAGGCTTCCTCCTCGATTATATGTATTGAACCTTGTAATCCTCTGCCCCTCAATTAGTTTCAAGGAATGGGATGTTCAACCAGGAAATGAGTTCGAGTGTATTTAAATACTGCAAAGCCATACACAGGATGCCCAGATGATTCAGTAGCACCCTCATCGTGACATTTTGGTCTCTGCTAGTTATGATAATTCTATCATGGTTTGAGCGCAGAGGAATGTTGTCAAAGGCATGGGAGTTGTGCATGGCGATGAACATACTCCCACAGAAAGTAATAACCGCCCTTCTCTAGATGTGGTAATTTCAGATTGTGGGAAGATCCCAGAAGGGTCATAGGATGGAATAGCTAATTTTTCAAAGATGAAGATTGATATCCAGACTGGCCAGCTGATTTTGATGAGAAATTTGCAGAATTTCATGGTGGATGAATGCAGTAGATTCTGCGAAATGTTTTGGGAATAAGAAATTACAAAAAGGCATTGCGCTATCTTGACATTTGATGGGAGAAAAAAGGCCGTGATGAAATTGATATAAATCATGAAGTGCGCTACCTGATTCGAGATCTGGTGATGCATATGCATGAACAGGAGCAAGACCTAAAAGAATAACCTTATTAGTTCTCTTACCAACATATCGGTCCCTGGAGCAGCAGTAACTGTTTGAACCAATAGAACGACATATGAATAAAAGTTGCATCACCAAATGTTGAATAGATCACTGTATAGGGCCTTCTATTGTTTCTGTCTGTTGCTTGTCATTATAATGCATGTTGGGTTTTCATTAGTGGCTGTTGAAAGACATGACATGAAGACAGTCATCAATTACAACTACAGGATACCAATCATATTCATAAGCAGAGCTATGATTTTATGGTGTTCGATCTTCTTTAAAATGATGATGATGATGGATCAATGATAATGCGGCAGTACAGAACATCATTACAACACCTATACTACAACTGCAATAAAATTAAGTGAAAGTTATGTTTTGCAAGAACCTGTATCAGCCCTAGTGTCATGCAGAAGATGGTAATGTTGTAAGAAGGTGTTTCAGATCGAGTTGGAAGACTGAGGAAAGAGAGCTGGGACTAAATGCTAAACTAGTAAACTATGTTCCAGCCAAAGTATCTCCAGAAAGCAGAGGAATCCGGGCATGCTGTTTGAGTTTGTTTTTAGGAAAGGCTATTGACATTAAAGCCTGGCAGCTAAACAGGATTATTTGCAAATTGTTGTTCATTTGTTGGAATGAGGAGATCATTAATAAATGTAGCACAGTGTTAGCAGAAAACTAGTGAGGAGGACTGTGTTTTTAAATCACACAGCAGTTTCGTAGCGCGCTACGAAACTGCTGTAGGTGATGATTTAAAGCGCAGGGCAGCTAGTGTGATACTGTGAGCAGCTAGTTTGACACGGTGAGCGGGAGTTGAGGAAGAGGAACAGCTGTCTATCAAATACCACCTACAGCACATCAGAAACCTGGCATCATTCCATACTTGGGGTTATTAAAAGATTTGGGAGCAGGCTGCTATATTTTAGGAGAATGTTGGGAGACAGAAACCGATAAATAGGAGCACACCTTCTGGTAATTAAATGAGCCATCAGCGCTTTCAAGCATCCCAAGTCAGCATTCATCGCATCTGTAAGCTCAACCATCTCAGCCTAACAGAAAGAGGACACGTGGTAGCATTCAAGAAAGCATCAATGCACACGAGGAGAATGGAAGTAGTATTTTAGTTTGATTAGGATTGTGTGTAATTATAGTTCAGCATGATTGTAATTAATGCATTAGTTAGAAGCATGTAGGAGTAGTTAATAGGGCATTCGAGCTCATTCTAGAGAGGAGGAATGTATTCCTATATATGGTGAAAACTAGGATGTAATAGGGGTTGGATATTTTATAGAAAAACAGAGTTGTTTTGGGCCATTGTAAGACCTTTTTGACAGTAATAGTAAAACAGTGTTATTCTCTTCTCAAGATTCTCGATGGATTGTCATGTTCAAATATAATGATGGTGTTTTATACTTTATGTTCTTTTATAGTCTTGTTGTAATGCAATCACTCAGAATTCATAATCATATGCTCTGACTTCCTGTGTATTCAGCAAGCTATGTTTTGGTGGGATATGTTTGACATGTAATGCAAAGAGCCTTGATTTCCATGAGATGACCATGTTTTCCTTGTTTACTTAATATAATAGACTCCATAGCCCAATGAGAACCAGTTTGATGTGTTTCCAACCAGCTTTGCTTTCATGATTAAATAAAGAGGTAGCCATCTATTGTTTGAAGGATTTTATTAGGAGTTTGTGAGAGAGCCCTCTCTGATCAAAGAGGCTAATCTTTGGTCTAAAGATTGGTTGAAATAGTTACATGAAATCTCGCTTGGTTGCAGCCCTCAGTAGTGATTTTGTGATAACATTTTGGTGCGTCTGCCGGGAGCTTAAGATTGAATTTCTGAAGGTAGCAGGAGTTCAAATGATTTTCAAGGCTGCAAAACTACCTTGGCGACTCCATTGTTGAAGAATTCAAAGTTATATATTCATGGTGATTCCACTGGAGTTATGAAAGACCCAGAAGCTGCTCTTCTTTGTTCAAGGTATGCATGCATAGATTTCTCAGGAATTCATGGTTTCCCAAATTATTTTCCCAAGGATGCATACTTTCTAAGGAATGGTCCAAAATTCAACGGGGAGGATTTAAGTTTAACCTTGAATCATATATCAGATTTTTGTGAATTTACACAGCTTCTTAGAGTTAAACATGAGGATGTTTGCATTATGTTATTCTATGATTCACTTCAAGGGAAATGCAAACAGTGGGTTGAATGCTTGCCTGCCGAATCCATTAAGTCATTTCAAGACCTTTGGCTCATGTTTTTGGAGGAATGGACAGATAGGACAGAGGAGGTGGCAGACTCTCCCTCAGTTGAAGGTTTTAAACAATGGAATAATGATCACAATAAAGAAGAAACAAATGAATCTTTTTCTTTGTCCTTATCCTCATATCTGAAATCCTTTGACTGCAAGTCAGAGGATAAGATGAAATTTTTTGATGAATTTGCCAAAGATATTGAGAAAGAAATTGAAGGTTTAGAAGGACAAATTCAGGCATACAGTTTTCATGATCATGATTATTATTCTCAAAAGTTTTCTGTGACAGAGCGCAAGGAGACTATGCTGCTTCCATTCTCTTTCATGATTGAGGAACTGAACACTGTGATTGAAGATCAGTTTGCACAGCTGGAAAGTTTCAAGGAAGGACAAGCTGATCATGTGTTTTGGGACCCTATAGCTGATTACATGGAAGAGTTTTACTCTCCAGTGTTTCAGTTTTCATATGAAGATCAGAGACTATTTCAGTGGCAGCGGTCTTTACACTATCACATTGGATCTGAAATCCGATACAGTCAGAGACAATTTCAGTGGCAGCGGTCATCACACTATCACATTGGCCCTGAACTCCGGGACAGTCAAAGAAATCAAATATCAGATGAGGCTAATGATTGGCTGCATTGGAAGTTTCATATTGATTGAGCTGAGGAAAGTTTGAATGGTTAGGGTAGGTAGGTAGAGGTAATTGCAAATAAGCTCAAGTTCAACTGAGCATTTTTCAGTAGGTATAGCTCTTATTCTCCTACAGTCATGCTTGTCAAGAAAATTTCAGTTTGTCAAAATAGATAAGGCACTGGAGCTGCATGTTCTTAGTGCACCACAGGGGCACACTATCCCAAGTGGAGCCACTGTTATCACTGAAAACGCTGTTGTCAAAATTTTTTAGTCTAGCTTAAAGTCAGGGTGTTTTCGCAGCGCCTGAATTCTGTTTAGCAGTTTCGCAGCGCCAGGATTCTTTTTAGCAGTTTCGCAGCACTACCTGTTTGAGTGGTTTCGTAGCGTGCTACGAAACTGGGGATTTGTTTGAGTTTTCAGTGGAGGCCTGAATCATAGCATGTCTATTGTACACTGACTGCAACTGCTGTGGATGAGGTTGATGTGCTTAAAGGTCTAATGATGACTAAAGGATATAACTCTGGTGTTGTTGCATATGATACTCTGATCTGTGGATTTTGCAAAATGGCCAGAGCAATCTGAAGAGCTATTAGGGTTGATTGTCGATTCTCTCAAGGCATTTGATGGTGTAGTTCCTCACGGTGGCCAAAGAGCATCGCACGGTAACATTCCTTCATACCAGCTACATAAACAACATAGGAGTCAAGTTGTTGTTTCAAATCTTTGGAATTGAGAAATATGGGAATGGATGTCGGTGATTTTTCCTCCATAATCATAGTTGGAGTATGCGTAAGGGAAAAGAAGGTTCCTTCTGCTGCCAAGAAGTACATCCTGGATTGGCTGAGGGAATTTGGTGAATTTGAGATCATAATATTTGGAGACATCATCATTCTTGAAGAAACAACGATGAAGTGGTCAATTTGTGATTGTTTTTTATTAAACCAGCTACCCTTTTGAAAAAGTTGAAGCTTATGCTACTCTTTGAAAGCCTTTCCTTCTGAATGAGCTTAGATCTTAAACATCCTCTCCATGATAGTCGAAAGGTATATGAGCGCCTTCAAAAATTTGGCATTCACACTCCAAGTTATACACTTGTGAACAGGGATTACCCCTATCAAGAGCTGGACTAATTTGTGGAGCAAGGGATTTTGTTCAAGACCATGGAAAGTGAATTATGAAGCTTTTTGTGAAAAAATCAGTTCATGGAGATGATCACAGTGTTATGATTTACTACCCAAGTTCTGCTGGTGGAGGAATGAAAAGCTACTTCAAAAGGTTGCAAATCATGCTCCAGAATAATGATACAACTGTGCAAAGTTATTACATGGATGGTTATGCCTTTTCCGTTCTCGGGATGGACTATGGAGATTGGATCGAAGACAGCTGAAGAACATGCAATAAATGGGATGGAGTGGCTCGTGCCACAGCACGGGTTTTCTCAAATGCCTAGACAGCAATTCTAGTTTCTCTAGATAATGTTGGCTTGTAGAATCTCCGAGCTTAAAATTTTAAATGCGCTGCTATCTGGGTCAGGAAACATATAAACCACAATCCCATACAAATGATTAAAAAAGCGTTGGTGTCATCTATCAATGTTGGCATGGGTACATTGCTTGGTTTCTCAAACTGCGTGGAGAACATATCACCAAATAAACTCAAATGAGCTGTGACAATGCTACACCTTTGGACGCTGTCACCATGACATATGTCTCAAATATGAAGGCAGGCGTGGTTGATGAAGTAAAGATTTTTGTGTTTCGTCCCCATGTTGGACTGCGGGCAAAATATTGTGTTGTCATTGTTTTTAAATTAAATTCTGCCTAGTAATCATGGTGATAGACCGCAGCTGGCAAGATATATAGTTGACATATACTTTGCACTATTCAAGGTGCTGATTTCCGTGGATGATGAAGCCGATGTTATCGTAGAGCAAGAGAGGTGAGGTGGTTTCTGAATAGGAATTAAGGCTAAGATCATGACAACTGGAAAGGGAGATTATAAAGTAATGCTTTTCGGCTACAGGTCATTCAGGGAGATGTTCTCAAACGTGAACCGCCTTATATTGATGCGTGTGTGGCAAATATTCATTATTAAATATCTTCTTCGTTTACATTTAAATTGTTATCATACAGGCCAATTTTAAATGCGCTGCTATCAAGTTCCAAAGGGAGTTTGCTATGAGACTTGTTGCAAATCCAGAAGACAATCTGTATTTCCGGTTTTGAGTGAATACTTTCAGGCTTCCTCCTCGATTATATGTATTGAACCTTGTAATCCTCTGCCCCTCAATTAGTTTCAAGGAATGGGATGTTCAACCAGGAAATGAGTTCGAGTGTATTTAAATACTGCAAAGCCATACACAGGATGCCCAGATGATTCAGTAGCACCCTCATCGTGACATTTTGGTCTCTGCTAGTTATGATAATTCTATCAAGGTTTGAGCGCAGAGGAATGTTGTCAAAGGCATGGGAGTTGTGCATGGCGATGAACATACTCCCACAGAAAGTAATAACCGCCCTTCTCTAGATGTGGTAATTTCAGATTGTGGGAAGATCCCAGAAGGGTCAGAGGATGGAATAGCTAATTTTTCAAAGATGAAGATTGATATCCAGACTGGCCAGCTGATCTTGATGAGAAATTTGCAGAATTTCATGGTGGATGAATGCAGTAGATTCTGCGAAATGTTTTGGGAATAAGAAATTACAAAAAGGCATTGCGCTATCTTGACATTTGATGGGAGAAAAAAGGCCGTGATGAAATTGATATAAATCATGAAGTGCGCTACCTGATTCGAGATCTGGTGATGCATATGCATGAACAGGAGCAAGACCTAAAAGAATAACCTTATTAGTTCTCTTACCAACATATCGGTCCCTGGAGCAGCAGTAACTGTTTGAACCAATAGAACGACATATGAATAAAAGTTGCATCACCAAATGTTGAATAGATTACTGTATAGGGCCTTCTATTGTTTCTGTCTGTTGCTTGTCATTATAATGCATGTTGGGTTTTCATTAGTGGCTGTTGAAAGACATGACATGAAGACAGTCATCAATTACAACTACAGGATACCAATCATATTCATAAGCAGAGCTATGATTTTATGGTGTTCGATCTTCTTTAAAATGATGATGATGATGGATCAATGATAATGCGGTAGTACAGAACATCATTACAACACCTATACTACAACTGCAATAAAATTAAGTGAAAGTTATGTTTTGCAAGAATCTGTATCAGCCCTAGTGTCATGCAGAAGATGGTAATGTTGTAAGAAGGTGTTTCAGATCGAGTTGGAAGACTGAGGAAAGAGAGCTGGGACTAAATGCTAAACTAGTAAACTATGTTCCAGCCAAAGTATCTCCAGAAAGCAGAGGAATCCGGGCATGCTGTTTGAGTTTGTTTTTAGGAAAAGCTATTGACATTAAAGCCTGGCAGCTAAACAGGATTATTTGCAAATTGTTGTTCATTTGTTGGAATGAGGAGATCATTAATAAATGTAGCACAGTGTTAGCAGAAAACTAGTGAGGAGGACTGTGTTTTTAAATCACACAGCAGTTTCGTAACGCGCTACGAAACTGCTGTAGGTGATGATTTAAAGCGCAGGGCAGCTAGTGTGATACTGTGAGCAGCTAGTTTGACACGGTGAGTGGGAGTTGAGGAAGAGGAACAACTGTCTATCAAATACCACCTACAGCACATCAGAAACCTGGCATCATTCCATACTTGGGGTTATTAAAAGATTTGGGAGCAGGCTGCTATATTTTAGGAGAATGTTGGGAGACAGAAACCGATAAATAGGAGCACACCTTCTGGTAATTAAATGAGCCATCAGCGCTTTCAAGCATCCCAAGTCAGCATTCATCGCATCTGTAAGCTCAACCATCTCAGCCTAACAGAAAGAGGACACGTGGTAGCATTCAAGAAAGCATCAATGCACACGAGGAGAATGGAAGTAGTATTTTAGTTTGATTAGGATTGTGTGTAATTATAGTTCAGCATGATTGTAATTAATGCATTAGTTAGAAGCATGTAGGAGTAGTTAATAGGGCATTCGAGCTCATTCTAGAGAGGAGGAATGTATTCCTATATATGGTGAAAACTAGGATGTAATAGGGGTTGGATATTTTATAGAAAAACAGAGTTGTTTTGGGCCATTGTAAGACCTTTTTGACAGTAATAGTAAAACAGTGTTATTCTCTTCTCAAGATTCTCGATGGATTGTCATGTTCAAATATAATGATGGTGTTTTATACTTTATGTTCTTTTATAGTCTTGTTGTAATGCAATCACTCAGAATTCATAATCATATGCTCTGACTTCCTGTGTATTCAGCAAGCTATGTTTTGGTGGGATATGTTTGACATGTAATGCAAAGAGCCTTGATTTCCATGAGATGACCATGTTTTCCTTGTTTACTTAATATAATAGACTCCATAGCCCAATGAGAACCAGTTTGATGTGTTTCCAACCAGCTTTGCTTTCATGATTAAATAAAGAGTTAGCCATCTATTGTTTGAAGGATTTTATTAGGAGTTTGTGAGAGAGCCCTCTCTGATCAAAGAGGCTAATCTTTGGTCTAAAGATTGGTTGAAATAGTTACATGAAATCTCGCTTGGTTGCAGCCCTCAGTAGTGATTTTGTGATAACATTTTGGTGCGTCTGCCGGGAGCTTAAGATTGAATTTCTGAAGGTAGCAGGAGTTCAAATGATTTTCAAGGCTGCAGAACTACCTTGGCGACTCCACACATCAAAGAACAAATTAGAAGGTGACTCCACTGCTAGAAGATCAGTAGCTTGATGAAGTTTCAAGATGGATTCCACTGCAAGAAAGAATGCCAGGTATGCTCCTATGAATCGGTCTCATATCCCTGGTTTTCCAAATCCTATGCCAAAGGTTGATTGGTTGGATGATCTTCCAATATTCAAAGATGAAAAGAAGGATGATGCTGCTCTCCATTTGGTTAAGTTTCACATACATGTACGCAGTCTTAAGGTTCATTTCCCTGAAGATTGTCTCATGAGGATGTTTATGGCTACTTTAGAAGGAGAAGCATGGTCTTGGTATAAAAGTTTGGAAAATGATTCATTATCTTCTCTTGCTGATTTCCATGATGCGTTCTGTGAAATGTATAAAGAATGTTATCCTTCTTTGTTGCTGCTCAAAGATTGCTGTAGGCATTCTTTGAATCTTATTCAGTACTTGGAGGATTGTTATGATGATGATGAATTTACAGATGAAGAAATTTTAGAGGCTCTTCATAGCAATGTTTTTCAGCATCAAGGAGAAGGTATAATACTCCATGAAGCACAGCATGAGGAGCAGCAGGGGTTTAGTTGTGAAACCCATGTTTCATCCTTTGATATTGATGTAGAGATGCAGCAGATTGGTCTGGCTTCAGATCATGATGAAGATGAAATTGATTGCACCCAGCAAGAAGAAATATTGGAGGAAATTTTCTATGACCCTCAGGCAGAGGAAAAGCTTGCTCAATTTTGTAATTCCTTACAGCAGCTTACTTCAAATAATGATCATAGTAGTGAGGAAAATTACATTGTTTGTGAGCATCATTCAGATAGGCAGTTGGATAGTATATCAAATAAATTTGGTGTGGCTGAAGATAAGTTGTCTAAAGATACAACAAGTTTTGAGAATCAGCAAACTAACCATGTGTTTTTTGACCCTATAGCTGAATACATGGATAAGATTTACTGTTCAGGCGGCTTCCAGTTATATTTTCATGTTGAAGAACAGTTACACCTCATGCCGCCTCGGTTACTTCAGTATCTGATTTATTTTTGTTTCAAGCACAGCCAAAGGACTCAAATGTCAGATAAGATGAATGATTGGCTACATTGGAAATATCATGTTGCTTGAGCTACAAGTGGAGTTTGCAGCTGATAGGGTAGGTAGGTAGAGGTAAATGCAAAATAAGCTCAAGGTCAACTGACCATTTCTCAGTAGATATAGTTTTCTTTCTCCTACAGTCATGCTTGTCAAGCAAATTTTAGTTTGTCAAAAATGGATAAGGCACTGGTACTACGTGTTCTTAGTGTACCACAGGGGCACACTATCCCTAGTGGAGCCACTGTTATCACTAGGAACTATAGTTCATGTATATAAGATTGTCCATAAGTTTTTATAAAGTCTTGAGGTCTTGTAAATAGGTTTATTAGTATATGTCAATTTCAAATTTGAAATTTAAGAGTTATTGATGTGAATTCGTGTAAAGGAAAAATCATTAGACACCCTCCATCATTGTTAGTTAAAGCATGTCATGTCATTGGTACTTTGCGCAGTTTCGCAGCGCGGGTATGATGTCTTTGGTACTTGCGCAGTTTCGCAACGCGAGTGTGATTGGTCAGTTTAGCTGCGAAATAATGTTTTCGCGTTTTCGTAGCGCTCTGTTTGTCAGCGATTTCGTAGCGTATCCTGTTAAATTTGAACTGCCCGCGCTACGAAATCGGGGTTTCAGGGTTTTTTGCAGCGTTTTTCTCTGAATGTTTAATCCGAGAGTAATGAGTCACAAGTCCGTTCATGATTGTCATTTCACACCCTCTCCATGTCATGATAAGCCATTATTTTACCATAAGGTCCGAAGTCATGTAGTTGTGTGTCAGTTTAGAGGACGTTATAGGAAGTGGTCATTTCATAATGAGTCCTTCATATCATATGAACGTGTTTGCTATATGAAAAGCTTAAGTTTTGATTTAAACGGACTACTGCAAGCGAGCCTGCTCTACAAAGCTGAAGATTGTTTTCGTGCTGCAAGCTACCATCAGTCCCTTGTGTAAAAATACTCAAAGAAGCATGGAAAGAAAGGAACATCGTTCTGGTAAATGTGTGAGAACAGAGCCGGAGGGGTTAGATATTACTCTCAGGGATGAGGAGGTAGCAAAGGCATTTCGAAGTGCTGGCTGCTGGCGATTTTGTGAAAAATTGAAGGGTGGACATGCAGAAGTGACCAAGGCTTTCGCATTAAACTTCACGGGACTGAATTCGAAGGTGGCCATGTTGGAGTTTCCGGTGTCCCCTGAAGTTATTTCCACTGTCACAGAAATCCCGAGGGGTGGCCAAGAATGGTTCAAGAACTTCAAGTTTGACATGGGTCCATGCAAGGAGTTTTTGAAGGCACCTTATGTAGATGAAGATCTCACTAAAGCTGTCCCAAGGAGCTATCTAAAGGAGAATTATGCTATGCTATTGACATGTATCCAGAAGTATCTGACATGTGAGGGTAGGTACAATAAAGTTTACTCCTACCACTTCAAGCTTCTGCTACACTTCACTGGTAAGAGTTCAATAGACATACCTTTTTACTTGTTCAGGAGTATTAGCAAAATGTGTGATAAGATTCAGTTAAAGAAAGATGCTTATGAAACATCCCTTTTTCATCATGGTTTAGTAAAATTGTTGGTGTTGGATAGTTTACAAAAAATTGGTAAAGACTGGGATTCATTTGTGTTTATGGCCGGTTTCCCAAGTAAAACAGGCCTCACTCCATTACCTGTAAGAGAAAGAGAAGAAAGGAGTGAGGAAACTACTTTGGCTGAAATTAGGAGAGAAGTAACAGACCATAAGAAGCCCAAAGCTAAAACAAAGAAATCAGAGAGGTCTGTAGCAGTTAAAGAAACACCTGAAGCATCAATGAAGAAAACTCCTAAGCCAGCAGTTAAAGAGATACTTGGCAGAGTAGCTGTGAGAATATTGCCTATGATGATCTGGGGTTCAGGTTTGATAGCATTCCACTGTCAGATGCTGCAGTGTGCTTTAATTGGGATTCAAACTTGTGGCCAATAGCTGATAAATCCTACCCTACACCCATTACAGCAGGCCTCTTTGTAATGATTGTTCTAAAAAATGTACATAATTTTATCACATTATAGCAGCAAAAAGAAATGATACCTATTTGTTAAAATTGGTATCTTCTATGAGGTTGACAGTCCATCTACTACCTCTTTGCTTGTAGTGGTTTGGTCACTCGAGGATAATTGTCCAGATTCTTTCATTTCATCATAGTGGCTTCTAGTCATTGAGTTCAATCCTTGAGGTTTTACAAAGGGAATGCTTCCCGAATGACAGGGCTCTAAAGTAAGATACAAGCGTGTGAGGGCTTCTTCGTCAATCTGTAGCCTCTGCACCCATAGAAAGATTTTAGAGCATTAGAGTTCCAGAAAATAAGGGCTGTGGGTGAGCATATTCTCTAAGATGATCAGGAATTCCTGTTTGGTTTGATAGCAATTGCTAATACTGGGTGCTGCAGTATGTTTGATGATAACCCAATTGGTCTTGGCAAACTTTTCAAGAATTGGTTTGGTGACAAGTGGGAAAGTCCTTCATTATACATTTCTGCAATCATGTTCTAATCTGGTTCTTAATGTAATTAGGGTGATATTGCTTTTATTGCCATGATAAAGCGATTTATTGAAAGCTCGAAATGGCGCATTGCGAATATCCTGATGTGGTGGGCATCAGTTTGTGAAAATACAGGTGCTACACCAGGGCTTTTGGCTACTAGATCGATGGCCGGCCAGTAGAGAAAGAGAGGGTGGGCCCACAATTGAATGGTGGAGATCACCGGCTTCATATGGTTGATGCTGCAGAAAACACACGCAGTCCTAAGTGATTAAATGCCAAGTGTCAAGTGGTTTCTATAAAATTTGATTGCCACAAGGTCGACAATCTGAAGTACTTGAGCGCCGCTATGCACAAAATAGGTACAATGTACTCCATCGACATCACAGCTTCTACGCCATAAACCACTCTGAACGTAGTTTTTCTAGTTAGCTTCTTCTAGGTCGTCCTGTAAGCCCATAGCATCGTGGGCACACGAACATCCCAGTCGTTTCTTTGAGCATTGCAAATCTTTTTAAGCATGCTCTCTAGTATTTTTATTAAACACTTCTACAGTTCCATTAACCATCGGGTGATAGGGTGTGCTCTTCTGATGGTAAACCTGAAACTCTTTTGTCATCGCACTGATCTTCTCATTGAGAAAGTGTGTACCGCGGTCACACATTAGAATTTTTGGACAACCAAACCATGTCAATACGTACTCAAAGATAAATTTGGTTGTTTTCACACTTGTACAATCCTTCACAAGCAGTGCCTCAACCCATCTGGATAAGTACTCAGTTGCGGTGATGATGTACCGTGCACCCGTCTTCCTTCCTAGAGGCTGAATTGGTCCTACAAAGTCAATCGTGTGCTTCTCCAAGGGATGTAGTGATATCTACTGATTTAGTAGAAGCTCATCCCTACGCGAGGGTCTTCCTGTCCTTCAACATGCATCGCATGCCCTACAATACACTTTTGAATCCTTATGTTAGGTCAGCCACCTTAACCCAGCGCATAGAATCTTCTACATTGTTGCATTTCCTGCATAATTACCTCTCGCGGCTCAATCATGAGCCTCAATGAGGATGTTATTTCATTCAAACTCTAGAACATAACGTCACAATATTTCATCTAATCCCATTTTGTATAAGTGCCCTGCAATGACATAAAAGTGTGCTACGTGCACCACCAGTTCCTTCTTTTGTTGGCTTGTATATACTTCCAGAGCCGTACCTATCATCAAGAAGTGTATAATATCTTCGAAGTGGCCATCCGTGATGCGTAACGCAAAGAGCTACGCATCGGGTAGTCCTTCCTCCAAGTTTGTATGTTCCTCTTCTGTTTCAATGCATGACAGATGATTGATCCAACATTCAAGTGTCCTGCTTTCACTATAACTTCAAAATCATACTCTTGCAACAACAACATCCACCTGCTTATCATTCCCCCCAACATAGGCTTGTTGACCAGGTATTTCAACTCAAAATGGTCCATATACATATTAAAGTGTCTGCCCAACAAATAGTGCCTGAAATTCTAGAGCGCATACACCATAGCTAACCCTTTGTGCTCTGTTGTGGAATAATTTTTCTCTACTTTGGATAGCTTCCTACTTGCGAACGCTATAGGATGATCCAAGTTCCCCTCACCAGCCTGTGTCAATACTTATCCTAGTGCAACACATGACACGTCCACATGAACATGAAACTCGTTTTTCCAATCCGGGAAAAATAGGATCGGCTCGGTGACCATTTTTTCCTTTAGCACATCCAAGCTCTTCTGGAATTCTTCATTGCAATTGAACATGATGTCCTTCTTTAATAGTTTCTCCATCGGGGCAGTGATCTGGGCATATCCCTTGATGAATTTTCTATAGTATCCCATATGCCCCAACGTTGTGCACAATTGTTTCACACTCCTTGGTACCTCCAAATTGATTATGACCACGATCTTTGCGAGGTCTACCATCAAGCTGTTGGAAAATACTGAGGGGGGGCGTGAATAAGTATTCCTTAGAAATTAGCACTTTTAAGTATTTTCAGAGCATTAGTTAATCTTAAATTATCATTAATGTTTATGCAGTAACAACAGTGAATAAAAGAACATAGACACAAATATTTTAGGTGGAAAACCCCCTCCAGTTCAAAAACAACCGAATGCTTTTCTAATAATTCTTTAATCTTCAACTGCAATTGAAAAGAAAGCTCCAAATTCCTAGAATCTAATTCTTCTGCAGCTCCCAGTGGATGGATGCTCCAATGCTTGAGATTCTTCAGTAGTCAACTGAACATATGCCCCAACACCCAATGAGTTATAGCTCACCCTAGCACCACCATACCACCCTGAAGTTTTCACAGGCTTGAACCTATTGGTGGCTTCATGCACCAACCTAGCACCACCCTACCACCCTATAGAAGAATAAAATAAGAATGGACTCTCGTACCAGGGAAAATGGTCCACTTTACAATGATATAGAATGATGTAGAAGAAGAAGACACACTAGACCATAACCACAACTATGACACAACCACCTAATGATAATCCTAGACCTCTCGACACTACCTCTTCAACTCTTGGTAGATAGACACTTGTACAACTTTTACAATGATGCTTTTACAGTGACTCTCTACAATGATACTTTTACCAGTGATCGTATGTAGTGCTTCCCACTTGAAGACTTCATGTGGTGAACTTCTTGCCGATGTTCTGCACCTTGATTGCTGCTCTTGTCATGCTACCCTTTCTCACACTTCAAAACATTATATTATGCATTGATTCTTCTCTTGATGAATATATAATACCTCCAAAAAGTCTTCAAAGAAATACCCATGACATGATAATAGCAAAACTTACCTCATCCTACAGAACATATGTCGGTGCTAAAAAAAAAAAAGAACAAATTAGAATACAAAGAAACTAATGCAATTAAGAGATGAACATGCATATACAGAGGATATTTACTTGTATCTTACCTCTGTTGCATCATTTTGCTGCACCTTTCTCTTTTCTTCCCTAAAAAGTCTGGTCCTTTGCACCCCTTGATAGCATGTGATCTAGTTTTTCTTGACTTCTCGGAGCACGATATTTAGTCTGATGTGTCTCTGCAATTTCATATCCCCAACATGTGATCTTCTATCCTATATAAGCTCTATGAGTCTTCTTTCCAATGCCACATGTCTAACCCGATTTTGACTCTTCAAGACACAGTTATGCCCAATCTCTCACAATGACTTAATTATGTACTAGTTTAGTAGAGCGAACTTGTACGACGTACCACATGTCACTGTTTCCTCATTCGGCTCTAAAATTGATAAACATAAAACTAAATTTTGTGCAATATCCACCACAATTTACAGAATTCCAATTCTCGTCTCTGAGAGAGAGTTATGACGATTTTCCCAAGGTCACTTCTTTGAGATGAAATTCGGCAGCCTGCAAAAACCCTAACTTCCACAGATCATATCTCTGAAAATATAGCGAAACAAGAACTTAAATTTAGTCATCACGTTCATTAGGATTACTAATCAAATGGGTTTTAATTTCAGAATATAAGACTTCGCAGAAATTAAGTTATAGTGAAAATTCCACGATCACGTCTTTTTGGAGGATATATGAAATTTGATTTTATAGAGTTGATAGGGTCTTCTATAGAGAATGTTGGAGGGATTTTAGATGCTTAAAAAATTATTAATTATTGACTATTCAATGACCAAAACCAATTATGAGTGCCATGCCACAACCCCATAGGGTTTTAGCCCACTGACAGGGGTTATTAACTTCAAACATGAATATCTCTCAAACCGTGAAGAATTACTTGGTGTGCCATATATCAACGGAAACATCTCGATTTGTAGAATCTACCTAGAAGATCATTGACTAAAAATAGAGTAAGTTGTAAAGTCAAAATCCCCTTGCAAGATCAGGGTAGCCCCTGGTGCTTCTTGGGTTGACATCAATGACAACCTCAAATCATCTTTAGATCAACACAAGCCTTGTTTCCATACCACATGGCCCAACAAGATCCCAAAAAGGACACAAAGTAAAAATTTCTTTAGATTGAGCACGATCTATTTCCTCCGGCATATATCTAGCATCAAGCGTAGACTTTCCACATGGTGCTTCACCAGTCTAAACATTTTCCAATTTTCAAAGTATACTTCCATAAATTTATGAATGAAATCCTTGGACGACACAATGATTACATGCGAAAAGATTGTCAGTGCATTCTTTAGCCCAAAAGGCATCACTGTATACTGGAAGCATCACCATTCAGTCATGAATGTTGTCTTACTTCTATCCTCCAGCGCAATCTTTATTTGATGGTGCCCAGAGAATCCATCAGTGAACGAATATGCTTCCTGGCCACCTACATTATCTAGGACCTCATCGCTGAACGAGGCTGGGAAGGGATCATGCACGCAGGCATCATTCAACTTCCTAAGATCTACGCATATCTTTATTTCTTCCTTCTGCTTCTTTTCCTGAACTACTATTCGGCTCACGTAATCAGATTCTTCAACCAATTCAATGATACCCGCTACGAGCATCTTATCTTCCTCAATGCGGACCCTTTCCTTATACTCCAGATTGAGGTGGTAAGGTCTTTGTTTCATAGGTTTTGCATCTATTTTTAGGGTGATCTTCATGATACCTAGGTCTCATATTATTCCTTTCAGATCAGAAAACTTCATGGGGAACAAATCTTGATATTCGTGGAGTAGTTCAGTGACCTTATCCACTGCCGTGTCATCCCAATAGTCCCCAATATTTTCAAACTTTGGCTTTGCCTCCATGCCAATGTTCACCTATCTAGTTCTAAGCGGCTTTGCTATGTCGGGGTTCTCTAGTTGTGGTCCTTCAACTTCGTGGTGTCCTTTAGTGTCTGGAATAGTAATCTTCCTCAGGTCTTCATCTTCTTCTTCCACTGTGACATTGTCACATTCCAGCGCGTGGCTCAGTTGGGTGGTCCAATCAAGTTGAATCAAATCTAGAGGATCCTATGGTATCCTGAAAATGGTTTTCTTAACCTCCTGCAATGCTTCATCGATAGATTCGAATCCATCCTAAAAATTGAACGTCATCATACGTACTTAGCGCAAAACATTCCATTCTTCAGTGCCATGACGAAGTTCTCTCTCCAGGTACCAATTCATTGGCATAAAATCCAAGGTATGACAAAACAGATGGACCCACTCCAGCTGAGGCTTCACTCCATATACTTTAGTCCATTTAGCCAAATGATCGCACGGATCATTTCTCCCGTCATACTTTTTTGTTAGTCATACCTTTGGGTGGCCAAAGCATATCCTCATCATCCTTCTATATTCACGCCAATCCTCAAAATTGTCCTTGTGCGTACCCCACTATCTTGTAAGTGTAGTGCGCAGTGCCCAATCTAATGCCTCGAAGTCATGCTTCTTTGGTACTTTCCTTTCAAATGCATCCAAAAAGTGATCAAAATTAGTTAACCCATCATAGTGAGGCGTATTTCTTACCTCTGATGATACGCAGTGCAACGACTTGGTCATCATATTACAGCACAGCATAGATACTTCATGCAGTCAATTCTACCAGTGCTCCAATTCCTCATCTGAATCTGATGTATAGGAGCTCTCGCGGTCCCATGAAATACCTCTGTCTGTTGTTGGATTCGCCCAGTCTTGATCTCGCACCGTTATCTTGTAAATCTGGTCCAAATCGTCATCACTTTCATAATTGCGGACCGGTCCTGTATAGCACGGTCCTTCTGCACAATCTAGTGGCACCACTACGAAGAGTGATTTCTTCTCAAATATCATCTTTCGCTTATTCATGTTGATTACCCCATTCATGTAAGTGGCACAATCAATCCCAAGGAGCATGGGGTAGGGATTGTTATCATCCACAATTCCTATTACTTCAAAATCTGCTAGTATACTTGTGCCTTCGATGTCAACTGTTACCCCCTACAACCTCCCCGTTGGGATGATTTTCTGCTGATTCACCAAAATTAATTTAATCATAGACCACTGTAGCACAGGTCTCCCCATTCTTTCACGTGTTTGTTTCAGCAAAACATTCGCGTTGGACCCTAGGTCCAAGATAACTTGGTCAATTTCATATTCTCCTATCTGCGGGTTGAATCTCATCTCACGTCCAGTCCTTTCCTTATGCTTACCAAGCTTTCTGACTATGCCCAGTTCGTCAGTAGTTTTTTCCTTTCTAGCGCATGGATTGATTAGTTCCTGCAGTCCCTTCCCAGCCTTACTATCATGGAGGAGTTTCATGCAAGTCTCCAAGAATGTGGTAATCATGGATGGGTCCATTTCTTCAACCAGTTTCTCCAAACTTCCTGAGGTAGAAGCCACAACAAAACTTTTCTTCGCTTCCATAAAAGTTTCTTTTGCACATTCCAAATCAAACCCAGTCTCCTTTTCTAGTGCTTTGCAAACCCACTCACCTTCTGTAGGATGCATCCCCTTATCCTCACCAGTCGTTGTTCCATTTCGCAACATAATGTTTACCTTAGGGTCTTCCTCATGGGTCTTAGCCCTCATCATCTATTGGTTCTGAGTTGGTTGCAGAGGTTGTGCCCCCTTTTTGCGAATCTTAGCCAACAATATAGAGAAATCCTCTATCGCATGGTCAAACTGAGTACAATAGCGGCATGACAGCTGCATCGGATTTGGGTAGTCTCTTGCGTAGTGTCTTGGTCCTCCACAATTGTAACAAATAAGTTTCCCTTGACCTCTATCAGGTCCTCCTCCACCTCAGCCTCGTCTGTGCCCCTGATACTCACCTCGTGCTCCTTCAGTGCATTAGTTTGGAGGCTGCGTTTCTGCTTGCACCCTGTATGCAGGTTTCATGTCCATCATTAATTCGTAACTACGAAAATTGTGCTCATCATGACCTACTGATTGACAGAAATTGCAGAAGAGATGTTCTAGTGTCTGTATGAATTTCTACAGAAAATGGCAATTGTCAGTTGCATGTTCCCTAGCTACCTAGCAGATAGCACACCATAGCGCAGGCCCTGTACTTGGCCCTGCTCCAGCCTCTAGCCTCAGAGGCATTAGTCCCCCTGCTACAACATAATTCACAAAGACTGGACAGTGATCCTTGTCATGCCCCTAACCTTTGTATTTTAGGCACCAGAATTCTTCACATGCCTCTAGTCAAGTTGTTCTGTCTTTCTTCAGACTTTGCATTTCGAGGCAATGGTTCTGCAACTACACATGAATTTTTTGAACCCCCACATTAGCATCCTGCATTGGTGTCTCATGCAATCTCATCATGATTTCCAGAGCTTCTACCTAGATCTTGACCTTCTGTTATGATAGCACAATCCTTAGGTGAGGCAGGAGCGAGGCCACAAACCATTCGTGGTGCTGCCCATCAGTCAGATTCATGTTGGCTTCATGGATCATACACTTCAATATTTGATGAAAATCCTAGGGTGTCTATCCAGGCTTCATCATGATCTCCTTGAATCCCACAATGGATTGTGCTTGAGACTTAGGTCTACTGAATTCCTTATTTAGCATAGTCTAGATATCTACCAACGTGGACGTTGGGTTATCAATATTGTACTTAATGTACCCATTAGTGTGCAGTCTTGCAAAGCACTAACCAATGTTGCCTTCTTCATTTGATCATCCGTGATACCTTGAGCTTCCCATATAGCCTTTGTGATGAACCAAAATTGCTCCGTGTCTTCATTTCCTACACCCTTGAACATAGGTAGCTTTATGGAGTTCACCATGATGAACAGTGGTGGAGGTGGTGGCGGTGTGAGTGAGGGGGTAAGCATTGGAGGTGAGGTTGGAGGCAGTGTGGATGGATGACATAAGGATGTAGGTGGTGCAGGTATTCACAGGAACCCTTATTTTATCAACTCAATAGCACTCAACAGATAAGCTTATGCTTTTCCTTTGTCAACACTCAGAGGAGGCTCAATCAGCGGTCAATATTCAATACCTTTTCTCCCTCCGTCCCTGAAATTCCTTCCACTTCGCGTAGCCCCAAACATCAAGGTAACTTCATAACCCTCTTTTCACACAAGAGCATCGTAATCCATGTATTTAATGATTTCAAATACTTATCTCACGACCCCTTGAAGAAGTAGTGCTCTGCTTCACTATAACTGACCAAAGTATCGACCGCAAACTCTATCACAAACCCTCCTATGATACAGTCAAGCCAATCATTGACAACATGCACTATCTTATCTTTAGAGGCTTCCAATTTCCGCACTAACTCCGAGGTCTAGACAATCAGACCATCAAGCCTCCACCACCCTTGGCTGTCTGCCAATTTCGCGATCCACTTGTATAATTCAATCGAGAAGGAAGAGAAGAAGATTTCAGGTATCTCTGTGTATAGATATTTGTCCAACCACTGTTCTTTCGTCAATCATGGATTCCTTTTTTCTTGCACCATGAATTCATGGATCTTTCTATCCAACCAGTCTTCAATCTCCTTCTTAGTTGATTTCAATTATGCGACATCACACATCTCGTTATGCGGATCCCAGTCCCGGCAATGAAACCATTTGTTGGCTTGATGGGCCCTAGCCCAGGTTCACGTTAGTTATCCAAGCAAATCCCTACACCACTGGCCCTTTCTGCATCTGCCTGTGGAGCACAAACTGAAGTCTCACTTGAGGCAAGTAGGGGGGATGCAGGAACCAAGTTTTCACACCCTGAGATGGTTGTGATGTGGTTTTTACACTTTAACTCTGCCTTCGCGCAAATCAATAAGCCTTTCAGGTTTATCAAAGTACTTCTTTATTAGTCTTTCAGAACCTCCAAAAAGGTCTACGATTGACCTTCGTGTAACCCTAACAAGTGATTCAGGCACTTACACACCTCTGTAACTACTTTGTTGTATAGTTTCCTGAATTACCGTAAGTGTTCGCTAACTCTACCATGCAATTAAGATTATCTTTGCATAAACATATATCTCTATTGCATTCATATAACAGAGGAAAACATATAGATTCACACATTAAATTAGCAATAACACATAAACACAATGCTTAACATAACATAATCACATGCAATTGACATAAGTAAAATACACAGTGATTTCAGAATACTTCTCTTTATTGATGACTCAAATTTCCAGCACAAACTCTAACTGCCCTGCGCACACAACTTCAGGGGTCCGTGCACTCAGCTATGGACTTTTACCCTAGGCCTCTACGCATCCAGCTGCAGAGCCTCTTTCCTATGCTAAGACTCTCGTTCTTAGTTCTTCGTAGACTCATCAATGACTCCAAGTACCACTTTTCTCTAAAAACTCTTCTAACACTTCTTTTTATACAATCCCATGGTCCGCGAACCAAGGGAGGATCTCATCAAGCCGACACAACCTATCTAAACTAAGGGAGGCAACCCTTTTTTACTGTTGATATCTTTGCACTCTGCGACCACATAATACAGAGACTTTACATTCCTTTATACAAAATTTGGGCTTTCTGCCCCAAAAATTCGCCTTTTAACCCTAAAATTGACCCCAGGGGACCCATTCCCAACAATAATGCTTAAATGAAAACAATATTTTGGTAGAAGTTTTTGAAAATGGTATGTTTTCATCATTAGCTTCATTTGCTCGATTGAATTCTTTGGATGTATGTATCCCTATTTGAACTGATCTACCACTGATCAACACAACTATCTTTCTCTATCATGAACCTGAACATGGTAAAC
Source organism: Pinus tabuliformis (assembly GCA_031772625.1). Classification (NCBI taxonomy): domain Eukaryota; kingdom Viridiplantae; phylum Streptophyta; class Pinopsida; order Pinales; family Pinaceae; genus Pinus; species Pinus tabuliformis. The sequence continues at coordinate 177,092,032 of CM062818.1, forward strand.
AAGAATCGATAAGATGGAAATAAATGAGATTGATAAGTGAGTTTTAATTGAAACAAATCACTTTTGCAAGAAATCGGGAAAATGTAGAGCACAATAAATTCTACACAGACATCATGGATAGGAATGTTGAGTGAGGAGGTGGATCTTTACGGCTTATTGGAAATCAGATTTTTGGGGCACGACTTCAGAAAAATCACAATCGGTATAGCCTGAGAGTATTTCATATAAAATCCAAAAAAAGGGGCTTTCTCAAATAAAATCGAAATTGTAGTCAGAATGGGTAGGAGACAAAGAAACGATGTTCTTTTATTATTCGTTATAGCTATAGACATGAGGATTTAAACTAATTTCAACATATAATTCTATCGGGTCCGGTCTAATTGTTATTGCAATAGGTAGGAGTCTTTGGAAACTGTGATAGTTCCGGATGCGGGATTTTATGAATTGTAATGGATTTTCCTTCCAGGTCCAGTTTAATTGCAATCACAATCAGTTAAGGCTTTTAGACTTAAGATCTTTGGAACCTTTTTCAATTTACATGGACATAGGGAGTTATAAAATAAGATGTATTTTTCCTGCCGGGTCTGGTTTAATCGCAATCACAATGGAGTTTGGTAGATGGGTCTTGAGCCTTTGGAACTTTGTTTATTTATGATGTGGGGAAGTGGGATGTGTTAGAGTTTGTTAATATTTGAACTTCAGGGGAATACGAATCCAATTTATTTTGTTTAAATAACACATATTTTTTAATACTTAAGGTTTTTGAAGCCTAAGTATATTTTTGATCTCAAGGGCTATTAAAATTTGGTTTTTTGGGATAATCAAGGTTTAATACTTGGGTTTTAATTAAAAAACCTAAGTATTAAACTTTGATTGTAAGATTTTTCTAAAATTGAAGGGTCCCTATTTTAATAAAATAAATTTCACAAGAAATTTATAATATATTAAAATCGCAGTTGTTGGACAGTACAACAGGTTTGTACAAATGCTTGAAAGGAAGGACTTGGTGGAGTCTTGATGTAGGAAGGGTAGGTGGTTCGCTATGAGTCAAGGAAGTTGAAGGAGCACGAGCGAAACTATGTGACTCATGATCTTGAGTTGGAAGTTATCATTCATGCATTGAAGATGTGGAGACATTACATTCTTGGAAGGAGGTTTGTTTTGATGAGTGATCATAGTGGGCTAAGGTACTTGTTGGACCAACCCATTCTAAATGCTAGGAAAACTAGAGGGTTGGCTACCCTCAATGAGTTTGACTTTGAGATCAGGTACATCAAGGGAAAGGAGAATAGGGTTGTAGATTCTCTCAGTATGAGAGTACAGGTGAATCATATTTCAGTTGTGAGCTCTTATGGGGTAGATTTTTAGGAGAAGACCTTGAATGTAGGGCAACATGATGAAAGGTACCAACAACTAAAGTAGAGATTGCAAAAACAAGTTTAATGTGATAGGGATGAGGAGTGTCACCTCATGGAAGATGGATTAGTGAGATTCAAGAATAGGATTTATGTGTCAGATAGTAATGAGCTAAAACATATTAAGGAAGTTTCATGACAAGCCTTATTCATGTCACTCGGGATATCAAAAGACTTCTACAATAGTAAAAAAATTATATCATTGGTCGAACTTGAAGAAAGAGGTAGCTAATCTTGTTGCAAGATGTTTGGACTGTCAGTAGGTGAATGTTGAATGTAAGCACCCAAATTTCTTATTACAACCTATTCCAATTCCATAATGGAAATGGGAGGTCATTTCCATTGACTTCATTACAGGTTTGTCAAGGACATCTAGACAGCATGATTCCATCATGGTTGTGGTTGAAAGGTTGAGAAAGTTAGGTCCCTTTATTGTAGTGAAGTCTACAAGTTTAGCTAGTGAGATAGCTCAGATCTTCAATAGGGAGATAGTGAGGTTGCATGGTGTTCCCAAGAAGATCATATCAAACAGAGATGCCAAGTTCAATTCTAGGTTTTGGAAGGAGTTGTTTGTAGGCTTGGGGATAGAGTTAGCCTTTAGTATAGCTTATCATTTGAATACAAATGGACAAACAAAGAGGGTTAACACGATTCTTGAGGATATGTTGAGGATGCATGTCATGCATCAATAATGGAATTGGGAGGATTACTTTCCACTGGTGGAGTTTTCATATAATAATGGGTATCAGGAATCCTTGAGGATGAATCCATTTGAGGCTCTTTATGGGTAGAGTTGTAATACTCCTATCAACTGGAGTGATCCAGTGAATAGGGTGCTGATTGGATTGGTTATGTTGGCTGAGATGGAGTAGGAGATGTAGGTTATTAGAAGAAAAATGAAGGCAATGCAAGATATGAAGAAGAGTTATTTGGATTAGAATGGAGCATTCACAGAGTTTCAGGTTGGGGAGCATGTGCACTTGTGCATCAAGCCCAAGAGGAGTGTGATGTAGCCCTCTAGCCCAAGAGGAGAGGCAACCCTCTAGCCCTAGAGTGGGTCTAGTCACAAACAAGGATAGATCAACAATAGCTTTCCTTAAATAGTCATAGTTGGAGGCCTACCTCAACTGGTGGTCAATGGAGTTCCGTTGTGCTGCTCCAACTTCCACTTTCTTCTCCTAACGAGTGATCAAATTGAAACAATGTAAAGGAAATACAACAAAGCATGTAACCAGAATAACAATGATCTATTTACTCACAAAGTCAAGAAGTCATGAGCTATCAAGTACATTACATACAAGACATAGGAAAACATCATTGATTGCATTAATTATGAAATAAGAGTAAGCTTACAACCAAAGTCTTGACGTCACACGCCTTCTCAGAGGGGATCTGGCCAGCATGTTCCTCAAGCATTCACTCTTTGAAGATGGATCTCCCAACATACAAATCTCTCTCACTCACAAGTTTGACACAAGATTAAGGGAACTTCACAACCTTCCTCAAGCTATCAACAATCCCACACTTGTCACACTCACACCAGCTATCTAGCAAACTCACAAGCACTAATAGCACTATCAACAACCACTCCAAAGACTATGAACTCCAAAACTAGCAGCACATAGCAATGGTGAGAGTTTAAATAGGAGAAGGAGTCTCCATGAAAGGTGGGAGAGTGAGCTTATCTCCTAGGAAGGTAGCACAAATGACGGAACAACCATGCCAGAGAAAGGAGGGCGACATAAACTAGGCCAACAACCAGGTATGGAGTCATCTGGAAGGCTGATTGTTGGAACAAATTTGCCCAATCTGGATCATCGTGGGCACATAACTAGCCTGCCGCACTGACATCGCTATTAAATAACGTAGCTAGTCATGTCATCGTGGAATATTACAAGCGACGGTTGCGCTGGCACATAAAATTGGACCATCACGGGAATTAGGTGTACTTCTGTGAAGGTAGTGCTTCTAGACTGTTTTGGAGCGCTCATCAGCGCGTTTATTTAGCCAACAGACACGATGAGGCAGAAACTTTGGAAAAGTGGGTCATTTGGCAACATCAGAGAGCATTTGTCTAACATGAGCATGAACAACTTTGGACACATGACACAGTAGGAAGACTGGAGTGAAGACAGTGACAAATTATTGTGTAACAGATGACCCCTAAAGTATGAAGCCCGAGAGAGAGGGAGGGGTGAAATGCTTTACGAAACTGCCTAAACTGGAACACCATCTGGAAGAACCTGCACGCAAGTACAACTGATATCTCTGATAATGAAGTACATGTAGTCTAGGCATGGGCGCAACCATCCAAAAGACATACGAAATAGGTCTGTGGTATGGACATAGCCATCCAGCTAATGAGACAATGATGATGATAAAGGTATGGTCGCATCCATCCATGAAGACTCAGGTATGTTCGTAGCCATCCATCAATGAGTCATGTAATCATAAACCAATCCACACAGCCCAAACCTGTGTAATCTGAGTTCAGGGTCTTGAACCCATCTGATCATAGTACAAATTCTAACATGCGAATAGACATGCTGAGGTCGAGCATGATAGAACATCGCTTGATTACCAGTCAATGATGAAAACTGTTAACAAGCACGAGAGAAATCACCAATAATGCCAATGGCTCTCAAGGTACTATCCAGCACAATCCACGAAGTGTGAAAAAGGAGCTGAAGTTGAACACCCGTGGAATCACCCAATCGATGACCAATGGTGAAAGTCGACCGTCAGGTGCGAAGAACTTGCCTCTGAGGCACGCAAGCTCTAAGGTACCAAAGGGGATCTCTAGATCAATCTCCTGGATAATGAGCTGATGTCGACAGGAGACGACCCGTCGCAGGAGGGCCATAGTGTTTCCCCCATCAACGACATGAGATAAGGAACAAGTGGTAGATGGTAAAACAGAGTATCAGAGGAGAAGACGAGGGTGTAAACTTCAGAAGGATTACACTCTTGAACGTATCGGCGACAAAACTCCAGAGGGTGGCAACATTCAGGTACCAAGGGATCAGAGGCTCGAAGGAGACGGCATGAATCAGATGGAATGAGGCTAGAATGATAACCCAAACCCGCGGAAGGCCAAATGATGATGTATGGATGTCCCAACCCGACAAGAAGCAAAAGTGTCGATGTTCAAGAGTGACTAGCTATCATAGACAATCAATGATAAACCTATTGTTGAGTCTAACCTAGTAACAGTTTAACGAGCCTTAGGAAGGAGAAGCTCGAGTCTCGTCATGGTGACGAGTCCAATGTCGTCAGGGATTAATGAGTCCGACATAGGTAAAACTCGGAGTCTTTTTCATGTTTAGAGAGTTTGAAAAAGACACAGAAAAGAAAACTCCAGGGGGGTCCCTTTTCGTATAGTTGTGTCTCTCGAGCCCGAAAAAGTATAAAATGATACTCGAAAGAACCACCCAGCCATTACGATTGAGGAGCACTTTTCGTAGGTAGTGACTTCGACCCAAAAAAGGAGAAAAGCGGTTGGAAGAACATCGTTTCGTAACCGATAACGAGCTTGAAACGACAATGGCCTGGCAATATTTTTGTGTTTAAACGGTCGGAAAAGAGCTTAAATGAAACCGCCTCTTGTTCTTTTAACGAGTAAAGAGGGAAAACTCGGCAATCTTTTTGTCTTTAAACGGTCGGAAAAGAGTTGAAAGTAGACCTCCATTTTTATTTTCTTTAACGAGTTAAAAATGAAGAAATACTCGGCAACCTTTTCATCTTTTACGAGTCAAAAAAGAGCTTAAAGGAGACTCATCCTGGAGGAGCGAGTGGTATAAAGGGTAGTAACTGGTTCTGGCAATGGTGGAACTGCTCAAAACATGTAATGGTCAAGAGGCTGGCTAATAAAACCACTCATCACTATAGTTCCTCAGGAAAGGATAAACAACCAAGTGAAAGCATATGATCAGCCAAAGAGATGGTGGCAATGGAATGAAACAACCAAGGCTCATCTATCAAAATTTATCTGATAAAAACGACAATCATGAGGTGTAAATCAGGTATGGGTTCATTTTTACACAAGCTTGAACCATGGAGAACTCTGCTTGGATTTGGTTTCATGTTTACACAAGCTTGAAATGAAAAACTATGCTTGTTATAAATTCGCATGCCCCCAGCATGATGATGCAAATCGACGTACATGCCCCCCAAGCTTCATTGCATTCAACAAGGTGGATGGAATGAAGGTTCACATTCAAGATCTTGGAAAGACTCGACTTGGATTTTATGAGATCTTGATCAAATACTCGATTTGGAAAGGGGAGTTGTTTCATTTTTTAATGAGGTTGACACAGTAAAAGAACTATCCTCATAACCCTTGTTTCATTTTTTAATGAGGTTGAGACAGGAACAAAATATCCTCGGGATTCCTTGTTTCACTTTTTAACGAGCTTGACACAAGATCAGGAACTATGCTTGTGCACCTTGTTTCATTTTTTAATGAGGTCAACACAAGAAAAGAACTATCCTTGGAACGCCTATTCATGGGCCACACGAGAACATGGCTCCCAAGAAGTCTTCACCGGATGGAAGAAACGCACTATGGGAGGAATACATGTCATGATGCAACAATGACAGATCGGGTTCCAATGCCCCCAGTACATGATGTACGAGACCATTTGCATGATCAACAGCAGATGCGGAGACGAAACGGGTAGCCACATAATTGACCTGTGGCAAAGAAGGTACTGCTTGTGAGCAAGAACCGATAGGGGACGATGGTTGCACAGGAGGCATCGGGGGACTAAATAATGAGAATTGATCTATGGTCACCATTCTTCCATCGTGTGGAAAACAAACCACACGGAAAAGTGAAGAGACAAGGGCCCCCATGGCATAAACATAGTCACGGCCAAGAAGAAGACTGAAATCTAAAGCACCTTGGACAACCATCACGTCGATACAGACGGTTTTGCCCCCCAAAGTAACAAGAAACTTTGGGAGGATCCCTAAAGGTTGACTAGTTCCTCCGTCAAATGCCAGCAGATTCTACGTGACTGGCACAAGCTGTGGGGAGCCCAAAGCTTGCCAAGTAGTGGAAGGCACAAGACTAGCAGATGCACCCTCATCCAAGACAGTCCCAAGTACCGCCTTATCGTAGGCATGTACCGTAATCTGGAAAGGCACATAGGATGGAAGGCGGAATGTAGTCAAATGACTCTAGTCGAAGGAAATGACTAAACTACTTGGTGGGGGAATCATATGATTTCCCCCCTGCTCTACAGGAACTGAAGAAGGACTCTTTGAATCAACTGGGATAGGAGGGTCATTCTCGGATTTAGGAGAATCTGACGAAATGAGAAGAACATGAGAATGATGCTCTTCCGAAACAGAGTGATCAATAGGTGGTGAACCCATGTCGACACTCTCTCCGACCAATGGTTGGTCTGGAACAGGCTTGGCACAGCCAGGCTCAGAAGGAGGAGGACAGACAAGGGAAGAATCTAAGTCAATCTCTTTATCAGTCGAGAGAGGGTCTGAAGAGAGCCTCTGATAAGCAACAGGAAGTTGGGGTGAAGAAGCTGTAAGACTTTCAAAAACGGTGGAAGCATTATCCATGAGTGGACAAAGGTGAAGGGGATGGAGGCCTTCACATAGCCTATAGGGGAATCGAATCTTCCCATCCTTCTTACTGTTGCCAGTTGCTAGGATAGCATCACCTTGAGCTTCAGAGGATGATGAGGGATGAACCGGATCGTGAGACCATACTTCTAGGATCCTTGGAATGCCAGGATAGTCACGAAGAAGATGGTCACCCTTGCATAAATTACAAGGAAACTTAACCTTCTGTGGAGTAGCAGAAGGTGGTTCGACCTGGGATGGACTCGGAGCGGTAACTGCACAGGTAGCTTTGGATTCATCGGACTTCTTCTTCTTCTTCCTAGGCTCCTGGTTACTTAATGTGAAACTTTCACCATGCAAAGGAGGAGAGGAGGAGGAGGAAACAAGGGAAGAAGGCATAGGCTCAACCTTGGAATCAACATGTCTTGGTTCGGACGAAGGAGACAGTGGAATAGGAGTCATGACACTCGGGACCACTGAGGTTGAAAACAACCATATGGGCAAGCTGATGGTTATCCCAGGCAACGACAATGTTGCGATATATGGAGCACCGACATTTCGAAATGAAGGAAACAGACTAGGATTTCCATCTGGGCGAAAACCGTGGCCGGTAGACTCGGGGAATGTTGCCATCGAAAACGAGAAAGAACCCTACTCAAGCTGATGCAAACAAGATCTAACTGGGTAAATGTGAATCGCGGCTGAATAGATTTTAAGACAAAGTAACAAAACTTGACCTTTTCATTTTTAAAGAGTCGAGAAAAGGAAAAAAGATGACTCTAGTCACCTTCGAATATTTAATGGGCCTGAAGTGACAAGTGCTCAGATGGACCTTTTCTTTTAGGGAGTCCGAAAAGGAACGAAAGTGACTACTGTGGAGAACTATGCAAAAGGTTTACCAGACAAATCCGTAAAACTGCATATACACCTTAGTAGTCATATGAAAACCAAGGACTTTTTGTATGGCAGTCAATCTTCCCGAATGCTGTGTTCGGTATATTACAGCTTGTAAGGTGGCAGACATGGCTTCTTATGGATAAAGGATTGATAACCTAGTGGGGTCTCCCAGCATATACTCGACGGTACATGGGAGCACAAATCCGTGCTAGACCACTATTGAGTCTCAGAAGGAGGAATCACCCAACCTTGAGTGGAAACAAAAGTGACTAGGTTTAATGACGCCGGAGCACATCTCTAGCCTAGACCTCTAAATGTGTGCATTATGTTCCAATGCATTGTTAGATTTATTCAGTTCATTTTAAAGTTGATCTTGGATTATTTTTCAGTTTTTAGGCCTTACCGTATATATATAACAAAACCTAGGATGCAGCTAGAATGAATGAAATATCCCTTTTTTTCGATGAACACCTACCTATGGGAGGGTAGAGAGATATTCCAAAACCAAGAAAACCAAGGCAACAAAGCAGTCACTCAATGCAAGAAGACATCAAACACTAAAGTGCACGGATACTACCAATGAGAGATTTAATCATTTGCTTTTCAATATGCAACTTGAAATGCAAATTCACTTTCACTTTCGCATGCTAGATGAAATGCAATTCCTTTGATTTTGATGTCCCTTAAATCTAAAAGAAACCAACAAGCAATAAACAAATGTCGAAAAGCGGTTGATCCAAAAAATTGTAATCTATGTCTGGGTAGTGAAGATAAATTGAATCAATGCCGAGATTGGTCCAATAACGATCACTAAACAATCAACCAAAAGTAAGCAAAAGGGAAGGCTTAATCAAACCAACAACAAGCAGCAAACGAATCCTTATAAACAAGCAACCAAGTGAAATTGATCCAAAAGGCTTGAAACAATGAAACCAGGTCACAAAGCAAGAAAAAAAAGATTCATTTAACAAAGCTCACAAGAGAGTGCCTCAATCTCTAAACAGTGAAAAACAAGTTATCAAACAAGTGAGAACAGCAAGGGACTAGCAAGACTAACGGATTCAGGAGGCAGAATTGAAAAAATCAATTCTACAACAATCAGCGCGGGTGATACACAAGCAACAAGCGCTGATAGGAAGCACACCGCAGCAACAAAGCGATGTCAGCGCGGAAGTACACGACTTTTCCGCGATGGTCTGATTTACAGAACCGTCGTGACTGTTAAGCGTAATTACGCGATGAACAGGATACTACAAAAGGGGTGACGCGATGACAGCGTAACTGTTAAATTAAAAGCCGCGATGATGTTCAAAACAGTAACAGGCGAACCAAAAACTCCCAAATCAAAGACAATCAATCTTTAATCAAATAAGGACATTTCCCAAATCAGGCCAGGAAACTCAGAAGATTGGTAACTAATCCCCAAAACTTCAAAAGAGACTAAACAAAAACCAAGACAAGAGTAAACAAGAAAATAACAAAGGCCAAAACTCCCCAGTGGAGTCGCCAATTTGTGATGCAGGAAAGTGTTCCCTCTGTGGACAGAGGCAACCCCTCTAGCCCTAGAGTGGGTCTAGTCACAAACAAGGACAGATCAACAATAGCTTTCCTTAAACAGTCATAGTTCGAGGCCTACTTCAACCGGTGGTCGATGGAGTTCCGTTGCACTGCTCCAGCTTCCGCTTTCTTCTCCTAACGAGTGATCAACCTGAAACAATGCAAAGGAAATACAACAAAGCACGTAACCAGAATAACAATGATCTATTTACTCACAAAGTCAAGAAGTCATGAGCTATCAAGTACATTACATACAAGAAATAGGAAAACATCATTGATTGCATTAATTATGAAATAAGAGTAAGCTTACAACCAAAGTCTTGACGTCACAAGCCTTCTCAGAGGGGATCCGGCCAGCATGTTCCTCAAGCATTCACTCTTTGAAGATGGATCTCCCAACATACAAGTCTCTCTCACTAACAAGTTTGACACAAGATTAAGGGCACTTCACAACCTTCCTCAAGCTATCAACAATCCCACACTTGTCACACTCACACCAGCTATCTAGCAAACTCACAAGCACTAACAACACTATCAGCAACCACTCCAAAGACTAAGAACTCCAAAACTAGCAGCACATAGCAATGGTGAGAGTTTAAATAGGATAAGGAGTCTCCATGAAAGGTGGGAGAGTGAGCTTATCTCCAAGGAAGGTAGCACAAATGACAGAACAGCCACGCCAGAGAAAGGAGGGCAACATAAACTAAGCCAACAACCAGGTTTGGAGTCATCTGGAAGGTTGACTGTTGGAACAAATTCGCCCAATCTAGATCATCATGGGCACATAACTGGCCTGCCGCACTAACATCGCTATTGAATAACGTAGCCAGTCATGTCATCACGAAATATTACAAGCGATGGTTGCGCTGGCACATAAAATCGGACCATCGCGGGAATCGGGTGTACTTCCACAATGGCAGTTCTTCTGGACTGTTTTGGAGCGCTCATCAGCACGTTTATTTATCCAACAGACATGATGAGGCAGAAACTTTGGAAAAGTGGGTCATTTGGCAACATCAGAGAGCATTTGTCTAACATGAGCATGAACAACTTTGGACACATGACACAGTAGGAAGACTGGAGTGAAGACAGTGACAAATTACTGTGTAACAAGGAGCTCCTTAAGGATTGGGTCATGTGCCAAGATGGCACCTTGGTATTGTGGGTCTTTTGAGATCCTTGAGAGGATTGGACCAGTGGTCTATCAACTTGCACTAATGCTAACATTGCAATTACATGATGCTTTCCATGTTTCATTGCTTAATATATATGTCCAAGATGTTGATCATGTGATTGATTGGTCTATATTGTAGGTGGAACTAGAGGGAGAGTTCTAGCCAGAGCCTCAATGCATTTTGTAGAGAAAACATCCCATGCTTTGGAATCGAGCCATGTAGAAATTTAAAGTGCACTGGAAGCACTTTGGGCCCACTGAAGCTACATGGGATATTTTTTAATCAAATGTGGGTTGTGTATACTTCCTTATTTGCTAGTTGAGCAGATTTTCTTGATTTATGTGTTTTGGTTTATATTTATATATATGTGCATATGTGTATTGTAAATACTGCAATGAGTTGTGTTATAAATCTTAAATAAGTAGTAGGTGGGTCCACATACCACCTAGCAAAGCACCTGGCCAAAAACCTGAAACCTCTAGTGGGTAACTTTGATTCTTTTGTCAGAGACTCTACCCAATTCATTGAATAAATTAAGAACATCAAACTTCATCAAAATGACATTTTAGTTAGTTTTGATGTCACCTCTCTATATACCAATATCCCTATTAATGATGCCATGGAAGTTATTTGCAAACTAACAGATCCTGACACATCGAAGTTAATTGAAATTTGCCTAAGATCCACCTTCTTCAACTTTATGGGGGATGTTTATGAACAAACATGTGGAGTTGCCATGCGGTCTCATTTATCCCCTATTATTGCCAATTTATTAATGGAAGACTTTGAAACCAAAGCCCTCATGACTTCACCCCTGAAACCTAAATTGTGGAAAAGATATGTCGATGACACATTTATCATATGGCCTCATGGAAGAGAAACCCTAGAAACTTTCAAACAACACCTAAATAGTTTATCCTCTTCCATTAAATTCAGTATGGAAGTTGAGGTCAACAATAGCCTCCCCTTCCTTGATATCCTCATCACTAGGAATGACGATGGCTCCATATCTAACCAGGTATATAGAAAAAAGACTCACACCGAATAGTATTTACATGCCTCCTCGCATAATCACCCAACCCAAAAACTAGGAGTCCTCAACACCTTAGCTACCAGGGCCCTAAGAATCTCTGACAAGGAACACCTAGAAAAATAAAAAGAACACCTTATAATTTTTTTTCTAAGGATCTGCATCCCCTTCTCACTTATGTGCCCAAGAATATGATGCCACAATGTTGTATCTACTCCTGTAGATGTTAAAGCATTAATAGAATTAGAAATACCATTATGTAAATACAATGTACCAACCATTTCTCCTTTTGATATTACCAGGGCTCCTTTAGTGACCTTCCAGGTTTTATCTGTGAAAGTAGTTACAAAACCTTCACCTCCCAACTGCCTTAATGAAATCAGATTTTTCTTCAGATCTGGAACATGCCTTACCTCCTTCAATAGCCATTGATTTCCATTCTGATGTTTTATGAAAATTGTACCCATTCCAATGATTTTACAGGGTTTATCATCACCCAATTGAACCTGTCCAAAATCTCCTTGAACATAATCATGAAAATGTTTCCTATCAGGTGTGGCATGGAATGAGGCCTCTGAATCTACCACCCAGGCATCGATAATATTTTCTAATGAAAGAATCAAAGCATCTTGCAACACATCACTTGTCACATTCACTTCATGATTGTTTTCTTACTGTGCGTCTCCTTTTCCCTTTCGAGACTTGTAGTCTTTCTTCAGGTGTCCTTTCTTCCTGCATTTCCAGCACACTATCCCCAATCTGGACTTAGATCTGCCTTTTGTTGACTTACAGTGATATCCTGGGCTCTTTCCTCTTTCCATTTTTCTTCCCCTAGTCTCTGCAGTCAAATCATTACCTGATGTCTCACCAAGATTTTCCGTCGCATTTCCTCGCTAATGATTACATCGACAACATCATCAAACTTTAAAGTACTAGATCTAGAGACAGAGTTCCTAATGGCCATAACTAAACTATTCCAACTTTCTGGCAATGACCATAGAAATAACAGAGTCCTAACTTCATCATCAAAAGTTACCCCTACAAAACTTAACTGACTGGTAACTGTATTAAATTCATTTAAATGATCAGCAACAAATCCACCTTCTGACATTTTCATATTAAATAAATGCTTCATAAGAAATACCTTATTTGAGGCTAAGGATTTTTCATATAGTTTGGCCAATGTCGACATTAAACCCTCTGTTGTCATTTCCTTTGAAATATTAAAGGCTACCGACGCCGCTAGGCATAACCGTATTGTTCCAAGTGCCTTTCTGTCAAGAATATCCCATTCTATGTCTGTCATACTCGTTGGCTTCTTTGCCTTTCTGCTCAATGGTTGGTACAGATCTTTCTGGTACAAATAATCTTCCATCTGCATCTTGCACAATTGGTAGTTTTGGTCGTTAAATTTTTTGACTCTAAACCTACCATCTTCCACCATTTCTCCCACTCAAACTAGCAACCCTTCTCTCCTATGAGTTTATCAGCCAAATAGACCTTCAACTCTAATACCAGTTGTTAGAAAATTATATATTACAGAGCAACGAAACCCATAAAATATATTGTAGAAATACAAACACAAAAAACACATAAAACAAGAGAGACACAGATATACATGGTTCACCCAATTTGGGCTACATCCACAGAGAAACATCTGGACCTTCCTTTTATATTATCCAACAAACTTAAGAGATATAACCTACATCAGATCCATTGTAATTCCATCTTCGCTCTCACACAATCTCCTCTCTTTCCCACTCAGAATACCAATATACATAGAGCAATACAATTCTCTCATATATAGTGAGGGGTTGCCTTCTAGGGGAAAAACCCTAAATTAAACATAACTTCTACCGTCAAATCTCCGCCTAATGAGTGGCTCAGATTGACTATGAAATTAGAACATTTTACAAGGCAATTTTACATCTATTTTTAGCTTTTGGGGCACTACCCCTAATCCCCCACCGGGGGAGGCTCCCAAAGGTCGTAGTCACCCCCCCAAGACCCCCCCTACAACGTAAATATTATGGGCGGCGTTGCTACCACATTATGAACTGGCGCCTAATGTGGTGATACCTATGAATAAAGAAGATAATCAGGCTCCCAACCCAACATAATGGGTTATCTATGTATGATTTGATTTGGAATAGCTGTCCAATAGGGAGTAAGGAGAAGACTAAGAACTGAAAGATCTGAAGTATGTTGACATATATGCTTATTTGATTTACTTATTGAAAATTTCTAAGTAACTAACAATGATAGATACATGACGTTTTGATCTAAATGAAGTATTCAAAAGTCTGTAATTCTGATAGTAAAGGTTGCGGAGAGTGAAATTGTGTTTGCAGTGAAAGTTTTCATATATGTACATAGGTATGTTTAGGAATAGTCATGTACATACGCAAGTACTGTTGGAAATAATACTGAGAGGGGGGGGGGGGGGTGAATCAGTATTAACAAATCAATAAAACTTTTTAAATTTCATGCTCAGAAACATATACGCTACTTCAGTTAAGTGAACCAGCGTGTACACGCTACTGTGTCTAAAGCAACTAGCGTATATCCAGAAATCTTATGATTCAGTTAGCTTATCTTCAGTAAATGCATCAGAACATTATTAACCACATTGACAGTAAACAGGTGCAGTATAACAGAACAGATCATCACATAAAAGCCACACACATGAACACCATGATATAAGGTGGAAACCCAATGTGGGTGAAAACAACCTGCTGCAAGTCGTCTCTTTCTTTCTTTAATAAGAAACTTCAGTTTACAATCTTTTGTACTGGTGCAGCCTTATACCAGTACGCAGGCTACAACCTGCAGAGGGCTACAACCCTCTCTCGTTTTCCAACTACTTTTGGAAGGGAGCTACAACCCCCTCAGCTCTTGTACTAGCCGATCCATTTACTAGTACGTAGGTGCTGACCCTACAGAAGGCTACAACCCTCTTTCCTTCAGGGACCACGTTTCATAAATTTTTCAGACTGGATCCATGAGTACAAAACAAACATTACTGCAATACAATCATCAACTTATACTTGCATCATAATTAATTAAACAACCCAATACTGAATCACTGAAACCCTGTCACCAAGAACACAGAACCCAAACCAGAGCCCAGAACTCTGCAACAACCACCAGAATCAACAGCAACCTGAAATATCAAATCTTATTATGCATACACTACTTCACTGTACCAAAACCGCGTGTATACGCGCTTTCTCCAAAGGCAACCCGCGTGCAGATCTAGAAATAATTACTTATACCTTCGCTGTCAGATCCGACCCTTGCCAAGCGTCCTGAACAGATAACCAGCAATACCAGATCTTCTCACTTCGTCAGACACACAATACACCCACTACTTTGCCTAATGATCTTCTCCTTATATAGCCTTAGGCACTTCACAATACTACGGACCAAAACCATAGTAACACAATACCATCAACTTCAAAACTAGGGATCGACATGCCCGTCGAGACACCACGGTCCAAAACCATAGGCACAACTTCCAAGGACTAACCACCACGGACCAAAGGTACTTTTCACATGTACGTGCTTTTACTGAAGCCAACCTGCGTGTACACGTTGGTTTTCCTTAATGAACCTACGTGTATCTCTTTCTTGTCCTGCTGTACTGAGATCTGTCCTCTGATCAAGTTGCCATCACTTGTACCTGTCTCTGAGTGAGTTGCCATCAAGGACAACACTTGTATCATAATGCCAACAAGTACGTCTTTGTACAGTTATGTATATATTCTGTGAAATATTTTTCAGTATGTGAAGATATGTAGGTGGGTGTTGTGTATGGTAAGTGCATACATACGTAGATATGCCTTGTGGAAGTCTCGTATACAAACCAGGGTTTTGATGTTTACAATGGATGATGTTTGGTTTAGTTTCTACTATCTGTTGATAAAGTCTCTATCATCATAATATGTGTTTGATGGTACTTATTGGGTTGAATTGGTTATGGAATGAAATTTTGATTAGTGATGATGCTATAATGTGGTTATGTGTAATTGGTTCAGTGATATGTGATTTAGTACATGACTCAATGATTGTTTCAGTATTACAATGATTCATATTCATTTGTCAATGATTTGAGATCTATATGCGGGTCTTACATGGAGGAAGCTTGTATATACATGGGTTTGATTTAGAACAGTATCCTATACAAATTAAAGTTAATTCTGGTTAGGGTTTGCAGGGCTGTTGGTTAATGATGATTTATGAGTTTTGTGTATTTTCTATGATGTGTTGAGCTGAATAGTTTATATTTGTTTTTGAGTTGTTTTGGTTGCAATATTTTGATGAGATTCAGTCACTGGTTTGTTGATGTTATATTTGGTTCAGTGATTGATTTGATTCAACATTTGGTTTCAAAATCGTTACTTTATCTTTGGCTTAATGTTGGAAGTGGGTCCATTCAGAAAATAGGATGAAATGTGGCTTATATGTTTTGATTTTTTGAGTTAGGTTGATCGATTATGAAATATTACAAAATGTGGTCCATAAGAGGTGCTGAGGGTCAGATCCTTTAGTGAGGAAGTCGGAGCTTCCTTCTAACAGTAACTGGTAAATTTGTCCAGGCAGTAGGTGCTCCCTTCTAGTGGGTGTCAGAGAACAAGAGAAGGTTTTAGCCTTTTGCATGTGGGTGCCTACATAATGGTAAGAGTCTGTACCAGTACAACATTGTAATAATTTTCTTGGTAATAAAAGAAGAATAAGATATGATGATAGTGGTGGGTTTCTCCCACATTGGGTTGCCACCTAAAATCTAGGTTTTCATGTGTGTTGATATGGTTCTTCTGTGTTGATGATCTATCTTCTGTTTACTTCTCATGGCTTCTACTTAATGAATGAATAATTAAGTAATGTGCATTGGCTAAGGATAAATCGTTAATGATATAGATGATAAATTAATTATTCGGATATATGTGATTTGCATTTACCACAGTCACGTACATATGTTGGTTTCCTAAATGACGATAGCGTAGATATATCAGAATAATAAATTGAAAAATAAAAGTGAGTTTAAAATACTGATTCACACCCCCCCCCCAATATTTTTCCCAACACTCCCCCACATAAGGATACAAACCTGAACTCCTCTATGTACCATGTTTCAAAATTATAATACTAGATCCACCTGACTTTATCACAAACCAAAACCTGCAAGCTACATTTCATCAAATTTTCAAATTGGACCTACACCAACCATTAAGCTCAATCTCTGAATAGTGATAACCTCTCTGAAATCAATCACTGATCAACTAGGTTGAATCTTAACATTAACCATTTAAAAAATATTTAGTCATCATCACCATCAAAACCAAGCCATAATTTATCAAATACCAAATCACATTCTATATTCAAAACCCAAATCATCGATCCTAAGCATACTCATCAAGCTCTTTTCTCATCAAATGCAAAACCACACATCATCCTCAAATCAACCATCAACATTCCCATCAATTCATTCAACAAATATCAAATCCCTCGAATATATGACACAACAAGATATGCAATTCTCAATCAATATGAAATATTGCTATAAAAGCATCAACCACCATCATCATATAAATCCCATGAATTATCAAGCCTCATCCATACCAAGTTTTGACACATAAGTCTCTTCATCATTCAAGATATCAACACACAACCCTTAGCAGCATAAAGAGTTTCACTGTCATCAATCCTTTGTCACAAATATTTTGTTAGCTAGAAAAACATCAAGGATACTTTGCCACCAATACCATCCTTGAAGAGTCAATCAACCTTAGCTATAGGACAACATATAATTTTTCTTGCAAGCAATCAAAAAGTTTCTCTATCATATAAAACTATGTTTATAAAGCATTGATCTCTACACATACTACTAATCCTCTATCATGGACACCAATATAAATTCTCTTATTGCATACATATGTGTACAAACAAGAATAAATCATCTATTAATACACATTTTCATGTTGATCTTTGCATACTCTAGGGAAATACACTATTCTCAGTCCTCAAAGCATCAATTAAGACACTATTGTTGGAAACTAGATCACTACTGAGAGGGGGAGGGATGAATCAGTAGTGATAGCCTTTATAACAATTTTAATTTATTTTTTTCTAGATTATAAATTTTCAATGCACATCCACAATATTATCTTATCAAAACATAAAATAAAAAGTAAACTCAAATCATAATAATCATGGAAAGAATAAACACAAATAATCGCACATGAGGATAAAAGTATCTCTAGTGGAAACCCTTTTGGGAGAAAACCACCCTGCTACTGTCATACTTCTCAATTACTCTATTAATTTGCTGAAATTTACATGTATTAGCTTACAACCATAATTCGAAAGACTCATCTTCCTTCACATTATGCTAGAATCTATTAGATAGGAAAAAAATTTCTCTCGCAAATCTACAAAAATCCATCTGCTGGAAGCACCCACAACCAATGATCCTCACTAAAAACCCATTGGACTATCCAACACCGATTGGATGGAGAAATTTGTTCCTTTACTTAATATGTCAAATAAATGTCTACTCTGAAGCCTCCACGCCTTCACTTCCTTTACACAAACCACGTTTCACACATTTTCATAATGGGCTCTCAATTCGCTCAACATGAGAAACCTGACAACACCATCATTTTGCAACACAAAATCTAAATTAAAAAATCCTCCGAGAGGAGATTACTTATTCTCTTCTACTCACAAAAGTCTTTGATCTCTAACACACCACAAACTACAGATTCTCTTCCACAAACAACATGCAAATTCTGAATCTTCTTCTCAACTCTATCTCTAATTTATGCATATAATTATTTGATATAACTTTGAAAAAACTATTTGAGCAGCTGTTGCAATCTCTACTCACTCTCAATTCCCTCACAATGGCATGCTCACACACTCTCAATAAAACCAACCAAATATACTCAAAGCCTTCCTCTATTTATCATTTTTCTGTGATGATTAACTCATTAAATGCTACAGATTATGGAGCACTCAACAATTATTTTCACACATCTAAATTTGCTTGGATCTATCTCCTTGACTTGGTCAAGCCACTATTCTCCACTAGATAATAGATATTTTCAAGTTTAAACAACTTATAGAAGCTATGTTACCTTTTCCAACCATATACTGAAAAGTTTCAATCAAGAACATCACCATAATACCAAACTTAGCTGAGTTGCATGAGAAATGCAAACAAATTTTCACAAAAAAGCTCAGTCTCACACACAATGCTCGGAAATCTTGACTAGAACTCTTCAATTACTTTCACAAGCCTATCTCCTAGTGACTGGAAATTTTCAGTCACTCTCATGACCCATAATCCATGCGACTGGGGCAGAGGATGGTCAAAGTCATATTTTCTCATCTCAGAACCTGTCCAAACTTCTTCCAGAGCTTGAAAAGCCTCTGTAGGACCTCTAGAAGTCACTGACACCTCTGGAAAACTTCACCAATTGACTTCCACATCACTATCATCATCATACATCAGATTAGGTTGACTTGGATGGGAACCAATAACTATACTACCACCTAGGCCATTAAACTGCTCCATAACTCTACCATCAATATGCAGCTCTAGAACATGTCACACATTCTCCAATACCTATACAACCATATAAGAATTTACTGACGCTTGTAGATCCTCCCCAAGCCCTATGTATCATAGCATCTGCATGTGGACCTAGCCGAGACATGGAGGCCTAATCAGCAAGGCTCCTCAACTCTAACTCCTATAGTAGCCACCAACACCTGTATGTAGCAACATGATCAAGAGGATCATCACATCTCCAAGCTAGTATGAGCTAGCAGAAATGCTAAGGACCATCTACACATCATCCATACACAAGACACCTACAACAACATATACACATGCATGACCAACTCACCTGCAACCCAAGAAACTAGGTTGATCCGAAATTCTACATGAATACAACATAATACAGATAAAAACATAAACACCAAGATGCAAGAGAAATAAAACTTCATTTCATTAATATAAAAGAACTGAAATATACTTACATACAAAATGAAAATAAACTTGCTCGGGCGATGGTAGCTTATCTCTAAGAAGATATGTGGTGGTTACATGCCATTAATTGTGTTACAATGAGGCTCAAGGGCCATTTTATTATTGAACAACAAGGGAAAACCATAAAAAACCAAAACCCTAACCCCAAGAGATGGAATTCCAAGAGTTTGTGGGCCCTATTGGGGTTAGTAGGGTAGCGAACTTCCTGAGGTCATAACTTGGTCATATGTTCTTCATTTGGTAAGTAAAATACCTCATTGGAAATATCTCTTTGAGTACTAAAATATTTGTTATAGGTACTTTCCTATGGCTATGGGCCTACTACGGACCTCAAAAAAACACCGTTTAGGGGGGTCAAAACAGCTCTAGAAATTCAGGACCTAAAAAACGACTAAAAATAGTAAATGATGCTATAATCAAGGAAACATATGAAACTGACTAGATGTCTACGTGGAATAGACATTTGGACATCAATCTCAACCTGGATCATTCCTCCCCCCTTAGGAAGCAATGGCCCCCATTGCATGCAAAGACTCCATGAGGTGAGGAAATTTTTGTTGAACCTAGTCCCTGGTGAACCACTTGCCCTAGTGAAGGAGTTGTCTTGATTTGAAAACTCGATAAAGTTAGATCCTTTGTTGGTGACTGTTCTTGATCTATGTGTCTATGATCCTGTTAGTTGGAGCATGTTTGATGTAGCTTGGGTTGAGCTCTGTTGGCATTAGATGCTCAACAACATCAGATGTGTCCAACAATGGGGGAAGGCATGGTAGCAACCAGTCCACATTGAATATTGGGAGAAGGATAAGGAATGGTGGAATGCTAAGATCGAAGACATTGTCCCATACATTCTTGGTGATGGTGTACAATCCATATTAGAGTGGGTGAAGATTTTCGTGGGGACCAGCGAGGCGCTACTTATGTAGATGTAACCAAAACATTTCGCCCACCTGGAACTTGTGTGGCACCCAATGTTGATCATGACGCTTCTTGTACTTAGCATTGGATCTCTCCAATATTTCATGGACATGTTAGAGAATGTGTTGAATACACTCAATGAAGTTGTTATCCCTATCGCCGTTGGCCTAGACGTGAGTTGAATTTGCCTGAATAGTTGCAAATGGTATGGCCACATCAATGTGACATAGTGGTTGGAATCCCAATCCCACATGAAAGGGGTTGTGGCTAGTTGAGCTATGGAAAGCTCTACTATAACTGTGCTAGACAAAAGGGAGGTTTTCATTATTGGGTAGCCTATATTAGGTGGGTGGACCTACCTATGGTTTTGTGCATGTATTTTTCACATGGTTTTGGGCATGATGGTTTTCTTCTCATAGTATCTTATAGATATGGTTAAGGGAACTACAGTTATGTTCTAATCCAGGGTTAGTGGATTGGGGTTTATGGATGCTTTGACATGTATATATATGTATTGTAACATTGAAAGGAATATAATGAAAAATCAATCTGCTAGTCTCGGTTTTGGGATCCAGGGGAAACTCTCTGTGTATATCTATTTTATGTTCTTTCCATTGTTTATTTTCTATTTTTTAAAATTTGTATGCAGGTAATTTTTGTATGTGGTATAAACCAGCATTCATCCCATGTGCGTGGATGCTTTGAGTTATACATGTGTAGAGTATGCATGATCATCCTATTGACAACATATGTTTGGCCATCAGTTTAGGGTGGAAGATCGTGCACTTAGTGAGCTTAGTATCCAACATCGACTCGAGGCTTGACCAAAATGTACTTGGGAACCTATTTTCCCAATCTAAGATAATTGAATATGGGAATCCAAAGTGTAGCCACACTCGTTCAAAGAAGATCTTGGAAGTGTCTTTTGTTGTGATACTCTCCTTGTAGGCCACCATAATACCCATATTAGAGAATTTGTCAACAACCACGAAAATGCAGTCGTTGTGGTTGTTAGTAGAAGGAAGGCCCGACATGTAATCCATGGATATGGATTCCCAGTGATGACTAGGAGTAGGCAGAGGAGTATATAGGCATTTCTTCTTGATGGTCAATTCGGAAATGGAACAGGCGGTGCAGGCTATGATGTACTTCCCCACATCTTATGGAAGGTTTGGCCAATACAAATACTTCAGTAACACTCCCACTGTTTTCTCTCCTCCAAAATTTCCAGAGACTCGACTATAGTTTGCCTCCCAAATAATCTTCGCACACTAGCTTGAAGGAACACAAAGTTGCGCCAGGTGGAATAACAGTGCACCCTAGAAGTGAAAATCAAGAACTTTCTTGCCTTCTAGGAGCATCTAGTATGCGTTGTTGAATTCTGGATCACTCTTATAAAGAAGCAGCCATCTCGAAGTCTCGTGTCCACATGAGTCAACCATATTGGACAACGCCATGACTGGTGGTCTGCTGAGCCAGTCTACAACATTATTGGTGTTTTCCTTCCTGTACTTAATTTTCAAATGGAACTATTGTAGGTATGTGGACCATTTTGAAATAGTTTAGCAATTTTCCTTATGTCTGTATGCATTGTAGGGGTCGGTGGTTTGTGTGGACCGTTTCCTTCCCCATAATGTAATGGTTCTATTACCAATAGGCTTTCACAATGGAATACATCTCTTTGTCATAGCTGAGATATTTTCAGACTGTGTCTGAAAGTGTGTCACTTTGATATGCCACTAGATGCCCCTCCTTAGTGATAACTGCACCAATAGAATAGTCAGAGGCATCTGTGTTGATATCAAATGGTTGTTGAAGGTATGGTAGTGTGAGCACTGGTGCAGAGAAGAGGTGATGCTTCAACTTTAAAAATGCCTTCTATTAGTGTTTAGGCCAAAAGACTTTTTCCTTTTCTCCACCCTTGGTGACTTGACTCAAAGGCCAAGTGATATGAGAGAACCCCAACACGAAATTGTGGTAGAAATTGGCAAGACCCTGAAAGTTGGTTGAGCTTTATTAGAGTGGTTGGGGTTGGTGAATCTTGAATAACTTATATCTTCGTTGGGTCCACATACACACCCCACTAATCAATGATGTACCCTAGATATTGAACCTAGGTCATACCAAAAGTGCATTTCTCCAAATTGGCACACAATTTTCATTGCTGTAGGGTTTGGAGGACTTTTTGAATATGGTGGAGGTGATCTTCCAAAGTCTAGTTGAAGATTAGGATGTCATCCAAGTACAATACCACGAATGAGTTGGTGAAGGGACATAGGATGTCCTCCATCATCCTCATGAAGGTTGTGAGGTAATTCTCAACCCGTAAGGCATGACCATCAATTCGAAAAGGACCTCCTTGGATTTGAAGGTAGTCATCCACATATTAGAGGGTTCAATTGGTACCTAGTGATAACTAGACTTCATGTCAATATCGCTGAAATTTGGCCCACTTGAGCTGGTGGAGAAGGTCACCAATATGTGGGATTAGATATCTATTCCAAACAATGATCTTATTCAATTCCTAATAGTTAATACAGAGTCTCCAGGTTCATTCCTTCTTTTGTACCAACACGATCGGGGTGCTACAGGGTTATGAATTTGGCCTGATGTGCCCTTTCCGAAATAGCTCCTGAATCTACCTCTTGATTTCATATTTCTCTAGAACAGAGTGTCCATAGATAAGTTTGTTGGGTAGTGGCATGCCCAAGGTCAGATCAATGGAATGCTTGACCTGACAGTGTAGGGTTACCCCCATGGGTGAGGTGAGATGTCCCTATACTCCTCCATGACCTTATCCATCTGTTGTTGTTGTGTGGAGGATCCTTGTCTAGATGCCATGGATTTGGCCATAATATTCTTCTTTTGGTGAGGGAAAATCATAGGCAAGGAAAATTTCTTGGTATGGGAAATGATCTTACTGCATTGCTTCACAAAGATCAAAGAGATGGTGGTAGGAGGTGCTACCTCCGATATCCTATATAACTTATTACCCAAAAAAATAAGAACAGTGTGAGGCCTAGACTCATACATAGCATGATGCTTCCACAACTATGGTTGGCCTAATAATATATGACATACTTCAAGAGGAGAAACAACACATAGTACCTCATCCATGAAGGGCTTGATGTTATAGGGAAGGTGAAACTGCTAGCTGATGCGAAGATATCATCCTTAGTGAAGTCACCTGATGGCGCATGACTATAAGTGTGGTGTTGTCGGTAAGCCCAAACGATTCATGAATTTTTTTGAAATGAGGTTCTTTGGATTCCCCTATCAACAATTAACTGTAGTAGAGAACCCTTCACCCACATTAGTGAGTGGAAGAGTTTCTCCCCCTCCTCTGGATCTTGAGACTTAGTATTTTGGATGTTGGTGGTGGAAATGGTGGCGTTGGGCTCTACATCAATAATCTAATTCCCTTTGTCCTTTACCTTGTTAGGTTTTGTCTCAGAGTTGGAACATGCATCTAATTCAGAAGCTTTCATCTCAGCCACTAGTGTCTGCTTGGATCGACACTCAATTATGTTGGGTGGGTTTATTATGGAAATCACACCATTTCCCTGTGTCCTTATTTGTCTTCATGGTGTTGTTCTTTTCTTATGACTTTGGCAGGTTGTCTTTGGTCTCCCTGCCTTAGATTTGTCCTTTGGTTTTTAGTTTGGGGTTGCCTTTCCCTTGCTTCAAATTCACAGATCAAAAGTCTCGCTTCTTCTGTTGAAATTTATTATCGATCTTGATAGCATATCGATAGGTGACGCTAAGCGATGATATTTCCAGGAACTCCATCTCATCTTGGATGTACTTCTGTAGACAGTCACGGTACTTGAGTACCAAATTCGACTCAGAATCATTTATACCCAACTTTGTGTGAAGGGCATGAAAGATATTTATGAACTTCGACACATCTTGGTCCCTTCTATTAGTGCCTAGATTTAAATTAGGCTAAGGAAGGTAGGATCCAGGGCCAACATCAAACCACGCTTAACCTAGTAGCTAGCCATACCAGGTCGGAAGAGGGCTCTCTCCGGGTCAATCTCAGCAAATTATGATCAATGAGGGCTTGATATGACTGATAGAAATACTGATATTAGGCTAGGTATATGTGTGAAAAAATTTGATTGAATAAAATGATGTTTTTGTTGGCTCAGATGGAAAGGTAGATTTTGGGTGCGGGGATTGAGGCTAAGTCTTGCAAAGATCTCAATGAGGCAAGGTAGGAAATTGTTTTTGGCACTTCAATTGAATGAGATGGAAGGATTAGATAGGTGAGGAGCTGAAGAGGGCAAGGAAATTCATGGATCCTCTCCAAACAGCTGAAAACATCAAGAAACTAAAGCAAACCTCAAGTAAAGCACTGCAATTTCAATGGATTCTACTTACACTCTTGTTTGTTTAATTAAGAAGAAAAAAGATTGAGAATGGCATACATAACACATAATAAAATTCATAATTACAAAAGAAAGCACTGTACCAAGACAAATTTCCACTTGGATCCCAAAGAGTGCTGCAAATCCTGGTCTCAATTCCTTAGCCAAAATGCTGATAAGAGTATACAATGAAGCTCAAGGCTTTCTCAAAAGTCCAACCATGCTAATGACTGAAAGATCACAAGATATAGACAAAGCATAACTCATCCTAGCCTCTAGGGGTTGAGCTCACAAGTTTAGCAGCTGTTCCAACTAATTCTAAACTCAGAACTAGAAATCAAGCAGTGGAACAGCTTGCCTCTAGAAATTAGGGAACTGATTCATTTAGTTTCAAACAACTTTCTAATAGATGAATCTACCTCCATAAGCAAAAGTTTGACATATTTACATCATGATCCATCAATTTTCATTAAATTACATCACAAATTTGACATCAAGAAGGTGAAAAAGTCAAACTGGCAAAAGTTAGGCAAAAAACAGAGTATGCTTGGTCAAACTGACAAAATTTTCCCTATGCACCGCGCCTGATTTCTCTATGTGTAGCGCCTGTTTGGAGCCACTTTTGAACGCCTTTCGGGTGTTCAAATTCGCTCCAAGTGTTCTTGTTGGAAAGGTCTAACCGCCTACTTTCCAACCCAAGTGGAATTTTTCAATTTGGCCTCCATTTTCCCCTCCAAAATTTAGTTCTCCCAATACTTCTTCCTGTGTGTCAAAATAGGGGCAGTAAGGTCATTTTTTGAGTGTTTTTGACCTTTTTGAGGGCTCAAAACCCATCCAAATTTCTTGGAAATTGGTAAGAAAGCATATTTTTTCATGCCAAATCCAAAAATTCTGAGATTTTGTCATTTGGAGGCTCCCATCAAAAGCGAGCGCTAGGTGGCGTGGCGCATAGAGTAGAAATTCCTGTTTTTTGAGCAAAAAATTCCAAAAATGCAAAAAGTGCCCCAAATTTTTTGGAATTTGGGTTGAGTCTTCTCCATCAAGCATTGTGTTGGGCCAAGGAAGCCTCATCCAAGATCTGAAGTTTATCTTGCACATTTTGCCTCCTTGATGCCTTCTTCAACTTGGCCTTCAAGTTCGTGATTCTTGCTTGGCACACCATATTTCTTGATAGGTAGTGATATACCATGTTTCTCAACATATTTCTCATTGATGGCCTTCTCCAGCATCCTCTCCAAGTGGATATTTGTCCTTTCAAGCCAAGATTCATGATCAGCTTGGATTTCTTGTTTAAGTGATGTCAACTTGGTTTTCCTCTTCTTGGCAGCTTGTCGTTTTGCCTTCATGTTTTGGAGCTCCATGATAATTTTTTGATCTTCTGGTTGTTTATTCCTCTACTCCAAATAGTTAATTATCCACTTGGCTCTTTCCAGATCGAGAGACAATTGATGAATGTCATCTTGCTGCTCCTGAATGAATTCTTTGAGCTTTGAGCTCTGTGAGCCCAAATCTATGTCATCATCCTGAATGAGGATGAAATCTGCCTCTTGACCTCCTGACGGTCCCTCATCATGCAAGGGCTTCTTACCCTTGTCTTATACCTATTCTACTGATGGCGAAAATGAGATCCCTTGCACCCCGAGTGGAGATAGAACTCGTTTTGCTATTGCTGCAACTTGGCACGTGAAGTGGGCTCCTCCCGGTTATGTTTACCACCCTTGTGAGGTCTCCTTGGTGCATGCATTTCTGTAGGAGAATCACTGTGTGTCTCCTCATCTCGGTCATAGGAAGGATCAGATTCCATGTTTGCCAAATGTTTGAGTTCTCTTATATGAGTATGAAGAGATGTAAGGTGTCTTAAATTTTGCTTCCATATGTATGAAAATGTATAAGGGACTGTGGAGGGAGAGGATATGAGGGGTTTTGGGAATGTTTTTTAATAGGATTTGGGGAATAAGGAGTTTAAGGAATAGTATTTAGGCTCTTTTGGACAACAATTAGGGTTTAGGAACATGTAGTTAGGGTTTGGGATAATGAGAATTATGGATATAGGGTTAATGAGAATTATGGATATGGGGTTAGGGAATGGGTTTATGAAACTAGAAAATAAATCAAGGAGGGAGTGATGAAATGGATTTGATAAAAAAAACTCAAACTGCAAATCCTAAGCAATTGTTTTTGAGGAAAAATTGCAAGGAGGTAGGGTTTGAAAAATTTCTCACTAAATCACCATAAACACCAAGGTAACTCATTCATTGGTCATGGGAGAAATGTTAACTTACTTGAACACAAGAAGATTGAGCAAATTTTGCAATTTGGGAGAGTTTGTGAGTGAAATCAGGCTTCCAAACCCAATGCGCCATGCCATCTCAATGCGTTGTGCCAGTTCATTTTTTACACTGCAGAGGGCTGCCCAATGCGCCGCGCCATCTCAATGCATAGTGCCTTTTTGCAAGAGACTTTTGGAGGCCTTCCCAGTGTCCAAATTTGGTGTGGGATAGCTCGTTGGAAATATTATTGAGTCTAGTTCTCAACCCAAGTGGACCTTTTCAATTTGGAGTTCATTTGCCCTGTCAAAAATCAAATCTCCCAAGACTGGTTAAAATGTGCAAAATGGGGCTACCTCAAGGCAGAGTGTTGTTGTAGTCAACTTTTGAAGGTCTTCCTCAACTCCAACTTGAGAAAACTTAATTTTCCCATGGTCACTTATAAGGTGTATCAATTCTCCTTAGGCGACTATATTTTTGACATTTCTCTAAAACCATGACACCTATGTAAAAAGTGAAGGAATTTTTTCTTCCTTGGCCTATTTTGGACAAAAACCTCTCTCATGTTTCCCAAATTCATCTTTTCTTGCTCAGAAACATTATTGAATTAAAACCTATCCCGATGTGTAGAACGGGGGATTTATCGAAATGAAGCGAAATGAAGGGGATATGGGGCTTCTAAATTCTTGAGAAAATTTGGGAGGTAGGGAGGGATTTTAGGAAGTATGGGAAAGTGGAATTTTAGAGATTGAGTGAGGGGAAAAGGTCCAAAAGGGCAAAACACAGGCCTAGCCTAGAAAATTTTTCAAGTTGTAGCAAGAAAATAGGGTTTGTGCGAAAATGAGGAATTTGAGGGATATCAGTGATGGGAAGTGTTTAATAAGGTATGTTAAGGATAGGGGAAGGTGTATGAGCTTCAGGATACAGGTTTTGCTGATGATTTGACTATCCAAGAGAAATTGCCTTCAAAACCCTAGGAGAGGAAAATGAACCTTACCTAGGCACAACTGAAGCATGAACAAGGTGTAAAATGACCCATTGGAACCTAACATGATGATGAAAACCCTCTGAATGATGGTACACTCAGCTGAATGGTGACATGGACCGACATTTGGACAACTTTGGCAGGAGTAAAAGCAAACCCTAGACCTAATACCTAGTGACCAAATTTTGCTTGAAGACTCACTGAAATGACAAAATTTGACCTTGAAACCTTAAAATCACTTTGTAAGAGCATGTTTGATCACTGGAGGAAGGCTGCAAAGACTGACACTAACATTGGCTCCAATGGGGATGGTAGCTCCTTGGAGGTGCCAAGAATGGCAGATCTTTGGGAGAGCAGACCAGTGCCTTCTCCATTGGGCAATGGAGTCAAAAACTCAAGCTGAAATGCATGACTAAACACTGATGACTTGACGACACAAACTGACTCTCACTAAACTAAAAACTGACTTGATACTTAAACATAACCGACAAACTGGAAATGATGCTCAAAGTAGATCTTATTCATCAAAACCTACTCTAATAGTTTCATTCATCACCTGATAAAGTGAAATGAAATAACCAATGCAACCAAGTAAGTATTCTGGTTGTTGTTTGAATTCTCCGCAAGTGCTTGCTTATGAGCAACAAGAGAGAACTACTAAAAGGCAACTCCCGTGAAAACTTGTGAATAGATCCATTGAATACTATGGATTCTCTATATGCCTCCAAAAACACTGCATAAGGATCTTGAAATCCATGCACACTGGGACTTAGCTCATCCAATGGATTACTTCTCTTCTCTTCATACCATGAATGCAAACTTTGATTTGAGCTTTGTGACGAGACTCCTACTGAAAATGACAAAGAAATCGGCTGTCAGATCAAGTTTGTATCAATACTTTTGTCAAGCTCACAGATAGGAGAAGGACTTTGACTATAGACATCATCCAACGCATCAGCTATTGTATTATGAAAAAATTGAAAAGATTGTTGCAACCCATTTTCTATTGTTTCTAATGAGATTAAATGATTTTCTACAGGCTGCTCATTTGAAGATATACTATGCAAAATTTCCTTCAAAAACTGAAATGATTCACAACAAAATGGTATAGAATCATCTTGTATCATTTGATCATATGTTCCAACTTCCATGACTTCATCTGCAACTTGACAATCAATGGCATTCGGGGGCTACAAATCTGGATATGAGAAGTCTTGAACAAGGTTTTCATTGCTCTCAAGGTGGTCCAGATCAAGACTTGTCAACAATTGATTTCTGAGTGCATGAATGTTGTCTCTAATGAACTAAAATGAAGCAAAACAAAAAGGAAAATATCCTTCACTTACTTCAAAATTTGCTACACTTTCCTCATCACTTTCATCGCTGATATGCATCGATTGATCACTGTATTCGAGCTGCTGTAAGTGAACTTCCTCCTTGTTGGAGAGGTAAATCCCCTCTGCGGACAGAGGCGATCCCACTAGCCCAAAATGGGTCTAGCAACAATCAATTAACGCTACCATGCAAGTTCCTAGTTTCAAATTGAAAGTGGATTATGAGAACCAATCTGGAGTCCAACGCTAGTGTCGTAGATGAGTTGATACTCTCGTTCCCTTGCTCCAGCAGGTCACGATCCTCACGATCTCCGCGAATGGACACCTGCACATGCAAAGAACGAAGCGAATACAAGCATAAAATCCACTAAATACAACTATATATCGGTCAGAAAAGACATAGATCAAACATTATCATAATGAACAATAAGATCGGAACCATAACGATAGTCGTTTATTAATGAATAATCAACAGAGAAAAATACAACCAAAGTTCTGACGTTGAATCTCTCCTCTGGCTGGGCGAGCAACTACATATGTCTTGCAATAAACCTTTCTCTCTCTTTGACTATGAATACACAGCTCAGACTTCTGACAGCATAACCTCCCTATGCTCCAAGACTCCTACTATCACTCAAGACAAGCGTTATCATTACTAGCACTATCACCACTACTCAAAAATTGCCTTGTCAAATGCATGAGGATAGACTTTTATAGATGGAAAAGGGGAGGAAGATACAATGCATCAAGACACCCATTATGGATTGGCATTATCTCCAAAAATCCGCTATGGATAGATGTAAGGGATAGATGATGAATCTTGACATCTAGAAGATTAGCTTTATCCTCAAAAGACTTCATGACTTGAAGGGAAAAAACATCCGGGCGCGCGTTTGTTAAAAAAATTTTCCAAACTCGGTTGGCGCGGGTGTTACTCTAAGACAGAGCGCCAATGGGTGTGCCTTCTTTTGAGGATCTTCCTCATTGGCACGGGTAGTACACTGTGGACCCGCGCTAATGGAAAAAGGGCAGTTTTCAGGGATATTTTGCAGGAGGTGTCTTCAGGGCACATGAAGTCCATACTTAGCGGAACATAATGCAAGTGTTTTTAAGTTATGTCATTGCTCACAGGTCCCGGAATGAGTCCTCCAAAGTACGGGAAAGGGGTAACAGGGACGGTGACCAATGGTGACAAATTACTGTGTAACAGATGCCCCCTAAAGCATGAGGCCCGAGAGAGAGAGGGGTGAAATGCTTTACAAGAACACATGTAGCTGTCGCCGAGAATCTGCATCAAGAGATACAACTGATAGCTCAAGTACATGATATATGTGGTATGGTCGGAGCCATCCATAAGAGAGTACATAATAATCTAGATCCATAGTATGGGCACAGCCATCTGGTTAGGATCAATGAATAGACTCAGGTATGGTCGCAGCCATCCAGTGAATGAGTCATGTAACAAGAATCGCGCCTGGATTACAACAGACAAAATCCAGGGTCTTGCGCTCCATCTCGACCCGAACAAAAGTACAAGTTCAAGCATGCGAATATATGAGCTGAAGTCGAACATGCATGAACATCGTCTGATTACCAGTCAATAATGAAAACTGTTAACAGACGCGAGAGGTACCACCAATAACGACAATGGCCCTCAAGGTACTATAGGTACAATCTACGGCGTGCGAATTAGTGATATGGCGTTGAACACCCGTAGAATCATTCGATCGGAGGCCAATGATGAAAACCTCATGTCGAACACGAAGAACCTGCCATTGAGGCATGCAGGCTCCAAGCCACCGGAAGGGAGTCTCTAAATCAGCTTCCTGGATAATGAGCTGAAGTCGACAGGAAGTGACCTTGATCGAAGGTGGGCCATGATGTTTCCCACATCATCGACACGAGACAGATAGATAATGTTGAATCAGGATTATGTGAGCTATCAGAGGGAGGTTGTTTTTATGCAGAGGTCAACTTCTCTTGAACATATCGGCGGCACGATAGTGGAATTGGCAGTATTTGACATCAATGGATCAGAGGTCATGGTGACGAGACAATGAGAAGATGAGAGGTCAAACAGGATTATCCAAATCCACGGAGGCAAGTGAAAAATGAGGTGAGATATCCCCACCCAGACACGAAAGCAGACAAGTGCCATGTTCAAGAGCGACATACTGCCGACACGACAATAATTATGGTTCCATTTTCCCCCGCCATTTCTGGCGAGTACCCCAATTATTTTTAACAAGCTTGATGGGGATAGCATATGCTTGTGGTGCGTCATTTCGACAGAATCCAATGTCATCAGGTTTTAACGAGTCTAACAAAGGAAGAACTCGACGCCTTTTCATGTTTAGAGAGTTTGAAAAGACAGCAAAAAAGGAAACTCCAAGGGTGTCCTTTCTCGTAAAGTTGTGTATCTCGAGCCCGAAAAAGTATAAAACAATGCTCGAAAGAACACCCGACCATTACGATCGAGGATTACTTTTCATGAGTAGTGATATCTATCTGAAAAAGTAAAAAAGTAATCGACATCACGACGTTTCATAACCACTAACGAATCGGAAATGACAAGGGTCCGACAATCTTTTCGTTTTTACACGGTCGGAAAAGGGTTTAAAGACAACCGCCTCTTCTTTACTTTTAACGAGTCAAGAGGGATAACTCAGCAATCTTTTCAGTTTTAGAGAGTCAGAAAAAAGCTGAAAGATGACTCCATAGTGACTTTTCGTGCATTTACCGAGTCCGAAAAAGTATAAAATACAACTCGTTTCACCATCGAATTTGCAAAAAAAAAAACCTGCCATAGCACCAATAGCAAGTGTAAAATCCATTTTCGACCAAAAATATATTAAAATATTCAAAAAAGAACTCTTTAACCCTAATTACAAGTCAAAAAGTCTATAAATGTGGTGAAAATGTAAAAACAAAATTACTTTTACCTTTTTACCTTGTGCATAGTGGTAGTGGTCCATTTGGAGTGCAAGCCTCAAGCAGCGATTACCACCGATCCGGGCAACCATTTGAGATTCCGCCAATTCTAGGTAAGAGGCGCTCTCTTAAGCTTCATTTTCATTCCTGTTTTTATGCATTTTGTTCCTGATTCGAGCCTCTACAAGGGGGATTTCAAAATTTAGGGTTGCGCCCCATTGGCGCGGGTATCCGGCACGGGTCCGCGCCAATGGGGTGATTTACCCAAAGGTGCTGCGCCATTGGCGCGACTATTTTAGAAACAGTCGCGCCAACCGCGCGACCTAGGTTTTTGCTTAAATTTTCCCATCAATTTTGAAATTTGTCCGGTGTATATGCTTACCAGGGTTTCATTAATGATTTATTCATCCTTGTGAGTGCAGGAAACATGCAAAAATGTCGGTGGAATGGAAAGAACAAGAGCACGATGCCATAGATGCCTTAGCCATCGTAGATGAGGGATGTATGAATGCGCTGAGAGAATGTGGTCTCAAGAAATTCTTTCTCACCTCTTACCTGCGAGCTCAACCAGAGTTATTACAGTTCATAGTGGATGCTTGGGATGTTGATGACCAAGTATTTCGACTACGGGATCAGACCTTAGAGCTGGATGTATCTGATGTGTATTTCATTACTAGGTTGTCACGGAGAGGGGAAATCCCCATTTTGACCGGAAGCAAGCCTTCCGCAGAGAAAATAGGTGAAGTAAAGGCTCGTGTGTGCCCAGAGGCACAATTTGGGAAGAACAGTGCTAAGGTGGATATCGCCACCATCCATGATTTGGTTCTTAAGGTGATACTGTTCACCATCACACGTGTAGTTGGGGTACAGGCGCCCCATGAGGCCAGCAAGAACCATCTGTTACTGGCGACAGAATTTCTTAGCCCCGCCATTTTCGACTGGGCTACAACAGTGACTACAAATATCAAGAGGCAGCTTACAAAGTGTAAGCGTGGGGGGGTGAAACAGTTCGGATATGGTTCGATTGTGGTATCGTTCTTCTTGGAATGATTACCTTTATTCCAGTACCAGGGAGCTGTAGTAGCGGACCCATTACCACGAGAGCCTAGGATGGCTCGCTGGGCAGCATTGATGCCTAGAGGAGGAGGGGGCCAGCAGATGTCTTCGCGGCCCGAGTTCTTCATATGGCTTCGCCGCCAGTTGATCGTGGTGGAAGACTGGCCATACGCGGGAACCAACTTCATGGGGGACCCAGACCTCCCACTGCCAGAGGGGGAGGAATGGGAAGAGGAGCTAGGTATGATCTTCTCTTTTTGGTGTTTTATGTATTTCCATTTTTTTTGTTAATACATGCATGTTCTGATGACAATTATATGTATATGCAGATGTGGGCCCAGAGCGTCCAGCCGGTTTGTCTCCTATAGCGAGGAGGAACCAACCTGCAGCTGACCCTCAGGCAAGAGGTGCCGTGGGGGAAGAGCTGGTGCAGAATCTCGAGGGACTTACCCAAGGGATTCCAGGCTATGCTAGATTGGCGGATGTGCCGTTCGCATATCAGAGGCACACAGTGGGGGTGTCGTCCCGCATCCATCGTCTGTTGAGACGCTTGGTGCGCGCGGTGACGTGCTACCATGAGCACCACCATGAGTAGACTCCTAGGTTTCTTTCATGCATATTTTTGAGGGACATGTTGTCCAAGGATGTATCAAAACACGTATTATTTTTTTGGGTTTTGTAACGCACACAGTGCAAACATTATGACACATATATATATACATATGCCTATGGTTTATATGGATCTTTCACATGTGATGATGTGTTATATGCTATGCGAATATTTGACACAAAATGTAATCTAATGTATCAGTTGCGTAACAAATGACCCATTGTGAAATGTATTTACACACATGTATATTTTATTTTTACACAAGCTTGAAAACACACATGATAATCACATATGCAAACTATGCTTGAGCATAAAGGAACGGGCATGCCCCCCAGCATGGTGTCTCAATTCGAGGTACATGCCCCCCAAGCTTCAGTCCATTGAAAATGGAGTGAAGGTTGACATTAATGCTATTGCGCTCGAATTGCACGAGCTCTTGTTTCATTATTTTAGCGAGGTTGACACAGGTAAAAGAACTTTCCTCGGCCAGATCCAGGTTCATTTTTTAAGGAGCTTGAGACAGGAAAGGAACTATGCTCCAACCAGAACTTCATCATAAGGGATAAAAATTCGGGGCCTCCAAGATTGCCACTCCCGGTGGAAGGGAAACATCTTGGAAGTCAGGGCCCAATGCCCCCAGGACACTATGCACGATGGCAGCATCATTGGATCCAGGCATGGGATAGGTGGCCACGTAGTTGATCTGTGGTGGGGTAGATGCAACTAGTGGATGACAACTAGGAGGGGGCGACAACGGTGCAGGAGGCATCGGGGGACTAACGAATGACATTTGATCGATAGTCACAATTCTTCCATCGTGCGGAAAGCAAACCACATGAAAAAGAGAAGAAATGAGGGCCCCCATGGCATAAACATAGTCGCGACCAAGGAGAAGACTAAAGTCTAAAACACCTTGGGTAACCAAGACGTCTATATAGACAGTTTTGCCCCCCAAAGTAATAGGGAGCTTTGGGAGAACTCCTAGAGATGGACAGGCTCCTCCGTCGAAGGCCAACAGATTCTGAGTGACTGGCCCAAGCTGCGGGGAACCTAAAGCTTGCCAAGTAGTGTACGGCATAAGACTAACATACGCCCCTTCATCCAAAACAGTGTCAGGTACTGCCTTAGCACAGGCATGTACTGTGATCTGGAAAGGCATATGGGATGGAAGGCGACCAGCGATCAGGTGATTCCAATCAAAGGAAGTGACCAGACTACTTGGTGGGGGAATCGTATGATTGCCCCCATGTGCTAAAGGAACCGAAGGAGAACCTTCGGGAGCAGCTGGGTTAGGAGAGTCATTTTGGGACTCAGGAGAATCTGAAGAGACGAGAAGAACATGGGCGTGATGCTCTTCCGAAACAGAGTGAGCGAGCGGCGGACTCGAGTCAACACTCTTTCCAACCAATGGTTGGTCTGGAACAGGCTGGGAACAGCCGGGTTCGGGAAGAGGGGCCTGGACAAGAGAAGAATTTGAAGCAATCTCTTTGTCAGCAGGGGGACGATCTGCAGTTGCAGAGAGACGTTGATAGCCAACGGGTAGTTGGGGTGAAGGAGTTGTGAGACTTTCCAAGACAACGGAGGCTTTATCCATGAGAGGACAAAGGTGAAGGGGATGATTGCCTTCACAAAGTCTACAGGGGATTCGAATCTTCCCTTTTTCCTTACCATTTCCAACCGAGAAGGTAGCATCGCCGTGAGCTTCAGAGGACGATGAGGGGCGGGCCGGATCGCGAGACCACACTTCTAAGACCCTGGGGATGCCAGGACAATCGCGAAGAAGATGGTCCTCCTTGCATAATCGACAAGGAAACTTGACCTTCCGCGGAGGAGCGGAAGGGGGCCCGACTTCAGGCGTACTCGAGGGAGTAGCTACACTTGTAACTTCTCCTTTGGGAGCCTTCTTCTTCTTTGTCTTCTTCTTCTTCTTCTTCTTAGTCACCGGGTTACTCGAATCGAGACTTTCACCAGGCGAAGTAGAAGATGAGGACGTAGAAGTAGGCGTAGAAGGGGAGAGGTCCACCTTAGAATCAACATGATGTTGTTCAGGTGGAGGGACTGATTGACCAGTAGTTGATACGGTAGGGACCAAAGAGGTTGAGAACAACCAAACAGGCAACCCAACAGTTAACCCCGGAAGGGATAACGTTGCCATATAAGGAGCACCAACATTCCCGAGAGGAGGGAAATGACCAGGATTCCCGTCAGGAGGGGAACTTGGGTTGGTGAACCCCGGAAAAGTTGCCATGGCAAACGAAAAGAAGCCTTCTCAAGCTAACGCACACAAGATCTAACCAGGTAATGTTTATCGTGGCCAAATAAATTTTAAGACAAAGGAACTGAACTTGACCTTTTCATGTTTTAAGAGTCGAGAAAAGGACAAAAAGGTGACTCTAGTCTCCTTCGAATGTTTAATGAGCACGAAGTGACAAGACGCTCACTGGCACCTTTTCTTTTAAGGAGTCTAAAAAGGATCAAAAGTGACTACTCTGGAGACTCTAGGCAAAGGGTTTACCAAACAATCCGTAAAACTGCTTATACACCTTGGCAATCAGATGAAAACCAAGGACTTCCCGTACGGCAGTCAATCTTCCCGAATGCTGTGTTCAGTGCATTACGGCTTGTAAGGCGGCAGACACGGCTTCCTGTGGATAAAGGATGATAACCTAGTGGGGTCTCCATATATACTCGACGGCACGTGGGAGCACAAATCTGTGCTAGACCACTACCGAGTCACAAAAGGAGGAATCACCCAACCGTAATGTGAAACAATAGTGGCTAGGTTTAACGACGTCGGAACACGTCTCTAGCCTAGACCTCTAGAATGTATGCGTTAAGTTCCAATGCGTTATTAAATTCATTCAGTTCATTTTACAGTTGATCTTCAATTAGGTTTCAGTTTTTAGGTCCTACCGTATGTGATCTCTCAGAATTTCCTAAATGCAAACTATATGCCAAAATATATCATTCCGTTCAATGAATGCTAACTACAAAAGAGTTGAGATTTTCAAACAAACAAAATGATCACCAAACAATCAACAAAGATCCTAATGCAGCTAATAGCAATAAATGAAACTTTTTTTCTTTTCTTTTCTTAAAAAGTGGCTAATTGCCAATAACAATGAAGAATGCTAGCTAATGTAATGCAAAAAAATCATTTGTTTTTTTTTTTTAAATGGCATAATGCATTTAAACAAATTTCGAGAGATGATAACAAAAGTAAACAGACAAATTTCACTCAATGCAAGTAGAACCAAGTCTGAAACACCAAGACAATCTGTCAAAAACCTCACAAAGACCTCAATGAACTATGTGATCTAAGCCCAAAATGAAGTCAAGTGAAATCCAAATGATCAATAAGTAGATTGCTCGAAGCACACAATAAAAGGTTTTGTCAACCACTAGACAAGTGCAGAAAACAACCAAAGAGTTGACTGGACAATCAAAGAACCAAAACTCCCACGGAAGGCTCGATGTACCAAGCCACTAGATGCTCTAGGGCTGGGATATAAGATCGATGGAAAAAGGCAAACACCCGAAGGATAATGGTAAAAAACCAGTCAACCAGAGTTCTAACACACTCCAGTAGCTGAAAAGGATGTAAAAACACATAAATCTGAGTTTAAAAAACTTCCAACAAACAAACTGGCAAAGTTCACAGGACTGGCGCGGCTGTCAGCCTGTAACTCGCGCTATTAAGGAATTAGCGCGAGTTTCTTTTGTGCAACCTGTGCCAACTGGCATGACTGTCAGGTAGAAAAACGCACTAATAAAGTTTGTTGGCTTAAAAAATAAATCAAGCAGTTCAGGATCTGGTCGACAGTATTCAGACAGATCAAACAGCAAGAAACAACTTTAAAACTAACCCAGAAAGCTCATTTACGCAAGCAAGCAAGAGAAAACCAAAATGCAAGACAAACGCCAAGCTGTTCGGTTCATAAACCAAACCAGAGATTGACTGAAGTGGCGTTGATCTACTTCGCTAATGCAAAGCAATAGCGTTTCGAAGGCTGCCTGGCTGTACTTCAAGCTCCGTCCAAGGTTTATGAATCAAACAACAAATAGCTTCCCCAGCGGAGTCGCCAAATTGTTGGAGAGGTAAATCCCCTCTGCAGATAGAGGCGATCCCACTAGCCCAAAATGGGTCGAGCAACAATCAATTAACGCTACCATGCAAGTTCCTAGTTGCAAATTGAAAGTGGATTATGAGAACCAACCTAGAGTCCAACGCTAGTGTCGTAGACGAGTTGATACTCTCGTTCCCTTGCTCCGGCAGGTCACGATCCTCACGATCTCCGCGAATGGATACCTGCACATGCAAAGAACGAAGCGAATACAGGCATAAAATCTACTAAATACAACTATATATCGGTCAGAAAAGACATAGATCAAACATTATCATAATGAACAATAAGATCGGAACCATAACGATAGTCGTTTATTAATGAATAATCAACAGAGAAAAATACAACCAAAGTTCTGACGTTGAATCTCTCCTCTGGCTGGGCGAGCAGCTACATATGTCTTGCAATAAACCTTTCTCTCTCTTTGATTATGAATACACAGCTCAGACTTCTGACAGCATAACCTCCCTATCCTCCAAGACTCCTACTATCACTCAAGACAAGTGTTATCATTACTAGCACTATCACCACTACTCAAAAACTCCCTTGTCAAATGCATGAGGACAGACTTTTATAGATGGAGAAGGGGAGGAAGATACAATGCATCAAGACACCCATTATGGATTGGCATTATCTCCAAAAAGCCGTTGTGGATAGATGTAAGGGATAGATGATGAATCTCGACATCTAGAAGATTAGCTTTATCCTCAAAAGACTTCATGACTTGAAGGGAAAAAACATCCGGGCGCGCGTTTGTTAAAAATCTTTTCCAAACTCGGTTGGCACGGGTGTTACTCTAAGACAGAGCGCCAATGGGCACGCCTTCTTTTGAGGATCTTCCTCATTGGCGCGGGTAGTACACTGTGGACTCGCGCTAATGGAAAAAGGGCAGTTTTCAGGGATATTTTGCAGGAGGTGTCTTCAGGGCACATGAAGTCCATACTTAGGGGAACATAATGCAAGTGTTTTTAAGTTATGTCACTGCTCACAGGTCCCGGAATGAGTCCTCCAAAGTATGAGAAAGGGGTAACAGGGATGGTGACCAATGGTGACAAATTACTGTGTAACACTCCTCCCACAAACTAGCTGCTGATTTGTCTACAAGATTAGCTTCTGTTTGCAGAACATAATCATCATCATACTGATCAAACTGAGGAAAATCATCAGTATAAAACACATCATCAAGCATACATGTCATATCAACAAATCTCTCTTCTCCAAGATGATCTACAAAATAATCATTATCAGATCTATGACAACTGGGATAAGAAACAAAATGTTTTGGATCAAGAACTTGTTCTTCTTCAATCAGTGAGCCATGGGCTTGAACATCATACTCATTCCTTGTGGTGATCCTTTGCATCATCTATTCCACTGCACTTACCAAAATGTCAAGCTTTACCTATAGAGATGTTGATTCCTCTGGATCTATGTTTTTCATCTCTTCTTCCTTCAACTTTGCCCTTTGAATCAACAAATGAGCCTCTATATCTACTGCACTGTTCTGCATCTCTTCAACTGTTGCAAGATTCCTTTCCCTCAGCTGGAACTCCATTTCTGGATCAAAGGCACCTGGGTAGTGCAAGAGAGCGGATCCAAGAGGAGGTCTTATATTAACTGGCATCAAAAAATAAACTTGGTTAAATCTGGTATAAAATTGTTGTACTGTCTCCCCTGGCAATATTTTCACCTGGTTATACTCTTCTATAATCAAGAAAGGGTATTGTCTGATCACCCACCTGTTAAGGAAAACTTTGACGAACTGCTGGTAATCTGAGATGCTCGCATTAGGTAGGGTTTTGAACCAACTCTTGACTTTGCCTTTCAAAGAGAGAGCAAAAATCCATACTAACATCTTCTTCATCAACTTCAAAAAGGTCAAGAAAAGACTCAAAATTCAATACATGTCTCTCAATAGTGATATTGTCGCATTCACCATCAAATCTTGGTAGATATAGATCATGATTTTTATGGAAAGCATGGGATATAGGAGGTAAAGTTAGAGGCTTGTATCGATCTGGAATTTTATAAGGTGTAGGAGTATGTACAAAAGGTGTAGAATCAGTCTTGGTCTCTTTAGGCTCATCAGTTTGAAGACGGTCATCACCAAATTCAGAAGAAAGGTCTTGATCCAGCTCAAAAGCATGCAAATCTTTGGTATTCACAATCTTCCAAGGGTAGGAATCAAATGCAGGCCAAGGATCTCTTCTCAAATAAAATATACTTTGGAAATCCTTCTTGACATTCTCAAGAAAAGAAAAGAAATAATTTATAACAAAGAACAAAATGTCTTAGATGAAATTCCAACTTGAATACCTGATCTTTCCATATTGTCCTTTCATGTTTCTGTTGGTTAGGTTCGTCCTCTAGTGGAGTCCTTGGATCTGACCTCAAAAATGATTTGGAATCGCTAGGTGAATGATTTCAGCCTTTCCGGTGTTTGATCATTGTCCGCCATCAACAATCAGATCTGAACTTGATACATGTTACTGGGGCAATTTGCAAGTTAGATGTTCAATTTATAAGACTAGACCGGAGATTGACTGAAGCAGCTTTTATCAACTTATGCACTCACAAAGCAATGTGCAGTTCGAAGGCTTCCTGGCATAACTTCAGGCTCCGTCTATAGTTTATAAAGCAAGAAAACTAACAGACAAATAAGCTTTTCTTCCCCAGTATGGTTGCAACTATGTTAGTGCCTAGATTTACCTTAGGCTGAGGAAGGTAGGATCCAGGGCCAACATCAAACCACGCTTAACCTAGTAGCTAGCCCTACCAGGTCGGGAGAGGGTTCGCTCCGGGTCAATCTCAACAAATTATGATCAATAAGGGATTGATATGACTGATAGAAATACTGATCTTAGGCTAGGTATATGTGTGAAAAAGTTTGATTGAATAAAATGATGTTTTTGTTGGCTCAAATGGAAAGGTAGATTTTGGGTGCGGGGATTGAGGCTCAGTCTTGCAGAGATCTCAATGGGGCAAGGTAGGAAATTTATTTTGGCACTTCAATTTGAATGAGATGGAAGGATTAGATAGGTGAGGAGCTGAAGAGGGCAATGAAATTCATGGATCATCTCCAAACAGCTGAAAACATCAAGAAACTAAAGCAAACCTCAAGTAGAGCACTGCAATTTCAATGGATTCTACTTACACTCTTGTTTGTTTAGTTAAGAAGAAACAAGATTGAGAATGGCATACATAACACATAAGAAAATTCACAATTACAAAATAAAGCACTGTACCAATACAAATTTCCACATGGATCCCAAAGAGAGCTGCAAATATTGGTCTCAATTCCTTAGCCAAAATGCTAATAAGAATATACAATGAAGCTCAAGGCTTCCTCAAAAGTCCAACCATGCTAATGACTGAAAGATCACAAGATATAGACAAAGCATAACTCATCCTAGCCTCTAGGGGTTGAGCTCACAAGTTTAGGAGCTGTTTCAACTAATTCTAAACCGAGAACTAGAAATCAGGTAGTGGAACAGCTTGCCTCTAGAAATTAGGGAATTGATTCATTCAATTTCAAACAACTTTTTAATAGATGAATCTACCTCCATAAGTAAAAATTTGACATATTCACATCATGATCCATCAATGTTCATTAAACTACATCAAAAATTTGACATTAAGAAGGTGAAAAAGTCAAACTGGCAAAAGCTAGGCGAAAAACAGAGTATACTTGGTCAAACTGACAAAATTTTCCCTATGCACCGTGCCTGATTTCTCTATGCATAGCGCCTGTTTGGAGCCACTTTTGAAGGCCTTTCCGGTGTCCAAATTCGCTCCAAGTGTGCTTGTTGGAAAGGAATACCTGTCTTCTTTCCAACCCAAGTGGAATTTTTCAATTTGACCTTCATTTGCCCCACAAAAATTCAGTTCTCCCAACATTTCTTTTTGTGTGTCAAAATAGGGGCAGTAAGGTCATTTTTTGAGTGTTTTTGACCTTTTTGAGGGCTCAAAACCTATCCAAATTTCTTGGCCATTGGTAGGAAAGCATATTTTTTCATGCCAAATCCAAAAATGCTAAGATTTTGTCATTGGGAGGCTCCCATCAAAAACGAGCGCCAGGTGGCACAGCGCATAGAGTAGAAATCCCTGTTTTTTGAGCAAAAAATTCCAAAAATGCAAAAAGTGCCCCGAATTTTTTGGAATTTGGGCTGAGTCTTCTCCATCAAGCATTGTGTTGGACCAAGGAAGCCTCGGCCAGGATCTGAAGTTTATCTTACACTTTTTTCCTCCTTGATTCCTTCTTTAACTTGGCCTTCAAGTTCCTGATTCTTGCTTGGCACACCATATTTCTTGACAGGTAGTGATATGCCATGTTTCTCAACATTATTTTCTCATTGATGGCCTTCTCCAGCATCCTCTCCAAGTGGATATTTGTCCTTTCAAGCCAAGATTCACGATCATCTTGGATTTCTTGTTCAAGTGATGTCAACTTGGTTTCCCTCTTCTCTGCAGCTTGCCATTTTACCTTCATGTTTTGGAGCTCCATGATGATTTGTTGATATTCTAGTCTTTTATTCCTCTACTCCAAATAGTTAATTATCCACTTGGCTCTTTCCAGATCAAGAGACAAATGATGAATGTCATCTTGCTACTCCCGAATGACTTCTTTGAGCTTTGAGATCTCTGAGCCCAAATCTGTGTCATCATCCTGAATTAGGATGAAATCTGCCTCTTTACCTCCTGACGGTCCCTCATCATGCAAGGGCTTCTTACCCTTGTCTTTTACCTGCTCTACTGATGGCGAAAACAAGATCCCTTCCACCCCGGGTGGAGATAGTACTCGTTTTGCTGCTGCTACAACTCAGCAAGTGAAGTGGGCTCCTCCCGGTTATGTTTACCACCCTTGTGAGGTCTCCTTGGTGCATGCATTTATGTAGGAGAATCACTGTGTGTCTCCTCATCTCGGTCATAGGAAGGATTAGATTCCATGTTTGCCAAATGTTTGAGTTCTCTTAGATGAGTATGAAGAGATGTAAGGTGTCTTAAATTTTGCTGCCAAATGTATGAAAATGTATAAGGGACTATGGAGGGAGAGGATATGAGGGGTTTTGGGAATGTTTGTTAATAGGATTTGGGGAATAAGGGGTTTAAGGAATAGTATTTAGGCTCTTTGGGATAGCAATTAGGGTTTAGGAACATGTAGCTAGGGTTTGGGATAATGAGAATTAGGGATATAGGGTTAATGAGAATTAGGGATATGGGGTTAGGGAATGGGTTTATGAAACTGGAAAATAAATCAGGGAGGGAGTGATGAAGTGTACTTGACAGCAAAAACTCAAACTGCAAACCCTAAGCAATTGTTTTTGAGGAAAAATTGCAAGGAGGTAGGGTTTGAAACTTTTCTCACTAAATCACCATAAACACCAAGGTAAATCATTCATTGGTCATGGGAGGAATGTTAACTTACTTGAACACAAGAAGAATGATCAAATTTTTCAATTTGGGAGAGTTTGTGAGTGAAATCAGGCTTCCAAACCCAATGCGCCATGACATCTCAATGCTTCACGCCTTTTTTCAGGA
This sequence comes from Pinus tabuliformis, assembly GCA_031772625.1. Classification (NCBI taxonomy): domain Eukaryota; kingdom Viridiplantae; phylum Streptophyta; class Pinopsida; order Pinales; family Pinaceae; genus Pinus; species Pinus tabuliformis. The sequence goes on from CM062818.1 coordinate 177,135,878, forward strand.
CACTTTTGTAGGCCTTCTTAATGTCAAAATTGGGTGTAGGATAGCTTGTTGGAAATATTATTAATTCTTCTTTCCAACCCAAGTGGAATTTTTCAATTTGGAGTTCATTTGCCCTGTCAAAAATCAAATCTCCCAAGACTGGTCAAAATGTGCAAAATGAGGGTGCCTCAAGGCAGAGTTCTGTTGTAGTCAACGTTTGAAGGTCTTCCTCAACTCCAAATTGAGCTGATGATATCTCATTGGAAATATCTTTGTGTTTAGTTATCATTTCACTCATCAAGAAAGTCATTTGGCCAACCAAGCTAGGAGAAAACTTGATTTTCCCAAGGTTACTTCAGAGGTGTATAAATTCTCCTTAGGCAACTGTAGTTTTGACATTTCTATAAAACCATGACACCTGTGTAAAAAGTGAAGGAGGTTTTTCTTCCTTGGCCTATTTTGGACAAAAACCTCTCTCATTTTTCCCAAATTCATCTTTTCTTGCTCAGAAAGATCATTGAAGTAAAACCTATCCCGATGTGTGGAACAGGGGATTTGTCGAAATGAAGCGAAATGAAGGGGATAAGGGGCTTCTAAATTCTTGAGAAAATTTTGGGAGGTAGGGAGGGATGTTAGGAAGTAGGGGAAAGTGGAATTTTAGAGGTTGAGTGAGGTGTTGTTGGGAAAAGTATCCAATATGGAATGACCCTATCCCACTCTAAGGGTGATAGTACCTCAGCAACAATCAAAGCAAAGCCATTTGAGATTACTTCTTTACGAGATGTAAGAGAGGGGAGAAAGAGGTCCACTAACCGATGTCTTCCGCTAATGATTGATCCAATCTTCTCTCTTTGCTGCTTGCTTCCAGCTCCTTGCTCTTTCGCTGGCCCAGCTACAACAAGATCCTGCAAAATGGCAAGAGAGGGAAACTACAAGAAGCATACATTCATAACTGATTCAAGGATTAGAATAAATCAAATACACAAGTATAACAACACACCATTGAGACACATGCATATAGAAGAACCTCAAATGCTTTATTAATGGAAGAAGTAAAGTTCAGGAAGTGATACAACCATAAAAGGCCCAATCCAGCATCACCTCCCAGCAGAAAGAAATCTCCTCTTCACCTCCTTCAAGCAAATCACCCAATAGTTCTATACTCAAACCAACAGCACTTCCTTACATTCACAAGATTCCAGCCTCCCTAGACCTCATGAGAGAGCTCTATATATAGGAGTTTTGGAGAAAGGATGAGTCAGCTTGAGGCTGGCATGAAGCTGACTAGTGTCCTCTCCCACTTCAGTTATTCTTCAGTTCCTGAGTGCACTTGGAGGTTCTTGCTTCCACTTGGAGATCTAGACCCTCTTACTCATCACCAGTCGAATTCTCTGATCCAAGTGTCATTTTGGAAGCTTCCTGGGCATTGACACCTTGAGGAATGACTGTGCCACTTGGCCAATCTCGCCTAGCGTAGGTAGCCTTCTTTGCAGTTGACATTCAACGCAGGTACACAGTGGAGCAGTTGACATTCAGTGCAGATGCTCAGTGGAGCAGTTGACATGATCCAGAATTAGCTTGTTTTTGAGTGTTTTCAGGTGGAGAACTGATATTCAGTGCTGTGGTTTGCTGACCTTGTTCCTCTAGGGGTAGGAACAACATGTTTAGGGACTTTGGATCCCTTAGATTATGGACATTTCATGCTTCATGCTGTAAGGCACAAAAATGTCTATAACATGAGGGGAAAAGGTCCAAAAGGGCAAAACACAGGCCTAGCCTAGAAAATTGTCAAGTCGTAGCAAGAAACTAGGGTTTGTGCAAAAATGAGGAATTTGAGGGATATCAATGATGGGAAGTGTTTAATAAGGTATGCTAAGGATAGGGGAAGGTGTATGAACATCAGGATACAAGTTTTGCTGATGATTTGACTATCCAAGAGAAATTGCCTTCAAAACCCTAGGAGAGGAAAATGAACCTTACCTAGGCACAACTGAAGCATGAACAAGGTGTAAAATGACCCATTGGAACCTGACATGATGATGAAAACCCTCTGAATGATGGTACGCTCAGCTGAATGGTGACATGGACCAACATTTGGACAACTTTGACAGGAGTAAAATCAAACCCTAGACCTAATACCTAGTGACCAAATTTTGCTTGAAGACTCACTGAAATGACAAAATTTGACCTTGACACCTTAAAATCACTCTGTAAGAGCATGTTTGATCATTGGAGGAAGGCTGCAAAGACTGACACTAACACCTTCACTGCCGTAAAATGGTCCACTTTATGTATTTATCTTCATATCTCCCGATAGGGTAATATTGTACCTTTATGGTGTTTTGAAAATAATTCCAAGTGGGTGCAGTCGAAAATAGTGAGGGTTCACTCTCGTCCTTCTATTCACAGGAGGTTTCCCACAGGTCCTTAACATGGGGGATGGGTTTGAGGAGTGAAAAAGTGATATTTTCCCAATTGGAAAATACATGAACCAAAAAATATCCTTCCAACATATTTAACCATCTATCTATGACATCTGCATCTATTTTTCCTTCAAATATCAGAATGTCAAAGTTGACTTGTACCTTAAAAGGAGTGGTGCCTTCAGAGTGGCTGCTAGATGAAGATGTGCTACCTATGCATAGCCATTGAAGGATCTGGACAAAGTTATCCATCATCGTATTCCTCTGTCACTCAAGGGATTCCACGAACAATATTTTGAAAGGATCTCCTCCTCCCTCGTGTTTCTTTTCTTCTACCATGGGAGTTCTTCGGGGTTTGCAAGGCTGGTCTTGAAAAGGTTCAACTAGTTCGAGCCCTAACTCCTTATACCCTAACCTAATGGAGGAAATGCAAAGAAAAACAAAGAAAGAGAAGACTGCTCTAACACCACTGATCTAGACTTGTAGAGGAACACAACAGAATACAGTTACAAACATAAACACCGAGATGCAGCAAAAGTAAAACTTCATTTCATTAATATTAAAGAGCTAAAATATGCTTACATACAAAACAAAAGTAAACTAGCTTAGACAATGGTAGCTTATCTTTGAGAAGGGATGAAGCAGCTACTTGCCTCTGAACTATGTTACAATGAGGAATAAGGGCCTTTTTGTTATTAAACAACAAGGGAAAACCATAAACAACCAAAACCCTAACCCCAAGAGATGGAACGCCAAGAGTTTGCGGCCCCCCTTGGAGTTGCTTGGGAAACCAACTTCCCAGGGTCATATCTCAGTCATATGATATCTATTTGGCACGCATGATACCTCGTTGGAAATATATCTCTGAATACTATAACATTTACCACAGGCTTTAGCCTATTGCAGTCTTCAAAATAACACTGTTTAGGGGGTCAAAATATCTCTCGAAGTTCAAGACATGAAAATTTTCTAAAAATAGTAAATAATGCTATAATCAAGAAAACATATGAAGCCAACTGGAGGTCTAGGTGGAATAAGTAGGTGGCCACCAATATCCACCAGGATCATAGGTTGACATCAATGCCAACAACTATCATCAAGCAAACAAATATAGGTCCAATTTCACATAGATCTCTTCCCTAGGTCAATATAGATCCTTCTCAAAATGAATTTTATGCATTCAAACCCTTATGGAAGTCACACACTATCTCCACCAATCATATGCATCAATGAAATACATACAATCAATCAATCAGATGTTAGGCCCTTCATATAATGTGCTCAAATAGTAAGTTGGGTTCCTCAACCATCTCAATCAAACAAATATTTGCATACAATGGTCTCTACAATAAAGTCAACATTCACATAGTGATCTTTTCATTCACATTTATTTCATAGAAAGTAAGCAAGCTCATATCTCTACACAAGAAACAAGTTAAACACTCTAGCTTTCACTAGCACACAATTTTGTTCTTTGAAACAAAATCACACTTCTCTACATATAATGCTGAGAAAAATCATATCTAATGCAACATTGTTATCTTTGTCGAATAATACCCAAATATCTGTAATAAGCTAATGAAACAATAGTGGAAATAAGGGTTGAAATAGGTTAGGGTTAAGATCTCTACAAACTAATTTGTGACCCTAATCCTGCATAAATTGATATCTTCCCTCAATCTTTATAAAATCTTATCTAATTCAACAGTGGAAATATTTAGTCAAAAACCCTCCAATAAGTTAGCTAATATACACAGTCTCTTTCATATGCATCATTCAATAAATCAAACAAATCTATGCAATTCATAAATCAGAAGACACATTATTTGTCTTATATAACCTCTCTACTATATGCATTCTTATGATCAAATTGGCAACAAAAACATGATTTTAATCCCTTCAAATATTCATCAAACCCATAGATACTAAATTAATAAGCCAAGTATTGAATATATCCTTAATATATCCTTCACATTTGTCATTGAGGGATATATCTTAGCCTCCCATGTGCCTTGGTGCACACTTGTACGAGAAAAACCACAAGAAACTCAAAGAATACACACACTAGCTGCTCAATCTTGTTCTCCTTCTCTAACCTATGTCCCTTGTCAATACCAAGATCAAATCCCATGAATTTGTTGATAGGAAACTTTGACAGGATCAAATGGACCTTCTCAAAGTTAACCTTGGGCAAAAACCAAGGTTTGGCCCTAAGTTTTTCCTTTTCTTCACTTGCAGTTAGTAACACACATATCCCATTCAGGAATTCCATTATAACTCATTTCCTAAACATACAATCTATGTTACCCTAGGGATTAATTCTCCTCCAACAAAGGTAACCTGTTTTATTTTGTATCCATGTCTTGAATCTATCAAAACACAATCAAACTTTCCCCAACTTCTAACATGCATTTTCCAACACCCGCAGGTCCTATCAATATTTTATAAGGGCTCAGTAACACCTCAAACACCTTTGTAAACTATCTCCAATCAACCACCTAAGTCCCCTTAGTTGTCTTCACCTTCAAGTTGCTCCAATCCTTATCCATGCTTTTGTAATTGATCCAAAACTTGTGCAATATTTTCCAAATCATGTGAAATCATGAAGACATATCTGTAATCATGAGGATATTTGTAATGCCTTTCCTATGAATGAGGAAACATCCTTCATCCATGTCCCAGCTAGGCACATCAATTTTTCATGCATACCAATAGGGTCATATTGTGATGAAATCATAATGACATAATGTGACAAAATTGTAACAAACCCATGACATAATGGACAAGTTGACATCAAGTACAACATATTAGCCATAATGCCAAAAATATACCCCTTTGAACTTGATGTCAACCTCCTGCAAAACATCAAGTCCTTCTATCCACTTTTGACATCAAGGGAAAAGGGCATAGCCAAACTGAGAGAAGTACACCCCCTGCAATTGTCAACACTATAAATTTGATCTACTAATGTGAAGAAAAGAGCTCTGCTACACAATATCACCATAAACCTAACCATGCTCCCCTTGAGCATATACTAGACCTTCTAGTGATATGTAATGTAAGTACATAGATCTATAAAGAAAATTCATGGATATACATAAGCATATTTTTCTCGAAAGCATGACTAACACAACCAATGACTCTATGATCCCAAGTTTACATCAATCACCCAAAGCAACAAGGCTATATACATGACATGACCAATGGCCCATACATGACCTTATTTTACAATGTTTGCAACATGGATTGATTCCTGACCAATGCACCAAAGATTGGACAATGATCATCCATATGCATGATCAATACATGGCATCTATAAAAAAATAGAAGTAAAATATATGATATCACATGACCATTCTGAATACTTCATTTCAACACCAGCATAGGCGGGGCCCTCCTTAATGCATGATCAACATTGAAGACATGATATCACAATGATTACTTTCCATAAACAAGAGACTTATCAACATCATATGTGAAGACAAAGAAGACCTCCAACATCACAATCCATTATGTAAAATAGGACTAATCAACAACATATTGAATATCAACCATGATACAGTGACAACAACATTTATATCTTCCAATAGTAAGCAATGTATCGAAGGACCAATGTAATAATATTGATCACAACAACAATAATTGTATATAATATCTAATAAGTAGTGTCTATGTTTCTCTTCTTCTAATAATAAACCATAATGCCAACAATGAACCATTGAAAGCATACGAGAAGCTCCCCATGAACATGTCATATATTTTCCTGAACAGAACAAATTAAGTAGATGTTGCATTAGTAGCATAAATAATCACCAAAACAATAATATTTAAACATATTAAGTCATCATCAAGGCTGAAATAGCACACATGCATAGCTCCCCCTGAGATCAAGCACCAGAAGTCCTATGGATGTGATTGTCACTAAGCTATCATCTAAAACATGAATTTATGTATTCCTTTCATAAATAAGCATAATATATAATAGACTACAGTGGAGACTATCTTCCCTTACTCTGTATCTGAAGAGAAGGAACTTGACTTCTTATTTCTACCTCAATTTTTCTTTAGAACATATAATTTGCTTACATTTTTGAATCCTTTTTTATAACTTTTCCAGTGCCTTATTCTATAAGTTTGCATCCATATGATGTAAATACAATTACATGCCCTTTATTAACTATTTCGCCTACTCTTAAAATGTTTTGCTTTATCCCTTCAACCAATAATGCTTTAGTTTCTTCTATATTCTTAACATCAAGATCAACACTACCCTTTCCTAGTACCTTTGTAGGTGTATTCTTTCCAATAATAACCTTACCACTCTTGTTTTTCTTGAGAAAGGTCAATTTTCTCTTATTTCTAGACATGTGATGAGAGAATTCACTATCTATGTACTAATCATCTTCTTCAAATGCACACATAGAAAGGACACACGTCACCTATTCCTCTTCCTTCTACTTAATATGTGGACTAATGGTTGATGCATCTTTTTTAGGTCTTTTGATGATAATATTCTTGTCTAGTTGCTTGTTTTGAATGAAATATACTTGTTTTCTGTATGAATTTATTGAATTGGTCTTGAATTATTTTGCTACATGTCATAAATTATTACATGTATAACACCTTATGTGACCAAAGAAGGGCACAAGAGAATCATAATATTTCTACTTCATATTTCTCTTATTGTAATCAATATCTTTGTGACCAAATATATTTCATGTAAAAAATACCCCTTAAAGAAACTTGAGTACTTCGAAACCGATGGTATTCATGTGGAGAGATTGTTTTCTTGAGGTCTGACCAATTTTATTTTGCAATCAGATGTAATGTGTCCAAGATTATGAAAAATAAAGCATTCGATGTCATTGACCAAAGAGGAGAATGGATTTTTATTTCTATTATTGGGAGCAAATGATTTCCTTTGAAAATTCACTTTTCTTGGTTGTTGGTTTGGTTGACTTCTTAATTCTTTACTAGGATTTTTAGAGTTTTCTTTGTTATCCTCAAAATTGTTTGTACAATATTGTGAGTTAGATTCTCCCTTAATAGTTTTATGAAATCCAATGACTAATTTGCTAGAGGGGAATCTTTGATTATTAAGAAGATTTTCAAATATTTTGGTACTATCGTGAAATTTCAAATTTTTGTCCTTTTCTGCTAATTTACCTTTTAGAATACCTGTACGTTGTCCTCCACTCTTTGATATTGATCTTCCCTTTCCTTATCCTTCTTCCTCATTCCTTCCTCTATTTTGATTCCTTCTTCCAACTTTGTTCTTAACGCAATAATTTTTTCTTTAATGCCATTCTCTTATTCTTCAAATACTTGAAGTAGCTCCTCATTTTGCTTGTTTGAATTTTCCAAATCTGATACTAAAGAGTTGATCTTAGATTCAAGTCCTTCACAATATTGTTTCATTTTTTAAAGTTGTTCTGCAATATTTATTGATTCATCATGGTCCCTATTTTCATATTTTTACAACTTATTCTTAAAACTATTAATCTGTTTCAAAGCACAAACATGTTTTTTTTAAGTTTAAATACTTCCTCTAACCTCTCTTCTTCTTAATTGGTAACTCCATCTAATATAATAAAGGTTGTTTCATGGTCACTCTCACCTTGGTAGACTATGTTTTCCTTGAGATTCATTTAATGTTTTAGAAACAATATTAGCAATTGGTTTACTTGATTAACAAACTTCCTTTGTTACTAGTTTTCTTTCTGCTTCATAGACAGCATGCAGATTATCCCATACCTCCTTTGTGGTTTCATAGTGCATAATTTTCTTTAATACTGTATCACATACATTACAAAATATTTCATTTAATTAATAACTATTCTTCTGGAGTTCTTGTCCTAATGGTGGAGTTTTAGTATAACCAGTACACAATAAATTCCAAACATCAAATCCAGGGGATATTATCCTAAAATTCATCTTTCCTTTCCAATCCCAATACTTAGCATCATTAAGTTCAAGCATAACATTATTATCCATAATGTTTTACTTGGATTATTCCACTAATGATTGTCCTTGACCTATGATTGTTGATATTCCATGACATTGGATACATATATGTCATATATTTCCTGACTTGGCCTCTTCCTTTGTTCTACCTTCTGTTAAAAAATTATATATTACAGAGCAATGGAACACATAAAATATTGCAGAAATATAAACATAGAAAACACATAAAACAAGAGAGACACAGATATACATGGTTCAACTAGTTTGGGCTACATCCACAGTGAAACAACCAGTCCTTCCTTTTATATTATCCAACAAACTGAAGAGATACAACCTACAGCAGATCCGCTGTAATTCCCTCTTTTCTCTCAATCTCCTCTCTCTTCCTCACACGATACAGATCTCCATAGACATAATAAAATTCCATCATATATAGCGAGGGGTTTCTTTCTAGGGAAAAAACCCTAAATTAAACATAACTTCTACTATCAGATCTTCGCCTAATGAATGGCCCAGATTGACTACGAAATTACAACATTTTAGAAGGAAATTTTACATCTATTTTTAGCTTCAGGGGCACTGCCCTTGATCCCCCCGCCAAGGGGGCGATCCCAAAGATCGCAACCACCCCCCTGGACCCCCCCTGTAGTGTATATTTTATGGCCGTCGTTGCTGCCACATTACGAACTAGGGTCCATTGTGGCAGTACCTCTAAATAAAGAAGATAATTAGGCTCCACACCCAACAATCTCCCATTTGGAGACTGATTATAGCAACTCCACTGTTGCTTCATTTGCTGGACAATGACTCCACTTTGGACCTACCTATTTCTCATCTTCTTCATCATACTTGAAGACCAATTGAAACTGAGCAGATTCTTAGTTTCTCCCTAGTTACAACTTTTGTTAACATATCTACATGATTCTAGCTAGTGTGTATCTTTTCCAACTTCAACTGTCCATCTTCCAACACCGAACGTATGAAATGATACTTGAGCTATATATGTTTAGCCTTGGAATGAAATTTAGATTTATTTTCAAGTTGTATGGCACTCTGGTTGTCACAGTATAACCTACCCAACTCTTGCTTCTTACCCAATTCATCTAGAAACCTTTGTAACCGAATCATTTCTTTACTAGCCTCTGTAGTAGCAACATACTTTGCTTCCATTGTTGAGAATGCAACAATACTTTGCAGTTTTGAGACCCAATCGACAGTTGTTCTACCTACAGTAAACACATACCCTGTTATGCTCCTCCTGTTATCTCTATCACCTGCCATATCTACATCAACATATCCCTGTAGAGCAATGTTTGAACCACCAAAGCATAATTCTTGATTTGTGGTACCTCTCAAATACCTGAGAATCCACTTCACCTCCATCTAATGTTCTTTTCCTGGATTTTTCATGTACCTGCTTACAATTCCCACTGCATGTGCAATATCAGGCCTTGTGCAGACCATTGCATACATTAAGCTTCCAACTACTGATGCATATGGAACTTTAGACATATGAACCATTTCTTCTTGAGTATTCGGACACTCCTCCTTACTTAATTTGAAATGGCTGGCCAAAGGTATACTAACTAGTTCTGCATTTTGTATATTAGACCTTTTCAACACCTTTTCTATGTACTCACTTTGACAAAATGTTAATTTGCGATTCTTCTTGTCTCTAGTTATTCTCATACCAAGGATTTGTTTTGCATCACCCAAATACTTCATTGCAAATGGGTTCGCCAATTTTCTTTTAAGCACATTTATTTCCTACATGTTAGAACCTGCAACAAGCATGTCATCTACATACAATAAAAATATAATATAACTACCATCATTTTTCCTTTTGGGATAAAAATAATGATCAAAGTGACATCTAGTATAACCTTGTTCAGACATAAACCTGTCAAATTTTAGATACCACTACCTTGGAGCCTGTTTTAAGCCATACAAGCTCTTCTTCAACTTGCACACTAGTTTCTCCTTCCCTTTTACCTAATATCCTTGTGGTTGCTTCATATATATCTCTTCCTCCAAATCCCCATGGAGAAAGGTTGTCTTTACATCTAACTGCTCAAGATGCAAATCTTCAGCTATTACTAGACTTAAAATAGTTCTGATTGAAGTCATTGTAACAATAGGAGAAAATATCTCATCAAAGTCTATACCATTTTTCTATGCAAATCCTTTCACCACAAGTCTAGATTTATACCTTTTTCTACCTCCATCTTCTTCCTTCAACTTGTAAACCCATTTATTCGGCAATGATGTTTTACCTACAGGCAACCTGACTAAGTACCAAGTCTGGTTATGTGCTAAGAAGTCCATCTTTTCATTCATGGCTTGCTCCCACTTCCTGGTTTCTACCTACACTACTTCATAACATATGGTTCACGAGAATCAGTCAACAATACATAATATAATGAAGGAGAGTATCATTGATCAGGTCTATGTATCTGGGTAGATCTTCTAACACCAATTTCAGGTGTTTGAGGTGCTTTTTGCTGTTGTGGTTGATGTTCTGGCCATTGATCATTATGATTTTTAGGCACCATCACTTTTTCTATGATCTCATCAAGCACTGTGTATTCTCTATTTTCTTTTTCTTGTTTATTTTCCTGTTGTTGATCCTTATACAAAACCTTTTCATTGAATATGACATCTCTACTCCTAATGATTTTGTGTTTTTCATAATCATAAAAGAGATAACCAAAATCATTAACACCATATCCAATAAAAGTACATTTATTTGATTTTGCCTCAAGCTTTGTTCTATTTTCTTTATTAATGTGGATAAAGGCTTCACAACCAAAAGTTTTTAAAAATGAGTAGTTTACCCTTTTACCCTTTTACCTATCCATGCCTCCTCTAGAATACCACCATCCAAGGAACTTCAAGTCCCTTTGTTTATTAGATAAACAGCAGTATCTACAACATATGCCCAAAATTGTAAAGGCAATCCTGCATGCAATCTCATGCACCTTTCATGCTCCATGATTGTCCCGTTCATCCCTTTTGACACACCATTCCCTTGTGGTGTTCCTAGAACTGTCTTCTCTCTGCAAATTCCATTCTCTGAACAGTAACTATCAAAATATTTGCTGCAATATTCACCTCCATTGTCTGATCTAAGACACTTCAGCCTTTTTCCTGTCTCATTTTCAACCAAAGCCTTCCATTTCTTGAAAGTATCAAATACATCAAATTTATTTCGAATACAATAAATCCAAGTTTTTTTGGTTTCATCATCAATAAAACATAATAATGAGAGCCACCAAGATATGATACTTGAGTAGGTCCCCATAAATTTGTATGCACAAGCTCTAATTTTTCGTTCTTCTTTTCTTTCCCAACTCTGAGGAATCTGACTCTCTTCTATTTTCCATAAACACAATTCTCATGGAGTTTTAAATCATCATGCTTCAAACCTGGCAACAAATTTCTTGAGTGAAGAATATGCATCCCCTTCTCACTCATGTGCCCAAGCCTATGATGCCACAATGTCGTATCTTCTCCTGTAGAGGTTAAAGCATTAACAGAATTAGAAATAACATTGCATAAATACAATTACCAACCTTTCCTCCTTTTTCTATTGCCAGGAATCCTTTAGTGACCTTCAAGGTTTTATCTTTGAAAGTAGTTACACAACCTTCACCTCCCAACTGCCCTATTGAAATCACATTTTATTCAGATCTGGAACATGCCTTAACTCCTTCAATAGCCATTGATTTCCATTTTGTTGTTTTATGAAAACTGTACCCATTCCAATGATTTTACAGGGTTTATCATCACCCAATCGAACCTATCCAAAATCTCCTTGAACATAATCATGAAAATGTTTCCTATCAGGTGTGTCATAGAATGAGGCCCCTGAATCTACCACCCAGGCATCAATAATATTTTCTAATGAAAGAATCAAAGCATCTCGCAACACATCACATATCACATTCGCTTCATGATTGTTTTCTTGTTACGTGTCTCCTTCTTTTCCCTTCTGAGACTTGCAATCTTTCTTTAGGTGTCCTTTCTTCCTACATTTCTAGCACACTATCCCCAATATGGACTTGGATCTACCTTTTCTTGACTTACTGCGATATCCAGGGCTCTTTCCTGTTTCCATTTTTCTTCCCCTAGTCTCTGCAGTCAAAGCATTACCTGATGTCTCACTGAAGCTTTTCCATCACATTTCCTCACTAAGGATTGCACCGACAACATCATCAAACTTTAAAGTACTAGATCCAGAGACAGAGTTACTAATGGCCATAACTAAACCATTCCAACTTTCTAGAAATGAGCACATAAATAACAGAGCCCTAACTTCATCATCAAAAGTTACCCCTACAGAACTTAACTGACTCGTAACTGTGTTAAATTCATTTAAATGATTAGCAACAGATCCACCTTTTGACATCTTCGTATTAAATAAATGCTTCATAAGAAAAACCTTATTTGAGGTCAAGGGTTTTTCATATAGTTTGGCAAATGTCGAAATTAAACCCTCTGTTGTCGCTTCCTTTGAAATATTAAATGCTACCGACATCGCTAGGCACAACCGTATTGTTCCAAGTGCTTTTCTGTCGAGAATATCCCATTCTATGTCTGTCATACTCGTCAGCTTCTTTGCCTTTCCGCTCAATGGTTGGTATAGATCTCACTGCTACAAACAATCTTTCATTTACATCTTCTAGAGCTCATAGTTTTCACCATTAAATTTTTCGACCCTAAACCTACCATCTTCCACTATTGCTCCCATTCAAACCAAGAACCCTTCTCTCCTACGAGTTTATCAGCCAAATAGACCTTCGGCTCTAATACCAGTTGTTAGAAAATTATATATTACAAAGCAATGGAACACATAAAATATTGCAGAAATATAAACAAAGAAAAAAGCATAAAACAAGAGAGACACAGATATACATGGTTCACCCAATTTGAACTACATCCATGGAGAAACAGCCAGTCCTTCCTTTTATATTATCCAACAACTGAACAGATACAACCTACAACAGATTCATTATAATTCCCTATTCACTCTCAATATCCTCTCTCTTCCTCACTCAGAATAAAAATCTCCATAGACGTAATATAATTCCCTCATATATAGCAAGGGGTTGCCTTCTAGGAAAAAAACCTTAAATTAAACATAACTTCTACCGTCCAATCTCTGCCTAATGAACGGCCCAGATTGACTACGAAATTACAACATTTTACAAGGCAATTTTACATCTATTTTTAGCTTCGGGGGTGCTGCCCCCAATCCCCCACCGAGGGAGGGCTCCCAAAGGTCACAACCACCCCCCTTGGACCCCCCTGTAGCATATATTTTACGGGCGGTGTTGCCACCACATTATGAACTAGGGTCCAATGTTGTGATACCTTTAAATAAAGAATATAATCAGGCTCCACACCCAACACCTTCTTCTTGTGCTTCCTTCCCATGGTCCCTGATCTACTCTCAAGCAATTGAGCTTTAATAAAGAGACCTGCTATGATAAAAATTGCCTGAAATACTGAGAGGGGAGGAGAATTAGTATTTCATTCCCAATCAAATTTTACCTAGTTTATACTTTTCATTTTTAAATTCATCTTATCCATTATTTCATTACCAACACAATGTGTTATAGATATGAGAATATTTAGTAAATTATGAGAAACATTAAATATAAGAGCATGTAAACCATAGAATGCAATAGATCATCAACACATCATCACATGGGGACACTAGATTTTTAGGTGAAAACCTAATTTGGGAGAAAACGACTGATTTTTTCATCTTTGTCCTCTTTCTTATTATGAAGAAAATATTTTTACATCTTGTATTGGCATAGACTCATACGAGCATGTATGTTCCTACCTACAAGAGGCTACAACCTCAACAAATTCTCCAGCTCCAACTGGAAGGAAGCTACTACTCCTTGATTAGATTTACTAGCTCCTAAAAGAGGGAAGCTCCTACTCCCTCACTGAAGGATACCACCTTTAGCACCTTTGTAGACCACATTTCAAAATTTTACTACCAAATACACCTAACTCAATTGCAAAGAAAAACCTGCAGGCCATATTTCATCAAATTTTCAAAATGGACCCACACAAACAAACCATTAATCAAAATCTCTAAATACCAAAAACCTCTCAGAGATCAATCATTGATCAACCAAGACAAATCTCAACATTAACCAAGTCAAAAATCTTTACTCTTCATCATCATCAATACCAAGCCACAAACTGTCAAATACTAAATCAAATTACTTATTCATCAACCAACTCATATATCCTAAGCATATTCATCATGCTCTTTTCTCATCAAATGTCAAACCATACATCATACTCAAATCATCCATCAACATACTCATCAAGTCATTCATCCAATATCAAAATTCTCTCTGAATATAGGACGCAAAAAGGCCTTCCAATATTGTATCACTGTCAAAACATCACGCAACATCATCATATAAAGCTCATGAAACATCAAGCCTCAACCATACCAAGTTCTAATACATAAGTCTCTACATCATTCAAGATATCAACACACATCCCTTAGCAACATAGAGAGTTTCATTGTCATCAATCCTTTGTTAAAAATGGTATGTTAGTTAGAAAAAACGTCAAGGATAATCTACCACCAATACCAACCCTCAAAACTCAAGCAACCTTAGCCATATGACAACATATAACTTCTCTTTCAAGAAATTCAAACATATCTCTGTCATACAAAACTATGTTTATAAAGCATTGGTATTTGCACAAACTAATAACCCTCTATCATGGAAAGTAATATCATTTCTCTTATTGCATACACATGTGCAAAATCAAGCATAAACCATCTCTAAATACAATATTTCATGTTGATATATACATACTCTAGGAAAAGACACTAATATCATACCTCAAAGCATCAATTAAGTCACTAGCATCCAACAAATAAATATATGTTCAAATTTTGCATAGATTTCTAACCTAGGTGAATGTATATCCTTATCTAAATGAAGTTTATTCAAATAAACCTTTATGACAGTCACACACAGTCTTTATCAAGCATATGCATCAACCAAAGACATACAATCGATCAATCAGATGTTAGGCTCTTCATATCATCTACTCACATAGTAAGCTAGGTTCCTTAACTGTCCCAATCAAACAAATATTTTAATATAACGATCTCTGCAATAAATTCAACATTTACATAGTGATCTATGCATTCACATTTTTGTCATATCAATTATGCAAGATCATATCCCTACAAAATAAATAATATAAACACTTTTTCTTGCACAAGAACATAGTTCTATTCTCTGCAACAAAATCAGGCTTCTCTTCATATAGTGTTCAACAAAATCATATCTAAGACAACATTGTTATATATTTCCAAAAATACCGAAATATTTGCAATAAATTAATGCAACAACAATGAAAATAAGGGTTGAAGTAGGTTAGGCTTAAGATCTCTGCAAATAAATGTGTGACCCTACTCCTGCATCAATTGATCTTTTCCCTAAGTATCGATAAACTCTTCTCTAATCCAATCGTGAAGATATTCAGTCCAAAACCTGACAATTAGTTTCTTTCATATGCATCATTTAATATATCAATCAAATCTCTACAATTCGTAAATCAAAAGACACATTATGTATCTCATACAACCTCTTTGGTCTCTGCATTCTTAGAATCAGACGTGTAACAAAAACATGATGTTAGTCCCTTTAAATATTCATCATACGAATAGATGTTCAAGTAATAAGTTGAGTATTGAATATATATTTCATATCTCTTTCAGATATTTCATTGAGGAATAGATTTGAGCCTCCTCCTGTGCCCTGGTGCACACCTATACGAGACAAAGCACAAGAAAGTCAAGGAATTCATATGCTAGCTACTCAATCTTGTTCTCTTTTTATAACCTCTATCCCTTTCCAATACCAAGAGAAAATACCATGGACTTGTTGATATGAAACTTTGCAAGGATCAAATGGACCTTCCAGAAGATTACCTTGGGAAAAAACCATGGTTAGGCCCTAACTTTTTAATTCTTTTATGCTTACAGGAAGTAACACACATCTCCCCTTCAGAAAGTTAATTATGAATCATGCATTTAAGACACAAACTACATTACCCTAGGGATTAATTATTCTCTAGAAAGGTAACCTATGTTACTCTGTCTCCAGGTCCTGAAAGCTATCAAAACACAGTTAAACTTTGCTCAATTTTTTTCCAACTTCTAACATGCCTTTTCCAAAACTTGGGGGTTTTGTCAAACTTTGATAAGGGTTCAATAATACCTCTAAAACCTTATTAAACCTTCTATAATTAGCCACCTAAGTCTCCTTAGTTTTCTTCACCTTCAAGCAGATCTAATCTGTATCCATCCTTCTACAATTGATCCAGACCCTGTGCAAGATTTTGCAACTCATATGCAATAATCAAGACATTTTTGTAATCATTAGGATACCTATAATACCTTTCCTAATCATCAGGAAACATCCTCCATCCATGACCCAACTAGACACATCAATTCTGCATGCATACCAACAGTGTCATTTTGTGACAAAATCATAATGACAAGATGTGACCAAAGTGTGACTGTTGGGTCCCTATAATACTAGTGATTACCCCATTACTATTGTAGTTATACCCCTTATTTATATTGTTGTGCCCCTATTACCCCCATATTGTTATTTCTGTGCCCCATAGAATCCCTCTATTGTTATTTTTGTGGCTTTATATTATTATTGTTAGGTCGGCTGGATTATATTGTGACTCCTTAGACTCCTATATATAGAAAGGAGGTTTTGTCATTTGTATCATCCAAGAATTGTTCATTTATGTAATGTAAAGGAGGTTTCCCCCTCGAAGAGGCTGAATTCTAAGGCGTTGATCTATCTTTTCTATCTTTTCTTGAGCTGGTTTCATAACATTTGGTATCAGAGCTTTGGATTCTAGGGTTTCGCTGCTCCAA
This sequence comes from Pinus tabuliformis, assembly GCA_031772625.1. Taxonomy (NCBI): domain Eukaryota; kingdom Viridiplantae; phylum Streptophyta; class Pinopsida; order Pinales; family Pinaceae; genus Pinus; species Pinus tabuliformis. The sequence continues at coordinate 177,153,194 of CM062818.1, forward strand.
ACAGGTCATCGTGGCATTTTCGCTATAACTTTTTTTCTGTGACGTTTCAGAAGTCGCAAAAAAAACCCATTTGAGAAGAATTGGCGCTGAACCTTGGGTCCAAATTTCAGAGCTTTTTGCGCGATATTTTCGGAGATATGATCTGAGGAAGTTGGTCTTTTTGCAGACTCCTGAATTACATTCAAAACAGGTGACCTGGGGAAAATCGTCATAACTTTCTCTCTGAGGATCGGATTGAAATTTCGTAAAAAGGTACAGAAAGAGGACGGACTGTAGTTTCTTTTATGTGTGTTTCAGATCCAAAGGTCGAAACAGTGACTCGTGGCACGTCGTACAAGTTCGCTCTACTGAACTAGTCTATAAGCAAGTCACTGTGGGAGATTTCACATAACTCTTCCTTGGAGAATCCAATTTGGGTCAGACTTGTGGCATTGGAAAGAGGACAAAGAGGGCTACTACAGGTCACAAATTCAGAACTAGATGATTGGAAAGTACAGAGATACATCAGAGGCAATATCGAGCTCCTACAAAGTGAAAAAAGGTGTGTAGATTTTTTAAATTTTTGCTTAAGCTTGGTTTGAAAATTTATTTTGAAGGAATTCAAAGGGCATAGTAGAGCATTATTATCGGTAACTGATGCCCCGAGGAAAGAAAATGCAAACACCTAGTAAGGAACCTGAAAGCTCTAGCATGACTCATGAAGAAGAGGAAGAAATGCTACATGATATATCAAAATTACAAGACCAAGTGCAACAAATGTCCCTTGCACAAAAAGGAACAGAATCTAAGATGGATGGTTTAAAGAAAGATGTAGAAGCTAAGATGGATGGTTTAAAGAAAGGTGTAGAAGCTAAGATGGATGTTTAAAGAAAGGTGTAGAAACTAAGATGATTGACGTGGAAGCTAAGATGGATGATTTGAAGATAGATTTGAAGACAGACATGGACGAATTTAAGATAAATATGAATAAGTTGCTACAAGAAATGGTCACTAAGGTGAAAGAGTAGTAAAGGAAACTCATGATGAGAACAAAAGAAATGTTAATCATGATTCCATAGACTCTAATGTTGGATCGAAGACTCACCATGTTCCAAAAATCGATATGAGGAAGTTTGATGGCAAGGATCCCGCCACATGGATATTACAGATGGAGCAATTCTTCGATCTCAATAATGTGCAAAACACACAAAAGGTACGTATGGCAACTTTATATTTGGAACCAAATCAGTTTGTATGGTATCAATGGCTTTGTTCTCATAAACAATTTATCACTTGGGCAATTTTTACGGAAGAATTGATAGCACATTATGAGGATACAAAAAGCAACACTTTTTTTAGCCAATTGATAAGTCTCAAACAAAAGGGTTCAATAATGGAGCACATTGAGGAGTTCCAAAAATTGAACATAAGGGTAAAAGATATTCCAGAGGAGCATAGGATTGATGTGTTCATAGGGTCTTTAAAGGATAATATCCAACATGATGTGCGCCTTTGGGAACCTGATTCATTAGAGAAGGCATTCAGGTTAGCAAGAAAAATGGAAAGCAAAATTATGGCAACTAGGAAGCATACCATTCACAACTATAAAGACGGAAGTGTTGTTGCCCATAGTCTTCCACAACCTACAAGGTTGACACCACAACAATTGGAAGAAAAAAGAGCAAAAGGGCTTTGTTACAATTGTGATAGCAAATACACAAAAGGTCATAAGTGTGCTGAGAAGAAATTATTCTACATAGATTGTGAAGAGGAAGAAGAAAAGGAGCAAGAAAGGTCAAAAGAAGAGGATATATTCCAGGAACAAAGCCTAGATGAAGAACAAATAAATCCGACCATATCTTGTAATGCATTGGCGGGAATTACCACTCCTCAAACCATCAAGATAGAAGGACAAATCAAGAAGAAAAAGGTAATAGTGTTGATTGATTCAGGAAGCACCCACAATTTTATTCATTGTAGGGTAGCAAAAGAATTGAATTGCTTCCTATATCCAGCACCAGAGTGTCAAGTGATGATTGCAAATGGAGGAACAATAAATTGCTCTGGAAAGTGCCATAATATCAAGCTATCCATGGGAGAATATGTATTGACTAGCCCAATGCTTTCCATTCCAATGGGAGGTGCTGATGTTGTACTAGGAGTCCAATGGCTACAATCCTTGGGTACAATAGCTTTTAATTTTCAAGAACTTTTCATCAAATTTTCTACGGAAGGAAAGGAAGTTGAATTAAGGGGTATTGCAGGGAAACCAGGAAAGATAATCAGCTCTAATGGTATGACAAAGCTTCTAAAAAAGGAGCAAAGAGGTGTAATTGCACAATTATGTTCGCTAGATGTTTCCACATTGGAATCATCTATTTCTCCAGATCTCCAAAAAGTCTTGGACAATCATTCCAAGGTATTTGAGACTCCCAAAGGTCTCCCACCTATGCGTGATCATGATCATGCTATTCATCTGATTCCAGGAAGTGTTCCTCCAAACATCAGGCCGTACAGATATCCCTATGTCCAAAAAAGTGAAATTGAACGTATGGTTGCAGAAATGCTAGAGGCTGGTATAATTCAACCGAGTCAAAGTTCTTTCTCAGCTCCAGTAGTATTGGTGCACAAGAAGGATGGATCATGGCGCATGTGTCCGGATTATAGGGAGCTCAACAAGCTCACTATTAAAGATAAGTTCCCCATTCCTGTCATTGATGAATTACTGGATGAATTGCATGGATCAATTTACTTCACCAAGTTGGATCTTCGTTCGGGATATCATCAAATCAGAATGAAGATTGAAGACATTCCGAAAACGGCATTTAGAACTCATGAGGGTCATTATGAATTTTTGGTCATGCCTTTTGGCCTTACCAATGCACCTTCAACATTTCAAGGTTTGATGAATTCAATTTTCAAACCATTCCTTAGAAAATTTGTGTTAGTATTTTTTGATGATATACTAATCTACAGCAAGTCTTGGAAGGATCATGTTGAACATGTTGACAGGGTGCTACAACTATTGGAGGAGAAACAATTATATGCAAAAAGATCCAAATGTTTCTTTGGAGTCCAGGAGGTGGAATATTTGGGTCATATTGTATCTCATGAAGGAGTTAAGGTAGACCCTAGCAAAATTAAAGCCATTAAGGAATGGAAAATCCCCACATCCATAAAGCATCTGCGAGGATTTCTTGGGTTGACAGGGTATTATCGCAAGTTTGTTAAGAATTATGGGAGAATAGCAGCACCTCTAACAACATTATTGAAGAAAGATTCATTTTCATGGACTCCGGAAGCAACAAAGGCCTTTGAACATCTTAAAGAGGCAATGTGCCAAGCACCGGTCTTAGCTACACCGGACTTCACAAAAACCTTTATTGTGGAATGTGATGCTTCAGGAAATGGAATTGGTGCTGTTCTAATGCAAGATGAAAGACCCATTGCTTTTGAAAGTCGTCCAATCAAGGGAAAGTTTTTAAGCAAAGCTATTTATGAGAAGGAAATGTTGGCAATACTCCATGCACTTAAGAAATGGCGACCCTACCTAATGGGAAGACACTTCAAGGTAAAAACGGATCATGATAGCCTTAAATACTTTTTAGAACAAAGATTATCCTCTGAAGAGCAACAAAAGTGGGTCACAAAGATGTTGGGTTATGACTTTGAAATCATCTACAAAAAAGGGAAGCAAAATGTGGTGGCAGATGCACTCTCAAGAAAGGATGAGGATGTGGAAGCATTGTTGTGTGCCATTTCTATTATCCAACCAGATTGGATAAACGAAGCAAGGGAGGAATGGAAGAATGACGAAGAAGTGTGGGCACTTATTCGAAAGCTACAACAAGATTCCAGTACTTCTGATACATTTAGCTGGAAAAATGATTCGTTATGGTACAAAGATCGCTTATACCTCTGTAAGAATTCCCAGCTAAAACAAAAGATTCTTATGGAATTGCACACTTCTCCCTTAGGAGGGCACTCAGGATTTTTAAAAACTTACCACAGGGTTAAGAAGGAATTTTTTTGGGATGGCCTTAAATCAGATATTCAAAAGTTTGTGGCGGAATGTTTGGTTTGCCAACAAAATAAAGTTGAAACAATTAAGACACCGGGTCTATTACAACCTTTATCCATTCCAAGCCAACGTTGGGAGGAGGTTTCAATGGATTTTATCACAGGTTTACCCAAGTCTGAGGGAAAGAGTGTCATCATGGTGGTAGTTGACAGACTTACCAAGTATGCACACTTTTGTGCATTATCACATCCATTTAAAGCCAGTACAGTTTCTACTGCATTTATGGAAACAGTTCAAAAGCTACATGGAAACCCAAAGATTATTGTAAGTGACAGAGATCCCATTTTCACTGGAAATTTTTGGACAGAATTATTTTCTTGTCTTGGTACTCAGTTAGCTCATAGCTCATCTTATCATCCTCAATCTGATGGGCAAACTGAGATAGTAAACAAATGTTTGGAAGGATATCTTCGTTGCTTTGTATCTGATAAACAGACACAATGGGTCAAATGGTTGCCTCTGGCTGAATGGTGGTATAACACTTCCTTCCATACAGCAACAAAAATGACCCCATTTATGGCACTTTATGGGTATCAACCACCATCCATCACATCATATTTAAGAGAAAATTCTAAGGTTCAGGCAGTGGAACATCACATCGAACATCAACAACAAGTCCTCCAACTCTTAAAGGATAACCTCGTGTTGGCACAAAATAGAATGAAACAACAGGCAGATCAACATCGCAGTGAAAGAAGTTTTGATGTAGGTGATTGGGTATTCCTACGGCTACAACCATATAAGCAAATGTCCCTAAAGCAAGCTAAGAAGGATAATAAATTATCACCAAAGTATTATGGTCCGTACAAGGTGTTGCAAAAGATTGGTACTATGGCATACAAATTGGAGCTTCCTGCAGCTTCTCGATTGCACCCAGTTTTCCATGTTTCATGTTTAAAGAAGGTTATAGGTGACAAGCTCCCAATTCAAACAATATTGCCAAAACTTGACGAGGAAGGAAAAATTATATTGGAACCGGAAGCAGTCACAGAAACAAGAACTCGACAGCTACGAAATCGATCAATTTCAGAGTATCTTATCAAGTGGAAGAACTTATCCGCTGAAGATTCCACATGGGAGGATGAGAATTTTATGCAGAAGTATCCAGAACTACTCAAGCGTTGAGGACAACACTTTTTTGAAGGAGAGGGGCATGTTGGGTCCCTATAATACTAGTGATTACCCCATTACTATTGTAGTTATACCCCTTATTTATATTGTTGTGCCCCTATTACCCCCATATTGTTATTTCTGTGCCCCATAGAATCCCTCTATTGTTATTTTTGTGGCTTTATATTATTATTGTTAGGTCGGCTATATTATATTGTGACTCCCTAGACTCCTATATATAGAAAGGAGGTTTTGTCATTTGTATCATCCAAGAATTGTTCATTTATGTAATGTAAATGAGGTTTCCCCCTCGAAGAGGCTGAATTCTAAGGCGTTAATCTATCTTTTCTATCTTTTCTTGAGCTGGTTTCATAACAGTGACAAGCCCATGACATATTGGACAAGTTGACATCCAGGTTGACATCAAATACAACACATTAGCCATAATTCCAAAAGTTGGTTGTTATACAAGTATTTTCATATAAGTACTGTAAAGACACATTTTATGCTATTGAGATAATTACAATAAAAAAAGGAAAAATGTAAGGCATTGAATGCTTCGGGAATTGAAATATCTTTGGAACCATTGCCATTCACAAATATTGTCACCAGATAGTTATTTTTTGAAAAAACATTCACTCATCTCCATAGTTGGAGTATTTATCTCTAGAAAAGATAACTACCATGAATGGTCCATGAAGATAAATCATCCTTGTATTTTCAATGAACTATGGGGAGGTGTTTGTGAAGGAGGTAGTGGAAATTCTCTAGAAAATCCCACTTCAGACAAAGAGCTCGATATATGGGAGAATAAGAACAACAAGGTCTATGCATTTACTATTGCATCAGTAAATGAAGAGGTGAGCCATCACTTTGTACCATTTGTAGATGCCTTTGAATCTTTAAATAATTTGAAATACTTGTATGAATCACACTTTGAGCTTGAAGTATTCCAACTTATGATCAAACTCTTCAATCTTGAATTGAAATATGATGATCTCCTTTCTTTAGCCTCCAAAATAAAAGCTATTTTGCATGATAAAGAAGCTACCATAGTTAAAATATATGTTCCTCTAACAACTTTAGTCAAGGCACTATATCCTACGTATTATCATTACCTTGAATCACTATAATCTAGTGGAAAACTTAAGGAGATTTCCATTGACTCTCTTATGGAGAAGTTTGCAGAAAGAGAGAAATATTTTGGGAAGAAGAAGACAATTTCTCAATCTTTTGAAGAAGCTATGTGCCTTGCAAAGAAAGAGAAGAATCATGAAAAGGATTCTTTTAAAGGAGGAGGAGGCAAAAGACGACATAGAAAGAATAATAACAGAGGTGGGGGCGGGGAAAACATTACCAATGCCAAGGAGCAAGACCTAATATTCGTTGTATAGACTACAATAGAAATGGATGTGCTGATTCCACATGCAATATCTCTTGGGACATAATTAGACAATAAATAAATGAATATAAAGGAAAATGAATAGATCTAGGGAAAGGTAAAGCACATGAATCCACTCATTATATTATGGCACTTTGCAATGTTGGAGTAAATGAATATTGGTTTAATGCTTCACTTGCTTCGTGGAATGATGTATGGTTTCTTGATTCAGGAGAAAATTTCTACATGAACTTTTAAAGATATTTCTTTGAATAATTTAACGATAATGTACATGGAGCAGTGTACTTTCCAAACAAGTAAAAAATCAAGCCATCTAGACTTGGCACCATCATGATCAAACTACTCGATCTCCCTGAATTTCATCTACATGTTGTTATCTACCTCCCAGAGTTGCGGAGAAACTTGTTTTCCTTGGTTCACATATGCCAAAAACATAACTCCATTCACATGTTTGATGGCAATATTGAGGTGAGAAACACATCATAAAACTCACTTGTGATGACTAGGATAGAAGAAGAAAGACTCATGAAGCTACAAGGAACCTCTTCTCATGAACAAACTTTACATATAGTTCTAAATATGATGAAGGTACACTACCATCAAGTATTTATGGCATGCTATATTTGGACATATGAACTATGACAATCTTCGTTTATTGAAGAGAAATGGTGTTACTGTTTTTCCCACCATTCCTAGGAAACTTAAGCAATGTGATGCTTGTATCTTAGGAAAACACAAAAAAGAAGTTATTTCATGATTCTCATTCCAAATCATGTAGAAATATTGAACTGATTCATTCTAACTTGTGTGGCCCTATGCTTGATACTTATATAAATGGAAATAAATACATGATGACTTTTATTGATGACTTCAGCAAAATGTGTTAGTTATATATGTTAAAGAACAAATCAAAAGCTTTTTAAACTTTCAAAAACTTTCATGCATGGATTGAAAACAATACAAAATCTCATATTGGCTATATTTGTATCTATAATGGAAAATAATATACTTCAAATGAATTTAAAAACTATCTTCACCAGTATGGGATTCAACATCAAACAACTATGCCTTATAATCCTCAACAAAATGGTGTAGTTGAAAGAATGAAGAGTACAATCTTAAACACGATGCATTCAATGATGTTTTTCAAAAATGTAAAGTTGATGTTATGGGCTAATGTAGTTCCATGTGTAGTGTATATTAAAAATTCATGTCCATCTCATGCTCTCAAAATAAGACTCCCTATGAAATGTGGTGTGGCCACATTACTTTGGTGATTTATCTTAGGGTCTTTGGTTCCATCTATTATGCCTTGATACCTAAGGAAAATAGAAACAAAATTGGTGCAAGGAGTTAAAAATGCATCTTCTTGTGGTACTCGAATACCTCCAAATCATATCATCTCTATGATGAAGTAAATAAAAAATTTATATTGTCTAGAGATTTATTTTTTCTTGAATCTTCCAAGACTAACAATGTTGTTGAGCAACAACTTAATCACTTGGTTAGATTTAGGCATGCAAAATCCTTTCAAGGATTTGATTATGAGATTCCAAATATTTAAGGGGGTATGCCTATCCTAGATAAATCTCCTTCTAATGCACTCTCTCCCCCTTGTTGAGCCTCAAAGCTGCCCTTTCCTTAGCAACTCTTCTCATCCCTTTTCTTTGTTTTTCCATGAAGAAAATTCATTCCTATCATCAATGACCAATATATATTTCGTTAAGGAAGACATTTAATGATTTACATGTTATTCTTTTACGTTTTGCTATTTTAATAAGTTTTTGTCTTTTAGCTATGGAACACAGCCTATTTTGCAGCTAATTGGCTGTTACGCAGCTACTTCCATGCTTTAACAGGTTCCAGGTGTCAGAAGGAGAAAATAACTACATTGGCACCTTGGAAATCATCATGACATGGATTGTTGTTAACGGGAAAAGTGTCTATTCAGAATGGCCCTATCCCACTAAGGTGTGACAGTGACCTTAGAAACAAACAGAGACAACTACTTTTGTATTCTTCTTTATGAACTATAAACGAAGAGGAATAGGATGAACCAACCTGTGTCTTGCGTTAGTCCTTTGATCCAATCTCTCTCCTCTTTGATAACTTCCAGCTACCTACTCCCTTACTTGCCCAGCTTCACCAAGTACCTGCAAGATCACAGAAGAAGGAAACTATACAAAGACATGGGTTTATATTCATAAAAAGCTTAGGATCAGATGAAGCTAAACATACAAATGTAACAAACATCAATGATACACAAGCATGTAGGAGAAACTAAAATAGTTTTATTGATATAAAAAGAAGATCTAGGAGGAGTTACAACCGATGATTCTTGATCCAACATCAACCTCCCAGCAAAGAAGCCCCTCTTCACCTCCAACAAAGCATAAATCACCCAATACTCTGATATCTATCTCAAAACCAACAGCAATTCTTTGCAATGTACAAAATTCCAGCCTCCGGATCTCTGGGATGAGGGATCCATATATAGATGTATGAAAGGAGGATGAGTCAGCTTATGATTTGACTAGTGGCTTCTCTCTGTCAGTTCTTGCTTCCACTTGGAGACTGAGAGCCTCTTACTCATCCTTGGTCAAACTCAGTAAGGCAAGTGTCATTGGAGAAGATTCTGGAAGCTTCCATTGTCTTTCCACCTCGCGGAATGGCACTGCCATTTGTCATTTCCCGCTCAACGCACCCTGGTAGTGCATTTAGGTGCATTGCAACGCACCTAGCCAGTGTATTTGGGTGCTATGAAATGCAGCTAGCCAGTGGAGCAGCTGAAATGATCCTGATTTGACTGATTCTGAGCAGTTTCTGGTGGAGAACTTCTAGGAGAAGCTGTAATTTGTTGACCTTGTTCCTTTAGGGGTCGGAACAACACTTTTAGGGACTTAGGATCCCTTGGTTTATGGACATTTCATGCTTAGAGCTGTAAGGCACAAAAATGTCTATAACAGTTGCCCCCTAAAGTATGAGGTCGTTTATCTGGTGAAATGCTTTATTAGGAGGATCTGAAGTTCTTTCAATGCTGGGAGGAGACCTGTAATAAGATACAATACAATACATTATCTTCATATTGTTTTCATGATCTAGCTGAGGCAGGCATGCCCATGCTCAGCTTCATAAATTCATTTTCATGTACATAGGACAGACAATCATCTGCTGGTAGACTGATGATTCTGATAGAGCCATCATCCGTTTGGTAGGATGATTATCTGTGCTGCAATGCTGAACATTTCAATGTCTTTATTTTCCTGAATATATATGGCAGCCTGGATGGATGAAACTAGATCCGGGGTCTTCAATCTCGTCCGATCTTCACTCGAAGTACAAGTCGATCCATGTGAGAAATGTGTTGAAGTCGAACATGGAAAGACATCGTTTGATTACCAGTCAATGATGTAAACTATTAACAAGCGCGAGAGGAATCACCGATAATGATGATGACCCTCAAGGTACTGCAGTGCAATTCACGTGGTGTGAATAAAGGACTTGGCATCGAACACCATGCAAAATCTTTCGGTCGAAGGTCATTGATGTATACCTGTCGCTGGAAGTGAGAAACTTGCCATTGAGGCATGCAAGCTTCAAAGTACTGAATGGGGTGTTCCTAGATCAACTTCTTGGATAATGAGCTGATGTCGACAAGAAGTGATCCGTCAAAGGAGGGCCTTAATGAATCCCACATCAATGACACGGAACAGAGCAAATTATTTTGATGGAGGTGAAAACAATCTGATGATATATGGTTCAGGACGGCGGTCATGAAAGAATGAAGTATAATGTATGGTAGTGGATAGGACACAGGTGACTTCTCTGGATGACTTCTCTTGAACATGTCTGCGACACTTATGTGATGGATTGGTAACATTTACCCCAAATGTGGATGGTATGGCGTGACCATGGTGATGTGACCGGTGAATGAAACAACCCAACCCGACTCGGACACGGAGTGGAAGTGTCATGTTCAAGAGCGACTTGCTACCAATAAAGATTCTTTGAGTTTTCTTCCCAATTTTTCCCCAGTCATTGCTGACCAGTACCTCTTTATTTTTGTCAAGCTTGAGGAGGATAACATATGCTTGTTCTATAATTTTCCCTTCAGGCAAACCCATCGCTATGTTTTAATGAGCCTAGCGATAGTGAAACTCGTTCTCGTCTAAAGACAAGTTTGTCGCTATTAATCTTTTTAACGAGTTTAACGACAAAGATAACTCAGTCCTTTTCATTTTTAGAGAGTTTGAAAAGGTACGTAAAGGTAACTCCAAAATTCCTTTTTCGTCATCTAATCCCTTAAGTCCGAAAAAGTATAAAACAATACAGAAGGGATGAATTTTCGATAGTTTTAACGAGCCAAACAAAACAAGCACTCTATATTTTTGTGCAATAATCCCTCAGGTCCAAAAAGATTAAAATCTAGAAGAGGGATAGCACTTCCTGTCGCTTTAACGAGCTCGAAGGCCAAAACTTGGCAATCTTTTCATATTTTACGAGTCAGTTGAAAAGAGCTTAAAGAAGACTCGTCTTTTGAGGAACGAGTGATAAAAAGGGTAGCAGCTGATTCCAGGTAAGGTTTGGAATTTTCCAATCACGGCAGTGTCACAAGGATGGCTAGTGAAATCACTCTTCGCAGTTGTTCTTCAAAATGGGTAAACAATCAAATGGAGGTGAATGATCGGCCAATGAAAAAGTGGAGGTGACGGTGCAAGCACGACCAAGGCTTTAATGGCTGAAATGCTACATTCACGATGGTTATTTACTGGGGAATAGTTCATTTTTTAATGAGCTTAAACGCGGGTGGGAACATTTGCTCATGTCTTATGTTTATTTTTTAACGAGCTTGAACTATGTGCTAAAACTGCTCGATTAATCCATTCATATGATAAGAATGTCTCATATAAAAATGGCAATTTTTAGAGTTTTGCCCCACATCCTTTCTTTATGCAAGTTAGGAAACGACTAATCCAAAAAACAGATAAATAATCACTCTTTGCTTGCACTCCAAAAGGTTTGCATGCCCCCAGGTATAAAATATGGTTTCAAGGTTACCCCTCAATTTGCAGACAAAACATTTGTTCTATCAGGAGAGGCCTACCTCTTTCAGGTTATCCAAAGATTGTTCTATTCGTGGTGCAAACAAAACACTTCTTCGGCGATGTCTACCGAGATAAACAAAGGTGAGCGACGATGCCCGCCAACTCACATAACTTTGACAAGAGAATATTATTCTAGAATAACCCCTCTTCCACTGACGGACGGGGTACAGACTAGTCATATTCTCCCACGGAAACCTACCCTATACCCGAATTTTTCCTGCCGAAGCAGACCAGGGTGCATGCCCCCTGGGTTTCAGTCATATCCCTCCGAATCACTCGCGCTCATCGGGAGGACGGACTGGAAATTGAGACATTTCTTGCGTGAAGAGACCATTTAGGGACGGTATATGACTATTTGCTATGCGTGATCCGGGAAATGAAAGCTGGTCCACGAGCTTGACCACTCTTCCTTCGTGCGGAAAACACATTACTCTAAAGAGTGAGGAGACGATGTCTCCCATGAAATAAATATAGTCTCGTCCAAGGAGTAGATTATAATCCAAGGGTCCTTGAACTACCATTATGTTCATGCGAACTGTCTTCCTTCTCAATGTTATGGGCACATCGGGAAGGATCCTTAAAGGTCAACTGGTTCCTTTATCAAAGCCTGTCAGATTTCTCATCTCAGGCAAAAGCGATGGCGAACCAAGCGCTTTCCAAGCAGTAGAGGAAAGGATACTCACAGAAGCCCCCTCATCTATGATGGTACCAGCCATAACCATTCTATATATTTGAATGATAATTTGGAATGGTATGCTTGCTGGTAAACGGGGTCTGCCTTGTTGATTCCAGTCGAAGGAGACAACTAGGTTGCTTGGAGGTGGGACCGAATAGACGGTCGGGTACGGCTCTGACGAACTTCCTTCCTGCGGTAAAGGAACGGGTAAATTGCCCCGATGTTCGTCGGAGTCTGTGTTGATGAAGAGAATTCGAACGGTGTCATCCTTGTTCTCTTCAGTGACTGTATCATCCGAAGATAAAACCTCTGAAGGCAAGACCGGGTCAACTGCCGCCTTGACCTTTTGACTTTCGTCTGGTATGGATTCAGTTGGTTTATCTTCAATGATAGGCGCTTCAGCCGACCACCTGAGCGGGTCAGCTGGATTCTCAACTAGTGACGGACTCGGCAAGAGTTTTTATATCCAGGAGGAAGTCGTAACGGTGAAACCGGACGATCATCCAAAACTCTTTTAGCTTCGTCTAAGAAGGGACAACGGTGGAGGGCATGATTTCCTTCGCATAGTTTACAAGGAAATCTAGCTTTCCCTTTTTGTCCTGGGGCTTCACTTTCACTAGTTGACGGTGTGCTTTCAACATGATCACCAGAGGTTGATGAAACCGGATTGTGCAAGCGAGGAGACCAGTCCCTTAGTATCCGGGGGATGCAAGGACAATCTCTGTGAAAGTGGTCTCCTTTGCAAATGACACATGGTGATTTAGGCCTGGTCGGTGCAGTGTGTGGATTTTCATTAGACGACACTCATTTTCCCCCATTCGCCTTTGGCTCCTTCTTCTTCTTATCTTTCTTCTTCTTTTCCTTCTTCTCCTTAGGAACTTGACTTTTGGCTTTGCCAGCCCCATCAAGCAAAGAGGAAGAATTAGAGGAAGTGGAAGGTTGGTGGGCAACTCTGGACCCGTCTAATTGATGATTCGATTGTTCAGGAATAGTGGTATTCTGAACGAAATTTGTTGAGAAGAGCCATACCGGCAAGCCAATTGTCAGTCCTGGAAGCGACAATGTGGCCATATGGGGTGCACCAACATCTCCCCAAGAGGAGAAAGGACTAGGATTTCCACCAAGGGGAATTCCTTGGTTGATGGACTCCATTTTCTCAACCTAAGATCAACGCAGGAAAAAGGTAAATGAATATTCCGTTTAAAATAAATTTTTAGATGCTTTGACACAACTTGTTTTTTCAGTTTTTAAGAGTCGAGAAAAAACAAAAGATGACTCTAGTCTCCTTCGATTTTTAATGAGCCTGAAGTGACAAGTGCTCAGATGGACCTTTTCCATTAAGGAGTCTAAAAAGGAACGAAAGGGACTGCTCTGGAGATCTAGGTAGAGGGAGTACCAAACCAATCACAAAACTGCAGAATAATGTTTACGGTACGGCAGTCAATCTTCCTGAATGTTGTGTTCGGTGCATTGTGATCAGTAGGGCGGTCGACACGGCTTCCTATGGATAAAAGGATTTAAGCCTATGGGGGTCTCCCAATATATACTCGACGGTACGTGGGAGCACAAGTCCGTACTGGAACTTATCGTCTCAAAGTGGAGGAATCACCCAACCATCAGCAAGGACAACAGTTACCAGGCTTTACGACGCCGGAATACGTCTCTAGCCTAGACCTCTAAATGTTGTGCGTTAAGTTCCAAAGCGTTGTTAAGTTCATTGAATTTATTTTAAGTTGATCTTTCTTATGAAGTTTTCCTTTTGGGTTCACCACGAGATGTAGATGTAATTCCTAAAATGCAATCTAAAGATGATAGGAAAACTTTTATCTCTTTTCAGCAATGAAAATCCTAGCTACAAGGGGAAAAGAAAGACACAATCTTTTCACAAAGAGCAAAGAGCACACTGTAAATGCACTTTCCTAAATCAAGCCAAACAGACTGTCAATATGCAAATGGACATGTGCATGTATTTGTTTTTCACTATCTTAATATTGATGCCTAAAAAGAAAGTTGATGTACAAATCTGAATTTGCTTTCAAGTGACAAACACAAACAATCTTCTTTTCGAAATCAAAAGGTAGAGATGATTACGACACTTTATGAATTTGAAATAAATACTCGTTTCGACACTAGAAAGTCACAAATTCAAACCAAAGGCAAAAGTAAAAGCATAATCGACTGTCAACAGCAAATGAACTTTCTCCTATGATCAAAATCGACACTTGCGACAGATCTAAACCAAAGGACGACAGTATGACTATTCTACTTTTGCAATGGAAAACTGTAAATGAAGTAACAAACACACAAAAACATCTACAGTCTTTTTGTACAAAGGAGGTGGAATTACGGCAAAGAAAAGGGGTTTTTAAACAGACACATACACTGATCACAGCTGCAAAAATCAGAGACAAAACTGAAAAAATGAAGCAAAGAACCTTAGCTGCACAAGGCTAGGTTGATCAGCGCACCTGTTACACAGAAAAACTGCATTGCAGCACAGGTAGCCCTCTCGGGAAGTGCGTTGAAATGCAGAACCTCTTCACAGAGCCTGCGCTGGGGCAGAAACGAGAATTCTATCCGGGTTCTGGGTCACGGTTTGCAGTTTAATCTATGGTTTTTGGCCAAGTAAAAGCGATCAGTAATGCACAATCAGAGAGTAGATTTAAAGGAGGTCTAAGAGCTATCACAAAGGGCAATCAGATCATTTGTGAATCAACTGTTCAAATCATAAACAGATCCAGTGAATGGATCAAAGTAGCAGATGTCTACTTTGCATTTGTTAATGGCAAATGCAGTTCGATTGCTACTTCTAAGTTTATGAAACAAACAACAAGAGAAACACAAACAAACTAATTAGACAATCATCCCTAGCGGAGTCGCCATTTTGTTAACGGGAAAAGTGTCTATTCAGAACGACCCTATCCCACTAAGGTGTGACAGTGACCTTAGGAACAAACAGAGAAAACTACTTTTGTATTCTTCTTTATGAACTATAAACGAAGAGGAATAGGATGAACCAACCTGTGTCTTGCGCTAGTCCTTTGATCCAATCTCTCTCCTCTTTGATAACTTCCAGCTACCTGCTCCCTTACTTGCCCAGCTTCACCAAGTACCTACACGATCACAGAAGAAGGAAACTATACAAAGACATGGGTTTATATTCATAAAAAGCTTAGGATCAGATTTAAGCTAAACATACAAATGTAACAAACATCAATGATACACAAGCATGTAGGAGAAACTCAAATAGTTTTATTGATATAACAAGAAGATCCAGGAGGAGTTACAACCGATGATTCCTGATCCATCATCAACCTCCCAGCAAAGAAGCCCCTCTTCACCTCCAACAAAGCATAAATCACCCAATACTCTGATATCTATCTCAAAACCAACAGCAATTCTTTGCAATGTACAAAATTCCAGCCTTCGGATCTCTGGGATGAGGGATCCATATATAGATGTATGCAAGGAGGATGAGTCAGCTTATGATTTGACTAGTGGCTTCTCTCTGTCAGTTCTTGCTTCCACTTGGAGGCTGAGAGCCTCTTACTCATCCTTGGCCGAACTCAGTGAGGCAAGTGTCATTGGAGAAGATTCTGGAAGCTTCCATTGTCTTTCCACCTCGCAGAATGGCACTGCCATTTGTCATTTCACGCTCAACGCACCCTGGTAGTGCATTTAGGTGCGTTGCAATGCACCTAGCCAGTGTATTTGGGTGCTATGCAACACAACTAGCCAGTGGAGCAGCTGAAATGATCCTGATTTGACTGATTCTGAGCAGTTTCTGGTGGAGAACTTCTGGGAGAAGCTGTAATTTGTTGACCTTGTTCCTTTAGGGGTCAGAACAACACTTTTAGGGACTTAGGATCCCTTGGTTTATGGACATTTCATGCTTAGAGCTGTAAGGCACAAAAATGTCTATAACAATCGTGTGCTATTCACCTAGTCTAAGTCGACAAGGAAAATGGTACAAGACTCTAGTCAATGGAGAAGTCAAACATAGAGACCGAAGGCAACAGGACTCTATTTCATGGATAATCAACACGTTTCACAGTAATGGGAAGCATTATCTGAAACAACTTCCTGAAACCGCGGACTCCAACAGCCATCTGTGCAACCAAATCCAACAACCATCATCTTAGATTTATGTCTCCAGCAACCGAGGAAGAAAATTCCATGTGCCTGTCTGCTACATGTTTTTGGCTGTAGCTTATTTTTCTCCACAAATAGTTGCATAATTTTCTTATAAATACTTGTGTAAAGAACTCAGAAGGAGTTCGAATTTCTTCATGTATTAAGCTCAGACTACTGCTCTGTAATTTTGAAAAACTCATTTCCTGTGTTTTTAATATGAAGATTGCAAGTTTTATGGATATGTGAAGCAGTTTCTTGGATTTTTGATTAAGTACGCATAACCTGATCAGTTGCAGAGGGCCCCTGCGCTGACTAAGGTTTTATTTCATTTTGTTTTATCTTTTCTAGTTAACTGTTAATTCATCATTTCTTCCACAGTGTTCATAACCATTTTTCATACTAACCTTGTTTATAATGCAATCTTTGTCATTTTGTTACTAATGCAAAATAGCTTCTTTCAGTACAGAATAACTTCTTTTTGCTTAATTTCTTTCTAGTTTTTATCAGTAGTTAGAAGTTGAAATTTAGTAGTGTAATGTAGTTTGTTTTATTTACTGTTTCACTAGTCTTTAAGTTTTCAATTAGATTGATTAGTGCCATCACAGTTCTTTCCATTTTGTTACTTGTTTATTGACTCATGGTGTAGATGAATGTTTTCTAAAGAGCCCTTCTAGTTGATAGCTCATCTTAAACTAAGTGGTTGAATACTGCATTCATGCAATGAGTCTTTTCTTTTGCATTTATCTTCTCTTAGAATAATGAAGTACAAAATTCCTCACAATGTCATGACAAGGAGGTTTTTCTCCGAAAATTGAGAGGCAGAGTAACTAAACATTTCCTTTAGTTTTGTTTCCATAATAGATTAGTTGCAATTTCATTTTTAGTCTTAGTATTTTATTTTGTTTTGTTTCTGTAATGAATTAGACAGTAGTTGCAATTTTATCTTTTAGTTTTTAGTTCATGATTTGGAAATAATGATAAGAGCAGAAATAGAAACTCTGTTTTCATTTCTTGATTAAATTTTTCTTCCAGATCTTACTTAAGTTCTTTTAATCCTCATTTCTTTAGGTTCTTAGCAGTATTTATAAAAGTCAGATTTAAGATTTTTGTTAGATTGTAAATCATTAGGGATTAAAGGAACAAAAACCCCCAAAACAACATAAAACACAAAAACAACGAAGTAAGAAAGGCCATCTAGCACAAACAATGCACTGCACTTTGAAATCAGTTTATGATACCTGGATTGATAATTTATGTAGAGAAATTTAGGACACTAAATTGACCAAACATTTTGGCACCGTTGCCGAGGAAGTGTAACTAGGTAGCCTTATCTCTTACAGTAAAAAAAAACAAAAACAAAAAAAACAAAACAAAACAATGACATGCATAGAGAAAGACACTCTAGG
Organism: Pinus tabuliformis; assembly: GCA_031772625.1. Classification (NCBI taxonomy): domain Eukaryota; kingdom Viridiplantae; phylum Streptophyta; class Pinopsida; order Pinales; family Pinaceae; genus Pinus; species Pinus tabuliformis. The sequence goes on from CM062818.1 coordinate 177,171,087, forward strand.
GATAGATTTATAGCTAGGGGTAGAAGTTCGATTCCTACAACACCACCTACTCCACCGAGAGCAAGAAAAGACACACCTCCATCCCAGACTCATACTCCCAGCCATAGGATTCTTGGAATTTAAGGGGCAGAAACCCAATCATAAGAATCTCCTACTTCATCTACTAGGACAATCCTAGGAGAGAAAAATTTTGAATCTCCAACAGCAAGGATAACCTTTTTGACCTCCACAGGAGAGCCTATTGTAGTCGAAGAATTTGAAATACATGGTGAGGAAGAAGAAGTAGAAACTCTCTCCCACAGTCCATTAATAGAAGAACCATAGGAAGAGGGAATAACCTTGCAGGTTGAACCCTATACAGACTCTGAAGAAACTATAATGGCAGAAGAAGAACAAGATGGAGAATTCTCATTGTTTGGAGGACGGGGTAGAGGGAGAGGTAGAGGAGATAATGGAGGAGGTAGAGGTAATAATGGAGGATGCAGAGGAAATAAGGAAGTAGATAACTCTTTTGGATTCCCTATAGTGGATGAGGAAACACATACCACAATGAAAAATATCTCACCATCTGTCCTCCCAAACTTCTATGGGTTGAGAAGTGAGGACCCTGAAACATTTGAGTTTGAGTTTGAAGTCTTGTGTAGAACTTATGACTATCTAGAAGACTCTCAAAAACTTAAATTTTTTCCTTCAAAATTGAAAGGGGCTTCTTTGAAATGGTTCATGGGGTTAGTCACTCAATCCATTATGGGAGTTCAAAATTATGAAAAGAGAGGATGAAAACTTAGAAGATTTTATTGAGAGATTTAACTATAATTTGAAAAGAGCAAAGATGAACAATTTAGATGAAGAAACCTTGAAAGATCTTTTGTTAAAGGTTATTAGAGATGAGTGGATAGATATCCTTAACATGATGGGGAAGGGAGATATCTCTTAACTTCCATTGAGTGATATAGGAGAATTGTGTGTTCATTTCTCAAGAGGGAAATCTAAAACAGGGAAAGGGCCAAGAGATCCTTCTCTTGTTAGAGCAAACAAATTTGCAACTAGATCTGTAAGTAGGGCAGAAATTGGCAATATGCTTGATAAGTTTAAAACTGACATTCTAGGGAGCCTTTGTGAGCAAATGGACACCCTTAAAATTCAAAACAAGCAGAAAATAGAGGCTGATGTTTTAGCCATTTTTTGTCCAAAATGCAAAAAGAAACATTCTCTGAGGGAATGCCCTTTAGATGCAAAAACTGTAGAAACCTGTCTGATTTGTTCAGAAAGTCATGAGACCAAGTGTTGTCCCTCAATCCCAGGTCTTAAGGCTATCTTTCAAGAGGAAATAGTCCCAAATTCTGCAGAACCTCTTTGTTTTGCTGTAAGAAGACCTTGGTAGGGGCCACAAAATCAGGGATTTAACAATCCAATGTATCTTTAGCCCCCACCAAACTGGAATTCTTGGCAGCAACCTTGGCCTCAACCTCAATCTTAGTATCAATCTCAACTGTGGGCACAAGGGGTACAAAATCCTTATGGGAGATTTGCTCAATATTATCAATATCCTCCATCCTATTAGAATTATCCTCCCCGAAAAAATCAACAACAAAATCAGTAACCACAGCTTCAAAGTCAGAACCCTCAACTTTCATTGCCATTTCCACAACAAAGTCAAAATCCTCAACTGTTACTTCCATTTCAGCAGAAACCAAATCAACTACCTGCCCAACCATTACCAAACCCCAATAATAAAAACCCTCAGAATGCTTACATGGTAGAAGGACAACAATTTCCAACTTACATGATTACTCCTCTAGATCTTAATGATGTTCAACTAAGATCTGGTAGGATATTAGAAAAGGAAAGACCTTCTGTAGTTATTCAAGAACAAGACACTTCTGAGGAAGATTCTCTAAAAGTTAATAAAAGCTTTGAGGAAACATCTCTCCAAAACCAAAACATTGAAAAAGAAAAATAAAAAGAACCAGTGAATACAACTCCTATCATTGAGCAACCAACATCTACTTCTACACCTCCTTTTCCTGAGTGACTATAAATTGATAGAGGAGTAGAAAAACAGATCTTGTTGCCCAACTATGATTTTCTAGATGAATTAAAGAATGTTTGTATAAAAATTCCTTTGCTACAATCCATTAGAGAAATTCCAATTCTAGCCAAAACAATAAAGGAGTTGAGCAGCAAAAGACCAGGAAGAAAAGCAAAAGAAACAAAAAGAATTCACCTAGTAGGAAAGATAGCAGACATAATGATGTGAAAAATTGCCATACAGAAGTATGTGGATCCAGGGAGTCCAATTGTCAAGACACATATAAATGGAATTGAAATTCCAAATACATTGATTGACTTAGGGGTAGCAATAAACATCATGAGTAGACAAACTATGGAGCAGCTTAAACTTCCTAATCTTCTTTACACACCTACCTTACTGCAACTTGAAAATAGATCAGTAATCAAACCAGATGGTGTACTAGAATATATTTAGACCTCCTTAGATTCTTGGGAATATCCTATTGATTTCATGATCTTAACTCCCATGAATAATCTAGGAGGACACCCACTCATATTAGGAAGACCTTGGCTAGCCACAGCTGATGATTTTAATAGTTATAGATCTGGTCACATGTATATTTTTGATGGTAATTCAACAAAGAAATTTACTTTGTATCCTCCAACAAAAACAATCACAGAAATAGATGACAAGGAATGGATTGATGATGAAGATGATATTCAGCCTCTCTTTACTATGTCAGAAATCAGTGAAGATAGTCAAATTTTGAAGCATCTTCATAATATGATCATGCACAATTTCAAGAAAAATCTAATGTTGAATACTTGCCATCTAGGCAGATGTCTCTCTATTCTATGGAAGAGTTTGGTAGCTCTACAATTGAAATTTTTCCGGGTAGGACATTGAACATAAACAAAAACTTGGAGAAACTGCAACAAGAAGAGCTAACCAAAGCATTACAAAAACATTCTACTGCATTTGCATGGGAGTACACCAACATGAAAGGTATTGATCCTAAGACTTGTATCCATCATATCTATATTGAGGAAAACAGTTGACCAATTAGACAACCTCGGAGAAGAATGAATCCAAATCTTAGGGAAATTGTAAAATAAGAGCTCCAAAAATTACTCAATGTAAACTTCATTTACCCAATTTCAGATAGCCAATCGGTTTCTCCTTTGGTAATTGTGCCTAAAAAGAATGGTAAGTGGAGGGTGTGCATTGATTACCGAGAATTGAATAAAGTAACCCTGAAAGTTCACTTTCCTTTGCCCTTTATAGATCAAGTGTTAGATACATTAGCAGGTAAGAAGTATTTCTCATTCTTGTATGGTTTTAGTGGTTATAATCAAATTCTAGTAGCACCTGAGGATTAGGATAAAACCACATTTACTTGTCCATGGCAAACTTTTGCCTACGGAGTACTCCCCTTTGGGTTGTGTAATGCTCCTACAACATTCCAAAGAGTAGTACTAGGATTTTTTCTGATCTAATACATGATTGTGTAGAGGTATATATGGATGATTTTATAGTCTATGGAAACACATTTGAAGAAGCTTTGGAAAATTTGGAAAAAGTTATTAAAAGGTGTAAAGAAACAAAATTTTCACTAAGCCATGAATTTTTTTTTATGATGCTTACAGAAGGTATTATTTTAGGACATCACATTTTGGGAGATGGGATTAAAGTTGACAAATCTAAAGTCGAAGTCATCTTTAAGTTATCAATTCCAAATTGCCAAAAGGATGTTAGAAGTTTTCTAGGATTTACAAGATACTATCGAAGGTTTACAGAAAACTTCACTAAAATAGCATCTCCACTCTTCAAATTGCTTACAAAAGATTGTGAATTCAGTTGGAATCCTAATTGCTAACTAGCATTTGAAGCCTTGAAAGCAAAAATTTCTGAAGCACGTATTTTAAGAGGTCCAAATTGGAAACTTCCTTTCCATATTTCCATAGATGCTTCAGATACAGCTATGGGAGTTGTATTAAGACAAAAAGATTTGATTCCTTATGCCATTTACTATACAAGTAAGAATTTGACTCTCACTGAGTTGAATTATACTGTGACTAAAAAGGAATTTTTAGCAATTGTTCATGCAAATAATATGTTCAGACACTATTTGTTCATACAAATCACTCTGCAATTAGATATTTGATTAATAAACCAATTACTAATGGTAGAGTTACAAGATGGCTTTTACTTTTGCAAGAATTCAACATTACTGTGCTAGATAGACCTGGAAAACAAAACACAGTTGCTGATTTCTTGTCTAGGATTCAGAATATCAAAGAAGACTATCTGGTTGAAGATAAGTTTCTTAATGAATATATTTTTGCAGTAACTACTCAAACTCCTTGGTTTGCAGATGTTGCTAATTACTTGGTTACAAGGAAGTTACCTTCACATTTGTTTCCTAGAGATAAAAGAGAGATTATTCAAGAAAGTGCAAGATATTCATGGATCACTAATGAATTGTATAAAACAGGGCCAGATCTTATGATCAGAAGGTGTGTCAGGGAAGATGAAATGCCTGGTATTCTCAAACCATGTCATGATGAGTCGTGTGGTGGACACTTTGTTGATAAGAAGACAACCTATAAAATCCTTTCTTTAGGATATTATTGGCCATCCATCTTCAAAGATGCTAAATAATATGTCAGAAGGTGTGACAGCTGCCAAAGGGTAGGGAAACCTGCTCCCTCAAATGAAATGCCATTACAAACTCAGGTACTTATCAAACCCTTTGAAAGGTGAGCTTTAGACTTTATTGGACCAATTAATCCTCCATCTAAGCAAAAAAAGTATATATTGGTATGCATTGATTATGTCACCAAATGGGTAGAAGCCAAAGAATTACCTTTTGCTAAAGAAAAATCTGTAGTTAATTTTCTTTTTGAGGACATCTTTACTCGTTTGGTGTTCCAAAAGAAATTGTGACAGATCAGGAATCTCAATTCACATCCAACATGATGGAAAGGCTTATGGAGGAGTACAAGATCAAGCATAGAAAATCTACTCCCTATCATCCACAAGAAAATGGTCAAGTGGAGTCCACAAATAAAGTGATTGAAGGAATCCCCACCAAGATTATGCATCTACATAGAAGAGATTGGGCAGAAAGGCTTCCTGAAGCCTTATGGACCTATAGAACTACATGGAGGAACATAACGGGACATACACCCTATGAACTTGTTTATGGGAAAAAAGTCCTATTCCTTATAGAGTTCCAAATCAGAATTTTTAAGATGGCAGTCCAGTTGGGGATGGATTTATCAGAGGCTCAAAATAATAGACTGGAGCAATTAAATGAACTTGATGAAATCAAGAAAGAAGTGGTTCAAAGGACTGGTATAGTTCAACAACAGAGGGCTAAATGGCATGACAATACATCAAGAACAAAAGGTTTCAAGAGGGAGATTGGGCACTGTTATTTGATTCAAAGTTTAAAGATTTTCAAGGGAAGTTTCAAACTCATTGGCTTGGGCCATATGAGATTGAAAAAGTCTTTAGTAATGGAGCAGTGAGGATCATAACAATAGATGAAAGTCAAACTCCTCTTCTTGTGAATGGTCATAGATTGAAAATATATCAAAAACCAATTTCAAAGGAGGATTTCATCAAGATCTTCCAGAACAATTCTGAAATGAAGTTAGTGAAGAAGAATCCTTCTTCTCCACCAACTTAGTCTTTGTTTTTCCTATCTAAAAATAAATAAATAAATTGTATAAGGTTGAAAACCAATCATTGATTGGCATGCTTATACAGAAAATACAGGGGGAAAATCAGAAGTTTTTGACACCCTATATTTTCCATTTCCTTTCTAAAAGAGTGGTGACAAAAAGACACAGTCACTCAGCATTCTGCAAAATTCATTATCCCATTTCATTTCACTCTATTTTACTTTTATAGCTTCACTTCTTTCCATTTCCATATTTCACCAATAAATTTTTCCTTTCCCAGCATTTCTTTCATCTCCATTTTTCATTTATCATCATGTCTTATTTTCACTTACATAGCCATTTCCATTTCATTCATTCATAAGCCATATTTTACCCTTTATTTCACATTCTGTAGCTATTTTCACATTCTGTAGTTGTTTCCATATTCTGCATCTGATTCCATTCCATAGTTGATCCTGTTCTACAGCTAATCTGATTCTGCAGCAACAATTTGTTTATCAATCGAAGCACAAGTGTCCAATTCATAATAAAATCTTGTATGCAGGTAATTGAAGAAAAATCAACTTTGAAGACCAATCATGCCTAAAGAACTGGTGGAGAAAACATCAAAATATTAGAAAGTAGAAGGTAAAGGTTCCAAAGGTAAAATACAAAAATTTATTTCAAAAAGCAATTCAAAAACATAAGCTTGTATAATTGTATGATCACATGTCTCCTTAATTAATCATCATGTGATTTGATTGCCACGATGTCTCCGCCATATATTCTGCCTTTAATGACAAATGGTCCAATGATTCCTTCATAACTAATCTCCACTTCAAACTCCATAACTTGTACTTAACCAGTCCTCTACAACTACACCTGTTAACGGTCAGATTAACAACATGACCTACCTATATACGACTCTTCAAACCCTGATTGTTTATTTATTACATGCCAACTCTTAAGTTTTTCTCTCATATTTACACAACCATTTTGTGTATACACTCATTCTGTTTCCATATACACAGTCATTCCATATACACAGTCTTCCTATTTTCGTATACACAATATCCCTATTTTTGCATACACAATCTTCTTATTTCCATATACGCAGTCATTCCATTTCTTAGATAGTGAAAGTAATTTTGAAGGGTAACCGAGAACAGAGGATATGGGGCTTATTGTTAGAACTGAGCCTCGTAGGGGTAAAATACATGGAGGGGTATCCGCAGCTGAAGGGAATGTTACAGAAGGTAGGTTGGCTATGTTTTATTGAAAAATTTAATGGCTACCATAAGGAAATCACTAAATCCTTTGCCAGGTCATTTGATGGCATGGAAGTGGAAATAGGGGATATCAAATTTGCAGTTACCGAGTCCTTCATAGCAGAAGCAACAGAACTCCCAAGACTAGGAGAAAGGTGGTTTAAAAACAAAGAGTTTCATGATGAATCTTGGAAGGTGATTCTTAAAAACCCAGGTATGGATGTTACAGTCTTTAGAAAAGGGATTCCAATTTCTGCACTCAAAAACAAATGGAGTAGCATGTTGTTAATACTGCAAAAATTCATTACGTGTGAAGGAAGGTTTGGGTCTATGTATGTTTATCATATAAGATTGTTAATGAATTTTCTAGAGAATGGAACCCTCAATCTTCCCTTTTTCCTTCTGAATAGTCTGAGAAGAATGGCAACAAATGTTCAAAAGAAAGTTGAATCAATAGAAACCACTCTATATCATCATGGACTAGTGAAGATTTTAGTTGAATTTCATTTGAGAAGTGTAGGGGATACATGGGAAGACTTATTGGTAAGGAATTTCTTCCAAGATGCTCCAAATTTATCTAAGGGAAGTCCTATCAAACGAAGTAGAAAAAGAAATATCAACATTAAAAGATCCTCACAAAAAGATGATACAGAAATGACTCCTAAACTAGATGTTAAGAAGCAGACTAAGCTGAAGAGAAAATGAAAGAGAGGGTTGAAGAAATCAATAAGGACATTCCTGAACCTTCATCACCCCAAGAAGATGAACAACTACTTTCTGGAAGACTAACCAATATCAAACAACAAATCAAGAAAAATAAGGAGAAAGGAAAGAGGAAAAAGGACACAAAAGAAGAAACCATAAGCTTCTAAAACGTTAGAAGGAGTTCTAGACTCTGAGGCAAGGTGAATAATGTGAGATCAAAAGAATCCCAATTTATAAATTTAGAGGAAGAAACCCCAGTTCAATCCCCTGACAGTATTCCATATGAACAAAGTCCACAGAACTCTCCTCCACAGAATTTTGAAGGTAACCCAAGTAGAGCTTCCCATGGCATTGATTCAATATAGCAACAAATCTATGACTACATAGATTCATTAGAGAAAAAGAGTACCTCAGTAGACCCAAGGACTTCACCTAATCCAGAGAAGTTTGTCACCTCACAAGAAACTCTAACTAGATCCCTCAAACAGGAGATCTATGAGCTAGAAATTTTGAACAGGCACATCCAACAAGAAAATGAAACCTTAAGGGAACATAATAAGCTGGATATAGCTATTCATGACAACACAATGCTACATTTGGGATTATGGTACAAAAATAATAGGAAACTGAAAAGGAAAAATAAGAAGCTGAACAGAACACTTATTAATCTCAAATACAAATTTTTTATTTCAGCCAGCATACTTTTTAGTTTTTAGTTCATGATTTGGAAATAATGATAAGAGCAGAAATAGAAACTTTGTTTTCATTTCTTGATTAAACTTTGCTTCCAGATCTTAGTTAAGCTCTTTTAATCCTCATTTCTTTAGGTTCTTATCAGTCTTTACAGAAGTTAGATTTAAGATTTTTGTTAGATTGTAAATCATTAGGGATTAAAGGACCAAAAACCCCCAAAACAACATAAAACACACAAACAATGAAGTAAGAAGGGCCATCTAGCACAAACAGTGCACTACACTTCATCATTTTACGATACCTGGATTGATAATTTATGTAGAGCAATTTAGGACACTAAAGTTACCAAACACCCCTCATGAAGCTCAACCACTGATCAAGAAGACACTTTGAGTTATGTGGTTAGGAGAATTGGAAGGATAAATATTGATTCAACCCCATCTCAGTCAAATGAATAGCCGTTACATCTCAGAAAGGTCCTCCAAAATGGATCTCCAAGACACTTCAAAACGTTCATTTTGATGAGGTTGGAAAGACAAGAATGAGAAGTTCTACTAGATATGATGGAGGTGATGTAGACAATTTTGATTCAACTATTGATATGGATGTTTATCATGAGTGTGAATTAAATTTGTCTACATATTCTAAACCAACTTCCTTTAAAGAAGATGATTCTCATGATTAATGGAAAGAAACAATGCAAAAACAGTATGATGCTCTGATAAAGAATGGAACCTAGAAGGCGGTGGACCCTCCATGTGGCATCAACCCGATTGGATGCAAGTGCATCTTCATGAACAATGGACCCTCCATGTGGAACCAAACCAATTGGATGCAAGTGGGCCTCCATGAAAAAGTATAAACCAAATGGCTCACTTGACAAGCGTAAAGCTTGGCTCATAGAAAAAGCTTTTTCACATAAAGAAGGGTTCTACTGTTAGGATACATTTTCCCCCATAAAAAAATGGGATACCATCCGAACTCTCTTTGTCTTGGCAGCTTAGAATGGTTGGAAGGTCCATAAAATGGATGTTAAAACTACTTTCTTAAATGGAGATCTAAAAGAGAATGTTTTCATGTCTCGACTAAAAGGGTTTTTTGTGAAGGGATAGGAATTAAAAGTATGAAAGCTTATCAAATGCTTGTATGGTTTGAAGCAAGCACTGTGAGCATGGTACAAAAAATTAATTGAGCATCTTCTGAAACTAAATTTCAAACACTATGATCTTGATGATGCAACTTTATTTATTAAGAGAGTTGGAAAAATTGTTGTATATCTTGTGGTGTATGTAGATGATCTACTGATGATAGGGAACAATGAAAATTACAATTCATCCATAAAGAAATAATTGAGGAAAGGTTTTGAGATTAGAAATTTGGGATAAATTCACTACTTTCTGAGTATTGAAGTAACCCAACATTAGAAGTTTATAATCTTCTCACAAAAGAAGTACATTGGATAGTTTTTGAAATTTTTTGGCATGGTTGAGTGCATTTTTTTTACCACTCTAATGGAACAAAATTTAAAGCTCACATCCAAAGAAGGAAATGAATTTGAGGATGCAACAAAGCACAAACATCTCGTGGGAACTCTTAACTATGTGACTACTAATATAACAAACATTTCACTTGTTGTTCTAATGCTTTCTGGGTTTATGAAAAAACATTGTGAGAGTCTTTGGTCTTCCACAAAAAGAGTTCTAAGGTACTTAAAGGGAACTTTGGACTCAAGTATACATAGGTGGATGACTTCAACTTAATTGGATACTATAATTTAGACATTCATGGAGATAACAAAAATGGTGTATCTACTTCAAGTTATGTTATGAGTCTTGGATCACGAGTTTTCTCCTAGAGGTCACGCAAAGAGCGAGTTCCAGCAAATTCCACAACATAGGTAGAATATGTGGCAACTGGAAAAGTAATGAAGGATATTCTGTGGTTCAACAAAATTCTTGAAGATTTGCAATAGAAACAAATGCATTCTACTCTTTGATTCACAATACCTTTGTAATAAAATTGGCTAAGAATCCAAAGTTCCATGATCGAAGAATATCAATATAGAGTATCATTTGATTTGGCATCATGTTGAGGCCAAGACTATTAACCTACACCACTGTTTGACAAATGAGCATATTGAAAACATCTTCACCAAAGTGCTCGAAAAAGAAAAGTTTTAAATATTTAGAATGATGATTGGACTCACAAAAATCCCTTCAAATTAAGGGGGGGGGGGGAGGGGGAATGTTGACACCTAATCCTTAGGGATTAGGAAAACATTGTAAATATCTTAAATATTACAAATATGAAAATGAGAAGGTGAAGAGACATTGGAATATGAATTCCAAGAATATCTCTCTCCAATGTATATATTAGTAACTCTTCCTAACATGAAATGAACTAATACATGGAGTTACTAATGCATGGTTTGACATATTTAAATAAAAAAATAATATTTATACTAATTTTTTTTATGACAATAATAGCTTGGAGGAAGTGGCTTCATATAAATATCTTAGAATTAACCTTCATCACTAGCTTAACTCATCACTTATTAATGAATCTTTAATATACTCATCACTCTTGTTGTGTCAAACATGATTGTGAGGTTTTGGGTAGCACTATCTCTAGAGAATCATAGAGAAATATAAAGAGAATCCAAAAGTAACTTTTAACATATTATCTATAAAATAAGGGAAATACACCCTATGTTATCCTCCTCATAGGAGTGGACATTTCTTCCATTATGAGCATAACTTTGACTAGCCATTTAATGCATGTGAACAAGGTGAACAACAACAAAAAAAAAATAGGCTTCTAAACATTTCTTCAAAATTCAATCCACACCACCTATGACCCAAGTAGAGTTAGTATAAAGATGTGAAGTATTCTCTAAATAATTCATTAATAAAGGAAGAGATCACACTATATAATAACAATAATAAGAATATTATTACATAAAAATTTAAGGATAAATTATAGTGAGATTAAGAGTTAAAGGATGAAAGAAAATTAAGTTACTATAAGGAAGTGATCAACGTTAATATAGAATATCAAAATTATCTCTCCATTTTTTCTAGTGTAACTAAGAAAATCAACATTTCTACAATAAGATCAAACTTTCACGAGCTCCATAATGGAAGAGGGTGTTGGAAAATTTCTAAAATTCCTTTGGTTGAAAGAATTTGTCATGTTTGTAATAATAAGAGGGTTGAATATGAAAATCACTTTCTCTTAGAATGTCCTATATAAACCCACATTAAAGTAAAATTCCAAAATATTTGTCATAAGACCAATGTTCTTGGCCTTTTAACTCTTTGAAACGATTGTCATTAAGGAATGCTTCCCTTAATGCTTTTTTAGGACAATTTTATTTTTAAAAATCCTATCCATGTAATTCCTTATCTTAGGATTAAGGTATGATGGGCCAAATTCATCTCAATGGACATTAACCACCAGCAACACCATCATCATATCACAAATTTTACAAATGTCTTCATTCCAAGATGTTTTTTTCTCAATTTAGAAATCATTTTCACTAAATACATCATAAACATTAATCCTAATATATATTGTTTGGGAGTTATATAATTATATTCCATATGAGGAATATATATGTTTCGGTCCTCAGGGGACTATTAGATGATAATGCTTAAATCCATTAGAAGGATATACTCATTACTCATTATGAGCTCAACATGTCACATGTGAGAATTGAACCTGGGAGGAGGACAACAACATTTATCCCACCACCCATTTTTCATCAAATTAAAAAACTTTATTCTTAATCTTCACAATATTAATAATATTTATTTTATATTTTAAATCTATTAAAATATTAAAATAATTTTTATCTATTATTTATTAAATTTTGTTGCAGTTGCACTATATAATATAATAGTACAAACTGTTAGAACCTAAATCTACCTTAGGCTAAAGGAAGGCAAAAATTAGGGTAACCACAAACCACGCTCAGTCTGGTAGCTAGCCCTACCAGAGCAGGAGAGGGCTCTCTCTAAGTCACGCTCAGTGAATAGATATTCGAAAGCAGTCTGAGATGACTTACAATGAAATATTTACCTTAGGCTAGTAAGTGAAAAGGGATTCGGGAAACAATTTTCATGAAATGACCGAGCTTCAGGGATGGTATGGGACCAACGGTCAGCAAAAAATGGAGAATTTAATACAAAGGCACAGATTATTCCGTGAGGCAAGGTAGGCGGAAAATGTAACAATTTAGTTTGAGGTACCACGGCATGAATAGATTGCTGAAGAAAGTGAAAAGGGCATAGTGACATGAATCCTTTTCAACAGAAGAATAACACTGAACATGAAATTTTCCCACAGGCAGAGTAATAAAAATGAATTCTACCTAATCTCACTCAGAAAATTTCACTAGAAATGAACATGAATTGAATTATGAAACATAACGAAATACATATGAAAACATAAGAGACACATTTGCTACACTCACAACCACAAGAATCTCATGAAACAGAGCCGCTGCCTTTCATTAATTCTCTGTCAAAAATACACAGTGAAGAAACAAAGTTTCTTTCCCACAGTCTCCCAGAAGTTACAAGCCAACCAACCCTTTGTAAATAGCTTGCATACAATATATAGAATGTGTAAGGAAGAGATAGAACGCCCAAGGGTTGGGGAGTTACTCGAATCATTACAAAATGGAGATGGAGAGCCAACCATCAGCTACAGGTGCAGCGCTACAAACATGACATTTGGCTTGGGGTGACTGTTTGCCTTCCTTCGCCACTTGGATAGAAGCCAATATGGAGAAAAAACACACTTTAAATGCCGCCATTGGTGCCAAAAAACTGAAGTGTAGATGAGCGGGCCCACTTGGAGAAGTCGCGAACCGAAATTTCGCGGAGCGGAAGCAAATTGGCAATTTTTCCTCTGTGCGCCGCGCAATTTTCTCTGCGCGTCACGCTACTTTGGGGCCTATTTTGGGGCACTTTCAGGTGTCCAAAATGTGCCCAATTGGCTTTCTAGAAAGCATGTCCTGTCTACTTTCTAACCCAACTGGAATTTTTAAATTTGGTGCTCATTTGCCCCTCCAAATATCCATTCTCCCAAGGCTGCTTTCTGTCTGTCAAAAAAGTGGCAGAGAGGCCATTTTTTGGTGTTTTTTGACCTTTAGGAGACTCAGGTCTTGTCAAAATTTATTGCTCGGACACCAGCGGTCGTGATTTTCCATGATGAATCTAAAAATGCAAGCCATTCCTCATTTTTAGCTCTAGAATTTTAAAGTCGCGCCAGTGGCGCGACGCATAGGGAGAAAATCCCTGTTTTTTGCCCAAAAAATTACCATGTGACCAAAAATTCCCCAAATTTTTTGAAATTTGGGTTGGAGGTTCCCTATGGGGTGTTATGATGGGCCAAAGAAGCCTCAGCCAAGATTCAAATCCGATCTTGCTCTTTTTCCCTTTTTGCCTTTCTTGTTGCTTTCCTCAATTTTGCCTTCAAGTTCCTTATCCAGGCCTGTGCACTCATGTTTCGCACCCTGTAACGGAAAGCCATATGTCTCAGTAGAGAAAGGTTCTGGTCAGCCTTGTCTAGTAGCCTCTCCAAATGCATGTTGACCCTCTCAAGGTTGGCCTCAAGATCCTCATTGATTTCTTGCTCCAAAGATGTGAGCGCAACCCTTCTTCTTTGAGCAGCTTGGCGATGCTCACGAATGTTTTGCAGCTCCATGATCATCTGTTGGTCCTCAAGCTACTTGTTTCTTTGCTCCAGGTACTTCATGTTCCACTTGGCCCTCTCCAAGTCAAGGGATAAGGACTCAATCACTGACTTCTGCTCCTGGATGATCTCTGTAAGCTCCGCATTTGTTGGTTCTGCATCTGTCTCATCATCATGGGGGAGAACAAACTCGGTTTCTCACTCACCTGATGGCCCTTCCTCTTGCACTGGCTCCTTGTCCTTGTCCTCCTGGGAGCCTGTTCTTCCGAGGATGTATCACTTTGAGTCTCCACCTCATACTCTAATGAACCCTCAGATGCCATGACTGTTGTTTATGTACTGTGTTAAGGCTGCCCTTTGATGATGGTGAAGCTGGGTGTTGTTTTGATATCTGCCACCAAGGGGAACAATGAAACAAAGGGAGTATTAGGAGGGGAGTAATGTGATGGGAATAGGGATTATGGGGAGAAGTTTTTTTAGGGATATGTAGGGGGTTTGGGTATTTGATAGGGTAGGGTTTTGGGTTGTTATGTTGTCAAATAGGAGGAGGGGAAAGGGAATAGGGTTTGGTAATATTTTAGGGTAGTGAGGATAGGAAAGAATGGCATAGGGGGGATAAGAAGAAAAAAGGTAAGAGAGGGAGAATGGAACCTTGGCAATCAACACCACACTTACACAACCCTAGCAATCATGACTTTTTGGTGTTTTCTTGTGGTTGGTTTCATGAGTTTTTGTTGCATTCAATCCTAGCCATAAACCACCATATCCTTTATGAAATTTGATGAACAAGTGATGTTATAGAGCCTACCTTGAAATTTGATGGGTTTCACAGGAAACTTGAGGCAATTTGGCACAATTTCAGGCCTTTTAGCCTTGTGCGCCGCGCCTCCCATGTGCGCCGCGCCAGTGTAAATTTACACTGGAAAATTTCTCCCAGTGCGCCGCGCTCTCTATGTGCGTCGCGCTCTATTCCAGGTGACGTTTGGAGGGCTTCACAGTGTCCAAATTGGGCACAGGATAGCTCGTTGGAAAGGTCTTTGAGTCTACGTTCCAACATAACTAGAATTTTCCAATTTGGAGTTCATTTGCCCTATAAAAAATCAAATCTACCAAGACTAGTCAAAATGTGCCAAATGAGGCTGCCTAAAGGCAGGGTGCTGTTGCAGTCAATTTTTGAATGCCTTCATCAACTCAAAATTGAGCTCATGATAGCTCATTGGAAATCTATTTGTGTCTAGTTATCATTTGGCTCATCACACAAGTCATTTGGCCAATTGAGCTAGGAGAAAACTTGATTTTCCCAAGGTCACTTCAGAGGTGCATCAATTCTCTCGAGGCGATTGTATTTTTGACATTTCGCCAAAACCATGACACCTGTGTAAAAAGTGAAGGATTTTTTTCTTCCTTGGCCTGTTTTGGACAAAAACCTCTCTTATTTTCTCCAAATTCATCTTTCCTTGCTCATAAACATCATTTGAGTGAAACCTACCCTGATGTGTGGAACAAGAGATTTGTCGAAATGAAGCGAAATGAAGGGGATAGGGAGCTTCTAAATTCTTGAGGAAATTTTGGGAAGTAGGGAGGGATGTTAGGAAGTAGGGGAAAGTGTAATCTCAGAGATTGAGTGAGGGGAAGGGGTCCAAAAAGGCAAAACACAGGTCCAACCTAGAAAATTGCCAGGTTGTAGCAAGAAACTAGGGTTTGTGCGAAAATGAGGAATTTGGGGGATCTCAGTGATGGGAAGTGTTTGATAAGGTACTTTAAGGATAGGGGAAGGTGTATGAACATCAGGATACAAGTTTTGCCGATGATTTGGCCGTCCAAGAGAAATTGCCTTCAAAACCCTAGGAGAGGGAAATGACCTTACCTAGGCGCAACTGAAGCATGAACAAGGTGTAAAATGACCCAGTGGGACTTGACATGATAATGACAACCCTCTGAATGATGGTACACTCAGCTGAATGGTGGCATGGACTGACATTTGGACAAATTTGATAGGAGTAAAAGCAAACCCTAGACCTAATGCCTAGTGACCAAATTTTGCTTGAAGACTCACTGAAATGACAAAATTTGACCTTGACACCTTAAAATCACTTTGTAAGAGCATGTTTGATCACTGGAGGAAGGCTGCAAAGACTAAAACTAACATTGGCTCCAATAGGGACGGCAGCTCCTTGGAGGTGCCAAGAACTGCAGATCTTTGGGTGAGGAGACAGTGCCTTCGTCCATTGGGCAATGGAGTCATCATTTTGACAAACGACACGCAACTCTTGACTCATTTATTGACTGAAACTTGACTCAGACTGACTCAAATTTGTACTTACAATGAATAAAAAAACCGACTCATTGTAAAAGGAACTAACTCATGACTGACTTAACTAAAACAAGAACTGACAAAACTTATTCAATGGCAGCAGTCCATCAAGATTCGAGGGTTTCAAATCATGATGACAGCCACCTGCGTACTAATGCAATATGTACAATCATGTGTAATGTGTCTTCCAATGTAACCAATCAAGTAGATGCCTCCTTGATTGATTCTCTGGATCAGATCTTCTGGTCAACAACAGATATTGGTAACTGGGCCTCCAAAAACACAGTTGACCATGATCTCCTTCATCACTGAATACTGCAATAATCACCTTCACTGCTGACTGCAACAAATCTGCCATTGGATCCTGAAAAACATGAAGATTCTCCTCCTGCTGAAGAAACAAGGTGTCTATTTCTTGTGATGCTGATCTCTTTTCACAAATAAGAGTATGTTCCTGGTCCTTAAAAAATTCGGAACAAGTAGATGAGCAACTCTCCGTTTCAAAGAACATTTCAAAACATGAGACATATGAAGAAGAATCTGAAAGGGAATCCTGAATGATCTGATTTTCTGTGGTCTGAATATACTGTAGGTCATCTTCATATGATATGACAGCCAGATTATCATGTTCCTCATTACATTCATCACTCAAGAGAAAAGAAACTTCAAATGATTCTTGAAACCCAACACAATCCTTTATATCATCTACCACAAATTCATCTAGAGGAATGTTTTCACTTACTTGAGCAAAGATCTGAGCTGACTGGATTATTTCTTCATGAAGACTATGTTCTGATGACATGAGAACATTTGGATCCATAACCCTACCTTCTTCATCCCAGATGATTTTAATAGCAGAGTTCTCTTTCATGGGACTTAGTACAAGGTTTTCTTGGTCATCACAATCTGAATCTGAATCTGAAATGGGTGACTTGACATTATCACATTCTGGAATTAGAACTGGACTTCCTTGCATGCTGTCTTCTTCTATGGACAGATATGAACCGACACTTTTTCTTTCATCACTTTCAGCCATATGGAACTCTTCAACCTGCTGATCTATTTCATGTAATTCATGTTGACTGTCACGATGCAAAATTCCTTCATTTTCCACCGTACAAAGATCTTGATTCTGCTGCAACGTTTCTTGAGCATCTTGATGGGACTCCTCTAGTTTCTCTTCATGTTGCTGAAATGGATTCTCGTACAAGGCTTCCATGATCTCATCATCCATAAAATTATCATCCTCATAGTATTTTTCAAGGCTTTCAATAAAAGTAGAAGCATGTTTGCAACAGTCATGAACTAGGTTTAATGATGGATAAGATTCTTGATATCTTTCAATGAACAGGGCATGAAAATCCTTTAAACAGTAAATACAAGCAGGCGGCAAACTTTCATACCAAGATTGGGCTTCACCTTCCAGAGTGGCCAGGAATATCTTCATCAAGCAATTTTTTGGAAAATCAACCTTCAACTTGCGAATATGCATGTGAAATCTAACTAGATGTAAAGTAGCGTCCTTCTTACCATCATCTTTAAACGTAGGCAGATTCCTTGACCAATCTACCTTCAGAATTTTATTTGGAAAACCTGGGATGTGATCTCGGCTCATGGGAGCGTATCTTCTTGCAATCCGCTCCATTTTGAAAATTTCAAAGCTATTGATCTCTCTGTAGTGGAGTCACCATGAAGCACCGGTCGCTGGATTCTTCAGTGAAAGGAGTCGCCAGGTGAATGATTTCAGCCGTCTTCTTATGTCTGATCGTTGTTCACCATCAAAAATTAGCTCTGAACTTGAGATATGTACTGGGGCAAAACAATCTTCAAGCAAACCATTTTTCTCCCCAGTATGGTCGCCACTATGTTAGCACCTAAATCTGCCTTAGGCTAAAGGAAGGCAAAAATTAGGGTAACCACAAACCACACTCAGTCTGGTAGATAGCCCTACCAGAGCAGGAGAGGGCTCTCTGCGAGTCATGCTCAGTGAATAGATATTCGAAAGCGGTCTGAGATGACTTACAATGAAATATTTACCTTAGGCTAGTAAGTGAAAAGGGATTCGGGAAACAATTTTCATGAAATAACCGAGCTTCTGGGATGGTATGGGACCAATGGTCAGCAAAGAACAGAGAATTTAATACAAAGGCACAGATTATTCCGTGAGGCAAGGTAGGCAGAAAATGTAACAATTTAGTTTGAGGTATTGCGGCATGAATAGATTGCTGAAGAAAGTGAAAAGGGCATAGTGACATGAATCCTTTTCAACAGAAGAATAACACTGAACATGAAATTTTCCCACAGGCAGAGCAATAAAATTGAATTCTACCTAATCTCACTCAGAAAATTTCACTGGAAATGAACATAAATTGAATTATGAAACATAACGAAATACATATAAAAACATAAGAGACACATTTGCTACACTCACAACCACAAGAATCTCATGAAACAGAGTCGCTGCCTTTCATTAATTCTCTGTCAAAAATACACAGTGAAGAAACAAAGTTTCTTTCCCACAGTCTCCCAGAAGTTACAAGCCAAACAACCCTTTGCAAATAGATTGCATACAATATATAGAATGTGTAAGGAAGAGATAGAATGCCTAAGGGTTGGGGAGTTACTCGAATCATTACAAAATGGAGATGGAGAGCCAACCATCAGCGACAAGTGCAGCGCTACAAACATGACATTTGGCTTGGGGTGACCATTTGCCTTCCTTCGCCACTTGGATAGAAGCAAATCTGGAGAAAAAACACTTCAAATTCCGCCTTTGGTGCCAAAAAACTGAACTGTAGATGATTGGGCCCACTTGGAGAAGTCGCGAACCGAAATTTCGCGAAACAGAAGCAAATTGGCAATTTTTCCTCTGTGCGCCGCGCCATTTTCTCTGTGCATCGCGCTACTTTGGGGCCTATTTTGGGGCACTTGCAGGTGTCCAAAATGTGCCCAAGTGGGCTTTCTGGAAAGCCTGTCCTATCTACTTTCTAACCCAACTATAATTTTTAAATTTGGTGCTCATTTTCCCCTCCAAATCTCCATTCTCCCAAGACTGCTTTCTGTGTGTCAAAAAAGTGGCAGAGAGGCCATTTTTGGGTGTTTTTTGACCTTTAGGAGACTCAGATCTTGTCAAAATTTCTTGCCCGGACACCAGTAGTCATGATTTTCCATGATGAATCCAAAAATGCAAGCCATTTCTCATTTTGAGCTCTAGAATTTTGCGCGGCGCAAAGGGAGAAAATCCCTGTTTTTTGCCCAAAAAATTAACATGTGACCAAAAATTGCCCAAATTTTTTGAAATTTGGGTTGGAGGTTCCCTATGGGGTGTTATGATGGGCCAAGGAAGCCTTAGCCAAGATTCGAAGCCGATCTTGCTCTTTTTCCCTTTTTGCCTTTCTTGTTGCTTTCCTCAATTTTGCCTTCAAGTTCCTTATCCGGGCCTGTGCACTCATGTTTCGCACCCTGCAACAGAAAGCCATATTTCTCAGTAGAGCAAGGTCCTAGTTGGCCTTGTCCAGTAGCCTCTCCAAATCCATGTTGACCCTCTCAAGGTTGGCCTCCCGATCCTCATTGATTTCTTGCTCCAAATATGTGAGCACAACCCTTCTTCTTTGAGCAGCTTGGCGATGCTCACGAATGTTTTGCAGCTCCATGATCGTCTGTTGGTCCTCAAGGTGCTTGTTTCTCTGCTCCAGGTACTTCATGTTCCACTTGGCCCGCTCCAAGTCAAGGGATAAGGACTCTATCACTGACTGCTGCTCCTGGATGATCTCTGTAAGCTCCGCATTTGTTGGTTTTGCATCTGTCTCATCATCATGGAGGAGAACAAACTTGGTTTCTCGCTCACCTGATGGCCCTTCCTCCTGCACTGACTCCTTGTCCTTATCCTCCTGGGATCCTGTTCTTCCGGATATGTATCACTTTGAGTCTCCACCTCATACTCTGATGAACCCACAGATGCCATGACTGTTGTTTATGTACTGTGTTAAGGTTGCCCTTTGATGATGGTGAAGCTGGTTGTTCTTTTGATATCTGCCACCAAGGGGAACATTGAAACAAAGGGAGTATTAGGAGGGGAGTAATGTGATGGGAATATGGATTATGGGGAGAAGTTTTTTTAGGGATATGTAGGGGGTTTGGGTATTTGATAGGGTAGGGTTTTGGGTTGTTATGTTGTCAAATAGGAGGAGGGGAAAGGGAATAGGGTTTGGTAATATTTTAGGGTAGTGAGGATAGGAAAGAATGGAATAGGGGGGATAAGAAGAAAAAAGGTAAGAGAGGGAGAATGGAACCTTGGCAATCAACACCACACTTACACAACCCTAGGAATCATGACCTTTTGGTGTTTTCTTGTGGTTGGTTTCATGAGTTTTTGTTGCATTCAATCCTAGCCATAAACCACCATATCCTTTATGAACTTTGATGAACAAGTGATGTTATAGAGCCTATCTTTCAATTTGATGGGTTTCACAGGAAACTTGAGGCAATTCGACACAATTTCAGGCGTTTTAGCCCTGTGCGCCGTGCCTCCCATGTGCGTCGCGCCAGTGTAAATTTACACTGGAAAATTTCTCCCAGTGCGCCGCACTCTCTGTGTGTGTCGCGCTCTTTACCAGGTGACTTTTGGAGGCCTTCGCGGTGTCCAAATTGGGCACAAGATAGCTCGTTGGAAATTTCTGAGTCTACTTTCCAACCCAACTTGAATTTTTCAATTTGGAGTTCATTTGCCTTGTCAAAAATCAAATCTCCCAAGACTGGTCAAAATGTGCCAAATGAGGCTGCCTAAAGGCAGGGTGCTGTTGCAGTCAACTTTGGAATGCCTTCCTCAACTTCAAATTGAGCTCATGATAGCTCATTGGAAAGCTATTTGTGTCTAGTTAACATTTGGCTCATCAAACAAATCATTTGGCCAATTTAGCTAGGAGAAAACTTGCTTTTCCCAAAGTCACTTAAGAGGTGCATCAATTCTCCCGAGGCGATTGTATTTTTGACATTTCTCCAAAACCATGACACCTGTGTAAAAAGTGAAGGAGGTTTTTCCTCCTTAGCCTGTTTGGGACAAAAAAATCTCTTAGTTTTTCGAAATTCATCTTTCCTTGCTCAGACACATCATTTGAGTAAAACCTACCCCGATGTGTGGAACAAGAGATTTGTCAAAATGAAGCGAAATGAAGGGGATAGGGAGCTTATAAATTCTTGAGGAAATTTTGGGAAGTAGGGAGGGATGTTAGGAAGTAGGGGAAAGTGTAATCTCAGAGATTGAGTGAGGGGAAGGGGTCCAAAAAGGAAAAACACAGGTCCAACCTAGAAAATTGCGAGGTTGTAGCAAGAAACTAGGGTTTGTGTGAAAATGAGGAAGTTGGGGGATCTCAGTGATGGGAATTGTTTGATAAGGTACTTTAAGGATAGGGGAAGGTGTATGAACATCAGGATACAAGTTTTTCCGATGATTTGGCCGTCCAAGAGAAATTGCCTTCAAAACCCTAAGAGAGGGAAATGACCTTACCTAGGCGCAACTGAAGCATGAACAAGGTGTAAAATGACCCAGTGGGACTTGACATGATAATGAAAACCCTCTGAATGATGGTACACTTAGATGAATGGTGGCATGGACTGACATTTGGACAACTTTGATAGGAGTAAAAGCAAACCCTAGACCTAATGCCTAGTGACCAAATTTTGCTTGAAGGCTCACTGAAATGACAAAATTTGACCTTGACACCTTAAAATCACTTTGTAAGAGCATGTTGGATCACTGGAGGAAGGCTGCAAAGACTGACACTAACACAAACCATAATGGGGTTTCCAAGAGTCTATCTATCAACAAGTCTAGAAAATTCAAAATTACTTCCTATACTTGGGCTTATTTTTGCTTCCTTGAAAATGAAGCAAATAAACCTAATAAGATATGCCCTAATATATAACCTGTTGGCTTGTATGGGCCTGACCCAGGTTCAGAGGTGATTTAGCCAAGCAAATCCTGGTACTACTGGCCCTTTCGTCAACAGTCCGCGGAGCGCGAATTGAGGTCTCACTTGAAGTAGTATGGGAGGGTGCTAGAACAAGGTTTCCAGACCCTTGGGATGTCTGAGGTGCTTCTGGAGGTTCGCAGTCGAACCTGTCGCTACACGCGCTTGCGATCCCTTCAAAACCTATAGTGCGGCTTCCACGCAACCCTACCTGGGACACGACCCTTATACTACCCAAGTCTCTTGCTACTTAACCGATTACTTAACTTGTGTTTGTAAGAGTTATGGTTATTACAGCACATTCAGCAATCATATCAGTGCGTGCAATACATAACCCAATACAAACATCAAGAATATAATGCACAACAAATACACAAAAATAGGAATCAACTTCTCTTTTATTAATCTTCAATCTTGCTTACAAACTCAACGCTGCGTTGCGCACTCAGCTGCAGGGGTCCATGTACTTAGCTGCGGACACTACTAGGCCTCTGCGCACTCAACTGCAGAGCCTCATCCTACTACTACAATCCAATACACTTACAATCCTACTCTAAGTTCGAACCATTCCTTCACTACCATGTCTATCCTCTACTATCTTTACAACTTAGAGCCTCACTCTATTCATACAATCCCATGGTCCGCGGACCATGGGTAGGCCGACATGACTTTACATTAGATTACACTACTTTAGGGTAGACAACCCTATGACTTTAACCTCTACTTCATGCTCTGTGCCCACAATTCACGCAGTCTTACAAAACCTTTGACCAAAAATTGGGCTTTGAGCCCCAAAACCTGTTGTGGGGGGATTCCATGCCCAAAAAGCCCCCAACACAATCATCATAACTCGTCCCGAGTCACTCTACTCGTGCGGAAATGTTGGCATGGAGCCCCTGCAACTGTTCCCGTATTGCCCGGAGGTCTGCGGTGCACTATTCTGTTGTTTACTGGACCTGCTGTATTCCTGCTTCTGAATCATCCACGTCTAACTCGTATCCTTTCTTTGGTATCGACTTATGGTGCTTGTGTTTATAGTCTCGTGCCCTTGTTTGGCTCCTCGGGCCACGAAGACTGTGCTTCAGCCAGTTAGTCAGAGAGTTGGCCCACCCGTGTAGGGTTTCAAGCGACTGCCATTGACTTTGCCTGGGAAGGGTTCTCCATTGAGTTTGACTAGCTGGATCGTGCCTCCGTCTGTGACCTCTTTTACCACATATGGTCCCAGCCAATGAATTCTGCATTTTCCCAGAAATTTTTCAAACTTGCTGTCATATAGTAGAACTAAGTCATTTACCTTGAAGGTGCGCAACTTGATATGGTGGTCGTGCTAGGCTTTTTCATGGTACTTTTGTACCTTCTGGTGAAATCTGGCTATTGTAACATTTTTTGGTTTTGATAGGATAGAATGAATTAGTCAGCAAAAAAAAAAAAAAATTCAAAAAATGTTAAGATAGGATATGGACATAACAATATTGAATAATTTTTTTTTGAAGAAATCTTGATGACGATGTCCATATCAAAGAAAATGTTAGGTTAGATTTCCTAAAAAAATCAAGACAAAAAGAAATGTTAGGTTAGAAAGAAAAGAAAACAAATAAACTCTGAAAGTGAGCAAGTCTAAATGCCACTACTATTCTTTCTGCAAAATAATGGTTGTGTGCAACTTGTCATAAATGCCACAACCCATGACAATCAAATAGTTTAATCTTGACTGCTTCATGCTTTAAATTTGATGTTATAATTAGAGAATAAAGATCTAGCCAAATTGTTTAATCTTGGCAGATCAATAGTTAGGTAGCGAATAATAAGTTGCTCATTAGTTTAATCTGAGCCCTTGGATGTTATAAGGTTAGAATTAGATAGTTTTCTTTTTTAAAATAAAAAGAAGGGAAAAGGGTTTGCTAGCTTAAATGCACCCATTAAGTGAAGAAAAAATGATAGGATAAGCAAAGGGTAAGTAGAAGAAAGGTTGCAGAAGTATGATAATTCATTGGACAAAATGTACATTTATCATGTTTTACCATATGTTTCTATGTCCATGAGGCAATTACACAAATAAAATGAAGGTCTACAAGATCAATTAATTAACTTCCCTCATCCCCATTCATCCATATATTTACTAATTTCCCCTTCCCACCTTCATATAGTTCATATTCATTCATTTTCCATTAAAAACCCCTCTTCCTAAGGTTAAAATCCTTTTTGCCTAGGAAAAGTGAAAACCCATGTTAAATCCCCTTTTACCCAAAAAACCCACAAAAAGATGTTTAGCCTAAGTATTGATGTATATGTGAAAAGTAAAAAACTCATGAAAAGCAGTATACTTAGTGTATTTCCCCTTTCTGCTCATGTTTCATATTAATGCTAACTTATAGTATTAAACCCCTAAAAGTTCCCTTTCACGTATATTATTAACTTCCTTTATTAAATAACCTGAAACCATTAGTTTTATTATAAAACTATGTATTCAATAAAACATCGCATATCGGCGGATCGCAAACTTTTCAACATTAATGCACTCTCCTCCGCATTATGTGATGCGCAATGAACCGGGACCTGACGCAAATATATTTCATATTCCATTGCCATTTCACATCCGCCCCTCATCGTAAGTCCCGGCTGAAACAATAACCCTCCGTCGTTGTGATCTCTAATATGCGATAGAAACCCGAACCCGATCGCATTATTATCTATGATTTATTTTCCACATCGTGTTCAGCCCCTATCGCATTCCTTTGTGATGGGCCTTCCTTCGCTAAACTGCAATTGCGATATGCGATGGGAACCTGAGCTCGACATCATTTATCCACCCAAGTTCATACTATTTCAAGTCCGCCATATCGTTTTTTGCGAAGGATTTCTTTGTTAAAATGTTTTTTATGATTTAAACAAAGAATCAACCTAAACCTATATTTAACCATAAAACCCCACTAATCTTAGTTTTTAACTCATAATAAAGCTATACCTCCATAATTAATCATTGGGCCCCTCCGCTGCTCTTTCACTCCCCCACTGTCCGATCCAATACATTCAAATCCAATGGCTCTAAGCAATTTCGGGTTGGCTCTCTATCTGAGCATTACCCTCCTAAAAAAGCAGTATTCCACTGACCTCCCTTGCTTCATGTCAGGCTCAGACTATATCGGATGACCCCTCCCAAAAACCGCCCGTGCCTCATAAGCGGTGCGATGAAAACCAAAACCACCTCCCGCATAATGACAAAATGACCACCGTTCACTTTGTGTCATATTTCAAAAAGTAAATCATTTTTCCTTTTAAACGTAAAAATCACCATTTAGGCTTTGTTTCTCCCATTTACACAGTAAAGCCTCCATAAGCCTCTGTGACCAATAAAACCATTTTTTTACCTTTCGATACGCTCTAGACTTTCCAATATCCTTTCGAGCTCAATAAAGCCATTAACGACCTTCTCTGTCACCTATGTTTTTCTTAACAGTTTCTGTGTTTTGTAGGTAAAAAATCATGTTCTAGGCTTACAAAGAAAAAGTCTACATACAGTTTGAAGACAAATATGAAGATCATATCAAATCACTTTATCCTGTAACATAAAATCTAAAATGATTTACTGTTGAAAAACACAGTAAAAACCTAAAATGAACAGTAAAGCTAAAAAGGAACACAGTAAAGGTTACTCAGCAGGGTCAAAGGATATTCACAGAGTTAAAGAGTATCAGATGAAAGATCAAACGAAGGAATCAACCAGCGTAAAGGATACAAACAATCAAGCAGCATAAAGGGAAAAATATTAGAGAACAAAGCCAACACAACCTGAATAAGAGGGACAGCAAGAAGCAATTCAATTGCTGCCCCTATCTTCTTGTATGAAGATATTTCCTTTCCTAAAATAAATCTTAGTCAGTTTTAGGATATTTTCTTAGTTTCATTATTGTATAAATAAATCTCTTCTCAAGTTGTTATGGGTTCAAGGTTCAAGGTTCATTGTTCATTGCTTGTTAAGTCGTGACTGTTCATTCTACTTTGAACCTGGTTGCACCTTTGAAGGAAGCTTTTCTAGACACTTGATGTACTCAGTATTTCTAGAACCTTAATACAAAGCAGAGGATTCTGAATTTGGTTTTACATAGTTTGTGTTATCCTGTAAGTTTTTCCAGTTATCAAACATTATGTTCTTCTTCATATGCTTATGACTTATAGAGATATATAGGTAGGAATAATTGTGTCTCAATTTATTCCTATAAACTCCTAAAGTGATCATCTATTAAGAGAATGGATTAATGAACTGTCTATTTAGCTAATCCCCTCTAATCAATAAATCATCAACATCTTTTGTAAGCTTAAGTATACTGCCTTGAATCATTGGAACGTAGTTTAGAAGGTTTTCATACTTATGATTGTTCTGTTTTACAATATGGAAATTGTGATAATCATATTATTTTATGTCTTCTTCGCACCACTATTTGATCTATATCACTGTGTAAAGCTTTATAGTAGCGCTTTTATGAGATATTAATATTATCCAAAGGATTAAGTATTTCAATTCTACAGTTGTCTTCATTCATTGGTCTTCAAAAACTAAAACCAAAAACTCCAAAACAATTATTTTAGATGCTCTGGCAATGGTAGCTGACCTACTACTATCTCAGAGGTACAACACCAGCCAGAAATCTTTCTTCCTCGAGTTCTTCTAATTGCACGAGACTTTCTTCTAGAGCTTTGCGGTCCTTCATGCTTGTGAGCACGGTTATTCACAGACTAGCTACGATGTATTCCATTGGCATGACTACTTCCGTACCACAGACCAACCGGAATGGTGTCTATCCCATCAATTTCTTGCACGTTGTCCTATACGCCCATAACACAGTGGGTACACACAGGTCCCGGTTATTCCATTTTGCGTTACATACATTGGTCAGCGTAGTCTCCAGTATTTTATTGAATGCCTCTACTGTTCCATTGGCCTGTGGGTGATACGATGTACTTTTCTGATGATACACTTGGAACTCTTCTGTGAGCGCGCTGATGGTTTCATTCAAGAAATGTGTTCCATGATCGCTCATTAAGATTTTTGGATAGCCAAATCATGTCAACACATTTTCTAACAAAAACTTTGCAACCGTAGCGGTCGTGCAGTCCTTGACCGACTGTGCTTCCGCCCATCGTGTTAGGTATTCCATCACGATGATGATGTAGCACGCACCCATCTTTCCCTAATGTTTGATCGGGCCCACGAAGTCGATCGCCCATTTCTCAAATGGTTGTAGTGTCATTTGGGGATTTAGTGGCATCTCGTCCCTCTGTGATGGTTTTCCCGTCCTTTGACATATATCGCAGGACTTAATTTCAAATCCTGTTGCAAGTTCGACCACCATAATTCTGCACGAAGAATATTTTTTGCAATCGCACGTCTTGCATAGTGTCCTCCTACAGTGCCCCCATGTGCTTCCATGATGATCTGACCTCGTTCAAACTCAGGTACGTATCTTCACAATATCTCATCGTTGCCCATCTTATAAAGGTGCCTCACGATGACAGAAAATCCACCACGTGCACCACCAATTCCTTCTTCTGTTGGATTGAGTACTCCTTCGGTGCAATCTCTATTGTTAGAAAATGGATTATATCTTCGAAGTTTCCATCTGCGACGCGCACTGCAAAGAGTTGTGCATTAGGTAGTCCCTCCTCCAAATTTGTTGGTTCCTCGCCCATCTCAATTCGTGACAAGTGGTCTGGTCCTACGTTTAAGTGTCCTGGCTTCACTATGACCTCAAAATCATATTCTTGAAACCGTAAAAGGCATCTGCATATGCACCCCCCCAACACAGGCTTGTTCACTAGGTATTTCAACGTAGAAAGCTCGGTATACATCTTGAAATGTCCTCCTAGTAAATAGTGTCGGTATTTTTGGAGTGCGTACACCATTTCCAACCCCTCCCACTCGGTGGTAGAGTAGTTCTTTTCTTCTTTGGACAATCTTCGACTTGCAAACACGATCGAGTGATCTACACCCTCCATGCCTTCCTGTGTGAGTACGGCTCCCAATGCAATACACGACGCATCAACATGTACATGGAATTCCACGTCCCATTTCGAGAAGACCAGGATTGGTTTGGAAGCTAGTTTCCCCTTCGGGACATCCAAACTCTTCATGCAATCATCATTCCAACAATATGTAACATCTTTCTTCAATAGCTTTTCCATCGGCACAGTTATTGGGCATAGCTTTTGATGAACTTCCTATAGTATCCAGTGTGTCCCATGGTAGTGCGCAACTGTTTAACACTTCACGGTGCTTCCAAATTGAGGATAATGGTAATATTCATAGGGTCCACTGTCAGTCCTTTTTTGTAGACCACATGTCCCACCAGGTTTCCAAAGGGAGCGAGGAATGTGCACTTCTTCAAGTTCAGTGCAATCTAGTTTCGGCAGCAAGTATCCAGCATCAAACATAAGCTCACTACATGGTGCTTAACTAATCCAAAAACAATCCAATCATCCAAGTAGACCTCCAAAAACTTGTGGATGTATTCTTTGAACGCAGACACCACGATGCGTGAAAATATAGCTAGCGCATTCTTCAGTCCAAATGGCATCATGGTGTATTGAAAGCATCCCCATTTTGTTGCGAAAGTCATCTTGCTCATATCTTCTCGCGCGATTGTTATAGACATTTTTGTGCCTAACAGCATGAAGCATGAAATGTCAATAATCTAAGGGATCCAAAGTCCCTAAACATGTTGTTCCTACCCCTAGAGGAACAACGTCAGCAAACCACAGCACTAAATATCAGTTCTCCACCTAAAAACACTCAAAAACAAGCTAATTCTGGATCATGTCAACTGCTCCACTGAGCATCTGCGCTGAATGTCAACTACTCCACTCTGTACCTGCGCTGAATGTCAACTTTAATGAAGGCTACCTGCGCTGGGCGAGATTGGCCAAGTGGCACAGTCATTCCTCAATGTGTCAAATGCCCAGGAAGCTTCCAAAATGACACTTGGATCAAGGAATTCGCCTTGTGATGAGTAAGAGGATCTAGATCTCCAAGTGGAAGCAAGAACCTCCAAGTGGACTCAAGAACTGAAGAATAACTGAAGTGGGAGAGGAAACTAGTCAGCTTCATGCTAGCCTCAAGTTGACTCATCCTTTCTCCAAAACTCCTATATATAGAGCTCTCTCATGAGGTCTAGGGAGGCTGGAATCTTGTGAATGTAAGGAAGTGCTGTTGGTTTGAATATAGAACTATTGGATGATTTGCTTGAAGGAGGTGAAGAGGAGATTTCTTTCTGCTGGGAGGTGTTGCTAGATTGGGCCTCTTATGGTTGTAACACTCTCAAAACTTTACTTCTTCCATTAATAAAGAATTTGAGGTTCTTCTATATGCATGTGTCTCAATGGCTTTTTGATACTTGTATATTTGATTTATTCTAATCCTTGAATCAGTTATGAATGTATGCTTCTTGTAGTTTCCCTCTCTTGCCATTTTGCAGGATCTTTGTGTAGCTGGGCCAGTGAAAGAGCAAGGAGCTGGGAAGCAAGCAGCAAAGAGAGAAGATTGGATCAATCATTAGCGGAAGATAACGGTTAGTGGATCTCTTTCTCCCCTCTCTTACATCTCATAAAGAAGTAATCTCGAATAGCTTTGCATTCGGTTGTTGCTGAGGTACTATCACCCTTAGAGTGGGATAGGGTCATTCCGTATTGGATACTTTTCCCAACAACAAATTGGCGACTCCACTGGGGAATCGTATCTTGTTGGTTGTTTGTGTTTTTGCTATTCATTTCATAAACACAGGGAGTACTGAATCGAACTGCATTTGGATCTTTCAAATGCAAAGTAGAGGGCAGCTACTCTAGCTCAGTTTCTGGGCATGTTTATGATTTGAAGAGCTGATCCACAAGGACTCTAATAAGCTCTTAGTGATAGCTTTTCATCCTCCTTTTCATCCCTTAGTGTGTACTTGACTGATAGCTTCTGATTTGGCCAAAAACTGTGAATTTTTTAGCAATCTGTGACCCGGAAACCAAGAGAAACGAAAGTTTCGTTCTTCAGTGCAGGCTGTGTGAAGGCTGTCTACATTTCAGCGCAGTTCCCGAAGGGGCTACCTGCGCTGAAGGTCAAACTGCCTGTGTACCACCTGCGCTGAACCAGTCTTGCCTTGTGCTACTGGGGTTTCCTGCTGTTTCTTGCCCTGTTTTCACCCTTGTTTTTGCAGCCTGTTACCAGTCAATGTACCTATCTGAAACCAACTTTCCTTACCACTATTTCGCCTCGGTTGTATAAAGAAATTGTGTTTGTTCTTTGTGTATTTCTTGTATCATTTGCAGTTTCCCATAACGAAAGTGAACTAGTCTTGCTGTGGCCTCTTAGATCTAGACCTGTGATAAAGTGTCGTTTTGGTCTTAAGAGTTAGTTTGTTTGTTGTTCATAGCTGATTGAGCTTTTGCTTTCGTCATATGGTTTGAATTTATATATTTCTAGTGTCGAAACAAGTAAATCTTAAGGCGTCTTTTGATTTTGGACAAGCTTGTTTGCTTTCACTTGAAATTGAATTCAAAATTATACAACAGCTTTCTTTTTGCATTGTGCCAACATTAAGAAAGAGAAAAGAAATACTTGCATTGTGCATGTTCATTATGACAGTTTGCATACTGATTTAGGGAAAAGTGCATTAGTGTGTGCTCTATGATCTATGTGAAAAGATGTTGTCTTTCTTTTCCCTCAGTAGTTAAGATTTTCAAAGTTGAAAGATTGAAAAGCTTGCTTATCATCTTAGACTGCATTTAGGAGTGTTACTATACATCTCGTGGTGATCCATAAAGGCAAACTGCTAAACAAGATCAACCTTAAAATAAATTGAATTTACATAACAACGGATTGAAACATAACGCAAACACATAGAGGTCTAAGCTAGAGACGTGTTTCGGCGTCGTTAAACGTGATATCTTAGCGTTGAGTGGTTGGCTGATTCCTCCACGGTGAAGCGATAAGTATCAATACGGACTTGTTCTCCCACGTACCGTCGCGTATATATTGGGAGACCCCTATAGGAATAAAGCCTTTATCCATAGGAAACCGTGTCGGCCGCCCTACTGATCGCAATGCAGTGAGCACAGCATTCACGAAGATCGACCACCCGTACCGTAAAACGTATTCTGTGGTTTTGCAAAAAGTTTGGCACACCCTCTGCCTAGAACTCCAGAGCAGTTTCTTTTGGCCTTTTTCAAACTCTATAAGTGAAAAATTCCAGCCGAGCATTTGTCACTTCGGGCTCGTTAAAACATCGAAGGAGACTAGAGTCATCTTTAGCTTTTTCTCGACTCTTAAAAAGTGAAAAAGCAAGTTGTGTCTAAAGCGTCGTTATAAAATTTATTTTAAACGGAACATAATCACCTCCTATTCCTACGTTGATCTTTAGGTTGAGAACATGGAACACCCCAATCAAGGAAATCCACATGATGGAAATCCTAGTCCTTTCTCCTCTTGGGGAGAAGTTGGTGCGCCCCACATGGCCACATTGTCGCTTCCAGGACTGACAATTGGCCTGCCTATTTGGCTATTCTCAACCAATGTAGTTCAGACCACCATGGTTCCTGAACAGTCGAGTCAACAGTTAGATGAGTCTAGAGCTGCCCACCAGCCTTCAACTTCCTATAACTCTTCCTCCAATCCTTCATCTTCGCAAGGTAGAGCCGGCAAAATCCAAGCTCCCATGAAGAAGAAGGAGAAGAAGGAGAGAGAGAAGAAGAAGAAGGAGCCTAAGGCGACTGGGGGCAAGCAAAAGACATCTGACAAAAATCCACACACAGCACAGACCGGGCCTAAATCGCCATGTGTCATATGTAGAGGAGACCACCTCCATAGAGATTGTCCCTGTATTCCCCGGATACTAAGGGACTGGTCCCCTCATTTGCACAATTCGGGAGCATCAACCTCTGATAGCCATGTTGAATGCTTACCGTCAACCAGCGAAAGTGAAGGTTCAAGACAAAGAGGGGGATCAAGATTCCCCTGCAGACTGTGTGAAGGCGATCACGCCATCCACTGTTGTCCCTTCTTAGATGAAGCGAAGAGAGTTTTGGAAGATCGCCCGGTTTCACCGTTGAGACTTCCTCCTGGATACAAAAAACTCGTGCCAAGTCCTTCGTTGGTTGAAAATACAGCCGGCCCGCTCAAGTGGTCAGCTAAAGTGTCAGTCATTGAAAATGAACCTACTGAATCCAGACCAAACGAAGGTCTAAAGGTCGATATGGCAGTTGACCCTGTTCCGCCTTCAGAGGTTTCATCTTCAAATGACACCGTCACTGAAGATTCATCTTCAAATGACACCCTCACTGAAGAGAATAAGGATGACACCATCCAGATTCTTTTCATCAACACAGATTCTGATGAGCATCAGGGCAATGCACCCATTCCTTTATCACAGGAAGGAACATCATCAGGGTCATATCCGGCCGTGTATTCGGTCCCACCACCAAGCAACCTGGTTGTGTCCTTTGATTGGAACCAACTAGGCAGACCCCGGTTGCCAGCCAGTATACCATTCAGAATCATAGTCCAAATTTATAGAATGGTAATGGCTGGCACTATCATTGATGAAGGGGCATCTGTGAGTATCCTTTCCTCTATTGCTTGGAAAGCACTGGGTTCCCCGGAGCTTTTGCCTGAGATAAGAAATATCTCAGGTTTTGATAAAGGAACCAGTTGACCATTAGGGATCCTCCCCAATGTACCTGTTACATTGAAAGGGAAGACCGTTCAAATGAACGTGATGGTCGTTCAAGGACCCTTGGATTATAACCTACTCCTTGGACGAGACTATATATATTGCATGGGAGCTATAGTCTCCTCACTCTTTAGAGTAATGTGTTTTCCACACGAAGGAAGAATGGTCAAGCTCGTAGACCAACTTTCATTTCCGGGATCACACATCGCAAATAGTCACATACCAACCCTCAATGGTCTATTCACCCAAGAAATGTCTCCACCCCCAGTCCTCCTTCCCGATGAGTGCGCGTGATTCAGAAAGATGGGACTGGAACCCAGGGGGCATGCATCCTGGTCTGCTTTGGGCAGAGGAAACCTTGGGTATAAGGTAGAATTTCGGCGAAAGAATATGACTAGTCCGTACCCCGTCCGTGGAAGGAAGAGGGGTTGTTCTAGAACAGGATTCTTTTGTCAAGGTTACTTGTTTGACAAAGGTCATTCACCATTGTCTACTTCGGTAGACGGTGCCAAGGAAATGTTTTCGTTTGATGGTGTTAACAAAACAATCTTTGGGTAACCAGAAAGAGGCAAGCCTCACCCTTTAAAACAAATGTTTTATCGGATAAGTAGGGGCAGCCTTGAAATTATACCTTACACCTAGGGGCATGCAACCTTTTGGAGTGCAAGCAAGGGACGACTATTTATTTTTTAAATTTTTAGGTCCTCCCTTTAAACCTGTAGGTCTAACCCTTTAAACTCGTAGGATTAGCCGTTTCCAAACTTTCATAAAGAAAGGATATGAGGAGCACAGCTTCGTGAGATAAAGCTCCATAAAAAATAGCTATCTCACAGGAGACATTTCTTATCTTATGACTGGTATTATCGAGCAGTTTTACCACAGAATTTATGCTCGTTAAAAAATAGAAAAGCGAGATCCGAGCAGTTTTAGCACATAGTTCATGCTCGTTAAAAAATAAACATAAGATCAAGCAGTTTTACCGTGGAATTTATGCTCGTTAAAAAATAGAAAAGCGTGAGCAAAAGTTTCCTCCAGAGTTCAAGCTCATTAAAAAATGAACCTATTCCGGTAAATAACCATTGTGATCGTAAATTTATTAGCCATAAAAAGCCTTGGTCGTGTTTGCACCCGCCACCTCCATTCCATTTGGCCAATCGTTCACCTCCATATGATTGTTTACCTATTTTTGAGGAACAGCTGTGAAGAGTGATTTCACTTAGCCATCCTTGTGACACTGCCGTGATTGGAAAATTCCAACCTGTACCTGGAATCTGCTGCTATCCCTGTTTATCACTCGTTCCTCAAAAGACGAGTCTTCTTTGAGCTCTTTTCATCTGACTCGTAAAATATGAAAAGTTTGCCGAGTTTTGGCCTTCCAGCTCGTTAAAATGACCGGAAGAGCTATCCCTCTTCTAGATTTTAATCTTTTTGGACCTGAGGGATTATTGCATAAAAAGGTCAAGCGCTTGTTTTATTCGGCTCGTTAAAGTTATCGAAAACTCATCCCTTCTGTATTGTTTTATACTTTTTCGGACTTAAGGGATTAGATGACGAAAAAGGAATTTTGGAGTTAACTTTCTGTACCTTTTCAGACTCTCTAAAAATGAAAAGGACCGAGTTTTCCTTGTCATTAGACTCGTTAAAATGATTAAATAGCGACAAACTTGTCTTTAGACGAGAACGAGTTTCCCTATCGCTAGGCTCATTAAAACATAGCGATGGGCTTGCCCGAAGGGCAGGTTATAGAACAAGCATATGTTATCCTCCTCAAGCTTGACAAAAATAAAGAGGTACTGGTCAGAAATGACTGGGGAAAAATTGGGAGAACCTCAAAGCTTTAATGGTAGCAAGTCGCTCTTGAACATGACACTTTTCCTCCGTATCACATCGGGTTGGGTTGTTTCATTCACCGGTCTCATCACCATGGTCCTCGCCAAACCATCCACATTTGGGGTAATGCTACCGATCCATCGCATCAGTGTCGTTATATGTTCAAGAGATGTTGTTCAGAAAGAGTCGACCGTGTCCCATCCACTGCCATACATTATCCTTCATCCACCTATGATCGCCACCCTGAATCATATTTCACAGATTGTTTTCACCTCCACTAAAATCATTAGCTCCGTTCCGTGTCACTGATGTGGGATACATTAAGGCCCTCCTTTGACGTATCGCTTCTTATCGACTTCAGCTCAATATCCGAGAAGTTGATCTAGGAACACCCCCTTCAGTACTTTGAAGCTTGCATGCCTCAATGGCAAGTTTCTCACTTCCGGCGACAGGTATACCTCAATGACCTTCGACCAGAAGATTTTGCGTGGTGTTCGACGCCAAGTCCTATATTCACACCACGTGAATTGTACTGCAGTACCTTGAGGGTCATTATCATTATCAGTGATTCCTCTCGCGCTTGTTAACGGTTTACATTATTGACCGGTAATCAAGCGATGTCTTTCCATGTTCGACTTCAGCGCAATTCTCACATGGATCGACTTGTACTTAGAGTGAAGATAGAACGAGTTTGAAGACCCCGGATCTAGTTTCATCCATCTGAGCTGCGATATATATTCAGGAAATATAAAGACATTTGATATGTACATCATTGCAGCAGATGATCATCCTACTCAAAGGATGATAATTTCAGCAGAGAATTATCAGTCTACCATCAGACGATCGTCTGTTCTATGTACCAAAATGAATTTATAAAGCTGAGCATGGGAATGCCCGCCTCAGCTAGATCATGAAAGCAGAATGAAAAATAATGTATTGTATTGTATTTTATTACAGGTCACCTCTCAGCGATTGAATGAGCTTCGGATCCTCCTGATAAAGCATTTCACCCTATAAATGACCTCATACTTTAGGGGGCAACTGTTATAGACATTTTTGTGCCTAACAGCATGAAGCATGAAATGTCAATAATCTAAGGGATCCAAAGTCCCTAAACATGTTGTTCCTACCCCTAGAGGAACAAGGTCAGCAAACCACAGCACTAAATATCAGTTCTCCACCTGAAAACACTCAAAAACAAGCTAATTCTGGATCATGTCAACTGCTCCACTGAGCATCTGCGCTGAATGTCAACTGCTCCACTCTGTACCTACGCTGAATGTCAACTTTAATGAAGGCTACCTGCGCTGGGCGAGATTGGCCAAGTGGCACAGTCATTCCTCAATGTGTCAAATGCCCAGGAAGCTTCCAAAATGACACTTGGATCAAGGAATTCGCCTTGTGATGAGTAAGAGGATCTAGATCTCCAAGTGGAAGCAAGAACCTCCAAGTGGACTCAAGAACTGAAGAATAACTGAAGTGGGAGAGGACACTAGTCAGCTTCATGCCAGCCTCAAGTTGACTCATCCTTTCTCCAAAACTCCTATATATAGAGCTCTCTCATGAGGTCTAGGGAGGCTGGAATCTTGTGAATGTAAGGAAGTGTTGTTGGTTTGAGTATAGAACTATTGGGTGATTTGCTTGAAGGAGGTGAAGAGGAGATTTCTTTCTGCTGGGAGGTGTTGCTAGATTGGGCCTCTTATGGTTGTAACACTCTCAGAACTTTACTTCTTCCATTAATAAAGCATTTGAGGTTCTTCTATATGCATGTGTCTCAATGGCTTTTTGATACTTGTATATTTGATTTATTCTAATCCTTGAATCAGTTATGAATGTATGCTTCTTGTAGTTTCCCTCTCTTGCCATTTTGCAGGATCTTTGTGTAGCTGGGCCAGTGAAAGAGCAAGGAGCTGGGAAGCAAGCAGCAAAGAGAGAAGATTGGATCAATCATTAGCGGAAGATAATGGTTAGTGGATCTCTTTCTCCCCTCTCTTACATCTCATAAAGAAGTAATCTCGAATAGCTTTGCATTCGGTTGTTGCTGAGGTACTATCACCCTTAGAGTGGGATAGGGTCATTCCGTATTGGATACTTTTCCCAACAACAGCGATCTTGATCTGATGGTACCTTGAGAACCCATCCGTGAATGAGTATGCTTCCTGACTGCCAACATTCTCTAGTAGTTCATCTATGAATGGTGTTAGGAATGGATCATGTACACAGGCATTGTTTAGATTCCTGAGGTCTACGCATATTCTTATTTCACCCTCCTATTTTTTCTCCTGTACTACCATAGGACTCACCTAGTCGGATTCTTCCACTAGTTCAATAATTCCAACTATGAGCATTTTGTCTAATTCGTCGCAGACCTTTTCTTTATACTTAGGATTCAAGCGGTAAGGCCACTTCTTAACTGGCTTCGTGTCGGGTTTCAAGGTGATCTTCATTGTCCCTAAGTTGCCAACGATCCATTTTAAGTCCATAATTTTGGTTGGAAACAAGTATTGGTATTCGCGGAGTAACTCAATGATCTTATCGACCATGGCATCATCCCAATAGTCCCAAAGCATTAGGTATTTTGGTTCTTCCTCCATTCCAATGTTGACCTACTTCATCTTTAGCAACGTGGTGATGTCAGGATCTTCAAGTGATTGTCCGCGAATCTCGCGAGAGCCTTCTGTTTCTAAAATGTTAATGTTTTGTGGGTCCTCATCATCCTCCTCAACATTCATGTTATAACACTCCAGTGCACTGCTTAACTGTGTCGCCCATTCTGGCTAAAGTACTCCCATTGGCTCCTGTAGTATTTTAAAGATAGCTACTTTTACTGCTTGTAGCGCATCGTCAATAGTATCTGACCAACGATCTTCAATTTTGAATGTTAAAAAGAATCCTTCACACAAGATATCCCATTTGCTCGTACCATGGCGGAGCTCCGTCTACGTATACAAATTCATGGTTATGATGTCCAGGGTATGGTAGAATAAATGTACCCATTCAGGTTGGGGCTCTTCCCCATAGACCTTGGTCTATTTCATGAGGTGTGTGCATGGAACATCTTATCTGTCATATTTTTCTACTAGTCATATTTGTGGTTTTCCAAAACGTAGGCACATCATCCTTCTGCATCCGTGCTAGACCTTAAAATTTCCTTGATGCGTACCCCACCATCATGCAGGTGTTGCACGTTGTGCCCACTTCAACGCATCGAACCACTGCTGTTCTGGTGCTACACTTTCAAATTTTCTCAGAAATTCATCCACTACTGACAATCCAGCATATGTCGGTAGCTCCGTTGCCTCTATTGTTACACAATGCAATCACCTGATCATCATGTTGTAGTTCAGTTTTGTTACTTCGTGTAGTTGATTCTACCACCGCTCTATCTCTTTGTCTGAATCCGAAGTGCAGGAGCTTTTGTGCTCCCAGGAAATCCTTCCATCTGCAATCATATTCACCCAATCCTCTCCTTATGTAGTTATCTTGTAGATACAGTTGAGATCGTCATCACTATCATCGTCATGCACCGGTTTAGTGTATCGTGCTCCTTCGGCTGGATCTAGTGGTACTACTACGCGTAGTGATTTTTTCTCAAATATCATTTTGCGCTTCTTCAAATTTATGACTCCATTCATATCAGTAGCCTAGTCTATTCCTAGTAGCGCAGGATAGGGATTGTTGTCATCAACAATCTCTATCACTTCAAAATCTACCTACATGCTCACACCTTCAATATCGACTGTCACCCCTTGCAATCTTCCCATGGGAAAAATCTTCTGTTGGTTCACCATTTGTAACTGAATAGGAGACCATTGTAACGCGGGTCTACCCATGCGTTCCCATGTTTGCTTGCGTAGTACATTCGTGTCCGAACCCAGATCCAAGATTCCCTGATCCATTTCATACTCACCTATTTGCGCAGTCAACCTCATCTCCCTTCCTGTGCGCAATGCATGCTTTCCAAGTTTTCGGACCACGCGTGGTTCTCCTGACCCCACGCACCTAGTGATAAGTTCCTATAGCCCTTTGACTGCCTTGTTGTCACGCAACAGTTTCATGCATGTCTCTAGAAAGGTAGTGAGCATTGAAGGATCCATCCCTGGTTCTAGTTGATCCTTACTACCTGAAGTGGAGGCCTCCATGAAGCTCTTCTTAGCTTCCATGAATGTCTCCTTCGTGCATTCTAAGTCAAACTCAGGTTCCTTTGTAGGAGCCTTGCAAACCCACGCGCTTTCTTCTAGCTACTTCCCTTTATCATCTCCCATGGCCATACCACTCTTGAGCATCATGTTTACATTTGGGTCTTCTTCGCGTGGTTCAGACCTCATCATTTGTAAATTCTGGGTCGAAGGGGGCTGGAGTACCCCCTTTTCGTGCATCTTCACTATCAGCAAAGGGAAATCTTCTACCTCATGATCAAACTGATTACAGTACCAACATGATATCCTAGTCGGGTTTGTACAATCGCGGGCATAATGCCCTGGCCCTCTGCAATTGTAACAAATTATCTGTCCGCGACCCCTTCCTGGTCCCATTCCACCTCGACCCTAACTGTGCCCCTAAAACCCAGCGTGTGCCATCCCTGCATTTCGTTCGAGGGCTCGCGTTTCATTCTGTACCCTGTAAGCAGGAGTCTAATCCATCATTAGTTCATAGCTTCGGCAGGTGTGTTCATCGTGGCCTACCAACCTGCAGAAATTACAAAACAACTGTTAGGACGTCTGTGTATACTTCTGTAACAGATGACAATTATCCGTGGTATGTTTTCCTCCTATCTGGCATATCACACACCATAATGCAGATGCCATGCTCGGCCCCACCTGTGCCTCTAGTCTTAATGGCATTGGCCCTCCCCTTGCCAAGTAGTTTGCGAACACTAGATAGTGATCCTTGTCATGCCCTTGGCCTTTACATTTTATGCACCACACTTCCTCGTGCACCTCCGTCCGAGTTGCCCTCTCCTATTTCAAACTTTGCATCTCTAGACACAAATTCTGCAGTTGCACATGGATTTATTGGACTCCCAACCCAGGGTCTTGTATAGGGGTCTCATGCAATCTTATTGCCATCTCCAACGCTTCGGTCTAGGTGGAAAGTTTTTGGTATGAAAGTGTCTTCCTTAAGTGT
The DNA here is from genome assembly GCA_031772625.1 of Pinus tabuliformis. Taxonomy (NCBI): domain Eukaryota; kingdom Viridiplantae; phylum Streptophyta; class Pinopsida; order Pinales; family Pinaceae; genus Pinus; species Pinus tabuliformis. The sequence goes on from CM062818.1 coordinate 177,211,081, forward strand.
GGCGTAAGTGAGGCCAAAAACCATGCACAATGCTATGCATCTGTTAACGTCATATTGGCTTCGCGGATTGTACTCTTCAGCCTTTGGCCCAGATCCCAGGGGGTCACCTGGGAGCACAGCAATATCCTTAAACCCGATGATTGATTGTGTCTCTGATTTTGGCTTGCTAAATACCCTGTTCAATGCGATCTGGATCTCTGCAATTCCTGCATTTAGGTGGTCATTAGAATTCTTGATATACCACGTTAATGCGCGATCCTACAAGGTGCTCACCAGTGTAGCCTTTTTAATATCATCATCCACAATGCCCTGTGCTTCCCATTCTACTGTTACCATGAACCAGAATTGGTCTGGATCTTCATTTCCTACTCCTCTGAACACCGACAGTTTGATCGTATTTTCCATACTGAGCTACGGTGGTGGTGGAGGTGGAGTGGGTGGAGATGGAGGTGAGGAGGGTGAAACGGGTGGTGGTGTGGGTGGGGGTGGTAAATGTGGAATTCTTTGTCTTATCAAACTGACTGTGCTTCTCAGAGAAACTTTCGCGAGCTCCTCCTCACTTTCCCACGAGGGTGAAATTAAGGGATTGTTTTCCAACTCCTCACTACTTCTGCTTCTGTAGATCTTCCCGCTTCGTGTAGTCCCAAACATTAATTTACTCGCATAACCCGCTTTTCACACAATAGCATCTTAATCCAAGTGTTCAAAGATTTAATATACTTACCTCACGGTCCCTTGAGAAAACATCGCTCTGCCTCACTGTAGTTGATGATCGTGTCTACCGTGAACTCAGTGATAAATCCTCCTATTATTCAGTCGAGCCAGTGGTCCACAACTCGTGCTATCTTATCTTCTGATGCTTCTAGTCTGCGCACTAGTTCCAGAGTCCACACTATTGGTTTGTCGAGCCTACACCTTCCCTGGTTGTCTGCTAACTTCGCGATCCATTCATATAGCTTAGACAGAAAAGATGCAAAGAAAATTTTGTGGATTTCAGTTTATAAGTAGTGATCCAACCACCATTCCTTAGATACTCGCAGATTTCTGTTTTCCTACGCCGCGAACTCATGAATATTCTTGTCCAACCACTCTTCAATTTCTTTCTTTGTAGGATTCCAATGGCACGACATCAGACATCCTTTATGTAGATCCTGATCCTGACAATGGAACCATTTTTTGGCTTGTATGGGCCTGACCTAGGTTCAGAGGTGATTTAGCCAAGCAAATCTCGGTACTACTGGCCCTTTCGGCAACAATCCGCAGAGCGCAGACTGAGGTCTCACCTGAAGTATCGTAGGAGGGTGCTAGAACCAGGTTTCCGCACCCTTGGGATGTCTGAGGGGCTTCTAGAGGTCCGCAGTCAAACCTGTCTCTACGCACACATGTGATCCCTTGGCAACTTGTAGTGTGGCTTCTGCGTAGCCCTACCCGGGGCACGACCCATATACTTCCAAGTCTCTTGCTACTTAACCGATTAATTAACTTGTGTGTGTAAGAGTTATGGTTATTATAGCATATTCAGCAACCATATCAATGCACATGATACATAACCCAATACAAACATAAAGAAGATAATTCACATCAAATACAAAGAAATAGGAATCAACTTCTCTTTTATTAATCTTCAATCTTGCTTACAAACTCAACACCACCCTACACACTCAGCTGCAGGGGTCCGCGCACTCAGCTGCGGACTCTACTAGGCCTCTGTGCACTCAGCTACAGAGCCTCTTCCTACTACTACGACCCAATACACTTAGAATCCTACTCTAAGTTTGAACCATTCCTTCACTACTTTCTCTATCCTCTACTATCTTTACAACTTAGAGCCTCGCTCTATTTATACAATCCCATGGTCCGTGGACCATGGGTAGGCCGACATGACTTTACATTACATTACATTACTTTAGGGCAGACAACCCTATGACTTTAACCTCTACTTCGTGCTCCGCACCCACAATTCGCGGAGTCTTACAAAACCTTTGACCAAAACTTGGGCTTTGAGCCCCAAAACCTGCTGTGGGGGGATTCCATGCCCAACACAACCCTAGAATAAAAAATAATACATAACATCAAAAACATGGAAAAAAAAGATATTCATATTGAAGGCTTCCCATGTAACCACCCTCCTCCTACATCTACCCAGGTAACTGACCAACCAGGGTAAACATGTGATGAAATGATACTATGATATTATTCAACCTCCTTGGTGACCTTAAGGAAATGGAATTGATGGAAACACATCAACCATACATTCCACATTAGAAACAACACTCCCAAGAGGCATCCCAGCCACTCAAGAATCCTACCACTGGGTCCCACTAACTTTTTAGACCCCTTAACCTATGGACACTCTCATGCTATGGGCATTCCAACATCTAGGGACCTCTGGATTCTCTCACAAGTATGCATTCTTGGGTCCAAGGAATTTTCCCAATAGACCTATACCAACATATGTGGGATTTAAGGCACTTTTCTAACCCATAATTCCGGCCATTGCCCAGAACTTGCTATCACTTCCAGAATCCATGCAACACATGATGACAATGCTAATAAACAAAAAATTAACCTCAAGTCTAGGCTTGACCATCCCCAACTGGGACTAACATTCTGTCAAATACTTGGCATCAATGTAATCTAAAGGTCTAGGATACAAAACAAAGCATGAATGACTGAAAACTCTTATGAAACCTGACAAGAAGGATCACCACCTTCTACCTTGAATTGTTATGACATAAATTAGGTCTTGAATCCATTATTTAACCATTACAGGTAAATACATGAAATAACCATGACATGAACCAGTCAATTAACCATGCTTATAACTAGCATAAAACGATGAAAATAAGATTGAGATAATAGACATTAAATCCACATGTTAATAAGTACAAAAGGAAGAGAACTTAACTTTTATTAGTCATAGGCAAATCCGACTAGGTTCAGGAATTCCATGTACCACCCGATCATAGACATGGCTAAACCAAATATTCTTTTAGCTAGTCAACCTCTGCCATATTCCAAGAATGAATGTGGAATATAATGGATAAACCAATCCAAAAACAACCAAGGGAATCCAGAGGTTAATCCACCTCCACCCTCACCAAACTATGATCACACCTAAACCGGTGCTCTGATCACAAAACCAAACCAAACTTGGAATTCCATCTAGAATCCATCACTATCCTTGAGGAATTTCCCATCTCCTTGTCTCCCAAGCTTTACTGCAATCCAATCCCATATCACTAGGCCCTAATACGATACCAATCACTAAAACATTACCACAATCCCCATTGGATCACTAGGCGCTAAATGGATACTCCTCTCTCATGCTTTACCATGTATCCCGCCAAAACTAGTCAAGGGATTCCTAGGCCTTTGGGAATAAACCTTGAGACACCCTCCACCTTGGATTTTGAAATCCATCTGGGAAATCCAAAGTTCAAATCTGAGATAAGAATCCTAACACACCATGGCATTTGCAAAAAGGGAAGGCTAGGCTGACAAACACTATCATACCCAACAAAACTATGCCACCAACAAGAAGAGAACCATACACCAACATGCAAAGCCATGCATGTCAAAACCAGCTAGGAAAACAGACATGCAATATGTTACCTATAAGTATTCTTGTTGAAACCACTTTATCCTTCTTTTCCTTGCTTGATCCTTTCTTTCCTTCCTTTCCTTTCCTTGTCCTTCCCTTCTTTTCTTTTCCCTTACTTCCTCCAAAACCCGAACAAACCTTGAGCCACGAGCTTGCCAACTGATCCTCAAAAGCCATTTTATGAATGAGGCCTCTATTTTCTTCATTTTCCATTATTTTCCCTAAGTTTCATCCTCACATGAAACATGTGACATTTAACCTTAATTTTCTCCTAATTTCTTTATTTTCATAAATAAATGTGCCAAAATACTTTTTTTCCTTTTAATGCCTTTTCCTTTTCCAATCTCCTTAGCCATAATAAACTAAAATCAACACTCACACTAGGATGTCCTACCCAACATTTAGCTTGGAATAAGTGTCCCTTAACCGTGGTCTTATTTTGCCTTTATTAACTTTTATTACATGGAATTTTCATCATGGTTGTTACAGAACCCTCCCCCTTCGGGAACACCGTCCTCGGTGTCGAACCAAACCAACACCTCAGCAAAATTGCTAAAAACCCAACATATTTCCCATGGATTTTTACAACTTAGCTCATTGTAGTATTTATAATTTCCTTCTCAAAATAAAAACATATTGACAACATGACAAACATACCATTTGCTACAGCTTTATAACACATCTCGTTACAGTATTCAGAATAAACACATATGCATGTTTTCTAAAGAAGCAAATAAAAGGATACAATGCATGTATCAATCAATAAGGGAATCTAGAGGGTCACACCTCCACCCTCAAACTAATACTAGGATTCACCTTCATCCAAGGAAGTCCACAATCCATTATCATAGTAAAAGTTGCATCCAATGTCCAGCGCTATAAAACTACACCACTTGTCCCCTCAGTGAACAGTTACTGACTCATTGTTCTGGAGCACACTCCAATGTGCATCTGATTACATCTAGTAATTATCATGACCAAAGAAAATATATCCATGGCCTTCCCTTCTCTGCTACACATTCCCTCGGGCAATCTGGTCACCCCCTTCCATGCAGTCACTCACCTTCCAAGTTCCCCATAATCCCCCATCCTGGATGATCCATCCCTTGGCAAGGCTTCCTTGCATCAAAAAGTCAAACAACCAAGGAATATACTTACCTCAAACCATAATACTGGTGATAACATGCTCATGGAAATAAATGGACACTATTGGGTACTAGTGTCCCACAATGGCCCTGCTCCTGAAGCGCTTTACCAACATACAGTTGCATGTTCTAGTTCCTTTTTTCATTACTGCTAATGCTTGCAGTCGATTTCAACCACCCAATTGGGCATGCTCATGCATTCCTATTCCAAGCACATAATCTCCATTAGATTCAAAATAAATTCAGATCACACCACATTGGTAGCTCATCAATAAGGTATAATTGCAATCCTATTTACTTCCTATCAAAACAAGCCAAATTAACATATTTGATCAAATAATCATGTATAAACATATCATATCAGGTTAGCTCAAAAAACAACCATCATAGATCAAAATCATAAATCACATGTAACCATCATAAACTAGAATCACAGATCACATGTAATCATCATAAATCAAAATCATAAATCACATGTAACCATCAAAAACCAGAATCACAGATCACATGTGATCATCATAAACCAAAATCATAGATCACATGTAATCATCATAAACCAGAATCATAGATCACATGTAATCATCATTGACCAGAATAATAACTCACATGCATAATAAAATTGAAGTAAAATATTGATACTTATCCTTTAATATTGATATTGATACGCACTCCAGATTGGCTGCCACACCAGACAAACACCCAGTGCCTTCTCCTCCACCATGTACACATACACATAATGTGAATCACACACATACAATCAAACATGGCATACAACACCATGCAATAAATGCACCTATACCTGACATAAAACACATACACCTACACCCAGTGTACAACACAATGCAATATAGATGCCCACATCTGGCGTACACCACCACATAATACATATTCTTACATATGGTGTACAACACAATACATATACGCACAGAGAGTACAACATAACGAATACACACGTCATGATACCCTAACTACACAATGCGCATACATACAACATATTCCCTCAACACAACATGTATGACATGCACACAATACCACACGTACACAAGTACCATATGTAAAACATGTACACAGTACCACCTGTACACCACACCACCTGCACTACGTGTGCACAACATCACATGTACACGTAACAACCTACACAATGTGTACATAACGCCACATGTACACAACACCACTTGTACAACATGTACACAATACCACATGTACACAGTACCACATGCACGACATGGACACAAAACCACATGTACACAAAATCACTTGAATGACATGTAAACAACACCACATGCACACAACACCACATGTACAGCATGTACACAACACTAGATGCTCACAACACCACTTGTACAACCATGCACACAAAACCATATGCACATAGCACCATATGTACATAGCAACATATGTACAACATGCACATAACCCCATACGTACATAACCTTGCATATACAACATGTACATAGCACCCTATGTACATAGCACTACATATCCAACAGGCGCAGAACACCATATGCACACAATGCCACATATCAATCATGTGAACAATACAATATATACACAACATCGCATATCCAACATGTACATAGCACCATCTATACCCAACACTGCATATGCAACATTTTCACAACACTATCTATACCACCCTGTACATAACACTTCATAAACAACATGTACACACACTATATATACACAACACCGCATGTGCACAATATTACAAATGCAACATGTACAACATATACAACATATGTGCCTATTGTAGCAACTACAACATGTACAAAATTTTTCCTATGCTTCGTTTTGGAGCCTCCCTACTAAAATCAAAGTAGCTTATCTAGCACTAACCCTAGTACTTGTGCTTTCGTTGAGTTTTATAATTCCTTTATAGGTTTCATTTTCTTACTTGGTTTCTATGTAACCACAAACTGACCTCTTGACTTTGTTGCAATCCAGTTCTAGGCTTGCCTTAGTGAGTTGTGCAATCCTTGAGGGAAACCAACCTTGGTCTTGGGAAATGCGCAGTTCAAGCCAACAGTGAGCTTCAACTCCAAAATTATGCAGACCCAGCTGGCAACCTGCCTTCAGCTAGGAAACTGCACAAAGAATGAGAGGTAGGTAGAGTCACTCAGCCCAGGAATTGTGCAGAAGCATTCCCTTAGCATCTACCTGATGCATGTGCTAGTGAGTTGCCCAGTTCCCCTTAGAACTGAGCAATCTCTTCGTGCATGCATGGAAGCCTTTCCCGAAAAAGAAAAAAAAAAAGAAAAGAGAAAAATCATCCCTAAAAAATAGGGATCTACTTTTAGTAGTCGAAGTTACACTAGAGTTATTTCGGAATCATCCTCCATGTGTCATTTTTCCCTATATTTTTGGCCTTGGTGTTATAAACCCTAAATCGACCAAATATATTTAATGTATGTCGCCAAAGCTCATTTTCACATTCAATATTAGAGCTATGGCATTCTCGATGAGATCTAGGAACCTTCGGCATAATCATCACAACTTTTCTGGGTAAGTCTTGCTTTTCTAGTATTTTTTTCTTTTTATGTCGCTTTTGTTTCATTGTCCTTTGAAAGTGTTATTTTACCTGTTTTATTGAATGATCACTGGCATTTTCATTTGTTCTAGCTTGTAGAAGTGTTGTTTTAAGGTTTTCATTGTCTTTCCTAAGTGTCACATGCATAACCCAGTTTTTTCACTAATAGTCATCGTTGTGGTAGCTATCTCCTTAAGCTTCATCGTTCTTCAATGTGATTGATTCCTATACTTGTTTTGATTGCATGCATCATCATTCACTTAGATATTCACCAACCATTAGTTACACTTTCAGATCTATTGGTTTTCATGTTGCCTTTGGGCAGATATGGGCTTCCTTGGTCTGGATCTATCTCTTCTTAGCATGCACTGTGCATTTCTGGATCTCAAGGCTCTGCCTTGGCTCCAGGAATTGTGCAAAGGCTTTCAAGGACTAGCTCCAACTATGCACTAAGCAATTTTAGGAGCTAGTCCCAAAGCCTTGGCCACTGGTATTACGCAATGTGCAGTCCCAGCCAACACAAGAAAGAGTAAACTGTGCATTGTGCAATTCCAGTAAGCATCGCCTCCCCACTGGGAGCTAGGACTAGGCAATATGAAGATCCATCTAACAGTCACTCACCTCTGAGAGCTAGAATTGCACAATCCTTCTTATCAATTTCCCATTTTGTTGTGTTATGCTCTTGACCTGTGAGAAGATTCCAAAATACCAAATACACAAAGAAAGACAACCCAGAACATAGAACAAAATAATAAGTAACAACATGTATTTTATTATTCAGAGATGAAAGCAATGTTCACTTGCCTCTTTGAGGGGGAAACCTCCAATAGAGCAAGGCTCAATTACAAAATAAGAAATGACGCTCGTCAATGGGGAGTATCTGTCCTTTATATAGGATTCATACATGCAATACCATGGGTCAGTACCATGGTTCTCTTAATACCATCTATCTAATACCATGGCCCATTTGCAACTAATTGTGCTCCCTTTCTTTAAATGTCAACCAGTTACAATAATTAATATGGGCTTTATTGACTCTTTAACGAACTATAACTATGACTCGACCCTATTACAAAAATAAGGGGGTTAGGGTTGGACCCTAACATGCCCTTCCCCATAAAAATAGCCTTGTCCTCGAGGCTGAAGCTACGGAAACTGCTAAAGAATAGTGGTTGGTTCCTAGGTTGCATCTTCTGGAGAGGTGTCTTTCCACCTGACAAGGACTTCCTTGATCGTGCGGCCACGCAGACGTCGTTCTCACTTGTCAAGGACCTATTCTGGTTGGAGCCAGATTGAACCACCTTCATCCAATTCAGGTAGATTGGTTTGAATTCTGCAATTTTCCCCACTACTTTCTTGAGGCATGATACATGGAAGACGGGATGGATTTTTGCAGTGGGTGGCAAGGCTAGCTTGTAGGCTACTTCACCAATGCGTTGAAGTATTTGATAAGGTCCGTAGAATTCTGGAGATAATTTCTGACGACCCTTGTCTTTGAGTGATGTTTGCTTGTACGGTTGCATCCTTAAGAATACCTGATCCCCTTCTTGAAATGTGTGCTCCGAATGATGTCAGTCTGCCTATTTCTTCATGCAATTTTGAGCTTGATGGAGATTATCTTTGAGACGAGCTAGCATGGTTGCATGGTTCTGTGGGAGTTGATCCACTACTTGCACCTTAGAGTATCCAGGGATATAAGAAGTAGGTGAAGGGGGGAGTTGACCATAAACTGCTTCATATGGAGTCATCTTGGTGGCGGCATGATAGTTAGTATTATACCACCATTCAGCTAAACGTAACCATTGTACCCATTGATGTTTATTTTTTGAAGTGAAGCACCTGAGGTAGGTCTCCAGACATTTGTCGATGGCTTCAATTTGACCATCAGTTTGGGGATGATAGGAAGTACTTAGTTGTAGTTGGGTGCCTTGTAGCTTGAAAAGTTCCTGCCAAAAGTTACTGGTGAATATCGGGTCACGATCAGACACAATGGAAGTGGGCATACCATGCAATTTGAAGATATGGTCCATGAAAGATTGAGCCACCAAAGTGGGTGTAAAAGGGTGGGGTAGGGTGCAAAAATGAGCATACCTAGAAGGACTCTCCACAACCACCATGATGACTGACTTGTTTCTTGACTTCGGAAGACCAGTAATGAAATCCATAGAAACATCCATCCAAATTGAGGCAGGGATGGGCAATGGTTGTAAAGTGCCTGGGGACTTCACTATTTCTGCTTTGTGGCATTGGCACACATCACATTCAGCTAAAAAAGTAAGAATGTCTATTTTCATGCTTCTCTAAAAGAAGGAATGATGAGTGTGAGCATAAGTCTTATGAAAGCTTGCATGGCCTGTAGTGGGAGATGAGTGCAACTCTGCCAAAATGCGCATTTTGAGGGTGGATGTCGGTGATATCACTACTCAGTCCTTGTACTGAAGAATCTCATCCTTCCAAGAGTATCCCTCTGTGGAATTAGGATCTGCTTACAAGTTATTAATGATTTGGAAGAGCGAAGGATGTGAAAACCATTCCTTGCGAGCTTCTTCAATCCAATCTGGAATGGGTAGAGAGATTGCTAGGAGGGTGTTGTCCTCCTCAAATTGGCGGGATAAAGCATCTGCTACAATATTTTCGCACCCTTTCTTGTAAATTATCTCATAATCATATCCCAACATTTTGGCTAGCCATTTATTTTGTTATGGAGAGGATAATCATTGCTCCAAAAAATATTTAAGGCTTTGATGGTCTGTTTGGATTTGGAAATGCTGCCCCAATAAGTATGGTCGCCAGGTATCCACTGCATGTAAGATGGCCATCATCTCCTTCTCATAGGTAGATTGTCCCAGATGTTCCCCACTTAGTTGTCGGCTGGTGAAGGCCAAGGGTTGACCTTCTTGCATTATGACAACCCAAATACCCGTACCAGAAGCATCACATTCAATCACAAAAGATTTGGTGAAGTCAGGTAGCGGGAGTGGAACATATGGCCTGCTTGAGAGCTATAAATCTTGTTGTGCTTCATCAGTCCAGAGGAATGAATTTTTCTTGAGAAGGTGAGTAGGCGGTCTAGAAATGCAACCATAATTGCGGAAAATTTTGCGATAGTAGCTGGTGAGACCCAAGAATCATCTCAAACTCTTCAATTCCTTTGGCTAGGGCCAATCCTGGATTTCCTAAATCTTTTAGGTTCCACCCTGACATCTTCACGCCCCACAATGTGGTCCAAGTACTCGACTTCTTTCATGCAAAAAGAAAACTTGGACAATTTGAGAAATAATTTATGCTTATAGAGCAGTTGCAAGAGTAGGTCTTCATGCTGGATATGTTAATCCGAAGTGAGGTCGTAGATCAGAATGTCATTAAAGAAAACAACGAAAACTTTTCTGAGATATGGTTTGAGCAGGTGATTCATGAGGCTCTGAAAAGTGGATGGAGCATTATAGAGACCAAATGGCATGACCAATAATTCATAATGGCCTTCATGAGTTCGGAAAGCAATCTTCGAAATGTCTACTTCTTTCATGCATATTTGGTGATAGCCTAAGCGAAGATCTAGCTTAGTAAAGAATTGAGCCCCATTTAGTTCATCCAGAAAATCATCAACAACTGAGATGGGGAATTTATCTTTTACTGTCAGCTTGTTGAGGGCCCTGAAGTCTGGACACATGCTCCATTCCCCATATTTCTTGAGCACCATGACCACAAGCGATGAATAAGGACTAATGCTAGGATGAATGACACCAGATTCTAGGAGTTCCTTGATGATCTTTTCAATTTCATTATTTTTGGCAAAAGGGTATCTATATGGGCGCACATTCGGTGGTTGTGCCCCTGGGACCAATGCAATGCTATGATCATGTTCCCCTCTAGAGTGTGGAAGCTCATGAGGCTTATCAAAGACCTACAGATGGCTGTTTAAGACCTTTTGCATCTCAGGATGAATATGAAGAGTAGTGGGCTCAAAGACCTGGATGGCATTAAATTGAGCGATAACTCCGTGGTGGCCCTTTTTTAACAACTTTTCCATCCAATGCGAGCTGATGATAGAAGGAGTACCTACCTAGAGTCCGCGGAGGGTATGCATGTGGTCATTCTACTTCAAGCTCATATATAACTCCTCAAATTCCATTGTGATTAGGCCGAGTGTGCGGAGCCATTTAGCACCCAGGACAATGTCACACCCACCCATGTTGATGGCAAACATGTGGGTCTTTAGGTGGTAATCTCCCATCTGAAGTTTGATATTTTCACAACGGCCTTCACATTTCATTGTCCCCCACAACAATCTGGACCTGGAAATTAGAGACTGGTCTGACAAAACAATGCATAGCTTTTGCGACTCTCTGATGGATAAAGTTATGCGTGCTCCCCCTATCAATCAATACTACTACAGGGCGATGTTCAATAAAACCTCTGATTTTGAGAGTATGGGGAGAAGAAATGCCTGCCAAAGCATGGAGCAAGAAAACTGGTTCTTCTGGTGTAGTTGGGAGCTCATTGTCTTGTTGGTTGTACGAGATAACTGTGATCAGTAGCATCGATTTGAAAGAATTTGGGTTCCTTTCATTTATGCCCCGGGGAGTATTTGTCATCACAGTAGTAACAAAATCCTTGATTTCTTCTTTTAGCCATTTCTGCAAGTGACACCTTTTGAACCTTAAGTGTTTGGGTAGTGTCATGAGCGTAGGTGGGGCATCCCTTGGCTATGAAATTTAGGCGAGGTGACTGGGCTGCTAAAGCACGTTCCACTTTGATAGCCTTTGTGCAAGCTTCCATCCATGTGGGTGGGTGGTGCATCTAGACGTGGGCTTGGATGGCATCTTTGAGACCACTTATAAAACATTCCAAGTAGAATTCATCTGCCAAACTTGTTGTGCAGAAGGCTAATGCCTCAAAGGCTGTAATATAGTCGTTTACTATACCCGTCTGTCTAAGCTTAGTACGATAACCCAAAAAAATTGATTCACGTTCAAAGCGGTCACAAATGGATTTTGTGAATGCCTACCAAGTAATTGTCCTTAGATAGCATTTTTGATGCCACTGCCACCATTGCCATCTTTCTTGGTCCAAGTAAAGGCCTCCCACATGTAGCCTAGTCTCATCATCTCTGATGTGATTCAGAGTGAAATATTGGTCCATTTGTGATAGCCATATTTCCGGATTAGAGCCATCAAATTTGTACATGTCCAGCTTAGGTGGTCAAGGGTGGGAATGTTGGTGATTTCCATGGAGGTGAAGATAATGGCTAGATTCTCCTTCATGATCTTCATTAAAACCATATGTCTCTGATTGTAACACCAAATTTCCCTTTGTGAATGTGTCTTGTAATGTCTGGATCTACCTCGTTAATTCCTCCAACCGTTTTTCAAGGGACTCCATCTTCTCATTGAGCATAGCTTGAGCTCTGGTTTCTACCACACACAGATCTGGGACACTTGTCATCACTGTGAAAAAATTTGGGACCACCTGAAATTGAATCTGACAAGTGAATTGTACCACTGCACTCAGCTCGTCGTCCTAATTCTTATGGGCTAAGCCTCTTATAAGTGCCCCAGGAGGGTCTCAGACTTTTTTTTTTTTTTTTACTCCAAAAGGAGTTTTACTCCCCACTTATCAATACTACAGTAGCCAATTTCCATAAAAGTTAATCCTGCCCAATGTCCTACGAGAATTGCCCCAGGGTATAGGAGACACAAGACTACCTACACAAATGGTTAGATCTATCTGCAAAACCCTCAACTGCAGAATGTGAGTAGGACTACGATAGGGACAAAACCCCAGCTACTAGATATGAATGGTATTGTGGAGGTAGACCCTGAACTGGTGGGTCTAATTGTTGTGGCGGTGATAGAACCGAACCTACTAGATCTTATTTGGCAAAGAAGATGATGGACGATCGTCAAAGAGACAAGGGAGCTATGGTCTCAAGGAGTGTCAGGTGCTACAGATCGTAATATACATAAGGATCCAACAGTAGTACTCAGCCAAATATTTCAGGGCGTTAACTAAGGAGGATCAACCGTACCCTTAGCTGCACTACCTGACTACCCTATCATACACGCGAGTAATCTCCCCGAGTGTTGTTCTCAGTGAACTGTAGTAGCAAGATGACCGACGATTTATCTACGGCAAGGTTTCAGGTGAGCCTAGGGGGCTTCCAATATACCCTAAGGGTACGTGGAAGACATTCTGTGCACAGTTCTGTCTAATGTGCTACTACTCAAAGGGGTACCCACGGGGGTTACAAGGGATTCCAACAAACATGACCACCTCTTGTATTTCCTGCGTGCATGCCTCCCCAAATCCGCAAGTTTATGCGCTCAACGAAGGATCCTGTGGTTTAAAGACATCGGAACACATCTCTAGCAAAAAAAAATATGCTAAAAATGGAGATACCACCAGCCCTAGAAAGTGCTCTAATACCACTTGTTATGCTCTTGACCTGTGAAAAGATTCCAGAATACCAAATATATGAAGAAAGACAACCGAGAACACAGAATAAAATAAGAAATAACAGCATGTATTTTATTATTCAAAGATGAAAGCAATGTTAACTTGCCTCTTCAAGGGGGCAACCTTCAACAGAGCAGGGCTCGATTACAAAATAAGACATGATGCTCCTCAATGGGGAGTCTCTATCCTTTATATAGGATTCATACATGCAATACCATGGGTCAATACCATGGTTCTCTTAATACCATCTATCTAATACCATGGCCTATTTGCAACTAACTATGGTCCCTTTCCTTAAATGTGGGTCAACACTTACAATTATTAATATGGGATTTATTGACTCTTTAACTAACTATAACTATGACTTGACCCTATTACATAAATAAGGGGGTTAGGGTTGGAACCTAACATGTTGTTTGGTATATTATTGAAGTGATTTTTGTTTCAAGCTAACATTTTCATGCCATGAGTGTCCTATTTGTCTCCAGGTACAACAGTTGTTGATCATCTCTTCAGCAATACAAGCAACATAGCTTCCAAGAAAGCTACATCAAAGGATATTGTTGAGAGCAGCATTGGAGATGTAGTTGAACATGTGTCAAGGAACTTGCCATTCTATGCAAACACATAGCTATTCATAGAGAAGGACATGAAGATAACATGGCAAGAAATCAAGGATATCTTTGCAAGGAACTTCAAGGAAGATATAGAAGATTGGCAGGTCTATGTCAACATCCATCGGTCAAGCTTATATAACGTTGCATGCAGGTACCCCAACTTCCCATGTGTGGACATCATTCATTGGATTGTCTCACATACCAATCTTGGCACAATGACATTGAGTAGTGCCAGTGGAACACAGCTTGCTACCTTTAGGACAAAAAACTATCATCAGATGTATCACTTACCACAGTTGGGGAACCACATGGATGCATTTTTCTATGCCCCTAACAGTAATGTGAACACTAGAGACATCATAAAATGTTGGGTGAAAGAGTCGTTGAAGTTCAGATCAACACCAAATCATGTTTACAACAATAAGTTTCTTAGAAAGGGGTACCAACTCTTGATCATCTTTGTAGGTCGATTGTACAGTCAAGAGAGAACAGAGATCTTTCTGCAGAATTGGGTGGTTGTGTTGGACTAGTTGGCGAATGACAAAAGGCCATTCAACTACTCGGATCTATTGGCTCTTCAACTGAAAGTTCATGTGACTAATGCCCAAAATCTACCCAAGGATGAGCAAGTGAGATTCTATATTTCCACATACTTACTTGATGCAATATGTGCCTATCATCAATTTCGTAGCATGGGTTGGACATGGACAACATTAGAGACTACCGTGAATATTTATTGCAATTTTATTTCCAAGTGCATCTACTAAGGAGTCATGGAAAGGCTATCTGACCATTTCATCATCCTGGTTTACAAGTTGATCTTTGAGCAGGATCCACCTTACATGTCCTAAGAAGCGATGGAGGCAATACTTAACATTGCAGATTGGTATGCCTCACCTGGTGGCACCTTCATTAGGATGTTTGGTAGAGAGAAGCCTCTACATGTTCTACCAAGGTTTTCCATGGATAAGTAGGTCATGCAATAGGTTGTATATCACTTCTCCATAGGGTTATCAGCAGGGCTGCATAGGAGGAAGAAGGCACCATGGCTTGATTTTCCTTTGCGGATTAGATTGTACGAGATCAATAACTTGAAGGATGCAGATGTTGAGGCCAAGGAGTTATAAAAGTTTGAGTTTGGAACCAAGGACTATAATCCATATGATCCCCATTGGATATGTAAGAACCACTATGTGAAGGTGTATTATCCATGGATCCATGAGACATTTCATTGGGCAGAGGAAGATCCTTGGAGGTATTGTTACAACTCCTCTAAGCTCAATGAATCGTTCAACATGGCTATAGAATGGAAAGCTACTATGCATGCAGAAGCACGTAGGAAGCAACAAAAACAATAGCAATAAGCCACAAATCGACACAAGCAAAGGCAAGAGGAAGATTATCAAGAACCCGGTGGCTAAGAAAAGCTACAAGTTCAAAGAAGATCCTCTTGTTGAGAAATCAGCTTTGGCAGTAGAGGCAAAGAGCAACAGTGCATAAAGAGAGTAGAGCAAAGGAAGAGAGAAAACCAAGGTTGGAGGAAGCAGAAAGGAAGTTGCAGGAAAAAAAATAAGAAGACAAAAGAAGAGCATCAAATGAGAAGGAGAGAGAGGGATGAGAATAAAAAACAAGAATAGGAAGAAGGACAAGGTGCAATGACAAAGAAAATTGTGCCAATACAGGTTGAAGAGTCAGAACAACCAACAAATGAAGAAGAGGGTGAGCAGTTGCAGGATCAGGAACTTTCTCAGTAGATTGAGAAAATGGTTGAAGATATGGAGACAAAGTTGGCACAAGAGCCACAAGACCAAGATACCAACCTCATGTCGAGGGCATCTGAGGTCACCCCACAATCTCCACTGCCTGCAGCATCAAAACCAGTCCCAAGCGAGCAAGGAGAGGTTGTCCTCCTTGATGATGATTCAGTCCTTTGATGAGTTGCAGCAAAAGATTTTATAGGCATGAAGAAATAATTTCCCTGATGATCACACATCACCTGCATTTATGAAGAAAAGGGTGATACTGTGAGATGTTAGAAAGCAGCCAACTACCATGGCCCATGCCATTAAGGCTTATGTAGAAGCCATGAGTTCAAATGTCAAGTTCATGTTAGAAGAGAATGATTAGATATAAAAGTACTTGGAAGTGGCCAGGAAGAGGGTAGAAAAGCCGGAAGATACACTATGGCAAAGATGAGGAAAGCGATACTTGCTGAAGTATCAACTCTTGAGTCCACCATGCGGAAATGTTATGATGGATTTGTGACTATGTACAAGGTAGTTGTTCATATATTTGGTTTTCAGCAATCGTGCATGAATATTTCCAAAACTCTCAAGGACATACGTGATGCTATTTCACACATACATGAATGGAAAATGAGATACAAGGGAGCCCATATTTACTTGCATAAGATAATGAATTTTCTTGTAGAGCTAGATAAAGCACGGATCGGGACCTTGATCTAAAACTATGAGCAAATACCTTCACTCTTCAGCAACATTGAGGCTTCCTATGCACAATTGTTCAAGAGTATAGATGTCATGGTGAGGATACAAATGATCCCTTCAATTAGTTCCCTCGCCCAATCCATTGAGAGGAGGCAAGTTCAGTTGGAGCTCGATAGGTACATGGGGTAGTTAATGTAAGAGGCCACCAACAATGACTTGCAACTGAGCACAAAAAACATGTAGAAGTACATTGGTGGTTCAGCCACACTCAGGAAAATGTTGGACGTACTTGAAGATGAGTTGGACAAAGGATCTAGGACCATATATCTAGATGCCATGGAGGCAAGAGTCTATTTCCAGAAAGACATCACCAAACAATATGGGGACACCATAGCACCATAACAAGATTGGTATTAGTTCATCGCTGAAGATCATCAAGAGGATGTTTCCGAGTTGGTATTTTGCCAAGCTTCTAAGTCATAGTGTTTGTTTTGTTAGGCTAACTCTAGCCTATTTTGTCCCACATGGGTATATATGGAAGTTTTATATTATTTGTACATATATTTTAAGTGAAATTCCAAGTTTCATTAGCGGAATGTGAACAATCACTATGTAATGTAAAGAGTTATTTCTAAAGGAGTTTAAGAGTCATGAGGGTAGTCAAAGAGTCAAAAGGGAATGCAAAGGATCACCCCACCCTTTGTTATAAATAGAACCTCATAACTCATAGAAGAGGCTTTTGGGAGCCAAGCTTTTGGCTAGGCTTGGGCTTAGAGAAGGCTTGGGAGTATTGTGAAGAGCCTTGGCTTCTCCATAAAGTAGAACAAGTAGAATTCTTTGGAGGAGTAGGAAATGTTGACTAGAATGTTCCACTGTTGGGGCTAGTATTTGTCAATGGTGTATGTATGGATGGAACTTTCACTTAATAATATAACTAAGCCAACACGTTTTCATGCACATGTTGTTATTATAGTTAGAATATTCTGGTTACTTTAACAATGTATGTTGTTTAACTTATGCATTTTCTTATGAACTATTTTGTTTTCAATTGTATGAATCTTGTTCAAAGTGTGTTGTTGGATTAACCTATCACTTTGGTTTGTGGACTATTCCACTTCCATCTTGTGATGTCATTCTGCTCATTTGTTCCTTTCAGGTTGCATACTATTACAGGCTTCTAAGGGAAACACTTCCTTTATCCCTCTATGTGTTAGAACCCCCATGCATCTCACTTGACTAGTTGTAAGGTCACACACTTGCTTCCGACCAAAGTCATCATACTTACCTATGTGCGCTAACATGGTGAAGGAACTACATTACCACCCACTGCTGGGACTCCTACTCCAAACATTCTAAGGTCTAGTTGATACTTCTTACCAGGGAGATCCCCTTGAATGTTGGTGGGTCCAGCACCGTCAACATTTATGGCACTATAAGGAGGACTAGATGACAAGTTAAGCCCCCAAAATCTGTTTTAAATCTTTGCACATCATTCATGACTTACATCACAATCTCAACTCTGACATTTTTTTCTCATGCTCATGATTTCAAACTATTGGAGGATGTCATCGATGACTTTTCACGTATTAAATATGATGGTGAAGGCAGAATAGATTTTTTAAGACACAATGTTGCATTTCTAGGCTTCTGTGATAATAATGAATTCCCCTCAGATGAAATTGCGTATGGGTTGTTCACCTACACTTTTGAAAGGCGCATTAAGAAATGGTGTCTCACATTGCCTACAATCTCTATTCACTATTTCAATCACATGATTAGAGAGTTAGGCCGTGCTTTCTTTCGTTTTGACCGTAAAGCACTTAATCGCAAAATTTTGGAATTATGCAAAGCACCTAATGAATCTGTTGCGCAATTTTGGCAACGCTTCCATAATATTTCTTTTCAATTCCCAGAAGATGAAGTTAACTAGAAATTTCTAAGAGAAATATTTCAGTATCTTCTTCACATATCTAACAATCCACATGATTTAGAATCATTCAAACCCCTCCCAACATACCTCGGTGTTAAAGCTTCCAAATCTAAGATGGACAAGGTTTCTGTCACAAGTGAGCCTCCGTCCTCCTCTCATAAGGCAACTCTAGCTCTGTAGGACAAGGTGGGGGAAGTTGCAAACCAACCTGTTGAAGTGTCACCTCCTCCCACCCCACCTACTCTAGATTTTTATGCAGATTTGGATTGAAACCCTAATGGTTGTCACGTGATATCATTTTCTCAACCTCTATTCTCTAGTTCTTTTGATCCTCCTGATTTTGGTGTGTCGTGTTCATCCCTTCTGGATTCCTCATGTGATGTTCACGAGGATCAAGTTGTTGATGGAGTTGGTGTTAAGTAGCCAACCTACACTATCATTTTTTATGAGTATGTGTGGGAATCTAAATAAGAAGTCGCGGTGAAGGATAACCTCCTGTTGTATCGGCTACAACCACCC
This sequence comes from Pinus tabuliformis, assembly GCA_031772625.1. Classification (NCBI taxonomy): domain Eukaryota; kingdom Viridiplantae; phylum Streptophyta; class Pinopsida; order Pinales; family Pinaceae; genus Pinus; species Pinus tabuliformis. The sequence goes on from CM062818.1 coordinate 177,230,326, forward strand.
TCCAAAATTTTTCCTTAGCTTCATTTTGGAGCCTCCCTACTAACCTTTACAATAGCATGTCTTGCTGTGTCAAGTACACAAACTCCAGTGATTTTTTTGTACAATAATAGCCTCTCCATGAGAGCTTGTTGCATCCCCCTCACAGATTGTTTCTCCAGACTTGGTCCAGCTACAGGCTGAACAACTCCCTCAAGAAATCGCACAATTCTAGAGGGGAACCAACCTTCCCTCCGGAAATTGTGTAATTCTGTCTGGCAGCATGTTGGGCTCGAGAATTGCAAAATCTTGCCGGTCAACATTCACTGGAAAAACTGTGCAATTCAGCCTAGCAGAATTGCTCAGCCTAGAAATTGCGCAATGCTGGGCAGCAATCAGCTGCTCAACCCATAAATTATGCAATCCCTCTGGGATAGCGAGCCCAAAAACTAGCATAAATTATGAGAATCCAGCCAGGGATATTGTTCCTCTCAAAATTTCATAATACAGTCAGACATGCTTCCTTGAGAAAATTGCGAGGTCTAACTTAGGACAGCTTGTTGGGCACAAAAATTATGCAATGCAGCCAAATAGGCTTCCTTGAGAAAATTGTGAGGTCTGACCCAGGACAGTTGCTCAACCCAGAAATTTCACAATCTTGGGAGACATTCACCAGTTCCTCCTAGAAATTACGCAATCCCTCTAGAACAACAATCCCTGCTCAACCCAGAAACTACATAGATTTCCATCCCAGGCTCGCAGATCGATGCATGTGCCTTCAAGTTGACCGGTTCCCTCTGGGTCCAAGAAAAACTGATTTGCATGCATGGACTGCTTCTCCCAAGGCAACATGCAAAGGCATCACATTATTCAGGGATCTATTTTTAGCAGCCGGAGGTTACATGCAAGGATCATTTCAGGAACGCCCCGCCAAGTGTTGCTCTTACTAGATTTGTGGCATGCGTGTCACAACTTCGATTTTATCAAAACTCATGAACCGGACACTTCAAAGCTCATTCCTTGCATCGACCTTGTAGCTATTACATCCCACATTACATCTAGGAGTTGTCGGTACATTCATCTCTGATGTTTTGGGGTAAGCTTTCTTTTCATATCTTGCATTGTGTTTTTGTCGCTTTTGTGTTTCGCTTTGTGTGAGTGTTGTCTACTTGATTTCATGGAGCGTTTGTTGTCATTTTGATGTATGTTAGCTTGTAGAAACATTGTTTCAGTTATCGTTCGCATATCACTCTTGTCGCATGCATGGCACTATTTTGCAGAGGCGGTCACCGTTGCGGTGACTCGTTTCAAACACATGCATGCTTTCCCAGTTTTCATAATCCTACACTTGTTGTTTGCATGAATGATCATTCAGTCTTGTTTATACTCATCTCATCATGCATCCACACTTCTCCTGTTTTCCATTGCCCGTCAACTAGACTAGGCTGCCTTGGCCTGGACCCTGGCTTACCCTGCTAGCAATGCACATTTCCGGAAGAAATGGCTCTACCTTCACTCTAGAAATTGTGCAAGTGTAGCCAGGCACTGACCTCTAGGCTTGAATTGTGCAATTCTTGGAAGCAGTGTCCAGTTGGCCCCAGAAACTGCACAATGCAGTTTGTTGGTTGCATGTCACTGTTGACTGATATTACGCATAGCACAGTTTCAGTCCTTAGTAGGACAGGCTAGACTGCGCATTATGCATCCAGTATTCAATCAGCCTCTTGACAACCCAGACTATGCTTTGCGTAGTTTTGGCAGTCAGTCTCCCTACCTCTCAGCAAAAATTGTGAACCTTCATGATCAGTCGCACAGGTATGTTGCAAGTCAGTTCTCAAGTTCGTTTTGGTTTTTGACTGAGAGATTGCTTGCCATGAGTGTTTTCATGTCTCTAGGTATTGTAGGTGTTCATTTGCCTCTTAGCATCATAGGTACAATGGTTTCAAGAGAGAAGATTCAAAGACATCATTCAGAGCATGCTTGGGGATGCAATCAATCAAGTGTCTATGAACTTGCCTACCCACGAAGACATCAAGTTGTTTGTAGACAAGGACATCAAGATATGACAACATCATAATCACAACAAGGAGCACCATCAACATCAATTAAATGTAGCATACTGGATGCAACGAACGCAAGAGGAATTTTGTTGACAACATAGAGGTGGAACAAAGTTGCAAGCTCAAGCAGATCCACTTGTGATGAAAGCAACTTTGGAGACTCGAGCTATGAGGTGACAGCGCGGCATGAAGATTGTGCAAAGGAAGAGAATGGAACAGAGAAGGAGTTGCATATGCTGAAGCAGTAAATCAAGGGATAATAGGAGCTGCATAGATGAGAGAATGAGTTGCAGCAGGAATACGTACAGCACGGGGTGCAACATGCACTCATGGATGAAACTACACCATACAAGTTATAGATCCATCCTAGCAGCTAGCACAAAGCAGACAAGGTGAACAATATTGTTGATTGCATGTAAGGGAATGTAGCAGCATGCATGTAATTGTGCGCACGTGTGTGATCCCACCCATTTGGCACACTCACTGAGGCGATGACAAGAAGCAAGTCCAACTGGACCTGAACATGTATTTGGACAATTCGATGTGCACGACCACCAGCACATGCTTGGAGATCAAGGTAGACACTATGCATCAACATGTTGCCAGTTCAGTCACACCAGGATGACCATGCGCATGCTATCAGACGAGTTGGATAGAGGAGCCATATCAGTGCACCCGGATGCAATGAAGGCAAGAGTTCGCTTCAACAAGATGTCACCATTGAGCACACAGACACCATCATGGACAACCAAGATTGGCATCAGCTCACCACCTTCAACCATCACAAGCATGTCAAAGAATTTGTCTCACCACAACGGTCTTAGTGTCAGTGACGTCTTGAATGGCTTGCTCACGCCATTTTGTCTCACATGAGCACATGCATTGTAATGTAACGTTATGTCAAGTGGAAGTTCAAGTGTCAATAGTTGGATGTAACAATCATAGAGTAGATGAAGAGTCATGAGGGTAGATGAATTGTCACAAAGGGGAATTTCAAGAGCCACCCCACCCTTTGTTATAAATAGTCCCTCATAAGTCTTTGTAAAGGCTTTTGGTTAGCCAAGCTTCAATATGAGTATCTTAGATAAAGCTTGGACAGTATTGTAGCGCACCTTGGCTTCTCCACTGCGTAAAGCTAGTATATCTCTTTGGAGGAGCAAGCGGTTGTGGATGTAACATTCAACTATTGGAACTAATGGTTAGATATGGATGTATTGTATGACTGGAGCTTACACTTCTTAATATAACAAAGCCAGCATGCTTTCATGCATATGTTTTTGTTGTAGTTGGACTATTCTGGTTGTTGTAGCAATGTATGTTATTTAACTTATGCATTTGTGTGTGAACTGTTTTGTATGCAATTGTATGTTCAATCTTGTTGTAGATGTGCTATTGGTTTAAACATCACTTTGGATTGCTCACTATCTTTCTTTCCAACTCTTAATGCATCTTTTCTCGTGTGTTCCCTTCCAAGCCAAGCACGATTACAGGTTTCCAATGGGTGCACTCAATTCACCCTCAGTGTGTTAGAGCCTCTTGTGTAGCTTCCTTGACTAATTGCAAATATCACACCCTTGCTAACAATAGGGACATCATACTTGCCTCTATGCAAAATCACGGTCAAGGCATTACCATATGACCCACTGCTGGGACTCCTACACCATACAGTTTGAGGTCTAATTGGGACTTCTTACTAGGGAGATCCCTTGACATGTTGACGGGTCCAAAACCATCAACATTTCTGGTGCTTGAAGGAGGGCCAGATGACAAGATGAGCCCTCCTCATCTATTTTGAGTATTCTCACATCTATCATGGAGTTTGTTATAGTTCACCCTCTGAAATGTTTTTCCAATGGACATATCTTTCATGTTGAGAGGGAGTTCTCGAATCACTATGGTGAAGGAAAAGTGGCCTGGCCTGAGCACTTAAATGACTTCCATGTGCTCATGGAGGGCATGGAAGATTTTAATGAAACAAAGGTCTGCTCACTACTCACACACACACTTCACAACCACCCATCACAATGGTGTGGCACACTACCTCATAACTTTGTGCACTCATTCAACCAGTTTAGCGATCTAATCGAATCTATTTTCCACCATATTGATCTTGAATTACTTGATAAAAAATTGTTAAAACAACATAAGGCCCCACATGAATCACCTATTGAGTTTTCAGAGCGCTTCTGTCTATTCATGTTTGAAGCCCTAAAAAGTCGGATGAAATTTCAGTATCTTATGGACAGATTTGAATACTGCCTTATCCAGCTATCAATCCCAAGAAGAATTTCAAGCTTAAAACCCGCTCAACATACTTCGGTGATGGAGTTGTGTAATCATAGACGGACACGATCGTTGTCACAAGTGACTGTCTGTTGTCCCCTCATCAAACAACTCCACCACCGTAGAGTGATGTGGGACAACATGCACAGACGTTTGTTGAACCGTCACGTGCTGCCGAAATCGCTCCTTCCAATGTTTGCACAGACTTGGTTGTGATTCTCATACCTCGTCACATGTATTTTGTACCTCAACCTCTGTTCTCGTATTCTAATCATCCTTTGGATTGCATTGTCTTTTTTTCTTCTGTTTCGGACTTTACACCTATTTTGAATGAGGATCGATCTATCGACAGAGTTGGTGTTTTACAGCCAACATGCGCTAGCATTCATGAAGAGTATGACAAGGAGCTTGAACATCCACCGATAGCAGAGGGCCATCCCTGTATGTCCATACCTCCTCCATTTTTTCCTGACCTCCTTGATGATACTACCATCCCAGATTTTTCTTGTGTATCTCTGTCCATGAAAGCACCCATTGTTGATCATTCGCAGGACACACCGGGTGTCAGTCCATCATCTGACAATGGGGAGGACCAATCATTCTTTGAACATCCACTTGATTTTTCATCTATATTTTTCATAAACACAGAGGATGAACATTCTTGCTTCTCATCTACCCTTTTTTGTGATTCATCGAATCATGAGGATGTCGACCAACATCCAGAATTTTCTGATCTTGGTTGTTGTGATCTCTTTACCTCATCATTTGATCACGATGTTGATTCACTCATTGTTAATCCATCTAAGCCACTGGTCTTCGATGATCCATCTATCAACGAAGTCAAAACCCCCAACCTATCGAGGCACTTTAGCCCAAGCTAATGGTTATGTCAGACCCTCACTATATTTAGTTTGGTTTCACTTCTGATCAGGAAATTGTTCAAACACCCAAGGCTCCTCATCACTCATCTATATGTACTCAAGAGCAATCCAAAACTCAAATTTCACTTCCTCCACTTGAGCTACATGATCCTACCGCTCATGCATTGGACAACGTAAGTGGTCTACCTTCCTCAGGTGTGCTTGCATGTCATAGTCAAGAGTGTCTGTGTGCTTAACATCTACATGTAGTGTCTCGCAGCATCGTGGTATTTCCACGAACTACATGTCATGCACTTTCACTCATTTTTGTTTTGTAGACACTTGTGAGCTTGGAGTGTGCCTGTCTTCATTTTTGTATCTTTCATATCTGTTGGTTCGCACAATTGTGTTGTTCGCGAACCATGCCTTCACCGACTTGGGTCAACCAATGCGCCGGTGGTTGCATTGGAAGTATCACTTCACGTGAGATGACCCATGCACTGTTGGCTTAAGAGTAGGAGTAGTGTTTTCTTTTTGAGTTGTTTTCTTGCCTGCATGTTTGCTTCTTTCTTTATGTGTTTGTTTTCTTACTCACTTTTATTTCACATTTACCTCTACTGCTTGCTTTTCTTTTTGGTTTCTTTGCTTGTTATAGTCCATAGTTTAGTTTCGCATGGACTGTGTATGACTCTTGAAACAAGCTGGGTAAAGTACAAGAGGCCTTGTGCAGCTATCAGTACTTGGTTATCTGTCATCCTACCTCTGTATGAATAACTTGTTACTTTTGGTCCGTGATACATTGATGGAAAATATGTACTATTCGAAGTGAACCTTGGTGAAAACACAATGCTTGCGTGCTACCTAGTGTCACCTACTCTAGTCGGTTGTTTTTGAGTTAACCCTTGTCAGCTCAGTCAAGTAGAGTAAGGTGAGGGGGAAAACCTTAACAGGAATGTTAGAGGTATATAATAAATTATTTCTTTTAAGGAACAACCTCTTCTACCTCTGAAATGAATAAGTGTTATGCATAGTTATGAAAAAAATGAAAAAATGAAAAATGAATAACGTGAAAGAAGAGAAATTCTTCCTACGCAAAGAGGTGATGGAAGTAACTCCGCCGAGGTACTGACTAGGCTCACTGGTAGCAGAGCGATGCTTTCATTCATGCGTGACTCCATCGAGGTACTGTCTAGGCCTACTAGCAGCAGAGCAACACCAGAGATGAAACTAAGACTCTGACGACTATACTGCTTGTGCACCAATATACCCCTCAACCCCAATTGAAACAACTATGTTGACTTGGCTTGGAATGTGTGTCAATCGACCAAGAGCTTGGCAGATGCTACATCTTACAATCAAGCAAGTGTGGAAACCAAGATGAACTGAGAACTGAACAATACTTTTGGAGGTGTTAGACTTGCTTTTCATGAACAAGGTCCATTCAGAGAGTTGGAGTTTTACCAATGTGTCACCAAGTGTTGTCGCAGCTACAATCGCCCTCCAAAATTTTTCCTTAGCTTCCTTTTGGAGCCTCCCTACCAACCTTTCATAGCAGCATGTTTTGCCTTGTCAAGTACACAAGATTTAGTGATTTTCTTGTAGAATGATAGCCTGTCCATGAGAGCTTGTTGCATCCCCCTCATAGGTTGTTTCTCCAGATTTGGTCCAACTGCAGGTTGATCAATGCCCTCAAAAATTGCGCAATTTTGGAGGGGAACTAGCCTTCCCTCCAGAAATTGCGCAATTCTATCTAGCAGCCTGTTGGGCTCTAAAATTACACAATCCTGCATGTCAACCTTCACTAGAAAAATTGCGCAATTCAGCCCAGCAGGACTGGTCAGCCAAAAAATTGTGTAATTCTGGACAGTAGTCAGTTGCTCAACCCAGAAATTGTGCAATCCCTCTGGGACAGTGTTATAGACATTTTTGTGGCTTACAGCATTGAGCATGAAATGTCCATAATCTAAGGGATCCAAATTCCCTAAACATGTTGTTCCTACCCCTAGAGGAACAAGGCTAACAAGCCACAGCAATTCACAAAAGTTCTCCACCTGAAACTGCTCAAAAACAAGTCAATTCAGGATCATGTCAGCTGCTCCACTGACCATCTGCGCTGAATGTCAATGGCTCCACTGGCTACCTGCGCTGAATGTCAACTCCAACACTGGCTACCTGCGCTGAGCGAGATTGGACAAGTGGCAGACTCATTCCTCAAGGTGTCAGAACCCAGGAAGCTTCCAAAATGACACTTGCCTCAGGGAATTCGACTGGTGATGAGTAAGAGGTTCCAAATCTCCAAGTGGAAGCAAGAACCTCCAAGTGGACTCAAGAACTGACAGAGGGAGAGGACACTAGTCAGATCTCAAGCTGACTCATCCTCTCTCCAAACATCTATATATGGATCTCTCCTCCATGAGATCTAGAGGCTGGAATTTTATTATTGCAAAGAATTGTTGTTGGTTTGAGACTGGAATCATTGGGTGCTTAATGCTTTGAAGGGGCTGAAGATAGGAATTCCATTTGCTGGGAAGGAGATGCTGGATTGGAGCCCTCTGGGTTGTATCTCTTCCTGAACCTTGTTATTCATCAATAAAGCTATCTTGGTTTCTCCTATATGCTGATGTATTTTGATGTTTGAATGTATTAGTGTATTTGGTTTATTTCTAATCCTAAATCAGTTATGAATGTGAATATCTATCTTTGCGTAGTGTTCTTCTCTTGTCTCAAGTAGCTGTTCTCTTGTCGCAAGTAGTTGTTCTCTTGTGATCTTGCAGGAAGTTGTAGCTGGATAAGCAGGAAGGCAAGTAGCTGTGAACACCCAAAGAAAAGGGAGATTGGATCGAGGGACAAACGGAAGACACTGGTAAGTCTATTGATCTCTCTTATTTCACATTTCATAAAGGAAGAAACCAGTATAGTTGTACTCGTTTGTTGCTAAGGCACTGTCACACCTTAGGTGGATAGGATCGTCCTGTATAGGCATTTTTCCCCACAACAAATTGGCGACTCCGCTGGGGAGAATTTGTTTAGTCATTTTGTTTGTGTTTCTATCATTTGTTTGCATCATAGACTTGACAGCAACAGTCGAACTGCATCTTTCCCGGATGCAAAGTAGAAATTTGCTGCTTTGATCCAATTGCTGGACTTGTCTATGATCTAAACAATGGATCCACAAATGATTTGATGATCCTTGTGATAGATATTAGTAGCTTTCAAAGCATCCCTTTGATTATACCTTGCTTGTGTTTCTAATTTGGCCTGAAACTGTTGATTTTTGAGCAATTTGTGACCCAGAACCCAGGAGAAACGAGAGTTTCTCCTTCAGCGCAACTGCTGTGAAGGCAGTCTGCATTTCAACACAGGTCCCGTGAAGGCTACCTACGCTAAATGTCAAGTCCTCAGTGTTGAGGTTGCACTGAACTAGTTTGGCCTTGTGCAGCTGGGGTTCTCTGCTCTCTGTTGCCATGTTTTGATCTCTGTTTTTGCAGCCTTTAACCAGCATAGGTACCAGTCAGATAACTCCTTTTCTTTGCTTAGATTCCGCCTCCTTTTGTACAAAAATACTATGAGTGTTTTTATGTGTTTGTGGCATCATTTACAGTTTTCCTTTACATGAGTAAAATAGTCGTCCTGTAGCCTTTGATTCAGATCTGATTGATTGTGATCTTAGAAGAGAGTTCATTGGCTGTTTGCAGATTGATTATATATTTACTTTTGCTTATTGGTTTGAATTTGTCTCTTTTAAGTGTCGAAACAAGTCTTTATTTCGAAAATCGTTAAGTAAGTGTAATCTCTTCTATCTTCTCTGATTTCGAAAAAGCTGAACTTGTTTGTATTGATCATTTAAAAGCAAATTCAAAGTTGTACAAAAAGCTTTCTTTGTAGGCATCAATACTAAGAAAGCGGAAAACAAACACCTGCATTGTGCATTTTGCATTTGATAGTTTGCATGTTGGATTTAGGAAAAGTGCATTAGAGTGTGTTGATTGCTCTTTGAGAAAAGATGGTGTCTTTCTTTTCCCTTAGTAGCTAGGATTTTCAAAGTTGAAAAGATATAAAGCTTGCTTATCATCTTTAGACTGCATTTAGGAATTTGTATCATACATCTCGTGGTGAACCTTGAAAGGCAAACTTTAAAAAGATCAACCTAAAATAAACTGAATGAACCTAACAACGCTTTGCAACATAACACACAACATAGAGGTCTAGGCTAGAGACGTGTTCCGGAGTCGTTAAGCCTAGTGACTGTCGATCTCGTGGAAGGTGGGTGATTCCTCCTGAGGGACAATAGCGCTAGTACGGATTGTGCTCCCATGTACCGTCGCGTATATATTGGGAGACCCCTATAGGCATATATCCTTTATCCTTAGGAAGCCATGTCGGTCGCCCTACTGATCGCAATGCAGTGAACACAGCATTCACGAAGATCGACCGCCCGTACCCTAAAAAGTATTATGCGGTTTTGCGAAAATTTTGGCACACCCTCTGCCTAGAACTCCAGAGCAGTTACTTTTGGCCTTTTTCAGACTCTATAACAGAAAAAGTCCATCCGAGCATTTGTCACTTCGGGCTCGTTAAAACATCAAAGGAGACTAGAGTCATCTTTAGCTTTTTCTCGACTCTTTAAAACTGAAAAAGCAAGTTGTGTCTAAAGCGTCGTTAAAATTTATTTTAAACGGAACAATCACCCTTTAATTCCTGCGTTGATCTTTAGGTTGAAAGATGGAGCACACCAACCAAGGAATTCCCCTTGGTGGAAATCCTAGTCCCTTCTCCTCTTGGGGAGATGTTGGTGCGCCCCACATGGCCACATTGTCGCTTCCAGGACTGACAATTGGCCTGCCAGTCTGGCTCTTTTCAACCAATGTCGTTCAGAACACCACCATTCCTGAACAGTCGAGTCAACAGTTAGATCAGACCAGAGTCACCCACCAGCCTTCTACTTCATCTTCCTCTCCTCCTTCCTCATCGCTTGACGGAACTGGTAAGACAAAAAACCAAGTTCCTAAGGAGAAGAAGGAAAAGAAGAAGAAAGAGAAGAAGAAGAAGGAGCCAAAAGCGACTGGGGGCAAACGAGAGTCGTCTAACAAAAATCCACACACAGCACTGACAAGGCCTAAATCGCCATGTGTCATATGCAAGGGAGACCATTTCCACAGAGATTGTCCCTGTATCCCTCGAATACTAAGGCACTGGTCTCCCCGTTTGCACAATTTGGTAGCATCAACCTATGATAGCCATGTTGACTGCTCACCGTCAACTAGTGAAAGTGAAGTCACAGGACAGAGAGGGAAAGCTAGATTTCCCTGCAAACTGTGTGAAGGCGATCACGCCATCCACTGTTGTCCCTTCTTAGAAGAGGCTAAAAGAGTTCTGGAAGATCGCCCGATTTTACGAGCGCAACTTCCTCCTGGATATCAAAAACTCCTGCCAAGTCCTTCACTAGTTGAGAACCTGGCTGGCCCGCCTAGGTGGTCAGCCAAAGCACCTATCATTGAAGATGAACTGTCTGGATCCATGCCTGACGAAAGTCAAAAGGTTGATACGGCAGTTGACCCGGTTTTGCCTTCAGAGGCTCTATCTTCGAATGATACCATCACAGAGGAGAATAAAGACAACACCGTCCAAATTCTCTTCATCAACACTGACTTTGATGAACAAGGGGGCAATGCTCCCATTCCTTTATCGCAGGAAGGAAGTTCATCAGAGCGATATCCGGCCGTTTATTCGGTCCCACCACCAAGCAACCTGGTTGTGTCCTTTGACTGGAACCAACTAGGCAGACCCCGGTTGCCAGCAAGCATACCATTCAGAATTATCGTTCGAGTATACAGAATGGTAATGGCTGGCACTATCATTGATGAGGGGGCATCTGTGAGTATCCTTTCCTCTATTGCTTGGAAAGCGCTTGGTTCGCCAGTGCTTTTACCTGAAATGAGAAATCTATCAGGTTTTGATAAAGGAACCAGTCGACCTTTAGGGATCCTCCCCAATGTGCCTATAACATTGAAAGGGAAGACCGTTCAAATGAATGTGATGGTCGTTCAAGGACCCTTGGATTATAACCTACTCCTTGGACGAGACTATATATATTGCATAGGAGCTATTGTCTCCTCACTCTTTAGAGTAATGTGTTTTCCACATGAAGGAAGAGTGGTCAAGCTCGTAGACCAACTTTCGTTTCTCGGATCACGCATCGCAATTAGTCATGTACCATCCCTAAATGGTCTATTCATGCAAGAAGTGTCTCAACCCACGGTCCGTCCTCCTGATGAGCGCGAGTAATCCGGGAGGATATGACTGGAACACAGGGGGCATGCATCCTGGTCTACTTCGGCAGGGAAACTTTGGGTATAGAGTAGGTTTCCGCGGGAGAATATGACTGGTCTATACCCCGTCCAAAGAGGAAGAGGGGTTATTCTGGAATAAGATTCTTTTGTCAAAGTTATGTAAGTTGACGAGAATTGTCACTCACCTTTGTCTATTTCGGTAGACATTGCCGAGGAAGTGTTTTGTTTAAAAGTTAACGAGACAATCTTTGGGTAACCTGAAAGAGGTAGGCCTCTCTCTTTAAAACAATTGTTTTGAAGGAAGAGAAGTAGAGGTAACCTTGAAATCGTACTTTATACCTGGGGGCATGCAAACCTTTTGCAGTGCAAGCAAAGAGCGGTTATTTATCTGTTTTTTGGGTTAGCCGTTTCCTAACTTGCATAAAGAAAGGATGCTGAGCAAAGCTTTAGTAAGGCGCAAGCTATATAAAAAATGGAATCTTACATGAGACACTCTTATCTTATGACTGGGTAATCGAGCAGTTTTAGCACAAAGTTCATGCTCGTTAAAAAATAAACGCAAGATCCGAGCAGTTTTAGCAAAGTTCATGCTCGTTAAAAAATAAACATAAGATCGAGCAAATGTTTCCACCCGCGTTTAAGCTCGCTAAAAAATGAACTATCCCAGTAAATAACCACTGTGAATGTAATATTATTAGCCATTAAAGCCTTCGTCGTGTTTGCACAGTCACCTCCACTTTTCATTTGGCCGATCGTTCACCTCCATATGATTGTTTACCCATTTTGAGGAACAGCTGCGAAGAGTGATTTCACCTAGCCACCCTTGTGACACTGTCGTGATTGGAAAATTCCAACCTGTACCTGGAATCTGCTGCTAACCCTGTTCATCACTCGTTCCTCAAAAGACGAGTCTTCTTTAAGCTCTTTTCAATTGACTCGTAAAATATGAAAATATTGCCGAGTTTTGGCCCTCCAGCTCGTTAAAGGACAGGAAGAGCTATCCCTCCTCTAGATTTTAATCTTTTTGGACCTGAGGGATTATTGCACAAAAAGATCGAGCGCTTGTTTTATTCGGCTCGTTAAAACTATCGAAAACTCATCACTTCTGTATTGTTTTATACTTTTTCGGACTTAAGGGATTAGATGACGAAAAAGGAATTTTGGAGTTGACTTTATGTACCTTTTCAGACTCTCTAAAAATGAAAAGGACCGAGTTATCCTTGTCGTTAGACTCGTTAAAATCATTAAATAGCGACAAACTTGTCTTTAGACGAGAACGAGTTTCACTATCTCTAGGCTCATTAAAACATAGCGATGGGCTTGCCCGAAGGGCAGGTTATAGAACAAGCATATGTTATCCTCCTCAAGCTTGACAAAAATAAAGAGGTACTGGTCAGCAATGACTGGGGAAAAATTGGGAGAAACTAAAGAAAACTTTGATGGTAGCAAGTCGCTCTTGAACATGACACTTTTCCTCCGTACCACAATCGGGTTGGGTTGTTTCATTCACCGGTCACATCACCATAGTCTCGCCATACCATCCATATTTGGGGTAATGCTACCGATCCATCGCATTAGTGTCGCCATATGTTCAAGAGAAGTCGTTCAGAAAGAGTCAACCGTGTCCCATCCACTACCATACATTATCCTTCATCCATTCATGACCGCCACCCTGAATCATATGTCACAGATCGTTTTCACCTCCATTAAAATCATTAGCTCCGTTCCGTGTCACTGATGTGGGATTCATTAAGGCCCTCCTGTGACGGATCACTTCTTGTCGACGTCAGCTCATTATCCAAGAAGTTGATCTAGGAACAACCCCTTCAGTACTTTGAAGCTTGCATGCCACAATGACAAGTTTCTCACTTCCGGCGACAGGTATACATCAATGACCTTCGACTGAAAGATTTTGTGTGGTACTACACCACGTGAATTGTACTGCAGTACCTTGAGGGTCATCATCATTATCGGTGATTCCTCTCGTGCTTGTTAACGGTTTACATCATTGACCGGTAATCAAGCGATGTCTTTCCATGTTCGACTTCAGAACATTTCTCACATGGATCGACTTGTACTTAGAGTGAAGATCGAATGAGTTTGAAGACCCCGGATCTAGTTTCATCCATCCGGGCTGCGATATATATTCAAGAAAGATAAAGAAATTGACATGTACATCATTGCAGCAGATAATCATCCTACTCAAAGGATGATAATTTCATCAAAATTATCAGTCTATCATCAGACGATTGTCTGTTCTATGTACAGAAAAATGAATTTATAAAGATGAGCATGGGAATGCCTGCCTCGGCTAGATCATGAAAGCAGTATGAAAAATAATGTATTGTATTGTATTGTATTACAGGTCTCCTCCCAGCACTGGATGAACTTCGGATCCCCCTGATAAATCATTTCGCCCGATAAACAGCCTCATACTTTAGGGGGCAACTGTTATAGACATTTTTGTGCCTTACAACATTGAGCATGAAATGTCCATAATCTAAGGGATCCAAAGTCCCTAAACATGTTGTTCCTACCCCTAGAGGAACAAGGCTAACAAACCACAGCAATTCACAAAAGTTCTCCACCTGAAACTGCTCAAAAACAAGTCAATTCAGGATCATGTTAGTTGCTCCACTGACCATCTGCACTGAATGTCAATGGCTCCACTGGCTACCTGCACTGAATGTCAACTCCAACACTGGCTACCTGCGCTGAGCGAGATTGGACAAGTGGCAGACTCATTCCTCAAGGTGTCAGAACCCAGGAAGCTTCCAAAATGACACTTGCCTCAGGGAATTCGACTGGTGATGAGTAAGAGGTTCCAAATCTCCAAGTGGAAGCAAGAACCTCCAAGTGGACTCAAGAACTGACAGAGGGAGAGGACACTAGTCAGATCTCAAGCTGACTCATCCTCTCTCCAAACATCTATATATGGATCTCTCCTCCATGAGATCTGGAGGCTGGAATTTTATTATTGCAAAGAATCGCTGTTGGTTTGAGACTGGAATCATTGGGTGCTTAATGCTTTGAAGGGGCTAAAGATAGGAATTCCATTTGCTGGGAAGGAGATGCTGGATTGGAGCCCTCTGGGTTGTATCTCTTCCTGAACCTTGTTATTCATCAATAAAGCTATCTTGGTTTCTCCTATATGCTGATGTATTTTGATGTTTGAATGTATTAGTGTATTTGGTTTATTTCTAATCCTAAATCAGTTATGAATGTGAATATCTGTCTTTGTGTAGTGTTCTTCTCTTGTCTCAAGTAGTTGTTCTCTTGTCACAAGTAACTGCTCTCTTGTGATCTTGCAGGAAGTTGTAGCTGGGTAAGCAGGAAGGCAAGTAGCTGTGAACACCCAAAGAAAAGGGAGATTGGATCGAGGGACAAACGAAAGACACCGGTAAGTCTATTGATCTCTCTTCTTTCACATTTCATAAAGGAAGAAACCAGTATAGCTGTACTCGTTTGTTGCTAAGGCACTGTCACACCTTAGGTGGATAGGATCGTCCTGTATAGGCATTTTTCCCCACAACAGACAGCAAGCCCAACAAATAGCAAAAATTGCGCAAATCTAGCTAGGCATCTTGTTCCTCTCAGAAATTGCGTAATATAGTCAGACATGCTTCCTTGAGAAAATTGTGAGGTCTAGCTCAAGACAGCTTATTGGGCACAAAAATTGCATAATGCAATGACACAGGCTTCCTTAAGAAAATTGCAAGGTTTGACCCAAGACAGCTACTCAACCGAGAAAATGCGCAATCCTAGGAGACAGTCACCTATTCCTCCTAGAAATTGCGCAATCCCTCTAAAACGACAATCTCTGCTCAACCCAGAAACTACGTATATTTCCATCCTAGGCTTGTAGACCGATGCATGTGCCTTTAAATTGACTGGTTCCCTCCAGGACCGAGAAAAACTAATTTACATGCATGGATTGCTTCTCCCAAGGGAACATGCAAATGCATCCCTTGATTCAAGGATCTATTTTTAGTAGCTGGAGGTTACATGCAAGGTTAATTTCAGGAACCTCCCACCAAGTGTTTCTCTTCTTAGATTTGTGGCATGCGTGTCACAACTTCAATTTTATCAAAATTCATGAACCACATGCTAGAGATCTCATTCCTCGCATCAACCTTGCAGCCCTGACATCCCACATTACATCTAGGAGTCATCGGCACATTCAACTCAACTATTTTTGGGTAAGACTACTTTTCATGTCTTACGTTGTGTTTCTGTCACTTTTTGTTTTTCGCTTTGTGTGAGTTTTATCTACTTGATTTGAGCAAGCGCTTGTTGTCATTTTGATGTATGTTAGCTTGTAGAAGCATTGTTTTAGTTTTCATTCGCATCTTACTATTGTCGCATGCATGACACTATTTTGCACGGGAAGTTGTCGTTGTGGTGACTCGCTTCACACACATGCATGCTTTCCTCATTTTTGGAATCCTAAACTTGTTGTTTGCATGAATAATCATTCACTCTTGGTTGCACTTGTCTCAGCAAGCATTCACACTTCTCATGCTTTCAGTCACCCGTCGGTCGGACTAGGCTGCCTTGGCCCGAACCATGCCATGCCCAACTAGCAATGCGTATTTCTAAAAGTGAAGGCTTTTCCTTCCCTCCAGAGATTGTGCAAGTATCTCTAGTCACTGAACTCCAGGCTTGCATTGCGCAATTCTTGGAGGAAGTGTCTTGTTGGCCCCAAAAACTGTGCAATGCAATTTGCTAGTTGCATGTCACTACTCACTGAAATTGCGCATTGTGTAGTTTCAGTCCTCAGCAGACCAGGCTAGATTGCACATTCCATTGTTCCAGTAGTCAATCAGCCTCTTGACAGCCCACACTATGCCTTGCGCAGTTTTGGTAGTCAGTCTCCCGACCTCCCGGCAGAAATTAGCAGCCTTCATGATCGGTCACACAGGTATGTTCCAAGTCAACTCTCAAGTTCGTTTTGGTTTTTGACTGAAAAATTGCTTGCCATGAGTGTTTCCACCTCTCCAGGTATCATAGGTGTTCATCTTCCTCTCAATAGCACAGGTACAATGGTTTCAGGAGAGTAGAGTCAAAGACACTGTTTAGAGCACGCTTGGGGATGCAGTTGATCAAGTGCCTATGAACTTGCCTACCCACGAAGACATCAAGTTGTTCGTAGACAAGGACATCAAGATATGATGACAACAGCATCACAACAAGCAACATCATCAACATCAGCTGAAGGCAGCATACCAGATGCAACAAATGCAAGAGGAAGGTTGTTGACAACATAGATGCGAAACAATGTTGCAAGCTCAAGTAGATCCACCTGTGATGAAAGCAACTTTGGAGACTCAAGCTATGAGGTGATGGCACGACATGAAGATCGCGTGAAGGTAGAGAATGGAATAGAGAAGGAGTTGCATGTGCTGAAGCAGCAAATCAAGGGAAAACAATAGCTACATAGATGAGAGAATGAGTTGCAGGAGGAACAAGTACAACAGGGGGCGCAACATGCACTCACGGATGAAAGTGCACCCGTACAAGTTATAGATCCATCCCAATAGCTGGCATGGAGCAAACAAGATGAGCAGTGTTGTTGGTTGCATGCAAGAGAATGCAGCGACATGCATGTCATTATGCGCACACATGCGATCCCACCCATTTGGCACACTCACCGAGGCGAAGACAAGAAGCAAGTCCAACTAGAGTTGAACATGAATTTTGATAAGTTGATGTGCACAGTCACTAGCACATGCTTGGAGATCAGCATAGACTCTATGCATCAACATGTTTTCGGTCCGGTCACACTAGGACGACCATGTGTAGGCTATCAGATGAGTTGGACAGAGGAGCCATATCAGTGCACCCAGATGCAATGCAGGCAAGATTTTGGTTTAGCAAGATGTCACCATTGAGCACACAGACACCATCATAGACAACGAAGCTTGGCATCAGCTCACCACCTTCAACCATCACAAGCATGTCAAAGAGTTGGTCTCAACACAACAGTCTGAGTGTCAGTGATGTCTTGCATGGCTTTCTAAAGCCATTTTGTTTCACATGGGCACATGTGCATTGTAATGTAACGTCTTGTCAAGTGGAAGTTCAAGTGACGATAGTTGGATGTAACAGTCATAGAGTAGATGAAGAGTCATGAGGGTAGATGAACTATCACAAAGGGGAATGTCAAGAGCCACCCCACCCTTTGCTTTAAATAGTCCCTCATAACTCTTTGTAAGGGCTTTTAGTCAGCCAAGCTTTGATAGGAGTATCTTAGAGAAAGCTTGGACAGTATTGTAACATGCCTCGGCTTCTCCATTATGCAGAGCTAGTATATCTCTTTGGAGGAGCAGGCAGTTGTGGTTGTAACGTTCCACTATTGGAACTAGTGGTTGGACATGGATGTATTGTATGACTAGAACTTACACTTCTTATAACAAAGCCAACACGTTTTCATGCATATGTTGTTATTGTAGTTGGATTATTTTTGTTTTTGCAGCAATGTATGTTATTTAACTTATGCATTTTTGTATGAACTGTTTTGTATGCAATTGATGAATCTTGTTACAGATGTGTTGTTCGTTTAAACATCACTTTGGATTGCTTGCTATCTTGCTTTCCAGCTAGTGATGCATTTTTTCTTGTGTGTTCCCTTCCAAGCCGAGTACTATTATAGGTTTCCAAGGGACGCACTCACCTCACCCTGAGTGTGTTAGAGCCTCTCATGTACCTTCCTTGACTAATTGCAGCTGTCACACCCTTTCTACCAACAGGGACATCTTACTTGCCTCTGTGTGAAATCGTGGTTAAGGCATTACCATAGGACCCACTACTGGGACTCCTACACCAAACAGTCTGAGGTCTAATTGGGACTTCTTACCAGGTAGATCCCCTAACATATTGGTGGGTCTAGCACCATCAACACCTCCTTGTGTCCGCACCTCATCCACTCTATCCTAACATCTTCTGTGACTCTACCACTTCTGATTTGTCGTGTGAGAATTCATTCCCAGATGTTTCTAGTTCAGATCATTCACAGAACACACAGGATGTTAGTCTGTCATTTGATCATGAAGAGGAAAAATCTCTCTTTCCAAATCCACTTGACCTCTCATATTTCATTTCTTGAAATTTAGAGGGTGAAATATATTTTTTTCAGCAACCCCTCTATATGATTCGTCAGATCATGAGGATGTAGATGTACGTATCGAATTTTTTGTTCGTGGCTATCATGATATTTTTACTCATTAATTTGATCACGATTCTGATTCACTTGTTATTGATCTTTCTAAGCCAAGGGTATTTGATTATCTACCTACCAATGAAGTAGAAACCCCTCAAGCTATCGAGGAACTTCAGCCAGAGATGATGGTTATGTAAGGTTCTCATAGCCTTTAGGTCAGTTCTACTCTTGATTAGAAATATGTTGAATCACCCCAGGATCCTCATCACTCTCTTGTTCATGTTGAAAATCAATTTTATCTATAGTTTTCACATCCGCCACTAGAATCACACAATCATATCGCTCATGCATTGGAGGAGTCATACATAGCAAGCACTGTTGTTATTTTTGCATGTTTTCTCGTTTGTCAAGGTCGAAAGTGTGTACATGCTTGTCATCTGCATACAATGTGATACAACACCATGATACATATGTAGAGTGTCTTTCATGTGATTTTAATCTTTTCTTTTCTATGGATGCATTCAAACTTCGAATGTGTTGGTTTTCATTGATTTATCTTTCTTGTTTTCTGGTTTTCCTGAATATGTTTCTTGTGAGTCATGCCATCACTTACATGGGCCAACCAATGCATCAGTGGCTACATTAGAAGTATCACTTCACGTGAGTAGGCCCATGCACTGTTTAGCTTAGGAGTAGGAGTAGTGTTTTCTTTCATTTTTTCTTTTTCTTTGTTATTGTTCTTTTTCTTACTTGATTTGGCTTTCATTTTACTTCGCTCCTTTTCCTGTTTGCTTGTTTGTTTGTTTATGCACCTGTAGGATTAGTTTTCCCATGAAACCAAGTTTGGATTTTGAGACAAGCAGGGTGAAATACAAGCGGACTTGTACAACTATCAACATTTGGTTATTTGGCTACTTCCTCTCTTTATGAAGATCGTGCATTGCTTTTAGTCGATGATACCCTGATGGAAAATACGTTCCTTTTAGAGTGATTCTTGGTGAAATCACAACTTGTACTTTAACTAGTACCGCCTACTCCAATCGATTTCTATATTCGATTAACCTTTTTCAACTCATTCAAGTAGAGCAAGGTGAGGGGGAAAACCTTAAAATGTATGTCAGAGGTATATATAAACATCCTTCTCTGAAGGGACAACCTCTTCTACTCTCAATAAGTCAGGATCCCTCTTTTGCCTCATCAAATAAATAAGTGCCTATGCACAGTGCTTTGAAAAATTAAAATGAAAATATAAAATAAAGGTGAATGAAGAGAAAGGCTTCCTTTGTAGAGAGGTGAAGCAAGTAACTCTGCCAGGGTACTGTCCAGGCTCGCTGGTAGCAGAGAAATACTTGTGTTCCTGAAGTGACTCCGCTGGGGTACTCTCCAGGCCTACTGTTAGTGTAGCAACATAAGAGATGAAACTAAAACTCTAATAGACTATATTACTTGTGCATCAACATACCCCTCATCCCCAATCGAAACAACTCAATTGACTTGGCTTGGTGTGTGTCCTGCAAATAAAAGAGAATGGTAGGGACTATATCTTTAACTCAAGCTAGTGAGGAAGCCATGACAATCAAAGAATCAAACAATACTTTTGGAAGAGTTAGACTCACTTTACATGAGACAAGGTCCATACACGGAGATGTATTTCTACCAGTGTGTTTCCAATGTTGTAGTGGCTACAACCACCCTCCAAAATTTTGCCTACGCTTCGTTTTGGAGCCTCCCTACTAAAATCCTAGTAGATTATCTCACACTGACCCAGGTACTTGTGCTTTCATTGAGTTTTATCTTTTTCTTTATAGTTTGTGTTTTCTTACATGATTTTTTGTCTAACCATAAGCTGACCTTTTGACTTTTTTGCAATTTGGTTCTAGGCTTGCCTTAGTGAGCTGCGAAATCCTTGAGTGAAACCATCTTTTCTCTCGGGAAATGTGCACTTAAATCCAATAGTGAGCTTTGGCTCCAAAATTGCGTATACCTAGCCGACAGCCTGCCTTCAGCTGGGAAACTACGCAGAGCATGAGAGGCATCCAGAGTCACTCAGCCCATGAATTGCCTAGAAGCATTACCTTAGCAGTTTCCCGATGCATGTTCGAGTTACCCAGTTCTCCCCAGAACTGTGCAATCTCTCGTGCATGCATGGAAACCTTTCCCAAAAAAGAAAAAAGTGAAAAGCATCCCTAAAAAATAGGGATCTATTTTTAGCAATCGGAGTTACACTTGAACTATTTTTTGAAATTGCCACCATGTGTTTCTTTTTCCTATATTTTTGGCCTTTGCATCATAAACCCTAAATAGACCAAATCTATTTAGTGGACACTACCAAACCTCATTTTCACATTTGATCTTGGAGCTCTATGATTCCCAAGGAGATCTACGAACCTTCGACACAGTCGTCGCAAATTTTTCAGGTAAGTCTTTAGTTTCTAACCTTTTTCTGCTTTTTCTATCACTTTTGTTTCCTTTGCTTCTAAGAGTGTTGCTTTACTCGTTTTATTGAATAATCATTAATGTTTTAATTTGTTTTAGCTTGTAAAAATGTTGTTTTAAGGTTTTCGTTTTCTTTCCCAAGTGTCACATGCATAACCCAATTTTTGCACTAACAGTGGTCATTGTGGTGACTCTCTCCATAAGCTTCATCATTCTTCAATGTCATTGATTCCTGCACTTGTTTTGATTTCATGCATTATCATTCACTCATATCTGTACGAACCATCACTTACACTTTCAAATCTTCTCGTTTTCATGTTTCCCTTGGGAAGATCTAAGCTTCCTTGGCCCAGATTTAGCTCTTCCTAGCATGCACTGTGCAGTTTTGGATCTCAATGCTCTTCCTTGGCTCAAGGAATTGCATAGAGACTGCCAAGGATTGGCTCCAATGATGCACTATGTAGTTCGAGGAGCCAATCATGAAGCCTTAGCAACTAGGATCGGGAAATGTGTAGTCCCTACCAGCACAAGCTAGGCTGAACTGCGCAATGCATAGTTGTAGTCCATATCACCTCCCCATTGGCAGTTGGGAGTGCGCAATGCACAGATATAGCTCGCAATCACTCACCTCTGAGAGCCAGAATTATGCAATCCCTCATAGTAGTTACCTAGTTTGTTGCTTGGTCTGTTCTCGAAGTGATTTTGGTTCCAAGCTAACATTTTCTTGCCATGAGTGTCCTCTCTATCTCTAGTTGCAATAGCTATTGAGCAACTCTTCAACAGTAGAGGTAGCATGGCTTCCAACAAAGCTTCATCAAAGGATAATGTCGAGAGCAGCACTGGAGATGTAGTCAAATAGATGTCAAGGAACTTGTGATTCTATGCAGATACATAGTTGTTCATATAGAAAGACATGAAGATAACATGGTAGGAAATCAAGGATATCTTTGTAGGGAACTTCAAGGAAGATCTAGAAGATCGGCAGGTCTATGTCAACATTCATTGGTCGGGCTTATATAAGGTTGCATGAAGGTACCTTGCCTTCCTATGTGCAAACATAATTAAATGGATTGTCTCACATACTGATCTCGAGACGATGACATTGAGCAATGCTAGTGGATCACATCTTGCTACCTTCAGGATGGAAAATTATCATCAGATGTATCACTTACCATAGTCAGTGAGTTGCATGGATGCACTTTTATATACCCCCAAAAGCAATGTGAACACTAGATGCATCATAAAATGTTGGGTGAAAGAGTTGTCATAGTTCAGATCGATGCCCAATCATGTTTACAAGACTAAGTCACTCAGAAAGGCCTACCAACTCTTGATCATCTTTGCATGTTGATTATACAATCAAGAGAGCATGGAGACCCTTCCGCAGAATGGGGTGGTTGTGCTAGACTAGTTGGTGAATGATGGAAGGCCATTCAATTGGTTAGATATGTTGGCTCATAAGCTAAAAGTGCATGTGGTTAATTCCCAGAATCCACCCAAGGATGAGTAAGTGAGATTCGATATGTCTTCATACCTACTTGATGTAATATGTGCCCAACAATTGTTTCCTAGCATGGGTTGGACAGGGACACCATCAAAGACTACCTTGAATATTTATTTCAAGTTGCTTTCCGAGTGCAGCTATCAAGGAGTCATGGTGAGTCTATCTAACCATTTCACCATCCTAGTTTACAATTTGATCATTGAGTGGGATCCACCTTGCATGTACCAAGAAGTGATGGAGGCAATACTTAACATTGCAGATTGGTATGCCTTACCTGGTGGCACCTTCATCAAGATGTTTGCAAATATAAGCCTCTACATGTGCTACCAAGGTTTTCCACGAATAATTTGGTCATGCAAGAGGTTACATATCACATCTCCACATGGTTATCAACAAATTTGCATAGGAGGAATAAGGCACCATGGTTTGCTATTCCTTTGCAAATTGGATTGTAAGAGACTAGGAACTTGAAGGATGGGATGTCAAGGCCAAGGACTTAGAAAAGTTTGAGTTTCGTACCAAGGACTACAATCCATACGATCCCCACTATATATGCAATAACTATTGTGTGAAGGTGTATTATCCATGGATCCACAAGACATTTCATTGGGCAGAGGAAGATCCTTGGAGGTATTGTTACAACTCCTCCAAGGTCAATGAACCGGTTGTTGGGGAAAATTAATTGCTTAATAAAAACACAACTAATCACCTTGACATTAATTATCAACCCGAGGAGCACCTTTTTATTTCAAGGGAATCAGTAAAATATATGTATAATAAATACCAACAACTAAAAATGGTTCTATATGATTGTGTTCTATACTATCAAACTCATTCAACAAGAAATAAAATGCAAGACTTGAATAATAAAATTAAAACTAAAAAGAAGAAAGTAAATGACAAGAAAAACAACTATGCTAATCACACAACTTGAATCATTGCTAAATTAAACCACACATTTTTCAATTAGAAATTTAATCTATTTCACTCAACATAATTCAAATGCTAATCTAGAGCAGTAAATTAAATGAAATCTAGAAATTGGATGAAATGACAAATCTAGAAAATGTAGCAAACAACAAATTAGTTAAAAGAAAGGAAATCTACTTTAAGGAATGACAATTGAAATTCAAATAAACAAACACATAACTACACTAATTTACGTGTTCAAGGCAACCCCTCATCCAAGGTAGTGGGCCCTGTTAGCTTTGCTGCTTTCTTCAGTTCTTAAAGGTTAAATGCTGGTTTGGTGGCTGGTTTGTGCCGAGAAAGCAGCGCATAGCAGTCTTTTCACCTTCCCCTCATCCGGTTTCCTTACACTCTCTTAACTTCTCGCTGCTTCTATTTTCCTCTAAAATCCTTCCTAAACCTATATCCCCTATCACTCCTGCTTATTCTCTTGTATTCCATTACCCCTGTTTTCTTTCATTTTGCTCTGAAAAAACTCGAAATCCATCGGAGCCCCGTTTCAGTTTAGCCCCGGGTACTTATAGTATTGAACCCATATAACCCAATCATATGACCCGCGCCATTATTAACCCTCTGTCACTTTTGAAACTGCAGCCGTTGATCGCCGCGATCCAACGGTCTATGCGCCTTTTCTCGCACATTAAACAGTGTGCATCTTCCCCTCCATCTGACTATCCATCGCCAGATCGACGGCAGTCGCTTCCCCTGATCGCGCGACCTGCACACACGATAACCCACGGGGGAGTGGTTTTGGGCGGCCACATGTCTTCATTTGATTGTATCGCGCCCACCCTATATGAATACCACCGACGCTGATAGGCGGTGCAAGGAAAACCGCTCGCCAATAAAACCGCCATTCTCCCGTCGATTAACTATCATGCATCTTTCACATGCGATGACCGTTGGATCTGCCCGACAGTGATCTAACGACCCATATTCAATCATCCACGTGTCTTCCCGATAATCCCTATCAGTTGATCTCAGCCATTGATCAATCCGATCTAACAGATCTCGCATTCTCCGCCCGCTTCTAAACCTCGTGCACTTTCCTTTTCATCCAGCCGTCCATCGTTAGATCCGACGGCAGTCACACCATCTCCCATCGTAACCTGCCCACCTGTTAACCCGCGGGGGTAGTGGTTTTGGGCTGCCACACGACGCTCTTTCACTGGATCGCGCCCATGTGTACGTAAACCACCTTTCCTGAAAAGCGGTGTGGGGAAACCGTTTACCACCCTTCTAGTACGGTTCCCTGCTCGCCAACTGTGCGCACCTTCCTCTCCTGTCAGCCATTGGATCTGCCACCCATGATCCAACGGCCCTCATTTAACAGATTATGTTTACTCTCGATAGCTTCTCCCGCGCAATCTCCACCATTGGTTTATGCGATCCGACGGCTCGCGTTCCATTCACCTGGTTCTTCTGATAGCCCCTGCGATGCATTCTTTATCATCGATCCATGCGATCTGATGATTGATCTTGCTCCTTTTTCCCATGCCTCTGCCATTCTATAGTTTCTTCGCTAACCTGTTTTGTGCTTCCGAAGGAGGAAGGAGACCGCAATTTAGAACCCTGTGCAATAAAGCTCCAACTACCTGCATTTAAAGAAGAGCATGGTCGAAGGACAAACAGAGCAACCTCGAGTATTTCAACCATTTATCAGTGATGGATCTCCTATCATTTAGTACTCCATCTGCCCGAGAAGGACATCAGACAATCTAAACGGGCCAATTTGTCCATTAAAGTTCTGAGAATTGTAGTAGAGGCCCATTTCATATTGTAAATGTGGTTGGTGGTCATTTATTGACACCTCCACGCATAGCCTAGCAGAGCAACTTTGTAAACATATTCTATATATATCTAGAGACACAATGTAATCAGATTGATGAGTGTTGGATGAATGTAATTCTGGTGTAAACTTCAACTTCTGGAGACTGTAACTATTATGAGACCTGCAGCTTCTACTCTTCATTTCCAACTAATACAAGCTTCTTTTGCTGGTTATTGCTCACTTTCCACTTATTCTTCTTTGTTCCAGGCTGTGCCTATTTTGCATTATTTCATGTGCTATTAATTTTTAGCATTAGAGGGGCTATCATCCCACCTCTGTGTTAGGATTTAGCATGCATCATTGAATTTGTTTGCAGGTTTCTGTTGTTTTAATGCCAGAGAGCTGTCATCCTGTCTATGTATTAGAAAATAGATTTACAGACCTTTAAACTGGTTGCAGCTGGCCATCACAGGGTCTTGTGCATCTGCTGGTGTGATCAGTGTTCTCTGTCATCACATTGTCTCTAAAACTGTGAATAATTGGTGCTTAAAAGCCTTGTAGTCTAGGGGTGTTCACCCATGTCTAGGGTTAAGCATAGTAGGAGTGGTTATCTGGCTTGAATATGCAGCATTTGTTTCATTCATCCACCAATTTATCCAACTTTTTGTTGAGTTTGTAATGTTCCCAAGCATCTTTGATATACAACCTAGGAGAGTTTCTTGGGGTGATAACATTAATTGGCGCCGTTGCCAGGGAGAGGAGAATTGAAGCTCAACTTCCCTGGGAGAATGACACAGCTTCAAGCTTTGATGACAGACAATGTTTGAACACAGTTTTTGGTTGTAATCATCTGTCTGGCGACTCCATTGGAGGAAGACCATCCTTTGGTGACTCCACATTGAAGTTATAGCTCAGTTTATGAGGCATGCTCAAAGAAATTTTTAGAAACCATCAGCTGAACCAATGCCTAATCCTGAGAAGATCATTCAGCAGAAGAAAGAATCGCAGTAAGGAGCATCAGGGTCAGGTAAGCCTTAAAAATTCCATGTATCTCTGTTAGTGATTGTCACCTTCAGATATTCATGCAGCTCCTTGTTATTCATCTCCCTTTTGGACCTCAGTTCACAGAAAGAAGCACCATGCTATCCATCATATTCCTCTGTCTCCATTATCCTTTTCATTGATTCATTTCAATCAATCCACCAGTATCCTTTTTGTATACCTCAGTCATGGCAGGCCAGCAAGCTCTTACAAAGATAGAAAGAATAGTTGCTGCTAGGTATGGACCCTTAGTCTTGCCTACCCCTCTAAATGCCATGCCTGCACGGGATTATCAAGAATTTATGCCAAAGTTTACTGGTGCAAAAGAAATATCAGTTGAAGAGCACCTTGAGTCCTTTTATAGCTATGCTGATAACTTGGATATCAATGAGGAGGATGCGTGGATGAGGGTTTTCGTTCAAAGCCTAGATGGGGAGGCTAGAAAATGGTTCAGAAATTTACCCCCTAGGTATGTTGCAAACATTGATGTTTTAGATGATGTATTTTTAAAGCACTGGGGAAATAACAAAGATCTTCTCTTTTATCATGATGAATTTAGGAACCTACAGAGAGAAGATGGTGAGCTACTATCCGATTTCAACAAAAGATTTAATCATATGTATAGCAGAATGCCAGCTGAAATAAAACCCACCCCTACTTCTACCATGATTACTTATTCTAATGCCTTCGATTCTCAGTTCTGCCTGCTGTTAAGAGAAAGAAGATGCACTTCTTTGGCTGATATGCAAGTTGCAGCCTTTGAAGTAGAAGCAAATATCATTGCTGCAGAGAGTCTCGAAGATGATGATGAAAACAAAGGACAGGGAGAAGAATCCTCATCATCCTATGATCCTAAAATAGATGAATTAGCTAGGATGATTGAGTTTTTGACCTCTGAAGTTTCCAAACTAGAAGCTGAGCAGCATTTTGAGGAGGCAGGAGCTCATTTTTTTATTTCTTTCCCAGCTCCAAATTTATACACAGGAGAAAATGAGCATGTGCAGATTTTGCAGAGAAACAAAGATACAAACAAAGATCAAAGGGTGAAGACCCTTTGCCAAAATATAGTCATGGAGGAAGAGCATCCTGATGAAGAGGAGGAGGTCCATGTTTTGGAAGATGCTCCTTTCCTAACTAGAGCTGCATATGAAGAAGCATTATCAAGGGGCATTGCTTGTCAGTTTGTTGTGCCTGCAGAACAACAAGCTTATCAGCAGCAGAAATTAGCAGAAGGCACCTTCATCCTCCAAGAATTTGTGCCCGTAGCCAGCTCATCTTCACATGGCTATGCAAATATGCAAATTATCTAGCATGCTATCATCCCCAGTCCAGTGATCAAAGAGGGAGAAGAAAGCTCCCCATCATCTTTTTTCCCTCTGTCTACTCCAAAAACAATCCCTCTCAGTTGCCCCTTAAACACTAAGGCAGGAAATAGTTCAATGATCAATGCTGAAGCTGATCATCTCAGTCTTGATATTATGAAACCTGCTCAGATGGCCTCCACACAGACTAAAGAGGCAGCTTATTAGAT
This sequence comes from Pinus tabuliformis, assembly GCA_031772625.1. Classification (NCBI taxonomy): domain Eukaryota; kingdom Viridiplantae; phylum Streptophyta; class Pinopsida; order Pinales; family Pinaceae; genus Pinus; species Pinus tabuliformis. The sequence goes on from CM062818.1 coordinate 177,258,206, forward strand.
AATAGAGGAAGAAGGTGTACAGTTGTGGGATTCCTCCTTGGATGAGGATCGTTCAAAGAAAAATTCAGGAGCAGATGTTGTTTCTGTGTCCCCTGCAACAAGAAAATAATGGTTCATCATTCATATTGGTTGTGCGGACCACAGATGACATAGACATGTACACAGCCATGATTATCCAGCAGGTGTACAAAGGCTCCTATAAACAACATCCAAGGAGGAAAATACACAGAAGGGAAATGAAATTTGATCCATATCTGCCTGTCAAGCTCAAATGTCCTAAACTGTTCGAGGTAGAGGATCAAATAAATCCTGTCTTGCTGATCTATGATGAACCAGAGGACAAGAAGCAATTTTGATGGCCCAGCAGATGGGCAATTTTGAAGTTTTGAGTTTTCAGGCTTTAATGATTGTAAATAGTTTCTTGTTCAGTTTTTATTGTATACCTAGTTTGACTCAATGCCCAATGGATACCAGGCAATGTTTCTAAGATGAGTTTTCTACGAAGGCATTGGTCTGCAGGTTCGTGAGACCTCACAGGTAGGATCTCATCCCCAGAAGGAGCCAATGTTAGCTCTGCTGCTTTCTTCAGTTCTTAAAGGTTAAATGCTGGTTTGGTGGCTGCTTTGTGCCGAGAAAGCAGCGCGCAGCAGTCTTTTCACCTTCCTCTCATCTGGTTTCCTTACACTCTCTTAACTTCTTGTTGCTTCTATTCTCCTCTAAAATCCTTCCTAAACCTATATCCCTGTCACTCTCGCTTATTCTCTTGTATTCCATTTCCACTGTTTTCTTTCGTTTTTCTCTGAAAAAACCCGAAATCCATCGGAACCCCGTTTCAGTTTAGCCCCGGGCACTTATAGTATTGAACCCATATAACCCAACCATATGACCCATGCCATTATTAACCCTCTGTCGCTATGCAACCACATCCGTTGATCACTGCGATCCAATGGTCTATGCACCTTTTTCCGCACAATAAACAGTGTGCATCTTCCCCTCCATCTGACCGTCCATCGCCAAATCAATGGTAGTCACTTCCCCCGATCGCGTGACCTGCGCACACGATAACCTGTACGAATACCGCCGACGCCGATAAGCGGTGTGGGGAAAACAGCCCGCCAATAAAACCGCCATTCTCCCACCGATTAACTATCATGCATCTTTCGCGTGCGATGACCATCGGATCTGCCCGATGGTGATCCGACGGCCCATATTCAATCGTCTACGTGTCTTCCCGATAATCTCTATCAATTGATCACAGTCGTTGATCAATCCGATCTAACGGTTCCCACGTTCTCCACCCGCTTCTAAACCTCGTGCACTTTCCTTTTAATCTGGTCGTCCGTCGTTAGATCCAACGGCAGTCACACCGTCTCCCACCACAACCTGCCCACCCGTTAACCCATGGGGGCAGTGGTTTTGGGCTGCCACGTGGTGCATTTTCACTGGATCGCGCCCATGTGTACGTAAACCACCTTTCCCGAAAAGCGGTGCAGGGAAACCGTTTACCACCCTTCCGGTACGGTTCCCCGCTCGCTAACTTGTGCGCACCTTCCACTCCTGTCAGCCGTTGGATCTGCCACCCGCGATCCAACGGCCCTCATTTAACTGATTATGTTTACTCCCGATAGCTTCTCCCGTGCGATCTCCACCGTTGGTTTATGCGATCCGACGGCTCGCGTTCCGTTCACCGGTTCTCCCGATAGCCCCTGCGATGCATTCTCTATCGTCGATCCACGCGATCTAACGATTGATCTTGCTCCTTTTGCCCATGCGTCCGCCATTTTGTAGTTTCTTTGTTAATCTATTTTGTGCTTCCGAAGGAAAAAGGAGACCGCAATTCAGAACCCTATGCAATAAAGCTCCAACTACTTGCATTTAAAGAAGAGCATGGCCGAAGGACAAACAGGGCAACCTCGAGCAGTTCAACCATTTATTAGTGATGGAGCTCCTATCAGTCAGTACTCCATCTGCCCGAGAAGGACATCAGACAATCTAAACATGCCGATTTGTCCATTAAAGCTCTGAGAATTGCAGCAGAGGCCCATTTCATATTGTAAATATGGTTGGTGGTAATTTATTGACACCTCCACGCATAGCCTAGCAGAGCAACTTTGTAAACAGATTCTATATATATCCAGAGACACAATGTAATCAGGTTGATGAGTGTTGGATGAATGTAATTCTGGTGTAAAATTCAACTTCTGGAGACTGTAACTATTATGAGACCTGCAGCTTCCGGTCTTCATTTCCAACTAATACAAGCTTCTTTTGATGTTGATTGCTCACTTTCCACTTCTTCTTCTTTGTTCCAGACTGTGCCTGTTTTGCATTATTTCATGTGCTATTAATTTTTAGCATTAGAGGGGCTGTCATCCCACCTCTGTGTTAGGATTTAGCATGCATCATTGAATTTGTTTGCAGGTTTTTGTTGTTTTAATGCCAAAGAGTTGTCATCTTGTCTTTGTATTAGAAAACAGATTTACAAACCTTTAAATTGGTTGCAGCTGGCCATCACAGGGTCCTGTGCATCTGTTGGTGTGATCAGTGTTCTCCATCATCACATTGTCTCTAAAACTGTGAGTAATTGGTGGTTAAAAGCCTTGTAGTCTGGGGGTGTTCACCCATGCTGGGGTTAAGCATAGTAGGAGTGGGTATCTGGCTTGAATACGCAACATTTGTTTCATTCATCCACCAATTTATCCAAATTTTCATTGAGTTTGTAATGTTCCCGAGCATCTCTGATATACAACCTAGGAGAGTTTCTTGGGGTGATAACAGGCCCAACTGCCCAAGACTTAGTTTCACCTTGACAAATAACTCAAATCAAATTACAAGTAACAAATGTAGAACTCAGTGGATAACTTACTTCATTAAAATATATGAGAGAAATAATTACAGCATAATGAAGTTCTTAGCTTTCCTCAAATTCAAAAAAATTTCATCTCCCACCTCTCATCTCTTATCTCTTCTCCTACATCCTATCTAATAATTTCCCATCTCCTATCTCCTAATTATCCCCCAATTATCCCCCTCTCTTTGATCTTTGTTTTCATTTAAATACATAGAGGGCAAAGGTAAGTTACAACAAAGTTGATTATAAAATGATTTCCATTAAAATTTTGGATTGATTACATAGTATCAATAAACAAGATCAGACTTGAAAGATATTCCCATCATGATTTATTTGGAACAAATCAAATCTAGTATTGCGATTGGGATAATTTGGAAAATGACGACAACAACAAATTTGACAAAATCACCTTCAAATAACCTTGTTTTCCTCTCAATACAAGCCAAATTTTGGAAAACGGCTTATCCCAAAACTGATTTGGTTTGTTCTGCACAAAACCCATGTCTCAAATTTTCAAGATTCATCTTGATTTTCCCAAAATGCCCAACGTAAAACTATCGCTTCTTATCCCAGCGAATTTCTAAGTTGGAATATTTGATTATGAGATGGAAATCAAATTTGCAATAGGGAAAAGATCTTGGAGGCTAAAATCATGAGTGATGTTATAACAAATTCATTAATAAACCATCATTGGAAAAATAATGAATAATAATTTTCAATATATTAAAAATAAAGGAGAAAAAATAGTATTTATCCATAAGAACATAAATAATTATAAAATGGAATTATATGATATATTATGATAAATGATGTTGTTAGAGTCCTATAGTGACAGGATTCATAATTTTGAATTAGCTAAATTTGAGCCTTGTAATATTGTACATACCTTTGCTTTCTACAAATGTTCCATATTAAAAATTTAAAAAATGTGAAGATGGTATGTCCTAAAAGAAATATCGAAGGACAAAAAGAATAAGAAAAGATCAAAAAAATGAAAATATATGAACCCCAAAAACAAAAACAGATCATGAAAGTGTGCAAGTCTAAATTCCACTACTATTTTATTGCTTTACTTTCTTAAATAATGGTTGTGTGTAGCTTGTCATACATGCCACAACCCATGGTAGTCAAACTGTTCAATCTTGACTATTTCATGCTTTGAATTTTATGTTTATAGTTAGAGAATAAAATCTAATCAAACAGTTTAATCTTGGCAGATCATTAGATAGGTAGAGAAAATAAAAGGAGCTCATCAGTTTAATCTAAGCCCTTGGATGATATAAGGTTAGAATTAGATAGTTTACTTTTCAAAATAAAAATGAATGATAAGGGTCTACTAGTCTAAATGCACCCAAATAAATGAAGAAAAAATGGTAGGGTAAGTAATGGGTAAGTAGAAGAAAGGTTGCTGAAGTATAAAGTTGATTGGATAAAAGCACATTTATCATGTGTGATTATATGTTTCAATGTGCATGAGAATTTAAGAAGGCAAAAAAAATGGTTTACAAGTTCATTTAATTAACTCCCCTTCATTCTTTTCACCCCTTTACTTACTAATTTCCCCATCCACAAGTAAGTTCTAGTACTTAAAATCCTTCAAGTCATAAAGGCTCAGAGCATTTCTCTGACTTTTGGTGGGACCGGACCCTCGACTTAATGACTTATGGACATCAAGTGTTAGAATTCCCTTCATAAAATTCATTTCCCTTCATTACCCTAATAAAACCCCTTTTCCTAAGGTTAAACTTCATTTGCCTATGAAAGGTAAACAACCTCATGTTGAAATCCATTTCTTTCAAAATACCCATAAAAATATTTTATTCTACATATAAAGTGTATGTAAATAAAGTGCGCAAATATTACATTTATGCTTAAAGGTATGTTCACTCCACTCATTTCATATTAATTTCTTAACATAATACTATAATTCCCAATATACCTTTTCCCGTATATAATTAAATCCCCTATATAAATACCCCAACCCTTAGTTTTAATATAAACTATACTTTGTCCCATATTCCCAACAAAACCCACTTCATACACCACTGTGCGGTAAAGCTAAACTAATCCCAACACTAAGCCCCGCCTGATCATTTAATCCCATGATTAAATCCTAATTAATCCCAAACCGCCAAGGATTAAAGACCTGGCCCCCCCTAAACGTATGCTCATATCATCCACACACATCCCTCTCTCGACTACTATCTGATCATCAGTGCCCACATCCGATGGTCCACAGCCATATCGGGTTTACCTGATGTCCAACCGTTACTCACCCGATAAAGTGGTTTTGCCCGGCCCCATCTCTGCTACATGTCAACCGCTAGCATAGATCGGGCGACCCTTCCTAAATGTCGCCTCCTCCATGAAAGTGGTGTGATGACTTGGGAAACCACCTCCCCGCCAATAAGTGACTGTTGCTCAATAAAAGGGATGAGAAGCCCTGTTTCGCCTTTTTTCGCTCATTTTTTGTTATGGAATTAGCTCACAAAAAGATAGAAAAGAGAGATAAACGCCTTAGAATTTAGCCTCTTCGAGGGGGAAACCTCCTTTACATTACATAAGTGAAAAATTCTTGGATGATACAAATGAAAATACCTCCTTTCTATATATAGGAGTCCAAGGGGTCATAATATAATCAGAGCCGACATAACAATAATAATGTAAGGGCACAATAATAACAATAGTGGGCTTCTATGGGGCACAATAGTAACAATATGGGGACTACATGGGTACAGAAATATAATAAGGGGGTTGTACTAATAACAATAAGGGGTTACACTAGTAGTATAGGGGCCTAACATGCCCCTCTCCTTCAAAAAGTGTTGTCCTCAACGCTTGAGTAGTTCTTGATGCTTCTGTATAAAATTCTTGTCCTCGCATGTGGAATCTTCAATGGGTAATTTCTTCCACTTTATGAGATACTATGAAATTGATCGATTTGTAGCTGTCAAGTTCTTGTTTCTGTGACTGCTCTAGGTTCCAGTATGATTTTTCCTTCCTCTTCAAGTTCTCGTAATATTGTTTGAATTGGGATCTTCTGCAACTTTTGAATGAATTCCCACTCCTTTGGGCATATGGATATATGTAAGGCCTGATGTTTGGAGGAACACTTCGTGGAATCAAATGAATAACATGATCATGATCACGAATAGGTGGGAGGCCTTTGGGATTCTCAAATACCTTGGAATGATTGTCCAAAACATTTTGGAGATCTGGAGAAATACATGATTTCAATGTGGGATCCTCTAGTGAACATAATTGTGAAATTACACCTCGTTGTTCTTTATTTAGAAGCTTTGTCATGCTGATAGAGTTTATTATATTTCCAAGTTTTCCTTCGATACCCCTCAATTCAACTTCCTTTCCTGCCCAAAAAAAAATCAAGAAAAGTTCTTGAAAATTAAAAGCTATCGTACCCAAAGATACCAAATGTTATGGAACCAGCTCACAAAAAGATAGAAAAGAGAGATAAACGCCTTAGAATTTAGCCTCTACGAGGGGGAAACCTCCTTTACATTACATAAATGAACAATTCTTGGATGATACAAATGAAAAGACCTCCTTTCTATATACAGGAGTCTAAGGGTTCATAATATAATCAGAGTCAACATAACAATAATAATGTAAGGGCACAATAATAACAATAGTGGGCTTCTATGGGCACAATAATAACAATATGGGGACTACATGGGCACAACAATATAATAAGGGGGTTGTACTAATAACAATAAAGGGTTACACTAGTAGTAGAGGGACCTAAAATTTTCTTTGTGAACCTCTGTGAACCATTATGACACCTACAAACACTGAATTTGCCCATTGTACTCCAATTTCACTCCCGAAGAAGAAACCATGACTACCCTTATTGTTTTGCAGACTCCTCAGAAGGAGGAAAAGAATCCCAAGAGGGACAAGGAGGGAGCCTCCAGTTCAGGTATGGACACTTCAAATATGTAGTATGAAGCTAGCCAGAGCAAAAGGCCAAGGCTCAATCTTGTTTCAGAACAGGAAGACACAGAAGGCTTAACAGAAATAACTAATACTGAGTTAGACATGAGCAAGGGCACAACTCCATCTAGAGAAACATAGGAGCCATCTATATCACAAACTCACATGTTAGAAAGGCAGCTCAGTGGATAAGTCTCCTCATTTAGTAGGCCTGTTGATAAAGATAAGGACATTAAGGACAGGTTCAAAGAAATCAAGATGAGAAATGAGAAACTGAAGGCACAGTCTTATGCATAGTATCTCAAGCTTACACCTACCAATCAAACCAGGTTTATATTAGCTTTTGACATCAAGGAAGGAAAAATGCAATTATCCTTCATAAAGCCAACTGTATAACAACCAAGGACATCATTAGATTTCAAGAAGATCGATTTTGAGGTATTGGCAAGGGAGTTTCATCCCATTGACCAAATTGAATTTCACAAACAGGCTGGAGAAATGATCTACTCCACCTGTTAACACCCAGGTTGTTCCCTATGACTCCCAAGGGAATACGGCCGGGGTAACCACTAACCAATCTTTGGATCACAGTTTCTGGCCAAACTGTAATCAGAGAGGGCTCTCTCTTTATGATTTGTCTCTGTTATGATGGTGTTTTAGGCTAGCTATTATGCTCAGGTTTTGGTTTATGTTTTGGTTGAAGGATTTCTTTCAGGGCTTAAGATGTAGTGTTTAGAGAGTAGTATATCATTGGGCAATGGAGTCTGGAGTTGTGAAATGCTTTGAAATGCAGGATTGGTGGTGTTCAAACTGCAGGGCCAATTGTGTATCTCAGACAAACAAATTTAACTTGAATGGTGAGGCATGCCAGCCATCAGAGAGCAATTAAGAATTCTCTATTAAGCTGGTGAGGTGAAAGTGAAACACGTTGCACAGGAGAAAACTTGAATTCCTGAGACAAAGGTCACTGTGAAAGGTGTATTCTGAAAGTGCAGCAATTAAGAATTACACTTATCAAGATTACAGCTGAAGAAAACATTCATTAACAACACAGATTGAACTCAGGGTATTTCTTGAATAAATCCTGAAAGTTATTCTTTTTCCTTGTTGCTAAATATTCAAAAATTAGAAACATATATGGATTTTAACAAATCAAAGATACATAACAGAGAGAGTTACAGAGACTTATTGTATTGTGTAATACACAGGAATCCAGCAGTTTTCAACAGACACCAGAACGCATTCAACACTTCAGAAATCCGAGAAATTCCATCACTTTCTTTATTAAACTTCTGAAAGGATTACAGCATAAGAACTTCTTCAGGAGAAATCAACAACAACCCTTTCAAACTCATGCGAAGGGGACTTTATAGGAATGTTTATACAAAATATCTCAGGCATTGAGTCATCTGAGAGAGAAATATCTTCATTACTTCGTACAGAAAGTAGAAAAGAAGTTATTACAGCTTTGAATGCAACATAGCTGCTCTTTAAGTCTGTCAGAGGATAATTTGACCTTTGGAGGTCATTGAGTCGGTTGAACCGCTTTGCTTTAATGCTGGAAAATGTGTCTTTACTTTTTGCTACGGTGTATCTTCTCGGCTCTGCCAGCTGTGGTTTCCTACTTTTGCTCTGTTGGCCGAGATTTTTGCTGAGTTGGCTCAGCCTTAATCTTTAATGCATGCTGATTTTGTTAAACTGTGCTTTGCATATCAATTCATATTTTCAAAAACAAAATTTGGTGAATGGCTCACTGTCTATAAAATTTTCTGTATTGCATCTGTCCACCAGTCTGGTGTAGGGAGTTGATGCCTGAGAATTGCATCCATAGTCTCCTCTGCCTCTGTATACTTGTAAAAATTGGGAGCCACATCAAACAGGTGATTGATCTCATTCATTATAAAAAATAGACTTTCTACCTTGTTGTAGATAGTCTGTCCTGTAGCTGGCCCTGTTTCTTCTGAGCTGCTGGGCTTCGCATTGATTTCGCTTGTGGCAAATGCATTCACTCTTTTGGCATACTGCTCATGAATGAGCAGTCTCCCTGCGCTGTTCAGTAAGCTAGGGAGTCCTCTGTTTTGCAGCACCAGGAATTTATCCATAAACCGTTTTACCTCGGTCTGCATGTCCTGGGTTCTTCTCTCCAATGTCTGCACCAAATTTCTCAATGTGAGAACCCTTTTGATCAACTGAATGGTCTCAGTTCTATTGGAAATTCCCATGTTTGCCAGCTGAGTACTTGTTCTATTATTTAGCACATTGATCATCCTGGTGGCAACTTCAGGCATGTTGCCTAGAGCAGCCCTTGACTTGTGAATTTCAGCTTGTGCTTTTGGGATGAGCTCTAGCTGCTCATGGATTGTCTCTATATACTGCCACTGGTCAGTAATAGACTAGCCAATGTTGGCCCATAGCATTGCCTTAAGCCCAGCTATAACTTTATCTAATTTGAGCTCATTTTCTAGCTCTTTTATCCTGTCTTTGAGGGCTTTCACCTCCCTGCCCTTCTCTGCCACAGCTTGCTTGGATTTATCATATCTGTCATTCACCTTGGCCAATTTATCCCTGGTCTCATTCAGCTCTGCCATTTGAGCTTCCAGGGCTTGAATCTCATTTTTTAGCTTTTGCATGTCCAAGCTAGGGGCCTGCTCTGTTGGTGGAGGTGGTGAAGTAGATGGTGCAGCTTGATCAGTCTGTTGAGGGGGAGGAACAGTGGTTGGGGCAGCTTCCTCAAGGTTTATAATTTGAGGAGGAGGCTGAGAGGTCTGCCCTTCTTCTCTCTATTTCAGAGATGCTTGTAATGCTGCCTGTGCAGCCTCTGATTCTCCCAGCTGTTCTTGTGTTTGGAGGAGCTGCTTGTAGAGAGATATGAGCAGATCTGTGGCATCTTTATCATGCCTTTGTTGGGCCACTTCATCTGTCTGAGGGTGAATTGTGGCTGGGAGCTTGATCTTTCTCCTTAGAGCTGCCATATCTGCATCCCTCAGCTTCAATATCTCTTGTATGCCCTTGATATCTTTGGGATCATGCCCAATCTCTATGATGATATCTTCTAGGGCCCTGATCCTGTTGTCCTTTGCTTGAGAGGAGGCCCTCTCCAACTCAAGCTGAGAAGCTGTATTATTTAGGCTATTCGCTAGCCTGTAGTTGTCCAAGGTCTTGTCTGCCAATGAAGCATAGACCATCTCACCTGTTTGTTTGTGTAGTCCAATCTTATCCATTGGGTGGATGTCCTTGGCCATGATTTCAAGATTAGTCCTCAAGTAATCTGAAGAGGACTGTAGCTGCAGAGTGGTTGGCGTAAAGTGGCTCAAGATCATCTTGCCTTCACTTACATCAAAGGCAGACATTAGACGCTGCTGGTTGGAGGGAGCCATTTTCAATAAATGGTTGTACAGTTGTATCTTAATGGGGTCACTTCTCCTCTTTATGTCTATGAACTGCTGCTTAATGCTCAGTTCACCCTCTCTCTGCTGGCTGGAGGAGCTGACTTCACCTCCCATTGTTCTCTCTTGTTCCTGCTGGAAGGAACTTGCAGATGCCTCCATACTGGGCATGCCCATACCCAAAGATTGCCCTATAAGCATCTCTTCCTCAGAAAATGGATTTATTCTCTGTCTCTTCTCCCCATGGCTTGCTGATGTGGTCAAGGGAGTCTCTCTATCCCTTTTTCTGCTCACATCCTCCCTTTGTGGAGTTTGGAGGACTGAGGTTTCATTGGCAGCTTCTTGCCTAGGAGGCACTCTGCTTTGAGCCTGCTAGTCGCTGAGATTTTGGGCCTCAACTGCCCCTTCTTGCTGTGTGGGCTGCTCCTTTTCCTGTTGCCCTTCTCTTTGCTGTGTACCCTATTGCTGTTGTTGTTCTGCCTGCTGCTGTTGTTGTACCTCCTCCTGAGGTGGCTGTTCTGATTCCATTTCTTTCTCCTTCCCTTTGGCAGAGGCTTGCTCAGTAGCTCCGGCCACTTGCTGATTGGCTGTGGAGGAAGATGCAGCTGTTCCCCCTTGGATGTTTGGAAGAGTGAATACCTGTGCAGAAAGCTCCAAGTCAGCCATCTTTAGAATATTTCTACGTGCTCTTTCATTCAGCTCTTCTTGTGTAATAGCTTCTTCTAGGGTTCCTCTCCTCCATTTAATTTGGTTTGCATGTTGTTCAATGTGAGGAATCTTGAGATGATCATAGCGAGATAGCTTATATTTAAGCCTCCTCAAAGAGATGAAGTGGTTGGGGTCATAAGGCTTCCAGAGGAAACTGGTCTTCAAACCAAGGCCTTGTAACATTCTATCTGCCTCTATCCAGCCTTCCTCCCTTATGTTATAGACCAGGTGGCCAAGTTGGTTCCTGACTTTTAACTGTGCCTTCTTGCCCTTTCCTGAGAAGTGAAGCACATCAACATTGCCAAACTGCCTGAAGTATTCTAGGGCAAAGAGCCTCATGGGCACATATCTGGGCAGTCTGTATGGGGGTAACTCACAGCCATAAATTCTAATGACTGTGTGATGCTGGTAAAAATACCAATCCCTGATGTTGTATGCTTTTGACAAGTGAAGGAGTCTTTGCATCTCATCGGTCAATCTTGGAGGAGGTGAGCCCAGCAGCAAAGTCATGGCTGGATGGATGAAGAGATCTATGAACTCACAGTAGGTGTATGGAGAATAGAAACTGCAGTGGAAAGCAGAGGTCCAATACACTATTGATCTGAGGTTGCCCTGTGCATCCTCTCTTTTCATAGGAAAAGAGAATTTCTCATGTTGATAGTATAAGATTAAGTGGAAAATGTAGGAGGTGTATTTGAACACCCTTTCCCTTGACAGGTTCAGCAACTGCTCATGCATTTTCTCTAAAATGTAAGTGGCATAGTCATAGCAGACTGGATTTTTGCCAGGAGAGAACATGAGCATCAACAGCAGCACAGTTTCATCTATATACTCAATTGAGTCATACCCCAGAATGGGACTGATCATATCTACAAGGTCCCTGCCCAATTGGTTGAGATAGACATGACAAATGGGAGGGTATATCACAGTATCAGAATTAACAAACAGCTGGTTGAGTTTGGTAATTTGGGCATCTGTCATTCGGGCTCCCTGCCTTATCAAATCCACCAGGGATAGAGGAACCAATTTCTTGTTTGTCTTGAATTGCAACATCTCTTTGATGGCCTCAGGGGTAATGTAGAACAGAACTGTGCCTGAAGGGTCAAGCACAGCCCTCTGGGTGGCATCATACTTATCAGCACATAAGTGAATCAGGTCAGGAAATTGATTCACCTGAGGGAGCTTGAAAATTGGGAGGAAGGAATCCCAAATGCCCAAGATGTTGTTCCAGTCTCATGCTTGATTTTTAATTCATTTAACAGATGAATATGGAACTTGCTCTGGCTTAGCATTTCTTCTGAGATTTTACAATCTAAGTCTGCTAATGCCTGCCACTCCATTTTTCTGTGGGGAGCATTCAAAGGGGCAACATTAAGGGCTATGGGAGCCACTGGTGGGTCCATGATTTCTTGCAGGATTTATTGACGGAGATGCTATGCAGAGCAACCCAAAAAGTTTTCTTTGAGGAAGGAATGTGAATTGTATGGCCCAGAGCGAGTGGGAGAGTTGCAGAAATTGAAATACTGCTTGAAGTGTAAATGAGACCAATGAGAGGTCTAAGTCTGTCTTTTTCAGCAGGTGAATACAGTTTGAGTGAATACTTTCACGTTTGCGTGAACAGAGTACCGTTTTCAGTGAAAATGCGGGTAAAAAAGGCTCGGCTATTGTTTTTTGAGCTCACAGTGGTAAATGGGGGCTAGGCACCAGAATTTCACCGGTGAATTTTGAGAGTTTTATGTCGCTTAAGCTCTTTCGATGGAATTCACAGGCAGAGTACACACATAAAGGATTTTAATGGAGAATACCTAGTAAAGAGCGAGCAGTGGTCACGGATGACTGTGGAAATGGCGCGCTGGACGTCTCCGAGTTGGTTTCAGCAAAGGTGCACGATTGGACGTGGAAATTGCATGCAGGAGCAACAGTCGTTTTTTGTAGAAAAGTGCAAAAAACGTAAAATTTTGGCTATAATATTGATTTTTGGAAATTTGGCATGTTTTTACGATGACGTCAGCATGACGTCATAGGTGGGGTCAGGGTCGGATGACGTCAGCATGACGTCATCAGGTGACGTGGCGAGCTAGGATTGGTCCACAGGGATGATGCGGTGGCAGACACGTCGGCGAAATGGCGGACAAAGATGCTGACGCGACGGTAGGGTGGCAATGACGTGGGTCTGACGTTTGTCGGGCGGATTGTCCAAAACCATACGCGGTTAGCGGTTTCATATCGCACCGCTATAGGTACGGAGGCGGAATGTGTAAGGCGTACCTCCGATGCATTGTGGGGGAGGTGCGTGGCGGGCGCCTGACGTCACCTTCTGACAGATATCGGAAGGTATCTGTCGGACGTCGGGGCCCGTCCGATATGGATAAGGACCGTTGGATTTGGAGCGCTTGATCGGACGGCTATCGGGTTAATGAGATGATCGGTGGATATGACAAGGGGGCAGTATTATTTTATAATTATTTTCGGGATCAGCGCTAGGCGGAAAACATTAGGATAGGGTATTTCCAAATGTTTTTTCAATGTATTTCGGAAATGTACAACATGGGCGGAACTTTGGTTTAAGCGGCAAACGGTGGGTTATTGGGTTATTTCACCATTTCGAAAGGGTTTATGGGTAGGAGGGGGGGGTTTATAAGGTTTTTCAATGCACAAGAATGCGGCCCCGATACTTAGGATAGGCGAATAAAATGGGTGTTTGGGTTATTTTGCAAATGCAGCGGGTATAGGTAAAACAAGGTCATTTATGAGATCTTCTTAGGCAAATGAAGCTTTGTAGGGGCCAAATGAACTCAGAAGAGGGGGGGGGGTTAAATTTAGGTTCATCAAAGTGACCAGATGCCATTTGATCCCTGATAGAGAACTTATTGGCTATAATGCCAAGGGGAGGGATATTTATACCAAATTTGGGGTTTATACACCATGGTGTTAATACTAGTAGGGGAAAGGTAACATAGGGGATTTACATAGTAGAGTTAAAGTTAGTATGGGGGAAAATGAGAATGAAGGGGAAAACCACTAAGTTTATTTGAAACTTACTTAGTTTAGGGAGTAGATCAAAATGAAAAGAATTTTGGACAAGAAATGTGGCTTCTAAAAAGATTAAGAACCACCATGAAACCATAATTCTTCCATGAATCTCAACTGATGAGGGAATGTTAGTAAATGACATGAAAAGGGGAAAAGGGAGGTTAGACATGCTCCTTTGCTTGCTGCAATTTGATGAAGAAGAACCCCTTCTCAATTCATTGACTCTGCTTTGGTAAACAAAGTTAACACACCTGCAATGGTAAAGATAACCTTTCTACAACCCCAACTACTTACCCAGCTACTTTGCCTAGCATTTTTTATTTCTTCTTGGAGGGTGCACTTGGACTTGCAGACCCTTACCTGCCTTTTCTTTTCTTTGGCTTTTTTCTTTTGTTTTTCTATCTACTTCTACCCTTATTTCTTCCAAGGTCCCAGATTAAGCTGTTGGGAGCCTTTTCTTCTCTACCTGAACTACTTGTCTGCCAAGATTAAACAGTTTGGACAGAGTTCTTTCTCTATTCTACAACTGAAAATTTAAAACATGACATGGTCCAGATTAGATTGTTGGACCATCCATAAAAATTGGGATGCATTAAGCTATTTACACACCTTGTACTCCTTTGGAAATATGTGATCTTTGCATAATCAAAGCAGAGCATATTTGGAACTTCTATAGCCAATCATGAAATATGAAACCTATTGGTATAGGTAGCTAACAGTGGCTCCACATGGGGATGGTGTTTCATTTGAAAGACCAAGAACAGCAGGTCAGATTGCCTTGGCCCTTGACATGTTTTACCCAAAACTTGAAGTGTGCTGCTCTGAAATGCCAAAATTGTGCTTTTCCTTCTTAGTAGATCTCTGAATCTATGTGCCTTTTGCTGACAGTGAATAAACTTGGAAAACTGCATTTTTACAATCTAAACAAAAAACAATATATACATCTGCATATATACAAGGGAGCCTCAGGCTGTACTCATGGGTAATAGTCAAAATAATGCTTCAGCATCCTGCCATTCACAGGACCTTCATCCAAGTCAGTTTCATTAAGACTTTTTAGGAAGTAAGTGTTGTTACCTTGCAGTGCTTGGACAGCAAATGGTCCTCTCCATAAGGAATCAAATTTTCCATGTTTTCCTTTGTCTTCTCTTCTTGCATCCCACTTGAGGACTTTGTCTCCCACACTGAAATCTTCTGCCTTAGTTTTTCTATCAAAGGCCTTCTTTAGTTTTTCTTGTAGGACTTGAACTCTGCTGAAAACTTGGTCTCTAGTTTGCTGTAAACATATGATTTGATTGATTCTTCTTTGCATATCATTTGGTTCAGCTTGGCTTTCTTGAAGAAGTTTCATAACAGGCACTCCTAGTGATGAGGGAAATTTGGCCTCTAATCCATAAACCAACTCATATGGGCTGGTCCCAATTGATCTTTTGGTTGTTAGTCT
The DNA here is from genome assembly GCA_031772625.1 of Pinus tabuliformis. Classification (NCBI taxonomy): domain Eukaryota; kingdom Viridiplantae; phylum Streptophyta; class Pinopsida; order Pinales; family Pinaceae; genus Pinus; species Pinus tabuliformis. The sequence continues at coordinate 177,273,579 of CM062818.1, forward strand.
ATCTGCCCATAGGGCATTCACAAGCTTCTTATGCCAATTCTTTTTGTTCTCTTCTAGCACTTTCTTTATGATGTTTACCAGAGTTTTATTTGATGACTCAGCAAGGCCATTACCTTGGGGATAGTATGCAGTAGAATGGCCCAAGGTGATGTGAAATTTATGGCAGAAGTTCACCATTTTCTTGGATCTGAAAGCAGCAGCATTGTCTGTTATTATTTTGTCAGGACAGCCAAATCTAGCCAATATGTTGTTCTCCAAGAACTGAATAATTATTGAATCATTTGCTTGTTTGCATGGGACAGCTTCAATCCACTTGGTGAAGTAGTCTGTGGCTGTCAAGATCCATCTATGTTGGCCTGAGGATGAGGGGTGAATTTCCCCAATGAAATCCAATCCCCATTGTTGAAAAGGTCTCTCTGTTGCAATAGGCCTCAAGGGAAGGGGCAGCAACTGTCTCTTTCCATCAAACACTTGACATTTATGACATGAGGTGGTGAATTTCTTGATATCAGAGAACATGGTGGGCCAGTAGTACCCAGCCCTTAGTATTTTATCCACAGTGGACTTCCAATACAAGTGTCCACCACAGTCACCTGCATGAAATTCCTTCATGACATTGTCAGTTTCATTCTCAATTAGGCAGTTTAGCAATATTCCTTCATGGTTTTTCCACAGTAAATTCCCATCCATAAAACAAAATTTAGAAGCTTTCATTTTCAAGAACCTACACTTAGTTCTGGACAATCCTGGGGGAGCACACAGGTTTTGCAATACATAACATATATCAGAGTACCAAGGGGATTGTTCAAAGGCTACATTGATCTTTGGAGTCGCCAGCTCCGGTTCACTGTCCAGCTGGTTAATGTCTAAGGCTTGGAAATTTGCTTTTGTCATTAATTTGGCCAAGCCTTGCCCTTTTATTAATTTTGTAGGTTTTATCTCAATGTCAAATTCCAAGATGTTGGCAATCCACTTTCCTCTTCTGCCCTCTAAATTTTCTTGGGTGAGAATGTCCTTGACAATAGGACTTGGCACATATGCTATAACATGGGAATAAAGGATGTAAATCCTAAAGTCTTTAATGGCTTTGACCAAAGCATAAGCTTGTTTTTCCATGATTTGATATTTTAAAGGTGCATCTCTAAGAGCTTTGCTAAAGAAAGCAATTGGCTTTTCATTTCCTTGGTCATCTTTTTGCAATAAAACAGCAGCAATAGTATGCTGGGAGGCAAAAGAGAAAATGATGAATTCTCTGTCAAACTGAGGATTGGTCAACACTGGGGTTTGGGTAAGGGCCAATTTTATACCTTCAAAGGCTTGGTTGGCTTCAACAGTCCATTTGACTTTTGAATCTTTCTTTAGCATGTTATTTAATAATCTGATTAGTTCTGCTAAGTTTGGGATAAACCTTCTCAAGAAATTGATTTTTCCCAAGAATCCTTGCAACTCTTTGACATTTCTTGGGTGGGGCATTTGTAGGATAGCCTGTATCCTATCTGGGTCAATTCTAATGCCATCTTTAGAAATGATGTGGCCCAATAGCTTACCTTCCTCCAAACCAAACAGGGATTTCTTGGGATTCAGGGAAATTCCATATTTTCTGCATTTTAGGAAGATCTGTCTCAGATGTTTTATATGTTCTTGGTCTGATTTTGAGAAAGGTGTAAGCTCATCTAGGTAAATGACTAAAAATTCATGAATCTCCTTGGCAAAGGCAATATCCATGGCTCTTTGAAAAGTTTCCCCTGCATTTTTCAATCCAAAAGGCATCTTTACATATTTGAAGGTTCCCCATGGGGTTGTAAATGCAATTTTGTCTTGGTCATCAGGGTGCGCCAAGATTTGATTGAAGCCTGAAAATCCATCCAGTAATGAGATCCTTGAGGGCCCTACCACTCTTTGGAGAATGTGATCCATCTTGGGTAAGGGATAGTTGTCTTTGAGGGATACTTGGTTCAGATTTCTTAGGTCCACACACAGCCTAATTTCACCAGTATTCTTTCTTGTAGGGACTAAGTTGGAGATCCATTCAGAGAATCTGATTGGTGCTATGATGCCAGCCTTGAACATTTTCTGTACCTCTTGTTCCATTGCTGGGAGAAGCATAGGATTGATTCTCCTCAATTTTTGTTTAAAGGGCTTTTGATCAGGCTTGAGAGGGATTGTATGCTGGATAACAGAGGTGTCATAGGATTTTAGGTCCTCATAACTCCATGCAAAGACATCCTGGAACTCTTTAAAGAGGTCAATGTATTTAGGCTTTTGGTCAGGAGGTAAAGAAGCAGACAATTTAATTATTTTGGGTTTGTCAAGTGTACCTATGTTGCATTCTTCAATGGCTGCATTTAAGGGCTGCATTTTTGGTTTTCTGGGAATATCATTTGAGTCAAAGATGTCTTCTAGGGGAGTTAGGCCTGTTGGTAGAAAATTGTCTTTCAACTCTATGATTTCAGTTTCAGCATTGGCCACTTCCTCACAATTGTTTGATTGAATTTGCTGAATGTTGTCTATGTTGAAAATAGTTGGATTTAGTATTTGTTTTGCTGTTCTGGGTGATATTGGGTGAGTAATCTGTTGAAACTGTATTTGTGATGGACTTGCTCCATCAAGTATTTGTGATTGACTTGCTGTCTCAAGTATTTGTGATTGACTTGCTCCATCAAGTATTTGTGATTGACTTGCTGTCTCAGTGTCAATATTTAATCCTGCAAATTCTTGTTGCAGAGTTAAAAACTGGTTTATTTGCTTGTCATCCTCAAATACTTGCCAATCATTAACATTGTTTGGAATGGAGGGTCTGTGTTTTACCTCAGCTGTAAAACAGTGATGGGGCTCAAAAGGCAGCTTGCAGGTACTTGCAAAGGTGGCTAAACTATGAGCATGTAGATTGTGGGTTCTAGGAATCTTAGTAATTTGGAATTCAGAGAAAAAGTTTAGTATCTCAGCCACAGCTGACCTGTAAGTCCTTAGTCTTTTGTCATTGGTGACAAAATTTCCCTTCACTTGTTGGATAACTAAATCTGAATCACCCATGATTGAAACCCTGGCAGCTTGTAAGAACTTTACTAACTTGAGGCCTAGTAAAAGAGCTTCATATTCTGCCATGTTGTTAGTACATCTGAAATTCAATCTGTAGGCTCTGCCTTCTGCATGACTGTTTTCTTTGTTGTGTACCCACACTCCAGCTCCTGCCCCTAACTTGTTGACTGAGCCATCAAATTCAAGGAACCATAGAATATCCTGTTGGGAAGGAGATTTAATGATCTGTTCATGGGCTGGCAATGTGAGTAGAAGTTGTGGTTTTTCATCTAGCTTGTCTTCTAGGACAGTTTCATCCTTTGATTGGGTATGCTTGAGATTTAGAACAGCAGCAGTATCTAGTGTTTGATTGACTGTTGTCTCATAGGTGATAATTCTTTCATTTGAGTCTTCCTCTTGTATGAGTATCTTGGTGTCAACCTCACCTTTTGAGGGAGTTGTGGTGTCATTGAAGAGAATGTATGAGTCTATGTCTGAATGGATAGCATATATGGGAAAGTTTTGAGGCTTTTCTTCACTGCTGACCATGTATTTCATAAGTGTTTCTATGTACAGTCTTTTTGGTTGCCCAAAAACAGAGATGGTGGCATATGACATGTCTAATTGCAGGGAACCTTGGAGTTTAGCTCCCCATGATCTTGATAACAGCATCCCATACTTAGGTGGAATATCAGCAACTACCACATCCATTAGGATTGTCTTGTTTGGGTATTGGACCAGAGATACACATAAATCTTTTATGAGACCTAGACACTTGACTTGGCTGGAGTCAAAGGAAAACAGGTCCTTGTATGGTCTTGTTATGTCTAGATTCAATCTTTCCATGACTGCTTTTGGCATGAGATTGTGAGAGGCACCTGAGTCAAACATTGCATTATGTAATATTTTATCATGAATATGTAAACTGACATAGAAAGGTAATACCCCTGTGACTACTGTTTTTCCATCCACTTCTGGGCCAAACAGGAGTTCTGGGGTGTCATCCAACACATTGACATCATCTTTGTTGCTAGTGAGTTGGAGGGACTTCTTGATCTGTAGTTTATAGATGTCATGCTTGGCTAGTTCTGAAAGCGGGATTGCTACTTTCAGTTTGCCAATTTCAGTTTCTAAGTCAAAGGGTTTTTCAGATTGGATTTTGGGGTTATGGATAACAGTCCTTTCCTTGTTTATTAAATCTTCTTCGTGATTTTTATCTTGACTTTGGAACTTGCCTCTTTTACTCATCTCTTGGGGAGTAACATTCAAATTAGGCTGAGAGGGTGAAGTAGCCACAGGCTGCTGTTTTGAGGACAGTGGTTCAGTGATCTCTTCAATAATCACTTCTTCTACATGTGAATTTGTTTTGTCATTAGGCTCTGTGACTATGACTCTTTCAGGCTGCTGATTTTCCTTTATCTTTTCAGGCTGGTTAACATTCACAGTTCTGCTCCTCAGCTTATATTGTTTATGGACTTCATAAACAACAGTGTCATAGCCTTGTTTAAAGTCAAAGGATTCACCTGATTTAGTTTGGAACAGTTTGATTTCATCATCCTCGTGATCTTCTTGTGTTAAGAAAACTTGACTTTCACCATCTAGACCCATCAAGTTAATCTCAGGATCTTCATTGGGCTCTATTGATGTGGAAGTTTCTGCATAGTTTTCTTGGAAAGGGGGTCTTATGTCTTGGTCAGCACTGGTCTTGCCGACATTTGGGTTTTGAGTTCTCCTAAAATTTGGATTCCTAGGAGGGTTATTTTGTGGTGCTTCCCATGATGATTTTCTTTCAACCGATTCCACTCTATCACCCAATCTTTTCATTCCATTGAGTATTGCATCCAGTTTTTGATCAAAGGGAGAGGGTTCCTCTTTGAAAGCAGTCCTCTTTTCCAACCTTGCCCTGTTTCTTTTGCTAATTAGGTTGGCTTCCACTGTGACAGCAACCCTTTGGGCCTCTTCAAGGGATTGAGAGTCTCTTTCCTTCAACTGATAGGCCATGTCAGGGTCAAAACCATCAGGGAATTTGTACAAGGTTAAATCAGGAGGAGGTCTTAAATTTTGTGGAATTGAGTTATATACATTGTTAAATCTTGCACAATACTCCAAAACAGTCTCTTGGGGACCTCTTTTGATAGTGTCATATTCCCCAAGTATGTGCAGAGGATCTTTCTTCTTCTCCCATCTACTAGTAAAGGCTTGATACAGTTCATCAGGAGTTGTAATGGAGTTTGCATTCAGGGATCTAAACCAAGTTCTTACATCCCCAGTTAGGCTTTGAACAAACATCCTCATTCTGACACTGTCATCATCTATTTCATAGGTCTCAAAATGGTCTTGCATCCTCTTGGCATGTTGGGCAGCTGTCAGAGGGCCATTGGAGTCAAAATATGACATTTTGGTTTGGTAATCTTGGGGTAGAGCTGCAGCATTAGCTGGTATCTGCAAGGGTGCATATCTGTTAGCCATATTTACAGGATTTAGAGGATTAACAGGGGGAGTTGGGATAATAGGAACAGTGGGTACCACAGGGGTGACAAGCAGGGGTGAACCTGGAGTGTTGGTCGAGGGGATATGTGCAGTGGATGAAGATGTGAGAGGAGGACTTTGAGATGTGGATGGTGAACTAGGGGAACTAGGGGTAGACCGGAAAAGGACCTTGCATGGGGTAGAGATAAGGCTGGGATGATCTGAATCTGAAGTTAGATCAGCAGGCTGTTCCTGCCTTTGCTGCCTCCTAATGTTTCTAGGGATGGTATTTGGATTATCAACAATGATGGGTGGATTAGGGTCAGGATTTGCCCTAGTATGCCGTGGATTTTTCTTAGGAGCCAGTTTCTAACTATTTTTTAGGATTTTTACAGGAACTTTTTATGTCTGCAAGGACTGGATGAAGATTTTGGAATGGCTATATATATTTCAAAGCTAAGATGAAGATTCCCTAAAAAAGCTCCTCCCTAAAGCTGTCAATGTGATACAGAAACAGTTTAAAGGCCTCTTGACTGATTTCAGGCTTGATAGTAGCTATGGAAGATAGATAGTAAAAAAAATCTCAAGCACTCCCCAGTGGAGTCGCCAATTATGTTAACACCCAGGTTGTTCCCTATGACTCCCAAGGGAATACGGCCGGGGTAACCACTAACCAATCTTTGGATCACAGTTTCTAGCCAAACTGTAATCAGAGAGGGCTCTCTCTTTATGATTTGTCTCTGTTATGATGGTGTTTTAGGCTAGCTATTATGCTCAGGTTTTGGTTTATGTTTTGGTTGAAGGATTTCTTTCAGGGCTTAAGATGTAGTGTTTAGAGAGTAGTATATCATTGGGCAATGGAGTCTGGAGTTGTGAAATGCTTTGAAATGCAGGATTGGTGGTGTTCAAACTGCAGGGCCAATTGTGTATCTCAGACAAACAAATTTAACTTGAATGGTGAGGCATGCCAGCCATCAGAGAGCAATTAAGAATTCTCTATTAAGCTGGTGAGGTGAAAGTGAAACACGTTGCACAGGAGAAAACTTGAATTCCTAAGACAAAGGTCACTGTGAAAGGTGTATTCTGAAAGTGCAGCAATTAAGAATTACACTTATCAAGATTACAGCTGAAGAAAACATTCATTAACAACACAGATTGAACTCAGGGTATTTCTTGAATAAATCCTGAAAGTTATTCTTTTTCCTTGTTGCTAAATATTCAAAAATTAGAAACATATATGGATTTTAACAAATCAAAGATACATAACAGAGAGAGTTACAGAGACTTATTGTATTGTGTAATACACAGGAATCCAGCAGTTTTCAACAGACACCAGAACGCATTCAACACTTCAGAAATCCGAGAAATTCCATCAATTTCTTTATTAAACTTCTGAAAGGATTACAGCATAAGAACTTCTTCAGGAGAAATCAACAACAACCCTTTCAAACTCATGCGAAGGGGACTTTATAGGAATGTTTATACAAAATATCTCAGGCATTGAGTCATCTGAGAGAGAAATATCTTCATTACTTCGTACAGAAAGTAGAAAAGAAGTTATTACAGCTTTGAATGCAACATAGTTGCTCTTTAAGTCTGTCAGAGGATAATTTGACCTTTGGAGGTCATTGAGTCGGTTGAACCGCTTTGCTTTAATGCTGGAAAATGTGTCTTTACTTTTTGCTGCGCTGTATCTTCTCGGCTCTGCCAGCTGTGGTTTCCTACTTTTGCTCTGTTGGCCGAGATTTTTGCTGAGTTGGCTCAGCCTTAATCTTTAATGCATGCTGATTTTGTTAAACTGTGCTTTGCATATCAATTCATATTTTCAAAAACAAAATTTGGTGAATGGCTCACTGTCTATAAAATTTTCTGTATTGCATCTGTCCACCAGTCTGGTGTAGGGAGTTGATGCCTGAGAATTGCATCCATAGTCTCCTCTGCCTCTGTATACTTGTAAAAATTGGGAGCCACATCAAACAGGTGATTGATCTCATTCATTATAAAAAATAGACTTTCTACCTTGTTGTAGATAGTCTGTCCTGTAGCTGGCCCTGTTTCTTCTGAGCTGCTGGGCTTCGCATTGATTTCGCTTGTGGCAAATGCATTCACTCTTTTGGCATACTGCTCATGAATGAGCAGTCTCCCTGCGCTGTTCAGTAAGCTAGGGAGTCCTCTGTTTTGCAGCACCAGGAATTTATCCATAAACCTTTTTACCTCGGTCTGCATGTCCTGGGTTCTTCTCTCCAATGTCTGCACCAAATTTCTCAATGTGAGAACCCTTTTGATCAACTGAATGGTCTCAGTTCTATTGGCAATTCCCATGTTTGCTAGCTGAGTACTTGTTCTATTATTCAGCACATTGATCATCCTGGTGGCAACTTCAGGCATGTTGCCTAAAGCAGCCCTTGACTTGTGAATTTCAGCTTGTGCTTTTGGGATGAGCTCTAGCTGCTCATGGATTGTCTCTATATACTTCCACTGGTCAGTAATAGACTGGCCAATGTTGGCCCATAGCATTGCCTTAAGCCCAGCTATAACTTTATCTAATTTGAGCTCATTTTCTAGCTCTTTTATCCTGTCTTTGAGGGCTTTCACCTCCTTGCCCTTCTCTACCACAGCTTGCTTGGATTTATCATATCTGTCATTCACCTTGGCCAATTTATCCCTGGTCTCATTCAGCTCTGCCATTTGAGCTTCCAGGGCTTGAATCTCATTTTTTAGCTTTTGCATGTCCAAGCTAGGGGCCTGCTCTGTTGGTGGAGGTGCTGAAGTAGATGGTGCAGCTTGATCAGTCTGTTGAGGGGGAGGAACAGTGGTTGGGGCAGCTTCCTCAAGGTTTATAATTTGAGGAGGAGGCTGAGAGGTCTGCCCTTCTTCTCTCTGTTTCAGAGATGCTTGTAATGATGCCTGTGCAGCCTCTGATTCTCCCAGCTGTTCTTGTGTTTGGAGGAGCTGCTTGTAGAGAGATATGAGCAGATCTGTGGCATCTTTATCATGCCTTTGTTGGGCCACTTCATCTGTCTGAGGGTGAATTGTGGCTGGGAGCTTGATATTTCTCCTTAGAGCTGCCATATCTGCATCCCTCAGCTTCAATATCTCTTGTATGCCCTTGATATCTTTGGGATCATGCCCAATCTCTATGATGATATCTTCTAGGGCCCTGATCCTGTTGTCCTTTGCTTGAGAGGAGGCCCTCTCCAACTCAAGCTGAGAAGCTGTATTATTTAGGCTATTCGCTAGCCTGTAGTTGTCCAAGGTCTTGACTGCCAATGAAGCATAGACCATCTCACCTGTTTGTTTGTGTAGTCCAATCTTATCCATTGGGTGGATGTCCTTGGCCATGATTTCAAGATTAGTCCTCAAGTAATCTGAAGAGGACTGTGGCTGCAGAGTGGTTGGTGTGAAGTGGCTCATGATCATCTTGCCTTCACTTACATCAAAGGCAGACATTAGACGCTGCTGGTTGGAGGGAGCCATTTTCAATAAATGGTTGTACAGTTGTATCTTAATGGGGTCACTTCTCCTCTTTATGTCTATGAACTGCTGCTTAATGCTCAGTTCACCCTCTCTCTGCTGGCCGGAGGAGCTGACTTCCCCTCCCATTGTTCTCTCTTGTTCCTGTTGGAAGGAACTTGCAGATGCCTCCATACTGGGCATGCCCATACCCAAAGATTGCCCTATAGGCATCTCTTCCTCAGAAAATGGATTTATTCTCTGTCTCTTCTCCCCATGGCTTGCTGATGTGGTCAAGGGAGTCTCTCTATCCCTTTTTCTGCTCACATCCTCCCTTTGTGGAGTTTGGAGGACTGAGGTTTCATTGGCAGCTTCTTGCCTAGGAGGCACTCTGCTTTGAGCCTGCTGGTCGCTGAGATTTTGGGCCTCAACTGCCCCTTCTTGCTGTGTGGGCTGCTCCTTTTCCTGCTGCCCTTCTCTTTGCTGTGTACCCTGTTGCTTTTGTTGTTCTGCCTGCTGCTGTTGCTGTACCTCCTCCTGAGGTGGCTGTTCTGATTCCATTTCTTTCTCCTTCCCTTTGGCAAAGGCTTGCTCAGTAGCTCCGGCCACTTGCTGATTGGCTGTGGAGGAAGATGCAGCTGTTCCCCCTTGGATGTTTGGAAGAGTGAATACCTGTGCAGAAAGCTCCAAGTCAGCCATCTTTAGAAGATTTCTACGTGCTCTTTCATTCAGCTGTTCTTGTGTAATAGCTTCTTCTAGGGTTCCTCTCCTCCATTTAATTTGGTTTGCATGTTGTTCAATGTGAGGAATCTTGAGATGATCATAGCGAGATAGCTTATATTTAAGCCTCCTCAAAGAGATGAAGTGGTTGGGGTCATAAGGCTTCCAGAGGAAACTGGTCTTCAAACCAAGGCCTTGTAACATTCTATCTGCCTCTATCCAGCCTTCCTCCCTTATGTTATAGACCAGGTGGCCAAGTTGGTTCCTGACTTTTAACTGTGCCTTCTTGCCCTTTCCTGAGAAGTGAAGCACATCAACATTGCCAAACTGCCTGAAGTATTCTAGGGCAAAGAGCCTCATGGGCACATATCTGGGCAGTCTTTATGGGGGTAACTCACAGCCATAAATTCTAATGACTGTGTGATGCTGGTAAAAATACCAATCCCCGATGCTGTATGCTTTTGACAAGTGAAGGAGTCTTTGCACCTCATCGGTCAATCTTGGAGGAGGTGAGCCCAGCAGCAGAGTCATGGCTGGATGGATGAAGAGATCTATGAACTCACAGTAGGTGTATGGAGAATAGAAACTGCAGTGGAAAGCAGAGGTCCAATACACTATTGATCTGAGGTTGCCCTGTGCATCCTCTCTTTTCATAGGAAAAGAGAATTTCTCATGTTGATAGTATAAGATTAAGTGGAAAATGTAGGAGGTGTATTTGAACACCCTTTCCCTTGACAGGTTCAACAACTGCTCATGCATTTTCTCTGAAATGTAAGTGGCATAGTCATAGCAGACTGGATTTTTGCCAGGAGAGAACATGAGCATCAACAGCAGCACAGTTTCATCTATATACTCAATTGAGTCATACCCCAGAATGGGACTGATCATATCTACAAGGTCCCTGCCCAATTGGTTGAGATAGACATGACAAATGGGAGGGTATATCACAGTATCAGAATTAACAAACAGCTGGTTGAGTTTGGTAATTTGGGCATCTGTCATTCTGGCTCCCTGCCTTATCAAATCCACCAGGGATAGAGGAACCAATTTCTTGTTTGTCTTGAATTGCAACATCTCTTTGATGGCCTCAGGGGTAATGTAGAATAGAACTGTGCCTGAAGGGTCAAGCACAGCCCTCTGGGTGGCATCATACTTATCAGCACATAAGTGAATCAGGTCAGGAAATTGATTCACCTGAGGGAGCTTGAAAATTGGGAGGAAGGAATCCCAAATGCCCAAGATGTCTGTTCTAGTCTCATGCTTGATTTTTAATTCATTTAACAGATGAATATGGAACTTGCTCTGGCTTAGCATTTCTTCTGAGATTTTACAATCTAAGTCTGCTAATGCCTGCCACTCCAATTGTCTGTGGGGAGCATTCAAAGGGGCAACATTAAGGGCTATGGGAGCCACTGGTGGGTCCATGATTTCTTGCAGGATTTATTGACGGAGATGCTATGCAGAGCAACCCAAAAAATTTTCTTTGAGGAAGGAATGTGAATTGTATGGCCCAGAGCGAGTGGGAGAGTTGCAGCAATTGAAATACTGCTTGAAGTGTAAATGAGACCAATGAGAGGTCTAAGTCTGTCTTTTTCAGCAGGTGAATACAGTTTGAGTGAGTACTTTCACCTTTGCGTGAACAGACTACCGTTTTCAGTGAAAATGCGGGTAAACAAGGCTCGGCTATTGTTTTTCGAGCTCACAGTGGTAAATGGGGGCTAGGCACCAGAATTTCACCGGTGAATTTTGAGAGTTTTATGTCGCTTAAGCTCTTTCGATGGAATTCACAGTCAGAGTACGCACATGAAGGATTTTAATGGAGAATACCTGGTAAAGAGCGAGCAGTGGTCATGGATGACTGTGGAAATGGCGCGCTGGACGTCTCCGAGTTGGTTTGAGCAAAGGTGCACGGTTGGACGTGGAAATTGCATGCAGGAGCAACAGTCGTTTTTTGTAGAAAAGTGCAAAAAATGTGAAATTTTGGCTATAATATTGATTTTTGGAAATTTGGCGCGTTTTTATGATGACGTCAGCATGACGTCATAGGTGGGGTCAGGGTCGGATGACGTCAGCATGACGTCATCAGGTGACGTGGCGAGCTAGGATTGGTCCACAGGGATGATGTGGTGGCAGACACGTCGGCGAAATGGCGGACAAAGATGCTGATGCGACGGCAGGGTGGCAATGACGTGGGTCTGACGTTTGTCGGGCGGATTGTCCAAAACCATACGCGGTTAGCGGTTTCATATCGCACCGCTATAGGTACGGAGGCGGAATGTGTCAGGCGTACCTCCGATGCATTGTGGGGGAGGCGCGTGGCGGGCGCCTGACGTCACCTTCTGACAGATATCGGAAGGTATCTGTCGGACGTCGGGGCCCGTCCGATATGGATAAGGACCGTTGGATTTGGAGCGCTTGATCGGACGGCTATCGGGTTAATGAAATGATCGGTGGATATGACAAGGGGGCAGTATTATTTTATAATTATTTTCGGGATCAGCGCTAGGCGAAAAACATTAGGATAGGGTATTTCCAAATGTTTTTTCAATGTATTTCGGAAATGTACAACACGGGCAGAACTTTGGTTTAAGCGGAAAACGGTGGGTTATTGGGTTATTTCACCATTTCGAAAGGGTTTATGGGTAGGAGGGGGGGGTTTTATAAGGTTTTTCAATGCACAAGAATGCGGCCCCGATACTTAGGATAGGCGAATAAAATGGGTGTTTGGGTTATTTTGAAAATGCAGCGGGTATAGGTAAAACAAGGTCATTTATGAGATCTTCTTAGGCAAATGAAGCTTTGTAGGGGCCAAATGAACTTAGAAGAGGGGGGGGGGTTAAATTTAGGTTCATCAAAGTGACCAGATGCCATTTGATCCCTGATAGAGAACTTATTGGCTATAATGCCAAGGGGAGGGATATTTATACCAAATTTGGGGTTTATACACCATGGTGTTAATACTAGTAGGGGAAAGGTAACATAGGGGATTTACATAGTAGAGTTAAAGTTAGTATGGGGGAAAATGAGAATGAAGGGGAAAACCACTAAGTTTATTTGAAACTTACTTAGTTTAGGGAGTAGATCAAAATGAAAAGAATTTTGGACAAGAAATGTGGCTTCTAAAAAGATTAAGAACCACCATGAAACCATAATTCTTCCATGAATCTCAACTAATGAGGGAATGTTAGTAAATGACATGAAAAGGGGAAAAGGGAGGTTAGACATGCTCCTTTGCTTGCTGCAATTTGATGAAGAAGAACCCCTTCTCAATTCATTGACTCTGCTTTGGTAAACAAAGTTAACACACCTGCAATGGTAAAGATAACCTTTCTGCAACCCCAACTACTTACCCAGCTACTTTGCCTAGAATTTTTTATTTCTTCTTGGAGGGTGCACTTGGACTTGCAGACCCTTACCTGCCTTTTTTTTTCTTTGGCTTTTTTCTTTTGTTTTTCTATCTACTTCTACCCTTATTTCTTCCAAGGTCCCAGATTAAGCTGTTGGGAGCCTTTTCTTCTCTACCTGAACTACTTGTCTGCCAAGATTAAACAGTTTGGACAGAGTTCTTTCTCTATTCTACAACTGAAAAATTTAAAACATGACATGGTCCAGATTAGATTGTTGGACCATCCATAAAAATTGGGATGCATTAAGCTATTTACACACCTTGTACTCCTTTGGAAATATGTGATCTTTGCATAATCAAAGCAGAGCATATTTGGAACTTCTATAGCCAATCATGAAATATGAAACCTATTGGTATAGGTAGCTAACACCACCATTACAGGAAAAGCCATAGCTTCCCATCAATTGTAGAATTCATTGAATAACATCTCAGCCTAGTATCAGTTGGAGAAGGCCTCCTCACAGGCCAAAGACACCAGATCAAGTCTTTGTAAGTCTTAGTGATTTTATTGGGACATGATCCCAAAGAAATCAAAGCTACTGAACAACTGATCAAGAAAAATAATGATGACATTACAGCGCTCAAAAAGGAATTGAATACACCTCAACTGCAACATCCCCAGACACAGGATGTCTTGGAAAACCAAACCAGGCATGAAGAGTTGATGGGCATAGTCCTCAAACTAAATGATCAGTTAAGGGATACAGAGAAGGAATTGGACAACCTAATCCAATTAAAGAATATTAATATTTCCACTATCTCAGTGAATGTCATCCCAGCAGTTATCATGGTTGTTCCTTCCACATTGGCTCCCACGGCTCCTATGGCCACAGCACAACAGGTTTCAATAGAGTCTACATCAGCAATAGGTACATTAGGTGAAGAAGCAACAAAGTTAGTTAAAGATATGGAAGAGATGTCCATATAGGAAACAGAGATGAATAAGCTCAAAGAAAAGGTGAGAAGCTTGGAAACTGATTACAAGCTTGCCAAAATCATGCACAAAGAAGAAGTGCAGAAAGCTGCCAGGATGAGTAAGAGATTAAAAGTGATGGAGAAGGACCTAACATTAAAAGAACCCCTTAGGAAAGCTAAGAAACTACTATGGGCCAATATCATTGACTCTATCAATGATATTTGGCCATCCATTCAGGTGATTTTTGAGCAGATAGATTTAATAAAGATGGCTACAGAGGCCATCCAAAGAGTAAAAGAAGAATTAGGAGAAATGCCAGAAGAAGCTACCAGAATTATCCAGTTCCTTAACAGTAAGAATAAGTATGAGCTTTAGGAATTGGAGATAGAAGACATAACAGAGACAATTTTGGAGGTGAGAAAGGTCCTCTCTAAGAGAAACTTAATGCTAAACTTGGAGAACAAGTGTCAGAATATGCAGGTAGCCATTGACAGATTTATGGCTAAGTTTCAAATTTTGAGAGAGAAAGGGTTACCCAGTCCCTTAGTGATAAATGACAAGCTCATGACACAACAGGATTACAACAGCAAAATCAAAGAGCTAGCAAAAGAACAGGTCAATACATCATCAATCAAGGAATTGCCTATAGGCAAAGTACTCTACCAGACATTTGAAAACTTGTTTTATCTCGAACATGAAGTAAAACACTTGTTTATCAATAAGCCTACCTTTTCCAAGTACACCGAGGCAAATGAAATATATAGGAGGATGCTAAAAATCCAATTACCTGATGCTAAAGCACGGGAGAAATTAATTGATTTACTGTAAGAAATATGCAGTAAAAAGGTTAATGTACAGTAAAAATAAAACAGCCAGGTAAAAAGATGAAGATAGATTAGCAGATTTAAAGTGTATCATTGTCAAAGTGTATCAGATGAAAGCCTAAAGTAAATGAAGCTTCCAGCGTGAAAGATCAAACAACAAAGCAACATAAAGGGCTAAAATCAAACCATAAAAGCCAGCAGTACCAAAATAAAAGGGACAGCATGAAGCAGTTCAATAGTTGTCTCTATCTTCTTGCAAGAAGATATTTTTATTTCCTATATTAAACCTCAAATTAGTTTGAGATATTTTGTAATAAATTTTTGTATAAGTACTTCACAATTCGAAGTATGTAGGGTGGATTCTATTAGACATTTCTATAGAATTTTTTATCAAGAAGACCCAAAAGGTTATTGTATCAGTTGATGACCCTGCAAGCTGGATTGATTAATAAAGATCAGATTGTTCCAAGGATTCATGTGTTGAGAGAATTTTGGACAAGTATTTTCATGTGTCTTTGTCATTTTCTCAAAGTTATTCATAATCTTATGTGTATTTCAATCGAAATGCTATAACTGGAATAATATTTCATAACTTGTTTAAATCACACTATGTTTTAACAGTTAAGCATTTGAATGTTTTCTTCTGATATTTAAATTAAATAATTCTTAATTGCTATTTGGTTTAGATTGATTTCATAAATAATCCAGGTTAAAGGATTTTTAACTGCCCTTTGATTTCGATTACCCCTTCCTTCCTCATTCATTATTTGAGTCTGAGAACCCTTAACTTCTCTCTCACCCCGAGTGAAACCTTTTCACCCCCTGTCTCAAACATCTGAAATACACTCTGTTATCTTGCCATTGGAACCCCTTTAGTGAGTTTATCCAGCCTTGTTTCCTTATTAGTTGACTTCATAACACAATGTTCCAAAAGACATCAATTTATCCATCTATTTAAGAGATCCCACCACCCAATTTCAAACAAAATCAAAACCCCTTAAACAATCATAGCTAGCCTAAAACATCTTAACTAAAACAAAGTTAAAACTTAAAGAGAGAGCCCTCTCTGAGCATCAGGAAGGCTAGGTCCTAATCTCCAAAAGTGGATAGTGGTTACCTTTGGTTTTTCCTTCTTATTACTTCAAAGGAATTATCAGAGTGATAACAAACATGATAAACAATGGTAGAAATGAATGAAATAGATGTTAGAAAGCGATAATAATAATGACAAATTAGTGGCCTAACATCGGTTAGCATGGCTATCAAATGGAAAAATGCACTACAGGCAACAACACTGCATGAAGAAACAACAACAATAGAAATAAGCAACAAACTAGCACAGGAGAAAGGCAAAGGAAAGATTACCAAGAACCGAGAGGATGAGAATAGCTATAAGTTCAAAGAATATCCTCTCATTGAGAAAACAACTTTTGCAGTGGATGAAAAGAGGCAGCAGCGCATAAATAGAGAACATCGAAGGAAGAGAGAAAAGCAAAGGTTAGAGGAAGCATAAAGGAAGTTGCAGGAAACAGAGAAGAAGTTGAAAGAAGAGTAGGAGATGAGAAGGAGAGAGAGGGAAGATAAGAAGAAACATGAACAAGAGGAAGGAAAAGGCACAATGACAAAGAAAACAGCACCAATATAGGTTGAAGATTCAAAACAACCAGCAAATGAAGAAGAGGGTGAGCAGTTGCAGGATCAGGAAATTTCTCAGCAGATTGAGCAAATGGTTGAAGAGATGGACACGGAGTTGGCACAAGAGCCACAGGACCAAGATACCAACCTCATGCCAAGAGAATCCAAGGTCACCCCAAAATCTCCACCACATCCAGTATCAGAACTAGTCTTGAGCAAGCAAGGAGAGTTTGTCCTCCTTGATGATGATCCAGTGATGGATGTGTACAATATATCCTTTGATGAGTTGCAACAAAATATTGTATAGGCACAGAGAAAGAATTTCCCTCATGATCACGCATCACTTGCATTTATGAAGGAAAGGGTGATACTGTCAGATGTTAGAAATCATCTAACTGCAATGGTCGATTCCATTAAGGCTTATGCAGAAGCCACAAGCTCAAATGTCAAGCTCTTTTTAGCAAAGAATGATCAGATGGAAAAGGACTCGCAACCGGTCAGGTAGAGGGTAGAAAATCCGCAAGATCTTTTATGACAGAGATGAGGAAAGTGATACTTACTTAAGTATCGACTCTTGAAACCACCATGTGGAAACTTTATGATGGATTTGTCACTATGCATAAGTAATTTGTCCATCTATATGGTTTTCAACAGTGGTGCATGAAGATTACCCAAACTCTCAAGGACATACATGCTGCTATTGCACACGTACATGAATGGACAATGAGATACAAGGGAGCCATGCTTTACTTGTATAAGATAATGAAACTGCAGGTAGAGCTAAACAAAGCATGGATCTATATGTTGATCTAAAACTATGAGAAGCTCCTTCTTCTCATCAGCAACATTGAGGCTTCCTATGTATAGTTGTTAATGCGAGAGGCCACCAACGATGGCTTGCAACTGAGCAGAGAAAACACGCAGAAGTACATTGGCGGTCCAGTGAAACTCAAGACAATGTTGCCCATGCTTCAATATGAGTTGGAAAAAGGTTCTAGGACCATATATTTAGATTCCATGGAGGCAAGAGTCTGTTTCCAGAAAGATATCACCAAACAATATGGGGACACCATAGCATAGTAACAAGCTTGGTATCAGTTTGTCACCAAAGATCATTTAGAGGATGTTTCCAAGTTGGTCTTTCCCCAAGCTTCTGATTCATAGTGTTTGTCTTGTTAGACTAACTCTAGACTATTTTGTCCCACATGGGTATATGTGGACATTGTATATTCTTTGTAAATATATTGTAAGTGAAATTCCAAGTGTCATAAGGGGAATGTCACTATGTAATGTAAAGAGTTATTTTAAAGGAGTTGAAGAGTCAGTCAAAGATTCAAATGGGAATGTCAAGGGTCACCCCACCCTTTGTTATTAATAGAACCTCATTACTCATAGAAGAGGCTTTTGGGAGCCAAGATTTTGGCTAGGGTTAGGCTTAGAGAAGACTTGGGAGTATTGTGACAAGCCTTGGCTTCTCCACAACGTAGAGCGAGTACACTTCTTTGGAGGAGCAGATGGTGTTGATTGTAATGTTGCACTATTGGGGCTAGTAGTTGTCAATGTGTATGTATGGATGGAACTTTCAATTAATAATATAACTAAGATAGCATGTTTTCATGCATATGTTGTTATTGTAGTTCGACTATTCTGGTTACTTTAGCAATGTATTTGTTTAACTTACACATTTTCTTATGAACTATTTTTTTTGCAATTGTATGAATCTTGTTGAAGGCTTGTTGTTGGATTATCCCACCACTTTGGTTTGTAGACTATTCCACTTCCAACTTGTGATTTCATTCCACTCATGTGCCTTTCAAGGTGTGTACTATTATAGGCTTCTAACAGACACACTTCATTTTCCCCTCCATTTGTTATTACCCCCATGAATCTCACTTGACTAGTTGTAAGGTCACACACTTTCTTCTGAGCAAAGTCATCATACTTACCTCTACGCGCTACCACAGTGAAGGCAGTACATTACCACCCACTATTGGAACTCCTACTCCAAACGGTCTGAGGTCTAGTTGGGGCTTCTTAATGGGGATATCCCCTTGAATGTTGGTGGATCCAGCACCATCAAGAACACCACAATAGTACCACACATCCAAAACCACACTCACCCTACCAAGCAAACTTGCTTCCAGTGTCTTATCCATGCTTGTCTCAGCATTCTACAGACCACACTGCTTTCATTTTGCTGATGTATCCCTCATCCTAACATTTCCATAACATAAACATACTATAATAACATAATATCAATTCATATCCGCATGATATTCACCTCATAGGTTTTTCCCATTTGATTCCTCATGAACCAAGAACCTCTTCATGTTATTCACCTACATAGGCAATCATTCCTTCACAAGAATGATTCTTAATGATGATGTCAGACATCAACATACATATAAATATTAGCATTAAACAATCATGATCATGTCAAACAATGGTAGGCATACATACATACATATGTATACAAACATCAACGTAATCATGATCATAACATAATTACTAGATAACATAAGGTCAAGGTTAAGAGAACTCCCTTTGTCGGTGCACACCATACACAACATTGATAACAATTGTTCCAAACATAGATAAGGCACATGACACCTCAGATCCATTTACTTCACCTTTCCTGTTAAGTTTCTCATGTTTTTCGTGCCACTATCCATTTACACTAATGGACCCAACCAACTTAGCCAACTCTCATACTTGTTTGGTCAAGTTAATGTTCTTAAATTGCAAGCATAAATTATCGATCATACTTAGTAAATTTATGAAGTGAAAGTGCACTATATATGCTAGAAGCCTTTCTTTCAGTTTGTAAGATGACAGTTATATTTGTTTTGGGGATTTTTGTTGTTATCTAGGTTTCTTTTAGATTAGAGTTAGATTTCTACAAATTAATGAATGGAAGTTAAGCTATTGTTAAACTAATCTACTAGGTCATATCTATATTGAGTATCGTTCTAAAACATCTTATGTTAATCATTCTAAAATTATGAACCTATCCTAAACACCTTGCTGCTATAAAACAAAGTATTGAAATTCAAATGATTCTAAGAGCAAGAAAATCTATCTGCAAAGTATATACAAATTCTGATTCTAAAAAGCATAAAGGTAATATTCTAACGCTGACTATAGATTATATACAAGTTATGATTCTAAAAGCATGAAAACAATCTTTTAACATTGACTGTAATTAAGCGAAAAACATTGAAGAAACTAAACCATTAAACGACTATGAAGAAATTCAAGTGCAAACGAAATAATGAGATTTAACTGAGTTATAACGAAATGATGAAATAGTGAATTAAGGAAACTAAGCTAGAATGAAATGACAATGCGATAACAAAAAGCAATAAAATGAAATAAACTAAACCTCAACTATCTGCAAGGGCCCTCCACATACAATAGGTGTAAATCACACTCACATATGCATCGAATAACATAAAGGTAACTTTATTTCAACAAAGGTTTGTTTCACACAATTTCTTTAGAGATTAACGATTACTTTCGTGTTATCCTTTACAAAGGATACATATTTATATACAAAATGTATGCTCAACAGTTTGAGACTTCTACGCCTACATGTATTTTAATCAATCCTTATTCAAATTTGAAACTTAAACAGTAAAAGAGTTATCTCGACGATTTTCTATTTGGAAAGAAAATCGGAGAAACGTGATGCATTTAGACTTTTGCTGCTACGTGTTTGACCCATGCCTTTGACTGCGCCACTATGTGATTCCTTCAGTGAATTGGCTCGAGCAAATAGGAGGAGATCCATGAGGGGATCAATCCTCAACCGCCCATGTGCTTCTTTGCTTTGTTGGTGCACCAGAACCCCGCAAATCATGGCGATAGTTGCAAATTTGTAAAATAGCAATAGAATTATGTTAATTCTGTAGCTAATGCAATCTTTAACATAATAATAAGGCACATTAACGAATATGAAAATTAAGACATACAAGAGTTTTTACCTTGTCAAAATCTATGATTTTACTACTTTTATTGAATTGATAGTGACGATGAAAAAAGGAAAATGGAGGAAAAAGGGTGTCAAAACAAAACAGTTGTGGAACTCTACATTCCCCGACACTGAAGATTTTGTATGTCCTCATACAAAACACAAAATTTATATCTCTGTTGAGTTATTGCATTTGCTTGGACACTTCTTCCAATACATCTAAATTCATCCTTTTCACTTTCTTACCAGTCATTGGCATCCTTGGTTTTCTCATGAGGATATTGTATTTCAAGTTTATAACCTGTCTCTGTAACGCCCTATTTTTCTTCTTCAGTTTCTTCTTCTTCCTAAACCACAAACTTAGATGTAAAAGGAGGTTGTCAATCTTAGTTATTTGGATTTCATTCTGCGCTTTCAAGGCTTGATTTTCATTTTAAATGTACCTATTTAATATCTCCAATTCGAATATTTCTTGTTTCAATACATTGATAACTAGAGGTTATTATGGTTCATTAAATTGGACTTCTTCTTCCTCTTGAATTGGAATTGTTGTTCTTGTTGCATCCCTTTTCTCCATGGGTTCAATAAAATCATAAATCTTTTATTGCACAAGATCCACTTATGGCCTTGTTCGTCTTGGACTCTGAGGAGGCAAGGTGAAAGTTGATGATGAAACCCTCGGTGATGAAACTCTTGTATGTTCTCAAGGAAATTCTGGAATCTCCTTCTGCCTCTAAGTTTTCGTATGTTTCTTCATTGATATGCTATGTGCTCTTTGAGGGTAATTATTTTGTTGAGTTGAGTCTAGTACTCTTTCTTAGACCTGTGACATGGGTCTTTTGAGTTTTATTCCTTTATGTTTTAGGCTTCTCTGTTTGAGGTGAAATCTCTCTCTTTGTTGGCTTTCTTTCTTCTAACATCTCTTTTGTTTATTTTCTCTAAAATTTCTACAAGAGGGATGTCATCCTCTGATAGTTCTTGTGACTGTTGTAGTTCTTGTTACAGTGTCCTATCAATTTTCTTTTCCTTCCCCTCTTAGGTCTGCTGCTATTTGGTTGCCCATGAGTATCTTCCTAAAAGTGATTCCTTACTAAAAATCTTTCCCAATTATCACCTATGTTTTGGAGATGAAATTCAACAAGTATTTTGACTAGACCATGGTGATACATTGTGTTATATATGAATTGAATTCTCCTTTGAGCATTCCCTGACATCTTTCTTAGACTATTCAACAAGAAATATGTAAGATTTATCTCATTTTCTTCAAGAAAATTCATTAGCAGCCAAATATAATAGAAAAGCATACATCCAAACCTTCCTTCCCAAGTAACAATTTTTTGGATTATTAGAAGAAAATTCCTCCACTTACCTTTTAATGATATGCTTGGGATGCCCTTCTTGAAAATGGTGGTGTCCATGCTTAGTTTCTTCAAGAAAACCTTCCAAAATTCTCTTTCAATACCTCTATTTTTGAACCATTTTTCTCCAATCTGTGGCATTCCAGTAGCTTCAGCTATAAACGACTCTGTCACTGTGAATTTGATGTCTCTTATCTCCACTTCGACTCCATCAAAATCCCTAGTGAATGATTTGGTCACTTCTTTATGGAAGACATCAGATTTCTCTATAAATTCTAGCTATTGCGCCCTGTTCAACAATTCTTTTGTTTGTGGATACCCCTCCAAAAATTTCTTCCCTGTTGGCTCTGTTCTGACTGTCACTCCCATGTCCGAGAAGCTTCATTGCAAAAATTGTTTTATTTGAGAGGGTAGGACGACTTGATAGGGTTTTTAGAGTGGAAAGGCCAAGGGTGAAAGTGATGGAATAATGAGAACGTAGGTAGTGAGGGTATAAGGGAGTGTGGCAAAATATAACTATTAAGAGCATTCATGTTTATGATTTGGGTGATCAGTTCAATGGATCAGGATGTGAGTTGGAATATGAGTCATGATAATAGGGAGTGAATGGTAGATTATACACTATTTGACATGACACTATCAACTCTTAGAAATGATGATTTCGATTTTCAGTAGTACCATGTCTATATAATTCATATATGTAATTCTTTGACCCCTATTATTTAATTAAATAGTTGCATACCTTTGAATTGTTTGCCTGCTAACCTTTGGTTTCCCCCCCTTTTTTAATGCTCTCTTCAGGTACTTTGTAGTGGAGGGAGTCAATCATTCCTTCAATTGTATCATCAGAAGTTTATATCAAATTCACTGCAGAAATTTGTCCCAGCTGCAAAAAATCAACAATTCTGTAGCCATTTATTTTTAAAAGGAAGGGATGAAAGAAAATGGAACTCTAGAAAATGGGATACAAAGAAATTTAATATGCCAAAAATTCTTGGTTTTCACCTTGAATTTTCTGCATAAACATGCTAATGGTTGTTGGTTTCCATGTTTATACAATTTTTATTTTTTTTTAGATATTTTTTTTATACGAAAAGAAAATTTTTAAGATGGAGAAGAAGAAGAATTATTCTTGAACAACTTCAAATCAAAGTTATTCTGAAAAATCTTTACAAATTCCTCCTTTGTCATTGGCTTATGATAGATCCTGAGTCGATGTCCATTTACTAAGAGAGGGACTTTTTCTTCATCAATAGTCCTAATTCTTACTGCTCCATTATGAAAAACATTTTCAATCTCATAAGGCCCAAGTTAGTGAGTTTGAAACTTTCCTTGGAAATTTTTTAACTTTGAATCAAAGAGTAATGCCCAGTATCTTGGCTGAAATTTTCTTTTTTTTAATGTATTTATCATGCCATCTGGATCTCTATTGTTAGACTAAACTAGTCTTCTGGATAGCATCTTTCCTTATTTCATCAAGCTCACTGAGTTGTCCCATTATTTGCTTTTGTGCTTCTGATAAGTCAAGTCCCAACTTGACTGTTGTCTTATAGATATGAATCTGGAACTCAATTGGAAATAGAACTTGCTTCCCATAAAAAATTTCATAGGGAGTATGTCCTGTAGTGCGTCTACATGTGGTACAGTGGGCCCATAAACCTTCTGGAAGCTTTTCTTCCTAATCCCTTCTGTGCAAGTGAATTGTTTTGGTGAGGATAGCTTAAATCACTTTGTTCGTAGACTATACTTGTCCATTTTCTTGTGGATGGTAAGGAGTAGATTTACAATGCTTGATTTTATATTCTTCCACTATCTTTTGCACTACTCTGGATGTAAATTGCTTTCCTTGATTTGTTACAATTTCTCTTGGGACACCAAAACGAGTAAAAATATCCTCAAAAATAAATGAAACTACATAATTTTCATTAGCAAAAGAAAGTGCTTTAGCTTCTACCCATTTAGTATCATAATCAGTGCATACAAGAATATATTTTTTTTGTTTTGAATATGGATTAATTGGTCCAACAAAATTCAAAGACCATTTTTCAAAAGGTTCAATGAGTACCTGAGGTTGTAGTGGAATTGCATCTGAAGGAACATGATTCCCCATTCTTTGACAACTATCACACTTAACATATTCCTTGGCATCCTTAAAAAGTGAAGGCCAATAATATCCTAAGATAAGGACTTTATTAACAGTTCTTTGTCAACAAAATGACCTCCACATGGTTTATCATGGCATGCTTTAAGTATCTCAGGTATTTCATCTTCTCTTACACACCTTTAAATGATGTGATCTGATCCTGTCTTGTATAATTATTCATTTATCCATGAATAATATGTACTTGTTTGGATTCTTCTTCTCTTTTCTCTAGGAAAAAAATAGGAGGGTAACTTCCCTGTAACCAAATAATTAGCAATATCTGCAAACCAAGGTGATTTAATAGATACTACAAAAAGATACTCATCAGGAAATTTATCCTCTACAGGTGTATCATTGTTATCATTTTGAATTCTAGATAAAAAGTTAGCAATTGTGTTTTGTTTTCCAGGTCAGTCCAGAATGGTGATGTTAAATTTTTGTAACAGTAATAGCCATCTTGTTACTCTAGCATTAGTAACTGGTTTGTTCATTAAATATCTATGGCAGAATGGTTTGTATGAACGAAAGTTTCATAGGCTATGATGTAATGTCTGAAAGATATTAACAGTGATGAATTTTTTTTCGCTGGTTTCTCTACATTGAAAAATTCAATTAGCTATACAACTAGTAGATTTTCCAACTACAGCCAGAGATTGGTTAGTTATTTTGTTTCTTTTTTTTCAAAAAAAAAGACCCCGAGAAAAAACGCATATATTACATCATTACGTCAACAGACGGCAACACATCATATATAAATCGCGATTCAAACTCGAGTGAAAAGATCATTAATAAACCGTCCCAACCACCCGGGATAACGTCCACATAAATGTTAGTTGCTTTCTATTTCTATCTCGAGTGAAAAGATCATTAATGAACCGTCCCAACCACCCGGGATAACGTCCACAAATATGAGTTGCTTTCTATTTCTAGAGACCATCGAATCTTGGCAAATCAATAACCTATCCGCTGGTATGCGCTAAATGTGAGGGAAATGACTGCTGGACTATAGCGCCTAGGTTTTCAATATAAATATTCGTGATCTCATTGTTCTGAATGAGGAGCTTAATCTTTCATTGTGCCAAAATTTTGAACGGAGAACCAATAAAACTCTAACTTCATAGATTTAACATTTCACTATTTCGATTTGTTGTTATTTTGGCTTATAATTGACATGAGCCTTTCATCAAATGCACATCGTTATATTCTACCATACGCGAAATGTGGCGTTAGATTCGGAATAATCAGCAATGTGTAGCATTTAAGGATGACGTGGATGCAGAGACTCGTTTATTTCCTAGCTTGGACAGTCAAAAGAGGTTCCCAAAACTATCAACGGTTGACAGCATGAACTCACCAGAGTGGCCAAATCACATGACACTTTGACTTTGTAATAAAAACCTGCAATGTTGAAGGCATCATCAAAATATTTGGTTATTTGCTCCGACTAATATAACTGTCAATATATATTTTGGCAAACTGTTACTGTGCTAACAAAACTCAAAACTAAAAAATTAAAATGATGTATCAACTTAGCAACAAACAGAACTAAAACATACGCTGAATGGTTTGGGAATAATTTCATTTACTTTGGTGCTCGAAGAATGTGTTGCAGGTTACAGAGAACATTTTAAAAGCTTATCATTGGTGTTTTTTGCGTTATCCCCTTCATTATTATTATTATTATTATTTATATATTTTTCCATAATTAACATATATCGTTGGTTTAAGTTTGGTCGAACTTGTCTGTTCATATGCCTTTCCACATTTATGAGCCCTCCCACATAGTCACATATTTTTTTCACCCCTTGTTTTGCTTTGCCTTTTTTTAGTCATTTATAATATACTAGTAGGATGTCTGCCATGTTTTATTTTCCCCTTTATTTGTTATAATATTTTATTTAATTATTTATTTATTTATTTATTTTGTGTGTTTTATTGGTGCTTTTTTACTTATGTACAAAACCATGAAACTAATAATATATATATTTATAAATGAAATATTTTTAATATATTACAAATTTATTAAAAGGTTTATTTATATATAAATATAAATGATAATACTTTGTGTTATATATAATATATAAATATATATAAAGCATATAATAATAAAGTTTTGGAATAATATTTCAATTTTATATATAATTTAGTGTATATATATATCTTATTGTTAAATACAATTTATATATATATATATATATATATATAATTTTGAAGGGACATAGATTATGAAAATTTCATGTGGGAACTAAGTAAAACAAATATGATTATCCTTTCACAAGAGTCAAGTAGTAAATCACAAAAAAGAAATTAGAAGGAAGAAAATCAAATCGTTGAGATGAATATCAAAAACAAGTTTTATGTGGGCGAAAGGTGGAGGCAGTGGGAAAATTTGAAATCAATGGGTGAAACTACTAGATCAATCAACCAAAGTAGTATCCCCAAGGATCAGGACAAAATATTTGGCAAGAAATGATCAAACTGTAAGGAGATGGAGGCGCAAAAGCCAGCCAATGAATATAGGAGAATCCATTGGTCAATCAACTGCAATTAGAGGGGTACATTTTCAAAATTTATAATGGGGGCCCCTTCATTTTTGACCAAAAATGTAGGGGAGTTGTTGGTGGGCCAACAAATGGTGACTCATTGGGCGGACTAGTTATCTCTAGTTAAGTGATCTAAAACCTAAGAAATTCAAGGAATAAGATTAGACATCATTATATGTTGGTCCTCAAGTAACCTGGAAAAGGTTCACCTCTAATTTGTATGATTGACAGTTGGAAATTTTCAAGATGCCCAAATCATTTCCACTGTAATTCAAAAGCTTGTTAAAATATAAGCCTGCAAATGTTTATCGTAGTAAGTTTGATAGTAAACTGCACCAGTAATGAGTTTAGGGAAAGACAAGGAAACTGAGTAAATCAAAGCGTTAATTTAAATTTGATACCAAAAACATGGTGACCTCTACCAGTAGTTGTCTATAGCCTCGATAGGGATTCCTTTAGCCCAATGAAATTCCTTTATCCCATCCCTTAGATATAGATTCATAGTTTTTCAAATTATTTATTTTACATGTGACTTTTTTTTTTAAATCAACTAAAGGCCATTGTCCTAGCTTGGTAACTAGCTAACAATAACACCATTCACAAGAACTAACAGAAGTGAATAAGTTGACTCATGATGAGACCGATTTTCTTTCAACTTTGCAACTGAAAGCTATTACCTTGGCTTGGTGACCAATAGTGGTAATGTGGTAATGTCACTTCGTTAGACCCCATGATCATGGAAGGCTTTCTCATAATGAGACTTCATATCCTTTAGTTGATTCATTTGTTAAGATCTAACTATGGTTATGGTTAATTAATAAATGGGGTAGCAAATCTACTCCTTAAGAGAATGGAATGGTGTAATTTTTTTTTAAGATTAATCTCTACTAGTTAGTCTTGTTATCCCACAAACACATGAACTTGTTTTTCCCTTTTTTCGTTAAGTTCGACTGGTGAGACATGTCCAAAGAAATTGAACTTTCAATCACTTTGGGACACAAGGGTTTTCCAACATGATTTTTTCCAATTGTGCTACCACCCATGGACCAAAGACCCACGAACATATTTAAGTAAACCATCATGTAAATAACTTTCTCTTGGGTTTAAGACAATTTTTAAACAATGGTTGAAACATTAAGAGAAGTATTAAACATAGTCCAATAATAATTTTACAAAGTCAAAAACTTAACAGATCAAAAGGATTGAGCCTCAGCACAAGGAAGACACCTTCCTAGAAAACATCTCCTTAAAGATAAGATTTTTTTATTTATAATAAAACATAAATTGTTTTCCTAATGATCGTGACAAGGAAAACTCGAAAATGATGAAATCCACCTTATACAAGCTAAGGAGAAGGACTGAGGAAACCTATGAAATGCTTGAGAAAAGAAAATTAAAAGCATAGGCTAAGATTAAGTCAACATTCAACAATGTGACAATCAAATCACAAGTTTCCAAAATGATAAGAACGTCAAATTTCAAGGGATAAGAGTATTATTGAAAATTTAAATAATTCCCTATTTGATATTTTAACAACATAAATGAATAATTCCACATTAAACATTGTATGATATGTTTTCCAATTTGACCTTTTATCACACACCAAAGAAATAAAAAACAAAAAAAAAATCAAAAGTGAATGAGTAGTTATGATATATCTCAAAGAAAAAGAGAACCATGAGAATTAAAATTTCATGAGAGAATTTTAGTGAATGCTTGATTTGCTTAAAGTATTCTTATTTGATGGTTATTAAACATTTCATAATGAGGAAGAATAAAAAGCGAAAGAAACAAAGTTAAGTAAACTTCTTTAACAGTGTATTGATGATGGTTCATCCTTAGTTTTTTCATTAACTTCAATGCACAACTACATTATTCAAATTAAACGAAAGAAAATCAACCTACTTAAACAAAACTAACTTAACTATCCTACCCTAAACTATTCAATGGTCACAATATCAAGTGTAGTCATATTTCCATTACAATCATTGAAGCAGCAGCAATATTGAAATGAAAAGGAAGATTTTCATTAATAAAATGAATTGAACTGTTTCAGAATATAAAATGAAAAATACATACTTTTTTGTTTTTCATTGATAAATAGATCAATTATAACCTTACCATTCTTTGGGAACTTTGCTTGATAAGATCGGTCAAGCCAATCTCTAATCATGTCTTGATAGGTACAAATATTAACATTTGATTGTTTGAAAGAATTTGAAGCTAAAAAAGGGTTTTGATGAAAGTAGTAATGAAAATAATCTTGTATAAGGATATTGGTGTTATTACTAGGGTTCATTTCAAAAATTACATCAAGATAATTAGAACTTATCATAGTTTGAAATTGAAAAGTAAGTGTCCTATTTTCTTGACGATTCTTATTTAGCCCACATATTTCAAAATTAACAATTTGAGATGAAGTGATAATATTAACCAATATTTTTTAACCATCACTACTTAATGCATTTAATCTTTGTGACTAATATCATGATGGCTACTAGTAACAAATTTTATTGGTTATCATCTTCAATCTCAAATAATTTGTCATGATAAAAACAAGGTTCTTCTTCAAATGCAATTTGAGACACATTTAAATAATTTTCCTAATCCCCCTATACACAATTGATCAAAAGGTAAAGTAATGGTTTCATGGAATTAAATAGTATCCGCTCCTTTATCTTTTATATGAAAATAATTATTAACTTGTACCTGATTACAATTTAACAACGCAGAAATAAATTCAACATATTCTGAAAAATGCAATTGCATGACATTATCAAATATGTCAAGGTACAATGAATAATATGTAGAAGAATATGATTGTGCATTGATAGGAGATAAGGATGGAGCGCTGCGGAAAAGCCATGGCCGAGCAGGAAGCCAATTGCATAACCTCTCTACTGGCTGGCGATCAGACTGAGTGGGCCGACATCTCTCCGTCTATTGAATCCGCAGGCCATGAAACCTACAGGTATGCAGCTACGGCCCTTGCCTCTGCGACCAAGTGGCCCAGCAATGAATTTTGTCTTATGATATTTGGAAGCTGTGACGGAAAGGGGATTGATAGATCGGCTGGTAGGGGATCAGCTATTTCAACCTTCCCTGTCGACCCTCGCAAAACTGACTCTGTCAGATGCATGAATCGGACGGCAGCCGTATTTGGACATGCAGGCATTCTCATCGGATCTGCTGTCGAAGAAAAGAAAGGGGGGCTGCATGGTACAGATCCGCTCTCCCCTGCCCACAAATATTGCAGATATGGCCCGGATCTAATCGATCTGGCCAATAAGCGAAATTGCTTTGAAACGGCTAGATGCCTGACCGCTGGATCCTCAGAGCTCGAAGCTACCCTCTGGTTCTGGCCCGGATCCTTTGCTGGAAAGGATTTTCATGACTCGAACCACAGCAAACAAAGACCGGAGGTTATTCCCCCCTTCTTGGCACAGGTCGTTTATCTCAGGGCGGCTCTAGAAACCTTTCCTCATTGTCCTGGGTTTTTTGTTCCAAAACAACCGGTCCTCACCCAGTCTCGGGTTGATGCGCCCTCCTCCGCGGGTGCCTTGCCCAGGCCCGGCAGATCTGTCTGTGTCTATGGGGAAAAAAAGAGGCGGTTGCCTGTTCCTCTGCCCCCTTTCGGTATGCCGCGGATCCGATCTGCCGCTCTATGGTTGTCCTTAAATGCCTTGGGTGAAGACCAAGTATGGGGCGGGAGTTTGGGCCTGGCTTCCCTGTGGTTTGAGGTTTCTCTGTTATCTGTAGCGCAGATTTGGGAGGTTACCATCTCGGCAGCGGAAAAATTAAAGCTCCGGACTCCCCTTTCCAAGATCCCTATTAGTCGAGAGATCCAGGTCCCCCTGTCTCATGCAGGTCCTCCAGATACTTTAAATGAATGCAGGAGAATCGATCATGACAAGCCTGCTCCCCTTCTTGTGCTGGAGAATCAACTAGCAGAAGGAGCCAGGCAAAAAACAAAATTAGCTATAAAGGATTCCGGTCAAGAAGCGATCCAAATTTTCATCAGGACCCTGCCTGGGAATACAATCTGCATGCAAATAAGAACAGGGATGCTGATAAAAAATTTAAAGGACGAAATTCAAGAATTATTAGGCATATCAGCAAGTCTGCTGAGCTTGGTCTATGCAGGGCACATTTTACAGGAAAAATTTACAGTGCAGCATTATGGAGTAATGAGAGATTCAACAATTTTTCTGAATATGAGGCTGAGAGGAGGAAGCTTTGGATCTAGCTCAAAGGGCACAGGTTCGTTCAAGGACGCTGTCAAAGGAAAAGGGGAAGCTACCAATAAGCCAGCACCACCACAAGATCTGCCTGGTCCTTATATAGTGGAGCAAAGTAAGCAGAATCCAGTTCTGACAATCAATGTGCCGGAGGTAAACAACTTTCATGCTGATCTCTCTTCTTTGGCAGTCATTTGTAGATTCAATGGTTTTTGGCCTAAAACAGATGCTTTAAGGCATTGGATCTTTTCCACATGGACACCAAACTGTGACATCCTTTTATGCTCCAAAGGTTTTTTTATTGTAAAATTCGACACAATTGAGGAAAAAGACCATGTCCTCCATGAGGGGCCATGGTTCTGGGGCAATGCAGGGCTCTTTACGACCCCCTGGTTTCCGGGTTTTGACCCCTCCTCTATGGTGGTCTCCAAAATGCCGGTCTGGGTCAGGTTACATAATCTCCCGCTTCACTTTTGGCTCCCCAAAGTTTTCGAAGCAATGGGGAATGCAATAGGCAAATACATCAAGCAGGATACCGAAAGAATTGCTAGAAGCATTCATACTTTTGCCAGAATCTGTGTCGAAGTTGACCTCAGTCAAGGGCTTCCTGACAGCATCATCTTGATCCATAACAACTCCCAGTGGAAACAACCACTAGATTACGAAAACACGGCTTTCAGATGCCGAGGCTGTCAACAGACAGGTCATCTCCGTAATAACTGTCCTCAAGCCAAAAGGGAAAACAGAAGGAACAAGAAACAAGCAAAAAAACCAAGAGGCTGGCAACACACAGAGAACCCAGAAGAAGAAACAGAAGACGAGGAGGCAGACAACCCTCCACCTGAACATGACGATGATCCAATTGGGGGTGAAGTCGCGGCTGCCTCTCCCATAGCACCTAGTCAAGATCACATGTTGTCAGAATCAGAGACTTTGGCAGCTCAGGGAATGTTGGCCTCTTTGTCGAAGAAAAATCCAGTTCTTGAGGACACTAGCGGGGCAAAAAGACATCACTCTCCAGAACATTCTGATTCAGATAAGGACGCGCCTCGTACTGTGGAGGATTCCTCTCTAGTCCTTTTTTCATCCTCTCCAACCCAAGGAGAGTGGCGAAAGGTTGAGAAGAAAAAGGGGAGAAAATCATAATCTCCCTCCCTCTTTGTATTAGGCAAAAACTGTTATTTTTCGGTTCTACTTGTACATAGTTGTAGTCAAACTGTATTCTTCTTGCTACTATCCGGAGGCGGCCAGCCTCATTATGCATATGCTTAGGCATCTACAGAATGTAATTTCTTAAGATATAATAGAAATTACGACTTTTTCTACAGGAAAAAAAATATGTAGAAGAATAAAGAATATGAAATGCATCTCATCGAATAGTAGGATCATATGATTGCAATCATGGGTTTGTTTCCTCTCCTTGTATAGACTGATCAACCTCCATTATATGCTATAGTGAAAAATCTAAAGATGAAATATTTTCTAAGACAAAGTAATGTCCATTGCCATAAGATGTTTCAGTTAATAATGGGGAATACATATTTTGACTAATAATAGCATCACCTAATAATTGATCTTGAACTTTTCCAAGTAAACAAGGATCTATTTATAGATAACATGATTATAAAATTCAAATGCATTCTCTTTCACTTCTAAAATAGTTGTAGCATCTCAGAAAGAATGACAACCATCTTCATTAAAATTTTATTTCTCATTAGAAGAAGACATCAATGAAAAAGAATTATCAAGAACAATATTTTTGTCTTCTAAGGTTTCGTGTTTCTCCTGATCTAATAAAATGAAACAAGTCGACAAAATTTGTGGGGCTTCTACAACTTCTAAATCTTCAAGATCATTATGTAAATTCAATTCAATCCGTGAATGGTTATCAATGCTTAATTTATATTGATTAGTAATTAATTGGTCTTGTTTATCTGAAAGAGAGACGACATATTGAAACCATTTATTGATAGGTTGGATTTCTTCCAAAGGAAATCTACTACCACAATGTACGAGCCTAATTGCAAAATATTCTAATAAATCATCCTTTTCTTTCCTTAAAGATTTCAATTCTTGGAGTGATTTTTTATAATCAAAATTATTAAAATATGATAAAAATTCAACTCAGACCAGGAATAAATGAAATTAACTGGAAAATATGCGAACCGATGCTTAACCTAGCCTCCAAAGGTGAAAGAAAACAATCTACAATCTACATTATGATTAATAATATTATTCTTTAATCAAGTATAAATAAATAAAGCAAGATGGTCCTCTTCACCATGAAAGGTGAGTTCTAACAAGAGGGAAATTGTCTTGTTGGAAATATTGGATAAATAAAAATCGAAAAAATATTCCAACACATTGATGTGGGAAGGAGCCATTGTTCAAATGCGACAGTAAATAACTTGACTCCTAATATTTCAAATTTTATTCTAACCCGACTTATAGTGCATAATAATATGATAGACAAAAGAAGGACTAAAAATATAGAAATGATGGATCTTGAGGGTTGAATGATCTAATAAATTCATTTACCTCATCCCTCCTTCTAGAATCATTTCTTTGACTAAGGTCCTAAAACCCGTGCCAACACTAATGTAACTTACCCTAAGTATAACTTCAGAAAAAAGAACATATTAACATGTTGACTTATTGATCTAAAAAAACCTTAAGAAAAGTAAACTAATTTACTTTAGTGAGTAAGTTTTAATCTTAGTTGTTGATCTCAACTGAGGTGAGACCTAATCTTTGTCATTAATCACTTTGAGATTATGATTATTGTTAGGGATTTAGGTCAATGTAAAGTTATAAAATCAAGGATGAGGAGAGGATATAGACACACCACAAAAACACAACAACGAGAGTGGAATATTAATGAGTGGTGTGTTGGGTCTGAGGGAGTGCATAGAGGTTGGAGATCTAGAGATGAAAGACAGGTCGTGCACTGATCAAGGGTAGGTCTACTGGATTAGATCCAAGTTATCTTATCTTGTATTTTCTCAGGTGAGTCATCATCCCTGGTAAGGAGTCCATGTAAGTTTGGATTATTTTAATGAAAAACTTGTTCGGAAGAAATGTGTTTATGTCATTGTGAATGAGATCAATTATTTAAATTTTCTTTCATTGAATTTGTTAGGAACCTAATTGTGTGTCTATTCAGTAAGATTTGTGCTAGGAATCGAATATTGGGTGTTAGGTTCATAGAAAAACTAACATGGAATTAGGGCTCAAATATTCAAAACAAATATTGGAATCAAAAAAGTTAGGTTCATATAGGATCATTAGGGCTAGGTTAGGATGTGATCGTATAAGGAGGAATTTTCTTTTTAAGAGGGTCAAGATCACAGTTTGTATAGGGTACAATGCAATTAGCTAAACAAAGAAAAAAGGGAGCATATTTTTTTTATGTGGGTAGGGCTTAATTTCGAAAAAAAATTAAAAAAGAAATGGGTGGGTGATTGAAAGGCCTCACAACCCACCTATCCACTAAGCAAGAAGCCCTAAAAGGAGGCCAATGTGAGGAGGAAAGTGATTTGAGTTGTCATATGCTCAGGTTGATTGACAGAAATGAATAGTGGTAGCTACATAATAGTTTTCCAGCCAAGCACAAGAAGACATGGTAGCTTTCATGACGCAACTATAGGCATAAGGGGGATGAAAAAGTCTAACAGGTTACACCGTTGGGGTTGTGTATCTAGGTCAAATGAGAAGGCCAAGGGTTATTATAGAATAACCATAAGATAGATAGCGGGGTGTCAAGCGACAACAATGTAAATTACGTAAGAGGTGAAGTTGTCCCAAGGAGAAAAACCTAATGCAAGGGAATCCATTAAAAAGGGATAAAAAACTAGCTAACCCACACAAATATTGTCTAGTCTGCAACCATGGCTATGGATGCTGAACCTAGTCGTTTGAATTATAAAAGGCCATAGTTAGGCCATGAGGATATGGGAAAGTCGATAGGGATCGATGCAATGCACTTGCAATTGAAGCTACAACAGGGAGGACGTAAACCACTAAGAAGAAGTAATCACACACAAAAAAGGTTCTTGGGAATGAGTGTGACAAGTTGCAATAAGAATTTGCAACGTGTTAGAAAAGATGTGGAGCCATGTGACGATGATCATAGGTGGCTAAGAGTGGTTTGGGCACACTATAGATATTAGCCACTAAGTAGTGTCTAGGAATAGGAGATAGTGGTCAACAATGGTCGACATATTTTTAGAGTATGAAAGACACTATAATACACGAAGACTGCAGTAGTTACTGTGTAGTAGGCCATGTCAATAGTTGTTTAGCCAAAGTATCCTAGTCAAAAATTCCCGCAAGTGGTAGTTTGGAGAATTCATAGTGGGGTCCATATGTTGGGATGATCTACAAGTAAGTAATAGAACTAGGCTTTCATAAATGGTAGTTGAAAATAGGTATGACGAAGTTAGTGTTGGTAGAATCTAGTTGGGATGGAATGAGGAAATTGAGAACTAAAATCCAATAGAGCCACAAAGGAGCGCAAACAATAACTAAAGTTTGTTGGTACAATAACTATGTTGTTAAGGAGTGTGTCACAGGTAGGGCACCACGTTAGTAATGGTTGAGTAACAATGAGATGAAATGGGAAACAACGAGTTTCTAGGTAGTGGATTTGTTGTGACAAGTTGTGAGTAGAGGTATCAACATGGTTTAGTTGATAGAGCATGGTACGAAGGATAATACTAGTAGAGTTTGTCAGTATGACTAGTAGAGGTTATCCCTTAGAGGGAAAGAGGGAGACTATACTATTCAGGGGATTGGAAAAGAACTTTGTGTGTGTATCAAAGGACTTATATAGGCCCATAACCATGTTAGAAGGATTTAACATAGGAGCAATGACAAGAAGCATTCGAGTGATAGATAACAATGAGCGAGAAACTCCAAAGACTAAGCAACTCAAAGGAATTTGTGAGTATACATTTCCACGACTTGTAGTCATGTTGATGTAATTTTATGGATATATGTTGTGTACAAGTTTACTAGTGTCCTACATTTAAAGTGGTCTCAAAACCCATCATCAGGGACTCAAGTAAAGCATTATATATCAAAAAAGAGTGATGGGGTATTTATAAAGAAAAAATCGACCAATGAACATTAATATGATTCTTAAAACATATTCCTAAGAATTAAAATATGTTTATTAAAAATATTTAACCATAATTTAAAATTTTTTTACCACACTTTAATAGAAAATAAAATAAAAATAAAATATATTTATTTAAAAAATTAACCATAATTTAAAATGAATTATAAAAAGAAATTACTAAAATATAAATAATAAGGTTTTGACATCAATTTAAAATAGATTAAACTAAATTGATATATTTATTAAAAATATTTGACCATAATTCAAAAGTTTCGAAAACAATAAAATAGAGTCTCTCATGATGGGTGGTGAGACCACTAGAAATGTAGGACATCAATAAACTCGCACTCAAAATATATCTCGAAACTTATATTAGCTCAAAGGGAGTCATCCTTTAAGTTCAGTTAGGGAGGAGTAGCCAATAGATTCCTCCAAGTATGTCAAGAAGGTCCCTTGGTACAAAATGGCCATACATGATGTTCGGGAGCAGGCGGCTTTTAGGAACAACACCAAAGGGAGTTGAACTTCAAGTATATTTCCATACCAAGTGGTAGATAAGGCTTTTAGTTTGGAGGGGACAACTAAGGCAATGGATAAAAGTCTAAGATTGAGGATAGTTATAGGTGGAAGAATTAACTCCTTTGCAAAGAGGGAATGTTGGTTTTTGTAGCTCGGTCAGGTAGTTTTGCATAGGCCTTGTGTCAAGGATTTTAGAATTCACTAACATTCTCCTTACAACACTTTCTCGAGTGTGAGAAAGTTGCTAGCGTAACTTAGCCTAATTTTAGCTTAGGAAAAAACACATGTTAATATGTTGGCTTATTGAGCTAAAAGAAACTTAGGAAAAGTAAAGTAATTTATTTTAGTGAGCAAGTTTTAATCTTAGACATTGATCTCAAGTGAGGTGAGATCTAATCTTAGTCGTTAATCCCTTTAAGGTTAGGGTTAGGGTTATGTATTTCGCTCTATGTAAAGTTATAAAAGAAAGGATGAGGAGAGGAGATAGGCACAATACAACAAAACTATATTGAGAGTGTATCTTAGTGAGTGGTGTGCTAGGTTTGAGGGAACATGAAGAGGCTAGAGATCTAGATATACAAGAGATATTAAGCATTGATCTAGGTAATATCTGTTGGATCAAATCTAGGTCATTTTATTTTGTATTTTCTTAGGTGGGTCATTATCCCAAGATGGGATCCCATGTGCATTTATATTATTTTTTAACCATCATTACTTAATTCATTTAATCTGTGTGACTAATATCATGATGGCTACTAGTAACA
The DNA here is from genome assembly GCA_031772625.1 of Pinus tabuliformis. Taxonomy (NCBI): domain Eukaryota; kingdom Viridiplantae; phylum Streptophyta; class Pinopsida; order Pinales; family Pinaceae; genus Pinus; species Pinus tabuliformis. The sequence goes on from CM062818.1 coordinate 177,310,674, forward strand.
ATTTTTATTGATTATCATCTTCAATCTCAAATAATTTATCATGATAAAAACAAGGTTCTTCTTCAAATGCAATTTGAGACACATTTAAATAATTTCCTAATTCCCCTATAGACAATTGATCAAAAGGTAAAGTAATGGTTTCATGGAATGAAATGGTATTTGCTCCTTTATATTTTATATGAAAATAATTATTAACTTGTACCTGATTACAATTTAACAATGTAGAAATAAATTCAAAATATTCTCAAAAATGCAATTGCATGGCATTATCAAATATGTCAAGGTACAATGAATAATATGTAGAAGAATAAAGAAGATGAAATTCATCTCGTGGAATAGTAGGATCGTATGATTACAATCATGGGTTTGTTTCCTCTCCTTGAATAGACTGATCAACCTCCATTATATGCTATAGTGAAGAATCTGAAGATGAAATATTTTCTAAGACAAAGTAATATCCATTCTCATAAGTCGTTTCAGTTAATAATGGGGAATAAATATTTTGACTAATAATAACATCACCTGATAATTGATCTTGAACTTGTCCAAGTAAACTAGGAGATATTTATAGATAACATGATTATAAAATTTAGATTCATTCTCTTTCACTTCTAAAATAGTTGTAGCATCTCAGAAAGAATGGCAACTATCTTCGTTAAAATTTTATTTCTCATTAGAAGAAGACATCAGTGAAAAATAATTATCAAGAATAATGTTTGTATCTTCTAAGGTTTCGTGTTTCTCCTGATCTAATAAAATGAAACAAGTCGACAAAATTTGTGGGGCTTCTACAACTTCTAATTCTTCAAGATCATTATGTAAATTCAAATGAATCCATGAATGGTTATCAATGCCTAATTTATATTGATTAGTAATTAATTGATCTTGTTTATCTGAAAGAGAGACAAAATATTCAAACCATTTATTGATAGGAGGCATTTCTTCCAAAGGAAATATAATACAACAATGTACGAGCCTAATTTGAAAATATTCTAATGAATCATCCTTTTCTTTCCTTAAAGATTTCAATTCTTGGAGTGATTTTTCATAATCAAAATTATTAAAATATAATAAAAAATAAACTTAGACCAGGAATAAATGAAATTAACTGGAAAATATTCGAACCAATACTTAACCTAGCCTCGAAAGGTGAAAGAAAACAATCTACATTCAACATTATGATTAATAGTATTATGCTTTAATCAAGTATGAATAAATAAAGAAATATGGTTTATTTTAGATGTGTTCTCTTCACCATCAAAGGTGAGTTCTAACAAGAGGGAAATTGTCTTGTTGGAAATATTGGGTAAATAAAAAGCGAAAGCATGTCCCAACACACTAATGTGGGAAGGAGCCATTATTCAAATGCGACAATAAATAACTTGACTCCTATTATTTCAACTTTTCTTCTAACATGCATTTTTGCACCTACTAATATGACAAATAGAAGAAGGACTAAAAATATAGAAATAATAGAGCTTGAGGGTTGAATGATCTAATAATTTCATTTACCTCATCCCTCCTTCTAGAATCATTTTGTTGACTAAGGTCCTAAAACCCGTGCCAACACTAATGTAACTTACCCTAAGTTTAACTTTGGAAAAAAGAACGTATTAACATATTGACTTATTGATCTAAAAGAACTAAGGAAAAGTAAACTAATTTACTTTAGTAAGTAAGTTTTAATATTAGTCGTTGATATCAAGTGATGGAGATCTAATCTCTGGCATTAATCACTTTGAGATTAGGATTATTGTTAGGGATTTAGCTCAATGTAAAGCTATAATATCAAGGTTGAGCAGAGGATATAGACACACCACAATAACACAACAATGAGAGTGGAATCTTATAGAGTGGTGTGTTGGGTCTGAGGGAGTGCATAGAGGTTGGAGATCTAGATATCAAAGACAGGTGGAGCACCGATCAAGGGTAGGTATATTGGATTAGATCTAGGTTATCTTATTTTGTACTTTCTTAGGTGGGTCATTATCCCAGGTAAGGAGCCCATGTAAGTTTGGATTCTTTTAATGAAAACCTTGTTGGGAAGAAATGTGTTTATGTCATTGTGAATGAGATTCATTATTTAAATTTTCTTCCATTGAATTTGTTAGGAACCCATTTGTGTGTTTATTTAATAAGTTTTGTGATAGGAATCAAATATTGGGTGTTAGGTTCATAGGAAAACTAACATGGAATTAGAGCTCAAACATTCAAAACCAATCTTGGAATTAGAGAAGTCGGGCTCATATAGCATCATTAGGGCTAGGTTTGGATGTGATCGTCAAAGGAGGATTTTATCTTTTTAAGAGGGTCAAGATCACATTTCGTATAGGGTACAACACAATTAGCTAAACAGAGAAAAAAGGGAGCATATTTTTTTTATGTGGATAGGGCTTAATTTCAAAAAAAAAAATTAAAGAAGAAATGGGTGGGTGGTTGAAAGGCCTAACAACCCACCGATCCACTAAGCAGGAATCCCTTAAAGGAGGCCAATGTGAGGAGGAAAGTGATTTGAGTTGTCATATGATCAGGTTGACTGACACAAATGAATAGGGGCCGCTACATAAGAGTTTTCCAGCCAATCACAGGAAGACATGGTAGCTTTCATGATGCAACTATAGGCACAAGGGGGATGAAAAAGTCTATAGGTTACACCATTGGGGTTGCGTATTTAGGTAAAATGAGAAGGCCAAGGGTTATTATAGAATAAACATAATAACGATAGTAGGGCATCAAACAACAGCAATGTAAATTATGTTAGAGGTGAAGGTGTCTCAAGGAGAAAAACCTCATGCAAGGGAATCCATTAAAAAGGAATAGAAAACCAGCTAACCCACACAAAATTTGTCTAGTCTGCAACCATGGTTATGGTTGTTGAACCTAGTCATTTGAGTTATAAAATACCATAGTTAGGTTGTGAGGACATGAGGAAGTCAATAGGGGTCGATGTAATGCACTTGCAATCGAAGCTACAACAGGGAGGACGTAAACCACTAAGAAGAAGTAATCACACACAACAAAGGTGTTTGGGAATGAGTGTGACAAGTTGCAATAGGAAGCTGCAACATGTTAGAAGAGAAGTGGAGCCATGTGACAATGATCATAGGTGGCTAAGAGCAGTTTGGGCACATTCTAGATATTAGCCACTAATTATTGTCAAGGAATAGGAGATAATGGTCAACAATGATCGACATATTTGTAAAGTATGAAAGGCACCACAATACAGTAAGAGTGTTGTAGTTACCGTGTAGTATGCCACGTCAATAGTTGTTTAGCTAAAGTAGCCTAGTCAACAATGTCCACAAGTGGTAGTTTGGAGAAGTCATAGTGGGGTCCATATGTTGGGATGATCTACAAGTAAGTAATAGAATTAGGCTTGCACAAATGGTAGTTGCATAGAGGTATGAGTAAGTTAGTGTTGGAAGAATCTAGTTGGGATGGAATGAGGAAATCGAGAAGTCAGAGCCAATACAACCCCAAAAGTGCGCAAACAATAACTAAAGTTTGTTGGTACAATAGCTAGGTTGTTAAGGATTGTGTCTCAAGTAGGGCGCCACGTTAAGAATGATTGAGTAACAATGAGATGAAATGGGAAACAAGGAGGTGTCAACATGCTTTAGTCAATGGAGCATGGCAGAAGGATAATACTAGCAGAGTTTCTCAATATGACTAGTAGGGTTATCCCTTAGAGGGAAAGAGGGAGACTGTACTATTCATGGGATTGGAAAAGAAATTTGTGTGTGTCTCAAAGGACTTATATAGGCCCATAATCATGTTAGAAGAATTTAACACATGAGCAATGACAAGAAGCATACAAGTGATAGAGAACAAGGAGCGAGAAACTCCAAAGACTAAGCAACTCAAAGGGAATTGCGAGTATACATTTCCACAACTTGTAGGCATTTTGATGTAATTTTATGGATATATGTTGTGTACAAGTTTACTAATGTCCTACATTTAAAGTGGTCTCGAAACCCATCATCAGGGACTCAAGCAAAGCATGATCAATCAAAAAAGAGTGATGCGGTATTTATAAAGAAAGAATCAACCAATGAACATTATTATGAATGATAATACGATTGATAAAACATATTTTTAGGAATTAAAATATGTTTATTAAAAATGTTTAACCATAATTTAAAAATTTTGACCACACTTTAACATAAAATAAAATAAAATAAAATAAGACATATTTATTAAAAAAAGAAACCATAATTTAAAATGAATTATAAGAAAAAATTATTAAAATATAAATAATAAGGTTTTGACATCAATTTAAATAGATTAAACTAAATTGATATATTTATTAAAAATATTTGACCATAATTCAAAATTTTTTACAACAATAAAATAGAGTCTCTCATGATGGGTGGTGAGACCACTCGAAACATAGGACATCAATAAACTCGCACTCAACATATATCTAGAAACTTATATTAGCTCAAATGGAGTCAACCTTTAAGTTCGAGCAGGGAGGAGTAGCCAATAGATTCCTCCAAGTCTGTCAAGAAGGTCCCTTGGTACAAAATGACCTTACATGATGTTCGGGAGCAAGAGGCTTCTAGGAACAACACAAAAAGGTGTTGGACTTCAAGTATCTTTCCATACCAAGTGGTAGATAAGACTTTTAGTTTGGAGGGGACAACTAAGGAAATGGATACAAGTCTAAGATTAATGATAGTTCTAGGTGGAAGAATTACCTCATTTGCGAAGAGGGAATGTTGATTTTTGTAGCTCGGTTAGGTAGTTCTGCATAGGCCTTGTGTCAAGGTTTGTAGAATTCACTAACATTCTCCTTACAATGCTTTCTCTAGTGTGAGAAAGTTTCTAATGTAACTTAGCATAAGTTTAACTTAGGAAAAAACACATGTTAATATGTTGGGTTATTGAGCTAAAAGAAACTTAGGAAAAGTAAAGTAATTTACTTTAGTGAGCAAGTTTTAATCTTAGATGTTGATCTCAAGTGAGGTGGGAGCTAATCTTAGTCGTTAATCCCTTTAAGGTTAGGGTAGGGTTAAGGATTTTACTCAATGTAAAGTTATAAAAGCAAGGATGAGGAGAGGAGATAGGCACAATACAACAAAACTATACAGAGAGTGTATCTTAGTGAGTGATGTGCTAGGTTCGAGGGAGTGTCAAGAGGCTAGAGATCTATATCTACAAGAGATATTGAGAAATGATCTAGGTAATAAATGTTGGATCAAATATAGGTTATTTTATTTTATATTTTCTCAGGTGGGCCAATATCCCAAGATGGGATACCACGTAATTTTTTATGATTTTAATGAAATACCTGTTGGGAAGAAATATGTTTGTGTCATTGTGAATGAGATTCATTATTTAATTTTACTTCCAATAATTTTTTTAGGAACCTAGTTGTGTGTTTATTGAGTATGTTTTGTGCTAAGAATTAAATATATCAGGTGCTAGGTTAACAAAAAAAACTAATATTCAAGTGGGATAGGTCTAATTATTTTTCCACAAGAAGACATGCATTCCTTCTTTGTGCATGATGCAAGTGAAATGAATTACATATGAACCAATGGACAAAGTGACTTTGACTAATCATTCTCCCAACCATCCAATCATTTTCCTAAGGATGAACTTGAAAATGCACCATACTAGACTTAAAAAAAGTAATGACTTTAAAAGAACAAGTCTCAATCTTAATAGAAAATTCTCTAAAGTTCAACAGAAACACTATAACCATAAATATATGCCGAAAGAGAGGGTTCGAGTCCCCTAAAGTCAAACACACCTGTATTTCAAGCACATTCTAGAATAAGAGATTCTAGATGAGTATCTTGATTAATGTCATCTACCTTTTCCCAATCCATTATATTCTATTAATGGGTTTTCCTCACAATTATGTGAGAGAACAATGAGGGTATAAAAGGACTAAGTGATATAAATACACATCATCTTTGGCATGAACGAATTTCGTCATCTATCTCAATATATTCCTTCTATTACTCATCAAAATTCATCAAAATTCCTCCCATAACTATGACTAAAAAATGAAATTCTATCGGATATGAAACAGTAAGATAATCCTCTCTTCTATTTTTATTATTCCAACACCTAACAAGAGAGTTTCTCCACCTGTGAACATATATGCTCAAATACTAAGTATCTTTAACATATGGAAGAATTCTATTGATTCAAACCTCCTCATTTTTCATTATGTTTTAACAAGAAGTCTTGTTAAGATAAAATCTTCCAGATTTAAATGAATTCACAAATACCTAATAATGATCTTTCCTTTCTCATCAACGAAAAAAGTATTTCCTCTTTAACCAAAATGTTTAAAAATATTAAAATTTTAACTTGATTATTAATAAGTTCCCCTATCCCCACACATATTCATTAATATTACTTACGCATATACAATTATAAAAATTCATGTGTAGTTTCTAAAAACTTCTTAACAAATCAATTAATATAAAATACCATAAACATACTTTATGTTAGTAGTGTAGCTACCGCCACCCTCTTGAAAAACATTTTCTTTGATATAATGATTTCAATTAATATTTAGAATTAAATATCTATTTTTTTATAATTATTTAGTATAATTTTGGAGCATATTTTTAAAATTACATTTTAAAGAAGTTGTTTTTAATGTGATTTTTTGGATTTTGTGGTGTTAGAATTTGGTCAAAAAAATTGAGATGAGCTCTTGATTTGTGTTATTTAACTGGTTTTTTGACTGAATATATGGATTCAAGACCCTGAAAAACCCTAGGGCACTTTGATTGTGCAAGGTTACCCATCAGCTTGTGATTTCAATAAACTCCCGCCAAATTTTAGAGAAACTAGACTAAGAAAATCCACCACAAAATCTTCCAAAAAATCGCCACTAAAAACAACTCGCATTTTAAATGGAAAAAACTAATTTGTGATTTATTTATTTATTATTTTAAATTTAATAAAATATATAATTTATTTAAAAATTTCATAAGAGGATTGTAATTAAAAAAATTTATAAGATAATTGTGATTAATACTTTGGAATTAAATGTTCATCTTTTGAAACATTATTTTAAAAATAACATTTTATAATATATATATATATATATATATATATATATATATATAATTTAGTCCATTTTTGAATGAGGATAAGTGTTGCATTAGTTTCAACTATTTAAGCTAGTTCTAACATTTTATTTAAGCTACCTCGAACATTTTATATGACTATCGAATTTTATCATTAAATATTTTAATAGAAAATGACATGTTAAAAAGGAGAAAGTTAAATAATAAATTATTTTCCCTGTTTTAAATATTGAATAAGAATAGTAATGTGGACTTAAAAATTTATCGTTAAATATTTTAATTAATTTTAAAATTACTCAATCAAAAATTTTAAAAAGAAATTGAAACAAAAAATTATCTTAAAAAAATAATGTTATAAAATTTTTAAAAATTAGTTATATATAATATTAAAAAATTGGGAAAAATGTTCAAAAATTTTAAAAAGAAATTGAAACAAAAAAAATATCTTAGAAAAATGTTATAAAATTTTTAAAAATTAGTTATATATAATATTAAAAAAAAATTGGGAAAAATGTTTAATTAGTTCACTTATTAATTTATAATAATATTAAAAAAATTATATATTATATTAAAAAATAAAATAAAATAAAATATTTAATTAATTGCCTAATCAATTTATTCTTTAAAGTTGTTGTTTTTTTAAAATATAATATTCATTATAAATTTATCATCACCTCTAATACTAGAATTAAACTATAATACCGAACCTAATAGAAGTATTAATAACTAGTGAATAAAGATAGATACTCTTAAACATTTATCTAAATCTTCAACTACAAGCTAACCCACCACATTTTCAGCTTAGTGATAAATTTTCATATTCATATATATATAATCTTCAACTATAAACTAACCCACCACATTTTCAGCTCAGTGATAAATTCTCATATATAAATTTTATAATTGTTTGCTTATAATTCATTAAAGTCGTACCTTTTAGGTTTGATTGAACATAAACATTCGCTCTCGCTTCTTATATGTAAGAATTAAGAATTTGATTCGTTGATAATAAAAAAACACTGAAAATATTTCTTCCCAATATTCGTGCCATGAATTAAAGAAGGTTATGTCACCGTCATAATTCATAAGTCCAAGCAAAATGATGAGTCTCAATCACCTTAGTTGATTTAGTGCCACAAGGCACATTGCCCCCATTGGTTTGCCACAAGGCACAAGGAACATGCCTTAAAATAGGCTATGACTTTAAGTTAACTAAGGTGATTTAGTGCCACAAGGCACATTGCCTCCATTGTTTTGCCACAAGGCACAAGGAGAATGCCTTAAAATAGGCTATGACTTTAAGTTAACTAAGGTGATTTAGTGCCACAAGGCACATTGCCCCCATTGTTTTGCCACAAGGCACAACGAGCATGCCTTAAAATAGGCTATGACTTTAAGTTAACTAAGGTGATTTAGTGCCACAAGGCACATTGCCCCCATTGTTTTGCCACAAGGCACAAGGAGCATGCCTTAAAATAGGCTATGACTTTAAGTTAACTAAGGTGATTTAGTGCCACAAGGCACATTGCCCCCATTGTTTTGCCACAAGGCACAAGGAGCATGCCTTAAAATAGGCTATGACTTTAAGTTATTATGTATTCATTAAAATTATTGACCTCATTGTTTGGAATGGAACATGCCTTAAAATAGGCTATGACTTTAGGTTTGATTATGTATTCATTAAAATTGCATTGCTGCTCACCATCATTACGTTGCGTGTAAACACAGTCCCAAGTTAGAGTTAATTAGGTTGGTAGTCACCATCATTATGTTTCGTGCCAAAACCAAGTTTAAAAAAGGACACCAAGTCAACAAAAACTTAGATGTTGCTGGGAAACCATCGCGTTGACCTAAGGAGCACATGACCTTTATCTCTCAAAAAGTCTAAAGAAAAAATGATGTGTAACTTAATATTATATTATTCATTCAAATAAAAGGTTTTTTTTATAAGAAATCTTATACATCCGGTGTATGTCATAATCAAAATCTCAAAATTAGAAGATTATTATTATTAAAGGATACTAAGAATCCCCTCAATTTAATTTGAAAATTTTCTTTTGATTAACTTAACTAATAAAATGTGATCAATTTCCTCAATGATGTAAGTCTAGAGAGAATCAAGACTTTGAAATCCATATATAACCAATTATTGATGTCCATATTTGAGGCATTAGATTATATTTATCTTAGCTTATTTTTGAAGCAAAGGACGGGAAAGAGAAAGGGAAAGGGAATGTTAAATAAATTCGGGTGGTTATAATGGATAAAGAATATTGAATTTTGGTTTGGATGGAATTAATATTTCGTAAGGTCAATCTTTATTTTATACCTGGTTAAATATTTCCAACAATCCTATAAGTTCAAATTTGAATCACCCAACTACATTCCCTCCTAAAATAATCATAAATATGTGATCATGACTTTTTAAAAGAGAAATAGAAGAAAAAAAGAGGCAATGATTAAGACAGTGAAAAGACAATGATGGAGCAAAACCAAAAAATATTGTTTGGGGAATGAAGGCAACATGAAGGTGAAGAGGAGAGTGGGGAGGATACCATATGGGATGTATAGTTGGAGTACATTATAAGATGGAGCAGAGACTAATCAGTACATGGCACATGGTGGTTTACAAGTAGAGGATAAACCAAATGTAGAAAATCCTTGAAACCTTGTAACTGCTAATGAGAGAAAACTGATCACATAAGACACACGATTTCTCTACCAAAATTTTGCAGAAAAAAAAAGCAATGAATAGAAACGTAATCACACATAGATCACAAAATATATTTGGGGAACCCAACTGGGAAAAAACCCTCTTGCTTGTATTAAATCAACAAAGCAATATGATCTATTACATAGAATTTGCTTCAAGCTTGAAGCTCCTTGCAATACTGATAAACTCTCTACAAGACTTTCCCAACACTTAGGTAAATAAGGCTTGCTAGGAGCTCCTATTTCCTAGCGAAAATCTGACCCTAAAAAATAGGAATTTCTCCTATTTTCTCATGCAATTCCCAAAAGAAATTGCTTTGCTTGTTTCTCAAGCCTCTACACAATAACCCATGTATGATAAAATCAATACATTTGTGACTTCATCCAATCTCAATAGGCAATTCAAATTGCATGGCCTAGTAGGGCTAAATTTAGTAGTTTCTTCAGTTAACTGAGAGTAAGTTGAGTTAATAGAAAGTCATCTACTCAATTAAACTCAAGTCTATCTCTATTCTAGAACTAGAGATTTGTCAAATGACATACACTAGAGTTAACTCCACTACATAGCTAATTTTAGCCATCAGCCAATCCATAATTCATGGAAAGACATCTAACTCGACTTAACTGACTATAACTCAGTGATAGGCCACATCACACATGTTACCTGAAAGCCAACTCAAGCAACTATGAGACTGAATTCAAATTGGCATCTTTGACTAAGGTACAAGTGAAAGAATTCATTCCTTGCTACATTTTCAACGCTCCCTCTTAGACAGGAAGGATTCTTGGAAGAGATTTTTCCACCTAGATCTATTTTCAACTATACCAAGTTCTTTGTTGCTGCTACTTCTCTCTCTGAACAAGAAGACTTCTTTGATTCCTTCTACAGAACCTACTTTGAAGGCCCATTCTTTCCCACAATGCTTTGTGAATTCACCACTTTAGTCATAAGTGCCATGTGCCCTTTGTAACTAGGTGTTTTTTTCTTGATGATGGGAGACTCAACTCTCTTCTAAGATCCATTAACCAAATCCTTTTCTCACTTGTCTCAAACTTTCCCTATACTAGAAGTCTCTAACTAAGTGATTGCCTCCACTCACCCTAGGCTATGGTCCTCATCATCATCGTGTTGGTCAGCCCAACTACTAACTAACTTAGACTAAAATTGGGTACTAGTTGAGGCTCAATCTTGAGATCTCTATCCTGCTCTAACTCAACCACCACATCTCTACTCTAAGAACTCTCTACCTTGATGCTCAAGGTTACACATGCATCAACCTCCAATATGTGGAGGTTCTCGATCCCGACACCAATCTGCTTGACCTACCTTGGAGTAGAATGCTTGAGGTAGGACATTCCTTTGATGACTACTACATCATACCCTTTTTCCTCAAGGATTGTTACTAAGACAAGGTTTTTCTTCAATTTTAGAACATACATCACATTCTTGAGATGGAGAAGGGAACCAGACTCCCTCTTAACTCTCATTGTACGAACTCCTTTGATCATGTATCATCCATCATCTCTAAGCTTGATATGGAATTTCATGTCTTTCTCATCCAAAATCTTGAAGAAATATGTTTTCCTTTTCTTGTGGAACGTAACGCAGAGTCAATGTATGACACACTACCTTGAACTGAGCTTGACATGTAAGTTGTCAAAGAGAAATTCAAACTTAGAAGAGAGATCTTCTCCTCCTATTTTTGTTGCATCATGATTGTTGGATTTCTTGTTTGGACATTTTGTGTCATAATGTCCAAACTCATGACAATGAAAACACTTAATATTGCTAATATCCTTCTATTCCTTGTCTCCATTCTGACTAGACTCGATTTTTCCTTCGGCCTTCCTGTCGTTCGATTTCTTCCCTTTGCTAGCTAAAGCAAGGTTCTCCTCATCTTCTGTCCCAGATGAGATTCAATCACTTGTGCTCCTTCGTATCTCTTATTTCAAAAAGATTTGACCACATTCTCTCCCAATCACGAAGTTTATCTCTTCCATTCACTACATCCTAGAAACTATGCCAAGATTTGTGAAGCCTAAGAAGAGCAAGGCTCACAAGATGTGTTGGTGGAAGTGTCTCTCCAACACCTTCAAGTTGATCCCTCACTTGAGCAAGCCTAGATAGATATGTAACAATGGGCTTATTTTTTCCCATTCGAATGTTCCTCAATTTTCTTTTTAAAGTGAGTTTTATGGAATCACTACTGCTTTCAAACATATCAGTAAGGGCATTCCACATCTGGAACGGTATCTCCTTCCCATGAAATTTTGGAACAATAAGGTCTCTAACTCCATCTAGGATCATCCTCCTATCTTTAGTAGTATCCTTCTTCCATTGATTCAGTTGTTGTGCATCTGTTGTAGGAGGTTTAGGAATATCAATCTTGATGTATTCTAAAACCCCATTATCATCTATGTTATCAACCTATTTTACCCCTGTGGGTCAGTGACCCTCGGTACTTGAGTCTAATTGATGTTTTTCTAGACCCAGGACTCATTTTTCTCTAGTTTGACCCCCGGAAGCAAACACAACAACCTATGGGAGCATCCAGAGCCTCCCATATGCTCTCAGGCCTTCTTTGTAAGAACCTTGAGGGACTTTTTTCCCTCTTTCGGTGCCATCATTCAGGGATGACATCTAGAGTGACTTAGTCCATAGAAGATTGATTCGATTTGTCATCTATTTTATCTAGCCAGGGATTGTCAGTCAGAAGTTTCTACGAATTATATTTTCCTGAGAATCCAGATACATCCTCCTGAGACCTCTCTTCTGCCTACTTGTACTAGACCATTCGAGAGGATTAGCTAGTTTTGGAGAGTTAGTATTGAGAGCTTGATCATGAGCCTATGCTACTATTTTGCTACCAAAGTGAGCTTGTGAGGTCTTTTTCCATTGGTTTACTACTCTTCATAATGATCTCTTAGACGTAATGAGGAAATTGTGCCAAATTGTGGAGAGGAAGCTTAGAGGTGAAGGTATAGCATTGTATTTATCTTTCATAATTAATGGAAACATATGTTCCCTTCCTTACATGAATTTGTGCCCAACATATTATATGGTTATATCTATTGGTTTTGATCTAATGATCTTCTAAGGAAGATAACTTATCATCTTTATTTGGTTGTGATTATGTGCAGGGATAGAGATCTTGTGCAGACGTGTTGGATCGCTCGAGTAAGGCGCAAGATATGGATCGAACTCAAAACCCTTCCTCGAAATGTGAGGATTCTAGGTGTGATCTCTTTTCTTTATAGCATATATCTGACTGCTTTCTACACGATTGATAATTTTGGACCGGGACCGCTCTATTATTTCATTCGTATTGTCTTTCTTTGTATGGTGATTTGATTTGGACACAAGATCATGAAGAAACATCTCCTTGTAGATTTAGTTGTAACAGAAATGGTGCTTTCAATGAGAGCATACTTTCTTTGTGTCCTCTTTGGCTCAGGCTTTGATCGATTTCTCTCTGGCTTAATTTGTTGAGGTTTTCCTATATTTCCAGCCTTTTGAGTTATTTTCAGGGTTATTGCCTGTGTGTTTCACTTGTTTCTCGGCATGAGTGTGGGCTTTTAGGGAATTTTTATTTTTTTCCCCAGTCGCTCTCGCAAAGAGTCATCCGAGCATCCAAGAGTCCCTAGACACTAACTTTCTAATATCTTGAGAGTGTCCCTAGACACCTTGATCCTATATTATGCCAGTGTCTGGGCTTTTAGCCTTGGATGAGTCAATATCTTTTACTTATATATGCATTAGAATTACATGAAACATAGCCTATTAACCACAGAACTTAAAAGCACATAAAACAATGCAGAAATAACAAGATAAGAATGAAACCATGACACAAAGATTTGATTACAGAGTTCATCCAATTTGGACTGCGTCTTTGGGCCCTACTCAAGAGTGGGGAGTCCTTCTTTCATTAAGTGGCATAAAAAGAGATAAAAGTACAAGCAACAATCATTTACAATTGTTATACCTCTAAGCTAGAAGATGGATGAAGAATGGAGAGCCTAGCTTCATAAACAGACAGTACCACTAAAATCCTGGGGAAAAATCATGCAGAATCACCTATTCGAACACCCAATTCGGAGAAATGAAGCTTTGACACCCTCTCAAAACGTCCCTCTTGCTCAAGGTGAGGTTCTGGCCTACTGCCAGGTTGAGTTACTGTTGCACGCAATGTGTTCTGAACTATCATGCTAGCCTACTCCTTTTCCTGTACTGATAGTCCAATATATATACTTGGTGGCTAACCCCTCAATTCCTAGGCAGTTCCAAACAGATGATAAGTATTAGCAGGCAGGTTTGTTTTAGGCAAAGAATCTCAAGTCCTACATAGTACATGGCAACAAACCTTTCAAACATGGAAAAAACTTCTTTAACTGCATACTTAACCTAGCGGATTTTAATATTGGCATTTCCCATCGACGTATAGATCCAAGCGTTTACAACAATTGCCCTACTATAATAGTGGACTCGACGGGCTATTAAACATAATAAATAATATATTGCGTCTCGAAGCCTCATCGCAAATTGAAATCGGCAAGAACTGAGGTTGGTACTCCATACGACTGCTCCCCTTTGTGAATGGTGATTGCGATATATCAGATCACAACTTGACTCTATCGAGGCCGATTCCTCAACTCTTCCCTCCCTGAGATCTACGATTGTGATGTATCGCTCGTAACTTGGCTTGCTCTGGGGCCGATTATTTAACTCTGACTGCCTCCGATTTGCAATTGCGATATCGCAAATCACAACTCGATAGTGTTGGGTCGGATTTTATTAAGCTGCGACCTCTTCCTTCTTCGTTTTGTGATATGTGGGACCAATGGCAACCTGCCACTTGGCACTTCCCCATTCTCTAAGAGTTTTTCCATGTCACTTCCTCCTGCCACCTATCAGAGTCAAAATTGATTTTTGACTTGCTCTAACTTCTTCATATGAACTCAGATTTGTCATTCAGACCATTGGAATCAGGGTGATGAGCACTTCGTTCCGATGCTAAGTTTACCTAGATTCTGCTACTTTGAGTTTTGAGCCTTCTTACCATGACACTAGTACGTTTTTAGTGATCCACTTGGATCAATCCTCTGCACTAAGAGCTTTTGGACCGCCAAAAGTCTTTTCAGTCAATTGGAAAGTGAAGAAATTTCTCCCTCACTTTTTCTTTCTCCATCCACCGAGCTTTACTTGGATGCATTCTTTTGAAGCCAACATGAATGTACTCCACATCTCCCTATCGTGGAGCTATGATTTTGCTTTTGAGTATGATATCTTCAGGAAACTTTTCTAGATACTTTAGTGCAAAATCATCCACTGTAGGAATCTGTGCAACCTCTTCGGCATCCATAATCAATGGAGGTTCATAAATATTCAAGTTTTCAACATTCACTACTGAGCACATTTTCATATAGGCGGGCAATTCAAGAAAAAAAGAATTGTCTCCAATCTTTGCTAATATGGTGAAGGGACCATGTCGAATGGGTCTCAATTTCTTCCCTTACCCCTTCATTCTATCCTTGCTGATGTGGAGCCATACCTTGTCCCCAACTTGAAACTGATGGTCAACTCGGTGCTTATCATGTCGAGCTTTATACCGAGCCTGACTCTTCTCTAACTGAACTTGTACTACCTGATGAATCACCTATATCGGTGAATAAAATTTTGTGCTTTGTCCCTATCATCTGGTCCATTGCCATCCTCATCTTTCCCAAAGATGATGTTATAGGGATCCCTTGGTAAATAACCAAAACATATCTCGAATGATGAGCTCTATATTGATGAATGTGCAACTCGGTTGTATGCATGCTGCACATAAGGAAGTTTTTCATCCCACAACTTGGGATGTTTTCCATAATAGCTTCGTAACAATTGTACAATGATGCAATTGACGACCTTTGTCTACCCATCGATCCGTGGATGAAATGTTGTACTTCTTTTCAGCTTAGTGTCCATCATTCTCCACAAGCTAGTATAGAACTCTCCAAGAAAGAGAGAATCTCGATCTGACACAATAGATGTGGATGCTGAAAGAAAGGATAATCAGTCTGCTCAGTAGTGACCTAATTTTTACAAGGCATAAATTACACATTTTACTAAAAAGATCCACGATGACATATAAATAACAGTGATCTTTCCTAGACATATGCAAACCACCTATAAAATCCATGTACACACTTTCCCATGGTCGACTTGGAATAGGAAGTGGTGTGTAGAGCCCAAGTGTTCTATTAGACTTAGTGATAGGCCCATCAAACATGTTATCTGAAAGCTAACTCAAGCAACTATGGGACTAAATTCGAATTGGAATCTTTGACTAAGGTATAAGTCAAAGAAGTCATTCGTCACTACATTTTCAACACTCCCTCTTAGCGAGGAAAGGATTCATGGAAGAGATTTTTCCACCTAGATCTATCTTCAACTATACCAAGTTATCTATTGTTGCAATTTTTCTCTCTAAACTAGAAGACTTATTTGCTTCCTTCTGCGGAACCTACTTTGAAGACCCATTATTTCCCACAATGCTTTGTGATTTCGCCACTTTAGTAATAAGTACCATGTGCTCTATGTACCTGGGTGTTTGCTTCTTGATGTTGGGACACTCAACTCTCTTCTAAGCTCCATTAATGAAATCCTTTACCCACTTGGATCAAAATTTCCCAATACTAGAAGTATCTAACTAAGTGGTTGCCTCCACTCACTCTAGGCTATGGTCCTCATCATCATCGTGTTGGTCAGCCCAACTACCAACTAGCTTAGACTAAAACTGAGTATTGGTTGAGGCCCCATCTTGAGAGCTCTATCTTGCTCTAACTCAGCCACCACATATCTACTCTGAGAAATCTATACCTTGTTACTCAAGTTTTCACATGCATCAACCTCCAATATGTATAGGTTCTCGATCCTGACACCAATCTGCTTGAACTTCCTTGAAGCATAATTCCTGAGGTATGACTTTCCTTCGATCAATACTACATCATATGCTTTGAACTCAAGGATTGTTACTAAGACAAGGTTTTTCTTTAATCCTAGAATATACATCACATTCTCAAGATGGAGATGGGAACCATACTCCCTCTTAAATCTCATGGTACAAACTCCTTTGATCATTTATCTTCCATCATATCCAAGCTTGATATGGAATTTCATGTCTTTATCCTCCAAACTACTAAAGAAATTTGTATTCCCTTTCATGTGGAACGTAGCCTAGAGTCAATGTATGACACTTGAGCTTGCCATGCAAGCTATCAAAGAGAAATCCAATTGAAACTGAGAAGAGAGAGTTTTGCCTCCTATTTTTGTTGCATCATGCTTGTTGGATTTCTTGTTTAGACATTTTGTAGCATAATGTCCAAACTCATGACAATGAAAACACTTAATCTTGTTAAGATCCTTCTTTTCCTTGCCTCCATTCTGACTAGACTTGGTTTTTCCTTGGGCCTTCTTTCCCTTGGATTTATTCCCTTTGCCAGCTAATGCAGGGTTCTCCTCATCTTTTGTCCCAAATTAAACTCCATCCCTTGTGCTCCTTCTTATCATTTCTTTCAAAATATCTGATCATAGTCTCTCCCAATCAGGGAGTTTATCTCTTCCATTCACTACATCTTAGAAACTATGCCAAGATTTGTGAAGACAAAGAAGAGCAAGGCTCACAAGATTTGTTGGTGGAACTCTCTCTCCAACACGTCCAAGTTGATCCCTCACTTGAGCAAGCCTAGATAGATATGTAACAATGGGATTATTTTTTCCCATTCGACTGTTCCTCAATTTTCCCTTTAAAGTGACTTTTATGGCATCACTACTTCTTTCAAATATATTAGTAAGGGACTTCCACATATAGAATGGTGTCTCCTTCCCATGCAAATTTGGAACAATATGGTCTCTAACTCCTTCTATAATCATCCTCCTAACTTTAGCAATATCTTTCTTCCATTGAGTCAGTTGTTGCGCATTTGTTGCAGGAGGTTTAGTAATATCAATCTTGATGTATTCTGAAACCCCATTATAATCTAATACAACCTCCATTTTGTACTTCCATGCATCAAAACTTGAAGTCCCTTCTAGGGCATGCTTTTTTCTCAAACCATAGACTAACATTATTCATGCAACTATACAATTCCTGCACCAATTGATCTTCTCTTCAATGCGCCTTGAATCTAACCAAGGAACTCAATATATATCTTGTTTTCTACTCTAATACCATGTCAAAAATCATTAAAATATTGCAACTGCTAATGAGAGAAAACTTATCACAAAGGAAACAATATTTATCTACCAAAAATATGTGGAAAGAAAACAATGAATAGAAACACAATCACACATAGAACACAAAATATAATTGGGGACCACAAATGGGAAAAACTCCTCTTTCTTGTATTAAAACAATTGAGAAATCTAATATATTAAATAGAATTTTCTTCAAGCCTGAAGCTCCCTGCAATACTGATAAACTATCTACAAGACTTGCCCAACAATTAAGAAAATAACACTTGCTAAGAGCTCCTATTTCCTAGTGCAATCTACCCTTAAAAAACAAGAATTTGTCTCATTTCTTTTCACAATTCCCAAGATAAATTTCTTTGCTTGCTTCTCAAGCCTCTACACAAAAACCTGTATTCAATAAAATAAATACATTTGTGCCTTCATTCAATCTCAATAGGAAATTTAAATTGCATGACCTACTAGGTCTAAATTTAGAATCTTCTTAGGTTAACTGAGAGTAATTTGAGTTGACAAAAATTCACCTGCTTAACTAATCTAATGTATCTCTCTCTTCTAGAAATAGAGACTAGTTAACCGACATGCACTAGAGTTAACTCCACTATGTAGCTAATTTTAGCCATCAACTAATCCACAACTCACTCAAAGTCATCTAACTAGAATTAACTGACTATAACTTAGTGATAGGCCACATCACACATGTTATCTAAAAGTTAACTCAAGAAACTATGAGATTGAATTAGAATTCCCTTCTTTGAATAAGGCACAAGTCAAAGAAGCCGTTCTTGCTACATTTTTAATGCTCCCTCTTAGTGAGAAAGGGATTCTTGGAAGAAAATTTTCCACCTAGATCTATCTTCAACTATGCCAAGTTATATGTTGTTGGAGTTGCTCACTCTAAACTAGAAGACTTCTCTTCTTCCTTCTGCAAAACCTTCTTTGAAGATCCATTCTTTCTCAAAATGCTTTGTGAGTTCACCACTTTAGTCATAAGTTCCATGTGCCTTGTGTACCTAGGTGTTTTGCTTCTTGATTCCAGGAGAATCAACTATCTTCTAAGCCCCCTCAACCAAATCCTTTGTCCACTTGGCCCAAACTTTCCCTCTACTAGAAGTATTTGACTGAGAGGATACCTCTACTCGCCCTGGGCTATGGTCCTCATCATCTTCTTTCTAGTCAGCTCAAATTCCAACTAACTTAGACTAAAAATTAAATACTTGTTGAGGTTCCATCTTGAGAGCTCTATCCTACTCTTTCTCAACCACCACTTCTATACTTTGAGAACTCTTTACCTTGTTTCTCAAGGAAGCACATGCACCAAACTCAAATATGTAAAGGTTCTCGATCCTGACACTAAAATGTTTGACCTGTCCTCAAGTAGAATGCTTGAGGTAGGCCTTCCATTTGTTGAATACTACATTGTACCCTTTGCCCTCTGATCTAAAATGTAAACATGAAGGTGATATTAAAATTACAATTAAAATTTTATGTATTGTAGGCAATCGATCACTTTGAAAAACACATAAAATAATGGTTTTTTTTTTTTTTTTAAATCAGTTAACAAGAAAAACAAAGACAAAATACCATATTAGAAACACATAACAACAAAAACAATAAAGGAATTCACCCCTCTCCTGGGCTACATCTCCTGGTCCAGCTTCCAATGTTGGGCCTCTTTCACTAAGTGCTCAAATTTGTGTTTAAATGACTTTACAATGCTCAGAATGTAAAAAATATGTCTCTAATGGTTTCAAAATTGTCAAAAACCACCATTTGGGCTCTTTATGCACCTCATTTGGCCAAAAAACTGAGAAAGTCATGCTTTTCCCAAGTTTTTCCAATTTTCCATAGCGAATTGTCCTACATTTCACCCAAAACCTATCTTGAGTGCCCCAAACACAGAACCAACGCACAAATTCCAACTACAATCACGCCCAACAATGCAAATTTTCGGCGCTTTAAATATCCTTTAAACCACTGTTTCTAAAAAGTTTGGTCATATGGGTGTGACGTGCTCATGGGCTAGGGCTAACTGCCCACCCCCATCGGCCGAGCCCCAAAAAAACTAGCCACTGGTCACAATGGGTGCATAAAACCCAGATTTTGGGCCTAAATCCACGCACACACCTTTTTTTGGAGGGTGTGGTCACGTTAATGGCAATTATGGCCCCTCTATTAAGCCTCCCATGGCGGTTGTATTAGTTGGGCTAATGACTTGGGCCTGGGGCTAAGCCCTAGCCCTTGGTCCCACCCCTTGGTTCTGTGGGCGTGGGGACCAGACCTCCAAACACATTTTACACTCAATTCAAATACAATGTGGGTGCTTATATAGTTAAGTCATAATCTATGATGTAGGGGTATAACACCTTGTTTCTTGGGCATAGGTCTTGTGTTCGACCCTAGTACAATCCCTTCCCAATATTTTAACATGTCACTAGGAGGCCACGTGGGAGACATTCAATGGCCCACATGGTTTCCAACCATTGGGACATAATAAACCATAGTCAACCAATTAAATAATAAAAAATTTGAACCAATTAGATTCCAATATTTTTTAACCAATCTAGAGAGGCCAAGTGTCAACCTACCATTGGCACAAAATGTAAAATTAGCCTATCAAACTTGCAATATTTTTACCTATTCGGGAAAATGATTAGAACGTGATATCGGGAGCATACGATATCAGTTTTGAACGATTCAAGTTGCATTGGATTTAGGTCACCAAAATCTACGCTCTAGTATAGGCTTTGAGCATTGTCGCACACTTTGAATTTTGAGCACTAAACTGATCCCTTGGATCACTCCTCCACACTAGAAGCTTTTGGACCTCCAAAAGACTACTTTTAGTCAAAAAATATATGAGGGTACAATTCCCTCACCCTTCCATTCTCAATCCATTTGTGTTTGCTTAGATTTGTGCCTTTGAGTCCCACATGAAGGTACTCAACATTCCCTCATTTTCAAGTTCTTGTTCTTCTTGTTAGGGCCTAAATCTACCTTAGGCTGAGAAAGGCAGGATCTAGGGTAACATAAAAAAACGCTTAACCTGGTAGCTAGCCCTACCAGGTCGGGAGAGGGCGCTCTCCTTGTCAATCTCAGAAAATATGGCCAATGAAACTTGAGATGACTAATGTAATGACTGATTTTAGGCTAGGTACAGAGGTGTTTGATTGAATTTAAGATGGGTTTACTGGCTCAATTATTAAAGGAAGATTTGGGTCTCAGGAATGGACACAGTCTTGTAGAGATCTATATGGGGCGAGGTAGGAAAATGGTTTAGCACTTTGAATTGAGTGAGATGGAAAGCTTTTAGACTGGTGAGGAGTTCGAGAGGGCATGAAAATCTCAGGGATCCTCTTCAAACATCTGAAAACATAAATAACTAAACAAACCCTAGGTAGATGAAGAAAAGAGAGATAATGGCATATATAAAACACATATAAACTTGCAATTACAAAAGGAAACACAATACCAAATCAATATGCCACAAGAATCCCATAAAGCGCTGCAAACCCTGGTCAATTCCTTAGCCAAACTGCTGAAAAGAGTGTACAACAATGCTCAAAGCATTCACAAGAGTCCAACCTTTCTGAATGACTGAAAAGCTACTAGATATAGGAATAAAAAAACTCATGCTAGGCTTTAGGGGTGAACTCATGAGTTTAGGAGCTATTTCAACGAGATCTAAACTAAGAACTAAAAAGTAGGCAGTGGAACAACATGCCTCTAAAACCTAGGAAACTGATCATTCAGTTGCAAACTACTTTTTCATAATGAATCTAACTCTATGAGTGAAAATTTAGCATATTTACATCATAATCCATCAAGTCACATTAAATTACATCATGAGTTTGACTATTATAGAGATAAAAGTCAAACTATGAAGAAACTAGGCAAAAAACAGAGTTTTTTTGGCCAAAATGAGCAAATTTCCTCCAATGCTCTGCGCTGATTTCCCTATGCGTAGCACCTTTTTGCAGATGATTTTGGAGGCCTTCCCGTGCAGAAAATTTGCTCCAAGTGAGCTTTTTGGAAAGTTCTACCTGTCTACTTTCCAAAAGAAGTGGAATTTCTAAATTTAGCCCTATTTGCTTATCCAAAATTGAGTTCTCCCAACACTGCTTCCTGTGTGTCCAAAAAGGGGCAGAAAGGTCATTTTTGAGGTATTTTTTACCTTTTTGGAAGCTCGAAACCTGTCAAAATTTCTTGGCCATATGAGGGAATTCATATTTTTCCATGAAAAATCCAAAAATTCAAGCCATTTTTCAAAATTCCTAGGCAACTCAATGCATAGCGCCGGTGGCACGGCGCATTGGGTAGAAAAACATGTTTTGTGGCCCAAAAATTTCAAACCATAGAATGACATGATTCATGCAACTATACAATTCATGCACCAATTGATCTTCTCTTCAATGCGCCTTGAATCTAACCAAGGAACTCAATACATATCTTGTTTTCTACTCTAATACCATGTCAAAAATCATTAAAATATTGCAACTGCTAATGAGAGAAAACCTATCACAAAGGAAACAATATTTATCTACCAAAAATATGTGGAAAGAAAACAATGAATAGAAACACAATCACACATAGAACACAAAATATAGTTGGGGACCACAAATGGGAAAAACTCCGCTTTCTTGTATTAAAACAATTGAGAAATTTAATATATTAAATAGAATTTTCTTCAAGCCTGAAGCTCCCTGCAATACTGATAAACTATCTACAAGACTTTCCCAACAATTAAGAAAATAACGGTTGCTAAGAGCTCCTATTTCCTAGTGAAATCAACCCTTAAAAAACAAGAATTTGTCTTATCTCTTAACACAATTCCCAAGATAAATTTCTTTTCTTGCTTCTCAAGCCTCTAAACAAAAACTTGTATTCAATAAAATAAATACATTTGTGCCTTCATTCAATCTCAATAGGAAATTTTAATTGCATGACCTACTAGGGCTAAATTTAGAATCTTCTTAGGTTAACTAATAGTAAGTTGAGTTGACAAAAATTCAACTCCTTAACTAATCTAATGTCCCTCTCTCTTCTAGAACTAGAGACTAGTTAACCGACATGCACTAGAGTTAACTCCACTATGTAGCTAATTTTAGCCATCAACTAATCCACAACTCACTCAAAGTCATCTAACTAGAATTAACTGACTATAACTTAGTGATAGGCCACATCACACATGTTATCTCTAAGATAACTCAAGAAACTATGAGATTGAATTAGAATTCACTTCTTTGAATAAGGCACAAGTCAAAGAAGCCATTCCTTGCTACATTTTTAATGCTCCCTCTTAGTGAGAAAGGGATTCTTGGAAGAAAATTTTCCACCTAGATATATCTTCAACTATACCAAGTTATATGATGTTGGAGTTGCTCACTCTAAACTAGAAGACTTCTCTTCTTCCTCTTGTAGAACCTTCTTTGAAGATCCATTCTTTCTCAAAATGCTTTGTGAGTTCACCACTTTAGTCATAAGTTCCATGTGCCTTGTGTACCTAGGTGTTTTGCTTCTTGATGCCAGGAGAATCAACTATCTTCTAAGCCCCCTCAACCAAATCCTTTGTCAACTTGGCCCAAACTTTCCTTATACTAGAAATCTTTGACTGAGAGGATACCTCTACTTGCCCTGGGCTATGGTCCTCATAATCTTCTTTCTAGTCAGCTCAAATTCCAACTAAATTAGACTAAAAATTAGATACTTGTTGAGGTTCCATCTTGAGAGCTCTATCCTACACTTTCTCAATCACCACTTATATACTTTGAGAACTCTTTGCCTTGTTTCTCAAGGAAGCACATGCACCAAACTCAAATATGTAAAGGTTCTCGATCCTGACACTAAACTGCTTGACCTGTCCTCAAGCAGAATGCTTGAGGTAGGCCTTCCATTTGTTGAATACTACATTGTACCCTTTGTCCTCTGATCTAAAATGTAAACATGAAGGTGATATTAAAATTACAATTAAAATTTTATGTATTGTAGGCAATGGATCACTTTGAAAAACACATAAAATTATGGTTTTTTTAACTCAGTTAACAAGAAAAACAAAGACAAAATACCATATTAGAAACACATAACCACAAAAACAATAAAGGAATTCACCCCTCTCCTGGGCTACATCTCTTGGTCCAGCTTCCAATGTTGAGCCTCTTTCACTAAGTGCTCAAATTTGTGTTTAAATGACTTTACAATGCTCAGAATGTAAAAATTATGTCTCTAATGGTTTCAAAGTTGTCAAAAACCCCCATTTGGGCTCTTTATGCACCTCATTTGGCCAAAAACCTGAGAAAGTCATGCTTTTCCCAAGTTTTTCCAATTTTTCATAGCGAATTGTCCTACATTTCACCCCAAACCTATCTTGAGTGCCCCAAACCCAGAACCAATGCACAAATTCCAACTACAATCACGCCCAATAATGAAAATTTTTGGACACTTTAAATGTCCTTTAACCCACTGTTTCTGAAAAGTTTGGTCATATGGGTGTGACGTGCTCAGGGGCTAGGGCTAACTACCCACCCCCATCGGCCGGGCCCTAAAAAAACTAGCCACGGGTCACAATGGGTGCATAAAACCCAGATTTTGGGTCTAAATCCACGCACACACCTTTTTGTTGGAGGGTGTGGTCATGTTAATGGCAATGATGGCCCCTCTATTAAGCCTCCCATGGCAGTTGTATTAGTTGGGCTCATGACTTGAGCCTAGGGCTAAGCCCTAGCCCTTGGTCCCGCCCCTTGGTTCTGTGGGCGCAGGGACCAGGGTTGGGGCTTAGCCCCAACCCAACCTCCAAACACGTTTTACGCTCAATTCAAATACAATGTGGGTGCTGATATAGTTAAGTCATAATCTATGGTGTAGGGGTATAACACCTTGTTTCTTGGGCATAGGTCTTGTGTTCAACCCTAGTACAATCCCTTCCCAATATTTTAACATGTCACTAGGAGGCCACGTGGGAGACATTCAATGGCCCACATGGTTTCCAACCATTGGGACATAATAAACCTTAGTCAACCAATTAAATAATAAAAAATTTGAACCAATTAGATTCCAATATTTTTTAACCAATCTAGAGAGGCCAAGTGTCAACATACCATTGGCACAAAATGTAAAATTAGCCTATCAAACTTGCAATCTTTTTACCTATTCGGGAAAGTGATCAGAACGTGATATCGGGAGCATACGATATCAGTTTTGAACGATTCAAGTTGCATTGGATTTAGGTCACCAAAATCTACGCTCTAGTATAGGCTTTGAGCATTGTCGCACACTTTGAATTTTGAGCACTAAACTAATCCCTTGGATCACTCCTCCACACTAGAAGCTTTTGGACCTCCAAAAGAGTACTTTCAGTCAAAAAATATATGAGGGTACAATTCCCTCACCCTTCCATTCTCAATCCATTTGTGTTTTCTTAGATTTCTGCCTTTGAGTCCCGCATGAAGGTACTCAACATTCCCTCATTTTCAAGTTCTTGTTCTTCTTGTTAGGGCCTAAATCTACCTTAGGCTGAGAAAGTCAGGATCTAGGGTAACATCAAACAACGCTTAACCTAGTAGCTAGCCCTACCAGGTCGGGAGAGGGCGCTCTCCTTGTCAATCTCAGAAAATATGGCCAATGAAACTTGAGATGACTAATGTAATGACCGATTTTAGGATGGGTATGTGTACAGAGGTGTTTGATTGAATTTAAGATGGGTTTGCTAGCTCAATTGTGAAAGGAAGATTTGGGTCTCGGGAATGGACATAGTCTTGCAGAGATCTCTATGGGGTGAGGTAGGCAAATGGTTTAGCACTTAAAATTGAGTGAGATGGAGAGCTTTTAGAGTAGTGAGGAATTGGAGAGGGCATGAAAATCTCAGGGATCCTCTTCAAACAACTGAAAACATAAATAACTAAACAAACCCTAGGTAGATGAAGCAAAGAGAGATAATGGCATATATAAAACACATATAAACTTGCAATTACAGAAGGAAACACAATACCATATCAAGATGCCACAAGAATCCTATAAAGTGCTACAAACCCTGGTCAATTCCTTAGCCAAACTACTGAAAAGAGTGTACAACAATGCTCAAAGCATTCACAAGAGTCCAACCTTTCTCAATGACTGAAAAACTACTAGATATAGGAATCAAACAACTCATGCTAGGCTTTAGGGTTGAGCTCATGAGTTTAGGATCTATTTCAACAAGATCTAAACTAAGAACTAAAAAGTAGGCAGTGGAACAACATGCCTCTAAAACCTAGGAAACTGATTCATTCAGTTGCAAACTACTTTTTCATAATGAATCTACCTCTATGAGTGAAAATTTAGCATATTTACATGAAAATCCATCAAGTCACATTAAATTACATCATGAGTTTGACTATTAGAAAGATAAAAGTCAAATTGTGAAGAAACTAGGCAAAAAACATAGTTTTTTTTGGCCAAAATGAGCAAATTTCCTCCAATGTGCTGCGCTGATTTCCCTATGCATAACACCTTTTTGCAGATGATTTTGGAGGCCTTCCCGTGCAGCAAATTTGCTCCAAGTGAGCTTTTTGGAAAGGTCTACCTGTCTACATTCCAAAAGAAGTAGAATTTCTGAATTTAGCCTCTATTTGCTTATCCAAAATTGAGTTCTCCCAACACTACTTCCTGTGTGTCCAAAAAGGTGCAGAAAAGGTCATTTTTGAGGTATTTTTTTCCTTTTTGGAAGCTCGAAACCTGTCAAAATTTCTTGGCCATATGAGGGCATTCATATTTTTCCATGAAAAATCAAAAAATTCAAGCCATTTTTCAAAATTCCTAGCCAACTCAATGCATAGCGCCGGTGGCACGGCGCATTGGGTAGAAAAACCTGTTTTTTAGCCCAAAAATTTCAAACCATAGACTGACATGATTCATGCAACTATACAATTCCTGCACCAATTGATCTTCTCTTCAATGTGCCTTGAATCTAACCAAGGAACTCAATATATATCTTGTTTTCTACTCTAATACCATGTCAAAAATCATTAAAATATTGCAACTGCTAATGAGAGAAAACTTATCACAAAGGAAACAATATTTATCTACCAAAAATATGTGGAAAGAAAACAATGAATAGAAACACAATCATACATAGACACAAAATATAATTGGGGACCACAAATGGGAAAAGCTCCTCTTTCTTGTATTAAAACAATTGAGAAATCTAATATATTAAATAGAATTTTCTTCAAGCCTGAAGCTCCCTACAATACTGATAAACTATCTACAAGACTTGCCCAACAATTAAGAAAATAACACTTGCTAAGAGCTCCTATTTCCTAGTGCAATCTACCCTTAAAAAACAAGAATGTGTCTTATTTCTTTTCACAATTCCCAAGATAAATTTATTTTCTTGCTTCTCAAGCCTCTACACAAAAACCTATATTCAATAAAATAAATACATTTGTGCCTTCATTCAATCTCAATAGGAAATTTGAATTGCATGACCTACTAGGTATAAATTTAGAATCTTATTAGGTTAACTGAGAGTAAGCTGAGTTGACAAAAATTCAACTGCTTAACTAATATAATGTCTCTCTCTCTTCTAGAACTAGAGACTAGTTAACAAACATGCACTAGAGTTAACTCCACTATTTAGCTAATTTTAGCCATCAACTAATCCACAACTCACTCAAAGTCATCTAACTAGAATTAATTGACTATAACTTAGTGATAGGCCACATCACACATGTTATCTAAAAGTTAACTCAAGAAACTATGAGATTGAATTAGAATTCGCTTCTTTGAATAAGGCACAAGTCAAAGAAGCCATTCCTTGCTACATTTTTAATGCTCCCTCTTAGTGAGAAAGGGATTCTTGGAAGAAAATTTTCCACCTAGATCTATCTTCAACTATACCAAGTTATATGCTGTTGGAGTTGCTCACTCTAAACTAGAAGACTTCTCTTCTTCCTTCTACAGAACCTTCTTTGAAGATCCATTCTTTCTCAAAATGCTTTGTGAGTTCACCACTTTAGTCATAAGTTCCATGTGCCTTGTGTACCTAGGTGTTTTGCTTCTTGATGCCAGGAGAATCAACTATCTTCTAAGCCCCCTCAACCAAATCCTTTGTCCACTTGGCTCAAACTTTCCCTCTACTAGAAGTCTTTGACTGAGAGGATACCTCTACTTGCCCTGGGCTATGGTCCTCATCATCTTCTTTCTAGTCAGCTCAAATTCCAACTACCTTAGACTAAAAATTAGATACTTGTTGAGGTTCCATCTTGAGAGCTCTATCCTACTCTTTCTCAACCACCACTTCTATACTTTGAGAACTCTTTGCCTTGTTTCTCAAGGAAGCACATGCACCAAACTCAAATATGTAAAGGTTCTCGATCCTGACACTAAACGGATTGACCTATCCTCAAGCAGAATGCTTGAGTTAGGCCTTCCATTTGTTGAATACTACATTGTATCCTTTGTCCTCTAATCTAAAATGTAAAAATGAAGGTGATATTAAAATTACAATTAAAATTTTATGTATTGTAGGCAAAGGATCACTTTTAAAAACACATAAAATTATGGTTTTTTTTTTAACCTAGTTAACAAGAAAAACAAAGACAAAATACCATATTAGAAACCCATAACAACAAAAACAATAAAGGAATTCACCCCTCTCCTGGGCTACATCTCCTGTTCCAGCTTCCAATGTTGGACCTCTTTCACTAAGTGCTAAAATTTGTGTTTAAATGACTTTACAATGCTCTGAATGTAAAGATTATGTCTCTAATGGTTTCAAAATTGTAAAAAGCGGCCATTTGGGCTCTTTATGCACCTCATTTGGCCAAAAAACTGAGAAAGTCATGCTTTTCTCAAGTTTTTCCAATTTTCCATAGCGAATTGTCCTACATTTTACCCCAAACCTATCTTGAGTGCCCCAAACCTAGAACCAACGCACACATTCCAACTACAATCACGCCCAACAATGAAAATTTTCGGATGCTTTAAATGTCCTTTAATCCACTATTTCTGAAAAGTTTGGTCATATGGGTGTGACGTGCTCAGGGGCTAGGGTTAACTGCCCACCCCCATCGGTCGGGCCCCAAAAAAACTAGCCACTGGTCACAATGGGTGCATAAAACCCAGATTTTGGGCCTAAATCCACGCACACACCTTTTTGTTGGAGGGTGTGGTCACGTTAATGGCAATGATGGCCCCTCTATTAAGCCTCCCATGGCGGTTGTATTAGTTGGGCTCATGACTTGGGCCTGGGGCTAAGCCCTAGCCCTTGGTCCCGCCCCTTGGTTCTGTGGGTGCGGGGACTAGGGTTGGGGCTTAGCCCCAACCCAACCTCCAAACACATTTTACGCTCAATTCAAATACAATGTGGGTTCTTATATAGTTAAGTCATAATCTATGGTGTAGGGTTATAACACCTTGTTTCTTGGGCATAGGTCTTGTGTTCGACCCTAGTACAATCCCTTCCCAATATTTTAACATGTCACTAGGAGGCCACGTGGGAGACATTCAATGGCCCACATGGTTTCCAACCATTGGGACATAATAAACCATAGTCAACCAATTAAATAATAAAAAATTTGAACCAATTAGATTCCAATATTTTTTAACCAATCTAGAGACGCCAAGTGTCAACCTACCATTGGCACAAAATGTAAATTTAGCCTATCAAACTTGCAATCTTTTTACCTATTTGGGAAAATGATCAGAACGTGATATCGGGAGCATACGATATCAGTTTTGAACGATTCAAGTTGCATTGGATTTAGGTCACCAAAATCTACTCTCTAGTATAGTCTTTGAGCATTGTCACACACTTTGAATTTTGAGCACTAAACTGATCCCTTGGATCACTCCTCCACACTAGAAGCTTTTGGACCTCCAAAAGACTACTTTCAGTCAAAAAATATATGAGGGTACGATTCCCTCACCCTTCCATTCTCAATCCATTTGTGTTTGCTTAGATTTGTGCTTTTGAGTCCCACATGAAGGTACTCAACATTCCCTCATTTTCAAGTTCTTGTTCTTCTTGTTAGGGCCTAAATCTACCTTAGGCTGAGAAAGGCAGGATCTAGGGTAACATCAAACAATGCTTAACCTAGTAGCTAGCCCTACCAGGTCGGGAGAGGGTGCTCTCCTTGTCAATCTCAGAAAAGATGGCCAATGAAACTTGAGATGACTAATGTAATGACTGATTTTAGGCTAGGTATGTGTACAGAGGTGTTTGATTGAATTTAAGATGGGTTTGTGGCTCAATTGTGAAAGGAAGATTTGGGTCTCAAGAATGGACACAGTCTTGCAGAGACATATATGGGGAAAGGTAGGAAAATGGTTTAGAACTTCAAATTGAGTGAGATGGAAAGCTTTTAGACTGGTGAGGAGTTGGAGAGGGCATGAAAATCTCAGGGATCCTCTTCAAACAGCTGAAAACATAAATAACTAAACAAACCTTAGGTAGATGAAGCAAAGAGAGATAATGGAATATATAAAACACATATAAACTTGCAATTATAGAAGGAAACACAATACCAAATCAAGATGCGACAAGAATCCCATAAAGTGCTGCAAACCCTGGTCAATTCCTTAGCCAAACTGCTGAAAAGAGTGTACAACAATGCTCAAAGCATTCACAAGAGTCCAACCTTTCTCAATGATTGAAAAACTACTAGATATAGGAATCAAAAAACTCATGCTAGGCTTTAGGGGTGAGCTCATGAGTTTAGGATCTATTTCAACAAGATATAAACTAAGAACTAAAAAGTAGGCAGTGGAACAACATGCCTCTAAAACCTAGGAAACTGATTCATTTAGTTGCAAACTACTTTTTCATAATGAATCTACCTCTATGAGTGAAAATTTAGCATATTTACATCAAAATCCATCAAGTCACATTAAATTACATCACGAGTTTGACTATTAGAAAGATAAAAGTCAAACTGTGAAGAAACTAGGCAAAAAATAGAGTTTTTTTTTGCCAAAATGAGCAAATTTCCTCCAATGTGCTGCGCTGATTTCCCTATGCATAGCACCATTTTGCAGATGATTTTGGAGGCCTTCCCGTGCAGAAAATTTGCTCCAAGTGAGCTTTTTGGAAAGGTCTGCCTGTCTACTTTCCAAAAGAAGTGGAATTTATGAATTTAGCCTCTATTTGCTTATCCAAAATTGAGTTCTCCCAACACTTCTTCCTGTGTGTCCAAAAAGGGGCAGAAAGGTCATTTTGAGGTATTTTTTACCCTTTTGGAAGCTGGAAACCTGTCAAAATTTCTTGGCCATATGAGGGCATTTATATTTTTCCATGAAAAATCCAAAAATTCAAGCCATTTTTCAAAATTCCTAGCCAACTCAATGCATACTGCCGGTGGCACGGTGCATTGGGTAGAAAAACCTGTTTTTTAGCCCAAAAATTTCAAAATTGCAAAAATTTTCCCAAATTTCTTGAAATTTGGGCTGAGTGTTCCTCATCAGGTGCTGTGTTGGGCTTAGGAAGCCTCAACCAAGATCTGGAGTCTATTTTGCTCTTTTCTCTTCCTCATGGCTTTCTTAAAATTGGCCTTCAAATTCTTGATTCTTGCTTTGCACACCATATTTCTTGACAAGTAGTGGTATGCCATGTTCCTCAACATGTTTTTCTCAACATTGGCCTTCTCAATCATCCTCTCTAGGTGCATGTTTGTCCTCTCAAGCGAAGATTCATGATTAGCTTTAATTTCTTGCTCAAGTGTGGTCAATTTGATTTCCCTCCTCTTGGCAGCTTGCCGGTCTGCCCTTATGTTTTGGAGCTCCATGATAGTTTGTTGATCTTCTAGCTACTTGTTCCTCTGCTCCAAATAATTAATGATCCACTTGGCTCCTTCCAGGTTGAGAGACAAATGTTGAATTTCATCTTGCTGCTCGTGAATGATCTCTTTAAGCTTTGAGCTTTGTGAGCCCAAATCGGTGTCCTCATCCTGAATGAGGATGAAATCTATTTCGTGACCTCTTGAAGGTCCCTCATCATGCAAGAGTTGCTTACCCTTGTCTTGTACCTACTCTGCTGATGGAGGAAGTGAGACCCCTTCCACCCCGGGTGGAGATAGTACTCGTTTTGCTGCTGCAAACAACCTTCTAGTGCCCTTTTGACATGTGATAAACATTGGCACACTAGTTGTTTGTGTCTCATGAATCTCCTGCTGATGTGAAGGCTATCTCGCCTCATGAAAATCTGCTGGGGGTACTTGAGGACCTTTAAAGACCTCATGTGCAAT
The DNA here is from genome assembly GCA_031772625.1 of Pinus tabuliformis. Classification (NCBI taxonomy): domain Eukaryota; kingdom Viridiplantae; phylum Streptophyta; class Pinopsida; order Pinales; family Pinaceae; genus Pinus; species Pinus tabuliformis. The sequence continues at coordinate 177,342,890 of CM062818.1, forward strand.
GAAATCCTCCCATGAGATGTTCAGTAAACCAAGCTGATGCAAGACCACAATTTTGATTAGTGCAAGATGATATATGCTGTTATACTGCTGCTAAGGAGGTTTCTTTTGTACTAAGGTGGTCATCTTCTCAATTTTCTCGAAAATGAAATAAGGGAGGTTCATCATCCTCACCCTAGTAAAGTGCATCAAAAATCTGATACGATAAGCATATAGACGATAAAATTTGCCCTCACAGCTGAAATATCTAATTATGAGTTTCATCAAGGGAGCATATGTGTCCTGTAGATAAATGAAAGGAAAAACTCTACTAATATGTCTTTGAAAACTAGCCTTGATGTGATCTCTGTCTATTACCCGCCTCTTATACCATTGCTCACCTACATTTGGAATGCTGGTTTCTTGAGCAATAGTCTCAGGTGTCAAGGTGAATGTCACACCTACCAAAGTGACTTGGCCATTATGAAGATGGAGCACTAACAATCTGGCCAACTCAAGGTGATATTTGACTCTCTCCACCATCTCACAGAACTGATAACAAGATTGGTGTTGAAAGCATGTGATAGCAAGAGGACAGGAAAACAACTCGGCAAGTGAAGTAGGCTCTTCCCTGTTATGTTTTCCACCCTTGTGAGGCCTCCTTGGTGCATGCATTTCTGTAGAAGAGTCACTGATTGTCTCCTCATCTATGTCATAGGAAGATTTTGACTCTATGTTTGCCAATGTTTGAGTTTTCTTAGATGAGTATGAAGAGATTTTATGGTGTCTTTAGGTTTTTTTCTGCCAAGGATATGAATGTATGAGGGACTGTGGAGAGAGTGTGTATGAGGGATTTTGGAATGTTGCTGACAGGTTCTTGAGGAATAGAAAGGTTTAGGAGATGATTTTTAGAGTTTAGGAATAGCAATTAGGGTTTTGGGATAATGGGATTAGGGATTTAGGGTTGGAAATTTATGGATATGGGGTTGAGGGTTGGAAATTTAAAGACAAAAATTGACTGTAGATGATCTGGATGTATAAAAATGGGCTAGTAGGTAAAGGACATGAGGGAAAATGTATAATATACCGCTACCATCAGATGATCCATAACCCTAATGGAATGCAGTTGATCAAGTGAGACACCTAACATGCAATGCAACAAGAGAATTTGATCACTGATGGAGGGATGAAGATACCAACACTAACATTGGCTCCAATGGGGATGGTAGCTCCTTGGAGGTGCCAAGAACTACAGACCTCTAGAAAGAGAACAATGCCTTCTTCTATTGCGCAATGGAGTCAATAACTTCAACAAACCAAAACCAATATTTGACTCAATTTCAGGACTGAAATCTGACTCAAAATTGACTCAATTTCAAGACTGAAATCCAACTCAGACTGACTCAAACAATCCAAACCAAAACTGAAATCAAACCTTCAGTTTTATAGCCTTCACTTCAGGCCCCAAACTGAATGAGTGATTATAGTACACACTTGCAATGAAGGAAATAAAATGGTATATACAATGATACATATGACAACAAAAGATATTTCAAATATGGTACCGTTTCAGTAGACGACCATTGACTAGCCACCAGGACAATCTTCTCCATCCATTTCTTTCAGCAAGAAAGCATTCTGACCTTGGTATGCAGCATTTCTGAAAGTTCCTTTCCACAGGTTCTCAAACTTGCCATGTTTCCCTTTGTCTTCGTTTCGGGCATCCCATTTTAGCACTATGTCTTCAATTTGAAACTTATCTGCCTTTGCCTTTCGATCATATATATTTTTGATTCTCTCTTGTAGCTTGAAGGTATTATGAAAAACATCCTCTCTAGTCTACTGTAAATGGATCATTTGATTGATTCTCCACTACAAATGATCTTCCTCACTACCATCTTCCTGCAGAAGTTTGACAATCGGAACTGCGAGAGATGTAGGAAAAACGGTGTCCCCACCATACACGATCTCGAAAGGGGACATGCCTATTGACTTTTTCTGACTCACTCTATCTGCCCATAGTGAAATGACCAATTTCTTATGCCAGCTCTTCTTGTTTGTTTCCATCAGCTTTTTGATGATGTTGACTAAAGATTTATTCGAGGATTCCACCAAACCATTACCTTGTGGATAGTATGCAGTTGAGTGGCCGAAGGTAATTTGATATTTATTACAAAAATCAATCATCTTTTTAGATTTAAAAGCTGCTGCATTATCTGTAATCAACTTATTAGGACAACCAAAACGTGACAAAATATTGTTCTTAAGAAACTGAATTATTACCGTATTAGTGGCCTGCCAAGTACGAATTGCCTCTATCCATTTAGTGAAGTAGTATGTCACTGTAAGGATCCATTTATGCTGTGCTAAAGAAGTAGGATGGATCTCTCCAATAAAATCTAAACCCCATTGCTGAAAAGGAGCACTTATTTCAACCGATTTGAGTGGTAAAGGCTGTAATTTTTTCTTACCTTGAAAAATCTGACATTCATGGTAGCTTGTAACCATTTTGTACACATCAGAAAAGAGAGTTGTCCAGTAATATCCCGCTCTCAAAATTTTATTGGTTGTTTTCTTCCAAAATATATGACCTCCACAATATCCTATGTGAAAATCATCCGTGACCTATTTTGCTTCTTCTTCAACCAAATAATTCAACAAGACACCACCGGGATCTTTCCAATAGAGTGCATTATTCATTATACAAAACTTTGCAGCCTTTGATTTCAGGGTCCTACTTTTGTTCTTAGCCAATTTGGGTGGTGGTGAAAGATGTTGGAGCACATAAACAATATCCGAATACCAAGAAGAAAGTAAAAATATTTCAGCTACTTGAACAGGAGAACTTTCCTCATCGTCTTCGGACATAACAACAATGAGATTTATGTCCAAGGCATGCAAATTAGATTCCGCCATCAGTTTGGCCAGCCCCTGTCCTTTGATGAGATTTATTGGTTTGATCTCCACATCATATTCTAACAAAGTAGTGATCCATTTGCCTCGTCTCCCTTTTGGATCTGTTTTCACTAAGACATCTTTAATGGCAGCATTAGGAACATAGGCAAGGATATGAGAATGTAGAATATAAACTCTAAAATCTTTCAATGCCTTTACCAAAGAAAGGGCTTGCTTTTCAATAATATTGTACTTTAAAGCTGCATCTCTTATCATTCTACTGAAAAAAGCAATTGGTTTCTCAAGCTGGTCTCTTTTTTGCATTAAGACCGCTGCCATAGTATGATCCGAAGCAAATGAAAACAAAATAAAATCTTGGGAATAATCTAGGCTGATCAAAATTGGAGTTGAAGAGAGGGCTATCTTTACCAAATTGAGAGATTTGATGGCTTCCTTGGTCCACTTCACAACACTATCTTTCTTTAACATATTTGTGATCTCCCTCAAATGTTCTGCAAGATTTGGCACAAAACGACGTAAGAAATTCATCTTACTGTTAAATGACTGTATCTCCTTTTTACTTCGTGGAAAATAAATTTTCTAAATGGCCTCCACTTGAGGTGGATCAATGCGGATGCCCTCCTTGGATATAATATGACCGAGAAGCTTGCCTTCATCCATGGCAAACAAGCTTTTCTTTGGATTGAGGGATATGCCATACTTTCTACACCGCTAAAATACAATCTTCAAATGATAAAGGTGCTCTTCATATGAATTAGAAAAAACTGTCAAGTCATGAAGATAAACAACTAAAAATACATCTTTCTCCTTTGCAAATACAATATCCATAGCTCGTTGAAAGGTTGCACTAGCATTTTTCAATCCGAAAGGCATATTGGCGTAATGGAAAGTTCCCCACGGAGTGATGAACGATGTTTTGTCTCTGTCATCCTCATGGACCAGAATTTGGTTATAACTGGAATAACCATCAAGTAGCGACATGCAAGATGCAAGATGCTCCAACTACTCCCTGAAGTATGTGATCCATCTTGGGCAATGGATAGTTATCTTTCAAAGATACTTTATTCAGATTTCTAAAATCAATACATAATCGAATCTCACCTATTTTCTTGCACACGGGCACCAAATTATAAATCCAATCTGAAAATCTTATGGGAATGATTATACCAGACTTGTATAGTCGATTCACTTCCTTTTCAATTGAGGGCAGTAGTTTTGGATTTATCCTTCTTAGTTTCTATCGAAAAGGCTTTTGATTTGGCTTGATTGGGATGATGTGTTGAATTATACTTTTATCATATGCCTTTAAATCTGAATAGTCCCAAGTAAAGACATCAGTAAATGAAGATAATAAAATAATGTATTTTTCTTTTACCTGTGGAAGAAAAGCCTTCGATAACTTGACTATTTTAGGATTTTATGCTGATCCAATGTTTACGTCTTCAACTCCTTTCTTGGTGGGTGTCAAGCTCGGTTTCTGGGCTACATCATCTTGATCAAACAACTCCTCTAAAGGTATTAGACCTTTAGGAATGACATTGTCCTTGAGCTACAAAGCTTCCATCTGATTTACTTCCATATCTACTTCACCATCATCATTTTCTCCATCTATAGAAGTGTCTTCGTATTTACCTTCATTGTGTAGAAATTCCTCAATCTCTTTATCATCTTGAAACACCTGCTAATATCTTTGGTTATCTGGGATAGCAGGGCCATGTTTCACATGAATTTCAAACTTATTGTTTGAATTCATCGGAATCTTCAAATTACTTGCAGCTGTTGCAAGCAAATCTGCAATAACATTCTAAACATGATGGACACATGTCAAAGTGTAATCTGGAAACATTCTCAGAATATCAAGCACTGTATTCTGATAAGCTCGCATGTGAGGATGCTTAGCTTGGTATTCACCTTTCACTTGCTTGATAACTAACTCGAAGTCACCATATACTGAAATTCTTTTAGCATTTAACTTCTTAAGGATTTTTAGACCAGCAATTAAGGCTTCATATTCAGCCTCATTATTTGAACAATCAAAAGCCAATTTATACGAACATACCCTTACATTATTTGGCACTTTGTTTGGAAGAAATGAAGGGCTACGTATCCAAATGCCAATTCCAATACCTTCTCTTCCTACCATGCCATCAAAGTCCATGCTCCACAACCAGGCCTCATCTTCCAAATGCTGAAATTCATTTTTCTCTTCTTCTTTTGCTTGCTGTCCATCAACTTTTTGTTGCTGTTGGAAGGCTGATTACTCAGCGGTACTATCAAGTTTTCGTCTTCTTGATCTAGTACAACTCTGAAATTTTCAGTGATCTCTGGAATATCTTCTACTTCAACTACTTGACTATTTACATCATTAAAACTATTAGAATATAAAACAAAAGATTCCAAATCAATATGGACATAGTTGATTGGATGATTTAGAGGATTCTCCTTGCTAGTGATCATGCACTTCATCTTTTTATCCTGGTATAATTTCCTCAACTGACCGAACACGGGAATAGTTGCATAGGAGAAATCAAGCTGCAATGTCCCTTTGAGTATTGCTCCCCAATATCTGGAAAGAAGCATGCCAAATCTAGGAAGAATATCTGCCACAACTACATCCATCAAAACATTCTTCGCCGAGATCTGATCTAAAGTGACAACCAAATCTTTAATAAGCCCAATGCATCTGACCCTACCAGAATCAAAGGAATATAGATCATGGTACTTGCAAGTGATATCTAGACCCAATTTTTCCATGATTGCTTTAGGCATGAGATTATGAGAGGCTCCAGAATCGAACATGGCATTGTGTAATACAAAATCATGCAGTCTAAGGTTGATGTAAAATGGAGCTACATCACTGTCCTCAGATTGACCCTCTAATGATGGCCAAAAGATAAGTTCGAGCTGATCATCCTCCACATTTACCATATCAGATAATGGATCCAAATTCAAAATCTTAGACACCTGACCTTTATAGCTGTTGTTTTTCATTAATTCAGTCAAAGGAATTGACACTTTCAACTTAGCAATTTCATTTTCTAAGCTCAAGGCTGATGTTTTCTCTACCACTTTAACTGGAGCATCCTTCTTTTCAATCTTCTCCTTTGATACAATTGACTGATTTTATCTTTCATTTGTTGATTGTGTTTTGCTGGTGTTAGGATCAGTTGTCTTTTTTCCCTTTCTTTGCACTATGGGAGAATCGTTCTTTGGCAGTGACACTTCCTTCCTCTTCTGAATTAGATTGATGGGAACTTCTCTACTCCTAAGTGAATATTGTCACTACTAGGCTATCAAAGCATTCATGTATCCCCTCTGATATTCATCAGACTCTTCTTCAAGAACTATTTCATTTGCCAAGATGAAATTTTCATCTTTTTGTACAGCTGGGCTTTCTGAATACTCTTCATCTTCGGTGATATAAATGGGCAGATCATCAGGTGTAAAGAAATGATTCTCCTCACCAATTATGTTCTCATCATCATCTGATTCCGAACCATGTACAAAATTCTGTTGTAGGGGTGTCTTCACTTGCTGTTGTGCCGCTTGGTCTTGTGCTCCTTGTTCTCATTTCTTGATTCTGAATTATGGTTGCTGCTGGCCACGAAAGTTTGGATTTCTAACTTGTGCTTCAGGCTTATCAGCAATTGTGAGCCTATCAAACATCTTCTCAAGCTTGTGAAGCAAATGATTAGAGGAGGAAACTTCCTCTTTTATGGTCACCTTCTTTTCATCCTTTGCTCTAGCTCTTTTGGCAAGCAGATTTGCCTCAACGCTGACTGCAATTTTTTGCATGTCCTCCAATGTTGCCGGATCTCTCTCCCTCAATTGATATGCCATGTCACGATCGAAGCCATCAGGAAATTTAATCAAAGCCAAGCCCATAGGTGGCTTTATATAAGCAGGAATTTCATTATAAACAGTATTGAATCTGACACAATAATCTTGGACACTCTCACCAACATTCCTCTTGATGTTCTCATATTCAGAAGTAATTTGAAGAGGGTTTTTATTTACCCCCAAACGATCCAAGAATTTTCTTTGAATAGTTGTCAATGTAGTGATATTTGCAGCCAGCAAGGCTCTGAACCACTTCCGCACTTCACCTCCAAAAGTTTGCACAAATAATCTCATAGTCACATTTTCAGCATCAATCTCATGAAGGTCAAAGAAATCTGTCATCCTATCCACATGCTGCTGAGCTATAATGATTTGCGGAGTGCCATCAAACAACGGGATCTTGCTTTGGTAGTCAGAAGGCATGTCATCCAAATTTTGAGGCAACACAAGGGGTGCATATCGGGAAGCCATTGCTCTAGGTGGATTTACGACTAGCCTTGGAGATGTAGGAGTCGTCGGAACAATGATAGCAACTGATGATGTATTTGGTGTATGAGGTGTCGATGGAGTGGATGAAACACAAGATGTTTGGGGTGTTGATGGGGGAGAAGAGATAGAAGGTCTCTAATATGATTTAGTGGGCTACATGGGAATGGTAGGAATGAATGGAGTTTCAGTAGGAATTCAAGAACTAGATGCAATTGCGGATGAACCAAGAGTTGCTGATGCATATTTTAAGAAATCAGGAAAATTTGAAGCCACAATGGAAGTTTGAAGATTCAAGATGTAACTATCAATTGATCTATTTGCCCTTTTAGTTTCAAGATCTTTGGAAAACTATGGATTTAAAACAGTGGAACTAATAGCACTTTCAGATTTAGTCTCAAACAACGATAGATCAAAACGGTCATCAAATTCGAGATCTTCAAGATATTCAAAAACAACAGGACATGAATGAGATTTAAACATGGGAATCACAGAACTTTCTTGTTGGAGAATTCTTGAGATGATATTTGGATTTTCATACACAGGAGGAGGATCAGGATCAGGATCAGGATCAGGATTGGCTCTGGTGTATCATCTGGAATCTAGTGTGTTGAATTAATCCCAAAAATCAAACGAACAAAATCAACTTGTTCATCCTATCAAATTCTAAACTCATCATCCAAAGTCTAGAATTACTTAATGCTACTGGGGTAATCATTTAGATTAGTTGTTCAGTTTATAAACTAGACCAGAGATTGACTGAAGTAGCATTCATCTACTTTTGCTAATGCAAAGCAAGAGCGTTTCGAAGGCTACCTGGCTAACTTTAGGCTCCGTCTGTAGTCTACAAAGTAAAACAATGATAATAAACTTTCAATCCCCAGCTGATCCAGACTTAAATAGGAACGCAACAAATTACCGAGATAACCAAATACACAAAGATGCAGCGGAAATAATACTTCATTTCATTAATGGAAAATACTGAAATATGCTTACAACCAGAAATGGAAATAAACCAGCTAGGGCGATGGTAGCTTATCTCTGAGAAGAGATGTGTGGCTACATGCCTCTGAATTGTCTTACAATGAGGCTCGAAGGCCTATTTATTGTTGAGAAACAATGGAAAACCCTTCACATTCCAAAACCTAACCCTAGAAGATGAAACGCCAAATTGTGGTCCCCGTTTTTGGGTAAGTTGGTACATCAACTTCCCGGGGTTGTGAATTGGTCGTACTATCTCCGTTTGACGCACATGATAGCCCGTTGGAAAGATCTCTCCAAGGACAAAGACGAAAAAGACAATTTTTAGAACAAAAAAGTCACTGGGGTAGATTTCCCAAAAAACGTCGTTTAGGGCCTCAAAACGGCTCCGGAAGTTTAGGACCCGAAAAACTGCTAAAAATAGTAAACTGTGCTATAATTAAGGAAACTAAAAAAACTGAAAGAAGCACTAGAGGGGATCCAAGTGGAATTAGCGAGTGGCCACCAATATCCACCTGGATCATTCCTCCCCCCTTAGGAAGCAATGGTACCCATTGCGTTGAGTTCCTCCATGAGATGAGGGAACTTCTGCTGCACTTGGTCCTTGGTGAGCCACTTGCCCTGGTGAAGGAGTTGTCCTGCTTTGACAACTCGATACAGTTGGATATTTTGCTGGCGAGTGTGCTTGATCTGTGTGTCCATGATCCGATCAGTTGCAGCTTGTTCCATGCAAGATGGATTTAACTCTGTGGGTGTGAGTTGTTCTGTAATGTCAGACGTGTCTAGTAATGGTGGAAAGTATGGCTGAAGGCGGTCGACATTGAACATCGGGTGCAGGCCAAGGAATGGGGGAATGCTGAGCTCAAATGCATTGTCTCCCACATCCTTGGTAATGTTGTAAGGGCCACATCGGAGTGGTCTAAGTTTCTGATAGGCTCCGGTAAGGCGTTCCTTTTGCAAATGCAACCAGACTTTGTCACCCACCTGAAACTTGTGTGGCACCCGATGTTGATCATGTCGTTGCTTGTACTTAACATTTGATTTCTCTAGAATGTCATGGACCTGCTGGCGAATATGTTGGATGTGCTCAATGAAGCTATTTGCCTTATCTGTTTCGGACTGGACATGAGCAGAATCTACCCGAGTAGCTGCAAATGGCATGGCCACATCGATGGGACATAGTGGCTGGAATCCCAAGCCCACTTGAAAAGGGCTATGGCCAGTCGAGCTGTGGAGAGCCTGGTTGTAGCTATGTTGAACATAGGGGAGGCTCTTGTCCCATGTGCGTGGATGCTTTGAGTTGTACATGCGCAGAATGTGTACGATCATCCTGCGGACAACCTCTGTCTGGCCATCAGTTTGAGGATGGAAGGCTATTGACTTAGTGAGTTTGGTGTCCAGCATCGACCAGAGACTGGACCAAAATGTACCGAGGAACCTGCTGTCCCGATCTGAGATGATAGACTGTGGGATCCCAAAGTGTACCCACACTCGTTCAAAGAAGAGTTTAGCAGTGGCTTCTGCTGTGATATTCTTCTTGCAGGCCGCCATAATGGCCATCTTTGAGAACCTGTCGACGACCACAAAAACACAGTCATTTCCATGCTTAGTGGAAGGAAGGCCTGACATGTAATCCATGGAGATGGATTCCCAAGGCTGACTAGGGGTAGGTAGCGGGGTATAGAGGCCTTGCTTCTTGATGGTCGGTTTAGCAATGGTAAAGGCAGTGCATGACCTGATGTACTTCCCGACATCGTGTCGAAGATTCGGCCAATAGAAATACTTCTGCAGTACTGCCACCGTTTTTTCGACCCCAAAATTTCCAACAGGCCGACTGTAGTGTGCTTCCCAAATCATCTTGGAACGCTCGCTTGAAGGAACATAAAGGTGACCCAGGTGGCATAACAGGCCATCCTGGAGGTGAAAATCTGGAACATGTTGACCCTCCAAGAGGTTCTGGTATGTGTGGTCGAACTCCGGGTCACTTTTGTAGAGCAGTGGCCAATCAGAAGTCTCGTGCCCACAAGAGTTGAGGACGGTGGTTAACGCCATGATCGGTGGTCGACTGAGGCAATCTGCAACATTATTAGTGCTACCCTTATTATACTTGATATTAAAATGGAACTGTTGCAAGTATGTGGACCACTTCTGATGGCGATCATTCTGCAATTTTCCTTGGGTCTGTATGAACTGCAGAGGTTGGTGGTCTGTGTGGATGACCGTTTCCTTCCCCAAAATGTAATGCTTCCATTGTCGACAGGCCTGCACAATGGAATACATCTCTTTATCATAAGTGGGATACTTCCGGACTGTGTCTGAAAGTGTTTCACTGTGATATGCCACTGGATGCCCGTGCTGAGTAAGGACTGCCCCAATAGCATAGTCAGAGGCATCTGTCTCGACCTCAAATGGTTATTGTAAATCTGGTAAAGCGAGCACTGGTGCTATGCAGAGGTGATCTTTCAACTCTATGAATGCCTCCTATTGAGATTCAGACCAAAAGAATTTTGCCTTCGCCCCTCCCTTGGTGACTTGACTCAAAGGCCAAGTGATATGAGAAAACCCCAACACAAACCTGCGGTAGAAGTTGGCAAGACCTAGAAAGTTGCGGAGCTCTGTCAGAGTGGTCAGAGATGGCCAATCCCGAATGAATTTGATCTTGGCTGGATCCACATGCACCCCCTGTTCATCAATAATGTATCCCAGATACTGAACCTGGGTCATGCCAAAAGTGCATTTCTCAAAATTAGCACATAGCTTGTGTTGCCGCAGTGTTTGGAGAACCTGTCGGATGTGGTGGAGGTGCTCTTCCCAACTTTGGCTGAAGATCAGAATGTCATCCAAGTATACCACTACAAATGAGTTGGTGAATGGCTGCAAGATGTCATCCATTAGCCTCATGAAGGTTGCAGGAGCATTCGTCAACCCGAAAGGCATAACCAACCATTCGAAAAGGCCCTCTTTGGCTTTGAAGGCAGTCTTCCACACATCAGAGGGTTCGATTGGTACCTGGTGATATCTTGACTTCAGATCAATCTTGCTGAAATATTTTTCCCCCTTTAGTTGGTCCAGGAGGTCATCAATCTGCAGGATCGGGTACCTATTATGGACAATGATCTTTTTCAGTGCCTGATAGTCAATACAGAGTCTCCAAGTCCCATCCTTCTTCTGTACCAACACAATTGGGCTCTCGCAAGGTGATGAACTCGGACGGATGTGGCCTTTTGGTAGAAGCTCCTGAATCTACCTCTTGATTTCATCATTCTCCAGAACGGAGCACCAATAAATTGGTCCATTGGATAACGACGCACCTGGGGTCATATCGATGGAGTGCTTGACCTGATAGTGCAGAGGAACCCCTACGGGGGAGGTGAAGATGTCCTCGTACTCCTCCACGACCTTGTCCATTTGTAGTTGTCATGCAGAGGGGCCCTGTCTGGAGGTTGTGGCCACCGTCTTCTTCTTTCCTTGAGGGCGTATCATCAAGAAAACAAATTTTCCAGTTTTGGAAATGAGCTTACTGCATTGTTTTGCAGTAATCAAAGAGATGGCAGCAGGCGGTGCTACCTCTGGTATCCTGTACAACTAATTTCCCAAAGTAATAATAACAGCACGGGGCCTTGATTCATACACAGCATGTCACTTCCACAAGTATGGTTGTCCTAATAATACATCACAAACTTCAAGCAGAGCAATGTCACACAATACCTCATCTGTGAAGGGCTTGATGTTTTATGGAAGGCAACACTGTTGGCTCACACGAAGATCTCGTCCTTGGTGCAGCCACCCGATGGTGTAGGGTTGTGGATGTGTTGTGGTCGGTAAGCCCAACCGCTTCACAACCTTTGCCGAAATGAGGTTCTTTTGGCTCCCGCTATCGACAATGAACTGTAGCGGGGAGCCCCTTACCCACATCTGGGAGTGGAAGAGACACTCCTCCTCCTATGGATCTTCGGGTTCATTTTTCTGGATCTTGGTAGTAGCAAAAGTGGCGTTGGGATCCGCATCAATGATCTACTTCCCTTTTTCATTCCCCTTGTGGGGTTCTAAATCAGAGTCAGAACATGCATCTGCTTCTGAAACCTTTAGTTCAGCCACCAGTGACTGCTTGGCCCGACACTCACTTGTGTTGTGAGTGGAGCTCTTATGGAACTCACACCAATTTCTCGTGTCCTTTTTCGGCTTTGCGGCACTGTTCTTTGCTTGTAGCTTTGGCGGGTTGTCTTGGGCTACCCCGCCTTGGCTTTATCCCTTGTTTTGTGGTTTAGGGGCACCTTTCCGTTGCTTTGGATTTGCAGATCCAAAGTCTCGCTTATTTTGTTTAAACTTCTACTCGATCTTGACGGCATATCGGTATGTTATGCCGAGCGATGAGATGTTCAGGAATTCCAATTCTTCCTGGATGTACTTGTGCAGGCAGCCACGGTATTTGAGTATCAAATGCTGCTCCGAATCCTTGATACCCAACTTTGTGCGAAGGGTATGGAAAAGATTGGTGAACTCTGGCACAACTTGATCCCTTCCCTGCCGCAGCATGGTCCACTTTATGTATTCATCCTCATAGCTTCCAACAGGGTAGGATTGCTCCTTAATGGCATCCCAGAATGAATTCCAGGTGGGTGCGGCTGAAAATAGCGAGCCTGTAGTTTCATCCTTCTGCTCGCAGTAGGTTTCCCACCAATCCTTGATGTGGGGGGCTGCTTTGAGAAGAGCGAGAACAATCTTTTCCCGACTCGAAAATTCATGAACAGAAAAATAACCCTCTAGAATATTTAACCATTTATCTATGGCATCTACGTCTATCTGACCCTCGAATATGTGGATTTCAAAATTAACCTGTACCTTAAAGGGCGTGGCATTTCCAGAGTAGCTGCTGGAAGCTGATACGTCACTTTTGGGTAGCCGCTGAAGGATTTGGGAAAAGTTGTCCATCATCGCGTTCCATTGTCGCTCGAGGGCTTCTTTGAGCAAGATTTTGATAGGATCTCCTGCTCCCTCGTCTTTCTTCTCATCCGCCATGGGAGGCCGTCGAGATTTGTGAGGCTGGTCTTGCAAAGGTTCGACCAGCTCAAGCCCTAAGTCCTTATATCCCGACCTCATTGGGGACATGCAAAGAAAAATAGAGAAAAAAGCAGACCGCTTTGATACCACTGATCCAGACTTAAATAGGAACGCAAAAAATTACCGAGATAACCAAATACACAAAGATGCAGCGGAAATAATACTTCATTTCATTAATGGAAAATACTGAAATATGCTTACAACTAGAAATGGAAATAAACCAACTAGGGCGATGGTAGCTTATCTCTGAGAAGAGATGTGTGGCTACATGCCTCTGAACTGTCTTACAATGCGGCTCGAAGGCCTATTTATTTTTGAGAAACAATGGAAAACCCTTCACATTCCAAAACCTAACCCTAGAAGATGAAACGCCAAATTGTGGGCCCCGTTTTTGGGTAAGTTGGTACATCAACTTCCCGGGGTCGGGAATTGGTCGTACTATCTCCGTTTGATGTGCATGATATCCCATTGGAAAGATCTCCCCGAGGACTACGACGGAAAAGAAATTTTTTAGACAAGAAAATCGTTGCGGTAGATTTCCCAAAAAACGTCGTTTAGGGCCTCAAAACGGCTCCGGAAGTTTAGGACTCGAAAAACTGCTAAAAATAGTAAACTGTACTATAATTAAGGAAACTAAAAAAACTGAAAGAAGCACTAGAGGGGATCCAAGTGGAATTAGCGGGTGGCCACCAATATCCACTTGGATCACCAGCAGAGTCGCCACTATGTTAGGGCCTAAATCTACCTTAGGCTGAGAAAGGTAGGATCTAGGGTAACGTCAAACCACGCTTAACCTGGTAGCTAGCCCTATCATGTCGAGAGAGGGTTCTGCTAGAGTTGGTCTTGTCATTCCTCTGTCAGAGATCAAAACTCTTTTTGCATTTCATTTTTAGGAGTCTCGCTCCATTCACTCAGTTGCATTCCGCTAGGGGCATGCCATAATCTGACGGAAGGGTCTTGTCAGTCATTTCCCCTCATGCCTTATCCTGCTGGTTTAGGTCTATTTGTCAAATCATTTTAAAGTTCATTTACAGTTCTGTTCTAATCTCTTGGTCAGCAAAGAGTTATTAGGTCTAGGGTTTGCAAATTTTTGTTCTCAAAGTGCTTCAATAATACTTGCAGGCCAGAGGAAGGTTCAATAATTCACTCAAATGATGTTTCTGAGCAATAAAAGATGAATTTTGGGAAGCCGAGAGAGGTTTTTGTCCACAATAGGCCAAGGAAGAAAAAAATCCTTCACTTTTTACACGGGTTTCATGGTTTTAGAGAAATGTCAAAAATACAATTGCCTCGATAGAATTGATGCACCTCTGAAGTGACCTTGGGAAAATCAAGTTTTCTCCTAGCTTGGTTGGCCAAATGACTTTATTGATCAGTAAAATGACAATTAGACACAAATATATTTCCAATGAGCTATCACGAGCTCAATTTGGAGTTGAGGAACGCCTTCCAAAGTTGACTGCAACAGCACTCTGCCTTGAGGCAACCTCATTTGGCACATTTTGACCAGTCTTGGGAAATTTTATTTTTGACAAGGAAAATGAACTCCAAATTGAAAAATTCCAGTTGTGTTGGAAAGTAGACTCAAACACCCTTCCAACAAGATATCCTGCACCCAATTTGGACACTAGGAAGGCCTCCAAAAGTCTCCTTAAAAAAGCACTACGCATAGGCTCTATGCGCCGCGCCTCAAGCCCAATGCGTTGCGCCACTTCCCTATGCGCCGCGCACGTGACGCGCGCTTTTGATAGGGAGCTCCAAATTGAAAAAAGTTTACATCATTGGATTTGGCATGAAAAATCATGACTAATGGTGCATGGCCAAGAAATTTGGGCAAGTTTTGAGTCCCGAGACCTCTCCATCGTTCGTTTGGGTGGAAAATGTAACGCTGGCAAATGGTTGGCTCTTCAGCTTCAGTTCATTAATGATGATTAAACGACCCCCTATCTTCATCGATTTGCTTTCCCACTTCTGAGCTTATTTATTATATTGAAATTCATTTGTAAAGGGTTGGAGTTTCAGGGAATAGCGTGGGGGAATAACTCAGCACCTTCATTGTATAGTTTTGGCAGAGATTTTAATGAAATGATGCAGCTCTGATTCCTGAGATTCCTGTGGTATGAGTTTAGCAATGTGTTTCTTCTCTGTTTCATATGTACTTTGTTATGTTTACATTTCATTCATGATCATTTCCAATTGAATGTTTTTTTAGTGAGAAAGGTAGAATCCATTTTATTGCTCTGCCTTGGAAAAGCGTTCATGTTCTGTGTGTTTTCTTCTGTCTGAAAAGGATTCATCACATATGCCCTTTTCAGCCCCCTCAACAAGCTTCCCACTCCATGTTATTTAAATCTGATTGCTAAGCTTCCTGCCTATCTTGCCTCATGAACTATTCTGTGTCTTTGATTTAATTTCCCAGCTCATGCGGTCCTTTGGTCCCACACAGCCCAGAAAATTCAGTCATTCAAAAAATTGCCTCTTTTTCCATATCTATTTACTAGCCTAAAATCAGTATTCATTTTAAGTCATCTCAGACCATATCGTTTATTCTTCACTGAGCGTGACTCGGAGAGAGCCCTCTCTTGTTCTAGTAGGGCTAGCTACCAGACTAAGCGTGGTTTGTGGTTACCCTGAATTTTGCCTTCCTTTAGCCTAAGGCAGATTTAGGCTCTAACATAGTGGCAACTCCACTGGGGAGAACATGGTTTGCTTGTAGATTGTCTTGCCCCAGTACATGTATCAAGTGCAGATCTGATGGTTGATGGTGGACAACGATCAGACATAAGAAGGCTGAAATCATTCACCTGGCAACTTCATTCACTACAAAATCCAGAAATCAATGCTTCATGGTGACTCCACTGCAGAGAAATCAGTAGCTTTGAGATGTTCAAGATGGAACGGGTTGCAAGAAGATACACTCCCATGAGCCGAGATCACATTCCAGGCTTCCCAAATAAAATTCCGAAGGTAGATTGGTCAAGGAATTTGCCTACGTTTAAAGATGATGGTAGGAAGGATGCTGCTTTACATCTGATCAGATTTCACATGCATATTCGCAAGTTGAAGGTTCATTTTCCTGAAGATTGCTTGATGAAGATATTCCTGGCCACTCTAGAAGGTGAAGCCCAATCTTGGTATGAAAGTTTGCCGCCTGCTTGTATTTACTGTTTAAAGGATTTTCATGCCATGTTCATTGAAAGGTATAAAGAATCTTATCAATCATTAAATTTAGTTCAGGACTGTTGCAAGCATGCTTATAGTTTTATTGAAAGCCTTGAGAAATATTATGAAGATGATAATTTCATGGATGATGAGATCATGGAAGCCTTGTATGAAAATCCGTTTCAGCAGCACACAGAACTCTTAGAGGAAACTTTGCAACAAGATCAAAATCAGTAGGTTGAAGATTTCCATATGGCTGAAAATGATGAAAGAAGAAGTTTTATTTCAGATCTGGTTGAAATAAAAGAGGATACGTAGGAAAATGATGTTCCAATCTCAGAAAATGATGATGATAAATCAGATCGAGAGATAGATTGTGATGAGGAAAAACATGTTGTTCCGGATCTCATAGAAGAGAATTGCATTGTTGAGGTTGCCTCAAATGAAGAAGACAGAGTTACAGACCTAACTGCCCTCATCTCATCAGAACACAACCTTCATAATGAGGTAATCCAGCCAGTTCATGAACAACAAGATGAGATCTTCGCTCAAGTAAGTAACGAGGTTTCTCTGGATGAATTTATGGTAGATGATAGAAATGTTAGTGTTGGGTTTCACGAAACATTTGAAGTTTCTTTTCTCATGATTGATGAATGTAATGAGAATCTGGCTGTCATACCATATGAAGATGACCTACAATATATTCAGACTACCGAAGATCAGACCATTCAGGATTCCATTTCAGATTCTTCTTCATATGTTTCATGTTTTGATATGTGTTTTCAAGAGGAGATTCACTCATCAACCTATTCAGAATTTTCTGAGGATCAAGAACATACTCATATTGAAGTACATTATGAAGGAAAATCTCATGCTGGATACTCATGCTTGTATATTGTACGGAGTTGACACATTGTTTCCTACCTCTCTTGTAGCCCCGGTAGTCAAACTTCATCAGGAAGCCGGTAGTGAAGATGATCCTATGCAGAGAAGATTGAATCAAATGATCCATTTGTAGCAGACCAGAGAAGAAGTTTTCCGAAAGACATCCAAGTTGTAGGATAAGATTAAGAAAATTTATGACAGAAAAGCAAAGGAGGAAAAATTTCAGTTGGACGATGTGGTGCTGAAGTGGGATGCAAGGAATGAGGAGAAGGGTAAGCACGGTAAATTCGAGAATCTCTGGAAGGGTCCCTTCAAGATTGCAGCATATCGGGGTCAGAATGCCTTTCTTCTGAAGGAAATGAACGGAGAAGATTGTCCAAGAGGGCCGATCAATGGTCGGCTGCTCAAGCGGTACCATTTCTGAAAAGTTTTCTGCTGTTTCCATTGTCACTGTAAATACCATTTTATTTTATTTTTATTTTGAATCTCTCTAGTCAGTCTATTAAGTCATTTTAAGTTCAAATTTGGGTTAGTTTGAGTCAAGTTTCATGTTAATGAATGAGTCGAGAGTTTCGTGTCGTTTGTCGAAATGATGACTCCATAGCCCAATGGACGAAGGCACTGTCTGCTCTCCCAAAGATCTGTTGTTCTTGGCACCTCCAAGGAGCTACCATCCCCATTGGAGCCAATGTTAGAGTCGGTCTCATAAGTCCTCCATCTGATATCAAAACTCTTTCTGCATTTCATTTTTAGGTGTCTCGCTCCATTCACTCGGCTGCACTCCGCTAGGGGCATGCCATAAATCGGATGGAAGGGTCTTGCCAGTCATTACCCCTCATGCTTTGTACCTGCTGGCTCAGCCCTGTTCATCAAAGTTCATTAAATGACAATCAATATTTGGTATTTTAATGGGCAAAAAATCATATCAGTCATAGGTCTAGGGTTTCATAAGTCGTGTTTTCAGAGTACCCAAACATGCCAGCAGGCCAGAGGGAGGTTCAACAAGTTTCATCTCCAGATTTTCATCATCCATGATGCTCAAGGGTGATTCCTCTTCAAAACTCTGTTTTGAAGAGGAAATCGTCAAATTAATGTTTATGATAAATATGTAAAGTTCTCCAACATGAAGCACTTGAAAATCTAGTTCTGGTCATCCTTTGCCAAATGCCATGACAGCTGCTCCTACAAAAAATTGCCAAAAATTTCATCATTTTAGTCAAAAATCCAAAAAGAGAAGGTGAAATACAGAGTTGTATTAAGTTGTGGAAAAAGTGCCAAAATGAAACATTGCAAAGTGGGTTTTGAAGAAACAAAAATCAAACCCATGACTCCATGCCTTTATATAGATTTTCTCATAAGAATCAAAGTCATTTTCACATGCCAAGGTCAAAGAGAAGCATTTCAATGGTGATTGGGTGAGCCAGCGCACGTTTTGGATGAAGTTGGAGGTGTCTTGACAGGCACGGCGCACAGGCGGAGTGGCACAGCGCACTGGGTGCGACCACACAGTGTTAAATAACATGGGTGCAGTGCACTCAAACGACGCAGCACACTGGGTATGCTACGCGGCGCATACACATAAAAGCCCGATTTTGCTCAGAATTGCAACAAATTGCCTTTTAATCCCGTGAATTTGCCAAGTGGGGTCGATCTCTCAGTGTTTCATCTATTTTTATGTTAGTATGATGATGGTTTATGGTTGCTTATGGTTGCAATAAAAACTATTAAACCCTACCACTCAAAGTCATCAAAACAATTGCTGTTAGGGTTGCAAATTCATTGTGTTGGTGCCAAGGTTCCTCCTCCATGTCATTTTTCCCTTCTTTCCATCATTCCCTTCTTCCCTGTTCCATTTTTCCCATTTTTCCCTATCCTAAAAAGTTACTAAACTCCTATTCCCTATCCCCTCTACTCATTTTTCAAATGTAAAACCCCAAACCCTACCCTATATAAAATTTCCTAAACCCCCCTACATGTCCCTAAATAAAATTCCTCCTCATAGTCCCTAATCCCTTCATATTATTCCCCTTCCTAACCGTCCCTTGTTACAATTTTCCCCTTGGTGGTAGATTTCAACACATCACAAAAGCAATCCAAACACAGTTTTATCAGCAACATCTTTTTCTCTAAGGCAGTGGAAAAACAGTAGTCATGGCATCTGAGCATGTATCGGACTATGAAATGGAAACCCAAAGCGACTCATCCTCGGAAAAATAGGCTCTCTGAAGGCCTCACAAAAGTGGCAAACATGTTAGAGAAGAACCGACCACCCTTACAGAATTGCAGGCCTGCCCTCTTGCTATGTCGTGTTTCCAGCGTCAGTCATGCTTTGAGTTTTTTCAAAATGTGGCTAGTGTTCAATTTCATCATGAGCTGGCTCGTCTATTTGTGCTGCACTTACATGGAGATCAGGCTACTTTAGCTGGCGTCACCTTCACACTTACACTAGAATCTGTCTCATTAGCAACCGGCATACCGAACATTGGAGAACCATGGAACAAGAAGCAGAAGATTGATCAGCATCATTATGAGCCATATATTAAAACCACTTTCTTGAGGCAGCTCAAAAGAGTCTTTCCATTCCGATATCTGAAAGGTGAATATGCTCCACTAATGAGATTGATTATGAAATATTTCAGCTCTGAGGGACTATTCTCTCGTATTTATGCTTATCACATCAGGTTGCTCATGCATTTCACCAGGGTACGGATGATGAACATCCCGTATTTCGTTTGCCGGAACATAGAGAGGATGACCACCTTTATACAGCATAAAACCCCTCAGCAGCAGCTTAACAGTGTTTATCATTTTGCTCTCATCAAGATTTTGGTGGTGCATCAGCTTGATCTACAGGGTATCACTTGGGATGATTTCATCTCCCGTGACTTCTTCCGAGCTTCACAGGGACCTCCAAAGACTAGATTTGAGACAGGGGAACCTTCTCATCAGTACGAGCACCATGAGACTGCCATTGTGTCGGTATTCGTCACATATCAGAGGGGTGCTAGACATTTGTTTGCAGTAGCAAAGTGAGTGTTATCTCCACCCGGGGTGGAAGGGGCCTCACTTCTAACATCAGCACTACAGGTACAAGACAGAGGTAAGGAGCCAATGCATGATGAGGGGCCATTAAGTGAACGAGAGACCGAATTCTTTCTCCTTCATGATGATGATATAGATACGGATCCGCAAAGTGCACAGCTTAAAGAGATCATCCAGGAGCAGCAATCAGAGATCCAAGCCTTATCCCTTGACTTGGAAAGAGATAAATGGAATATGACATACCTGGAGCAGAGGAACAAACAACTTGAAGATCGGCAAGCTGAGATAGAGTTGCAACTGATCAAGGAAAACTGACAACACATCATGGCAACACAAGGTAGACCTATGGAGCAAAGAGATGAGGACCGGGAGTATGTTTTAGAGAAAGTGAACGTTCACTTGGAGCAGCTAGTGGAGAAGGCTAATAGGGAAAAGGCAATGTTGAGGCGCATGACTCACCATTACATGGCCCGAAACATGAGCTCCAAAGCAAGAATCAGGAGCCTAAAGGCGAAATTGAGAAAGGTGACAAAGAGACAAAAGAGCCAAAAAGAGCAAGATTGGCTCTGAATCTTGGCCGAGGCTTTGTTGGTCTAGCATGACATGTGATAGAGAAGGTACAGCCCAAATTTCAAGAAATTTGGAGCACATTTTTGGATTTTGAAATTTTGTACACAAGAAACAGGTCTTTTCTCCCTGTGCGCCGCGCCACCTGGCGCGCGCTTTCCCTAGGGAGCTCCAAATGAAAAAAAGTTTACATTTTTGGATTTTTCATGGAAAATCACGACTGCTGGTGCATGGCCAAGGAGTTTGGGCCAATTTTGAGTCCTCAGGAGGTCAAAAACACCCAAAAAATGACCTCTCTGTGCCTATTTTGGCACACAGGAAGCAGTCTTGGAAGATTGCAGTTTTGGAGGGGAAAATGGCATTCAAATTCAGAAATTCCACTTGGGTTGGAAAGTAGACATGTAGGGCTTTCCAAAAAGCATACTTGGGCTCAATTTTGACTTCACTAAGTGCCTCAAAACCACCTCCAAAGTGGTGCGACGCATACATCTTTTGGCGCGGCACACAGAGACCCAAAGGCCAAAATCACTTCCGCTCCGCGAGATGTCAATTTGAAATTTTCTCCAAATGGGCCCATTCATTAAAAGTAAATTTTTCCTAGCATCAAAGGCAAAGTTTAAAAACTTTTTCATCAAAGGTTGGCTTCTATCCAAGTGGCAAAAGGAAGGCGAGCAGTCACCCAGAAGATCTGCGCTCATGTTTACTTTGTTTTAATTGGTCATTATAGAAACTAAATGTAACGTTGATGGTTGGCTTTTTGTTTCCTAGGTAGATCGACTCTCTCATAGCAAAGTCTATTTATTGTATGAAAAACCATTTGCAAAGGGTTGGTTGGAGTTTCTGGGAAGCTGTGGAAGAGAAACGCAGTTACTCACTGTACATTTTGATAGAGAATTAATGAAAGGTTGCAACTCTGTTTCTTGAGATTCCTGTGGCGTGAGTTTAGCAAATGTATTTTCTTTCTGTTTCATATGTATGTTGTTATGTTTCACATTTCATTCATATTCATTTCCAGTGAAAGCTTCTAAGTAAGAAAAGGTAGAATTCAGTTTTACTGCTCTGCCTTGGGAAAGTTTTCATGTTCTAGGTTTTCTTCTGTTGAAAAGGATTCATGTATTTATGCCATTTTCACCCTCTTAAATAGTCTCTCAATTTCATGTTATTTCAAATTTAATTGCTAGACTTTCGGCCTGTCTTGCCTCATGAAATAATCCGCATCTTTGAGTTAAATTCTCTGCTCATGCTGTTCCTTGGTCCCATACATCCCAGAAAACTCAGTCATTCATCAAAATACTTCTTTCATATTTATTTACCTAGCCTAAAATCAGTATCCATTCTAAATTCATCCTTAGACCCCATTTTCTTATTCTTCACTGAGCGTGACCCGGAGAGAGCCCTCTCCTGTTCTGGTAGGGCTAGCTACCAGACTGAGTGTGGTTTGTGGTTACCCTGAATTTCGCCTTCCTTCAGCCTAAGGCAGATTTAGGTGCTAACAGGCTCTCTCCTTGTCAATCTCAGAAAAGATAGCCACTGAAACTTGAGATGAGTGATATAATAACTGATTTTAGGCTAGGTATGTGTACATAGGTGCTTGATTGAATTTAAGATGGGTTTGTTGGCTCAATTGTGAAAGGCAGATTTGGGTCGGGGGAATGGACACAGTCTTGCAGAGATCTCTATGGGGCGAGGTAGTAAAATGGTTTAGAACTTCAAATTGAGTGAGATGGAGAGCTTTTAGACTGGTGAGGAGTTGGATAGGGCATGAAAATCTCAGGGATCCTCTTGAAACAACTGAAAACATAAATAACTAAACAAACCCTAGGTAGAGCACTGCAATTTTCAATGTATTCTACCTTTATCCTTGTTTGTTTTAGTTAAGATGAAGAAAAGAGAGATAATGGCATACATAAAACACATATAAACTTGCAATTATAAAAGGAAACACAATACCAAATCAAGATGCCACAAGAATCCCATAAAGCACTACAAACCCTAGTCAATTCCTTAGCGAAACTGCTGAAAAGAGTGTGCAACAATGCTCAAAGAATTCACAAGAGTCCAACCTTTCTCAATGACTGAAAACTACTAGATATAGGCATCAAACAACTCATGCTAGGCTTTAGGGGTTGAGCTCATGAGTTTAGGAGTTGTTTCAACAAGATCTAAACTAAGAACTAAAAAGTAGGTAGTGGAACAACATGCCTCTAAAACCTAGGAAACTGATTCATTCAGTTGCAAACTACTTTTTCATGATGAATCTACCTCTATGAGTGAAAATTTAGCGTAATTACATAAAAATCCATCAATTCACATTAAGTTCCATCATGATTTTGACTATTAGAAAGAGAAAAGTCAAACTATGAAGAAACTAGGCGAAAAACAGAGTTTTTTGGCCAAAATGAGCAAATTTCCTCCAATGCGCCACGCTGATTTCCCTATGTGTAGCGCCTTTTTGCAGCTGATTTTGGAGGCCTTCCCATGGACCAAATTTAATCCAAGGGAGCTTGTTGGAAAGGTTTGCATGTTTAATTTCCAAAAGAAGTGGAATTTCTGAATTTGGCTTCCATTTTCCCATCCAAAATTGAGTTCTCCCAACACTACTTCTCGTGTGTCCAAAAAGGGGTATAAAGGTCATTTTTGAGGTGTTTTTGACCTTTTTGGAAGATCAAAACCTGTTAAAATTTCTTGGCCATATGAGGGCATTCATATTTTTCCATGAAAAATCGAAAAATGCAAGCCATTTTTCAAAATTCCTAGCCAACTCAATGCGTAGTGCCAGTGGTGCGGCACATTGGGTAGAAAAACCTGTTTTTTAGCCCAAAAATTTCAAAAGTGCAAAAATTCTTCCAAATTTATTGAAATTTGGGCTGAGTGTTCCTCATTAGGTACTGTGTTGGGCTAAGGAAGCCTCAGCCAAGATCTGGAGTCTATTTTGCTCTTCTCTTCCTCATGGCTTTCTTCAATTTGGCCTTCAAATTCTTGATTCTTGCTTTGCACACCATATTTCTTGATAAGTAGTGGTATGCCCATGTTCCTCAACATGTTTTTCTCGTTGTTTCCCTTCCCTAGAATCCTCTCTAGGTGCATGTTTTTCCTCTCAAGCCAAGATTCATGATCAGCTTGAATTTCTTGCTCAAGTGTGGTCAATATGATTTTCCTCCTCTTGGCAGCTTGCTGGTCTGCCCTTATGTTTTGGAGCTCCATGATAGTTTGCTGATATTCTAGCTGCTTGTTCCTCTGCTCCAAATAATTAATGATCCACTTGGCTCTTTCCAGGTTGAGAGACAAATGTTGAATGTCATCTTGCTTGATCTAGGTGGATATTGGTGGCCACCTGCCAAGTCCACCTGGACCCTCACCATTGTCTTTCTCAGCATTTTCAGTTTCTTTAATTGTAGCACAACTTACTATTTTTAGCATTTTTTCGGGTCCTGAACTTCCGGAGCCGTTTTGAGGCCCTAAACGATGTTTTTTGGGGAATCCGAGGGCAACATGGGTCCATGGAATGGACCGATGTTGCCCGTTCCAACAATGATAGTGCTCGGATAGATCTTTCTAATGAGCTATTGTACGCGTCAAACAGAGATCATATGCCAAAGTTACGACCCCGGGAAGTTGATGTACCAATTTACCCCAAACGGGGCCCACAGTTTGGCGTTTCATCTCCTAGGGTTAGGTTTTGGAATGTTAAGGGTTTTCCATTGTTTCTCAACAATAAATAGGCCTTCGAGCCTCATTGTAACACAGTTCAGAGGCATGTAGCCATCACATCTCTTCTCAGAGATAAGCTACCATCGCCCTAGCTGGTTTATTTCCATTTCTGATTGTAAGCATATTTCAGTATTTTCCATTAATGAAATGAAGTATTAGTTCCGCTACGTCTTTGTGTATATGGTTATCTCTGTAATTTGTTGCGTTCCTGTTTAAATCCGGATCAGTGGTATCAGAGCGGTCTGCTTTTTCTCTGTTTTTCTTTGCATGTCCCCAACAAGGTCGGGATATAAGGAGTTAGGGCTTGAACTGGTTGAACCTTTGCAAGACCAGCCTCGCAAATCCCGACGGCCGCCCATGGTAGACGAGAAGAAAGACGAGGGGGCAGGAGATGCCATCAAAATCTTGCTCGAAGAAGCCCTCGAGCGACAACGGAACGCGATGATGGATAGCTTTGCCCAGATCCTTCAGCGGCTACCCAGAAGCGACGCATCGACTTCCAGCAGCTACTCTGGAAACGCCACACCGTTTAAGGTACAAGTTAATTTTGAAATCCCCATATTCGAGGGTCAGATAGACGTAGATGTCGTAGACAAATGGTTAAATCTGCTAGAGGGTTATTTTTCTGTTCATGAATTTTCGAGTCGGGAAAAGATTGTTTTTGCTCTTCTCAAAGCAGCCCCCCACGTCAAGGACTGGTGGGAAACCTACTGCGAGCAGAAGGATGAAAGTACTGGCTCACTATTTTCAGCCGCACCCACCTGGGATTCATTCCGGGATGCCGTCAAGGAGCAGTACTACCCTGTCGGAAGCTATGAGGATGAATACATAAAGTGGACCACGCTGCGGCAGGGAAGGGACCAAGACGTGCCGGAGTTCACCAATCTTTTCCATACCCTTCGCACAAAGTTGGGTATCAAGGATTCGGAGCAACATTTGATACTCAAATACCGTGGCTGCCTGCACAAGTACATCCAGGAAGAAATACAATTCCTAAACATCCCCTCGCTCGGCGCAGCATACCGATATGCCGTCAAGGTCGAACAAAAGTTTTAAAAAAAGAAGCGAGACTTTGGATCTGCGAATCCAAAGCAGGGGAAAGGTGCCCCTAAACCACAGAACAAAGGACAAAGCCAAGGTGGGACAGCCCAAGACAACCTGCCGAAGCTGCAAGCAAAGAACAGCGTCGCGAAGCCGAGAAAGGACACTGGAAAATGGTGCGAGTTCCATAAGAGCTCCACTCACAACACAAGTGAGTGTCGGGCCAAGCAGTCACTGGTGGCTGAGCTAAAGGTTTCAGAATCAGATGCATGTTCCGACTCTGAGTCAGAACCCGATAAGGGGTATGAAAAAGGGAAGCAGATCATTGATGCGGATCCCAACGCCACTGTTGCTACCGCAAAGATCCAGAAAAATGAACCCGAAGATCCAGAGGAGGAGGAGCGTCTCTTCCACTCCCAGATGTGGGTAAAGGGCTCCCCGATACAGTTCATTGTTGATA
The DNA here is from genome assembly GCA_031772625.1 of Pinus tabuliformis. Classification (NCBI taxonomy): domain Eukaryota; kingdom Viridiplantae; phylum Streptophyta; class Pinopsida; order Pinales; family Pinaceae; genus Pinus; species Pinus tabuliformis. The sequence goes on from CM062818.1 coordinate 177,369,018, forward strand.
GCGGGAGTCAAAAGAACCTCATTTCGGCAGAGGTCGTGAAGCGGTTGGGCTTACCGACCACAACACATCCACAACCATACACCATTGGGTGGCTTCACCAAGGACGAGATCTTCGCGTGAGCCAGCAGTGTCGCCTTCCATACAACATCAAGCCCTTCACGGATGAGGTATTGTGTGACATTGCTCCCCTTGAAGTTTGTGATGTATTACTAGGACAACCATACTCGTGGAAGTGACATGCTGTGTATGAATCAAGGCCCCATGCTGTTATTATTACATTGGGAAATAAGTTGTTTAGGATACCAGAGGTAGCACCACCTGCCGCCATCTCTTTGATTACTGCAAAACAATGCAGTAAGATCATTTCCAAAACCAGGAAATTTGTTTTCCTGATGATATGCCCTCAAGGAAAGAAGAAGACAGTGGCCGCGGCCTCCAAACGGGGTCCCTCTGCACAACAACTACAGATGGACAAGATTGTGGAGGAGTACGAGGACATCTTCACCTCCCCGGCAGGGGTTCCTCTGCACTGTCAAATCAAGCACTCCATCGATCTAACCCCAGGTGCGCCGCTGCCCAATGGACCAATTTATCGGCGCTCCGTTCTGGAGAACAATGAAATCAAGAGGCAGATTCAGGAGCTCCTACAGAAAGGTCACATCCGTCCGAGTTCATCGCCCTGTGGGAGCCCGATCGTGTTGGTACAGAAGAAGGATGGGACGTGGAGACTCTGTATTGACTATCGGGCGCTGAACAAGATCACTGTCCGTAATAGGTACCCGATCCCGCGGATTGATGACCTCCTAGACCAAATAAAGGGGGCGAAATATTTCAGCAAGATCGATCTGAAGTCAGGATATCACCAGGTACCAATCGAACCCTCCGATGTGTGGAAGACTACCTTCAAATCCAAGGAGGGCCTCTTCGAATGGTTGGTCATGCCTTTCGGATTGACGAATGCTCCTGCAACCTTTATGAGGCTAATGGATGACATCTTGCGGCCATTCACCAACTCCTTTGTAGTAGTATACTTGGATGACATTCTGATCTTCAGCCAGAGTTGGGAAGAGTACCTCCACCACATCTAACAGGTTCTCCAAACATTGTGGCAACACAAGCTATGTGCCAATTTGGAGAAATGAACTTTTGGCATGACCCAGGTTCAGTATCTGGGATACATCATTGATGAACAGGGGGTGCATGTCGATCCAGCCAAGGTCCAAGTCATTCGGGATTGGCCCTCTCCAACCACTCTAACAGAGCTCCGCAGCTTTCTAGGTCTTGCCAACTTCTACCGCAGGTTTGTGTTGGCGTTTTCTCATATTTCTTGGCCCTTGAGTCAAGTCACCAAGGGAGGGGCGAAAGAAAAATTCTTTTGGTCTGAATCTCAACAGAAGGCATTCAGGGAGTTGAAGGATCGCCTCTGCACGGCACCAGTGCTCGCGTTACCAGATTTACAATAACCATTTGAGGTCGAGACAGATGCCTCTAATTATGCTATTGGGGCAGTCCTTACTCAACATGGACATCCAGTGGCATATCACAGTGAAACACTTTCAGACACAGTCCGGAAGTACCCCACTTATGATAAAGAGATGTATTCCATTGTACAGGCCTGCCGACAATGGAAGCATTACATTTTGGGGAAGGAAATGGTCATCCACATAGACCACCGACCCCTGCAGTTCATACAGACCCAAGGGAAATTGCAGAATGATCGCCATCAGAAGTGGTCTACATACCTGCAACAGTTTCACTTGAATATCAAGTATAAAAAGGGCAGCACCAATAATGTTGCAGATTGCCTCAGTCGACCACTGATCATGGCGCTAACCACCGTGCTCAACTCTTGTTGGCACGAGACTTCTGATTGGACACTTCTCTACAAAAGCGACCCAGAATTCGGCCACACCTACCAGACACTCTTGGAGGGTCGGCATGTTGCAGATTTTCACCTCCAGGATGCCCTATTATGCCACCTCGGTCACCTTTGTGTTCCTTCAAGCGAGCGTGCCAAGATGATTTGGGAAGCACACTACAGTCGAGCTGCTGGGCATTTCGGGGTCGAGAAAACAGTGGCAGTACTGCAAAATTATTTCTATTGGCCGGATCTTCGACAGGATGTTGGGAAGTACATCCGATCATGTACTGCCTGTGCCATTGCCAAACCGACCCTTAAGAAGCACGGCCTCTATACCCCGTTGCCTACCCCTAGTCGACCTTGGGAATCCATCTCCATGGATTACATGTCAGGCCTTCCTTCCATTAAGCATGGAAATGACTGTGTTTTTGTGGTCGTCAACAGGTTCTCGAAGATGGCCATTATGGTGGCCTGCAAAAAGAATATCACAGCAGAAGCCACTGCTAAACTCTTCTTTGAACGAGTGTGGGTGCACTTTTGGATCCCACAGTCTATCATCTCAGATCGGGACAGTCGGTTTCTTAGCACATTTTGGTCCAGTCTCTGGTAAATGCTGGACACCAAACTCACGAAATCCACAGCCTTCCATCCTCAAACTGATGGCCAGACAGAGTCTGTCAATAGGATGATTGTGCATATTTTGCGCATGTATAACTCAAAGCATCCATGCACATGGGACGAGAGCCTCCCCTATGTTCAGCACAGCTACAACCGAGCTCTTCACAGCTCCACTGGCCATAGCCCTTTTCAGGTGGGTTTGGGATTCCAGCCACTATGCCCCATTGATGTGGCCATGCCACTTGCAGCTACTCACATGAATTCAGCTCATGTCCAGTCCGAAACAGATAAGGCCACCAGCTTCATTGAGCGCATCCAACATATTCGCCAGCAGGTCCATGACATTCTTGAGAAATCAAATGCCAAGTACAAGCAACGACATGATCAACATCGGGTGCCACACAAGTTTCAGGTGGGCGACAAAGTCTGGTTGCATTTGCAAAAGGAACGCCTTACTGGAGCCTATCGGAAATTGAGACCACTCCGATATGGTCCTTACACCATTACTAAGGTGATGGGAGACAATGCATTTGAGCTCAGCATTCCCCCATTCCTTGGCCTGCACCCAGTGTTCAATGTGGACCGCCTTCGGCCATACTTTCCACCATTGCTAGACACATCCGACATTGCAGAACAGCTCAAACCCACAGAATTAAATCCAGATTGCATGGAACAAGCTGCAACTGATTGGATCATGGACACATAGATCAAGAAGACTCGCCAACAGAATATCCAACTGTATCGAGTTGTCAAAGCAGGCCAACTCCTTCAGCAGGGCAAGTGGCTCACCAGGGAACAAGTTCAGCAGAAGTTTCCTCATCTCATGGAGGAGCTCAACGCAATGGAGACCATTGCTTCCTAAGGGGGGAGGAATGATCCAGGTGGATATTGGTGGCCACCTACCAAGTCCACATGGACCCCCACCATTGTCTTTCTCAGCATTTTCAGTTTCCTTAATTGTAGCACAACTTACTATTTTTAGCATTTTTTCGGGTCCTGAACTTCCGGAGCCGTTTTGAGGCCCTAAACAACGTTTTTTGGGGAATCCAGGGGCAACATGGGTCCATGGAATGGATCAATGTTGCCCGTTCCAACAATGATAGTGCTCGGATAAATCTTTCTAATGAGCTATTGTACGCGTCAAACGGAGATCATATGCCAAAGTTACGACCCTGGGAAGTTGATGTACCAATTTACCCCAAACAGGGCCCACAGTTTGGCGTTTCATCTCCTAGGGTTAGGTTTTGGAATGTTAAGGGTTTTCCATTGTTTCTCAACAATAAATAGGCCTTCGAGCCTCATTGTAACACAGTTCAGAGGCATGTAGCCATCACATCTCTTCTCAGAGATAAGCTACCATCGCCCTTGCTGGTTTATTTCCATTTCTGATTGTAAGCATATTTCAGTATTTTCCATTAATGAAATGAAGTATTAGTTCCGCTGCGTCTTTGTGTATATGGTTATCTCTGTAATTTGTTGTGTTCCTGTTTAAATCTGGATCATTGCTGCTCCTGAATGATCTCTTTAAGTTTTGAGCTTTGTGAGCCAAAATCATTGTCTTCATCCTGAATGAGGATGAAATCTATCTCATGACCTCCTGAAGGTCCCTCATCATGCAAGGGATGCTTACCCTTGTCCTGTACCTGCTCTGTTGATGGAGGAAGTGAGACCCTTCCACCTCAGGTGGAGATAGTACTCATTTTGCTGCTGCAAACAACCTTCTAGTGCCCTTTGGTATGTGATAAACACTGGCACACTAGTGGTTTGTGTCTCATGAATCTCCTACTGATGTGAAGGCTCTCCTGCCTCATGAAAAACTGCTGGTGGTACTTGAGGACCTGTAAAGACCTCATGTGCAATGAAATCCTCCCACGAGATGTTCAGTAAACCAAGCTGATGCAAGACCACAATTTTGATTAGTGAAAGATGATATATGTTGTTATACTGCTGCTGAGGAGGTTTATTTTGTACTAAGGTGGTCATCTTCTCAATGTTTTGGCAAATGAAATAAGCGAGGTTCATCATCCTCACCCTGGTAAAGTGCATCAACAATCTGATATGATAAGCATATAGACGAGAAAATCTACCTTCACAGCTGAAATATCTAATTATGAGTTTCATCAAGGGAGAATATTTGTCTTGTAGATACTTGAAAGGAAAAAGTCTACTGATATGTCTCTAAAAGCTAGCCTTGATGTAAGGCTCATAATGATCTTTGTCTATTAGCTGCCTCTTATACCATTGCTCACCTACGTTTGGAATGTTGGTTGCTTGAGCAATAGTCTCAGGTGTCAAGGTGAATGCCACACTTGCCAAAGTGACTTGGCCATTATGAAGATGGAGCACAAACAATCTGGCCAACTCAAGGTGATACTTGACTCTCTCCACCATCTCACAGAACTAATAATAAGATTGGTATTGAAAGCATGTGACAACAAGAAGATAGGCCAACAACTCAGCTAGTGAAGTAGGCTCTTCCCTGTTATGTTTTCCACCCTTGTGAGGCCTCCTTGGTGCATGAATTTCTCTAGAAGAATCACTGACTTTCTCCTCATCTCCGTCATAGGAAGATTATGACTCCATGTTTGCCAATGTTTGAGTTTTCTTAGATGAGTATGAAGAGATTTTATGGTGTCTTTAGGTTTTTTGCTGCCAAGGATATGAATGTATGAGGGATTTTGGAATGTTGCTGATAGGTTTGTGAGGAATAGAAGGGTTTAGGAGATGATTTTTAGAGTTTAGGAATAGCAATTAGGGTTTTGGGATAATGGGATTAGGGATTTAGGGTTAGAAATTTAGGGATATGGGGTTGAGGGAATGGGTAGATGAGAATGTAAAGAGAGGGAGAAAGGGATTGACAGAATGAAGGAGTGAGGGAGTGAGAAATGGCTAGGAGTGGAATTAGCAGCAAAAAATAGAATTCATAAACCCTATGTAATTGTTTTTGACAAAAAATGCAAGGAGGTAGGGTTTTAATTTTTATCCATTAAATCACCATAAGCACCAAGAGAAATTCATTCATTGGTCATGGAGGGATGTTAACTTACTTGAACAAGTGAGGATTTAGCAAATTTGTGAGTTTGGAAGAGATTGGGAGTGATTTCGGGCCTCGTACCCTTATGCGTCGTGCCACCTCACAGGTGAGTCACACCTTCTGAGTGCATCACACCCGTTACAATTTGCACTGCAGAGTGCTACCCAATGCACTGCGCTACATGAATGTGCCGCGCCCATGACCCAGTGCACCATGCCTTGATTTTCTCTTGTTTTTGGCACAAACTCACTCTCTTGGCTCTTGGAAGACCAATACACTTGCTCTCCTTCTCTTGAGGATACAAATGAACTTTTGAAACATGAAAAAAAAATTATATACATATAGTCTTGATTTTTCATTTACAAAAACCCACTCTTCTAATGTTTGCTTTTGACTTGCTTTTAAAACTCTGATTTTGGGTAGTTTGCTTTATTTTTGCCTTTGATGGACTGAATGCTTTGACTTTTTGCTTTTCTTTGCAAGTGGTGAAGTTGCAGAGGCTTGGCAAGGTGACCAGGGCTGCCTCTGAAGTTATTACATATGGAACAAATGAAATTACATCAAATTTGTACATGAAAAGATAAAAAACTCTGTTTTTCCTCAAAAAAGGGTTTTGAGAAAAAAATCAGTCACTGAGCATGTGATTATGGAAATTCTTGTTGCTGAAAATTTATTTGACCTCCTCATGCACCAAATGACCATTATTGAGCGTTTTGAAGACCTTATCGACAAAACCCTATACCTAAAACGCTAACAATTACTTTTGTAAATTTAAAGACAAAAATTGACTGTAGATGATCTGGATGTATAAAAATGGGCCAGCAGGTAAAGGACATGAGGGAAAATGTATAATATACTGCTACCATCAGATGATCCATGACCCTAATGGAATGCAGCTGATCGAGTGAGACACCTAACATGCAATGCAACAAGAGAATTTGATCACTGATGGAGGGATGAAGATACCGACACTAACACTTCTGTCAAGGATAGTATCCTATTGCAATTATTCAAGAAATTCTAGAGAGAAATCTTCTATTGAATGAATCTGAACATGCTCTCCTTGATAATCAATCAAAAGAGGCTCATATAATCTCAAATTCTCAATATTAACAACTGCATACATTTGCATATATGGAGGAAAATCCAACCATAAGGCATTATTACCAATGTTTTCTAAAAACTTAAAAGGTCCATACCTTATATGTTTAAGTTTTTTACCTTCTCCTTTAAGACTCTCCTTGCTAATGTAAAGCCAAACTTCATCTCCAACCTGAAAATTCTGGTCAACATGATGCTTATCATGCCTTGTCATGTACTTGGCTTGGCTCTTTTCCAACTATTCTTGAACCATTTGATGCACCAATTGAACTTTTGCAATCAATCACTTGGCCTTATCAACGTCACTATGAAAATCAATATCAACATCTTTCCCAAAGATAAAACCTAAAGGAGATTTTGGTAAGTAACCAAACCATGCCTCAAATGGATATGTTTGAGTCGATGAATGCTTTGCCCAGTTATAAGCATGTTGAATGTAATGTAAGTGTTGATACCAAAGCTTAGGATGTTTTCTGAAATAACCATGAAGAAGATGTACTACCTTTCTATTCACCACTTATGTATGACCATCGGTTTGTGGATGGAATGTCGTAATCTTTTTCAACTTGGTGTCCAAAACATAAACATAATCATGATTTTTTTATACATAGGCAATCCTCCTACAATGTCCATAGAAACACTTTCCCAAGGATGGGAAGGAACTGGATGTGGAGTATACAATCCTAACTTTTTATTGATAGGCTTACTTGTAGCACATAAAGAACATCTTCTTACATATTGTGACACACTTTCATTCATTCTAGGCCCATAACAATACCTTTGTAATTGTGCCACCGTCTTGCCTACACCAAAATGGCCAACAATAAGAGAATTATGTGCTTCCATTATGATGATGACTCTTTCACCCTGTGGAATGCATAACTTGCCTAGATGATACAAAATTTTATCATGCACATGGTAATCCAATTCCTCTACTTGGTTGCCTTGACACAAAGTTGCATATACATCTTTAAAATCATAATCTAAAGCAAATTGTTTAGCATAGCTCTCATGCATGGTAGAAATATGCTTAAGAATAATTGAAGCACTAAAAATTGGTCTAGAAAGAGTGTCAACAATCCTGTTATAGATACCTTTCTTATACCTTATCACCAAGTGGAATTGTTGCAAGAAACCCATCCATCTGAAATGCCTTGCTTTTTGTATCTTAGTTTCTGATTACAAGTATTGCAATGGTTGATGATTAGTGTGAATGATAGTTTCCTTTCCCATCAAATAATTTTTCCACTTTTTCACACATTGCACCAATGCATATAGTTCCTTGTCATATGTAGGATAGTTAACTACTACACCATAAAAATTTTCGAAATGGTAAGATATGGGCTTACCATGTTGCATCACGACCGCTCCCATGGCATAGTCACTTCCATCTGTTTGGATCTCAAATGGTTGTCTTAAGTCAGGAAGTGAAAGAATTGGAGTTGTCTTGATTCTCTCCTTCAATGCATGAAAGGCTTTCTACTGCTTGCCTCCTCATTGGAAAACATGTTCTATACTTGTCAAGGCATGTAATGGAACTTCAATTGAAGAAAAGTTAGAAATGAACTTTCTCCAATATTGAGGTGCTTCCAAAAAGATTCTAACCTCAGTTACATTATTAGGCTTAGGCCAATCTACAATGACTTTGATCTTTGAGGGATTTATCTTCAATTCACCCCCTACAACAATATGTCCCAAATACATTAATGAAGTATTTCCAAATTCACATTTAGACATCTTTAAAAAAAAACTTTTCTTTCTTCAAGGCATCTAAGACTTGCATAACATGTCTGACATGTTTTCCACGTGTACTATTGAATATCAATATGTCTTATAAGTAGAAAATTATAAAATCATCAAGAAAAGACCTTAAGACATCATTCATAACTCTCATTAATGTTGCAGGAGCATTACAAATCCCAAAAGACATAACTAACCATTCAAAAAACCTTGCTTTGTTTTGAAGGTTGTCTTCCATATGTCTCCTTCATCAATCCTAATCTGATGATAGCCACTTCTCAAGTCCAACTTAGTGAAAAGCAATGCATCTTTCAATTGATCAAGCAAATCACCAATTTGATGAAAAGGGTAACGATTCTCTATTGTGATCTTGTTCAAGGCTCTGAAATCCACACACATGTGCCATGTACCATCTTTCTTTGGTACTAAAAAAATTGTTGATCTGCATGGCAATGTGCTTGGTCTAATGACCCCTTTATCAAGAAACTCTTGGATTTGTTTCTTGATTTATGCATTCTCCATAACTTACATCTTGTACATGCCAATGTTTATAAGAGGAAAATCTTGTTGTAATTGGATCTCATGTTGGATTTCTCTTTTAGGAGGCAATCCTTTGGGTTCTTGAAACATCTCATCATAGGTGTTAACAACCTCATATAAATCATATTTTAACTTTGCATCACATACTTTGAAGGATTCATTTTCAACATTCTCTATTGTTTTGATCATCAAGAGTACAAAGTTCTTACTAGCATTAACAAGCCTCTTCGTTTGTTCAACATTTACAGTTGATAAATTCAACTTCTTTCTATGTTATATAACGATGTACTAAACCCCATATTTAAACAAGTGGTATTTGTTCTCGTTTTCAACATTCTATATTGGTTTGATAATCAAGAGTACAAATTTCTTACTAGCATTAACAAGCCTCTTCATTTGTCCAGCGTTCATAGGTGATAAATTCAACTTCTTGCTATGTTATCTAACAATGTACTCAACCCCATATTTAAACAAGTGATATTTGTTCTCATGACGATGAAATATGGATCTCTTATAATATAGATATAGGATTCCTAAAACAATACCACAAATATCAAGTGCAATGACATGAAGCCCTACCTCTTCTATAAAATTTGCAGTGATGGCAAATCTCAATTTACGCCATTTTGTCACATGAAATTTTGCATTGTCACATATCCAACATAAAGGATAAGGTTTAGGATGTTGAGTGGTTTCCAAATTCAATTTCTTAACAATGTCTTTTGAAATAAGGTTTTCTTGTGATCCACTATCAAATACTGTATCTATCTTGGTATGTTTTGAAATGACTATGATATGGAAAATATCTATTCTTTATTTTTCATGTTGAGTTTCATTGAGGCTACTTGAATAACTAGTACTTTCAATAGAGTCCTTACCTTTGAATCCCATGGATGTGATTTTTGTTTCATCCCCAAAATCAGATCCTAAATCATGTTGTGTAGTTGCAACAGTCTTTTGTTTCCCTTTGTTGTTAAACTTTTTGGGTCTCATTTTAGGATGAAGTTTCCAACAATGGTCTTCATCATGGCCTTCTTTTGAACAATGTTTACATGTGATTTTTTCTCCCTCTTTCTTAACCGAAGCATTCTTCTTCCCTTTTCCTTTGAATTTCCCCTTTTCTTTGTCTCCACTCTTAAATGGCTTTTTGCTACCCTCTCGAGGAACATTCTTCTCTCTTGCTTCTAAATGTGTTTCCTGTACACAAAATTCATCTATTTTTGTAGGGTTAAACATGAGAATTGTGTGTCTCAAACAAATATGCAATCCTCCAATGTATTTGAGTAGAGTATCTTGAGAGGATAAATATATAACCAAAATAAAAGCTCTTTTTCTAAATTTTTGAGTATAGCTTTGCACATTTTTACCTTTATCTTGTCTAAAGTTTTTCCAATCCATAATAGTTTTTTTCATGTATGTTAATGGATAGAATTGCCTTCTTATTGAATCAAAAAAATCATTCCAAGAGGATAAAAACTTACCATGTTTCTTCATGTCCTCTTGAGTTTTCGCCTCCCACCAAATAAGTGTTACACCTTCCAATCTAAGAGAAGTAAGATGAATTTTGGTCTCATCATCCTTGATTATTTGTATCTTGTAATACACTTCAGTTTGACAAACCCAATTATCCAATTTCTCACCATTTACCTCCCCAATGTATATAGGAAATTCAAACTTTATATCAAGCTTTAGAAAAGTAGTTTTACCATGTCCCTTTGTAGAATTTGGAGGTGTTTGTGAAAGGGTTGAAGAAGTATAAGAAGATAAGGATTAATATGAGGATGAGGATGGAGGTGAAGTTGGTGGTTTGCCACCATTCCCTCCATTCCCTTTTGGAGGCTTGTCTCATTTTCTCCATCTCCCTTTGGAGGTTTTGAGCTCCCTCCATACAACCTTGAATTCCTCTCTTCACAAAGAACCTTTACCATTTCAAACATCTCAAAGAAATCCTTTTTAAAAGTTATTTCATCTTTAGACAACCCTTCAAGACCTTCTTTATGTGCCACAATTTGATATCTTGGTTCCACAAGTTATCCTTCTCCTCTTTTAAGCTTCAACCTTGTAAGCATCAGAAAAACACTTGCAAACAAAATCAAACCTTCACAATAACCTAGACTTTGATACCAAAATGATCTAAAATGTAAACTTGAAGGTGATAGTAAAATTGCAAGTAAAATTTTATGTATTGTAGGCAATGGATGACTTTGAAAAACACATCAAATTATGGTTTTTTTGAACTCATTTAATGGCGAAAACAGAGACAAAATACCATATTAAAAACAAATAACAAAAAAATTGATAAAGGAGTTCACCCCTCTCTTGGGCTACATCTCCTGCTCTAGCTTCCAATGTTGGGCCTCTTTCATTAAGTCCTCAAATCTATGTTTACATGGATTTACAATGCTTAGAACGTAAAAATTACATCTCCAATGGTTTTAAAACTATTAAAAACCCCCATCTGGTCTCTTTTTGCACCTCATTTGGCCAAAAAAATGAGAAAGTTATGCTTTTCCAAAGTTTTTCCAATTTGCCACAACTAATTGTCCTACAATTCGCCCCAAACCTAGCTTGAGCCCCTCAAACCCAAAACCGATGCACAAAATTTTCCTATAATCATGCCCGATAGTGCAAATTGTTGGATGTTTTAAATGTCCTCTAACCCACCGTTTCCGAAAATTTTGGTCGTATAGGAGCCACGTGCCTAGGGTTTGAGGTTAACCGCCTACCCCTACTAGTAAAACCCCTAATAAAATGGCCACTGGTCACAATCGATGCATAAAACTCGGATCTTGGGCTTAAATCCACGCGTGCACCTTTTTGCTGGATGGTGTGGTCACGTTAACAACCATGTGGCTTGGGGCTAGTCCCCCTTCCCGCATGCTTAGGGGTTGGTCACTCTCTTAAGACTCCTACTACAGTCGTTTTGATCATGCTCGTGACTTTGGGCTAGGGCTAATCCCTGGCCCTTGGTCCCGGCCCTTATTCCTGTGGGTGCGGGGATGATGGTTGGGGCTTAGCCCTAACCCAACCTCCAAACACATTTTGCACTTCATTAAAATATAACGTGGGCACTTATATAGTTAAGTCATAACCCATGGTGTAGCATTATAATGCCTTTTTTCTTGGGCATAGGTCTTCTGTTTGACCCTAGTGTGGTCCCTTCGGTCCCTTAATTTTTTTTTAACGTGTGACCAGGAGGCCATGTGGCTTCCAACCATTGGACCGTAATAAATCATAGCCAGCCAATTAAATAATAAAAACTTTTAACCAATAATATTCCAATATTTTTGAACCAATTTGGAGAGGCCAAGTGGTAGCCTTCCGTTGGCCCAAAATGTACAATTAGCCTGTCAAACCTGCAAATTTTTACATGTTTGGGAAAATGATCAGAACGTGATATCAGGAGCATACGATATCGATTTTGAATGATTCAAGTTGTGTTGGATTCAGGTCGTTGAGATATATGCTCTACTATAGGTTTCAGGCACTGTCAGACACTTTGAATTTTGAGCACTAAACTAATCTCTTGAACCATCCCCAAGGATTGCTACTAAGACAAGGTTTTTCTTCAATCCTGGAACATACATCACATTATTGAGATGGAGAAGGGAACCAAACACCCTCTTAAAGCTCACCATAGCAACTCCTTTGGTCATGTATCTGCCATCATCTCCAAGCCAATATGGAATTGCATGCTGTTTTTCTCCACCAAACTACTGAAGAAATATTTATTCCCTGTCATGTGGAATGTAGCCCGAGAGTCAATGTACCACACACTATCTATAACTAATATTTCCATGTAGGTTATCAAAGATAAATCCAATTCAAACTAAGAAGAGAGTGCTTCTACTCATGTTGTTGTTGCATCATGCTTGTTGGATTTCATGTTTGGAAATTTTGTAGCATAATGTTTGTTGTAGCTCCTAGAGATAGGCCCCGGGTTGAGGAGAGACCAGTGCCCATGATATCTTAAAGATATTTTGTAATACATGCTACAATTGTACACTTACACTCAACATTGAACATATTTTTAATAAAATTTATTTAGAATCTCTTTCAAAAGGGTAGATTACCATTTATATCAAAATAGGCTCATAGAAGACTAAAATATAGAGCTCTAGTGGCTAACTTACATAAGCATATATTTCATTGGACATTGTAGCAAGTGTGAAAGAAGATTATGTAGAGGAGAAAACAAATACACAGGGCTAGACAGAGAATCCTATGCATTAGACTTCGTTAAGAAATCATAGAATGAACATTTGAACGATTTTTTAGATTACATGGAGTGCATATTAAGGATGTTAAATCTCATTAGTAACAGGCATATCAGACCAAATTTAGACATAGATCAATCCATGATTTCATAAAACTATGTCCATCAACTACTATCACATGTCATCTAAGAAGAAAGCATAGATAAATGGAACAAACACAAGAGACAATACATACTACAACCATATGTAAGCAGAATCACCAAAATTGTTTATTAATCTCCAGTTAAAGTGTACATTTTCCATTTCTCCATTTATAGTTCCATATCCTCTTTAAAACAAAATTTGAAGCCCTTCAAAATGTATCATAAACTATTTTTTATAGGGTCTCAGGATGAGTACCCCTTACAAAATATTCCTTCTTGATTTCTCAATGATTCATCATAACAAAAAGATGTGAGCATGCTAGTAGCATAGTTGTACTAGCTAAACCCTAACTAACTTGAGTTCATTTATTGAAATTAAATACGTACAAAAAACATAAAACAATAAAGTTTCATGATTGATATGATAAAAAAAACTCCATTCATGGTGGACCAATTATGGGGGAAGGGTTGTTGGATCGATGATTTGGAGTTATGGAGGGTTGATGAACTGGTCACATCTCTTCCGCAATGATGGAATCATTATAGTAGAACATAATAAAATGTGATAGGCAACCTTAAGGCCTATGAGCCCTGTGTAATTTGGCCTGGAGCGAAACAAGGTCTTCAACAGCCCTAGTAGCTGGAGATCTTTCCTTAGATAGTTGACCATTGTCTTTCCCTTTAAGGAGGAGGTCTAATCATGGGAGTAATAGACTCTACTCTTAGCCTTTACTAGAATTTTATTGTACTACTCCCATGGGATTAATCCTCCCACAAGGTCCCAACAACTAGGTAGTCCTCCTTGGACCCTCCGCTCGAACTCTAAATCAAAAGCAGCTACATCCTTTAGCACTTTCTCTAGACATTCTTTAGCCTTAGCTCTAGCATCTTCCTTTTGGACCATATTGGGGACCTCCATGATTGTAATCACCTGATATGCCACATCTATGGATATAAACTCACTGAGTGGTTTTTCATTGACATACTAGATAAATCTTTTAGTTGTCTTAAAATTATTTTCACCCTCCTGCTTAGCAAATAAGAAGAAGAACTCATAGTCCTTGATTACAACTTTTTTCTCTTCCATCAGAGTTATATAGTCCCAGTTATTCTTCACCTCGATTATTTTCATCCCATATTATTTGTTTAGCCTAGAGGAGGGACATTTTTCCTTTCAGTCTGCCTTTCAGTTCAGTGATTTCTTGATTTGCTACCTATAGATTTTTGTTGATAACTTTTGCATTGGTATTGGCGGTCTCTATTGTTTCTCATTTTGTACAAGGGCATGCTTGGCATTATCTAAATCCACCTGTACCTTATTTAGTTTTCCTTAAGAGAGTTATAGCTCAATGAGAGTTTTATTGAGCTGCTCAATGGGATTCTGAGGATTCTCTGGCACGAGCACTACACAAATGTGGGAGTCAATTTTATTTTGGAGCTCTACTACCTATTCCTTAAGGGTCACCACTTAATTATTTCAGTCTATTAACTTCTTAGTCATAATCTCTTTTTCTTCCTCCACCTATGCTAGTTCTTTGGACTGCTCATGTTCACTAGTAGACATCTTTAGATTATGCCTCAGTTCTTGGATCTTAGCTTGTGAACTCTGGACAAGAGTTTCTAAGGTAGATTTGTCTTCTGGATTCATTCCAAGCTTCACAATCTATTCCTTGAAGTTCTCATTTTTCATATGTAGGGCTCTAGAGTTAGCTCTCTCTTCTTTTAGCTTTGTTGCATCCTTCTACAACTAATTTTTATCATTACTAATGGTCATGGCATTCCTTCTTAGTTCACTATACATCATTTATACCACTTGCCTATGAAAGTTTATTTTGTCAGGCAAGGTGACACTTGTCAGGTCCAGAGACATGTCAAAATCCTTAAACTATGAGCTTGATGGGAGGGACTATGCCAAGGGGTGGTGCAGTGAAAACTTCATTTGGTTCCTCTCCAGGTCCATGGCAACCAAGAGACTGGTATGGTAGAGGACCAAATGCAATGCCAACTATTGTTTCATCTCTTCTCTAATATTTTTATTGCTTTCCTCTATCTCCTTCCTTATAGGAAAGCTAGATTATGTGATTTTTTAACTTCCTACAAAACTCATAAGGGATACTTTTGTTGATGATGAGGCAAAATGTTGCAGTGGGTCCTCTAAGGTCACCTAGAAGCCTGGCTTGTCTACCTTTCTCTCCATCAACCTGGTTTCAATCTCCTCCTCCTCTTCTTCTTGGGTTTTTTCCCTTTTGCTGGTATGAACATATTCCATTTCCACATCCCGAGTCTCATCCACACTCCCTTTCTGTGTCTTTTCCTTCTTTTTTGGAGTCTCAATCTCCATTTATGTGTTAATAGGCTAGGAATCAAAGTTATCTTTCCACTCAATTTCTAGCTTGTATTCATGATCATAAGTTGAAGCATTAATGCTTTTCCTTTCCTTTGCAATGACACCATGGGGCTCATAATGCCAACTATCCCCGATTTCAAAATTCCTTTCTTTTAATAGATTCTCAGCTGGAGAAAATTCCTATCTATTATGAACAATGAAAGGGCCTATAGGCTTGCCCAATTTGAACATATAGCCTTTCTTAGTAGGGAAAAAGTGGATTTGGTCCACATGTAGGCTCTGTTTGATAAACTCTAGGGAAAATATTATCATCGACATGAACACAAGTAGCTGATAAGGAGGAAGCTCGCACCCATAAACCCTAATTTTAGTGTAATTCTGAAACAAATACCAGTCACCCACCCTGGTGTGCTTACTGACTTAGAGGATCTCTCTTTGTTGAGGCAGGATTCTTGGTGGGGAGACATTATGGATGATTTATATGCAATAACCACATAAGAGGATATGAATTGAGAGTATCCATCATTGTTGAGTTTCTTCTTGAAAACAAAATCCCAATCAAAGACATAATTTCTCTTCTTGTATGAATCCATCAAACTGAGACCCAGGCACTCAAATTCATCTACATGGGTATATAGGAAAAAATATAACATTATGGAGTAATATCTGAAAAATGAGGTGACAGGAAAGTGGTGCAGCTGGAATTTGATGGGCTCAACTAAGAAAGAAGGTATGTCAAACAAATGGCCTAGTTTCATCATCTCTCTCAGAAACTCTATGGTGGCTTTGGTGGAAATGTTGGCATCATCATCCCTAAACAACCGGGAAATTACAGTAAAGATAGGTTGCACTACCTTTGTAAAAGTATATATTGGGAAAGTATCAACAATAGGTAAGGATTGGTGTCCAAGGGCTAAACTCATTTGCAAAAAGGATTTTTTCCCCATCTGAGAGGGAACTATAACCATAAAATAAGGTGGTTTCATAGAATTTTGATGTCTCAAGAGAAACTAGGTATACTAGAGCCGTTTGGATCAGTTCAGGGGTCACCTCTAGGATTTTGACTCCAGTGGAAGATATAAAACAATTTTTCTTATCAACATAAGTCACAACTATCCATGAAATGAACTCAGGAAAATGATAGACAAAGGGTGCAATTTGGTAATATAGCCCATGTTAGAAATAATACTGAGAGGGGGGGGGGGTGAATCAGTATTATCAAATCAATAAAACTTTTTCATTTCCATACTTAGATACATATACGCTACTTCAATTAAGGGAACCCACGTATATACACAACTGTGTCTAATGAAACTAGCGTATATCCAGAATACTTATGATTCAATTAATCCATTAAATGTTAGTGCATCAGAACTTCTTTAACCATATGTATAGTAAGCAGGTGCAGTAAAATAGAACAGATCATCACACACAAGAAGCACACATGAACACCATGATATAAGGTGGAAACCCAATGTGGGTGAAAACCACCTGCTGCAAGTCGTCTCTATCTTCTTTTAATAAGAAACTTCTTTTACAACAGTTCTGTACTGGTGCAGTCTTATACCAGTACACAGGCTTCTACCTGCAGAAGGCTACAACCTTCTCTCGTTCTCCAGACTCTCCTGGAAGGGAGCTACAACCCCCTTAGCTCTTGTACTAGCCGATCCACTTACTAGTACGTAGGTGCTGGCCTACTGAAATGCTCCAACCTTTACTCGTTCTCCAGCTGCTACTGGAAGGGAGCTACCACCCCCTTAGCTCTTGTACTAGCTGATGTACTAGTACGTAGGTGCTGACCTACAGAAGGCAACAACCTTCTCTTTCTTCCTCCAGGTACCACGTTTCATACATTTTCAGACTGGATACTCCTGAAGCACAACACTATAATCTAAAGGCCACGTTTCATCCAATTTTCATACTGGACCCATCAATATCATTGAAGAAAAAAAATCAATACTAGCATCATCAATTTCTGAATCACTGAAACACTGAAACCCTGTCAACAACACAGTCACCAGAACACAGAGCAGACTACAGAACTCTGCAATAACAATCAAACCCAACTGCAACTTCAAACATCATACTTTATTATGTATACGCTACTACAATGAATCAAACCCGCGTATATACGCGCTTTCGCCAAAGCCAACCCGCGTACAGATCTATACATATTCAATCATGACTTTGAGGTTGTTTCAGACATCAGTCATACCCAGATCATAACATGTGTACAATAAAACATGCATCAATAATTCAGATCTAGTCTATCCATGATCAAACCATATAAAGATGATTCATTTCAAACCATTTGATCCCGATCTATCCTTAGATCTTGTTCTCCATCAACCGGTGAGATCCCTCCTTAGCTCAGATCAAGCAATGCATCATAACCCATATCCTGCATACTGGATCTCATACTACATCAGATATTCAAGTCTTTTTCCATGCATTTGCCTAATGATCTTCTTCTCCTTTTATAGTCTTAGGCCTTACTCAATACCATGGTCCAAAACCATAACAAAACAATACCACAGACCCAATACTTGGGTTCAAATGGCAATACCATGGACCAAAACCATAGAATCGAAAACTGTCGGACTAATACCATGAACCAACCATAAGATTTCCCATGTGCGTGTGATTTTCTATGCATGAAAGTGCGTGAACTTTTCTCTGCATGAAAGTGCGTGAACTTTTCTCTACATGAAAGGAACTTTTCTCTTCATGAAAGTGCGTGAAATTTTCTCTGCATGAAAGGAACTTTTCTTTGCATGAAAGTGCGTGAACTTTTCTTTGCGTGAAAGTGCGTGAACCAGAAAATAACTTTGCTGCACTATAATTTATTCTCTACATGAAAGTGCGTGAAATTTTATCTCCGTGAAAGTGCATGAACCAGAAAATAACTTTGCTGCACTATAATTTATCATCTGAGATGAGTGATTTGCCATCAAGTACAACATATGTATCATAATGCCAACAATCTCCCCCTTTGGACTTGATGGCAAAGTTAACTTGTCATACTGAGAACTGTCATCTGATTCCTTTGAGTTGTCTGGCATCCCATGCATTCTGTCACATCTGATATCTCTTTCATAGATTCATCTAGATATATATAAGTGAGTTGATCTTCTATGAGTTGGTTGCCATCAAGTACAACACATGCATCATAATGCCAACAATCTCCCCCTTTGGACTTGATGGCAACAATACCAAATCACTCTCCCCCTTTGACATCAAGGGCAAAGGGCGGACCAAGATATTCTCTTCCTTTGTTGTCCATACTCCCCCTAAGTGCCTGCTAAAATTTCTGAATGAGCTCCCCCTTTATATATGCCAAGGTGTACCAATCTGTCCATGCTCCCCCTAAATACATGCTGAGTCTCTGCACTGCTGAAGTGTGTTGTTCATGCTCCCCCTGACTGTAGGCAAGATATGCAAAAAGATGTTCTATAAGAAGAACATGACTCTATCTTAAATGACCTTCCTATCACCAAAGACTGATACATACATCCATCTCTCAACTAAGTGACGATATACAAATATTGACTCATCCACCCATCCAAGTGGGCTTACACCAGAAGTTTTACTCATGATAAACAAGTACATTACAACATTCATCCCAAGCATAGTGGGGAAACCAAAATAGGCCGTTACATGACCTTGATAACAAAAGACATATATGACATAGAGACGAAATATCTAGAGCAATACTATGAAAGTTATCAATAACTAATATCAGCAACATTTGTTAATAACTATTCAGATCAGCAACCATGTTCTCCTTCTGTTCTCCTTCTGTACCTGATCTACCTAAAACCAAAAACAGCTTGTGTACACGAACCAAGAGCTTCTAAGCTAATGCCAACAATGCATTATTAGAAGTTTATCTACTCCCCTTGAAGCTGTGCCAGATGGTCTCTGTTAGACCCATATCAGACTCTTCTCACCCTGAGTTTGGCCCACTGATTTCATTCAAATCAACATATACACGACCGTGTCCACAGAAACACGCGTATATACGCAGATATTCCTCATAAAACTCGCGTATAACTACTTCCAGATCAGCAACCTGTAAATGTCATGTAACAAGGTATGTATGCACATAAATATCAACTCATCACCATAGTTATCTCATCATCATCAAGATCTGCATGATCCAAGTATCATCACTTTGGGAACATCTGCATCAATCATCATATGTAAGTATCAACCTATCATCATATAGGTAGAACTCATCATCATCATGTCTCCAACAATGCAACTTTGAGTAATCATTCATGTATCCAACACTATGTATCTTGAGCTCAAGATCATTTGTCAAGGCTTCTTTATATCATCAACATCAACAATCCTCATCCACATGAGCACCAAGAACTATAGGAATCCTGCATCATAATTGTATTATATGATCTTTATGCATATGACGACAGCAGCATATGAGTGACTCATCATCAAGTAATGAAGTTGTGTATTCAAGCTTTGTACTTCTCCTTATCCTTAAGAAGATCACCATGTAAGCATCATATATGCACCATCTAAGAATCAATCCACAAATATGATCTGAACATCAACTATGTAACCCCAAGAATCATATAAGATTTTATCATGGACAACTCATAACCATATCATAGCAGGATGTATCATTTAGCCATATAATCATCATCACTAAGGAATACTAACCATAATGCCAACAATGCATTATTAAATGCATATGTTCCCCCTGAACCTATGCCAACAATCAGATCTGATCATGCATATATCAGCATGAAGTATCAAGGCATCATCATCAACAAGTTAGAATCAAAACACTTCTAAACATCTTACAAGTATCAAGACATTTCCACACATCATCAGCAGATTGTAACCATTATCAAACAAGGCAAATAATGGACTGAATCATATCAGACCCTTTTTCTGAGCCTGTCCCACTGCCTTTCTTCAAACTAACATATACGTGTCTGTGCAGTGTATAACTCACGTATATATGCGACTTCTATTTATGGAACTTGCGTATGAGATTCAGAACACTGCAGTTTTATATTTTCAGCCCCCCCTGAGTCTGTTATGTCTGTGTTGTGTTGTGTCTGAGTATACTGTGCTGTGTCACATCTTTCTGACTGTAATTCCTTCTTCTTCCATATCTTCAAGCGTGATGAAGTTTTCTCCTTTTAGTATGGTGCCCGTACTTTATTCCTGCATTCCTTTGCTATATGTCCAAGCTTTTTACATGCATAACACCTTACATGTTTTATATTCCTCCTGTAGCAATCAACAGCTTTGTGACCAAACATATTGCAAGAAAAACAATATCCATTAAAGTACCTGGAATGTGATGATCTTTTTGCATGACGGTCTTGAAACACTCTTCTTCTGCATCTGGCTGCAACATGTCCAAGATTATGACATACATAACATTCAACCTTATTCATCGGAGGAGTAAAAGATTTTCTTTGAAGTATTTCTTTCCTTGGATGTTAATGGGGTTTTCTTCTCATCTCTTTGTTGAGCATTTCAGATTTCTCATTAGAGTTCCTTGCCTTTCCTTGTGAGCTAGATTCATCTTCAGCAGATTCATAAAAACCAAGACCAGTTTTGATAGTAGGAGACCTTTGACTACTAAGAATATCATCCAAAATTTTAGTACTGTCTTGAAATCGTAAGAGCTTATCCTTTTCTTCTAATTTATTATTTAGAATATTTACCTCAATCTAAAGATGCTCTTCCTTTTCACGATACTGCTTCTTTATGTTCTCCTCAGCTTTCCTTCCTTCTTCCAACTGATGTCTTAATTCAAGAACTTCGTTCTCTTGTTTTTCAATAGCTTGGAGTAGTCCTTTATTCTGCTTCTTTGATTCTTCAAGATCTTCCTTTAGCGAGCAGATTGTAGCTTCAAGCCTTTCATAATAACTGGATCGATCTCTGAGTTTCTTGATGATTGTGCTCCTTTCATTGACTTCATTCCTTAATGATGTCACTTCATCCTGCAACTTTTGACATTTTTCCTTGAATAACTTCCTTACCTTATTTCCCTCCTCTAGTTGAGCTTTTAGTTTGGTAGATTCTTCTTTGAAGGCACATTCCTTCTTGTTCAACAGATCTTGTTGATCTCTAATTTTGTCTGTAAGCCTTTTAAATTCTGCCTCTATTTGATATCTTTCTTGTTCACCCATAAGCGCAAATTCAGTTGTTTCGCTATCACTTTCATCATCTTTAAGAGGATAAATAGATGTATCACCAGAGGATAACAAATTCATACCTGATAGATCTTGTTCATCTTCATTCTGAAGTGATTCTAAACTTGATGTGCTTCTTCCACATATTCCCCAATCCATACACCCACTGTCATAGTTCTTCTGAGATGTCTTCTTCTTCTTAGGTGCTTTCTTCTTAAGCTTCTTTCCCATAGTTCCACGGATCTCCTTCAAGCGATCAAGCTTCTACCAAAAGGACCTGCTTTGATACCAATTGTTAGAAATAATACTGAGAGGGGGGGTGAATCAGTATTATCAAATCAATAAAACATTTTCATTTCCATACTTAGATAAATATACGCTACTTCAATTAAGGGAACCTGCGTATATAAGCAACTGTGTCTAATGAAACTAGCGTATATCCAGAATACTTATGATTTAATTAATCCATTAAATGTAGTGCATCAAAACTTCTTTAATCATATGTATAGTAAGTAGGTGCAGTAAAACATAACAGATCATCACACACAAGAAGCACACATGAACACCATGATATAAGGTGGAAACCCAATGTGGGTGAAAACCACCTGCTGCAAGTCGTCTCTATCTTCTTTTAATAAGAAACTTCTTTTACAACAGTTCTGTACTGGTGCAGTCTTATACGAGTACACAGGCTTCTACCTACAGAAGGCTACAACCTTCTCTCATTCTCCAGACTCTCCTGGAAGGGAGCTACAACCCCCTTAGCTCTTGTACTAGCTGATCCACTTACTAGTACGTAGGTGCTGGCCTACTGAAATGCTCCAACCTTTACTCGTTCTCCAGCTGCTACTGGAAGGGAGCTACCACCCCCTTAGCTCTTGTACTAGCTGATGTACTAGTACGTAGGTGCTGACCTACAGAAGGCAACAACCTTCTCTTTCTTCCTCCAGGTACCACGTTTCATACATTTTCAGACTGGATACTCCTGAAGCACAACACTATAATCTGAAGGCCACGTTTCATCCAATTTTCATACTGGACCCATCAATATCATTGAAGCACAAAACAATCAATACTAGCATCATCAATTTCTGAATCACTGAAACACTGAAACCCTGTCAACAACACAGTCACCAGAACACAGAGCAGACTACAGAACTCTTCAATAACAATCAAACCCAACTGCAACTTCAAACATCATACATTATTATGTATGCACTACTACAATGAATCAAACCCGCGTATATACGCACTTTCGCCAAAGATAACCTGCGTACAGATCTATACATATTAAATCATGACTTTGAGGCTGTTTCAGACATTAGTCATACCCAGATCATAACATATGTACAATAAAACATGCATCAATAATTCAGATCTAGTCTATCCATGATCAAACCATATAAAGATGATTCATTTCAAACCATTTGATCCCGATCTATCCTTAGATCTTGTTCTCCATCAATCGGTGAGATCCCTCCTTAGCTCAGATCAAGCAATGCATCGTAACCCATATCCTGCATACTGGATCTCATACTACATAAGATATTCAAGTCTTTTTCCATGCATTTGCCTAATGACCTTCTTCTCCTTTTATAGTCTTAGGCCTTACTCAACACCATGGTCCAAAACCATAACAAAACAATACCACGGACCCAATACTTGTGTTCAACTCTTTTGGATGCAATACCACGGACCAAAACCATAGAATCGAAAACTATCTGACTAATACCATTAACCAACCATAAGATTTCCCATGTGCGTGCGCTTTTCTCTGCATGAATGTGTGTGAACTTTTCTCTGCATGAAAGTGCGTGAACTTTTCTCTGCATGAAAGGAACTTTTCTCTTCATGAAAGTGCGTGAACTTTTCTCTGCATGAAAGGAACTTTTCTCTGCATGAAAGTGCGTGAACTTTTCTCTGCATGAAAGTGCGTGAACCAAAAAATAACTTTGCTGCACTATAATTTATTCTCTACATGAAAGTGCGTGAACTTTTCTCTGCATGAAAGGAACTTTTCTCTGCATGAAAGTGCGTGAACTTTTATCTGCGTGAAAGTGCATGAACCAGAAAGTAACTTTGCTGCACTATAATTTAT
Source organism: Pinus tabuliformis (assembly GCA_031772625.1). NCBI lineage: Eukaryota > Viridiplantae > Streptophyta > Pinopsida > Pinales > Pinaceae > Pinus > Pinus tabuliformis. The sequence goes on from CM062818.1 coordinate 177,392,893, forward strand.
CATCTGCGATGAGTGAGTTTCCATCAAGTACAACATATGTATCATAATGCCAACAATCTCCCCCTTTGGACTTGATGGCAAAGCTAACTTGTCATACTGAGAACTGTCATCTGATTCCTTTGAGTTGTCCGACATCCCATGCATTCTGTCACATCTGATATCTCTTTCGTAGATTCATCTAGATATATATAAGTGAGTTGATCTTCTATGATTTGGTTTCCATCAAGTACAACACATGCATCATAATGCCATCAGCCCATACTTGACTACTCTGAAAGGGTCCTCTCCCATGAGGTGGCAACCATACATGTCAAACTAGAGGTTTGATAGGTGGTAGGGGAAGGACAGATCGAACATTTGTGCCTTTGTGTCCATCAGTGGCTCTATGTAGGACAATGGTTTGGATTCTCAAGTTTTGGGTGTCTTCGGGGTTGGTTTCTTCATTTTGAGCATCGAGAAAAAATTTACAGGAAGGAGGTTGACAGGATACCTAGTTGACTACGTGAGAATTGGGAGAATGACATTGGTAGGAGCTCTGGAGAAGTGTAGTGGATGAATGGTGTACCAACTAAACAACCATAGAACTTTGGTTGCGAGAAGAATGAATTTAAATTCAAATGGTTAAGAGGGTATGGAATTTATAAGCGAAGGTGAACAATCATATGATGTTAGATGAGGTCATGAGGGGGGGACGCATGGTAAAAGATGATTAGAAGTGTGACAGGTGGACCATGGAGGGGGTACTTTATGGTTACCTTAGTTCTTGCTTGTTGGAGTTGTCAGTGACTCGATTCATGGTGGGTGTGGTCTCCACCTCTCTTTGGCGAGTGAGGTAACGGGAACCAAGATCAAGCCGAGACCCCTTGAAGTTAATTTGGGCCATCTATTAGCTAATCTTACCTTGTTGATTTTTCAACTCCGGAGAGTGGCTCCCATGTCAAGCGCCCCCCCCCCCCCCCCGAGGGTCTTTCGAGTAGAGATGAATGACGATACACCCGGGGACCTACTTGACCATTAACAAAATACCATTCTCCTTTTCCACTACTGTGCCTGCCCAGGGATATATATTTCTGATGCATTCTCTGGCCTAAAAACCTTTAGTGTACTGCTAACGCTAAAATTTTGTCCTTTTTGGCCAATCTAAACTGATCTATCCATCTCTGCACCAGGGATGTCAAATGAAACCATTCAACGCCCAAACAAAAGAGTATGGAAGATAAAATTTTCCAAACTCGTGACAATGAAAACACTTGATCTTGCTAAGACCCTTCTTTTACTTGCCTCCATTCTAGCTAGACTCAGTTTTTCCTTGGGTCTTCTTGCACTTTCCTTTCTTTACTTTTACATCTAAAGAAAGGTTCTCTTGATCTTTTGTCTTAGATGAGATTCCATCCCTTGTGCTCCTATTTATCTCTTCTTTTAGAAGATCTGACCACAGTCTCTCCCAATCAAGGAGCTTATCATTTCCATTCACTACATCATGGAAACTGTGTCAAGATTTGTGAAGCCCAATAAGAGAAAGGCTAAAAAAATATGTTGGTGGAACTACCTCTCCAACACCTCCAAGTTCATCCCTCACTTGAGAAAAAATAGATAGATATGTAACAATGGGCTCATTTTTTCCCATTTAAATTTTCCTTTATTTGTCCTTCAAACTGAGTTTTCCATCACCATTACTACTTTCAAACATATCAGTAAGTGCCTTCTACATTTAGAATGGTGTCTCCTTCCCATGGAAATTTGGAACAATATGGTCTATAACTAATTTTAGGATCATCCTCCTAGATTTAGAGGTATCCTTCCTCCATTTAGCCAGTTGTTATGCATCTTATGGAGGAGGTTTAGTAATATTAGCCTTGATGAATTCGAAAATCCCATTATCATCTAACACAACCTATATTCTATCCTTCCATGCACATAAATTCAAATTCCCTTCTAGGGCATTCTCTATCCTCAAACCATAGATTGGTATGATTCCTTCACTTGTATAATTCATACTCTAACATCTTCTCTTCAATGCACCTTGAATCTAATCAAGGAACTCGACCTCTATATTGTTTTCTACTTTGATACCATGTAGAAAATCATTGAAACCTTGCAATATCTAATGAGAGCAAACTTATCACAAAAGACACAAGATTTCTCTATCAAAAATATATGGAAAGAAAACAATGAATAAAAACACAATCAAACATAGAACACAAAATATATTTGGGGAGCCAAATTGGGAAAAACCCCACTTGCTTATATTAAATCAACCGAGCAATATGATATATTAAATAGAATCTACTTCAAGCCCAATGCTCCCTATAATATTGATCAAATCTCTAAAAGACTCGCCCAACACTTAGGCAAATAAGGTCTGCCAGGATCTCTTATTTCCTAGCGCAAATCTGCACCTAAAAAATAGAAATTTCTCTAATTTCCTTTCGTAATTCCCAAGATAAATTTCTCTTCTTTCCCCTCAATCCTCTACACAAAAACTTATGTGCAATAATATAAATACATTTGTGCCTTCATCCAATCTCAATAGGAAATTCAAATTGCATGGCCTACTAGGGCTAAATTTAACAGTTGCTTCAGTTAAATAAGAGTAAGTTGAGTTAACAGAAAGTCAACTACTCAACTAAACTCATTTCTATCTCTATTCTAGAACTAAAGATCAGTTAACTGACATAAACTAGAGTTAACTCCACTAGATAGCTAATTTTAGCCATCAACTAGTCCAAAACTCACTGAAAGACATCTAACTCAAATTAATTGACTATAACTCAGTGATAGGCGACATACCACATGCTATATGAAATTTAACTCAAGCAACTATGAGACTGAATTCAAATGGGCATCGTTTACTAAGGAACAAGTCAAAGAATCCATTCTTCACTACATTTTCAACACCAAACATCAAATTATATGTGTCAGTGTTCCAAAGGCTTTAAAGAAAAGGAAAAGCTTATCAACCTTAATTCTTGTTTCTAATGGAGGTTTCAAAAGAAATATATGCATGGCATATAAAGAGAATATTTCGAGGACTAGTTGAATTGAATGAAATGGAGGGTGGTTTTTATGTATTAGGACTTTTTTTTATCTATAACTGATACAATTCACATAGAGGTTAGAAACCATCAATTTAGATGATATCCATGGTTCAAAGTGCACAAGAGGGTCATTGCTTCAACAATTTGCACCAATGGTGACAAATTAACTCGCAACAACAAGCTCTCAAGATTGGAGTGTTGAAATTGTAGCAAGAAAGGGCTTCATTTGACTAGTGCCTTAGTCAAATAGAGAAAACATGATTTTCCACGTCAATAGGATGACTTGGATTGTAGTTAGCTAGAGTGACATGGCCTTGTCTACTAGTTAAGTTAGTCAATTTGAGTTATAGGCTAGAAGTAGAGTTGTGCATGGGTTGATTGATAAAATTTAGCAACCTAGTTAAGTTATTTTCAGTTGAACTCATTTAAATGAGCTCAAAGTAATTAGTTGAGCTAATTGAAGGTCAATTGAATAGTATACTTGTTTTTAACTAACTGATCTCTCATTTAACAAGTCAATTAGCTAAAAGTAGACCCATTCATGCATGCAATTCAAATTTCCTAGTTGAGTGGATGGAAAAGGCACATTTGTATTTATAATTATATGTTATTGAGTGTACAGTGCTTTTGCACTAAGCAGGTGATCAATTCCCCTTGGATTTGCACAAGGAAATAGGGAATTCCCCTATTTTTTAGGATCTTAATTCCTCCAGGATTATGCAAGGAATTAGGATGTATGTTGATACTTGAATTGGCTAATTGTTGGACAGATCAGGTCAAGAAGTAGGAGAATAATTTTACAATGCAGGGTATGCTTCATAGTTGAAGCAAGACATTGTAATTGTTTCTCGTTCTCATCTAAATTAATAGAGAGAAGTAGAGGGGTTTTTCCTAGTTGGGTTTCCCTATAATATCATTTTGTTCGTTTTCTTTTATGATGGTTTCATGTTATTGCATGTATTTATATTGTGTGTTTTCCTTCCCATGGAATAGTAGAAGAAACATTTTGTCTCTTGATTTTAGTTCGATTTCATTAGCAATAGAAAATTTCTTGCAATTTCTACGTGGAGTTACATCCATAATGCATACAAAATTCACCCATAGGGAAATGAGGGAAGATATATTAGTGTACATCACCATTGAAGAAAGAAACCTCTTAAGAACTCCTTATATGATTTTTCTGTAATCAATATATCCACCAAATTTCATTTAGAATAATTCAAGACATGAAAATTGAATTTTTTGGGGGGCTTGGTGTTAAGCTATTTGGTAAATTTGGATGTGACCTTATTCAAGGTCATCATGTTTTTTTCATGAGATCTTTTTCATTGAGGAATGTAGAAAAAGTAAAGGAGCAATGAACCAAAATGTCTTTGTCAAATTTTACAACCATTTATCTTTTTAATTTTTTGAAAGTGTTAGAGATGTTTGGTTTGTGAATAATAGTTGATAAATCCAACTCAAAGTGAAATAATTTAAATTATTAAAAAAATTCTCTTTTCCTTACCTTAGAGAAGTGTCTTTTGTAAAAAGACCATGCATATGTAAAGTTCCATAATTTATGTAGTTTGAAAGTTGGTATGTGTTCTCTTATCATTTCCAAAACCACCATTGCAAAAATATACACATCATATTTCTCTAATTACTCTATAATGTAAAACCTATCAAAACTTAGTTGTTAATTGGCAATGAGGACAATCACCATTGGTTGTTATCAACAAAAAGGGTTCAATCATCACTAGCATTCCAGGAAAACAATGCCACTTTAATGAACCATTGGTGGTTCCTAAGGGGGGGATATTCTTCTCCTATTAAAGGCCTATATGTTTTGGGTTGTTAACCCATTTTTTTATGTCTAAGGAAGATGAGTTCTTAGCCAATAATAAGTAGTTTTGTCTCTAAATCCAATGCCAAAATATAGTTTTTTCCTACATAGTATCTACAAGCCTAGCAAGTATTCATTCCAGTCATCATTAACACCATAACTCTAGTTTTGTGTCATGTGTTTTCTAGTAGCCTCTAACCTTAGTCCAACATATGAGACCATATACTAACCCCAATTGCAGTTTAATCTATTTCCTAGGAGGTGTTATTATTGTTAAGCTATGTAACAAGTGTAATATTAAAATAATTGTGTGCATCATTCCATTACATTGATAGACAAACCACCCTGAAATTAAATGAATAATGAATAAGTGAAATATGTTTCCCATGCCTTAATTGGAGCATGTGTGTGGATCCCAACTATGATAAATAAGGTCATGAGCTTTAGCTTCTTTGCTTAAACATGATATGGCTCTTCACCAGTTTCCCTCTATCCAAACTAAACAAAAGAGATAATGTTTCAACCAAAACTAGTATATGGGATTCCACATTGACTCATGTCTCTCTAAACATATTTAAACAAGTAACTTTTGATGGTAATTATGTTCCATTTCCTATTGTTCCCACCTACAAAAACAAAGGCAATGATAATTAGTTTTGAAGGAGAGCGAGGAGAAGTAATAATTTCCTATGATGTCTTCTCCTCAATATTTATTAATAAAATAAAAACCAAAATTTAAATATACGTCCACTAATTATTTCCTCCACCATCACTGTGTGATACAAAGAAAGCCTTCAAAAAAGAATTAATTAGTGGAATATTTCTTACCTCAATAAAAGACATTGTTACGAATATACGTTTTTGGGAATCAAGATAATATTGGGGGGGTGAAAGGAACCTTAAAAAAGATCCCAAAGATCGAAGTTCAAGGGTCCATCTTCCTTTTATGCAAGGGACAATAGATAATATTGCTAGGATCCTGAGAAAGTATAATGTTCCTTCTACTTTTAGGCCCCTTACCACCATTTGTAGCTTCCTAAGGTCTGTTAAAGACCCTGTGGACCCTAAGAATATGAAAGGTGTGTATGAAATTCCATGTTCTTGTAGGACACCCTACATTGGTGAAATTGGTCACTCAATAAATGAAAGGATTCATGAGCACGCGACTGACATATAACTTGGGAGGGCCTACTCCTCAGCCTTGGTAAAACATGTGGAGAAGAAAAAACATCCCATTTGCATTGAAAAATCCCAGGTCATTGCAAGAGTGGATCATTTCTTTCATCGGAAGTTTAGGGAGGCCATTGAGATAGAAAGGAAGCCTAGTAATCTAAACAAGGACAATTGTTGGGTCCCTGCCCTTTCTTTTTAAAACGTTTATTTATTTATTTGTATTAATAATATTCATTGATCTCTCTCTCTCTCTCTCTCTCTCTCTCTCTCTCTCTATTATTTTTATTTAATGGGGTCAGGTTGATTTTAGTCATAAGAATGATTTTCTAAATTAATTTATTTTGTATTTAAATAGTTAAATTAATTAATTCAATAAATTAAATGATTGTAAATTAAAAAAATGATATATTTTAGGTCAATTCCCTTTTTTCATTTTTCATTTTTGGCCTTTTCCTTTGATTTAGTCCCATTTTTAATTGAACTTAATAGATTCTTTTGACTCTCTTTATTTATTCTTGACCATTATTTGTTTTCACTTTAGCCTTTAGATTCTAGTTGCCAGTACTAATTTTCTCTACATCACTCTACTTATTTAATTTGATGCCAAAATCTGATTCCCCATCTTGTCTTGACGATGAACCAAACTGAATGGTTTGAAACATGTTGGCAAAAATTTCTCTAATGTGATTATCTATGAAATATTTATGAACATAAGATATGGATCATAGAAGCCTGAATGCAGTATTATATATTTTTTAACAATTTTTTAACCATTCAAACACATTCAATTACACAATGTTGTACAATTCACATAATAGATTGAACACATGATATTTATATGGAAACTCATATAGGATAAAACCAAAAATATTCATTTAAATGTAATGTAAATGAATGCACCAAGCTCAATTTATATAAGCTTTTGTAGGATCCAACCTGCAAAAGGCACCAACTCCCGCTATTTGCAAGCACCATCCTAATGGAGGTACCAAACCCCTAATCTTTACATGAGCCAACCTAAAGGAGGTGCTAATCCCTTGATCTGTAGAAACCAACCTGCTCCAACCACTCAGCTCCCTTTTCTGTTCATTTTTAAAACACGTATATAATTATCTTTAATTAATATCACACTAACACCAATGTTAATTCTTAGATTTACTTCCTTTGGATTATATAACAACTTCAATTCTATGCCAATATGCATTCTCAACCTCTACTTATACTATCTCATATATATAGCTATTCACTCATACACTAGCCACATTTTCATTTACTTATCTGTTCAACTTCTCCAGAACACATCAAAGTTGTACTTGCATGCTCTTCACTACACACCTCTGCCTACTCTAACTTAGGTCTACTAGATTTGGCACTCAAATCTATTTATTGACAATAACAAAGCTTATTCTTTTCATTCAACATTAACTTCTTTAGTTTTATATGTCTTTAACAATATCATGAGGAAACTCACATGAGGATGCACCCTTCTCATTTCATTATGTCTCTATTTATAGATTGCAGAACCCTTTATCTTTTCCAAATCAAAACTTAAATCATTCCAACATTTAACTAAATTTGATGCCAAAAACACCAAATTTCCAATATTATCACTTGATTTCCAAGCTCTTTGATTCATATGAATGAGGGCTGGAACTAGTGTCTTAAGCTCAAAGGAACTTAACCTAGTGACTTGTGCAATTCATTTAAACCACATTATCATTTTTTTCTTCCAATAGTAGGAAACCTTTTCATTTTCTACTGACTTCTCACCGCTTGTAGGCCAGATTCACTACATGCTACAATACCTCCATCTGAGTGGTTTGATAGATTGAGTCTCCACTTTCCCATTTGTTTATGATGATGGGATACTCTCTTCTTTTCCACTTCACCACTCACTACATGTCAGTGTTTTGCAACACTTTCTAAACTCAGTGGTTTGATGGATAGAGTCTTCACTTTCTAGTTTGTTTCTGATGATGGGATACTCTCTCTTTTTCCACTTCACCACTCATTTCTTGTCGATGTTTTGAAACACTTTCTAAACTAGGTGGTTCAATGGATAAAGTATTCAATTTCCATTTTGTTTCTGGTGCTGGGAAAATCTTTCATTTTCCTCTTCATCGGTTGCATCTCATTTTTGTTCGCAAGAGTTTTTAGGCTAAGTAGTTCAATGGGGGACCCAAAACACATTTCATCCATACTTACTCAAATTGAATTCAAAAATATTTGAGAGGGAAAAATTCCTTGACACTGCAAAGTATTACAAAACCAACTCCTATCATGAATCCCAAGGCATATGATTATGCCACTTCGATTCTCTGTGGTCCAATCAAATCTCACCACCTATCACACTTGTCATGTTTCATGTGTCAAACATCCACATGACCACCCAAAAGTGCCAAAATCAGGTTCCATGTGTCACCATCATGAGCCCAACATTTCATTTCCCGAGCCATGTAATTTCCATCTATCACCACTTGTGTTGCCATGTTGTACTAGGGTCTACCTATCCTAGCTCACTCCTCGTCAGCCAAGTTAGTTGTTTGTTTGCATTGCAACTTCACTACTCGTAAGCCTTGGTGGTTTCCACTATGAGGGGGAACCTCCCATTAATATTTCAATGGAATTGAGCCCCTTCCTATTTTCAATCAATTCAAGAGGCTAATCTAATAGTGCTTTTCCTTCTTGATGGGGAAAGCTAAATCTGGTCCACATCTTAAGTGGTTTCCTAGGTGCAACCTTGAATTATCAGATGCTCAGATACATCCATGAGGTTTGGATTTCTGGCAAAGGCTAAGATATCATGAAACCTTGATCATTTGGAACCATGCCTGCACTACTTGATTTAAAATGGATGTTTCTTCTTCTTCCTTAGGAGTTAGAAAAGGTTCAGATACCATTGGAAATATCCATGGGAGGGTTATCTAATCAAACACTTTACATGTTCTTTGAACAAGGTACCTGTAGGAAAAATACCTTCAAGGATAGGAAACTATGCTACACATCCAAGACTTAAAAAACAAACTTGAATAGCAACACTATAACACTCTCTCCCACCCCCTTGGTTTATCTCAAGCTATAGGAGGTGTTACTTATGACAACCTGATCTTAAAGGTATATTATGAATATAGGGTTACCATTTTATTTTCTTTAAGTTTCAAATCTCAAAACAAATGTCACCATTGTGTTTAGATCATCAAGAGCTTTCCAATGAAATTTTTTATCTCAATCCAACTCCTAGATTGAAATTTATTCCCATTTGAAATTTATCTAATCATATTAGGCCACATTGAGTTTACACATGGCACTACCATGCCAACATGACATAGATCCATGTCATCATGATGCTTCCACATGCCATCCACATGTGGCCATTGTGGCACTGCCGCATAAGCTTAATTGGGGTCCACATCATCAAATCACTCCTACACGGCATCCACGTGGTCCCTATCATATCCCTATAGCACTGCCACATCAACTTAGGTGCATGGGTTCCAACAATATTTCCCTCTTCTTGTTTGTAGTGATTTCATGTTATATCTAGTTCATGACTGATCCAAGCATTAAACACTATATTTTCTTTTCACCTCCTTGGACCCTTGTATATATGGATTCCACTTGCACTTAAATTTAATCTGGCCCCAATGATTATCCAATTGTCACAAGAGTATGAACTTTCATGTCACTCTTGGATAATGGATTCCCTAGATCCAGCTCCTCTCCAAGGTAATCCAAATCCATCTCTTGAACAATGAATCTAGTGTGGGGCCCACTAGATATCATCCAACTCTCCACATTGTACCTGGTCTATGGCGTATGCGAGTCTCCTAAGAGGCATGTACTCTCACCACACCTAGATTCCCATATTTCCATATATATCAACATGATTCAAAGTAATTTGACCCTAGATGTATCTAGGCATTCATGATTGTATGTGCCCTCATTACTCCCAAATTCCACAGAGCTCGGATATAATTTTTGTCTTCATGTGTAAATCCATCCCTAACACAAAGAAATTGCTAATGTGAGGCCCACCTCAGGTTTTTGGTTACAAAATTTTCATATCACAAAATATGGTCCAAACTAAATATGTATTATTTAAGATGAGTATATTCCTTGTCCATCCATATGCTTAGATTAGCGGATGCATCCATGAGAGATATTGGAAATCTACCCCTCAAATATCTTATACAAATAGCACTTGGGATATGAAGAAGTATCCAATCTATATACAAAGCATATTAAGAGGGCTATCCCCCCAAATAAGTTACAAATTATGACCAAATCATTGCACAGTAGGAAACTAAAGGAAATTTACCATAATTTCCTAAGGGAAAGGGCATCTACCAAACCACTAGATCTTTGAGACTGTGGCCAGATCCTAATAAAAAACCTTCAAAGATAATAAATTATGTCCAAAATAGCTCAATGCTACTTTTTTCACTTTCAGAGACAGCCTCAGATGACTTACAAGACCAGTGCCTGCAAAATCAAGATTTTGTATGTCTCATATGATTCTCAGGAAGCTAGAGACATCAAATATATTTTTTCACATACGTATTTATATATCTATATTTATGGGTTGGTTCATTCATCTAAAGGCATAAGCCATGCATTTTTGGTACTTATTCACATATACAACTCATAGAAATATATGTATAAACTAGTGGAGGCCGAGTAGTTCAAGGACCTACAGTTTAATAAGCTTTGGTAGAGAAATGAGAGAAGATAAAGAGATAGAATAACTCATCACATAGAGCTTGAAGTGCCAAGAATTCTACACTAATAACATAGAGCTTAAAGCATTAAGAATTCAACACTTATCTGAGTTACAGGTAGACATAATGGATGAAAGAGGGTTGGCCGAGATGATTCATGGAGAAAAAATTTAAAGATATAATCTCAAAGATCTATACAGGAACATGCATTAACAAGTAAATAAATTGAATCTTCAAGGACATATGAAACATTTCTAGCAGCTACGATTACCTAAAATAGAGAGGAAACATGAACATAATGGAATTTAAACAAGGGAGTAACATATAGTACTCGAAGGAGGAATCATCACCATTTCCTCAATATTCTGAAAGACACATATCATAAAGTCATACAGTCTTGAAAATAACATGTAGTTCTTTCTTTATGATTCTAAACCTTTGTGAAGTGTTGCTTCCCACTATTTATCTGGAGAGGGAAGCATTGAATAGTAATTACAACAAAATATCTTCAGCCAAGCCTTAACTATCAGATCGACTAGCTGTCTCAGCCTAGGATGGCTTTGTGGCCCAAAAGTGACTACAAAAGATTAATTTCTTCATTAAATGGTCAACACGTTACATGATTACAAAACAGGTCAACAATTAGATGGAAACGACAACAAAATCTCTCCATGCCCATCCCTGTTATTGCCTTTGCTCAGGTTGTTGCTTGCCCACAGTCTGGCCTTCTGTGTCACCTAGCTGAGCCTTGTTGCTTATGCCTTTACTGCTTGAATCATTCATTCTCCAGAACTAGGAGAAATCAACTATTAGTTTAATTCCACACTACAGAAGAAGAGGTTGCCTAGGAAGTACTTCATCTTCCCTCTACATGGAGCACCATGCTGGATTATCAAGTCCTCCCGAGCTTCCATGTTTTCATTTAATCTGTGAGTGTCGACCCTAGTTTCATGTCACAAGGGGACTTAATGGATCAACCCATGCCAATTTTGAATGTTGCATCTCCTTTCTTAAATGCCTCAGTTGCTAGCCCACCATGCCTTTAAAGTCCTGCATTACCTCATCGTGGCACTATCACATCAAGATTTCCCTTTAACAATCTTTACAGGACAGGGCATTGCAATCCACTTTAGCCCCTTTTGCTTCATGTGACTGGGGACTATGACCAAGTGCTTAGTCCTCGGGCACCAGGGCCCTTGGACTCCCCTTTACGGGTATTTTTCCTTTGTTACATAGAATACCACATATTGAGGGTTTCTAATCCTCACCTTCGGTGCCTCCTCCTCAATGCTGTGATCTCCAATGTGCAATCTAGTCTGGCTTAGTTGAAAAAGGATAAGAGAGAGTCTGCACCCTCTATAACATTAGACTGTCGAACGCCGATTGGGCTCACCCGGGATACCACAATCGGAAATTCCATAACATCACCTTTGTTTTTCTCCCTTTGACATGTGCGATGAGTGATATGTGGGATCACTTGTCCTGCTTAGCTCTTGGTTCTTCACTCTCCCTGTGACCATCACCTAGCCCCTTTATCAGAACCCCTTTCCAATTAGAGGTCTGCAATTGGAAAATTCCTTGTGAAGCACAATGCGTTGCTACCCCCAATGGTTGATAGTTGATTGATGACACCATCACTACCACATGTCGCTTCCTGAGTGGTGACACATGTCACTCAGATATGCCTCCATAGGAAAGCTAAAAATGTCAGATCAACATGCCATGTGTCTTCCATACTACCATGTCATGATGACATTAGCTTCCCCATGTCTTTATTAGATCTAATAGTATTCTACCATGTTCCCCCTGGAGGAGAGAGAAAAGGCCTGTCGATACTTAGCTTTTCACTAAATTACTTTGTTAAAATGTTTTTAGCCCTCCTTGTGATTTTACACTATATCAAAACTTTTCCATTTCACAACATTTTTAGAGTTGTTACCCTACCGGCTCACCGATTCACCGATCGTCGATATGCAGGATCATTGGAACCTCTGATCTCCAATATCAGTTCTCGTTGATTGCTGGTTTTCTCCTTGCTCTTCTTGCCTCATTATTGCTAGGGACCTTTGATATGCAATTTGTGATGTGCTCCTGGACCTCTAATCGCCGATAAGTCAATGCGCCCTGGACCTCTGATCATTGATAAGATAATATCGATGATCATTTATTTTTGATTTCCAATGAGATCCCTTGCGTTTGCTTTAGAAAACTCCGATTTGCAAGATCCAGGATTAAACTTAAACATTTTCCTTTGATTTCTGGTTTTCAAGGATAAATTTAAACCTACTCTAACTTTTGATTCTGGAGTCCATTTGGGGAGTTCCATATACTATTGGAAAGTTAATTCTGAGAACTATCCATTAGATGGTGTCCGATTTGGTTTTGAGTGATCCTATTGCTTGGAGGCTAGATCCAAACATCTCTATTCCTTTTCCCTCTCGGTACAACTGGAACTATCTTTTGAGAAGGTGACAACATTAACTCCACCTAGGGATGGGGCATTGGATTGCAATATGTTGAGAACCTGTAGACTGTGAACTTCTCTTTTGGGCATGAAGTCTCTTCTAAAAAAATAATAATTTTGTGAAAGTGGAATTTTCAACCGAAACTGGAATTTTGATATAATAATTACAACACACATTGATGTTTATAATGGGTGCAAGATAGGTACCTCTAATTCTGAAAATAGAGTTTGAGGAACTGACCTTTTACTGGAAGCTTCAACGATTTAGCGTCTAGATTTTCAAGCAGGTTTTCATATTATTTCCTTTCTCTTCTGAAAATTTGAAAGGTTCAAGCCAAAGTGGATCGAATTTTCCATGTTTTCCTTTTTCTTCCCATTGAATGTCCCATTAGAGAACTAAATCTCCTGGTTGAAGACGTCGATCCTTCGCCTTCTTGTCAAATAGGGATTTCATCTTCTATTGGTTATTTTCCAATTTAGCCCCCACTTGTTCTCTGTGTTCATGAAGTTCGATAGTTGGTTTATCCTTCGTGTCAAGGCACTTAGATCTTCCTCAAATTCCTACAGTAGCTTTTCCATTGGCATTGCCAATTGTATAGAGAAGGTTGCAGCCTTTCCATACACTAGCCCGAAAGGCAATTTTCCAGTGGATCATTTAGGAGTCACTCGGTTATCCCAGAGGAAAAGATTCAATTGGGTGTCCCAGTTCCTCTAATTTTCGGCGATGGTCTTCTTCAACACTCTCACCACATTTTTGTTTGAGGACTCGGCTAAGTCGTTATCTTGAGGATAGTAGATAGTGGAGTGCCTAACGATGATATTGAATTTCTGACAGAAGCTGATGAATTTTGTAGATTTGAAGACTTGAGCATTGTCAGTGATGATTTTGATAGGAGAACCAAAATGCAATAATATGTTTTCCTCCATAAACTTAATTACCACTAAGTCAATAGCATTTCTCACTGGGATGGCCTCTACCCACTTGGTTTAATAATCCATGGCTATTAGTATCCACTTATTTTGGCCACTGGAAGGTGGGTTTATCTCTCCTATGAAGCATATTACCCATTGTCTGAAGGGTTCTTCAATGGAGAAGAGGAGAAAGTTTCTGTCTCTCAGCAAAGACTTGGCACTTTTGACATGACCTGACTTGGGAATGAACATTTCCAAAAAGTGTAGGCTAGTAGAACTCTGCCTTGAGGATTTTGTGAGATGTGGTCTTCCAGCTATAATGACCTCGACAAAATCTGCCATGAAATTCCTCAATCGCTTTATAATTTTTTCCTTCTACTAAACATAATAGCAAAACCCCTACCAGGTCCTTCTAGTAGAGTTGACCTTTGGATATGATATACTTTTGAGCTTGTAGTCTCAAAGTTCTGTACTAAGATTTTTCCAGCCCTAGTGGGCATCTCTGGAATAAGAGATAATGGATGATATTCTTATACTAGGGTGATCCCTCATATTTAGCATAGATATTTTGCTCTAATGTTTTAATCTTGTTCTACTGAACATTTTTTCTGGTTTCATCTATTATCAGGTTAATCCCCAAAGCTTGGCAATTAGATTCTGATAAAATCTTGGCCAACCCCTGGCCTTTTATGATCTTAGTAGGCTTTATGTCTAACACATATTCCTATATCTTTGCTATCCACCTACCCATTTTTCCTTTGTTGTCTCCTTGCACAAGGATGTCCTTAACTGCTGTCGTTGGGACAAATGCTATAATTTTTTATTGTAGCACATACAATCGAAATGCCTTCAAATCCTTAACTAGTTCATAGGCTTGTTTCTCAAAGATGTGATATTTTAGCTTAGCATCCCTCAGGACTTGGTTGAAGAAGGCGATGGGTTGTTCATAACCATCTTTATTCTTATGTAGCAGAGCTGCGGCAATAGTATGCAGAGAAGAAAAAGGAACGATATAGAAAGGCGTTGAGTAGTTGGGGATGAGTAATACGGTGCTTCAGCCAAATCTTCTTTAATTCTATGAAAAGAGTCTTGGGGGGCAGGGATCTACTTGACTTAATTTCCCTTTTTGAGAATATCTATAATACGCTTCACTATTTCTGCATAGTTGGGTATGAACCTCCTCATGAAATTGATTATTTCAAAAAAGGCTTGGACCTCTTTCTTATTTCTTGGTAGAGGAATGTGACTGATAGATTCAACTCACTTAGGATTGATTTTCACTTCTTCTTGTGCTACTATGAGTCCTAGTAGCTTCCCCTCACTCGAGGCAAGCTAATATTTCTTGGGATTCAAATATTTTCCATACCTCCTGCATTTCTCGAAGGTGAGTTTAAAGTGGAGGATGTGTTATTCATCGGTCTTAGAGAAGACTACGATATCATCCAAATATACCACTACGAAATTGTCTTGCTCCCCTACAAAAGTTATATCCATAGCTCTTTGAAGCATGGCCCCTACATTAATAAGACCGAAAGGCATGCAAGCATACATGAAAATCCCCCAAGGGGTGGTGAAATCAGTCTTCTTTTAATCATTAGGGTGGAATGCTACTTGGTTGTAACCAGAGAACCCAACAATCATGGACATTTTGACTGACCCAACCATCTTCTGCAATATGTAATCCATCTTAGGCAGTGGGTAGTTTTCTTTCAACGATGCCCTGTTAAGGTTTCGAAAATCTACACATGGCATTATTTCTCCATTCTTTTTTTGTACTGGGACCAAGTTGGCTGCCTACTCTGAGTACCTTAAAGGAACTATGATTTTAGCCTGTAGAAGTTTCGTTACTTCTTTTTCAATGGAGGGGAGTAAGAGTGGATTAATCTACCTGAGATTTTTCTTACATGGTTTTATTCCATTCTTTAAAGGAATCTTATGTTGTATTATGTTAGTATCAAATGCTTTTAAGTCCTCATAAGACCAAGCACAAACATCCTTATAGATTTTGAAGACATTTAAATACCTTTGTTTATATTGCGAGTTGATTCCTTTTGATAGTCTCACCATCTAGGGTTCATCCTCTGAGCTAATATTGCAATGTTCTGCTTGTTCGTCCATATCCAGAGCCATTGGTTTGGAGGCTACACCAGCCTTGTTAAATAATATTTCCAGTGGGACTAACCCATGAGGAATGGTATTCCCTTTCAGTTGTAGAATTTTATGTCCAACCAATGTTTCTTCCCACAAAGTGGATTCTTGATCGGCCTCCTTTTCCTCTCCTTGATCAATGGTTGAGTTAGAGAACTCCTCGACTACTTCTATAAATCATTTGATCTGCTCATCATTCTCGAATACCTGCTAGTGCTTGACATTATCAGCTATAGAGGGTCTATATCTGACCTCCACCTCGTACCTAAGAAGCAGATTTTGAGTGGGTTTGAAATTACTTGCTGCTACATCAAGCAAATCATCCATTATGTTTCCTTCTCTGAGTCAAAATTGGATATTAAAGGCTAGGAAGAAGTTATCAATAAAATCCCACACTTCATTCTAGTAGGTCCTCAATCTGGGGTGTTTAGCTTGGCACTGATTTATGATTTTCTTCACAATAAGATCTAAGTCTCCATGTACAATTAAGCATTCAATATTCATATTTCTCATTGTTTGTAGCCCAAGGAGAAATGATTCATACTCCACCACTTTGTTGGTTGCCTCAAACTCCAACTTTAATGACAGGGGTATCAAGCTGCCCTCAAGAGACACCAACAATACTCCTACTCCATTTTCCTCTTTGGAATTTTCTACTTCAAAGTATAATTTCCACACTTTGTTTTCATATGTGTGTGGGTGTACTAACTGCATTGTTAGGTATGCTAGTGTTTCTTCTAAGATGGTCTCATCTTCTTCTAGGAAAAAGTAGGAGAGGTCGCTTTCTTTTCCATACATTGGGGAATTTTTAGAACCTTCAGCTAGGGTCATAGTTTTTACAAATCTGGACATTGTGTGCAACCTCCTTTCTTTGCCTTAAAAAGTGGGAATAATGGCATAATTTAGATCTAATTTCATAGAGTCCCCCACCTTGGAACCCCAAGACCTAGATACGAGCATGTCGCATGTAGAGGGAATATCTTCCACTACTATGTCCATCACTATGCTCTTCATAGGGATCTGAGCCAGGTTTACCACCGGATCTTTTGTCATTCACATGAATTTGACCCTATTAGAGTAAAAGGAGTATAGGTCCTTGTAGGGCTTGGTCATCTGAAAGCCATGTTGTTCCATCACAAGGGAATGAGATTATGCAAGGCTTCAAATCCCAACATGCAGTTATGCAATAAGAGGTCATGAATTACTAGGGTCACATAGAAGGGTGTGGTGGAAGGATCAAGTTCTTGAACATGAGGCCCAAAAATAACCATTGGTCTTTCTTCTTGAAGGTTTAAACAATCATGGATCAATACTGAGGTGGAGGGAATAATGAACTAAGATACTTGGGCTTTATAAGTGGTTTGCTTTAGAATTTCAATTAAAGGAAAAAGAATATTTACCTTTTCGAGTTTGTTCTGAATATTGAATGCAGGTTGGCCCTTTTCTACACCTCCTAGCTCTGCTTCTCTTTCCTTATCACTAGTATTTTTTATTAGAATAGGTGCCTTATTTTCTGTGTGTTCCTCGGATCTATTGCATTCCTTATTTGAGGAGACTTTTACCTTGGATGAGTCAGGATTCAACTTATCTTTCCCTTTATCTAGCATTGGGGGAATATTTTGGGGAGCAGTTCCCTCGACCTTTTTCTTGAATATCTTAGATCATACCTTCGTGTGTAGTTGTGTTTACATGAAATCCGCAAACTATTTACAATAATCACCTATGTCCTCCTCATTTGTTGTTTCTTCTCTATCATGACTTGTCTCTTGGTGAGCATGATTTCTTGTTCTTCTTCAGAGAAAGAGGAATACAAGTTTCCCTGCATCTCATGTGTATCTGATGACTGTTGATTAGTATCATCTTCTAAATATAGAGGATGAGGGATCTGATTGAGTTGGCCTTTTCTTACCCTTGAGAGTATCTGCAATGGTGGCCTTCTGTATTGTGGGTTATAACCTTAGTTGTCACCTTGATCATTCAGTTTCGGCAGACTCTTGTTCTCCGGCTAAAGCTTCACCACCTTCTGTGATAAAATCTTACTGAGTTTATCCATTTATTCCCACTTTAGATCTGGTGATTCTTTAGCTTGACCAGAGGAGGATGTTTCTTCTTTCCCCCTTTTCTTCTCAGTAGGTTCATCCTTACCCCTTGACTTCCCTGCTGAGGTGAAATTTTCTTCTACCTCAAGAGAATCAACTTGGAGTTTATCCAAAGTACAAGAATTCCTTTCTCTTAGGGTAAAACCAAATTTGGATTCAAAGGCTCCCACAAATACTACATGAGAAGCAGCTTGAGGAGCCTTTATCTCACCAAGTAGGTTATTATACCTCTTATTGAAACTTTTTATGAATTCTGAAATATCCTCTTCTAGCTTCTTCTTTATAGCATTGAACTTTGCGAGGACATACTCATGAATTCTCTTTTCACCCCACTTTTGTGTGAAAGAGTCTTCGAGTTCCTCCTAGGTAGTGATGGAGGAATTAGGTAGGGATTCAAACCATTTTCAGGTTTCTCCATCAAAGGATTGTACAAAGAGTCTCAGGACCACATCTAGTTTTTCTGCATTTAGATTCTCATCAAAAGCAAAAAAGGTTCCAATGTGTATTTATGCAATGTTTTCATCCTCCCCATTGAATCTAGGAAAAATATTTATGTAGTCCTAAGGCATAGAACTCAGGGGTTGAGGTAAATAAAGAGGGGCATATTTATTCAGTAAAAAACCCAGAACAACCATCTAAATTAATGGAGGGGGATTGCTATTTTCGGAGGAACTTGGGCCAAAACCACAATGGTTGGAGTGGCTAGACTGAGAGTAGGGTATGTAAGGATCTTAGGAGTAAGTTCCGAGTCGTGAATGATAGCAGGTTGGGGGCTGGATGAGGAAGATTCAAACAATGATGAGATAGTAGCATAGGTAGCAGGATTTTTCTCCTTCCAGACTCTCCTGAAATTAATTTCTCTGGGTCACATATAGATGGGGTTTTCAGCTGAGAGGTATTTGAGTGAGTGTGAGGCTTTCTAAAAGCGAGAATGATAAATGATAATGGGATTTTTGGAGTCACCAAGGTTATGAGGATGCAATCAGAATTCTTTTCTCACCTACACAAAGAGTACTTAATTTTTTGTATCCCAGGGGGGGAAATAATTTGGTAAGTTCCTCGACAACAACACCAAAAGATGTTGTCGCTTCTAGAGACAACCTCAGATTGCTTACAAGACCAGTGCTTGGAACATCTAGATTTTGTGTGTCTCATATGATTGTCAGAAAGTTGGAGACATCACACACACACACACAAATATATATATATATATATATATATATATATATAGCAGTTTAATAAGATTCAACGGATAAATGAGAGAAGGTAAGGAGATAGAATAAATCATCATGTAGAGCTTGAAGTGTTAATAATTCTACACTCATCACATAGAGCTTGAAGCATCAAGAATTCAACACTTATTTGAGTTACAGGTAGACATAATGGATGAAAAGGGGTTGGATGCAATGATTCATGGAGCGCAATTTTAAAGATATAATCTCAAATATCCATACAGGAACATGCATTAACAAGTAAATACAAATGAATCTGCAAGGACGTAAGAAACATTTCTAGCTGCTATGATTACATGAAATCAGAGAGGAAACATGAACATAATGGAATTAAGTAGGGGACTAACATGCTATAGTACTCGAAGGAGGAATCACCACCATTTCCTTAATATTCTGAAAGACACATATCATAAATTCATACAGTCTTGAAAATAACATGTAGTTCTTTCTTTATGATTCTAAACCTTTGTGAAGTGTTGCTGTCCACTATTTATCTCGAGAGGGAAGCATTGAACGATAATTACAACAAAATATCTTCAGTCGAACCTTAACTATTAGATCGACTAGCTGTCTCAGCCTAGGATGGCTTTGTTGCCCAAAAATGACTACAAAAGATTAATTTCTTCATTAAATGGTCGACACATTACATGATTACAAAACAGGTCAACAATTAGATGGAAATGGAAACAAAATCTCTCCATGCCCATCCCTGTTATTGCCTTTTCTTATGTTGTTGCTTGCCCACAGTCTAGCCTTCTGTTTCACCTAGCTGAGCCCAGTCGCTTATGCCTTTACTGCTTGAATAATTCATTCTCCAGAATTAGGAGCGGTCAACTATCAGTTTAACTCCACACTACAAAAGAAGAGGTCGCCTAGGAAGTACTTCATCTTCCCTCTACATGGAGCACCATGCTAGATTATCAAGTCCTCCCGAGCTTCCATGTCTTCATTTACTCTGCTAGTGTCAACCCTGGTTTCATGTCACAAGGGGCCTTAATGGGTCAGCCCATGCCGATTTTGAATGTTGCATGTCCTTTCTTAAATACCTCAACTTCCATCCCACCACACCTTTAAAGTCATGCATTACCTCCTTGCGGAGCTATCTCATCGGGATTTCCCATTAACATTCCTTACGAGATAGGGCATTCCAATCCACTTTGGCCCCTTTTGCTTCATGTGACCAGGGGCTATGACAAAGTGCTTAGTCCTCGGGAGCTAGGGCCTTTGGACTCCCCTCTAGGGGTCTTTTTCCTTTTTTACATAGAATCTGGCATATCAGGGGTTTCTAATGCTTGCCTTCGGTGCCTCCTTCTCAACATTGTGATCTCTGATGTGCGATGCGGTCTAACCTACTTGAAAAAGGATAAGGGAGAGTCTACATTGTCTATAGCTTGCAACCACCAAACGCTGGTTGGGCCCACCTAGGATATTGCGATTGGCAATTTCATAACATCGTCTTTGTTTTTCTCCATTTGACACTTGCGATCACCAATATGCAGGATGGCATATCCTGCTTAGCTCTTAGTTCTTCGATGTCCCTATGACCATTAGATAGCCCCCTTATCGAAGCCCCTTTCCAATCAAAGGTTCGTAATCAACTAATTCCTCATGAATCATAATGTGCTGCTACCCCTGTTCACTGATAGAAGATTGATGACATCATCACCACCATGTGTCACTTCCTGAGTGGTGACACGTGTCAATCGGATATACCCCCATAGGACCCCTGAGAATGTCAGATCAATATGGCACGTGTCCTCCATAATGCCACATCGTGATGAAATCAACTGCCCTATGTATTTATTGTATCTAATAGTGTTCTACCACGTGCCCCCTGGAGGAGAACGAAAAGACCCACCGATGCTTACTTTTACACTAAAATCCTTTGTTAAAATTTTCATGGACCTCCTAGTGATTTTACACTATATCAGAACTTTTCCATTTCGCAACACTTTTAGAGTTGTTACCTTGTCAGCATGCTGATTTTCCAATCGTCAATTCGTAGGATTGCTGGAGCATGCGATATCTGATATTGGTGATTGATGATCATTGGTTTTCTCTTTGCTCCGTTTTCCTCATTTCTGCCATAGACCTCTGATATGCTCCCGGACCTTCGATCACTGATAATCCGATGTGCCCCAGACCTCTAAACACCGATAAGCCAATATTGAGAATCACTGATTTCTGATTGCTGATGTGCTCCCCTACTTCTGCTTTAGAAAACTCTGATTTTCAAGATTCGAGATTAAACTTAAACATTTTCCTTTACTTTATGGTTTTCAAGGGTAACTTTCAACCTGCTCTAACTTTTGATTCTAGAATCCATTTGGGGAGTTTTATATACTGTTGGAAAGTTAATTCCAAGCACTATCCATTGGATCATGTCGAATTTAGGTTTGTGTGCTTCTATGGCTTGGAGGCTGGCTCCAAACATCTATGTTCTTTTTCCCTCTTAGTACAACTCAAACTCTCTTTTGAGAAGGTGACAAAAGGTACCAATGGGGCTTAGATTCCATAGATTCTAATCAAAAGATAGAAAATGAATTCAAAGGACGTATCACACAAAAAGCCTATAGACTATGTTCTAATCAATGAATTCTAATATATAACAACAATGTGCAAGTGTGCATTAAACATAAAATCATTACATCACTCCTAAACCAAGTGACTGTCAACACTAGTTGAATCCTCATTTAATTCAGAACACATAAGTTATCTTCTTAACATATGAGGTAGTCTACAATCTTAAGTATGGAAATGAGACATTCAATGAAAAAACATGCCAAATAGCTAAAATCACTTGTAATAATATGTTAACAGAAAGACCTGATGTAAATAGTCACATTCATATAAGTAATCCTACAATTCATGTATATAATAACTCACGCATAGAAGCAAAAGTTCCACATAACCATATTAAAGGCATATGAGGAAACTTATTATCACCATAGGTATACAAGATAGTTGGTTAGCCATGATTAGAGGGATGTTAAAAAACCCACCCCCTTAAAGAAACATCACCCCTAATATTCTATAAATAGAGAAAAAAATTAATCTTTATAATTACAACTATTACATCAGCAACATCGTCCATGTTATGAATTATCATGTACAACCATGTCATTCATTATCCCCAAATCTTTTGCAAGGGATAGCTTTAGCTCATTAATTCCTAGGACACACCCAATACATTTTTTATCCCAATGAGTATGAATATGATTCCTTTAAAAACAATTTACTCAATTTTCCTCTTCCATCCAGTCTCACGCCTTCCAAGTTTAGGTATCCCATTCTCTTTCTCCCAATCCCCTTGGACAATCCATTCCTTGGAAATTATTCCTCACACATGAAGAGCCTTGATGGAATCTCACTTCCAAGGAATCCTTTTGGCTTGCTCTAATAGCACAACACATATGTCAAAACATAGCTCATGTCGATCAATTCATATCAGGGTTCTAGTGTCAGCACAATGGCCTAGTCCCTACAGTCTTCAACTCCACTATGCTTCTGCTACACCACTTGGATATTACCATGTTGATACCACTCTAATATTTCTTATGGTAAAAACCATATATATATGTTGGATGGTTTGAAAAATCACCTATATCATAAGCATACGACACTTATGAGATTAATCATAAAAAATTGAAATCAAATTAAACCACAACTTCAACAACAACAAAAAATTAAACTGATACTTATCTTTATGGTTAATCTTTTCTTTCTTTGGACCCATAGGTAATTAATGTAGCTCGTAGTGTTTACCAAATGATGTTCCTCTTTCTCACATCCTAGCCAGTGTCCTGTTGAAGCCCCGAAAATCGGGTCGACAACAAGGGGGATACCCACTCGGTCTGGACCTTGGTTGGCAGCTCCTTATCCGTTTGGTATAGCGGGTCCGATTGGGGATAATGGGACCAGTTTCCCAATCTAAGGGTGTGTGTGTGTGTGTGCAGAGTTGGATGTTTGCTGATATGAGAATACTGAAAGCTAATCTAATTCAAACTTTTAAACTAACTCTATGCTATTGTAATCTAATGAGAAACAACACATCTAATCTATGCTAACCCGGGATGTATTTCTTCTATTATGCGATCTAAAAAGATTTCAGACAATAACTGGTAATAAAGATCATTCAGCTATCATAAGAATGGAAATCAATTAAGATAAACCACTTTGCATAAAAAGTTAGGCAAAACAGTTGTGAACAACATATCACATAATAAGTTATTCATATATCAAACATAAATAAATGGCTCCACCGTACAAAAGTGCCAAATGGTAACTTAGACATTCATGCAACAACATATAAACAACTAAAACTGTATATCACTTCAAGAATATAAGCAGAAATGGCCAAGAGATAAAAGTACCATTTATGACTGGTCCTACTCATAAGCTTCAAGCAAAAATGATTTATCTCTACTTGTTCTAACATCTACTAAGAGTACAAAAGTGCAAAATCAGTAGCAGATATCAAATGCAAACATTAATAAACCTCGATCCATCCATTCATCAAAACCTCCTCTGAGGGTGCAGAAGTGCATGTTCTGAGGACAAGTTTTTGACAAATTTCTGGACCCTTCTCTAAATGCATGAGAAGGGTTAAAATACTACTTCCTAATTCTAATAATAGTTTGTTTACAAAATTTGAGGATGCGGTTTTCAAATGACCGTCCTTTTTCTAATCTAACCTTTTAAGAAAAAACAACATTCTAAATAAGGCTATTTCTGAATCTGATCTTTAAAGCTGCAAGTGTTCATCATGGGCTTGAGGAGAGTCGGTTGGCTGACTTCTGCTTTGAGCTGGGCTGAGAAAACAGAATCTATGAGAGCTGGCACTACTTTCTCAGCCGCATTTATGATACATTTCACAGTCATCTGCTGACTATGCGGCTTCACTAAGTATGCCCAGTAACACTCCCAATCTAACCTGTTTAGTGCTTGGATCGCTTTTCCCTTTTCCCGTGCCTTCTGCTTCCATTCTGCTTCCAGTCGTAGTTTATTTGGTAGATACCCCGGGGTGGTCTCTTCGATTAAATTTGCTCTGTGCAAATTTTCATTTACACAGTCGATAAGAATGCTTGCTTGCGTGGCCGCTGTTTCCGCTGCTTGTTCCGCTTCTCTGATCTGATCATCCCACCTGTTAAAGAGCAGCTCTTTATGACTCTCATTTATTCTGGGTGCACTTACTCTTTTTCCCTCGTCTTCATCCTGCCAAGCCAAGTACTCCATCACTCGTTTGTCAATCTGATCATAGTCAGCTCGCAAGTCTACCACTTGATTGGTGATTTTATCACTCAGCTTGCAATAATGACTCCACTATGATATCTTCTGTCCCAACTCTTCTTGTTGCTGCAGTAGTTGTTCACTTAAGCTAATAGACTCTGAAATAAATTCTGTAAGCTTAGGCTCATCTTTGTGCATTTCTTGTAAAATTTGTAATTGTTTTCCTTTCTCATCTCGACTTCTTTGATATCCTATCTGCATCTGCTGAAAGTCTTCCTGCAACTTCTCGAGCTGTTTGTGAACTTCAATATTAGCATTGGCTTGTTGCAATTGTCGTTGTAGTAGCTGTATTTGATCTTCTTGTTCTTTCAACAGTTGCTGAACTTTTGATGCCTTGTCAATAGTTGCAAAAGCATATGCTCCTGCGATCTGAGACAATTTAGTGAGATTTTCAGTTGGGTTATTGTTGGGGTCTTTCCATAAGATGTCCAATTGTTCAGCATCTTGTGACAGTGTATTTTCTAGTTTTCTTTTCTTTCTCTGTCTTCTTACAACTGCTTTATGTTGGGGAATATAGAATACGTCCAGTGGGGGAGTTTCTTCTACATCAAGTAGAAGCTTAGAAGGTGGAGCGATAGGAATGTGCTCCGTTTCTGTGACACTGCTGACTATGGTCGAAACCACTTCTTGTGCTACCTGTTTATTGCTCACAGGAATTCTTGGGGCTTGCCCTTCAAGATTGATCAGCTCGTTGAAGGTTTCCCATTCTTTGTCTAATTCTGTCGTGACGGGTGGTGCTTTAATGACGAGAGGGGGGACATCTCTTGGCGGAGAGGCGATAACCTGCTGTTGCGACATTGCACTTGACTGAGCCGTGTCCTTAGCTGTTTCTTCATTCTTTCCTTGGTCGCTTCCAGACCCTTTAGAATGTTCAGGTACTCCTTGCGCAGTGTTAGATTTAGATTTGGATGTGCTTGAGTTCCCACTGAGGCTAACGCTTGGAGTTGGTTCTCTGTCAGGCAGTCGCAGCTTTTCTAGAGGAACACTGGCTAGTCTTCTTTCCCTATATAACATGAATCTTTGGAGGTCATCTGGAGAAAATTTCGACTAAGCTTCCCGCAAAATTTCCTGGAGTGAGCTTTTATTATGAAATAAATCATCAAATAAATCTTTCTTCCCAACGAATACTTTTATTTTGACATTCGTTGTGAAATCTTGGGCAACTTCATTTAGGTCAAATGGCCTTGCCGGGAATTTAAATAATTGCAGACACGTCACGTTCTCCACTTCGGTGAATGCGTGAGCTACATCGAACAATGGAAAGGCCCCACAAGCTACAGGAAAATGAGGCCATATGGCCTTCTTTTTGTCTTTTAGGTCTTTAGTTAGGCCGCCTTCTGAACAGGTTTGATATGCAATTTCTCGAGCCAATAGTTTGTCAGGAATATACAAAGGCAGGACATGAGGAGGGACGGTGATTCCAAATACTCTAATATAGGTGAACCATTCTTCCCCGAACCATCTTGCGATGGGAATGATATCTATCTGTGCCTCAGGTGAGCACCTCGGGGGTTCTTCATCATACATCATTCTATACAAGGGTAAGATAAGCCTGTGACAAATCTGGTAGAAATGTGGGATGAACTGAGAATCCCATAATACCTTATGATAAACATGGATAGGTAATGGGTCCTGGGTAGTCCATTTCCAACCCATAATGGGAAATTTAGACACATAGCAAATAGAATCCATAACATATGCAGATAGATAAAAAGGAGGATAGATCCTTTGAGAGAAGGATCTCTTAGACCGGTAATTGATAATAGCTGTGTATAGATTATCAGAAAAGATCTTGGCCCAATCCATAATATTGGCATTTGTGGCAGCATCTATTAATGGTAACCTTTCAGACGAAAACTTATTGATATCTGGCATCCCAAATAATCTACAAAGCATGGCCGCAGCAAAACAATACGGAGAGGTGAGGGAACCAGTGCTGTACATATCGTTTTTGTCTTTCTTGAGTGGTTCCTCTTTTTTGGACCAATCTTTGGTGGTCTCTGATAAGTTTGGGTTCTCCGCCACAAATTTCTTAATGAATTGTGCATTGTAAGTCGCCTGCGGTTCAGGAAGATGATACATAAGCTTTAAGTCTTGTGTAGCGAATGATTCGATGAGCCCATGTCCTTGAATCTTGAATTGTCTGTTGTTCATCTCTGCATTGTCAAGTATCCACTTGATCATATCTATATATGGTAGAATTTTGGGCCTTGCTGCTATCCGATGAAGAAATGAGCATGCTAGCTCTTCTAAGGACGCTTCGGAAGAGCGCTGTGAGCCCGCGACAGCAGTAGCCTTCATTATTCTGGGATTCTCTTCTTCAAGTAGTCTGTACATGCTTTCCCACGTCGATATCCCTGCGTCTCTGTTGCATGCTGTGTCTGTATACAAAGGCGCCATTTCCTTCGTCTTCTCCTTCGCCTCAGAGCCCTGAGCTTTATTTTTCTTTCCCATTTCTTCCTGCGTTTGGCTTTGAATCGTCCTTCATTCTTTGTTCCTGCAGCTCACAAGTGAAATGGAAATGACTGATCAAGAAAGGTGATGGGAGAGTTTTAAATGCAACAGATATATCAAATATGCCACCTTACGTGAAGTAATTCTTTATAGAAGCACGCGTCTACATTTCATTTAATAGCTGACAACTAATTCATTTACTGTCATTAAAAGCGCATGATCTTGAGTCAGATTATGATAAGTGGCTTTTCTTGAATAGCGTGCCCGAAGGATTCGTGATGAAGTGATTTTATGATTTGCTTACGTAACATCGCAGATCACGCCATCGCAAATCGCACCATCGCAGATCGCGCAAACACACGAATATAACATCGCAGCGTTGGTCTGGCTTAATATCGCAACCATCATTTTATCGCGATACCGCAACATCGCAGATCGCAGAAGTTTTATGCTTGCCAAATCTTGTTAGCTCATTTTCTGCGATATGCGATCTTGCGATCGGTGTTATTGCAGATCGGTAAATCTTGAATTTTTCCTCATTGGCATTACCTTATTGCGATGTGATATATTGCTTAGCACGAGAATCTTGCGCCTACCAATATTATAGCGAAATGGAGGTGACTTCCTATAATTTTTGCAATGCGGTTTTAAAGATTTTTTCCTTATCATAGACTTAGGTTTTAAAGTATTCAAAAGGTCTTCCTAAGTTTATGATGGTAACCTTATTCTGAAGAAAGGAAATTCCTGCTTTTCCTGAATTTTAACTAAGGGTCCCCATTCATTTAGTATTTTGGATAACACTTAAATGAAAAAGGGGGGGGGGGGGGTTGTTGTTGGCCACAACAATTGGCGATTCACTTGGGAGAACCAATTATCTCTGCATTTCCTATTGAATTTTTCAAACTTCCGAAACAAAAAATTTTCTCAGAAAATTTAAACTTTATTATAAAAAGATAAAGTGTATTATACTCCAAACTGTCAATGATATTTTGTTTCAACTTCTTTCTATTTTAATTGTTTGTTTCCTCAGCTTGTCCTTGCATTTACATCAGCCATTACTTGGTCTTGTAAAGATAAAATAAAGTCTTCCCTGTGTAACAACTTTTTAAATATGCTCCTTTGTCGTAGGTAGAGCCTCTGCTACCAGCAGGCGTCCATAGCCTCGACAGGGTTACCTATTACCCAGTAATGATCCTTATCCTGCTTAAGGCTATCTACAATGTTCGAAGAAAAATCCACATTGACACTTTTTCCTTTTTTATTATCTAAAGAACAATGTCTTGGTTTGGTAGCCAAATTATGACACAGTCATTCACTTGATTTACACTTTTGCTGAACAAGCTGGCTCGTGATGAGACCCCTTGTCTTTCGATTGCAACAATCTTGAGTCATTGCCCTGTTTTGGTAGACAGTATTAGCAAAGTCAGCAAGTTATAATATCTGTGATCATGATAAGCCGACTCGTGATGAGACCTCTTATTCTTTGAGATATAGTGTTTCTTGGATTGTCTCTCTGAATGCTGCGATTTTCTCTAATAGGGAGGATATCATCGCTTTCCTTAAGAAAGCTCTGGACAACAATAATAGATTTTTTTGGAAATGGCTGTTTCTACAGGGAAACCTTATTTTTTTATTGATACCTTTCTTTTTGTGTAAGTCAGATAGATATATTATGAAACAAAATATAGTACAAAAAATCTGCTGTTGCAGATCGAGACCTGAGGCAGATAGGTCAATAGACACAAGACATCGGCCCTAAGACAACAAGAAACTATGATAGTTCAAAATGCTAACCGCACACCACGCAGGGTGGCCTAGCCCTTTATCTACTGCGCATATCTATACCATAGACAATTCTTGAACTGCATCATTGTAACTAGCACACTTTCAGGATAAGACAAAATTACAGTTCAAGAGGTCCACCAAAACAGACAACAGACAAAACCAAAGAGATGGCACATACATTCCTGATTTACTGCGGAGGCATACCAATCCTACTAATAGTGTCCAAACCCTGTTCTAGGACGTGCTTGTCCACTCTTTCCTACAGGGATCGGTAGTTATTCCAAGGGGTATTTTTAGAATTAGATTAGATTGTTGATTTTTACTTTTAACTGATTTCCTTATATCGAATTAATAAAGGCCTTCCTTTTCTAAACCTTATAAGTGATAAGATTATTAACTAATAACATAGTTAATTTTAATAAAAATTTTAGTAAATAATTATTGATTAATTAATGAATATAAATTATTAAATTAATGATAAGAGGTAATCCAATTTTACCTAATGACCCTTAAGGTTAAATGATAAACAAGAAGTTATTAGAAGAGTATATGATATACCAATAACATTAGGTTAATGAATATACTATTATTAATAAACATGTACGTTAATTATGGCATTTACCTTAGGTAACTACATTCTAGGAATATTAATGATTTAACTAGAATACTATTTATTGTTTTTTAATAATATTAGAACTATAAATTATTAAGAAAATATAGATTATTGTTTAGTACTTATTATTTTAATTTCGAATGGGCCTTTACAATTAAAAATTTTTAATTTAAAATGATTTATTGGATTTAAACTTTTACCTATTATAACTTGATTCTAAAAACAATAGTAATTTATTACCATTTATTTATAGTTAAATAATTTGGGAATAATAATATAATTTATTAATGACCATTATATGTAGTTTACCATTATTAATTTACCATAATTTATTAATAACCATTATATCTTTACCATTGGATCCTTAGGTATAAACAATTTTTATTAAATAAATACGCAGTTACCATTGTAACTAAATTCTAAAGATTAATAGTAATTTAATACTATTTATTTGGAATTAATTAATTTAGGAATAATAATAAATATAGGTTTTTAATAAATATAATGACCATTATATTTAAACATTATATTTATTATATTCAATTAACTAATAATAGTAGGTTTCTGTTAACAATAAAATTATTAGTTTGACTATGATCATCAGGTCAAAATTAGCCGTTGCAATATAACCGTTGGGGTCTCTGCACACTCTATTTAATCAAGCTTAGCCAGATCAGTTCTTCATCTTGTCCTGACGATGAACCACACTGGTTGGTTCGAAACGCGTCGACAAAAGATTGATTATGTGATTTTGCCGAAGATTACTAAACAAAGTTATGAATTTCCTTCGACGGTGCTTGCTGCTTGCTATCAGAGCTCGGGGGATCCGGACTCAATGTCTGCCGGAGAAGTCTAATAAGCAGAGTTAATTTCTTACTGACAGTTTCCGCAACATCATGCACAGCCGAAATCTTGTTGTCCAACGCTCCGCAAATCTCAATCAGACTTTTTAGTTGGGCTTCAGAGATATGGTTTTCCCCTTGAGAGTTCTGGTTCCCTTCATCCTTGGAATCCAGAGCTTTCGCCAAGAGGGTCTTGATCCGCCAGCTTTCTACTTGTGTGCGCACGAATTGAGTAGCACGCCTGGATGCAGTGCCTGGGTCCATCAACCAATCTACCTCCCTTGCGATGTCCTCCTCATCGCGCGGCTGTTCCTCCTCCTTTACCGCAGCCTCCATCTCAGCAATTCTTCGTTTGTTTCTTGTAGTCGTTCGTGTTTCATACACGCTCCTTGCAGCCCGGAGCTCCTGGTTTGCATTGATGCTCCGACAATTCCCAGTATCCATGTCGTCCCTGTTACCTGTCGCTTGAATAGCAGCTCGGACTCGAGAACAATTGTAACCCAAAGTAATGCCCTTAGAAGGAGTGAATGAAACTTTGCTCCAACTATTTGTTAAATAGTTTTTCGCCTTGAGGTTTCCCACACTAAGCCTCACCTCCCGAAACGTTGTGGGATTACTATTATCATAGTTCCTGTGGGTGGCCATGAATGCTGCGTGATGTCTCCTGATATACAAATAAATGTTGCTCATACCTTGATGAATGTATTCGTGCCAAATGTCGATCCTGCTGAGGGGGCAGCTGCAGTAGTCCCTTCGAAATATCAACTTGAAGATGTGATCTCTGTGCACCCTCTGTTGCCATAAATGCATTTGCCTGGCTTGTCCTTTCGACCTGTGCCAACCTTCACCACTCATATCGTCTCCCGAGTATTTCATTTTGAGGGACCGATATAGTCTGCCGTTTTCCGGTTAAGCCCGGTTTAAATTACCCACGTCCTCTCTTGCCAGCTGTAAGCATCTCTCCTTAAGGCGAGGACAGTCCACTTGCTGCCAACAACTGTCCCATCCCCTGTCTTGGTTGTCAATACTGTAGTTTGCCAAGTAATCAGCTAGCCCATTTGCCTTACGCCTGACCGATTGAAAGACTAATCCTTTCATTTCGCCGATTAACTGTGCAATGTTCTCCGTCACCTTGGCTAGCCTCCAGTGTCTCGTGGCTTTGCTTGCCTGAGTGCCTCCCTGAATTTTCTTTGCGACCGAAATAACCAGGGACGAGTCACCTTCTACCACTGCATTGCCTGTCGGTAGATTCCTTAGAATTCTCAACCCTTGTTCTAACGCCGCGAACTCCATCTCATTGTTCGTGCCTTCCCCCAACTCTCTGCAGTAAATATGCACAATTTCTCCTTCCTGGTCTCTAATAACACCTCCAATGCCAGCTATCCCGGGGTTGCCTCTGGAGGCACCATCAAAATTCAGCTTCAAACCTCCCTCTGGCGGACAATTCCATCTATCGGCCTCCGAGTTTGGTTGTTGCTGGTGTCTCGGCATCGTGATGCTATGGTTGATTTCCAGTTGAAAGCACTTCAAGATATGTAAGTCTCGAGCCGAAGGCTTTTCGTTGGGATCTGTCTTGCACTTTATCTGAATCAATTGTTTAATATTTGTAAGAATAGTTACTTTTGAATGCTCAATATTTCTGTGTTCATCCTGAAATACCCTCCTGTTGCGCTCTTTCCATATTGTCCACAATAAAAAGCCTGGCATGGCTTTCTAGATGTTATTGACTCTCTGGTTTTTGGAGAAATTATTTTGCTAATTTAAAATCATGTTTTGGATGGACTCTCGATCTCGGTCTGATTTCCGTAGAATTCCCTCCATCCAGTTCCATAGATGGTTTGCCCAATCACACGAATTAAATAGGTGGTTTATAGTTTCTTCTTCACCTGAACACATCGGGCATCTGGAAGGCCCTTCGAACCCTTTCCTGCGCAGTTTGTCCCATGTCAGGGTTTTGTTCCGCATTAGTAACCATAAGAAGGTCTTAATTTTCGGCCAAAATAAACTGTCCCACACTTTGTTGCACCAGGGCGTTGCGTCCTCCTGTTCTGCCTTTACTAACAACTCCCTCGCTTCTTTTAATGAGAAATTTCCATTTCCTGTCATACCCCATCTGAGCTGATCCTCTTCCTCTGTTTTCCTTATCCTTCTCTTAAGAATCTGACTGTTGAGTTGTTTTATGCTTTCATTTCCCTCAATGTTGTTATCAGCGTTGAGATGTATCCATTCTCTCCAGTTTGCATCTCTGCTGCTCAGGTCCCAGTAATGGCAGACTCTGCTTCTGCCTTCGTGCTGGCTGATCTGTTTGAGATGTGCTAACTCTGGGGTGTCTAATTTGGGGAATTGTTGCCATGCATCTTCCCAAAACAGGGCTAGCCTGCCATTGCGTATTTCCCAGAAGCTATTTTCCTGCACTAGGCTGCGGTTTTGTCTTGCAAGATTCCATATGGGCGAGCCCTCTGGAACCTCCTGCAATCTTATGAGATCCTGATAATTACAGTTAGGGATGTACTTGTGTTTCCAATGTCTGGCCCATGGCAAATTGGGCTCTTTAATCCATCTCCACCATAGCTTTGCTCCACAGGTTATGTTGACAACCGCCGGATCCACTAGATTTAGTCCCCCCACATATTTCGGCTTGCATAATTTGTTCCAGGCTACTAATGCCCACTTTCTCTTGTTCCCATTCCCACTCCATAAAAAGGATCTCTGTGTCGCTCTGATTTGTTGAAGAATCCCTTTGGGGGCCGGTAGCATGGATAATAAGTATTGCGGTATAGACTGTAACACAACCTTGGTGAGGATTAATCTTCCTGCAAAGTTAAGCGCCCTGTGTGTCCAGTGTTTGCATCTGTTTTCCATATTGGCTATGATCTTTTCCCAGTGCACTTTCTGCCAAGGCCGCAGAGTAAGGGGAGCTCCTAAATATCTCGAAGGTAAACTGCCTATCCGGAAGCCTAGAAGTTGAGAAAGGTGAGCTTGAATAGCATGATGAGTGTTGAAGAAAAAGATCGTAGATTTGGAGAAGTTGATTTCCATTCCTGAGGCTCTGCTAAAGAGATCTAAGATTTCCTTGAATGCCAAGGCCTCTTTCACTGTGGGGCTACCACGTAACATAGTGTCGTCCACGAACTACTGATGGGTAGTAGCAGGAATAGATAGGATTGGTTGAAGACCCTTAATTGCCCCTTCAGCTTTCTTCTTGGCTATCATTCTGCTGAGACCCTCCATGAGGATAACGAGTAGGAAAGGGGATAAAGGATCGCCCTGTCTTATTCCTCGCGAAGGTGAGAATGGTTCGGAGGGGGCTCCATTGACTAAGATCGAGAATCTCGAGGATTTGATGAGGGCCAGAATCCAGTTAACCCAAATGCCTATTGAAAGCAAAAGCATCCAAAATTGCTTCGAGGTATTTCCAGCTCACCTTGTCATAAGCTTTTGATAAATCCAGCTTCATTAGCATCCCTGCTTTTTTCCTTGAATGGAGAGTGTGGATCATCTCTTGTGCAAGGATAATATTGTCTAATATCTGCCTTCCCTCTACATAACCCGATTGCTCTTTAGAGATGATGCCCGGGAGAATGGGCTTCAGCCTATTGGCAATAACTTTTGATATTATTTTATAGATGACATTACAGAGAGCGATAGGTCTGAACTTTTCAGGGGTATTAGCTTCCTCTACCTTTGGAACTAGTGCTATGAAGGTCAAGTTTATGGATTTGAGTATGGTTCCAGAACGCCTGGAGTCCTCTACAACCTCCCAAATATCCTGCTTCACAATATGCCAGCAAGCCTTGTAAAAATTTATTGTGAACCCATCCGGCCCAGGGGCTTTATCGTTTGGCATGCTTCTTACAGCTTCCTCTACCTCTTCCAATGTGATTTCCCTATTAAGGGCCCAGTTTTGCTCAGAGGTTACAGCTTTAGGAATGGCTTTTAAAAGTTCCCTGATGGCTTCTCCTCTGTTTAACTGCGGTTCCTGTGCTATGGATCTGAAATGAGCTGAGAGCAACTCTGATATGTCATGGTGGTTCTTAACTGACTCCCCATTTTCATTTCTCATCTCAAGAATTTTGTTTGAACTTCTGTAATCTAGAGCAGATCTGTGAAAAAATTTAGTATTCTGCTCTCCCTCCTTTAGCCACTGAATCCTTGATTTTTTCCTCCATAGGATTTCTTCCTGCCGACATCGACTGTGCCACTGTTGAGTTAGAGTTTTTCCCTGTTCGATGGATTCCTCACTGCTTTGTCCAGCTGCCCATTCTCTGTGAATTTGTTCCAACTTATTTTATATAAAGGTTTTTTCCTTGAAAATATCCCCAAAAACTATTCTATTCCACTCTTTTATCTTATCTTTAGTAAGTCTTAATTTCTTCTGCAAATTGAACATTTTAGAGCCCTCACCCTCCATAGGTTCTAACCACCATTTTTCAACCATCTGAAGGAAGCTGGGATGATCCAACCAAAATTTTTCAAATCTAAAGGGTTTATTCCTTGGTGTGCCATGAACATCAGCTATGAGCGATATTGGCCAGTGGTCCGAACCTCCACTGGGAAGGATATCTGACTCTACAAGGATACCATCCATTATGATGCTCTCGGAAACCAAAAATCTGTCCAAGCGAGAGGAAATCATTCTATTTCCCCCTCTTCTATTGTTCCATGTGAAATTGCCACTCTTGGTATGAATGTCTACCAATTTAGCATTCTCAATGAAACTAATGAAAGACTCCGCATCCCTATGAAGTTTCCTAAGACCCCCTTTCTTCTCTAGAAGGGTTGTTATCATATTGAAGTCACCCCCCATAATACATTTGGACATTGGGTGCCTACTAATGAGCCTATTTAAAGAATTCAGGAAACTGATTTTATCCTCTATCTTCTGAGGTCCATAGACATTTACACATAAAAAAGATTCAGAATTACCTGTGGGTTGAGCTTCCACAGCAATGAAGTGCTTGTTCGCTTCTGCAGATAGTATTTGAATTTCTCTTGTGTCCCATATAGTTGCCAGTCCTCCTTCTCTGCCCTGACTTTCAACTTCTAGAAAATTTATGTGCCTTCCTATCTTCTTGGATATCCTTGCCATACTGGATCCATTGCATTTGGTTTCTTGTAAGAACATGATTTATGGTCTATATTTCTAGAACTTGCGTTTTAGCATTCTGTGCTTTGCTTGGCTGTTTAGCCCTCTTCCATTCCAAGAAATGATCTTCATGATAAACTAGAGGGGTTATTAAAAGGAAGGGAAGGTGCTAAGAGCCTTCATTTTCCCTGAGTTGATCATTATCATTCCTAGCTCCTGCAGAGCTTCATTGCTTGTCTTTCAGCCCCTTTTCTTCTTTTGTCGTGAGCTTGATGAGTTCCATAGAAGACTCTTCGGGTGGAGACTATTACCTCTTGTGATGCCTAGCTTTCTATGTTGCCTTTCTAGAGCTGCTTTCTGCCTTGCTGTAAAAAGATCACTGATTTTTTTGATTTCTTCTTCTGGTACCGTTTTTATACCTTGATTTTTCCAATTTTCCACTATGGCAAGTAGATTCATTCCTTCCCGGGCTAAAACTTCCTCCAGCTCAATGTCCTCGCTCCCTCCATCCCTGGTCAACATGTCTGTATCCTCCTCCGGCTCTTCTGGTTTCTCCCCCATTTGGACTTCGTTGTTGTGTTTGTCCTCTTCCTCTTCTTTCCTGGTTCGTTCCTCCTTGTCTCTTGGCTCCTTGTCTGCTGCTTTGGTTTTCTGTATCTCCTCTGAGTCTGTCTCCAGATCCAAGAGCTAAAAAGTATTGTTGTTGTTGTTTCTTTCTATTCCTGTTCTGTATGCCTTCTTCTGTTGGCTCTCTGCCTTGACTTCAGGGTTATAAAGTTATCTTTGCCTTTATTTGTTGGTTCTATTTTGCTGTCCTCCTCCTTCTTGTTCATAGGGCATTCCCTTATTAGATGTCTGTGTTCATGAGATTTCCGGTAGCAAAACAGAATCTGCTCATAGTCTATTGCCTGAAAACAATCCTCATCCCTGTATTCGAGCCATAATCCCTCGTACAGTGCCCTGATATATCCATTTCCACGCATATTATTGCGTAGGAGGTGTATTTCTTCTGCAATGTTGCCTCTGAGGCTTTAACAAAAGTCCCCAACTGGTCTCCAATCTGCTTTAGAGCATTCAAACCCCAATAGTCTATCGGGAGAGAAAACAAGCGGATCCACACTGGAACCTGAGTGAAGGATTCCCTCTCCAGAACAAAGTTCGGTTTCCATGGTCGCATGTATAAACCAGCTGAGGCCATGAAATACGGGCCTCCATCGAAAATCCTGTCCTTGTATTCCAGGTTAGTAAACACAACTGTAAAGAAACCTTTGGCTCCCAAATGTAGTTTAACATCTCCTCTGGGCTTCCAATGCTATCTAATCCACTGACACAATGCTCTTTCAGTTGGCCACATTCCCATGAACTTGCAAATGACTGCATGTTCTGTCATGTGCTCTCTAAAGTCTTGTATTTCTGGATCCGTTATTACAACTCTAAGACTGTCAGCTTTCCTTGGTTTACAAATACCATTTGTTGTTGAGTCTTTGTTGGGGTTCGAGCTTGTGTCCCCTTCCTTCTCTTTGTTCCCCCGCCTGCTGTCTGTGGGCTCCCCATTTGCTCCTTGTTGTTTTTCCTTGTTTCCTGTCAGGTTTTGTCCTGAAGCGTTTCTGTCTCCATTGTCTTCCAAACCCTCATCTTCTTTGCCTTGGTTTATTGTATTACTACTTGGTTCATCGGCTTCCACTTGTGTTTTCTCCTTGTTTTTCCCGTCGCTCTGCTTGAGCCTGTCATTCCCGGGGATTCTGACTCCCTCCTTTGCTTGCTGTCTCTGTTTTTGCATGATTATTTGTTTATAGGTGGGGGTCCTAATGGACCCTCTGCACCCATCTGGACAGTCAGCTTTTGTCCCCTTCTTAACAGTGCTGCTATCCGTGTTCTGTTCACTTCCAGCTCTAGAACTGTTGCAGTTACTCAGAAACCCTCGTTTCCGTAATGGTCACTCGCTCCCTTCCCAAGCCACTCCAGAACCAGCCACTGTGGAGGATGTTACCTTTCATCGTACTGATATAAAACAATTTCTTCACTAAGATTGCTTTCATCAAATTTCTTGAAGTTGAAACTAGTATCATATCATGGTTAAAGTTAACTGTATCTATTAATAATAAAGATCAAGTTTCCAAGAGATTTGCTATTTATAGAAGCGGAAGTTCAAAATCTTGATAGAGAAAAGGTGTCTTTAGTAAATGTCAAATGTTGTTCACCACAGCAAATTTTATTAGGAAACAAAAACATTTAAAGAAATGAGAGGTAGACATTCCCTAGGATTATGTACATGATAGGGATAAGTTCTTCACTTTATTTTTCCTATCATTATTTAAAAACTAAATTATCCACATAACATCCTAGCTAAACTACTCCTACTCCTATTCTAACTATAAACAGAAAAATGAACTAGGTAAAATAATATTTTCAGTGGAACCATCTTTTCATTTTTATTCCTACACGTATGTGACTTTCAAACATCAGTGTTAAGAACAAAACTTTTCTTGGACTGTTAACGTTGGATGTGGAATAAGAATGTATAACTTCAGTTGGAATTCTGTCTGAAATTTCTTTCTTATGAAAACTTTTTTCCAACTGGATACCTATTAGATCATAAAAATCAGGATGAATCTTCGTTATGTATTGGTGATCGTGCAATAGGAAAGATGACAAGCCAGTTTGTGAATAAATTTTTTTGGTTTTAATGGCCTGTAATCTACCATGCGTTAAGGTCAAGCTTTTAGCAATTTCTCATAAAAGGAAAGTTTCCACATATAAATCGCTAAATAAATCAATGAAGAATAGATGGAAATTTCTGGAAAGAGATTTATCAATTAGCTCGAATTGCCGGCAAGTTTCCAAAAGTACTTTCTTTCGTTGATGATGCTTTGGATGCCAAAGGAGTTTTTTAAGGAAGTCTGATATCGATTGATCTTGGAATTGAAAAAGTTCTATACTTCCTTGACACAATCTAGTTTTCCAAAATGGTAGCACATTTTTCGAATGTTCTTTGATAAGGTGCTCAATATACCATAGTAATCTATCAAAAGTCTGAAAATTTAAAACACAATCAGATTTTGTACAAAATGAGTGCAAGTGAGAAAGAATGAAATGATTATCTGTATAAATAATGTTACAACACAACTGGGATTGACTTGAAATATCTTCTTTTTCACAAGAACTGGCCAGAATTATGGGATCCGAGCAATTTCAAATTCCATCTTGTGAATCAGAAAACAAGTTATGGTTGGGAACAGGCATGGGGGTTTGCTCATGATATGAATCATAGATCGGAATATTGTCTTGGATAGTAAAATCATGTAAATGATCCGTCACTCTGGAATGAGGATTGACTGATATGATTCTTGAATTAGAATATCTCTCATTATCTGAGCTTTGTTGAGTTACTTGAGATAAATCAACAACATGATCGTCATCAAAGTAGCTATCATAAATGATTTTACAGGTATCCCTGTCATAACATTCAAATTTACAAATGAAAGCCTTGACGAACTGGTCCCAGCTGTGAATCGAGGCAACTGGAAGGGTTCTACACCATTTTCTAGCTTCCGCCGTGAATGTACGAGTAAATTTTTTGCATAAAACGCCTTCATCAATTCTTTGAACGTTCGAACTTGAAACTCTTTGAATAAATTGAAGAGCATGCTTAAAAGCAGAAGAATTATTCTTACCATTGAATTTTACCTGAGACAAGAGTCTTACCACTTCAGGTGGAGTGTTGGAATAGGCACGAACATGGATGCAACTCCAAATGGGAAGTTTGTGAGCAGCCATCCTAATTCAAATGTTATGATTTCAAACCATTCCAACAGACAATATGCTTCAGGCCCTCCTTCTAGCGCCAAATATGTTGAAGCCCTGAAAATCGGGTCGACAACAAGGGGGATACCCACCCGGTCCGGACCTTGGTTGGCAGCTCCTTATCCGTTTGGTATAGCGGGTCTGACTGGGGATAATGGGACCAGTTTCCCAATCTAAGGGTATGTGTGTGTGTGTGTGCAGAGTTGGATGTTTGCTGATCTGAGAATACTTAAAGCTAATCTAATTCAAACTTTTAAACTAGCTCTATGCTATTGTAATCTAATGAGAAACAACACATCTAATCTATGCTAACCCGGGATGTATTTCTTCTATTATGCGATCTAAAAATATTTCAGACAATAAATGGTAATAAAGATCATTCAGCTATCATAAGAATGGAAATCAATTAAGATAAACCACTTTGCATAAAAAGTTAGGCAAAACAGTTGTGAACAACATATCGCATAATAAGTTATTCATATATCAAACATAAATAAATGGCTCCACCGTACAAAAGTGCCAAATGGTAACTCAGACATTCATGCAACAACATATAAACAACTAAAACTGTATATCACTTCAAGAATATAAGCAGAAATGGCCAAGAGATAAAAGTACCATTTATGACTGGTCCTACTCATAAGCTTCAAGCAAAAACGATTTATCTCTACTTGTTCTAACATCTACTAAGAGTACAGAAGTGCAACATCAGTAGCAGATATCAAATGCAAACATTAATAAACCTCAATCCATCCATTCATCAAAACCTCCTCTGAGGGTGCAGAAGTGCATGTTCTGAGGACAAGTTTTTGACAAATTTCTGGACCCTTCTCTAAATGCATGAGAAGGGTTAAAATACTACTTCCTAATTCTAATAATAGTTTATTTACAAAATTTTAGGATGCGGTTTTCAAATGACCGTCCTTTTTCTAATCTAACCTTTTAAGAAAAAACAACATTCTAAATAAGGCTATTTCTGAATCTGATCTTTAAAGCCAAGTGTTCATCATGGGCTTGAGGAGAGTCGGCTAGCTGACTTCTGCTTTGAGCTGGGCTGAGAAAACATAATCTATGAGAGCTGGCACTACTTTCTCGGCCGCATTTATGATACATTTCACAGTCATCTGCTGACTATGTGGCTTCACTAAGTATGCCTAGTAACACTCCCAATCTAACCTGTTTAGTGCTTGGATCGCTTTTCCCTTTTCCCGCGCCTTCTGCTTCCAGTCGTAGTTTATTTGGTAGATACCTCGGGGTGGTCTCTTCGATTAAATTTTCTCTTTGCAAATTTTCATTTACACAGTCGATAAGAATGTTTGCTTGCGTGGCCGATGTTTCCGCTGCTTGTTCCGCTTCTCTGATCTGATCGTCCCACCTGTTAAAGAGCAGCTCTTTATGACTCTCGTTTATTCTGGGTGCACTTGCTCTTTTTCCCTCGTCTTCATCCTACCAAGCCAAGTACTCCATCACTCGTTTGTCAATCTGATCATAGTCAGCTCGCAAGTCTACCACTTGATTGGTGATTTTATCACTCAGCTCGCAATAATGACTCCACTGTGATATCTTTCGTCCCAACTCTTCCTGCTGCTGTAGTAGTTGTTCACTTAAGCTAATAGACTTTGAAATAAATTCTGTAAGCTTAGGCTCATCTTTGTGCATTTCTTGTAAAATTTGTAATTGTTTTCCTTTCTCGTCTAGACTTCTTTGATAGCCTATCTGCATCTGCTGAAAGTCTTCCTGCAACTTCTCAAGCTGTTTGTGAACTTCAATATTAGCATTGGCTTGTTGCAATTGTCATTGTAGTAGCTGTATTTGATCTTCTTGTTCTTTCAACAGTTGTTGAACTTCCGATGCCTTGTCAATAGTTGCAGAAGCATATGCTCCTGCGATCTAAGACAATTTAGTGAGATTTTCAGTTGGGTTATTGTTGGGGTCTTTCCATAAGACGTCCAATTGTTCAGCATCTTATGACAGTGTATTTTCTAGTTTTCTTTTCTTTCTCTGTCTTCTTACAACTGCTTTATGTTGGGGACTATATAATACGTCCAGTTGGGGAATTTATTCTACATTAAGTAGAAGCTCAGAAGGTGGAGCGATAGGAATGTGCTCTGTTTCTGTGACACTACTGACTATGGTCGAAACCACTTCTTGTGCTACCTGTGTATTGCTCACAGGCGTTCTTGGGGCTTGCCCTTCAAGATTTATTAGCTCGTTGAAGGTTTCCCATTCTTTATCTAATTCTTTCATGACGGGTGGTGCTTTAATGACGAGAGGGGGGACATCTCTTGGCGGAGAGGCGATAACCTACTGTTGCGACATTGCACTTGACTGAGCCGTGTCCTTAGCTGTTTCTTCGTTCTTTCCTTGGTCGCTTCCAGACCCTTTAGAATGTTTAGGTACTCCTTGCGCAATGATAGATTTAGATCTGGAAGTGCTTGAGTTCCCACTAAGGCTAATGCTTGGAGTTGGTTTTCTGTCAGGCAGTCGCAGCTTTTCTAGAGGAACACTGGCTAGTCTTCTTTCCCTGTATAACATGAATCTTTGGAGGTCATCTGGTACAATTTCGACTGAGCTTCCCGCAAAATTTCCTGGAGTGAGCTTTTATTCTGAAATAAATCATCAAATAAATCTTTCTTCCCAACGAATACTTTTATTTTGACGTTCGTTGTGAAATCTTGGGCAACATCATTTAGGTCAAATGGCCTTGCCGGGAATTTAAATAATTGTAGGCACGTCACGTTCTCCACTTCGGTGAATGCGTGAGCTACATCAAACAATGAAAAGGCCCCACAAGCTACAGGAAACTGAGGCCATATGGCCTTCTTTTTGTCTTTTAGGTCTTTAGTTAGGCCACCTTCTGAACAGGTTTGATATGCAATTTCTCGAGCCAATAGTTTGTCAGGAATATACAAAGGCAGGACATGAGGAGGGACGGTGCTTCCAAATACTCTAATATAGGTGAACCATTCTTCCCAGAACCATCTTGCAATGGGGATGATATCTATCTGTGCCTCGGGTGAGCACCTCGGGGGTTCTTCATCATACATCATTCTATACAAGGGTAAGATAAGCCCGTGACAAATCTGGTAGAAATGTGGGATGAACTGAGAATCCCATAATACCTTATGATAAACATGGATAGGTAATGGGTCCTGGGTAGTCCATTTCCAACCCATAATGGGAAATTTAGACACATAACAAATAGAATCCATAACATATGCGGATAAATAAAAGGAGGATAGATCCTTTGAGAGAAGGATCTCTTAGACCGGTAATTGATAATAGACGTGTATAGATTATCAGAAAAGATCTTGGCCCAATCCATAATATCAGCATTTGTGGCAGCATCTATTAATGGTAACCATTCAGACGAAAACTTATTGATATCTGTCATCCCAAATAATCTACAAAGCATGGCCGCAGCAAAACAATACGGAGAGGTGAGGGAACCAGTGCTGTACATACCGTTTTTGTCTTTCTTGAGTGGTTCCTCTTTTCTGGACCAATCTTTGGTGGTCTCTGATAAGTTTGGGTTCTCCGCCACAAATTTCTTAACGAATTGTGCATTGTAAGTCGCCTGCGGTTCAGGAAGATGATACATAAGCTTTAAGTCTTGTGCAGCGAATGATCCGATGAGCCCATGTCCTTGAATCTTGAATTGTATGTTGTTCATCTCTGCATTGTCAAGTATCCAATTGATCATATCTGTATATGGTAGAATTTTGGGCCTTGCTGCTATCCGATGAAGAAATGAGCATGATAGCTCTTCTAAGGACGCTTCGGAAGAGCGCTGTGAGCCCGCGACAGCAGTAGCCTTCATTATTCTGGGATTCTCTTCTTCAAGTAGTCTGTACATGCTTTCCCACGTCGATATCCCTGCATCTCTGTTGCATGCTCTGTCTGTATACAAAGGCACCATTTCTTTCATCTTCTCCTTCGCCTCAGAGCCCTGAGCTTTATTTTTCTTTCCCATTTCTTCCTGCGTTTGGCTTTGAATCGTCCTTCTTTCTTCATTCCTGCAGCTCACAAGTGAAATGGAAATGACTGATCAAGAAAGGTGATGGGAGAGTTTTAAATGCAACAGATATATCAAATATGCCACGTTACGTGAAGTAATTCTTTATAGAAGCACGCGTCTACATTTCATTTAATAGCTGACAACTAATTCATTTACTGTCATTAAAAGTGCATGATCTTGAGTCAGAATATGATAAGTGGCTTTTCTTGAATAGCGTGCCCGAAGGATTCATGATGAAGTGATTTTATGATTTGCTTACGTAACATCGCAGATCACGCCATCGCAAATCACACCATCGCAGATCGTGCAAACACGCGAATATAACATCGCAGCGTTGGTCTGGCTTAATATCGCAACCATCATTTTATCGCGATATCCTCATTGGCATTACCTTATTGCGATGCGATATATTGCTTAGTGCGAGAATCTTGCGCCTACCGATATTATAGCGAAATGGAGGCAACTTCCTATAATTTTTGCAACGCGGTTTTAAAGTTTTTTCCTTATCATAGACTTAGGTTTTAAAGTATTCAAAAGGTCTTCCTAAGTTTATGATGGTAACCTTATTCTGAAGAAAGGAAATTCCTGCTTTTCCTGAATTTTAACTAAGGGTCCCATTCATTTAGTAATTTGGATAAAACTTAAATGAAAAAGGGGGGGGGGGGGTTGTTGCTGGCCACAACATGTCCTTACCGAACAAGCTTCCTCATGCATGCATCCCAATGAGTACCTTTACTGAAAAAGCTTCCTTGTGCTCACATCCTAGTGAGTATCTTTATCGAAAAAGCTTCCTCATGCTCACATCCCAGTGAATGTGGGGCACTTTTCTTATCCCATTAGCTACTCACCTTTACGAGGCTAGAAAACCCCCATTATGAGAAGTATACATGTCCAAAGGTTTTACTACATGGACACCCATCAATGACTCATCTTTACTAGCCTAGGAAATCACCTTTCTGGGTAATCTACCTATCCAGAGGTTTTCCTACATGAGATCCCTTAAACTACTCACCTCTTTTGGCTCAAGAAATCCCCATTTTTGGTAGTTCTACGTATCAAAAACTTTTCTTCCATGGGCTAATCATTAGAGTCTTGTAGCCAAGTACCATTATGACATGCTCTAATGTAATGGTCATGGAGTCTTATAGCCAAGTACCGATTTGGTGTGCTCCACCGCATTGCTCACAGAGTTTTATAGTCAATATATTGGTTATAAACATGCTCCCATGAGGTAAAAAAAGTCTCATAGGGCTCCCATGTTCCCACAACAATCTTCCTCTTGAGCACCATGCTCCAATGTTTTTCCTGTGTCACAACATGTTAGTTTCCATGAGATATACTCAAAAGTTTCAAGTTATAAATTTTAATTTCCCAAATTTATTTCATTCAAAAGCTTGATATCATATGCATGAGACTTTTAGTCATGTTATTGGGATCCTTGCAGGTGGTTT
Organism: Pinus tabuliformis; assembly: GCA_031772625.1. Taxonomy (NCBI): domain Eukaryota; kingdom Viridiplantae; phylum Streptophyta; class Pinopsida; order Pinales; family Pinaceae; genus Pinus; species Pinus tabuliformis. The sequence goes on from CM062818.1 coordinate 177,437,844, forward strand.
TGTTCTATCATGGCGGCTTCTATCTCCAACCCCATTCCAGTACTCTACTTGCAATCTGAGCTTCCAATCAACCAAGAAACTATCAATGTTTCATACATACATTCTTTTCATTACAAGGATTCACAACATATTGAAGTGATCTCACATTTTTGCACATATAGCAATTATATTAGTCCACCTAATTTCAAATAGAATGAAAATGAAATTATCATATCATCATATGTGTGTATAATTTTTATTCTAATAATTCCATAATGCAATCAAACATTTATTCTACAATACCAAATAGCCAAAAATGAGAGTTTCATGTTTTTAAATTCATGAGTAATTAGTTTCGAATTTGGTTTTGCATGCATTGCAAAAGTATTTGAAATATTTTTATGCTGAAGGATTATTGCCTTAACCATACCCTTGCTTGGCCATCAATGCAAAGCATTCATTGATTTGGAAACCAAAAGATATCAATTCAACTAAAAATAATTCTTACCAAATTCCTATCCTTTACCTTTTTACTTTTGCTTGTTGCTTACTTTACTTACTTGAATGTTAATGCAAGTTTTATTAGTTGAATTATTTTCAAGGAATCCAACTGACTTTTAACATATCTATTTTTTCAATATTTAGTGGTCCTTGAAATTATCTCAACTTCTCATATTAGTCATAACGCTATCAATTTAGTTGTGTACAAGTTTCAATGAAACTTTTATAAAGGAATTTTCATTTACGAATTCTAATATTTCCTTGTCATTCTAAGCTTATATTTTAGCCTCTATTATTTTCAAATATTTACATGACTAGGCTCATAAGCCCAAGCATGTCATATTCACACTAACAATGGCAGTTAAGAACAAGATATCATTCTTGGACACTTACCCGATGAGAATTCCGCATGACATGCAATTCATTAAATAACTTCATTGGATTACACCAAACATAGTAAGTAATGGATTTTATTTACATACCATTTACATAATCATCATATTTAAAAATTAATTCATGCATTCTCCTACTCTGATGGTTCTCAAATAATGAACTTTCAAATGAAATGGCATTGTTAAGCCCTTTTTCTTTATTTCTAATTATTCACATATTCATAAAATACAATACATATATTAGCCAAGAACAAATTAATTAATGGATCTTCCTTCTTATTTCATTTTTTGCAATTGTAGTATTATTGTCCAGTTGGTTCATGTTGACCTAGCCAAGCCCCCTTGGTTGATCCCTTATCCTCATTTGTCCTTTAATGCAACTTGTCATATGCATAGAATTTAGTCAGATTATTGAACTTTTGGCTTTATTTATATCTTCTCCATGAGATTCTTTCCTCTCCCACACCCAACAAATTAAAACAAGACCAAACCAAAAGGCAAAAAAGAGAAAACTAAAAAACAAGGAAGAGCAACAGATGATAGAAAATACAAAGCATGGCCATGCTCAAAGTCAACAAAACATAAACATATAGGAAACAAAAAACAAATAATTACAAAACATCTCAATTCTCAACACATCAAACATTTTATATTTACTTCAATAAGAGCACTTAACATATTATCACAGATATACAATTTTAATCATAGTCTTTCCCAAGGTCTATAGTAACCTTAAGACCCAAAAATGTTTCTAAATGGTTCAAGATGAACTTGCTAGTATTTCAGAGAGCTTGTGGGGATGCGTGCCTCATCTCTCTTTCTCTTTGAGTTACTTCCTTTAGTGTTTTAGGTTGCTAATTCATGTGTCTAGAACTTAGATGGGATATCATTATTCTATTGTTTGTAAGGGAATTCACACAAAATGTGTTCTTCACTACATCCCAAATATGTCAATGGTTTTCTCTTCTTCCCAACCTTATGAGGGTTCTCCTTGATATTGTCATTATGACACTCTTTTATATCTACATATTTTGATGGATGTTGCAACAACCCTTGCATGTAGGATAGGTTTTGTAGTAGTACTGTGTTTAGCTTTGCTTTTGTGTCTTGCTTTCTAATGAGTCTTTTATTCTATTCTTTACAACTTTTAAACTTATCTCTCAAGCTCCCGAGGGTATTTCTTCCATTAGGGAAACCTTCCTCTTCTTTCTTAGGGTATATTTGGTCCATACCATGCTATAACATATTTATGTCCATTCCTTTATGTCTTGCTATAATTGTGTATTTTTATATGCTATCAAACACACATAACTATTAGTTACACCAAGCATAAAAAATTTAACTCGTTACCTTATCATGCCAAAAGTAAGAGATGATATAATGTTGTTCACACATATAAAACCCACGTAATTAGTTTCATAAATGAATGACATGTAAGCATTCTATCAAGGTTAGCAATCCCATTATCTTAAAATCTAAGAAAATTTAACAGATGTAATAATTGTATTTCTGTATAAAAATTGCATGAAGATTATTCAGGTCTAGTGCTGAACCTAAGCTCTAATAATACCATTCCATATTCAATCTTATATTATTCTCTTTCAATTCCCATCTAGTCCGAGTTATGAACCTGGGCTTTAATACCACTCTATAACACTCTCTCCCACCCCCTTGGTTTTCTTTGGGCTATTGGAGGTGTTACTTATGAATTAACCCAATCTCCAAGGTCTACTATGAATATGGGGTTATAAAAATTCACTTTTTACAACTTCTACCAACCTCAAAACAAATTCCACCATTGTGCATAGCTCATCAAGAGCTTTCCAATAATATAAATTTTATCTCAATTTTCCCCTGGATTGAAAGTTATGCCCATTTGAACTTTAGCCAATTATAATAGGTCACATCAATATTGATCTACCACATGGATTCCCACATCAACATGATATGGATCTAGATCATAAGTTCGCTACCACATGACATCTAGATGTGGGTCATGTGGCACTACCACATTAGCTTAATTAGGGTCCATGTCATCAATGGTCTCCTACATGGCATCCACATGGTCCCTGTCAGATCCCCATGGCATTGCTGCATTATCTTAGGTGCATGGGTCCCATTGTTGGAAACCTTTGAGAAAAACTGGGGGGGGGGTGAATTAGTAATATATCTTATTACCACATTTTTCCTTTTCTTTACTTTACTGAATCACACACACTAATTACCAGCAACTCATTAAACATTTGCAAATATATGCATAAATCGTAAGAAACAAATAAACCATGTGAGAAACATAACCATGAACAAGAACAAATTAATGCATCAACACATGAGACACAAGATATTTGGTGGAAAACTATTCACCAGGAGAAAAAAGAAACCTTGTTGCTATGGCACTACTCTGAATATTCTATTAAGAAAACATAGTATTTTTTACATATATTTGTTGAATCCCATTAGCATGGAGTCTTCACCTCATATATATTCAGTTGACACCCATTATCCAGGAGACTTGATTCTACTGATTAGCTCAAAAGACTATGTTCTCCCCGGATCTATGGACTACCATCTGTTGAAATCCACCATGATCAATCGTTCGTCGCCCAACTCTGATTGGACTATCCAAACCCCATTGGATTGAGATATTGTTCATTTCAAGGAAACTTCTCAATCACCACTCCACATCCATGAACTCACTTCTCCTCTACTCTGTGTGGAACTACTTTCATCTATTTTCAAACTCAATCCAAAGACTTTCTTCTCAACTTGATTCAACTCTGCAATATGACCTCTTACAACAAGACATCATCATATCAAATCAAAATAATACCACAAATTGTCTTCTCAACTCTAGAAAAATAATGGCCACATAAAATATGAATACTATCAAACCCTCACATCAATATAATGTTGCCTAATACAATTAAAATCATAAGACACTATGGCTATGTTCCAAATGCATCAGCAGCTCCTTCAAAAAAAAATGTGAGTGTCACCAACAAAAACACCATCCAGTAGCATACACAATCTCTCTAAATAATATCTACTCCAACATCATCAAATATGATCTATTCTACAACATGCTTTAGTTCTGCCCATTCTCTACCATTACCACTCATTCATTGAAGCATCTATGTTGTCCAATAGGTCTGAAGCATAATCACTCTTTGCAGCCTTCTCTTACACATATACACTCAACATCCATCCTCACACAACTCCCAAGTGATGAATATAAAACATGTAGGGCAAAATTGAGCTTGGGGCTATGATCAAGGGTGCAAAAATTAGACCAAATCAATCCACTAAGACCAATACTTGTTCATTAAAATATTTCACATCATTGGAGGATATTTGAAAACCATTTCTGACCTTTACAACTAATTTTGAAAGCCTTTGGGAAATTCTATGGTATTTTCCTTTCGGTTTGTCTGAGGAATGCGGAGAAATTCTCGTGAAAATCCTTAGTCACATGCATAACACTAGAAAACCTTAACTAGAACCTTCCTTCTCTCCCATAGTTCTGTCTACCAGTGATTGGAGCCTTTCAGTAGCTCTCACAGGCTTGCCTCCATGTGTCTAGGGCTAAGGATGAAGAAAAACATCAAACCTTCAACTCAAAACCTCTATCACATGTTGGGTCCTCTTCTCCCTCTCCTTTACATGCCTACAAACCTCTGATATAGCCTCTGACACATTTGCAAGTGGATCAAACAAGTCTCCCAAGTGTCACTTCCAAGTTGACCTAAAAGGTTAAACAAAAAAGGTTGGCAAGGGTACCAACAAGTCCTCCACTCTCCAACAAACATCTGCACAAGTTGCAACACCTCTGACCATAATCGTAACACCTCTACAACATCATCATAGTCATCATCATGAGGTCAACATATTGCAACAAGTCATCTCCATGAGTATAAGCATGAAGACTGATGAGCACCAGTATTGCAGCAAGAATGTTGCAACTTTTGAGGCTACCAACTTTACTCTATCAACCTGGAGTTCGTACAAACTTGGAGGTGATAGTGTTGTATACAAAAGCAGATGCGGTGGGTCCACTCTTTGTCCCTACTAAGATAGTGATAGACCACTATGGTTTCTCAAACCAACCTTCTATTGATTCATAAGAAGCTTGATTACCAATGAGGAAAAGGGAAATTTATACTAACTCAAATCTTGTCTACTTTAATAAGGAAAAATTGAGATCAAATGCTTAAACACACCACTCATCTAACTAATTGCTAAGAGGATTTGCTTTAAAATAATGCTAATTTAACATATGTGTAATCCTACTTCCCTAGGAATGCAATCTAAAATAACCAAACACTCTACTGCTATGCATGTAAATGAGCAAAATAAAACTTTTTTCCTTTTTGTCCCTATTGAATGCTAAATCCTCTTGGTGATGTGGTAGGTAGATTAGGGATGATGGTGAATGTTCAGATGGTTTGGGAGGAAAGTAAGGGTCTTCTCCTATCTTCCTAGGTTCTTTTTCCACAATTTAGACTCAAAATAGGACAATACAGGTTGTCCTAAAGGATGTCCTAATGCCTCTTACAGGATGTCATGATGCTCCTACAAGATCCCCTGTATTCCTATAGGATCCAACAGAGAGAAATAGGAGTGATTTGGAAGGTGGTGTAAGGATTAGGGAAGGTGAATGGTGGAAGAAATAAGGAAAGGAAGTGGCTAGGACTCCTTCAAAACTCAAAACAGAGTTTGTGAGATGGTTGGATTTGCTCAACAAACTTGGAGAAATGTTCTTATGGAATGATGAATTTGGTGAGGGACTTAGTGGCTTTTGATGATTTTGGATGAATGAGGTTAGGTTGGGGTTGTTGGTCATGAGATCTCTTTGCACTATTGAAACTATGACACTGCGTCAATCACTCAAATTTATCCATGCAACTAGGTCAGCAGCTACCAAAGCTACTAGTTCATATGGTATTGATGGTGGTGCGACTTCAATTTGTGCTGGTGATGCTTCCTAAACTACCTACCTTAGCCTTAACTTTAGGTGACTTTGCTCCTAGGTCAACTGAATGAACAACTATATTTGGATCTTGACCTGCATCTGGATCAACTGCTTTTGAAACGATTGGTACTACAGAAGGATGGGGGCAATGGTATCTATTGTTTTTGGTTGTTTAGGTCGAGAGTTCTCATGTCAAACAAGAATGATTTTCAAGCAACTAAAGAAAACAAAATTTCATTATCTAGTTTCCTAGTTGATGCATGGAATTACTTACAGAATGATGTGAAACACTTATGAGATCTAATACAAGGCTGAAGATATCAAAAATGACAATTGAATCCTATTCTTGAAAACTGGTAAAATTCTAGCCTAAGTAGTACAAAACCCTAAATTCCATGAGAAATTAGAATTCTGTCTTTTTGGGGTTGCCTAAGAGTTCATTCCTCAAACCGTGGTCCCTGAAGGAAGCAATGAGGCCAAAGCTACCTACTATCAAATTTTTGATATTCCTTTATCTTCCTAAGATACTGCTAAAGCAATGCACACATGGAAGCAAACTAATCAAATCCACAACTACTTGCAATGAAATCATGCTAAAAACAATTCAACCATTAATGTTGAAATTAACTAAGCATACAAATACAAAGCGAGGAGCCTTTTCTGCTAGGTTGGGCCTTAACCCAAGATCCTTAGTCCTCTGAGTCAACTTAGTGTTGGATCAAGGAAATGCTCATTCTCATTATCATATCAGAAAAATTACATAATAAAGTCTTCTACAAGTCTTGAACTCGAAAATGCTTAGTGGTTTTACATAAAAAAAATCTGAATCCTAATGAGGCACTTGTTGGAAATAATACTGAGAGGGGGGGGTGAATCAGTATTATCAGATCAGATAAAACTTTTCAATTTCATACTCAGAAACATATACGCGACTTACGTTAAGTGAACCCGCGTGTACACGCGACTGTGTCTAATGCAACTAGCGTATATCCAGAGATCTTATGATTCAGTTAATCTTATCTTCAGTAAATGCATCAGAACATTATTAAGCATATTAACAGTAAACAGGTGCAGTCCTTTACCAGTATGCAGGCTACAACCTGCAGAGGGATACAACCCTCTCTTTCGTTTTCCAACTACTTCTGGAAGGGAGCTACAACTCCCTCAGCTCTTGTACTAGCTGATCCATTTACTAGTACGTAGGTGCTGACCCTACAACCTTCAGGGACCACGTTTCATCAATTTTCAGACTGGATCCAAGAGTACAAAGCAAACATTACCGCAATACAATCATCAACTTATACTTGCATCATAATTCATTAAACAACCCAATACCGAATCACTGAAACCCTGTCATCAAGAACACAGAACCCAAACCAGAATCTAGAACTCTGCAACAACCACCAGAATCAGCAACAACCTGAAATATCAACCCTTATCATGCATACGCTACTTCACTGTACCAAAACCGCGTGTATACGCGCTTTCTCCAAAGGCAACCCGCGTGCAGATCTAGAAATGATTACTTCTGCCTTTGCTGTCAGATCCGACCCTTGCCAAGCGTCCCGAACAGATAACCAACAATACCAGATCCTCTCACTGCGTCAGACACCCACACACATCTCTTTGCCTAGTGATCTTCTCCTTATATAGCCTTAGGCCTTGTTCAATACCAAGAGCCAAAACCATAGAAACACAATACCATCAACTTCAAAACTAGGGATCGACACGCCCGTCGAGACACAATGGTCCGAAACCATAGGCACAACTTCCAAGGACTAACCGCCATGGACCAAAGGTACTTTTCCACATACACGCGCTTTTTCTGAAGCTAACCTGCGTGTATACGCGACTTGGGCTTAACAAACCTGCGTGTATGAACTTCCTTGGTAAGCTGTACTAGGATCTGTCTTCTGATTAAGTTGCCATTACCTGTACCAACTTCTGAGCATCTGTACCAACCTCTGAGTGAGTTGCCATCAAGGACAACACTTGAATCATAATGCCAACAATCTCCCCCTTTGGACTTGATGGCAACCACTACACCAAGTCACTCTCCCCCTTTGACATCAAGGGCAAAGGGCGGACCAAGATATTCTCTTCTTTGGTATACCTTCTGCTGTCCATACTCCCCCTGAGTACTTGCTGAAATCTCCAACTGTGCTCCCCCTTTGTGTATGCCAAAGTGTACCAATCTATCCATCCTGCTCTTGCTGAATTGTGCTGTTCATGCTCCCCTTGACTGTAGGCAAGATCTGCAAAAGATGTTCTTCAAGAAGAACAAGGACTTATACATCATAGAAGACCTTCCTATCACCAAAAAGACTCAACATACATTCATCATTCATCCCAGGCATAGTGGGGAAACCAACATAGGCCGTTACATGACCTTTACACCATAAAAAGAGATATCACAAGAGATACATGACATAGAGACGAAATATCTAGACCAAGACTTATGAAAGCCACCAACAGCATCATGATCTGTACCATAAGCATCAGCCTGCAATCCCATTCCTAAACAGTAAGATGTATCATTTAGCTTCATAGACTTTATCAACAACTTCTAACCATAATGCCAACAATGCATTATTTGAAGAATATTCTCCCCCTGAGTGTGAGCCAACCATGTCTGAACCATTTCCTGAGTCTGTTCTGCTCCCCCTGAGCCTGAGCCAACCATGACTGAACCTGGGTCTGTTCTGCTGCCCTTTCTCCATATACGCGACTTTGCAGCCTGTAACTCGCGTATATACGCGGCTTTCCTTCATGAAACTTGCGTATGAGAATTAGAACACTGAAGTTTTACACCTTCAGCTCCCCCTGAGTTTGTTATGTCTGTGCTGTGCTGAGTACCCTGTGCTGTGCCATATTTTTCTGACTGAACTTCCTTTTTCTTCCATATCTTCAAGCATGTTGATGATTTCTTCTTATCATGAGCTTTGTTCCTGCAATCTCTTGCTTTATGTCCAAACTTGTTACATGCACAGCATCTTACATGTTTCATATTCCTCCTGTAGCAATCAGCAGCTTTGTGGCCAAGCATATTGCAAGAAAAACAATATCCATTAAAGTACCTCGAATGTGATGATCTTTCTGCATGATGGTCTTGAAACCTTCTTCTTCTACATATGGCTGCAACATGTCCAAAATTATGACATACATAACATTCAACATTATTCAGTGGAGGAAATAATCGTCTATCACGTCCATAGTTAGGACTAAAGAATCTTCCTTGAGGAATTTCTTTCCTTGGTTGTTCCTTGTTGGGCATTTCAGATTTCTCATTAGAGTTTCTTGCCTCACCTTGTGAACTAGATTCACCTTCAACATATCCACGAAAACCAAGACCAGTCTTGATAGCAGGAGATCTTTGACTATGAAGAATATCATCCAAGACTTTAGTACTATCTTGAAATCGTAAAAGCTTATCCTTTTCTTCTATTTTACCTTTCAGGATATTTACCTCAACTTGATGTTGTTCTTCCTTTTCAAGACATTGCTTCTCCAAGGTCTCTTCAGCTTTCCTTCCTTCATCCAACTGATGCCTTAGTTTGAGGATCTCGTTTTCTTGCTCTTTATTCAGTGCTAGCAGCATTTCTCGAATTCTGGAGGCACATTCTAACTGATCTTCTAATCTGATGATTTCTTCCTTGAGGGCATTCTCCCTTTTGCTAGGTAGATCTTGTTGATCTATGATTTGATCTGATGCTTCATTTGCTTGTCCATCTTCAATCTGAGATGCTTCAGGATCTGAACACTTGCTTCCACTCAACGGCAGGTTGTCATTTTTCCTTTGAGCTGTCTTCTTCTTCTGACGTGCTTTCTTCCCCATTGTTCTACGAATCTCCTTCAAGCGATCAAACTTCTCTGAAGGACCTGCTCCGATACCAATTGTTGGAAATAATACTGAGAGGGGGGGGTGAATCAGTATTATCAGATCAGATAAAACTTTTCAATTTCATACTCAGAAACATATACGCGACTTACGTTAAGTGAACCCGCGTGTACACGCGACTGTGTCTAATGCAACTAGCGTATATCCAAAGATCTTATGATTCAGTTAATCTTATCTTCAGTAAATGCATCAGAACATTATTAAGCATATTAACAGTAAACAGGTGCAGTCCTTTACCAGTATGCAGGCTACAACCTGCAGAGGGCTACAACCCTCTCTTTCGTTTTCCAACTACTTCTGGAAGGGAGCTACAACTCCCTCAGCTCTTGTACTAGCTGATCCATTTACTAGTACGTAGGTGCTGACCCTACAACCTTCAGGGACCACGTTTCATCAATTTTCAGACTGGATCCAAGAGTACAAAGCAAACATTACCGCAATACAATCATCAACTTATACTTGCATCATAATTCATTAAACAACCCAATACCGAATCACTGAAACCCTGTCATCAAGAACACAGAACCCAAACCAGAATCTAGAACTCTGTAACAACCACCAGAATCAGCAACAACCTGAAATATCAACCCTTATCATGCATACGCTACTTCACTGTACCAAAACCGCGTGTATACGCGCTTTCTCCAAAGGCAACCCGCGTGCAGATCTAGAAATGATTACTTCTGCCTTTGCTGTCAGATCCGACCCTTGCCAAGCGTCCCGAACAGATAACCAACAATACTAGATCCTCTCACTGCGTCAGACACCCACACACATCTCTTTGCCTAGTGATCTTCTCCTTATATAGCCTTAGGCCTTGTTCAATACCAAGAGCCAAAACCATAGAAACACAATACCATCAACTTCAAAACTAGGGATCGACACGCCCGTCGAGACACAATGGTCCGAAACCATAGGCACAACTTCCAAGGACTAACCGCCATGGACCAAAGGTACTTTTCCACATACACGCGCTTTTTCTGAAGCCAACCTGCGTGTATACGCGACTTGGGCTTAACAAACCTGCGTGTATGAACTTCCTTGGTAAGATGTACTAGGATCTGTCTTCTGATTAAGTTGCCATTACCTGTACCAACTTCTGAGCATCTGTACCAACCTCTGAGTGAGTTGCCATCAAGGACAACACTTGAATCATAATGCCAACAGCACTAGGCCTGTTTATTTATGCAACTAAAGTCTCCAACGACTTCCTTAAATCTAGGGAGGCTCGCCTCGCAAACTCAAGATGAACTGGCTCTTTAATTGTCACTGGCCCGGCTGACTTTTGATCTTCATGACTCGACTGCTTGCAACTCCGAGCTAGTGTGATTTGATGGAGGAATATTTGAATGAGTGAGGATTAAATGAGGAGGATCTATCTCCTACAATCTCTTCCCCTTGTCTCATTTGAGTTTGTGCCCTTGATTAGCCAAAATTGCCATGATTTTCTCTAAAAAACCTGCAATCAATGCACATTAGTCCACTAGACATAACATCTCACTTTTACTCATCTCATTAAGCAAAATATAATCAAAATATGTAAGTAATTATGAAAAGTGTTGACTTAAATAATCTTGGAGGTGTACTAAGGTCCATATAGTTACCCAATGATGAGGCTCATCATCACCCCCTACTCAAAGTGTTGCTCATCCTCTAAGAAACTCAATCTATATCCATGTCCTTCATTGTTCTAGTGGCTTCCTGGACTCCCATGCTTCTACTATAGTTTCCTCTTCCTGTGAATAGAATCTTGCCTTCCTCTCTATCTCTTCCCATTGATTTCTTTCTTCCTCTTCCTTCATTCCTTCCAACATTCCTATTACATAGTATTTTTGTCATCGACCCTGCATCTCTTGGTCCCGAGTAGAATCGGTCCCTAAATGGCATCTATTCTGTGTCATACATCAACAAATGTGTCCACATCTTCCAAATCATTCCAGAAGATTAACAATTCTCTTTAATCCTGAAGATTGACCTTTTTTACCCATGTTCAAAGATCGTCGCAAGACAACCCCATTCTGCCTGCGACGATAACCTTGAGTGGACCAGAACGTCACGACAGAGTCACAGGGGTACATCTGTTCTCTATGATGATCAGATTTTAGGGCTCGTCGCAAGTCCTCATTATCCTGCTTGCAATGATAACTCTGAATACAGTGTTTCCCCATGACGTCGTCTCTGAGTCCTAGTGTTTGACTTGTGACGACCCAAATATGGCGAATTAGTTCAAACAGAATGCTTCTAGGCAGTTCTGGAACTGGTTGTTGGGTCAAGGAAGTTTTCCTTTCCTCCTTTGAGATGGTGGTTCCACCTTTTGAGAAACCTCCCTTGAAGATAAAATCCGTCTCCCTCATTTATGGAGGTTCCTCCTCTTATAAAATCATTCCCCATTGCTATGATCAGCTAGTTTTTGGGTATTGAGCAAACTAGCTAATTTTGGTGTGAGATTGGTAGTTTCTAGTGTGAATTGCTGATAGTCTAGCAATTGGTTATGTATTGTCTTAGCCCTATACTAGTGCTTTTGGGTGAGAGAGGGAGAGAGATATTAGCTTTTTGGGAGACGTTTTGAGAGTGAATTCTTGAGGAGACATACTTACTGGACCCTTTGAGGAAGCTTGTGATGTTAAGGCTTGGTTGTAAACTTCACTTTTGCTATATTAATACAATCAACGGTTGTTTCCTATATCTTGTATGAAATATATTTGATAGCTTATGGTTCCTTGACTCTGTAGGTAAATAGTTCATTGTTATGCTCTATTACATGTTTCATTGTTCTCTTATGTTGTTTCAGGTGAATCACTCATCAAGGAGAAGGGAATGATAGCTGGAGTAGCATAACAAAGACTAAATTGAACACCAGCATAAGGTAGGCTCTTTCAACGATGACTATTTAAGGAAATTAGCTGTTGTATTTGTCTTGCTGTGACTAGACCCACTCTAGGGCTAGAGGGGTTGCCTCTATCCGCAGAGGGAACATTACCTACATCACAAGTTGGCGACCACACTAGGGAGTCCTTTGTCTGTTGTGTCTTATTTTTCTCTTGATTTGTTTTTTATTGAATCACATAGTGTCTCTTGGTTTTGGGACTGAGCCATGAGTGTTCTGGGTTACTTGAGTAAATCTGGTAGTCCCTCTCACTATCTGAGAGATTAGTCTGGTGTCTTTCAGGTGTTTTTTCTTTGTTTTGCCTCTTAATTGAGATCATCGTTGTTTAGCCCTTAATAGCTATGTGAGTCGTGCCTGTCCTCTTTGATCAAGCTGTACGTCATGGATATCCCATCATACAGTTGCGACGATTCGTGAAATTGGACCATTGCCAAAGATAGGTGTACTCTTGCGACGACGTTGCTCAGTTGCTAGCTTTGTTCCTGCGATGATTTGGCTTTCATCTCAGGTTGCTAGTTTAACCCCTGCGACAATTCCTATAAGGTTTTTTTTCATAGCCTTACCTCCTAAATCAGCCAGTGTTGCTTGTCCCCTGCTGTCTCTCATATCTTATCAATCTTGTTTTGACTGTGTTGGTTAAGGCACTTTCTCCTTGGTTTCATTTGTCTTAGTCTTGTGTTTTGAAGCTGTGTGACATAAATCTTTTTAAGGTTTCGTCAAGAAGTAATTTGTCGAGGTTTCTTGTCATTCCAAGATTTGTCCACAACCATATGATTGGTTTGTTTGAAGTTGTTCTACTACTTGTCTTCTTTTTTATTGGTCTGTAGTGTTTGGTTATTGAACTAGTTTATCATATTGATTTGATTTCCACACTATCAAACATAGATTACATTTGTTTAGATCAGTCAGGCTTGCATTTTCTTATTTGTCATTAAATTCCAAAACTCAAAAATATTACATTCATACAGCATACGAAAGTGAAAGTGCATTTGCATTAGTGAATTTTTCATGATTGAGAAATTAGAAAGCAAAGTTCAAATCTTTCATTAGTAGTTGCGAGATAAGTGCATTGATGCATTGTGTTTCCTAGTGATTGGATTGCTTGCATGCACTGCTTCTCTTGCATTTTCTTGTTATGGTTTGTGTTCACTTGGAAATGAACTCCTTACCCTCATTTAGGTAGTTGTTCATCGAAAGGAATGGTGTTTTACTCATTGTAGTTGCATCCTAGGAATTGTTGAAATACATTCGGTAGGGCCTTAAAACCGAGACTTAATTCAAGATTAACTCTTAAAATCTATTGAATGAACTTAAAAATGCATTGGAACCTAACACACACTTATCTAGAGGTCTAGGCTAGAGACGTGCTCTGACATTGTTAAACCTAGTTACTATTGTGTTCACTAAGGTTGGGTGATTCCTCCTTTTGTGATCCAATAGGTACTAGTATGGATTTGTGCTCCCTGTACCGTCGAGTATATATTGGGAGACCCCACTAGGTTATCATCCTATTATCCATAGGAAGCCAAGTCTGCCGCCTTACGAATCGTAACGCACCGAACACAGCATTCAGGAAGATTGACTACCATATGGAAAGTCCTTGGTCATTTCTCTTTCATTTGATCACCAAGGTGTATATGCAGTTTTGCGATTTGTCTTGTAAACCTCTTGTCTAGTACTCTAGAGCAGTCACTTTCGTTCCTTTTTGACTCTTTAAAAGTAAAAGGATCATCTGAGCACTTGTCCTTTCAGGCTCATTAAACTTCGAAAGCAATGGAGTCACATTTTCATCCTTTTCTCGACTCTATAAACATGAAAAGGTCAAGTTTCATTCCTATGTCATAAAATTTACTACCCACAAAATATTCTTGGTTATAGTTAGAGTTCCTTTCAAGGTTGATCCCGATGGCAACATTCATAAAGTCCACCAGTCAAGGTCTCCTCCCGAATGGGAATCCTGGTCCTTTTCCTTATGTTGGAAATGTTGGTGCTCCATATATGGCAACGTTGTCCTTGCCTGGGCTAACCATCGGTTTACCCGTTTGGTTGTTATCAACCTCAGTGGTCCTGAGCATCATGACTTTTGTTTCACCGTATCCTTCGTTTGAATCATGACACGATGATTCTAGGGTTGATCTTTCACCTTCTTCCCCTATTTCTTCACCCTCCTCTTCTACTTCGCCTGGTGAAAGTTCCAAATCTAGTAATCAGAAGGCTAATAAGAAGAAGAGGAAGACGAAGAAGAAGAAGTTAGATAAGCGAGAGGCCAGCCATGCAACTATTTCCCTGAGTGCACCTCCGGTAGAAAAACCTTCTGATCCTCCACAAAAGGTCAAATTTCCTTGTAGATTGTGCAAATGTGACCATTTTCTTTGTGATTGTCCTGGTATTCCTAGGATCTTAGAAGTATGGTCTCACGATTTGGCTCATACCTCATCTCCCTTTGACGCTCATTTCAATGTTACACCCTCAACTGGTAGTGGTAAGAAGAAAGGGAAGATTAGATTCCCCTGTAGATTATGTGAAGGCGACCATCTCCTTCACCTTTGTCTGCTCATGGATAAAGCTTTCGTTGTTTTGGAAAGTCTTACAGCTCCTTCGCCCCAACTTCTAGTTGGTTATCACAGGCTTTCTTCTGAGCCTCTCTCAGTTGAAAAAGAGATTGACTTAGATTCATCTCTTGTCCATCCTGTTCTTCCTGAGCTTGGCTGTGTTATGTCTATTTCCAGCCAACCACTAGTCGAGAAGAGCATCGGTTTGGTTTCATCCCCAGTTGTTCACTCTATTCCAAAAGAGCATAATGACCATATTGCTCATGTTCTTCCCGTCTCGTTAGATTCTCCTGAGTCCAAGAATGATGCTCCTATCCCAGCTGATCAAGAGAGTCCTTCTTCGATTCCTATAGATCATGGGGGCAATCATACGATACCCCCGCCAACTAGTTTTGTTGTTTCCTTTGATTGGAGTCACTTGACTACATTTTGCCTTCCATCCTATATGCCTTTCCAGATTATAGTACACGACTGTAATAAGGCAGTACCTGACACTCTCTTGGACAAAGGTATGTCTGTTAGCCTCATGCCTTCCTCTACTTAGCAAGCTTTGGGCTCCCCACAGCTTGTGCTTGTCACTCAGAATTTGTTGGCTTTTGATGGAGGAACTAGTCAACCTTTAGGGATCCTTCCAAAGTTCCCTGTTACTTTGGGAGGTAAAACTATTTGTATAGATGTGATGGTCATCCAAGGTGCATTGGATTTCAGTGTTCTCCTTGGCCACGACTATATTCATGTCATGGGGGCTCTTGTCTCTTCATTTTTATATGTGGTTTGTTTTCCACATGAAAGAAGAATTGTAACTGTAGATCAATTGTCATTCTTTGGTCACCAAGTACCTCCTGTGCAGCCATCATCCACTATTGGCTCTTGTTTGCAAGCAGTGCCTTCCCCGCCATAGGTTAATTATGTGGCTACCATTTCCGTCTCTACATCTGTTAATGATCATGCAGATGGTCTCGTACATCATGCACTGGGGGCATTGGAACCCCATCTATCATTGGTGCCCACTGACATGTATTCCTCCCAGAGCATGGTTCTTCCCTCCAGTGAAGACCTCTTGGGAGTCATGTTCTTGTATGGCCCATGAACAGGAGTTGACCGAGGATAGTTCATTTCTTGTGTTGACCTTGTTAAAAAATGAATCAAGGAGTTTTTGGAGCATAGTTCCTTTTCTTGTGTCAAGCTCGTTAAAAAATGAATCAAGGAATACTGAGAATGGTTCATTTCTTGTGTCAACCTCATTAAAAAATGAAACAAGGGTTCGAGGATAGTTCTAATCTTGTGTCAACCTCGTTTAAAAAATGAAATAAGAGCTCGAGGATAGTTCATGATCTTGTGTCAACCTCGTTAGAAAATGAAACAAGGAGTATGGAGCATAGTTCGTTGTCTTGTGTCAAGCTCATTAAAAAAATGAATCAAGCTGTCTTGAGGAGAGTTCTTGATCTTGTATCAACCTCGTTAAAAAATGAAACAAGGAGTATGGAGCATAGTTCCTTGTCTTGTGTCAAGCTCGTTAAGAAAATGAATCAAGGTGCCTTGAGGAGAGTTCTTGATCTTGTGTCAACCTCGTTAAAGATGAAAGAAATGTCCCGAGGACAGTTCTGATCTTGTGTCAACCTCGTTTAAAAAATGAAACAAGAGCCCGAGGACAGTTCTTTTCTTATGTCGACCTCATTAAAAAATGAAACAAGTCTGGAGCATAGTTCCTTTTCTTGTGTCAAGATTGTTAAAAAATGAATCAAGGAGTCCCGAGGATAGTTCTTTTCTTGTGTTGACCTCGTTAAAAAATGAAACAAGGGTTATGAGGATAGTTCTTTTACTGTGTCAACCTCATTAAAAAATGAAACAACTCCCTTTTCCAAATCGAGTCTTTGATTAAGATCTCTTAAAATATGAGTCAAGTCTTTCCAAGATCTCGAAAGTGAACCTTCATTCCATCCACCTCGTTGAATGCAATGAAGCTTGGGGGGCATGTACCTTGATTTTGGTCATTATGCTGGGGAATGCAAACTTATAACAAGCATAGTTTTTCGTTTCAAGCTTGTGTAAACATGAAACCATACCCGATTTACATCTCGTGATTGTCTTTTTTATCCACTAAATTCTGTTAGATGAGCCTTGGTTGTTTCATTCTATTGCCACCATCTCTTTGGTCGATCATATGCTTTCACTTGGTTGTTTCTCCTTTCCTGAGGGACCGCAGTGATGATTGGTTTTATTAGCCAGCCTCTTGACCATTACATGTTTTGATTAGTTCCACCATTGTTGGAACTAGTTGCTACCCTTTATACCACTCGTTCCTCCAAGATGAGTCTCCTTTAAGCTCTTTTCTTACTCGTAAAAGATGAAAATATTGCCGAGTATTTTTCCCTTTTTGAGTCGTTAAAGAGAATAAAAACGGGGGATCCGCTTTGAGCTCTTTTCTGACTCTTGAAACATGAAAAGATTGTTAAGCTCTTGTTATTTCGAGCTCACTCATGGTTGAGAAATGTCATGTATCCAGTAAGTTTTTGATTTTTCAGACTGGAGGCACTATTTACGAAAAGTACTCCTTGACTGAAATGGTCAAGCGGTTCTCTCAAGTATCGTTTTCTACCTTTTTGAGCTTGAGAGACACCAACATATGAAAAGGGCCCCTTTAGAGTTTCCTTTTCTGTGTATTTTTCAAGCTCTCTAAACATGGAAAAAACTCTAAGTTTCACCTATGTTGGACTCGTTAAACACCCTGACAACATTGGGCTCATCACCATGATGAGACCCGAGCTTCTCCTACCTAGGGCTCGCTAAAATTTCACTACGTTGGATTTGTCTGAAGGACGAACTTATATTGCAAGCATATGCTATCCCCTTCAAGCTTGTTTTTCAAAAATAATTGGGGTACTCGCCAGCAATGGTGGGGGAAGAGTTTGGAAATATTCTGTTGGTTACCTACGGCAGCTAGTCTCTCTTGAACATTGACACTTTTTCTTCTCGCCAGGTTTGGGATATCCTCACATCGTCATTGGGCTTCTGGGGTTTGGGTTTGTCATTTTGCCTCATTCCATTTGATCCTTGTTGTCTTTGGAAGACCTTCGATCCCTTGGTACCAAAATGCTTCCACATTCTGGAGTCATGTCACCGATATGTACAAGAGCTTAATCCTTCCGCAGTTTACACCCTTACATCCTCCTATGATTCTTTGTTTCATTCGTCTACATATTTTTCCTTTGTCTCGCGTCATTGATGTGGGAAACATTATGGCCCTCCTGCGATGAATCGCTTCCTGTCGACATCAACTCATTATCCAGGAAGTTGATCTAGAGATTCCTTTCGAGTACCATGGAACTTGCATGCCTCAATGGCAAGTTCTTTGTATTCAATGCTAGACTTGCATCATTGGTCTTCGATTGAGTGATTCCAAAAGTGTTTGACCCCAAATCATTCTTCACACTTTGTGGATTGTACTAGCAGTACCTTGAGAACCATTGACATTACTGGTTGTCTCTCTTGTGCTTGTTAAGAGTTCACGTCATTGGCCAGTAATCAAGCGATTTTCTAGTATGTTCGACTTCGACACATTTGTTCATATATTAGAAGTTGTATGCTGGACAAGTTGGGATTCAAGACCCTTGACTAAGATTACATAAGTTCGGGTTGCGTGGGTTGGTTCGTGATTGCTTACATGAATCTTTGATCGGATGGTTGCGACCATATCTGAGTCTTTCTGGATGGCTGTGACCATACTTGTATTTTCATATGGTCTTATCAACTGGATGGCTACCTCCATACCACAGACCAATTCTATCTGTCTTTTGGATGGCTACGCCCATACCTAGACTACACATATTTCTTTCACTGTTAGAGATATCATTTGTACTTGTGTCTGCAGGTTCTTCACAATGGTGTTTTGGTTCAGTTATGGTTTCATAAAGCATTTCACCTATCCCACTCTCTCAGCCTTAATGCTTTAGTGGGCATCTGTTACATAGTATTTTGTCACCGACCCCGTATCCCCTGGTCCCGAGTAGAGTCGGTCCCTGAATGGCATCTGTTCTGTGTCATACATCAACAAATGTGTCCACATCTTCCAAATCATTCAAGAAGATTAACAATTCTCTTTAATCCTAAAGATTGACCATTTTTACCCATGTTCCAAGATCATTGCAAGACAACCTCATTCTACCTATGATGATAACCTGGAGTGGACTAGAATGTCATGACATAGTCGCAGGGATACATCTGTTCTTTACGACAGCCAAATTTTAGGGCTCGTCGCAAGTCCTCAGTATCCTGCTTGCGACGATAACTCTGAATACACTATTTCCCCGCGACGTCATCTCTGAGTCCTAGTGTTTGACTTGCGTTGACCCAAATATGGCGAATCAGTTCAAACATAATGCTTCTAGGCAGTTCTGGAACTGGTTATTCAGTCAAGGATGTTTGCCTTTCCTCCTTTGAGATGGTGGTTCCACCTTTTGAGAAACCTCCCTTGAAGATAAGCTCCCTCTCCCTCATTTATGGAGGTTCCTCCTCTTATAAAAGCATTCCCCATCCAGCTAGTTTTGGTGTGAGATTGATAGTTTTCAGTGTGAATTGTTGATAGTCTAGCAATTGGTTGTGGATTGCCTTAGCCCTATACTAGTGATTTTGGGTGAGAGAGAGAGATATCAGCCTTTTGGGAGGCCTTTTGAGAGTGAATGATTGAGGAGACATACTAACTGGACCCTTCGAGGAAGCTTGTGACGTTAAGGCTTGGTTGTAAGATTTACTTTTGCTCATATTAATACAATCAAAAATTGTTTCCTATATCTTGTATGAAATATATTTGATAGCTTATGGTTCCTTGACTCTGTAGGTAAATAGTTCATTGTTATGTTCTATTACGTGTTTCATTGTTCTCTTATGTTGTTTCAGATGAATCACTCATCAAGGAGAAGGGAACGATAGCCAGAGTAGCGTAACGAAGACTACATCAAACACCAGCATAAGGTAGGCTCTTTAATAATGACTATTTAAGGAAATTAGCTATTGTATTTGTCTTGTTATAACTAGACCCACTCTAGGGCTAGAGGGGTTGCCTCTATCCGCAGAGGGAACATTACCTATATCACAACTCCTCAGAGAAGTGGTGGACTGAGTCTCAAGCCAATCCAATTGACTTTGAGTTTTTGTAGAGCTTGCTTGTACATGGGTGTTCTATTTAGTGCCTCTCTCATTCTCTAAGGAGAATGGTACTCTCTGATTTTCAAGTTGTAGGGAAAAGTGTTCCATCTCCTTTGGAAATATTTCATGCTATCATCCCCTAACAACTTGAACATGTCTTCAAAGTGCGTGACTGCTTGCTCTTGGGCAACAAGGTACCTAGGTGCAAGCTTAGGGTCATTTTCAATCAGGTTGTGTGTGCTGATGATAGCCACTGGATTTGATTTCTCAGCTCTTATCATGAGGGGTTCTGTCTCTTCTCTTGCCATTAATTTCTTCATCTCTGTTGCTCTTTCTTCCTCATGATTCATCCATGATGCCAAAGCCATCAATTGGAAGTCCCTTAGTTTTGAATTTGGGTCCCACACATTTATATCTGTCAAGGCCAAGTTGTGTATGTAAAACTTAGACATTTTAGCTCTATCCTACAAGGTGCTTTGATCACAGAGATCAATGAATTGTCTATAGTCTTGGAAGGGCATAATGCCTCTCTATGCTAAAGTTTTAATTTCGAATTGTAGCCACTATTCCTTAAGATACAATGCATAAGAATTTGTTGGCACCTGCACTGGTTTTCCTCTAAGGATAAACTGGCCATAGCTTCCAATTGGCTTTCTCTCTCTTGTAACTATCCCCTTAGCTATGCATTCTTTGCTTCCAACTGAGCTTTCACCATCACCTCTCTATCCCTTATTCTGCTCAGTTATCTACCCATCTCCTTTACTTTCTCCTCCATGTGGCCTACATCCTCCACTCCTTTATATTTGGCAATTTTCATCCATCTATGTGTTCTTTCCCTTTCCTTTTCAAGCTCAAATAATAATGGGATGGAAAATTTCTATGGAATGAAACTATTCCCTTCAATTAACCTGTAGTAAGAGTCAAGGTTGGGTTAAGGACTAGGTTCCCTTAGTTTTGGATCCTCCTTCTTTGTTTCTTGCTGAGTAATACCTTCTTGGTCCATTTTCTGAGTTTCCTGTTGATTTAGCAGAGTTTCCTATAGGATGGCCTCTACTTCCTGTAGGTCCTTTTGTGTCTCCTGTAGGAGACATTTTCCCTTTAATGAGGGAGACCTTGTGATAGTCCTCCTAACATAAGTCATGTGAGACTTGAGAGAGGCTTGTCTTGATGATCCTTCTCCCTGATTTTTCTCAAGGGGAGCTACCTTTTCTTGCTGCTTTGGTGAGTCTTCAATAACAATAGGAATTTTGTTGAGTGTTTGAGGTCTTCCTTGCCTAATTCTTGTTCTTTTTCTTGTCCTAAAGTACAATGGGGTTTGTCTTTGTCTCTTTCCTTTTTCCTTGATAGGTGTACTTAGGGTAGTGAGAACAGCGGCTACCTCTTTTGCAGTGGGTTTTGGAGATACTCTTGGTGATTCTTCCCCTTCTTTGACTTGACTATAGACCGCTATTATTCCATGCCTTTTGTTTCCTCTTTTCCATTTTCCTTCTCATCCTTGTCTTTCTCTTCCTCTTCTTCCTCCAGATTCTCACTCTGTTCATCAGTTTCCTCTTTTGCATCTTCTTCTGTCTCTTCTTCACTTTCCTCCAACTTTTCTTCCCCTTCTTCCTCCTCTGTTTCCTCTTCATCCCTCTCACTAGCAGTGGGTCTTTTGTCACATTCAAGAGCTTTTATTTCTTCCTCCACCTAAATGTCTCTGAAAGTTGTTCATGTAATAGGGAGTCTTAGGTTTTGGAGGGAATCTTCTAGGATAAGTTTGAATAACCCATGATGGGTTGTCTATTGATGTTTTCCTTCCTATACTTTGATGCTCATATCTATCACCGATTGAAGAAGAAAGTAGGGTATGCTTAGTATTTTTTGAGGAGGTGTGTCTGCTCCAAATCTCAGTTCTTGGAGAAGCTTGAAATGATATGGATATACCACACTGTATCTCCCTTCACATGATATATACTTAATGAGGCGGTAGCTAATTTCATTCCAAGGGTATGGAAGGCTTTCTCTTGTGACCCCATTTTTGTCCTCCATTGCCTCCTCTCCTTCCAAAAACAATTTCTTCTTTGCAACTTGGTTGCTACCCTTATCTTCCTTTCTCCAAGTAAACCCTAAAGGAAGTGTGGTGATTCTCCCCATGACTTCAGGGGTGATTTCTACTGAGAGGCCTCTCACCACAGCAGTGACATGGGTCCTAGTTAGTAGTATGAGTGAGAGAGAAAAGTCTCAGGCCACCTCATCATCGTATCCCCTCATTTTTTCAAAGAAACCCATCCAATTGTGCCTTGTGAATATTTCTACTACAAGAGGGTGTTGATGAATTCTCACTATGTTTGTGGGTTCCCTCTTCTTAAATCCCCCTGTCATTTTTCCTATGTGTTACACTAAAAAATGTCACCATGACTATTTACAGTTAGTATGGCTCAATCAACAGTCATGCTACCCTCTTAGGCAAGTCTTATGCCTCTGCTCTCCATGTCAAACTCCAAAAAAGAGAGAAAGTCTTGTTTAAATGTATTTATCTCTGGGGACGCAGGTTCTCTCAACCTTACCTGCGGGGACGCTCCCAACGTTCACAAAAGCTGTTTCCAAAGACGCTCTGTATGTAAAGGGACAGGTGCGTCCCCCTGTAAAGGTTAGAATGCGCAAGTTTCATCTTTAAAAAGTTACTTGTGGTCATTTCTAGAGCATTCTAGAAGGTTGTTCGACGTGTATTGGGCGCCTCCAGATGGTTCATGCACTCCTATCAAAGAGGAACTTATCCCATCAATAAGGGAGCTATCCCACCCAAAGAGGGGATTATCCCATTGATGGTGTACCTGATTAACCTCCTCTTGAGCACTATAAATACAGGCATTGGGCCAGAAGGAGGAGAGGTTGAAGCTATACATTTTCTAAGGGTAAATGCTGCAGGAATTAGGACTCCCATTTAGAAGCTTGTGAGGAGAGATTGCCATCTTTGCTTGTTCTATTTGGAAGTGGGTGTGCTTTGTCAAAGTAAAGGAGAACTCTTGACGGACCCTGGGAAGGACTTGCACAACACCAAGGCTCAGGTTGTATTTGTTCTTTTTGTTACCTATTAATGCAAATGAGTCCATTCTTCTTAATAACTTGTTGTTTATGAGTTATTTCATGTGCTCCTTGGTCTACATGTTGAATATGCTTTGTTTTATGTTATAATCAGGTGCTATTTAATTGTTTGACTGTTGGTGATTACAGGTTTTGGAGAAAAGGAGGAGCTCATCCAGATCAACAAAGCTTGGACTTCTACAACAACGTTTGGACAAAGGTAAGAACAAAACACTTGATATCTCATATCATAATGCATGTTTAGAGAAGGATAGATCTTGTTTGTCTTGTTTGTCACTAGAGAGTCTTAGGCTCCTAGGGAGGTTGGTTGTGTCTGCACAATTGACTCTTTCCGCCTGACAAATTGGCGACTCCGATGGGGAATCCATTAATGTGAAAAGTCTTTTCCTTTGTATGAACTTTTCTCTGAGAAAATTAGTTTATTTTTCTGGTTTTTGGCTCTGTGACTTTGTCTTTGGGTGGGTTAGCTTAGAGTTAGAATCCTTTTAGTTTTTCTTGAGTTTTTCAGTAGGACGCACCCTCTGAGTGCTGCACAGTGCGTCCCTGGACGCACTGTTGCTGTGTGCACAGAGCGGGCCCGCACCTGTTCTAACGGGTTGCCTGCGTCCCCCTGCTAAAAGTTGAGAAAACTCCATTTTTTGCTTTTTTACTCTTAGATTTTGTTTTTTCTTAGTTTTTACTGCCCAGATTCATTAGTCCCTTGTCAAAGATCTTCACCTGAACTTGTTTCTATAGCATTGAGTGTTTTAGTGGATTTCATAGAAGTTTAAGCCCTAGGGTTTGATTTTTGAGTAGGTCTTGTAGTGACTTTGGCGGTAGAAGTTGTCAAGCCTTAGATCTCTCTGGTTTTGTCAACATTCTTAGAAGTCAGACCTGTCATAAAGTCTACCTGTGTGAGCAACTTACCATTGAGTTGTCTCGTTGGCGAATTTCGAAGTGCTTGTTGATTAAGTCTTGAATTCCATTTTACAAAAAGAACAAAAAGATTTGAGTTTTGTTTTGACTAGTCTTTTGATTCTGCATTAGCTAGTCCTTGATTTGATTTTGATCAAGTAAAACAACCTAGAATCATCTTTGTGAGCTTTTGCCTTGTTAGGTTTGTTTAGAGTAATTTCTCTTTTGATTTGCTTGTGAGTCAAGTTTTCATAGTTTTTGTAGCTTTTGAGATTGTTTTGTGTTAAGATAGGTTTATATGCTTTATTAAAAAGAGAAAATACAAAAATATCTCCTTTGAAAAGTTTTGTTTCAAGTAGCTTTGAAAGTTTTGAAAGAAAAAAGAGTTTTTCGTGCAAGTAAAGAGTGGTCATGTTTGTGTGCTTGAAAAGAAAAAGAGAATTGTTTCTTTGATTGTCTTTTCTAAGGAAGTTGTTTTCTCTCTAAAATTTGCATTCTCTCAACTCTCTTAGTTAAGAATTTCATTGAAAAAGGAAAAGTAGCGTAAATCATCTTAGGTGCATCTTTGTAGTGGTTGAAGTCGAGTCTACACACCATTGGTTTCA
This sequence comes from Pinus tabuliformis, assembly GCA_031772625.1. Taxonomy (NCBI): domain Eukaryota; kingdom Viridiplantae; phylum Streptophyta; class Pinopsida; order Pinales; family Pinaceae; genus Pinus; species Pinus tabuliformis. The sequence continues at coordinate 177,462,750 of CM062818.1, forward strand.
CTTCCACTACCTTGTGACTTTAAAGAACAACCATAAAAGTAACGCTTAAAGTAAAATCGAAATAGTAACTTTTATTTACTAGGGCTCTGAAGCACCAATTTAGATCAGGCTAGTGTCTTGGAGTAGGTGAGTAATTAACTCTCCAAGACAACAAAACCAAACAAGTAGCTTATCTTGTGATAGATTAAATCCAATTGTCTCATTTGTACTCTGGGAAAGCTCCTCTTAAAGGAGAAGCACGAGCTCGTGTCCGAACCAGTGAGGGATCATTCCCCCCTCGTTGGGAACGACGCCAGACACGCACGTATTACAAACGGTAAACCTCGGATTAACCATTGTCGAGGAGCCAGGGGTCACTTGTCGGTAAACCTTGGATTATTGTCAAGGAGCCGGCAAGGGGATTGAGCTTGCTACTCTGCCCTTGCGTGCTGTCGGAGTTTAGACTGTTCCCCCAGGTGCATTTGTTGCGGTTGGTAACCTTAGTGGCCATTATCTTTAGGATTCTACCGAGGTGACGGTGGAGGGAAGGTCCCACTGTACCTGGAGCAGACGTCGGTTATACTCACTTGGATTTTCTGGGGGGTTCACTTCACTCGAGACGGTTAAAGTGGAGGAACTTGGTCCAGTCTATTCATTAAGCAGGTTGCCGGGGTAACTGTTCCACCCGCCATTTCTGTACTGAATCCAGCGAGGTTGGGCTTCATCACCAACTAGCGCTTTTGGTCCGGAAGACTACTGTTTGTGTTTGGTTTGACGCCCTAGATTCTTTAGGCGTGTGATTCAAATTTGTTTGGTTCTTTAGAGACTTTAGGTGGTTTGATTTGAAATTTTATTTTGTTTTCGTGTGTAGTAGTTAAAAGTTTTTAGCTGTGGCGGAATTACCGAGACAGTCCCGTAGACTTCGGGGCCAGTCTCCTGAAGTTGTTTCTGTGGCCGAATTGTTGAGAAGATCCCGTAGACTTAGGGGTGAACCTCCTCAAGACGAGTCCAGTCATCTAGAAGGTTTAAAGGTCCTTGTAACTCCTCCTAGTGGCAGTAGAGTAGGTTCACCTGAAGAAGGAGAATCTTCCTTGGTAGTCCATCCAGATTACCAAAGTTTAGAGACAGGTTATAATCCCGAAGCTGTTACAGTTTCTGAGCTTGTTGGTAGTTTTTCGTCTGCTAGTGATACAGGCGAAGAACCAGAAATATCCGAACCTGTTACTCCGACTCCTAGTGTTCCTGATTCACCGAGAATAGAAAGAATTATCACCGAAAATCTTCCTGTTGGTTTGATTGCTATTGAAGAACTTGTTCCAGAGGAAGAAATAGGCGTCTCTGATCCTGAAGATCAAATTACCCTTGATCTAAGGGAGCGTGAATCTATCTTTTACAGTCCTCCTAGAAGTACTACTTGGTACCTTTCGTTAACCAATTATTTAGACAACTTTGGGCTAGGTTTTTCTACACCTCGTACTCCTTTTCCACCTGGAGGTATTCATACTCCTGTAAATATGTCTGGTCAGTCGTCCGTGTTTACACAAAGTCCTGAATCTTTTTTACATGGCGGTCCTTCTGTTCCTACTGGGTATCAATCTCTTTCTGGTACCTTTGCGGGAGCATCTCCTCAACCCGTTGATCATGGGTTATTAATTGGAAACAGTGGTAATGTACCATTGGGTGTAGGAGACATTTACATGATGTCAGGTTCAGTTCCCGTTTCCCAACCTCAAGGTGGCCAATTACCGCCTGGGGGGCAACCGCAGTTAACGCCTGGGGGGCAACCTCAAGGTACACAAATCGTGTCTGGGGGGCAACCTCAAAGTCAGTATGTACCTATGGTGCAATACGTGCCTCAAGGTCAACCCCAGCCTCAATATGTACCCCAGGGTCAACCTCAGTATCAATATCAACCTCAAGGATGGCAACCTCAAGGATGGCAACCTCAAGGGTATCAACCCCAAGGTTATCAACCTCAAGGGTACCAACCTCAAGGTCAAGGTCAACCCCAGTATCAGTATTTACCTCAAGGTTATCAACCTCAAGGTCAATACTCGAGTCAAGGTTATCAACCGCCTCAAGGTCAGTCATATGTTCCAAGTATGGGAACTGCACCTTACAATTATCAATCCTACCCTCAATCCGGTTATGGATCTCAGTATCCTCAACCTGTTACGGGTCAATACCCTGGAATGTTAGTGTGGGATCCATCACAGGGTCAACAGGTGTTGCAGCCAAGTATACAGATGGTTCCTCAAGCTGGACAACCCGTAGTTTCTGGTCCAACCCAGCAACCGCAACCTGTCCAGTCAAATGTTCAAACTTCTGTAACTTCGGTAGTTACTCAGCCGCCAATTGCACCTAGTACTCCATCTCAAACGGCTGCTGCAACTACCGCTACATCTACCATACTTACTTCTGGAGTATCGACGGCTCCAGTTTCTACTGTCCCTGTTACCACACCTCAGACATCTTTACCGTTGTCTGGATCTACGATTCAAACCACGGTCCAGATGCCTGTAGGTCAGCCTGGTATAAGTACGGTTGTCACTACTCAACCTCAATTTGTTCAACCTCCGTACCAGGGACAGTACCAACATGGGCAAGCTGTCCAACAACCGGTTTACCAGTATCAACCGTATCCTGGGTACACTTATCAACAACCTCAACAACCCCAGTACGGTCCGGTTAATCCTGGTTTTCCAGGAGGATATAATATCCCAAATGCGACTCCTGTTCCTAGTTATCCTGGATATCCTCCTCCTGGGGCTGGTATTGTGACCCAGAGTTTTAGAGATCCTAACCGGCAGTTACCGTTTATCGCAACTTTGGATTTACCAGACTTGACGCGCCTAACGAACGATCCAATTCAATATCTTCAGTTCTGGCCGCCAATGCCAAATAAGTTGCCCAGTGATATACCCAAGTTCGAAGGTAAGTCTGGAGAGGATCCGTCCAATCACGTGATGACTTACCACCTCTGGTGTGCTTCAAATTCTATCTCGGATGATTCGATCCGCTTACGTCTTTTCCAGCGTACACTCATTGGTCTCGCGGCCAAGTGGTACATTGAGTTACCACGGGCCTCTTTTTACAATTTTAGCCAGTTAGCTACCTCGTTCTTAACTCACTTTCAGTTGCCGGTCAGATACGATAACGGCACGGAGTTATTAACTTCACTAAAACAATCGACGTCCACGTATATTTCTGATCACATTCATGAGTGGAGACGTCGAAGAAGGCTAGTGAAAGTTTTTATCCCGGACCAAATCTTAGCTGAATGGTTTGTCAAATCATTATTACCGAAGATTACTGAAGATGTAGCTAAGGCCGGAGTAGTTACTGAGGAGCAAGTCATTGCTCAGGCACAATACCTTGACTTAGTTTACACTCAGTCGGGTACGTTACACGAGAAGATTCCGGATCTTCCAAAGTCGAATCAAATCGCTGCTGCTCCTTCGGGATCTCATGCCGCTGATGGTATGATTGGTATCGTGAATACAAAGAGCAAGAAGAAGTCTTCCAAGGCTTCAACTACTCCAATTATCACTTTGCCTGATTCTCCGACAGGAGAGTCTTCTCCTGAACTTACCGCCGATATTCACGCTGTAGAGTCATCTACGGCCAAATCAAAAAACGGTGGAAAGAAGAAAGGAAAGAAGAAGGCTAAAGCAGACAAGGCTCCGAAGGAGAAAACAGAAAAGTCGGAAACCAATGACGAAAAGCGCAAACCTCGATATCCTTGTCTTATTTGTGAAGAGGATCATTTTACGAGAGATTGCCCTCATCGGGCCGAGGTTGTGAAAATAGTCAAAGGTTCTCCCACTCCTGCTGTGTTAAAAAATCCATTTCCGGAGCAGGAGAATAAGATGATAGGTTCTTCTTCGAATGCCAGTGAAGAACCCATTTTGATGATGTCTCATGTGAGGATTGCGACTCGATCGCAAGATTATGGTAGTAAGGCTCCTGTTGATGGTAAGGAAGCAGAATCTTCTCATTCTAACCCATCAACCTCAGCTCCTGGTTCCGATCCACTACAGATCGAAAAACCTAACCCGGACTTAGTAATTAAACCGCCCGCCAAGGGTGTACTTCGAAGGTCTGCTTTCAATCCACATGCGAGAGCAGCCCAGAATTACAACATTGTTGAGGACTTAGCTGTTTCACCCTCAGCAATGTCGGCGTTAGAAGTGCTGCAATCATGCCCAGCACAACGAAAATTACTTTTGTCGGCTATCGGAGCTGTTGATGTTCAGGACCCGAACCTAATAATCTTCGATCTAGAAAATAGTACACCGCGTCTCCCCCATCAAATGGCTTTCCAAATTCCAGTGATAGTCAAAAACAGGCCTATTCATCGGACTGTGATTGATGAGGGAGCTTCTACGTGTATTATGTCGATTCAATGTTGGAGATCCCTTGGTTCTCCTTCGTTGAACCAATCCCCCACCATCCTTAAGGCCTTTGATGGCCGTGGGTTCCGTCCGTTTGGTATTCTACAAGAATTGCCTATAGGGGTAGAAGGTAAAACCGTTAGTCTGGATGTGGAAGTGGTTGATGCCCCTCTAGACTACAACCTTCTTTTGGGTCGAAGTTGGTCATATGCTATGACAGCGGTCGTTTCATCGGTCTTCAGAGTAATTAAGTTTCCACATAACGGTAAGATCGTGACTATTGATCAGCTGACATACTTTTCATCCGACCCAGCCTCTTCAGAGAGTATCCAGCATGTCGGTAAGACGACAATCCCTTATAGGGACGTTGGTGTAGGTTTAGTTAAAGATTCCGGTTTACTGGGAACTTTTCCTCTCCCTCCACTCAGCGTAGATCCTTCGTTTGCAACAATTCATATGATTACATCAGAAAACATTATTTATGATGATCCTTGGTTGTCCCATCTGACTCTGAGATAGACTCATTCGGTGATGCTATGCCTTTGAGTCCATATGAAATTGCTTATGAAGCTCTCATGTCTTTTACCGACTTTCATTCAACCGAAATCGACCAAATGAATGTGGTCAGTGAAGAGTCACTTTTCACCTCACCCTTAGAACGGATAGCGTTTCCCGAAGTCGTGTCATCTGACGAACAACTTCGCGAAATCCTAAGTGTAGACGATCTACCATGGGAGGATCTCCATCACAGATCTTCGTTTTTACCTAAGGATGATGCATTTGAAAATGATTTTTCATCTATCTTTACCGCTGAATATGTCAAAGACGCTCAGGATCCAACGAAACATTCTGATTCAGAGTTGAATTTAGGGAATATTTCTCGTACTATTCCCATTGATATTTCAGTGAAGCCCGGAATTGAGGAAAACATTCATATAGGTGCCGCATGTACAGAAGAAGAAATCCAAACTTACAAGGCCCTATTCCAAGAATTCCGCGATGTGTTTGCCTGGTCTTACGAGGAAATGCCGGGAATCGATCCTGCCATTGTTGTTCATGAAATAAAGACCTACCCGGATGCTAAACCCGTCCGGCAACGGTTGCGTCAGATTCACCCTCGAAAAGCGGCTGCGATTAAAGCAGAAGTCGAAAAGCTGTTGAAAGCAGGTTTCATTTATCCGATCCCGTTAACGGATTGGGTATCGAATATTGTTCCGGTCAACAAGAAACAAGGAACAATAAGAATCTGTATCGACTATAGGGATATAAATCGAGCTTGTCCAAAAGACAACTATCCTACGCCTTATATCGATCAAATTATTGATGATTGTGCCGGAAGTGAAATGTTTTCCTTTATGGATGGTTTTTCGGGCTATAATCAAATCAATATTCTACCTGCCGACCAACCAAAAACGGCATTCATTTGTCCATGGGGGACATTTGCTTATTGCAAATTACCTTTTGGGCTTAAGAATGCCGGGGCCACTTTTCAACGGGCGATGTCTTATGCATTTCATGACATCAAGCACATTGTGCAACCGTATCTCGATGATTTGCCTGCTCATTCTTTACATCGAGCTGATCACCTTGTCCACCTACGAGCAATCTTTATGAGGTGTAGGCATTATCGAATTCGGTTGAATCCCCACAAGTGTGTTTTCTGTATAGAAACAGGTCGATTGCTGGGATTTGTTGTTTCAAAAGCCGGCATTCGCGTCGATCCCTCGAAAGTCGAGGCTATCATCAAATTGCCTCCTCCTTCGAGTTTGCGCCAACTCCAAAGTTTGCAAGGGAAAGCGAACTTTTTACGCCGATTCATCCCAAACTACGCCGAGGTCACTAAAGGTTTTACACGGTTGTTGAAACAGAACGCACAATTCTTTTGGGACGAGATTGCCCAACAATCTTTTGATGCACTTAAACACGCGTTGACCCATGCACCGTTGTTGCATCCTCCCAACTACAACCAGGACTACTTCTTATACCTCGCAGCTTCGCATTCCACCATTGGAATGGTGTTAGTTCAAGAAGATGAATTCGGAGCGGAACATGTGATATATTATCTTAGTAGGACCTTAAATCCCACTGAGTTAAAATATTCGCATGTGGAGAAATTGGCCCTGGCAGCCGTTCAAGCTGTCCAGCGTTTTCGTCACTACATTCTTCTCCGTAAAACTACAGTTATTTCGGATTGCAACCCTATGATTTATATTTTGACAAAACAACTGCTAGGGGGCAAGTACTCTAAATGGATTGTTATCCTGCAAGAGTTCGACTTGGAGTTCGAGAAGTCCAAGTCTAAGAAATCCTTAGTTTTTGCGGAATTGATGTGTGATTTCCCGAGTGCTGACACAGAGACTGTGGCAGAGGAGTCCATTGCGGACGAATCTTTGTTTCTTATCAGTACTTTAGATCCGTGGTACGGGGATATAATCATCTATCTCCAAACCCAAACCTTTCGGCCTGAAGCTTCCAAGGCAGAACGTCGAAAAATTCGGTTTCAATCCCAGCAATACAAAATTATTGGAGATACACTTTATCGCCGGGGGCAGACTTAGTTTTTCGACGTTGTTTAACTCACGAAGAGGCTGAGAAGGTTTTGAATGATTGTCACTCTGGAGCATGTGGCGGTCATATGTCTGGGTATGCCACAGCTCAGAAGGTGTTGCGCGCTGGCTATTTCTGGCCGTCTATGTTTAAAGATTGTATCATTGCAGTCAGGAAGTGCCACAACTGTCAAGTGTTTGATCGCAAGATGCGCGCTCCACCTGCTCCTCTCCACCCTATAATTGCCGTTGGTCCATTCGCCAAATGGGGTATCGACTTTATTACTTGTAACCCTCACTCGGCCGGGGGGCATGCGTATATCATCCTCGCGGTTGATTATTTTACTAAATGGGCCGAGGCGATGCCTACATTCGACGCAAGCGGCAAAACAGCTGCAGTTTTCGTATTCAATCATATCATAACTAGGTTTGGTGTCCCACAAGCAATCATTACTGACCATGGGAGCCATTTTCGAAACATCATGATGACTGAGCTTACAAGCCAGCTTGGTTTGCGCCACGATAGCTCTACTCCTTATTATCCGCAAGCCAACGGTTTGGTTGAGTCTATCAACAAAGTTCTGGTTATCATGATCCGACGAACCATTGGTATTCATCGGTCGAATTGGCACAACATGTTATTTTCAGCGCTATGGGCATACCGAACCTCAGTGAAAAATTCAACAGGGTTCACTCCTTTCCAGCTAGTTTATGGCTTGGAAGCTGTGTTACCCATTGAATGCGAAATCCCATCACTTCAAATGGCTGTCGAATTACTTCCAGCTACTTCCGAAGAGGAGAAACGTTTATTGTACTTAGCTAAATTAGATGAGACTCGACGTGACGCTACATTGGCAATCGAGACTCACGCGAAACGAATGAAAGCTCAGTATGATAGAAATGTAACCCCTCGAAGTTTTTCGGAGGGAGACCTAGTGCTATTATATGATCAAGCTAACGATAAGCTAGGTGCTGGAAAATTCGTTCCTATGTGGCATGGACCCTACATTGTAAAGCGAAAGCTAGCAAAAGGGGCTTATGAGCTGGTTGATTTTGATGGGGACTCTTTGGGTAAACCCAGAAATGGACTTTACCTAAAGAGGTATTATGCTTAAATGGTGGGTATGGAGAAATTTTTAGATAGGTTAGATTTTCTTTCTAGCTAGTGTGTTTGTTAGTTTAGTCAGTGTGCTTAGCTTAGAGAGTGTGTTTTTCGTCGTTATTCTGGCTTATCTTGGTTTTACTCTTGATATTGCAGATGTCGACGCCTCTCCAAACATACATTGGATTTGCTGATGGTGCTTGTCGTAGTACACGGAATATCTCTTCCGCAGCTTGGGTTATCTATTCGCCCTCTGACGAGTTAGTTTCTATGCATGGGGTAAGCCTCGGTCAAACAACGAACAACATTGCAGAATACAGTGCAGTGGTTGAATTATTATCCGAATCTATTTCATTTGGAATTCGACGTTTGATAGTGAGGTTAGATTCTGAACTTGTTGTATTACAGCTTAATAGAGTTTATGCCATTAGAAATCCTGTGTTATTAAGGTTGTTTTTGAGAGTGCGTCTCTTGGAACGTGAATTTGATTACATTGAATATCAGCATATTCCAAGGTCTTTAAATACATTAGCAGATGCAATTGCTTCTCGAATGTTGGACAGACATTTACGATAATCATGCAAGTAAATTTAAAAACATTTCATCACATATGTTAAACAAGATAAGCCGGTAATAGTGATATATATATAGATAGGAGTGTGTCAAAAAATATACATCGTCTTCAATCATAGGTTGAAAAACACCTTATGATCGGCAAAAATGATAAGTACAAAAAGGCAAAAATGTCACATGTGTCTACAAAAGTGACTAGTCAATCACTGGTGGTGCTCCCTATACGACACCACTGCACGGGCTACCTTACGCAAAAATCTCCTAAACGGTCCAGGGACTGCGACTACAAAGCGCTGAAGCCTGATAGGAATGTCATCCATAGTAGTCTCAGGCATATCTGCCGTCAGACGCTCTAGATCATGCTCCAACTCAGCTAGTACTTCTGCAGCCGCGTCCTGTGGGGCCGGTACCGGTGCAACTGGATGTCTCCTCTCAAAAGGCCGGAGGTTGGCTGGGCGCTGTGGACCAACATCTGCATTTTGAAAATTTTTACTGTCAGTTTTGAGACGATATATATAAAAACAAAAAAAATACATAATTTGAAAACTTGTGAAAAATAAAGTACCTCTGTCATCCCATTGTTCTCCCTGTGGAAGAACCATGTCCGGATCATGTCGAAAATCTACTCCGGCGTACGGAAAGTCCTGGATCGAGAAAACCTGGTCCTCCAACCAGTGAAAGTAACTATCAGAAAATCGAACAACTGCCGCGCCCTCGTCAGGATGCCGGGCCATCACCGCAACCCATCGTACCAGCTTTGGCTCCCGAGGACCCAAGATATCAACAGTGAGTTGCTGAGGGATCAGCATCGGAACTCTCTCTAAGGCAAAGCTCACGACTAAGGCCCATATCCAAAAGTTTTCAGTCGTCCGTTCTTTGCCTTAGTCAGTTGGCTCTTCACATTAGCCGACACAGCATCACACCAGTTGAAAATGGTGCCTTGGTAACAGTCAATTGCCATCCGCATTTGGGACCCAGAAGCAATGTGTAAAGCGGCTGCGCCGCAAATTCTGGTAACCGTGAACGCTATAACTTTGAGCTCACGCAGAGAGATGTGTTTGATCTCCACGCCTTTCGAATGGTGTGCACCAGGTGTGCACCAATCTTCCCGGAGACTAACAAGGGATTGGCCACCCGGCCTAGTCCCGGCTAGATTGAGTTGCTCGCCTCTGTTTGGCAAGCCAGTGAGAAAGTATACATCTGAGGGCTCTATCTCGAGCTGGTGCCCTCCTATGTAAAAGCATTGCTCTTGAACGTTCCATCTCTCAACCAGCCATTCAAGAATCTTACCTGAGCCCTCATGCCCGGTATGGCCCAGTATTTGTATAACCCGCATGCTTTTAGGGCATCCAGGGAAGGTTGGTGTTCTATTGCAGCTTCATCAACCTCTTCGTGCTCTCTTTCTCTCCAATCCAACATGGTGAGTGCCCTGCACACCAAGAAATAATGATTAGAATTAATTTGGGGAAATTTGAATGGTTATTTGTGAGGATTGGGGTTTCAAATTCCGCGTTCCACGGAGGACGCACCCCGCGTTTGGAACACAGGGCGTCGGGACGCAGCTGGCCTGAAGGTGGGCTGCGTCCCCCGACCATTTTCCTGTATAGGAAAAAGTCGGGGGACGCAGGTCACCCGAAGGGCACCTGCGTCCACCGAGGAGCGCATTTTGAAACCTAAACCCTCCCAAAAAACAAAACTAAAACCTAAAAAACAATTTTAATCGGATAGAAATGAAGAGTAGGATGTTGTAAAATACCTGGAAGAGACGGCGTTCGATTCTGACGGTCGGATTTTCCGCAGCGACCACGGGAAGTTTCTTGCCAAAAGCCCTTTGTTCAACCTCAACAGTAAAACGGTAAAAATGACATGGTAAAAAGTCTTTTTATAGGTTTTTTGGATGAATTTGTTCATTTTTCACCATGAAAAGATGTTTTTCGATGTATTTTTGCCTATCTTAAACAGGTATGAGTAATGTGTTGCTTTTTGTGCAGGACAAAGGGATTTAGAGGGAAAATTGTCATTTTTCACGAACCAAAATATCAGAGTCATCTTTTAAGCCCTTTTCTGACTCCTGAAATATGAAAAGATTGCCGAGCGTTTCTTTTACACTCGTTAAAATGGAATTAAAAGACGGTCCCCTTATAGCTCTTTTCTGACCGTAAAATCAGGAAAAGATTGCCGGGTTTTTGTCGTTTCAAACTCGATATGGAAATAAAATGACGTGTCCTTGATCGCTTTTTACTTTTCAGGTCAGTGGCACTAATTATGAAAGTACTCCTTGGTCGCAAGATCAAGCGGTTCCCCCAGGTATTATTTTATACTTTTTCGGGCTTGAGGGACACAAATCTACGAAAAAGTTCAACTTGGAGTCTTCTTAAGTTTTTCAGACTCTCTAAAATTGAAAAACACCGAGTTTCTCCTATACTGGGCTCGTTAAACATTTCACAGTAAAGGACCTGTTCAATTACAAACAGGAACGAACCACTCCTTCCTAGGGTTCAAATCAAAACTAGGTTGGACTCATCCGAAGGATGAGCTTATAATCAAGCATATGTTATCCTCCTCAAGCTTGTTAAAAATAAAGAGGTACTTGCCAGAAATGGTGGGGGAAAAGAGAGAAGAATGAACCTGTTTGTTACCTTTTGTCTCAAAAGAAACTTTATTACCACTCTTGAACACGACACTTTTCATTCACCTGGGTTGGGAAATCTTTTACCTCACAGTTGATCAAACCACTTTGAAAGTCTTTAACCGGGTTCCGGGGATTAACTTTGAGTTATTCGTCACCAAGCCATCTGTCGTGTCGTTATGTGTTCAAGAGGTCTGCAAGCAAAACTTTCATCTGCAAAATACTTGTCATCCATTTGACCATCCCTGAGTCAGTCCTTACAGCAACATTTCTTCAACTTGAACAATGATTTCGTGTTGCGGGCTTGCCTGCAACGGGTCGCTTTCTATCGACATCAGCACATTATCTAGAGAGATGACTTAGAAATCGTCAGTACCTTGAAGTCTGCATGCATCAATGGCAGGTTTCTCGCCTTTGACGTCAGTTTACATCATTGACTTTCGATCGAAGGATTCCGTGAAATGTTCGACATCAACTCATTCATTCACATCTCATGGATTGTATTGGGTACTTTGAGAACCATTGACATTATTGGTGGTCTCTCTCATGCTTGTTAACAGTTTACATCATCGACTGGTAATCAAGTGGTTTCTACCATGTTCGACATCAACTCATTTATTCGCATGGCTAGAATCGTACCAATTCAGGAAGTAGAAATGAAGACCCTGGATCTAGTTTCCACCATCCAGGCTGCGAGGAGTTTTGTATTCATTATCTAAGTAGACTAATCATAAACAGATGGTTGCGTCCATACTGTGTCTACAAAAGTCTATGGTTGTGATGTACTGCAAGATCATTCCTGTATCAGAGTACTTAGTCTGTTAGTTAAAGTTTTGATCTGAGTATGGGAATGCCTACCTCAGTGATGATATAATCTTATACATGTATTTTGTGTTGAAAATTGCAGGTTCTGACCAGGCTCTCCACGGGATAATCCTTGAAATGATAAGCGCTTCACCCTTCCTAGATATTACAAACCCTAATCTATTCCAGGCTTCGCACTTTAGGGGGCAATCTGTTACACTAAAAAATGTCACCATGACTATTTACAGTTAGTATGGCTCAATCAACAGTCATGCTACCCTCTTAGGCAAGTCTTATGCCTCTGCTCTCCATGTCAAACTCCAAAAAAGAGAGAAAGTCTTGTTTAAATGTATTTATCTCTGGGGACGCAGGTTCTCTCAACCTTACCTACGGGGACGCTCCCAACGTTCACAAAAGCTGCGTCCAAAGACACTCTGTATGTAAAGGGACAGGTGTGTCCCCCTGTAAAGGTTAGAATGCGCAAGTTTCATCTTTAAAAAGTTACTTGTGGTCATTTCTAGAGCATTCTAGAAGGTTGTTCGACGTGTATTGGGCGCCTCCAGATGGTTCATGCACTCCTATCAAAGAGGAACTTATCCCATCAATAAGGGAGCTATCCCACCCAAAGAGGGGATTATCCCATTGATGGTGGACCTGATTAACCTCCTCTTGAGCACTATAAATACAGGCATTGAGCCAGAAGGAGGAGAGGTTGAAGCTATACATTTTCTAAGGGTAAATGCTGCAGGAATTAGGACTCCCATTTAGAAGCTTGTGAGGAGAGATTGCCATCTTTGCTTGTTCTATTTGGAAGTGGGTGTGCTTTGTCAAAGTAAAGGAGAACTCTTGACGGACCCTGGGAAGGACTTGCACAACACCAAGGCTCAGGTTGTATTTGTTCTTTTTGTTACCTATTAATGCAAATGAGTCCATTCTTCTTAATAACTTGTTGTTTATGAGTTATTTCATGTGCTCCTTGGTCTACATGTTGAATATGCTTTGTTTTATGTTATAATCAGGTGCTATTTAATTGTTTGACTGTTGGTGATTACAGGTTTTGGAGAAAAGGAGGAGCTCATCCAGATCAACAAAGCTTGGACTTCTACAACAGCGTTTGGACAAAGGTAAGAACAAAACACTTGATATCTCATATCATAATGCATGTTTAGAGAAGGATAGATCTTGTTTGTCTTGTTTGTCACTAGAGAGTCTTAGGCTCCTAGGGAGGTTGGTTGTGTCCGCACAATCGACTCTTTCCGCCTGACACTATGATAATTGTGGAGGCTTGTATGGGTCTAATTCCAAATTCTAATGGGTGAAATATTTTAAATGACAACTCTACATATAATTCCCCTAAACTACAATTTTCTTAACCAAATGGAGGTTTTTTTCTATATTTTTTTTAACTTGGAAAATGTGGGAAGGTATAGCTCCTACCTCTTGGTGAAGCCAACCTTTGATCTTTCCTCTCTAAATTCCCATTGCAAATCCTGTTGATGATTGATTTGTATCATGTAGGTTCTCTTGTAGGATCCTGTAGGTTTCCTTATAGGATCTTGTAGGTTCTCTTACGCTAAAAACTGCTCACTATCTTTCTTGTAGGCACTACTTCAAGGGTTGAGAGAAACCTTGCTTCGATGAATCCTTGAGATTGTGAATGCCTCCTTTGCATGAGAATCAATGTTTTATTTCCTCGTATGGGTGATTGTGTGCGATGGTGTGCTGGCTACTGAAGTACGAGCACCCACTTTTGGACCGTTGGTCCCACTACCACTTCATCATTCCTCATTACCTCGTAATAATCTCCCACTTCAATCATCCGTAACTTAACCATTTTTTGCCTCATCTCCTTTTTCTTCTGATTTGATTGCTGCCACATGTGTAGTGATCTAACTGTATTCTCCTCATCGACTGGCTGAAGGTGGCCAAGTTAACTGGCCACCTTTGCTTATAAAACCAACTCTTACACAATCCTACATTTTTTATCATATTATGCTAACGAGAGAGCTAAAGCAAGATGGAATACCTGTGGGTAAGATGCCTTGATGATGCTGCTTATTGGAGAATGATGGTCATGTGTTGTGTGTTTGCTGCATATTTTTTTATTATTGGCCTCCTTTCAAGCTTGTTTCCTTTTATGTGCAAGTACTGGAGGGTGATGCTGATGATCTCGCTACTGCTACTAAGCTTTGGAGGAGCTTCCTTGACATTGGGATCTCTATATGACGATGGCTGCAACCTGTGAAATTTTGTTTTGTGGGATAGGATGCTACAAAATTCCTACAGGAAACCTACAGGATGTCCTGTAATTGCACCTCCCCTAACTGTTATTCTTTCCTTCACTTCTGGAGCATGAGGATTTTTGTCATGGGTAGAGAAGGGGTCTAGTGATTGGTAGGTGAGAGGTATATCCTTCAGGTATTGATCCCTTGTCTTCTATTCTCACCTTCTTCTATCTATTTTTGTTGTTCTAAAGACTGTAATCTTTTTGGAATTAACTTATTGGATGAATGCAGGGGTAATATTGGTGGTGAGAGGCATGGTGATGAGGTGGTGGAGTAAAAATTTTATTTTTGACACAAGCTGGTCATCCCCTTGCTCTAGGGTAACCTTCCTTGGGATCCCAAGCCACTGTAACTCCTACAAGATCATCTTGTAGGTTTTCAGGGAATCCTATAGGTTTACAGGGAATCATGTAGAGAAAACAAAGCCCGTGTAAACTGAGCTAGATGAGTTCATAAATGGAGGGAATGATGGGATGATGAAGAATATGGGATGTAGGAATGAAAACATGAATTGTATAGGTCCTTCTGGTCCTCTCTTATTGCTCTGAACCTCCTCCCATTGACCTGCAAACAAAATTTTCATTTTTTTTTTCTTTTCTCTCTTATATATATATATATATATATATATATTAAAAAAACTAGTCTGCCTCCAAGAGGTTTTCAACCTAGCTACTTGCTCTGGGTGCCTCAAAAGAGGCTTTTACCCAGATATCTTGTTATTTTATTTTTTTCTTTTTCTTGACACCATTGGGCCGCTTCAAGAGGTTTTCAACCCAACAATGGGACTCAGGTGCCTCATGGAGGTTTTCACCTAAGACTCTTTATTCTTTCTCTGTTTTTATTTTTCTTTTTTTTCTCTTTCCAGGTACTTAATGGGGTAGAAGCTAAGACTTTCTCCACCACCATCAATATTTTGTTGATGCCATTGATGAACTATTGCCTTGACAAGGGATTCTTGCAGACCTTCAATATGTGCCCATTGACAAGTAAAGGAATGGCCTCTACATCAATGGTTCTTACCTGTACTGAACCATTATCATGACATTTTTCTATGACATAAGGTCCTAACCATCTAGTCCTTAACTTACATTTAAAATCCTTGTATCTGGAATCATACAATAGATCCCAATCATGTTCTTGAAACTACTCGTCCTTTATGTTCTTTTCATGCCATATCTTCTTTTGAACTTGAGTCACCTTTGTGTGCAGGAGGGCCTGCATTCTAAACTCATCTAACCCAGTCAGCTGGAGAAATCTCTCCTGTTGCGCCCAAGTGAGATCTAGATCTAGTTGTGCTACCATTATTAAGGTGTTGTATTCAAATTCAATGGACAACAGGGCCTTCTTCCCATAGACCAGCTCATAAGGAGTGAATATAATGGTGGTCTTCAAGGTGGTATTGTAGGCCCAAGTGGCCTCAACTAATCTATCTGCCCAGTCCTTTCTGCTGCTGCTAATAATTTTGGTCAGAATGCCCTCCAATGCTCTATTGGTCACATCCACTTGCTCATTATCTTGTGGGTGGTAAGGATTGGGTGTTCTATGCTTGATCTTGTGCTGGCTTAACAAATTTTCAATCATGTGAGATGTAAATTAGCTACCTTGATTAGTGACTAATTCTCTAGGGCGCCCAAAATTATAAAATACATTTTCCCTTAAGAACTCAACCACTTTCTCCTCTATTACTGCTTTGATGGCCTTGGCTTCAACCCACTTGGTTAAATAGTCAGTGCACACAATGACGTACTACTTTTGCTTGGATGGAGGGCCAATGGGTCCAATGAAATCAATGCTTCACTTTTCAAATGGTTTGAATGTCACTTGAGGTTGCAGAGGCATTTCATCCATTGGGGTAGGTTTCCCCATCCTTTGGCACTGATCACACTGACTAGTATACCTCCTCACATCCTGGTGAAGAGTAGGACAATAATAACTAGCTTGTATCACCTTGAATGTTGCCCTTTTGGCTGCAAAGTGACCTCCACAAGGCCCATCATGACATTTCAGAAGGATGTCAAAGACTTCCTCCTCCCTGACACATCTTCTCAGAATTTGATCTGGGCCTAGTTTGAAGAGGTTACCCCCAATCCAAGTGAATGGGGCGCTCTTCCTCACAATCTTGCTTTTCTCTTTGGAGGACAAATTTGGTGGAAACTGTGCAGACACCAAGTAATTTTCTATGTCAGAAAACCATGGAGAGAGAACTAAAATGGTGAATAAGTGTTCATCCAGTAACTGATCATCAACCATTCCTTCCTCCCCTATAGGCAAAGTCAATCTGGATAAAAAATATGCAACAACATTCTCCTTGCCATGCTTATCGATAATAGTTAGATCAAACTATTGTAATAAAAGTAACCATCTAATAATCCAGGCATTTACATCAAGTTTATTCATCAGGTATTTAATTGAAGCATGGTTAGTATGCATAAATGCTTAGTAACCTATAATGTAATGCTTAAATTTGTTCAATGAATGCAGAACAGCTAGGAGCTCCTTTTCATTCACTGTATGGTTCAGTTTGGCCATTGACGGATTCTTACTAATGAAGTATATGGCATAAGGTAACTTGTCATCCATCTGGCCTAGAGCTACTCCTATGGCTTTGTGAGAGGAATCAGCATGTATATGGAAAGGAAGGGCCCAATTTGGGCCTCAGACAATAGGTGCAATGATCAACTTGTCCTTTAGGGTGTCCAAGGCCTCTTGACAACTTTCTGACCATAAAAATTCAGAGTCTGTGGCCAATAACCCAAATAAAGGAAAAGCTAATTTGTTGAAATATTTTATAAATCTCCTATAGTATCCAACTAAACCTAAAAAAATTCTAACATCCCTCTGTTTTTGTGGAGGTGGGACCCTTTGGATGATGGCTATCTTATTTGGGTCCACTTGTAGTCCTCTCTGGGATATTGAATGACCTAGAACAGTCCCTGTAGTCATCAAGAACTCACATTTTTTGGGACTAATTGACAAGTACATTTCAATGAATTTGTTCAACACCTTACCCAAGTTGGACAGAGTCTCCTGAAAATCACACCCATAGGGTGTAAAATCATCTATATAAATTTATACTGCAACATGGACTAGCTCGGTAAAAATACTCAGGACTTCTCTTTGGAAAGTGCTAGGGGCATTGCATAGGCCAAAAGGAATGACCCTATAAGTGAAGATACCCCAAGGATAGGTGAAGGTGGTTTTATCATGGTCCTCTCGGCTAATCTAGATTTGATTGTACCCGCTGAACCCATCTAGGAAAGAGAAAAACTTTTTCCCTGCCAGGTCATCTAGCACTTGGCATTGAAAGGTAGAGGGAAATGGTCCTTCTTTATGGCTTTGTTTAACTCTCTGTAATCGACACAAATCCTCCACTTTCCATTTTTCTTTGGAACCAACACCAAAGGAGAAACCCACTCACTATATGAGATAGGATAAATGAATCTTGTATCCAGCAGCTTTTGCAGTTCTTCTTTGACTATATCCTTGAGAGTTGTATTCATTCTCCTTTGGGGTTGTCGGACTAGTTTGCAACCTTCTTTGATATAAATGTGGTGAGTATACACTGAGGGGTGCACTCCCTGCATTTCCTTATAACTCCAAGCAAAGGCATCAAGATTTTCCCTTAGCATGTTGAACAACTTTTCTTCTTGGTGTATAGAAATAGAGGGGTTGATTTTCAAAGTCCTTTTAGGGCCAAATTGTATTGTTTTGACATGGTTATGGTTTAAATCAACTAAGCATAGATCAATCTGATGGTTTCTCTTGGTTTCCTTTACTACTTCCTCTAAGGACAAGGTGTTGGGAGTTGAACTTTGGAGTATGTGTTCAATCAAATCATCTTAATCCAGTTGTCCTCCTCTCATGGTTATCCCTATGGTATAGTGTTGGGCCGAGTAGATTTCATCTTCTTTCTCATCTTCTAGCCATAAAGGTAATTCATGTTCTAGAGATGGCCGAGAAAGAGGGTACAAGACTAACTTCTTGGACAGATGCCCATTTTTGATAGTCATATTTCTAGCCCTACAACTGATGTAGGCATTGGCAGTGGCTAACTAAGGCCTCCAAAGTATGAGAGGATAACCAGTAAGATTGGCCTTAGGCTGGAGAACTAGGAAGTTTGTAGGGTACTCCCAAGAGTCAATGGAGACCATCACATCCTCAAAAATACCCTCAAGGGTTACTGTGGCATGGTCTACTAGTTGCAAGACTATTGTGCTCTTTCTTACTGAACCCTGAAGATTGAGCTTGAGCATTGTTTCCTTAGTCATTACACTAACTTCAGCCCCAAGATCAATCAAAGTTTGTGGGACAATGGTTCCATTGATGTGCACATCTACTATAGGGATTCCAAGGTTCAAATACTTTGGGAAAATTAGCTACCCTAGCATTAAGTCGGACAACTACCTAATGACATTAATGGTAGGGGTGTCTCTTTTTTGCCTCCTTGGATGTTTGCAACACTTCTCTTTAATCAATCTGTTGTAAATAGGTACATCCTTGATGGCTTGGAGAAGTGGAATTTTGACACATATATTTTTCAATTCACCCAGAATTTCATTCCTTTCTGGGGTAGGATGGACTGGATGAGTTAATATTTCAGGAAAGGGTGGTGGATTCACTCTAGGCATGATTTCCTTTATTTCCCCCTCACTCTGCCTACGTGGAGGTGGAGGTTGGTTGTCCGAGAGTACTCTCCTAGATCTTAGGTTGATTTCCTGAATCTCCACAACATAAGCAGGATAAGATATCTCTCCATTGTACACTGGTTGTCCCTGTCTATTTTTCAGGTTCAGATTTGGCTGGGCAGACATCTCATTTTGTTTAGGTAGAGTAGGGTGTAAAATATGTGGTTTAGTAGGAGGTGAAGGCAATAAAGCTGGACCATTTTTGTATGGGGGCCTCCACCCCTAGGGTGGTGGATTTTGTTTGGTCAATTTAGTGTCCTAAATTGCTCTACATAAATTATCAATCCGGGTATTGTAAACTGATGAAGTGTAGTGCACTATATGTGCTAGATGACCCTTCTTACTTCATTGTTTTTGAGTTTTATGTTGTTTTGGGGGTTTTTGATCCTTTAATCCCTAATGATTTACAATGTACTTAACAAAATCTTAAATCTAACTTTTGTAAAGACTGCTAAGAACCTAAAGAAATGAGAACTAAAAAGAGCTTAAGTAAGATTTGGAAGCAAAGTTTAATCAAGAAATGAAAACAGAGTTTCTATTTCTAATCATATCATTATTTCCAAATCATGAGCTACAAACTAACAGGTAAAATTGCAACTACTGTCTATTCAATTACAAAAACAAGACTAAATGAAATACTGAAAACTGAAAGTGAAATTGCAACTATTATCTAATCCATTACAAGAACAAAACTAAATGAAATACCAAAACTGAAAGTGAAATTGCAACTATCTATTATGGAAACAAAACTAAATGAAGTGCTTAGTTACTCTGCCTCTCAATTTTGGGAGAAAAACCTCCTTGTGATGACATTTTGAGGAATTATGTACTTCATTATTCTAAGAGAAGATAAATAAAAAAATGCAGAAAAGACTCATTGCATGAATGAAGTATTCAACCACTTAGTTTAAGATGAGTTGTCAACTAGAAGGGCTCTTTAGAAACTTTCATCTACACCATGAGTCAATAAACTAGTAACAAAATGGAAAGAACTATAATGGCACTGATCAGTCTAATTGAAAACTTAAATACTAGTGAAACAGTAAATAAAACAAACTACATTATACTACTGAACTTCAACTTCCAACTACTGATAAAAACTAGAAAGAAATTAAGAAAAAAGAAGCTATTCTGCATTAGTAACAAAATGATAAAGATTGCATTATAAATAGGGTTAGTATGAAAAATGGTTATGAACACTATGGAAGAAATGATGAACTTACAGTTAACTAGAAAAGATAAAACAAAATGAAATGAAACCTTAGTCAGTGCAGGGGCCCTCTGCAACTAATCAGGTTATGCGTACTTAATCAAGACTCCAAGAAACTCCTTCACATATCCATGAAACTTGCGGTCTTCATATTAAAAAAAACACAGGAAATGAGTTTTCAAAATTACAAAGCAGTAGTCTAAGCTTAATACATTAGGAAATTCGAACTGGTTCTGAGTTCTTTACACAAGTATTTATAAGAAAATTATGCAACTGTTTGTGGAGAAAAATAAGCTACATCCAAAAACACGTAGCAGACAGGCACACGAAATTTTCTTCCTCGGCTGCTGGAGACATAAATCTTAATATGACGGCTGTTGGATCTGGTTGCATAGATGGTTGTTGGACTCCGTGGTTTTAGGAAGTTATTTCGGATCCATCACTGTGAAAGGTGTTGATTATCCACAAAATAGAGTCCTGTTGTCTTCGGTCTCTACATTTGACTTATCCATTGACTAGAGTCTTGTACCATCTTCCTTATCGACCTAAGCTAGTTGAATAGGACACGATCCATGTCATGATGTTTTCCAAGCTTCCCATGTAGTTAGTTTTTCCTTCCGACACCTGGAACATGTTAAAGCATGGAAGTAGTTGTGGAACAGCTGATTAGCTGGAGAAGAGGCTGCATTCCGTAGCTAAAAGACAAAAACTTATTCAAACAAAAAAACATAAAAGCATAACATGTAAATAACTAAAATTTTCTCCTTAAGGCAATGTACACTGGTTATTGATGATAGGGATGCATTTTCTTCATGGAAAAACAAAGAAAAGAGATGAGAAGAGTTGTTAAGGAAAGGGCAGTTTTTAGGCTTAACACATTCCACTGAGGCTGTGGTAGAGTATATGGCTAAAATGACTGTTTAGTCGGCTAGGAATGGTACTAAGGTGAAAAATACCAAGGAGGAGGTGTAGACTAGGAGGTATGAGTAGGGGGTCCCCAAGAAGGAATGTATGTGTTCTGGTTAGGGTTGTAATATGCATGGGATGAACCTTGCATGCCCTACTAGTATGGCTGAGGCCCATGAGGTCTCCTTTGATTTATGTAGCAAGGTTGTTTAGTCACCCCTTCAGTTCCCTGATACACATATTTTAGTCCAGGTAGAGAAGGGCACTTGTCTGTGGAGTGGTTTTCTTCAGAGACTAAGCATATTTCGATCAGTTTTAATGGACATTAATTCCTAGGGTGCCTCCTTGTGCATCTAGGGTAGAATATGGCTAATGCTCTTTTTTTTTCCTCCCGCTTCCTCTTGATGTGCATAGTGTCCATCTGTAGGGAAAGGGTTTTCAACATTTCACTCTTGAAATCTTCTAGCACATTTCCAATTTCACCTTTTATGGTGTTATAGACATATTTGGGCACTGCAACCCCAAACTCATATGTCCATAAACCAAGGGCTCTTTAGTCCCTAAAAGTGTTTTTTCATACCCTAAAGGATCACGATCAATTGATTACATCATTTCCCAGAAGTTCCACCTGAAAAACCACTCAGAACTAGCCAAAACAAGACCATACTGACTGCTCCATGGTCAAGGTGTGATGCATACTGGCTGCCACACTAGCCAGGTGTGATGCATACTGAAAAGGCCTTCTATGGGGTGTGATGAGCGAGAATGGATGAATGGCAGAGACAGTTTGCTAAGTGGATGATGATAGAATCTTCCAGAAGCTTCTCATATGACACTTGCCTCTCTGAATTCACCCAGGGATGAGTAAGAGATCAATGAAATCTCCAAGTGGAACAAAGAACTATCAGTGGAATGACACTAATCAAAAACCTAGAGCTGACTCACACCCTTGCAAGACATCTATAAATGGATCCCTCATCTGAGAGATCTAGAGGCTGAAATTTTGTAATTTGTGAGGAAGTGCTGTTGGTTTATCTGTGAGAACAGACATTGTATTGTTGGGTGATCTTGCTTTTCATGAGGTGAAGAGGGCTTCTATGCTGGGAGGATGATGCTGGATCAGACAGCTGGGTTGTAATCCTCTCTTCTACTATTAATAAAGTTCTTTGAGTTTTCCTCCATATAATCGTGTGTTTGTGAATCTTATTGTTTATGAATGCAATTGTATAGTCAATGTGTTTTTGATTTAGCATTGTTTATGATGTTTTAGATAGATAATCTTTGATGGTTTTTTGTTACTTTGACTCTACAAGTACTCTTTAAAGTGGGACAAGTAGGAGAGGAGTGGAAAATTCTATCAAGCGAAAGAGAAATCAATCAAGGATCAAAGCAGAAGATCCAGGTTGGTCCTCTTTTCTTCCCTCTTATCTATTACACCTAAAGGAAATCTCGAATTTCTTTGATTGTTTGTTTCTAAGATATCTACCTTTCGATGTAGACCAGGTGTGATGGATAGAGAACGAGTTTTTCAAACCCCAAGGGTCCAAAAGCAAGGAAATTTTTTCTCAAAATCAGAAAAGAATGGAATGAAAATGAAGAGCTCAAGGGTGCTCCTACCTGGTCCTGACAGCACAAAGAATAGTCCATTGGATCTCCCAAAATCGACAGATGAAATTTGAGGGGGAAAACCACTCCATAGCTCCAGAATCCCAAATTTGAAATGAAATGGTAAAAATGAGAGGTAAAACTACTTTTTATATTACTATTCACGTTCTTCAAGTAAAATGTTAGTTTTTAATTCATTTTTCACGCATATATAAGTGTGTATTTCTAATCAATTTGATGGAGCAATTGAGCAGCTTGAACGACCAATGAAAGAATCTAATGTGTTAAATGGTGAACTGGATATCTTTGACCAATATCATGAGCAATGTTTCAGTGACGTTCAAGCTCATTAAAAAATAAACCCGCCTATAAGAATATTTTCTCCCCGTTCAAGCTCATTAAAAAATGAATCCACCTTTGGTAAATAACCTTTGTGATTGCCCGACTATCAGCCTTTTTGAACCTTGGTTGTGTTCGTACCATCACCTCCATTCTCTTGGCTGATCATATGCTTCCACTTGATTGTTTACCCTTTTGAGGAACAGCTGCGACGAGTGATTCTGATTGCCACCCTCTTCACACTGCCATGTTTTGAGAAAGTTCCAAGCTTACCTGGAACCAGTTGCTATCCAAAATACCACTCATTCCTAGAAAACGAGTCTCTTTTAAACTCTTTTTAGACTCGTTAAATATAAAAAGATTATCAAGCTATTAGCCTTTCTAGATCATTAAAGTAAAGGGAAGCTCCATCCCTACTATATATTTTAATCTTTTTGGTCTTGACGTATTATCAAACAAAAAGATCGAGCACATGTCTTTTTCAGCTTGTTAAAGCGATCAAAAAGTTATCCCTTTCGTATTATTTTATACTTTTTCGGACTTAAGGGATTATGCTATGAAAAAGGACTGTTGGAGTTTCCTTTTCATCCCTTTTCAAACTCTCTAAACATGAAATGGACCGAGTTATCTTTGTCATTAAACTCGTTAAAAGAATAGCGACAAACTTGTCCATCCAGACAAGAAGGAGTGTCACTGTCGCTAGGCTAACTAAAACATAGCAACAGGTTTGCCCGAAGGGAAAATTATAGACCAAGCATATGTTATCCTCCTCAAGCTTGACAAAAATAAAGAGGTATTGGTCAGCAATGACTGGGAAAAAGGGAAGAAAACTTGGAGAATTTTATTGGTAGCAGGTCGCTCTTGAACATGACACTTTCACTCCATCACCATGATTGACTCGGGTTGGGTTATTCCATTCACCGTTCATATCACCATTGGTCCTCTTTATCATCCATTGGGTTAACGCTGCCAATCCATATCAGTGTGACCAACATGTTCAAGAGAAGTCATTCAGAGAATTTACCATCCAACTAACATCTCATCCACTGCAATACTTTCACCCTTCATTTTTCATGACCACCATTCCTGAACCTTGTATTGTTAGATTGTTTTCACCTCTAGAAAAACCATTTTCTTCTTTTCGTGTCGTAGATGTGGGATACATCAAGGCCCTCCTACGATGGGTCACTTCTTGTTGACATCAGCTCACTATCCAAGAAGTTGACTTAGAAACAACCCTTTCAGTACTTTGAAGCTTGCATGCCTTAATGGCAAGTTTCTCACTTCCGGCAACATGTTTAAATCAATGACCTTTGGCCGAAAGATTTTGCGTGGTGTTCAAAATCAGATCCTATATTCACACCATGTGAATTGTACTGTAGTACCTTGAGGGTCATTATCATTATCGGTGATTCCTCTCGTGCCTATTAACAGCTTACATTATTGGCTGGTAATCAGGCAATGTATTTCCATGTTTGACTTCAGAACATCTTTTCACATGGATCGACTTGTACATCGGGCAAAGATTTAACAAGTTTGAAGACCCCAGATCTAGTTTCATTCATCCAGGCTGCGATCTATTCAGGAACATAAAGACATCAAATGTACACAAAATCTACACAGATAGTCATCCAAGCAAAAGAAGATGACTCTTCATATGAAGAATCACTCCGTCCTATGTACATGAAAATGAATTTATAAAGTCGAGCATGGGAATGCCCGCCTCAGCCAAATCATGGAAATAATATGATGATGATTTTTTGTATTGTATCTTATACAGGTCACCTTCCAGTTCAAATACCTCGGATCCTCATGATAAAGCATTTCACCCGACATCAAAAGCTTTACGACTTCATGCTTTAGGGGGCAGCTGTTATATACATATTTGGGCACTACAACCCAAAACTCATATGTCCATAAACTAAGGGCTCTTTAGTCCCTAAAAGTGTTGTTTCATACCCTAAAGGAACATGGTCAACTGATTACATCATTTCCCAGAAGTCCCACCTGAAAAACCACTCAGAACTGGCCAAAACTGGACCATACTGCCTACTCCATGGTCAAGGTGCGATGCATACTGGCTGCCACACTAGCCAGATGCGATGCATACTGAAAGAGCCTTCTATGGGGTGCGATGAGCGAGAATGGACAAATGGCAGAGACAGTTTGCTAACTGGATGATCATAGAATCTTCTAGAAACTTCTAATATGACACTTTCCTCTCTAAATTCACCCAGAGATGAGTAAGAGATCAATGAAAGCTCCAAGTGGAACCAAGAACTATTAGTGGAATGGCACTAATCAAAAACCTAGAGCTAACTCACACCCTTGCAAGACATCTATAAATGGATCCCTCATCTGAGAGATCTATAGGCTGGAATTTTGTAATTTGTAAGGAAGTTTTGTTGGTTTATCTGTGAGAAGAAACATTGTATTGCTGGCTGATATTACATTTCATGAGGTGAAGAGGGCTTCTATGCTAGGAGGATGATGCTGGATCAAACAGCTGGGTTGTAATCCTCTCTTCTACTATTAATAATTCTTTGAGTTTTCCTCCATATAATCGTGTGTTTGTGAATCTTATTGTTTATGAATGCAATTGTATGGTCAATGTGTTTCTGATTCTACATTGTTTATGACGTTTTAGATAGATATGCTTTGATGGTTTTCTGTTACTTTTACTCTACAGGTACTCTTTAAAGCGGGACAAGTAGGAGAGAAGTGGAAAATTCTATCAAGGGAAAGAGAAATCAAGCAAGGATCAAAGCAGAAGATCTAGGTTCTTCCTCTTTTCACCCCTCTTATCTATTACATCTAAATGAAATTTCGAATTTCTTTGATTGTTTGTTTCTAAGATAGCTACACATCTTAGTGGAACTAGCAGTTCGAATCGACACTAGTTTTCCCAGAAACATATGGATGTGTTGGAAGAGGATGGGTTGGCCATTGGTTGGCTACCCCTACCCTTTTTCCTATATTCCCTAGCATGATTCCTAAAGACAGTCTTGATATCTTCATAGGGTAGCTGATAGGTGTCCCCTCCTGCTAACAGGTTTAGGGTATCCATAAGATCTTCCCTTACCCATTGGAGTAGGACTAACTTTAGTGAATCAGGATCAAGTGTGCCCTTGGCCCTTTTGTAGATAAGATGTAATCTTTCTTCATATTCCTCTAGGGATTCATCATGCCCCAAGGTCATCCTAAAAATTTCCTCATTAGTGTCTTTGGACCTGCAGTAGTCTTGGTACTTTTTGTTAAAGGCTTCTTGCATCTAAGCCTGGGCTGTGATGGTCTCCCCGGTAAACCCATGAACCAGCACAAAGTTTCATCCTTGAGAGTGGATGGGAATAGTTTCAACTTCTGCTCATCAGTGTTGAATCATAAGTTCTACATATGACAACAAACTCAAACAAGAATGTATCTAGATCTTCTGAGGTTAGGCCATGGAAATGAAGAAGAGTAGAGGAGTTTATGTTTTTCATCTTGGTATCCCCATTAGTTTCTCTGATTGGAAAGGCACCTTCAATTCTTTCTCTATCTCCTCTGTCACTTCTATTTTTAGCCATTAGGTCAGTTGGCATGGGTTCTCATTATTCTTCTCCCCTTGTAGGCTATTCAAAAATATGTGGCTGCTCGCCTAGGGATCCTCTAATTCACAACTACCGAAGAAGAGGGGAGGTTAGTTGTTTGAAGTGGTGGGGGTATTTGGTAGAAATTTCGCCAAGTTATCCCTATTCCTACAAGGCATGAAAGAAGTGTTTTTTTTTTTGTTTTGTGGGTTTTTCAAGCTTTGAGACTATTTGCAGAATTGAAATCACAAACTGAATGGAAACTAATTGCTTGAATGAAATCTCACTTGTAGAATGGAAAATAAAGCAAACTACCTTATAATTACTATTGCAAAAATGAAGCTAAGAGCAGAATGTTAGAGATAAGAAATGGAAAAAAGAAAGAAGAAATCACATCTTACTCAGACACCTCCCCAGAAACCACACCAAAAAGTGATGAGCACTAGTATTGCAACAAGAATGTTGCAACTCCTGGGGCTACCAACTTTACTTTATCAACCCAGTGTTCGTGCGATGGGTCCACTCTTTGTCACTGCTAAGCTAGTGATATACCACATGGTTTCTCAAACCATCCTTTTATTGATTCAAAAGAAGCTTGATTACCAATGAGGAAAAGGGAAATTTATACTAACTGAAATCTTATCTACTATAGTAAGGAAAAACTGAGATCAAATGCTTAAACACACCACTCATCTAACTAATTGCTAAGAGGCATTTCTTTAAAATAATTCTAGGTTAACATGTGTGCAATCCTACTACACTAGGAATGTAATCTAAAATAACCAAACACTCTATTGTTGTGCATGTAAATTAACACAATAACTCCTTTTTCCATTTTGTCCCTTTTTTTGTGCGAAAAGTATGAATGTTAAATCCTCTTGGTGATGTGGCAAGTGGATTAGGGATGATGGTGAATGGTTAGATGGCTTGGGAGGCAAGTAGGGGTCTTCTCCTATCTTCCTAGGTGATTTTTCCATAATTCGTCATGTTGGGCAGCGGATCCCCCAATAGCGGGTTTTTGGGGCTTAAAGCCGAGTTTTGGGTCAATGTAATGTAAGACCCCACAAAATACAGGCGCGGAGCGCGAGAGTCTAGGGTAGTCTACCCTAATTATTGTAATTTAAGTTAGAATGTGTCGGCCTACCCATGGTCCATGGACCATGGGAATGTATAAATAGAGCGAGGCTCTAAGTGTAGAAGTCAATTTTTAGTCTTGATCTTAAGTGATATGCATTTTTGAATAAGGAATTTGATCTGAGTTCATAAGTCCGAGTCATGGGTTGTAGTAGTAAGAGGAGGCTCTACAGCTGTGCGCGCAGAGGCCTTATAAAGTCCGCAGCTATGTGCACGGACCCCTGCACCTAAGTGCGCAGGGTGGAGTTAAGGTTGTAACAGAATAGAAGTTTAATAAAAGATAAGTTGATTCTAAAATATTGTGCATTTTCTTGTAGATCTGTGTGTTTATGCTTCTGTTATAATTTTATGCATCTCTTTAGTCATAAAGACTCATGGGCCCACAAAATTTAGTGAAATATATAATAATAACATAGTAAGGGTAAAGGATTTATACCCTGCCTCTTCAAACTCTGTACAGAGCTACGAGAAGGTCAGACAGCTGCGCAGAATAGTGCAAGTGCACAAGATTGGTTTGAGAACTTCTCAGACCTCATCAAGACATCCCTAGGGTGCGGAAATATGGTTCTAGCACCCTCCCATACTACCTCGGGTGAGACCTTCATTCGCGCTCCATGGACTGTTGCCGAAAGGGCTAGTAGTTTGGGGATTTGTTTGGCTAAAATACTTTTGAACCTTGGTCAAGCCCTAATAAGCCAACACGGCCTCAAAATAGGCCACTATAGGTCACCCTATAGGATGTCCTAATGCCTCCTACAGGATTTCGTAATGCTACTACAAGATCCCTTGTATTCCTACAGGATCCAACCAAGAGAAATAGGAGTGATTTGGAAGGTGGTGTAGGGATTAGGGATGGTGAATGGTGGGAGAAATAAGGCAAGGGAGTGGCTATCATTCCTTCAGAACTCAAAATAGAGTTTGTGAGATGGTTGGATTTTCTCGACAAACTTGGGGAAATGTTCTTATGGAATGATGAATTTGGTGAGCAACTTAGTGGCTTTCGATGATTTTGGATGAATGAGGTTAGGATAGGGTTGTTAGTCATGAGATCTCTCTACACTGTAGAAACTCTTGCACTTCATCAATCATTGGCATTTATCCATGAATCATGTCAAACAGGAAAGATTTTCAATCAGCTAAAGAAAACAAAAATTCATTGTTTAGTTGCCTAGTTTATGCATGGAATTACTTGTTGAATGATGTGAAACACTTATGAGATCTAATACAAGGCTGAAGATATCATAAATGAAAATTGAATCCTATTCTTGAAAACTAGTAAAATGCTGGCCTAAGTAGCAGAAAACCCTAAATTCCATGAGAAATCAGAATTCTGTCTTTTTGGGGCTGCATAGGAGTTCTTTCCTCAAACCATGGTCCCTGAAGGGAGGAGTGAGGCCAAATCTACCTACTATCAACTTTTTGATATTCCTTTATCTTCCTAATCTACTACTAAAGCAATGCACAAATGGAAGAAAACTAATCAAATCCACAACTACTTGCAATGAAATCATGCTAAAAACAATTTAACCATTAATCTATGAAATCAACTAAGCATACAAATACAAGGATATGAGACATTTATGCTAGGGTTGGGCCCTAACCCAAGAGCTTCAACCCTCCGAGTCAACTCAGTTTTGGCTCAAGGAAATGCTCATTCTCATTATCATATCAAAAAAATTACATAACAAAGTTTTCTACAAGTCTTGAACTCAAAAATGCTTAGTGCTTTTACATCAAAAATCTGAATCCTAATGAGGTTCTAGGCCTATTTATTTATACAACTGATGTCTCCAACGACTTCCTTAAATATAGGGAGGCTTGGCACCAAAACTCAAAATGAACTGGCTCTTTAACTGTCACTGGCTCGACTGACTTTTGATCTTCATGACTCGGCTGCTCTCAACTCTGAGCTAGTGCGATTTGACGGAGTAATATTCAAATGAGTGAGGATTAAATGAGGAGGATCTATCTCCTACAATATCTCCTCCTTGTCTCATTCAAGTTTATGCCCTTTATTAGCCAAAATTGCCATGTTTTTCTCTCAAAAACCTGCAATCAATGCACATTAGTCCACTAGACATAACATCTCACTTTTACTCATCTCATTAAGAAAAATATAATCAAACTATGTAAGGAATTATGAGAAGAGTTGATTTACATAAGCTTGGAGGTGTATTAAGGTCCATATAGTTACCCAATGATGAGGCTCATCAAAGACCTAGATGGACACCTAGTTTCCAACTCAACAAGTGTGGCAACCCAACAACATGGACTCCACTAACACATGAGGAACCATCAGCCACACCAATGTTATCATCTATCCATCAATACACATACTAACACATGACAACTCCTTCATGACCATCATGCTACTTTCAAGCTACATCATCAAAGGATGACATAGGACTGCCATGTTCCCACAACAATCTTCCTCTTGAGCACCATGCTCCAATGTTTTTCCTGTGTCACAACATGTTAGTTTACATGAGATATACTTAAAAGTTTCAAGTTATAAATTTTAATTTCCCAAATTTTCTTCATTCAAAATCTTGATCTCATATGCATGAGACTTTTAGGCATGTTGTTGGGATCCTTGTAGGTGGCTTTTCTCTATCATGGTGGCTTATATCTCCCACCCCATTCAAGTACTTTAATTTCAATCTGAGTCTCCAATCATCAAGAAACAAACAATGTTTCATACATACATTCTTTTCGTTACAAAGATTAACATCTTGAAGTGATCTCACATTTTTGCACATATATCAATTATATTAGTCCACCTAATTTCAAACAGAATGAAAATGAAATTATCATAGCATTGTGTGTGTGCATCATTTTTATTCTAATCATTTCATAATGCAATCAAACATTTATTCTACAATATCAAAGAGCCAAAATTGAGAGTTTCATGTCTTTAAATTCATGAGTAATTAGTTTCCAATTTGGTTTTGCATGCATTGCAAAAGTATTTGAAATATTTTCACACTGAAGGATTATTGACTTAACCATACACTTGCTTGGGAACACATGCAAAACATTCATTTATTTGGAAACCAAAAGATATCAATTCAACTAAAAATAATTCATACGAAATTCCTATCCTTTACCATTTTACCTTTGCTTGTTGCTTGCTTTACTTACTTGGATGTCAATGCCAGTTTTCTTAGTTGCAGCATTTCAAGGAATCCAACTGACTTTTAACATACCTATTTTTGCAATATTTAGTGGTCCTTGAAATTATCTCAAATTCACATATTAGTCATAACTCTATAAATTTAGTTGTGTACAAATTTCAATAAAACTTTTATAAAGGCATTTGCATTTACCAATTCTAATATTTCCTTGTCATTCTAAGGTTATATTTTAGCCTCTATTATTTTCAAATATTTACATGACTAGGCTTATAAACCTAAGCATGTCATAGGCACACTAACAATGGCAGTTAACAACAAGAGTTCATTCTTGCACACTTACCCGATGAGAGTTCCACATGACATGCAATTCATTAAATAACTTCACTTGATTACACCAAATATAGTAAGTAATGGTTTTTATTTACATACCGTTTACACAATCATCATATTTAAAAATTAAGTCAATCATCCTCCTACTCTGATGGTTCTCAACTAATGACCTTTCGAATGAAATGGCATTGTTAAACCTTTTTTCTTGATTTCTAATTATTCGCATATTCATAAAATACAATACATATATTAGCCAAGAACAAATTAATTAAGGGAACTTACTTTTTATGCCATTTTTACAGTTGTAATATTATTGTTGAGTTGATTCATGTTGACCTAGCCAAGCCCCCTTGGTTGATCCATTATCCTCATTTGTCCTCTCATGCAACTTATCGTATGCATAGAATTTAATTAGATTCTTGAACTTCTAGTTGGACTTTATTTCTATGTTATCCATGAGATTATTTCCTCTCCCACACCCAACAAATTAAACCAAGACCAATCCAGAAGGGAACAGAGAGAGAAATGAAAAACAAGGAACAACCACACATGATAGAAAATACAAAGCATGGACATGCTCAAAGTCAACAAAACATAAACATATAGGAAACAATAAACAAATAATTACAAAACATCTCAATTCTCAACACATCAAACATTTTATATTTACTTCAACAAGAACACTTAACACATTAGCACAGACATACAATTTTAATCATAGCCTTTCCCAAGGCTATAGTAACCTTAAGATCCAAAAATATTTCTAAATGGTTCAAGAGAAACTTGCTAATATTTTAGGGATCTTATAGGTATGCGTGCCTCATCTGTCTTTCTCTTTGAGTTACTTCCTTCAGTATTTCGGGTTGCTAACCCATGTGTTTAGAGCTTATATGGGATATCATTTTTCTATTATTTGTAAGGGAATTCACACAAAATGTGTTCTTCTCTACATCCCCGAATATGTCAATGGTTTTATCTTCTTCCCAACCTTATGAGGGTTCTCTTTGATGTTGTCATTATGACACTCTTTTATATCTACATAGTTTGATGTATGTTGCAATAACCCTTGCATGTATGACAGGTTTTGTAGTAGCATTGTGTTTAGATTTATTTTTTTATCTTGCTTTCTAATGAGTCTTTTATTCTATGTTTTGCAACTTTTAAACTTATCTCTCAAGTTCCTGAGGGTATTGGTTCCATTAAGGAAACCTTCCTCTTCTTGCTTAGGGTAGATTTTGTCCATACCATGCTATAACACATTTATGTCCATTCCTTTATGTCTTGCTATAATTATGCATTTTTATGTGGTCTCACACACACATAACTATTAGTTACACCAAGCATAAACACTTTAACTCATTACCTTGTCATGCCAACACTAAGAGGTGATATAATGTTGTTCACACATATAAAACCCATGTAATTAGTTGCATAAATGAATGACACGTTAGCATTGTATCAAGGTTAGCAATCCCATTATCTATAAATCTAAAAAAATTAAACATATGCAATAATTTTATTGTTGTATTAAAATTGCATGAGATTATTCAGGTCTAGTGTTGAACCTAAGCTCTATAATACAATTCCATATTCAATCTTATAATTTTCACTTTCAATGACCACCTAGTCCAAGTTTTGAACATGGGCTTTAATACCACTCTATAACACTCTCTCCCACCCCCTTCATTTTCCTTGGGCTATGGGAGGTGTTACTTATGAATTAACCCAATATCCAAGGTCTACTATGAATATGGGGCTATAAAAATTATCTTTTTACAACTTCTTCCAATCTCAAAACAAATTCCACCATTGTTCTTAGCTCATCAATAGCGTTCCAATTATATAATTTTTATCTCATTTTTCTCCTTGATTGAAAGTTATGCCCATTTTAACTTTAGCCAATTATATCAGACTACATCAACATTGAGCTACCACATGGATTCCCACATCAACATGATATGGATCCACATCATAAGTGCACTACCACATGGCATCCACATGTGGTCCATGTGGCACTACCACATCAGCTTAATTAGGGTCCATGTTATTAATGGGGTCCTGCATGGCATCCACATGGTCCCTGTTAAATCCCCATGGAATTTCCACATTATATTAGATGCATGGGTCCCATTGTTGGAAACCTTTGAGCACTACTGAGAAGGGGGGGGGTGAATTAGCAATGTGTCTTGTTACCAAATTTTTCCTTTTATTTACTTTACTGAATCACACACACTAATTACTAACAACTCATTAAACATGTGCATATATATGCATAAATCATAAGCAACAAATAAGCCATATAATCAACATAACCATGAAAAAGAACACAATAATGTATCAATGCATGAGACACAAGATACCTAGCGGAAAACCCTTCACCGGGAGAAAACCCACCATTGTTGCTATGGCACTGCTTTGAATATTCTCTTAAGAAAATATAGTCTTTTTACATATAATTGTTGACTCCCATTAGCATGGAAACTTCACCTCATATATATTCATTTGATGCTCATCATCTAGGAGATTTGATTCTATTGATCAACTCAGAAGACTATGTTCTCCATCGATCTGAGGACTACCATCTGTTGAAAGCCACCACAATCAACCATTCTTCGCCCAACTCCGATTGGACTATCCAAATACCATTGGATTGAGATATTGTTCCTTTCACTGAAAATTCACAATCACTGCTCCACATCCATGAATTCACTACTCCTCTACTCTGTGTGGAACTCCTTTCATCTATTTTCAAACTTAATCTCAAGACTTTCTTCTCAACTTGATTCAGCTCTACAATATGACCTCTAACACAAAGACATCATCAAATCAATCAAAATAATACCACAATTTTTTCTCTCAACTCTAGAAAAATAGTGGCCACATAAAATTTGAATACTATCAAACCCTCACATCAATATAATGTTTCATAATATAATTAAAATCATAAGACACTATATCTATGTTCCAAATTCATCGACATCTCCTTCAAAAACAAATGTCAGTGACACCATCAAAAACACTATCCAACAACATACAAAATCTCTCCAAACAATATCTACTCCAACATCATCAATTATGATCTATTCTACAACATGCTTTAGTTCTTCTCCATTCTCTTCCATTAACACTCATTCATTGAAGAATCTATGTTGTCCAATAGGTATAAATCATGATCACTCTTTGCAACCTTCTCTTACACATATACACTCAACATCCATCCTCACACAACTCCCGAGTGATGAATATAAAACATGTACGGCGAAATTGAGCTTGGGGCTATGATCAAGGATGAAAACATTGGACCAAATCAATCCACTAAGACCACTAGTTGTTCATTAAGAGAGTTCACATCATTGGAGGACATTTTCAAATCATTAACAACCTTTATAACTAATTTTGAAAGCCTATGGGAATTTCTATGCTATTTTCATCTTAGTTTGTTCGAGGAATGCAGAGAAATTCTCATGAAAATCCTCAGCCACATGCATAACAATGGAAAAACTTGACTGGAACCTTCATTCTCTCCCAAAGTTCTATCTACCCGTGATTGGAGCCTTTCAGTAGCTTTCACAAGCTTTCCTCTATGCGTCTAGGGCTAAGGATGAAGAAAAACATCAAACCTTCAACTCACAACCTCTATCACATGCTGGATCCTCTTCTCCCTCTCCTTTACATGTCTACAAACCTTTGAAATAACCTATGACACATTTTTCAAGTGGATAAAACAAGTCTCCCACGTGTCACTGCCAAGTTGACCTAAAAGGTTAATCAAAAAAGGTTGGCAAGAGTGCCAACAAGTCCTCCACTCTCCAACAAACATTTGCACAAGCTGCAACACCTCTGACCAGACCTGTAACACCTCTACAACATCATCATAATCATCATCATGAGGCCAACATACTACAACAATTCATCTCCATGAGTATAAGCATCAAGACCTAGATGAACACCTAGTTTCCAACTCAACAAGTGTGGCAACCCAACAACATGGACACCACTAGCACACGAGAAACCATCAACCACACGAATGTTATCATATGTCCATCAATACACATGGTAACACATGAGAACTCCTTCATGAACATCATGCTACTTTCAAGCTACATCATCAAAGGATGACATAAGGCTTCCATGTTCCCACAACAATCTTCCTCTTGAGCACCATGCTCCAATGTTTTTCCTATGTCACAATATGTTAGTTTCCATGAGATATACTCAAAAGTTTCAAGTTATAAATTTTAATTTCCCAAATTTACTTCATTCAAAATCTTGATCTCATATGCATGAGACTTTTAGGCATGTTGTTGGGATCCTTGTAGGTGGTTTTGTTTTATCATGGTGGCTTCTATCTCCCACCCCATTCCAGTACCCCACTATCAATGTTTCATACATACATTATTTTCATTACAAAGATTCAAAAAATCTTGAAGTGATCTCACCTTTTTGCACATATAGAAATTATATTAGTCCACCTAATTTCAAATAGAATTAAAATTAAATTATCATAGCATCGTATGTGTGCATAATTTTTACTTTAAGCATCTTATAATGCAATCAAACATTTATTCTACAATACCAAAGAGTCAAAACTAAGAGTTTCATGTCATTAAATTCATGAGTAATTAGTTTCCAATTGGTTTTTGCATGGATTGCAAAAGTATTTGAAATATTTTCATGGTGAAGGATTATTGCCTTAACCATACCCTTTCTTGGGCATCCATTCAAAGCATTCATTTATTTGGAAACAAAAATATATCAACTCAACTAAAAATAATTCTTACCAAATTCCTATCCTTTACCTTTTTACCTTTGTTTGTTGCTTGCTTTACTTTCTTGGATGTGAATGCAAGTTTTCTTAGTTGAAGTATTTGCAAGGAATCCAACTGAATTTTAGCATACCTATTTTTGCAATATTTAGTGGTCCTTGAAATTATCTCAAATTCACATGTTAGTCATAACTCTATCAATTTATTTGTGTACAAGTTTCAATGAAACATTTATAAAGGAATTTTCATTTACCAATTCTAATATTTCCTTGTCATTCTAAGCTTATATTTTAGCCTCTATTATTTTCAAATATTTACATGACGAGGCTCATAAGCCTAAGCATCTCATATGCACACTAAGAATGGTAGTTAACAGTAAGAGATCATTCTTGCACACTTGCTCGATGAGAATTCCACATGACATGAAATTCATTAAATAAATTCACTGGATTACGCCAAACATAGTACGTTTATTTACATACCATTTACATAATCATCATATTCAAAAATTAATTCAATCATCCTCCTACTTTGATGGTTCTCAAACATTGACCTTTCAAATGAAATGGCATTGTTAAACCTTTTTTTTTTTTTTTTTCTAATTATTCGCATATTCATAAAACACAATACATATATTAGCCAAGAACAAATTAATTAAGGGAAATTCCTTCTTATGCCAATTTTATAGTTGTAATATTATTGTCCAGTTGGTTCATGTTGACCTAGCCAAGCAGCCTTGGTTGATCCCCTGTCCTCATTTGTCCTCTAATGCAACTTATCATATGCATAGAATTTAATCAGATTCTTGAACTTATAGCTGGGCTTTATTTCTATGTTATCCATAAGATTCTTTCGTTTCCCACACCCAACAAATTAATCCA
The DNA here is from genome assembly GCA_031772625.1 of Pinus tabuliformis. Taxonomy (NCBI): domain Eukaryota; kingdom Viridiplantae; phylum Streptophyta; class Pinopsida; order Pinales; family Pinaceae; genus Pinus; species Pinus tabuliformis. The sequence goes on from CM062818.1 coordinate 177,499,621, forward strand.
AGACCAAACCAAAATGGAACAAAAAGAAAAATGAAAAAATAAGGAACAACAACACATGATAGAAAATACAAAGCATGACCATGCTCAAATTCAACAAAACATAAACATATAGGAAACAACAAAGAAATAATTACAAAACATATCAATTCTCAACACGTCAAACATTTTATATTTACTTCAACACAAACACTTAACAAATTAGCACAGACATAAAATTTTAATCATAGTCTTTCCCAAGGTCTATGTTGGGCCACTAATTTGTCATTATTATTATCACTTTTTAATGTCTATCTCATGCACTTCTACCATTCTTTATCATGTTATTTATTGTAATCTATCATATAATTTCATTTTATAGTTATTTATGCTCTTGTGAGTAAATATTATTTGATCTCCTTTATTTTTAATAAACTGATTATTATTATGTATAATTTTGCCAATGATGGTTTATTAATGAATTTGTTATAACATCACTCACTATTTTAGCCTCCAAGATCTCTTCTAGATTGCAAATTTTATGTCCAATTCATAATCAAATATTCCAACTCATAAATTCACTGGGATAAGAAGTGACAGTTTTGCGTTGGAAGTTTCGGGAAATGAATATGAATCTTGAAAATCTGAGGCATAGGTTTTGTTTAGAATAGACCAAATTAATTTTCCAATGTGTAGTTTTCCAAAATTCGGTTTAGGTTGAGAGAAACACAAGGTTATCTTAAGGTGATTTTCTCATGTTTGTTGTTGTGGTTGTTTTCCAAATTCTTCCAATTGCAAAACTAAATTCAACTTGTTCCCGGTGAATGTTGATGGAAAGATCTTTCAAATCTAATCTTGTTGATCAATTTGTTTTGGACAATCTAAATTTGTAATGGAAATCAATTTGTAATCAACTTTGTTGTAACTTCCCTTTCTCTATGTGTATTTAAATGAAACAGAGATCAATGGGAGAGGGGGTGTGACACAGGAAATTTCCCTCTGCGGACAGAGGCAACCCCTCTAGCCCTAGAGTGGGTCTAGTCACTGCAAAGGCAATATCAAAGCAAATTTCCTTACAAATATGGTTTTATGAGGGCCTACCTTCAGATCAATGTGTTATCACCCCAAGAAACTCTCCTAGGTTGTATATCAGAGATGCTCGGGAACATCACAAACTCAACAAAATGTTGGATAGATGGTGGATGAATGAAAGAAATGCTACATATTCAAGCTAGATAACCACTTCTACTATGCTTAACCCTAGACATGGGTGAACGCCCCCAGACTACAAGGCTTTAGACCACCAATTACTCATAGTTTTAAGGAAAATGTGATGATGGATAATACTGATCACACCAACAGATGCACAGGGCCTTGTGATGGCTAGCTGCAACCAGCTAAAAGGTCTGTAAATATATTTTTTAATGCATAGACAAGATGACAACTCTCTGGCATTAAAATAACATAAACTTGCATACAAATTCAATGATACATGCTAGATCCAAACAAAGAGGTGGGATGACAGCCCCTCTAACGCTAAACATCTACAACACACGAATAAATGCATAACAGGCACAGCCTGGAACAAAGAAGAAGAAGTGGAAAGTGAGCAATTAACAGCAAAAGAAGCTTGCATTAGCTGAAAGTGAAGACCAGACACTACAGGTATCATAGTAGTTACAGTCTCCATAAGTTGAAGCTTACAACAAAATAACATTCATCAACCTGATTACATCTTGCTTTTTGGAATATATAGAGTTTGTTCACAAAAAATCTCTGCTAACCTATGCATGGAGGGGTCATAACTGACCACCAACCACATTTACAATTAGATATGGGCTTTGATACAATTTGATTGTTTTAATGGATCAATTTGACTTTTACTGGTACTTTGTTGTCCTTCCTGAACAGGTGAAGTATGATTTGAATGAATTTCAATAACTGCTGCAGTCATTGAACTGTTCGAGGATCATCCTTCTCGTCCTTGGTTGTGCTGCTCTTTGAATGAGGTAGCTGAGGATTCAATGCACTGAGTACCGGATCATCTCTTCCTTCTTCGCATGCACGGGACAGGCCAAAAACACTGAAAAATTCATTGAAAATGGACAATGGACTGGGCATGAACATTAACCGTTGGATAGCTTAGACGGACAACCTAGATCACTTTGAGGGCGGCGTCGGGAGGAAACAGAAGCACGATGGAATATTAGCCATTAGATCTGGCGAATTGAATGGCAGAGATCGGCGTATGTGGGTTATCGGGAGGCATATGCGTGGGAAGAATGAGGACCATCAGATCATGGGCGGGGATGATCGGACGGCTATCAGAAGCGGAAGCAGCGTGACGGTTAACAAGCAGGGGATCATACGGGAAAGGCGGTAAGCGGTTTCCCCGCACCACTTCGGGAGTTGTGGTGGTTTACGTACGCGATGGTGCGATCGAGTGAAATAACGCCATGTGGTAGGCAGGTCCGACGGGAAACCACCTTCCCCGCAGGCTATCGCGTGCGCAGCTTGCCGGGTGAGGGCTTGCGAACACCGTTGGATGATAAAGCAGGCGCGATGAGACGACTGTGGTTAAATGCATACGTTTCGGGGTCAATGCGACAGGGACAATGACAACTCGCAGTTAAATTCATATAGTCATGTGGATGAAGACCTTGTGCCCGGGAGTTTGAGGAATATGGGTTTGTGAGGAATTTTAGCGTGAAATCGAGGAATGGGGAGCCATAAGAGCGCAAGCGGAGTAATAAGGGAAAGGAAAGTTATGGTGTGAGGTAACATTATCAGGGGTTTTATAGGGTTTATAAAAGACAAAAAGAAATAATGGAGTTAAGAGAATAAGGAGAATGAAAGGAAAGAAAGAAATGGAGGTAGCGGGGTTATAGGAAAAAAGGGAAAATGAAGGAGAAAGCATGAAAAAACTGTTGCTAGCCTTATACAACCAAACCAGCACTGCTCAACATCTATTTTAATCCGTCAAGTATCAAAGAACATAGCAGAGCTAACACTGACTCCTTCTGGGGGTGAGATTCTCCCTGTGAGGTCTCAAGAACCTGCAGATCAATGCCTTTCTAGCTGAAAACAAATTAGCCAAAATTCCTAGTGTTCCATTGGGCATGGAGTCTACTACACCTATACTAAAATTGATAAAAACATAATATTTACAATTTTTAAGGCCAAATACCTTAAGTCACATAAACTTTCAAAAACCGCCCATTAACTGGGCCATCAAAAACTGCCTCTCCTCCCATACTTTTCAGTATGAAGGTGTTGTTCCCTTGAATCTGTGAAATAATGAAAGGCCCTGTCCAAAAAGCATTAAATTTCTCATGATTGCCTTTCTTTTCCTTCAACGCATCCCATTTCAGAACCAAGTCTCCAACCTGAAAATTATTTATTTTTTCGTTATTGTCAAAGGCTTCCTTGATCTTTTTCTGATGTGCTGCAACCTTTTCAACCAACTTCTCTCTAATCTGATGCAACTCTGCTAAATCAGTAATCCTTTTTGCCATGTCTTCTTCCTCATCCTGCTCTTCTTGAAGGAATTTTTCCACAGGTAGAGTTAGCTAAATTGGAAATACAGCCTCAATACCATATACCAGCTTGAAAGGAGAATTCTCTATGTATTTTTTAATGGTCACTCTGTTAACCCACAGTGCATACTTGAGCTTTGAATCCCAATTTTTCTTATTGTCCTATAATAACTTCATAATTATCCTTATCAGACTTTTATTAGAGGATTCTGCTAGAACATTACCCTAAGGATAATATGAGGTGGAATGAACAAGTTTAATCCCCATTGAATCACACATTTCCACCAGTTCTTTTTCCCTGAAAGTTGTTGCATTGTCTGTGACTAATTTGTGTGGACAACCAAATCTACAGAAGATATTCTCTATCAAAAGCTTCATGACCACATTATGATCAATCTTCCTTGTAGGGATTGCTTCAATCCACTTAGTGAAATAATTAGTGGCTACTAATATCCACCTGTGCTGGCCACTGGAATGTGGATTGATTTCTCCAATCAAATCCAAGCCCCACTACTGAAAAGGTCCTTTTGCAATTATTGGTTTTAGGGGCAGGGACTTCAACTGTTGTTTTCCTTCAAATCTTTGGCACCTGTCACAAGATTTAGCAAAAGAAAATACATCAGAAAATAAAGTGGGCCAATACCTAGCTTTGAGAATTTTGTGGGCTGTAGTTTTCCAATAATAGTGTCCTCCACACATGCTGTTATGTAACTACTGCATCACTTCTATTGATTGTTTTTTCTCCAGACACCTTAAAAGTATTCCAGATGGATCCCTCCAATAGAGCAGATTTTGATTAATGCAATATTTTGCTGCTCTAAGTTTGAAAGTTCTGGCTTGAATTGAGTAAATCCTGAAGGGATTTCTTGCTTCAGCAAAAAATTAATTATTGCAGAATACCAACCACATGAAGCTAGATTTTTGGCCACTAACTGATTTCGCTCTGGTTCAGCTGTTCTTTCTTCTTCTGCCTGACCATTTTCTGCAATTGTGCACAGGAAATAAATATCTAAAGACATGAAATTTTCTTCAGCTAATAATTTGGCAAGACCTTGACCTCTGACCAGCTTGGTGGACTTTAGCTCTATATTAAATTCTATCATTTTTGCAATCCATTTTTCCCTTCTTCCATCAACATCAGGTTGTGTGAAGACATCTTTTATTGCATAAGAGGGTACATATGCAACTATCTTTGAATATAAGATATAAACTCTGAAAGCTTTTAAGGATTTGATAAGAGCATATGCATGTTTCTCAATGATATCATACCTCAGTTCAACATCCCTCAAATTCTTGCTGAAAAATGCCACCAAATGTTCTGAATCTTCTTCATCTTGCTACAATAAAACTATTGCAATGGTGTCTTCAGAGGCAAATGACAATATATGGAACTCCTTGCTATAATCTAGACTTATTAATGTGGGAGCCTCCATTATAGCTTTTTTGATGGAATCAAATGATTTTCTTACTGCACCAGTCCACTTAACTGCTGCTCCTTTCTTCAACATGGAGGTCACATGCTTCACTAATTCTGTAAAATTTGGAATAAACCTCCTTACAAATTTAATTTTGCCCAAAAAGGACTGAATATCTTTCTTTGATCTTGGGACAGACAAAGTTTGTATGGATTTTACTCTTTCTGGATCAATTCGGACACCTGCAGCAGACACCACATGTCCTAACAGCTTGCCTTCTTCTAAAGCAAATTTTGATTTTCTAGGATTGACTGAAATTCCAAACCTCCTGCACTTTAGAAACACTTTTTCAAATGCTGCAAATGATTTTGATGGCTACCGAAGTAAATTGTTATGTCATCAAGGTAGATAAGGACAATTTTTTCCTTCTCTCCCACAAATGCTATATCCATAGCTCTCTGAAAGGTGGCTCCAACATTCATCAACCCAAAAGGCATTTTGGCATACATAAAAGTGCCCCAAGGAGTGGTAAATGCAGTCTTCTCTTGGTCATCTGGGTGCACAGCAATTTGATTAAAGCCTAAAAATCCATCTAAGAAAGACATTACTTTGGCTCCTGAGACCTTCTGCAACAAATGCTCCATCTTGGGCAGAGGATAGTTGTCTTTCTTGGAGAATTTGTTTAAGTTTCGGAAATCAACACATAGTCTAATTTCTCCACTCTTCTTCCTCACCACCACCAAATTGGCTACCCATTTTGAATACCTGAGAGGGACAATGATCTTGGCAGCCATCAACTTTTTAATTTCTTTTTCAATCAAAGGAAGAATCATAGGATTTATTGGTCTCAGCTTCTGTTTGAAAGGAATGGTATCTTTCTCCAGAGGGATTTTATGCTGAATTATGTTCATATCATATGTTTTCAGGTCACTATACTCCTAGGCAAACACATCAGAAAATTGCATCAATAAATTGCAGTATTCAGCACTTTGATTAGCTAACAAATGAGTGGAAAAATTTACATATCTAGGCTGACCTGGACTTCCTATATCATTCTTACAGACTGCAGATTGATCTTCTTTTTGGGCAGCCTTGTAAGGCACATCATTTTGATCAAACAATATTTCAAGAGGAATTAGACCCTTATGAATATGATTGCTAAGAAGCTGAACAATACTGTCTTTACCAATTTTATTTCTAAGCTGGCATTTGGTGTTTTCTTCCAAGGCATCATTCTCTTGGTCAATTTTCATTTCAGAAAACTCATCAATGACTTGAAGGAACCTATTTATCTCATCATCATCTTCAAAAACTCTCCAATGGCGGACATTATCAGGCAAGGATGGTCTGTATTTTTTTTTCACTTCATAAACTAGTCTGGGAGGCATGGGAGGGATGAATAGACTAGCAGAAACAACAAGAGAATCAACAAGCTAATTTTGGGCTCTAGGAATATATGAAATACATAAATAATCAAAACAATCTCCGATTCTCCATACCTCATCTCTGTATGCTTTAAGCCTTGGGTGCTTTGCCTAAAATGTTTTATTTACTTGCTAAATAATCAAATCAGCATCTCCAAACACTTTTAGATTCTTAATTCCTTTGTCTTTTGTTGCATTAAGGCCCAACAGCAAAGCCTCATACTCTGCTATATTGTTTGTGACTTGGAAAACTAGCTTAAAAGACAGTTGAATGCTTTCTTTCTCTGGAGACACTAGCACCACCCCTGATCCTGCAGTCTCCTTGGAACATGCTCCATCAAAGAACATCCCCCAAACCTGACTTCCTTGCTTTTCCTCAACCTGAACTGTTGGTTTCCTAATCTACATTGAGGCCTTCTGATATTCTTCTATTTGGAGAATACATGCTCCAAAATTAGTGTCCCTTGCATAAATAGGATGATTAGTAGGATTCTTCTCATCACTAATGATATATTCCAGTTGTGCTTCTCTGTACAATCTCCTGCTTTTGCCTCCAAAAACTGGGACAGTGGCATAAGATAGATCATTCTGTAATGTCCCACCTAGTCTCTTAATCCACCCTCTGGATAGCAGCATGCCAAACTTAGGAGGGACATCTGCTACCACAATATCCATGATCATACTCTTCATGGGCAGCTGAGTTAAGGTAATGGCCAGATCTTTAATCAATCCAAGACATTTCACCTTCGTTGAATCAAAAGAAAATAAATCATGATAGGGTCTAGTGATATCAAGGCCTAACTCTGCCATGACAGCTTTAGGCATTAAATTGTGGCTGGTCCTTGTGTCTAGCAGGCAATTATGGAGGATTTTGTCATGAATGGTCAATGAGACATAAAAAGATGGAGAATAATTATTATCAGTAGGTTCAATCATAGGGCTGAGCACAATGGCAGGCTTTTCATCTTGCAAATTGACAGAGTCAGTGGAGGTTTGCGTGGCTTCTAGCTCAAGGGCTTTAAGGATAGGCTTTCTAAATACTTCACTCTTCACCAATTCTACCAGAGGCATAAATATTTTCAATTTCTGGACTTCTGACTCAAAGCTGAAAGAAGAAGATAACTTATCAGAACCTTTTACCTCTTGAACTGGAGCTTTGAGGATGACTGGATCAGCTGCTGGTCTTCTCTGCCTGCTATTCTATGACTATGTTTGGACAATAACTCTTTGGGTAGAATTTTCTTTGACATTCTTTGCATTCGACCTCAGGTTATATCTCTGCTGTTGTTCAGCTTGTAGGACAACTTCTCTATCCCATTCTTGACTGTCTTGTTCCTGCAACAAAGACTCTTCATAAGCAGCCAAAGTCAAAAATGCAGCATTGCCTTTATCTTCCATGCAATGAATTTCATCCTCATCTTATTCAAATTGTTCCTCCCCCATGACTACATTTTGGAAAGGAGCTTTAACTTTCTGATCTTCTTTTGAATCTTCACCCCTCTGCATTACTTGTAACCGCTCATTTGCTCTTCTGAAAGGATTTGGATTTCTTGGAGCAAATGTGTTCTTATGCCAATGCTTTCGACTTTGATTTCTGCCTGTTATTGAGAGAAAGAAGATGTGCTAATCTAGCAGACATGCAGGATGCAGCCCTAGAAGTATAATCTAATATCATGGCTGCAAAAAAGCTAAAACGTCAAGCTGACAGAAGGAGGCAGAGAGGTCAGGCTTCCACTTCCTCTGCATCATCTTCAGAGCCTAAATTAGACAAAATGACTAAGATGATAGAGTCATTGGCTTTTGAAACTTCTAAGCTAAAGGTTGAGCAGAATTCAGCAAAAACAGATCAATGTTCGATGAAGTCCTCGTCGCATTGCTCCAGTTCTTCTAATTACTTGCACTTGAAAATGTTGGAAATAATATTGATAGGGTGGGGGGTGAATCAGTATTATCAAATCAATATAACTTTTTCATTTCCAGAGTCTGAGTCATATATGTTGCTTCAGTTAAGAATACCCACGTATATTCAGTAAACTTATGATTCAGTTAATTGATCTTCAATGAGTGTTTTAGAACATTATCATCCATATTAACAGTAAACAAGTGCGGTAAAATAGAACAGATCATCACACATAAGCCACACACATGAACACCATGATATAAGGTGGAAACCCAATGTGGGAGAAAACCACCTGCTGCAAGTCATCTCAATCTTCTTCTTAATAAGAAAATACTTTTACAATATTTCTGTACTGGTGCAGTCTTGTACCAGTACACAGGCCTCTACCTGCAGAGAGCTACAACCCTATCTCATTTTCCAGTCTCTCCTGGAAGGGAGCTACAACCCCCATAGTTCTTGTACTAGCCGATCCATTTACTAGTACGCAGGCTGCTACCTGCTACAATGCTCCAATGTTTTCAACTGCTATTGAAAGGGAGCTGCCACCCCCTTAGCTCTTCTACTAGCTAAGATACTAGTACATAGGCACTGACCTACAATATTCTCTCCTCCAGGTACCACGTTTCATACATTTTCAGACTGGATACACCTAAAGAACAACACATAATCTGAAAGGCTATGTTTCATCCAATTTTCATAATGGACCCATAAATATCATTGAAGCACATAATCAATCAATCTTCTGAATCACCAGATCAATACATATACAAGGATAATATGTGTGTTAGCAATCAGATCTAGTCCATCAGATCATATAAGGATAAGTCATTATGAACATAATCAATCAATCAATCACTTCTCAGAATGTTGTTATCAGAACACAGTACCAGTACCCAAACATCACTTCAGATCCCAGAATACTGCAATAATAAACAGGAGCAGCTAAATAGATTTCATGAAAAATTTGCAACTTCACTAATAGAAAACCTGCATACATCCGCACCTTCTCCTACTGCTTGCCTGTGCACCTCCGCACCTAAGTCTATGGCTTGCCTGCACACCTCCGCACCTACAGTGCTTCTGGGCCTGCGAACCTCCGCACCTATGGTGCTTCTGGGCCTGCGAACCTCCGCACCTGCTACTGCAAACTGCCTGCGGACCTCCGCACCTGATCTGTGCCTGGACTACGGTCCTCCACACCTGCAGCCGTGTCGCACCTGCGGTCCTGCAGGTATAGATCAATTTTTCAGACTTTACTCATACCCCAGACTATCAGATCTACAGATCTGATCATGCACCAAGGAGATCTCGACCCATCAGTAGATCCGCCTTATAAAGCTCAGGTTCCTTCTTTATTCAGATCTAGATCTGCACCATAACCCAATCACCGTATTCCAGATCTAGCACTTTATCAGATATTCAATTAATCAAAAGATGCATTGCCAAATGATCTCCTTCCTCTTTTATAGCCTTAGGCCTTTCACAATACCATGGACCAAAAACCATAAAAATTCAATACCATGGACCCAATACTTGGGATCAATACTTTAGGATGCAATACCATGGACCAAAACCATAGGATCAAAAACTGTCGGACTAATACCATGAACCAACCATGAAAGTGCGTGAACTTTTCTCTTCATGAAAGGAACGTTTCTCTGCATGAAAGTGCGTGAACTTTTCTCTACATGAAAGAAACTTTTCTCCGCATGAAAGTGCGTGAACTTTTCTCTATATGAAAGAAACTTTTCTCTGCATGAAAGTGTGTGACCGTTTCTCTACATGAAAGAAGCTTTTTTATGCATGAAAGTGTGTGAACTTGAAAATAACTTTGATGCACTATAATTTATCATCTGTGTGATTTGCCATCAGGGACAACACTTGTCTCATAAAGCCAAGAATCTCCCCCTTTGGACTTGATGGCAAAGCTAACTTGTCATAATAAGAACTATCATCTGATTCCTTTGAGTTTTCGGGCATCCCATGCATTCTGTCACATCTGATATCTCTTCCGTAGATTCATCTAGATATATATAAGTGAGTTTATCTTCTACGAGTTAGTTGCCATCAAGTACAACACATGCATCATAATGCCAACAATCTCCCCCTTTGGACTTGATGGCAACAATACCAAATCACTCTACCCCTTTGACGTCAAGGGAAAAGGGCAGACCAAGATATTCTCTTCCTTTGTTGTCCATACTCCCCCTGAGTGCCTGCTAAAATTTCTGAATGAGCTCCCCCTTTGTATATGCCAAGGTGTACCAATCTTTCCATGCTCCCCCTGAGTACATGCTGAGTCTCTGCACTGCTGAAGTGTGTTGTTCATGCTCCCCTTGACTGTAGGCAAGATCTGCAAAAAGATGTTCTACAAGAAGAACATGACTCTATCTTAAATGACCTTCCTATCACCAAAGACTCATACATACATCCATCTCTCAACCAAGTGAGGATATACAAATATTGACTCATCCACCCATCCAAGTGGGCTTACACCAGAAGTTTTACTCATGATAAACAAGTACATTACATCATTCATCCCAGGCATAGTGGGGAAACCAAAATAGGCCATTACATGACCTTGATAACAAAAGACATATATGACATAGAGACGAAATATCTAGAGCAAGACTATGAAAGTTATCAATAACTAATATCAGCAGCATCTGTCAATCACTATTCAGATCAGCAACCTGTAAATGTCTTGTAGCAAGGTATGTCTGCCTATAGATATTAACTCATCCTCTTGAAAGACATCATAGCCATCTCATCAACATCAAGATCTGCATGATCTTATATATCATCCATGTATCATCAATCGGGGACATCTGTATCAATCAACATATGTAAGTATCAATCTGTCATTTTATCATCATCATGTCTCCAACAATGCAATTTTGAGTAATCATTCATGTATCCAGCATACTGTATATAGTACTATGTATCTTTAGCTCAAGATCATCAACCGCAGCAATCCTCATCCACATGAGAGCCAAGAACTATAGGAGACTTGCATCAACTATATTATATGATCTTTATGCATATGACGACAACAACATATGATAGACTCATCATCAAGTAATGAAGATGTGTATACAAGCTTTGTACTTTTCTTTATCCTTATAAAGATCACCATGTAAGCACTATATCAGAGAATCAACCACAAATCTGATCTGATCATCAACTATGTAACCCCAAACATCATATGAGATTTTGTCATGGACAACTCATAATCATATCATAGCAAGATGTATCCTAAGCATCATCACCAAGGACCACTAACCATAATGCCAACAATGCATTATTAAAAGTATCTGCTCCCCCTGAACCTGTGCCATCTGTTTACTGTCAAATCTAATCATGCATATATCAACAAGAAGTATCAAGACATCATCATCATCAAGTTAGGATCAAGACATTTCCACACATCATTAACAGATTGTAACCATTATCAAACATGTTAAATAATGGACCGAATCATATCAGACCCTCTTTCCTGAGCCTGTCCCTACTGCTTTTCCTCAAACAATCATATACGCGACTGTGCAGTGACCAACTCGCGTATATACGCGACTTTCCTTTATGAAACTTGTGTATGAAATTCAGGATACTGAAGTTTCACACTTTCAGCTCCTTCTGAGTCTATTGTGCCTGTACATTGTGCTGTGCCACATTTTTCTGACTGTACTTCCTTTTTCTTCCATATCTTCAAGTGTGATGATGTTTTCTCCTTTTGGTGTGGTGCCCGTACCTTGTTCCTGCATTCCTTGGCTATATGTCCAAGCTTGTTGCATGCATAACATCTTACATGTTTCATATTCCTTCTGTAGCAATCAGTAACTTTGTGACCAAACATATTGCAAGCAAAGAAATATCCATTAAAGTACCTGGAATGTGATGATATTTCTGTGTGATGATCTTGAACCATTCTTCTTCTGCATCTAGCTGCAACATGTCCAAGATTATAACATTCAATATTATTCATCTGAGTAAATGGACGACTATTACTTCCATAGTTAGGAGTAAAAGATTTTCTTTGAAGAATCTCTTTCCTTGATTGTTGATGGGGTTGACCTCTCCTCTCCTTGTTGATCATTTTAGATTTCTCTTTAGAGTCCCTTGCCTCACCTTGTGAACTAGATTCACCTTCAACAGATTCATGAAAACCAAGACCAGTTTTGATAGCAGGAGACCTTTGACTACTAAGAATATCATCCAAGACTTTAGTACTATCTTGAAATCGTAACAGTTTATCCTTTTCTTCTTTTAAGATATTTACCTCAATATGAAGTTGTTCTTCCTTTTCCAGACATTGCTTCTTCAAAATTTCTTCAGACTTTCTTCCTTCTTCCATTTGTTGCCTTAGTTTGAGAATCTCCTTTTCTTGTTCTTCATTCAGATCCTGCTGCATTTGATGAATTCTGAAGGCACATTCCAGCTGAGATTTTAAGCTGATAAATTCATTTTCCTGTTTTTCAATAGCTTGGAGTAGATCTTTATTCTGCTTCTTTGATTCTTCAAGATCTTCTTTTAGTGAGAGGATCGTAGCTTCAAGCCTTCCATAATAACTGGATCTATCTATGAGTTTCTTGATTGTTGTGCTCTTTTCATTGACTTCATTTCTTAGAGATGTTACTTCATCCTGCAACTTTTGATATTTATCCTTGAATAACTTCCTTACCTTGCTTCCTTCCTCACGTTGAGCCTTTATTCTGGTAGCTACTTCTTTGAAGGCACCATCCTTTATGTTCAATAGATCTTCTTGATCTCTAATTTTGTGCGTCGGCCTCTTAAATTCTGCCTCTATTTGATATCCTTCTTGCTCACCCATAAGAGCACATTTAGTTGTTTCATTATCACTTACATCACCTTCAAATGGATAGATAGCTGGAACTTCACAGGATAACAAATTCATACCTGATAGTTCATCTTCATTCTGAAATGATTCTAAATCTGAAGTGCTTCTTCCACATAATCCCCAATCGATTCTTCCACTGTCATAGTTCTTCTAAGATGTCTTCTTCTGCTTAGGCGCTTTCTTCTTAAGCTTCTTTCCCATTGTTCCACGGATCTCCTTCAAGAGATCAAGCTTCTACCAAAGGACCTGCTCTGATACCAATTGTTGGAAATAATACTGAGGGGGGGTGAATCAGTATTATCAAATCAATATAAGTTTTTCATTTCCAGAGTTTGAGTCATATATGCTACTTCAGTTAAGAATACCCACGTATATTCAGTTAATTGATCTTCAATGAGTGCTTTAGAACATTATCATCCATATTAAGAGTAAACAGGTGTGGTAAAATAGAACAGATCATCACACATAAGCCACACATATGAACACCATGATATAAGGTGGAAACCCAATGTGGGAGAAAACCACCTGCTGCAAGTCATCTCAATCTTCTTCTTAATAAGAAAATCCTTTTACAATATTTCTGTACTGGTGTAGTCTTGTACCAGTACACAGGCTTCTACCTGCAGAGAGCTACAACCCTCTCTCGTTTTCCAGTCTCTCCTGGAAGGGAGCTACAACCCCCATAGTTCTTGTACTAGCCGATCCATTTACTAGTACACAGGCTGCTACCTGCTACAATGCTCCAATGTTTTCAACTGCTACTGAAAGGGAGCTACCACCCCCTTAACTCTTCTACTAGCTAAGATACTAGTACATAGGCATCGGCCTACAATCTTCTCTCCTCCGGGTACCACGTTTCATACATTTTCAGACTGGATACACCTGAAGCACAACACATAATCTGAAAGGCCACGTTTCATCCAATTTTCATACTAGACCCATAAATATCATTGAATCACATAATCAATAAATCTTCTGGATCACCCAATCACCAAATCAATACATATACAAGGATAATATGTGTGTTAGCAATCAGATCTAGTCCATCAGATCATATAAGGATAAGTCATTATGAACATAATCAATCAATCAATCACTTCTCAGAATGTTGTTATCAGAACACAGTACCAGTACCCAGACATCACTTCAGATCCCAGAATACTACAATAATAAACAGGAGCAGGTAAATCGATTTCATGAAAAATTCGCAACTTCACCAATAGAAAACCTGTGTACATCCGCACCTTCTCCTACTGCTTGCCTGCGCACCTCCGCACCTCAGTCTACGGCTTGCCTACGCACCTCGGCACCTGCAGCGCTTCTAGGCCTGCGAACATCCGCACATATGGTGCTTCTGGGCCTGCGAACATCTGCACATGTGGTGCTTCTGGGCCTACGAATCTCCGCACCTGCTGCTGCAAACTGCCTGCGAACCTCCGCACCTGATCTGTGCCTAGATTGCGGTCCTCCACACCTGCAGTCATGTCGTACCTGCGGTCCTGCAGGTATAGATCAATTTTTCAGACTTTACTCATACCCCAGATTATCAGATCTACAAATCTGATCATGTGCCAAGGAGATCTCGACCCACCAGTAGATCCGCCTTATAAATCTCAGGTTCCTTCTTTATTCAGATCTAGATCTGCACCATAACCCAATCACCATATTCCAGATCTAGCACTTTATCATATATTCAATTAATCAGAAGATGCCTTGCCAAATGATCTCCTTCCTCTTTTATAGCCTTAGGCCTTTCACAATACCACGGACCAAAAACCATAACAATTCAATACCATGGACCCAATACTTGGGATCAACACTTTTGGATGCAATACCACGGACCAAAACCATAGGATCAAAAACTCTCGGACTAATACCATGAACCAACCATGAAAGTTCGTGAACTTTTCTCTGCATGAAAGTGCATGAACTTTCCTCTTCATGAAAGGAACTTTTCTCTGCATGAAAGTGCGTGAACTTTTCTCTACATGAAAGAAACTTTTCTCTGCATGAAAGTGCGTGAACTTTTCTCTACATGAAAGAAACTTTTCTCTGCGTGAAAGTGTGTGAACTTTTCTCTACATGAAAGAAACTTTTATCTGCATGAAAGTGCGTGAACTTGAAAATAACTTTGTTACACTATAATTTATCATCTGTGTGATTTTCCATCAAGGACAACACTTGTCTCATAATTCCAACAATCTCCCCCTTTGGACTTGATGGAAAAGCTAACTTGTCATACTGAGAACTGTCATCTGATTCCTTTGAGTTGTCCGGCATCCCATGCATTCTGTCACATTTGATATCTCTTTCGGAGATTCATCTAGATATATATAAGTGAGTTGATCTTCTACGAGTTGGTTGCCATCAAGTACAACACATGCATCATAATGCCAATAGAAAACAACATGTAGAGAAACACCACAAACGTAATAGGAAACAACCAAACAATCTACTTGAAGAGTCAAGGAACCTCAAGCTATTGACATACAATTTCAACATGCGATATAGGAAACAAGCTATTGATTCGTATTAATATAAATCAATGTAAAACTTACAACTGAGCCTTGACATTGTAAGTCTCCTCGAAGGGTCCCATTGACATGTCTCTGTAAGCATTTACTTGTGAACCATCTCCCAAGGGAGCAAATGACTGTCTCTTTAGTTCAAAAGGTTGATGCTAAAAAGTTCTCAAACCAACTCTACTCAAAAATCTCTCAAGCTAAAATATATGTGAGGCTACTTCCACACTCCAATAACACTCTCTACCTCTACTCCTCTCTTAGAAATATGAAGCTACCAAATTACATCTAGCTATCATCTAGTTACATCCAAGCTAGCTGATCTCCTTCATGGAGGAGACATTTATAGGAGGGAGAGGTTCCATAAGAGATGGGAGGAAGAGCTTATCTCTTAGGGAAGTTGCACAAAAGGTGGAAAAACTATCCCAGCAGAGAGAGGCGAGCTCAACTGACCCAACAACTAGCCCTAGGATCGCCCATGAAGCAATTTCATCTCGAAGTTTCGACGAGTTATTGAAAAACTTGACAAATCTGGCTCATCGTAGGTGCAACATAGGGACAGAGTGAAGACTTTGCTAGGGCTAGTGTTAACTTGACCATCTTTGCAAGAGGGATAACTTCTTACCCATGACAACCTGGAAACTTAGGCAAAAAGGGGTATTCTTCAAGGATAATGAACTAAGACATTCTTCCGGAGATTACAAGGAAGGTTTTGACACATCATTGACAACATGACATAGAATAGATGTTAGCAACATGGACCGATAGTATCTGGGATCAAGGAATGCGGGGTTAGTGACAAATTACTGTGTAACATATGCCCCCTAAAGCATGAAGGTCGAGAGAGTGGGAGTGGTGAAATGCTTTACGAATCCATAACTGAAATAGAACATCCTCGTAGAGAACCTGCAGACGCACGTACAACTTGTTAACACTCAGGTTGTTCCCTTTGACTCCCAAGGGAATACGGCCGAGGTAACCACTAACCAATCTTTGGGCTGCAGGTTCTAGCCCACCTGCAATCAGAGAGGGCTCTCTCTTAATGATTTAGCTTTGTTGGTGATGATTTTAGGCTAGTTATTGATTTCAAGGGGTTTTGTTTAAGTTTTGGTGGGAAGGATGATGCCTCCAAGTAGAGAGGTAGGTATAGTATGAAGTTTCAAACCATTGGGCATGGAGCCAAGGAGTAGGACTGCTGGTGTGTTTTCTTGGTCACAAGAGGAATATGGAGCAAGATAGCTACACATGAAACAACATTCAAGCTAAATGGAGATGGATTGAAGGCTAAGGAATGAGAGGCAATTAAGAATCTCTCATTCAGCTTTAACAGAGGGAAGGTGAATGAGCTCTATCTAGGAGCAGTGAAGAATTCCTAGATAACTGTCAAACATGGGTGAATTAGGGAAATATGAGCCAAAGGGAATTCATATTCATTACCAATTCAGATGAAAACATAAAGAAACAGCAGAAATTGAGCATAGAGTGCAATTAAACAAAGTCTAAGCTATTCATTTTTCCTGCTATTTTAGATGGTGACATATGTATGATATGAGCATATATCAATGGAAAACAGAGGTAGGAAACACTTATTGAGTCATGTTGCAGCACAAGAATTCCATAATTCACTCTTCAAAACATTAATAACACAGTAGACAGTCCATCTTCCAAACTTTCAGCAGTCTTTGATTAAAGAAATCATCAAACATACAGAGCGAGTCTCTAGTGGAGCGAATCAACCAACCAACCCTCTAAACAGTAAATTAGGGTGGTTTATATAGAGAAAATTTCCAAAAATATCTCTTACAGCAAACCTTAAACAGGTATAAGCGAAACGAGTTTTTAACCTAATGGTGTCCTGAAATTAAATGCAAGAAAATATCTTTGAGCTGCGCTGGAGGTAGTTGTATCAAAATGAGTTAATATGGTGCCCTTATGGCTCTGCACTGTTCATTTAGCCATAACTGTGCTTTGGATTTTGATCCCCTGCTCTTGAGTGGTTTTGATGTGCATTAACTGTGATTTGAGAGCCTTAAATGTCTTCACCGCTTTCTTTGACTTTGCTTGGGGGCCTTTAATGTTCACCTACTTTGGTATTGCCGATCTGATACTCTTTGCCGCTTCACTGATACTCTTTGATTTGATCAGGGCTTCATCTTTCCTCTGATACTCTTTCACAGTTGAATCAGGCCGCTTTCTCTCCTTTGATGTGTTTGAAACTGTCAAATCACCCCTTTTCTGCCCTTTCAAGGCAAAAATGGCTACTGCAAAATGCTTTTCATGACCTCTGGAATGATATCAGTGCTGGCCGATCTGAACATGAATATAAATGAAGAAATCCTGTCAATATTGCGAATTTTAGGGTTTTGCAGGTAGCCGAGCCATGAGAGGCCCTCCATTTTGACCAATTTTTCTTAGCAATGTCGCTAATCGCGCATCAGAAACTGCCTCAATTTTTCATTCCAGGCATCCTTTGCTGTAATTTTTGCGCTTCGTGCCATTTTTGGTGATGACGTCAGCATGACGTCAGCAGTGGGTCTCGGTACGACATGGTGATGTGGCAGTACGGCAGGGTGATGTGGTGGCAGTGACACGTAACAGTGGGGGGTCGACGCAGAGGTGATGTGGCGGTGACGTGGAGCAGTGGCGGGGATGCGGGGGTGACATCATGAGGACGTGGTGGTGACATCACAGGCAGGGAGCGGTATCTGGTTTTCTCCTGCACCGCTTTTCCGCGTAGGTGGTATTGGGGGAGGGGCCTCTGAACACACCGGGAGGTCGACACGTGGCGGGGGTACGGCAGGGAAACTGCCCATCCCCCGGACATTAACCTCTGGCGGATCGGGGGCTCAAAACGACCGCCCACCATTGATTTGGGGCGCACACAATCTGACGGTTGGCGGCACAGGTATGGTGACTGGGGTTAGGGACGGGACCCGCCCGTATTATTTATACAAAAATGTGCCACGGGGGGTCATAAACTTTGGAAATGTGGGTTTTATTTGCTATGCGGGTGTAACGATCAATGTTTAATTGAAACTTTTAAACGCTGAACCTTAAACAACGAGCGCAAAATGGTAGAACAGTAAGGTTTTAAGGGTAAAGGGTGGGCGATGGTTATTAGTTTAACCAAGGGTTAAACTAACTCCAGGTTTTTAGGACACGGAAGGGTTAATAGTAGTCCTAGATGGACTATTATTTCCCAGAACTGTATGTACATAGCTATAGTGCTATAGGGTGGGATATGTAATATTTTTGGGATTTTATATAGTTTTTGTAGTAATAGGGGTGGGAAAGTAGCTAGGGAGCTACATCATAGAATTAGGGGTTAATATGAGTTTGTGAGGCGAAGGAGTAGGGGAGAGGCTAAGTTTATGGACTGAAGCTTAGTCATAGGAAGTGAATGAAAAGTAGAAGAGTAATTTTTACACAAGAAATGTGGCTTCTTTTCATTGAAGGAAGTCAAAACTTGACTTGATATTTTACAAAAATGAAGTGAAAGCAGGACTGGTTGGGCAGATCCCAAAGTCCTCAAGGGGGTGTTAGTAAGAAACTTTTGAGGGGGAGGTGAAACGGAGTTAGACATGCTACCAGAGTTCTACCATATGGACTTGGCCTCAAACTTGTGATGTGAACAGATATGACACTTGAAAACATGAAATGGATCACAAGCCATGATTCTACAACCACAAAGCTACCTACCTGGCCTATTCACCTAGCATTTCTCTTCTTTTTGGTTTGGGTGCACTTGAACTAGCATACCCAGCTTTTCATTCTTTTCTTCTTGTTGTCCTCCTATCTAAATCTACAGTTATTGCATCCAGGGGCTCAGATTAAGCTGTTGAGCACCCAAGATTCTCTACCTATCTACAAATCTGACAAGATTAAACAGTTTGGATACATATTCATCTCTATATTCTAAAACAATAAATTTAAACCTATGGAAGCCAAGATTAAGCTGTTTAGCCTTCCCTTAACTGTGAAATCTTTCAAAAATGGAACTTTTTGCAGCATGGAAAAGATGAACATTTTTGGCACTTCCACTGTCAATCATGAAATATGAAACCTATTGGTATAGGAAGCTAACACAACTGATATCTCTTATACATGAGTACATAGTGAAAGGAAATACATGCTTATAAGGCATGGGCATAGCCATCCAAAAGATGAACATAAATGGTCTATGGTATGGGTGCAGCCATCCAATCAGAACGACCACAAAAAAGACTCAGGTATGGTCACAACCATCCAATCAAAAGAGTCATGTATGAATCAATCCACGCAACCTAGACTTGTGTAATTTAAGCCCAGGGTCTTGAATCCCAACCTAACCATGATATAATTTCTAATATGTGAATAGATGTGTTGAATTGAAGCATAATATAAAATCACTTGATTACCGGCTAATGATGTAAACTATTAACAAGTGCGAGAGAGACCACCAGTAATGTCAATGGTTCTCAAGGTACTTCTAGTACAATCCACAAAGTGTGAAGAATGATCTGAAGTCGAGCACTCGTGAAATCACTCGATCGAAGACCGATAATGCAAGCCTGTCATCAAATGTGACGAAATTTCCATTGAGGCATGCAAGCTCTAAGGTACTAGAAAGGAGTCTCTAGATCAACTTCTCGGATAATGAGCTGAAGTCGACAGGAAGCGACTGGTCGAAGGAGGGCCATAATGTTTCCCACATCATTGACGTGAGATAAAGGAACAAGATGAATGTGAATGAGACAAAGAATCTAAGGAAGGTGTGTAAGGCTACAAACTACAGAAGGATTAAACTCTTGAACATATCGACGACACGACTCTCGAATTTGGCAGCATTTTGGTACCAAGGGATCAAAGGTCATGATGATGCAGCAAGGACGAGATGGAATGAGGAAAAATGAATAACCCGAAACCCAGAAGGCCAATGATAGAATGAGGATATCCCAACCCGATACGAAGCAAAAAGAGTGTCGATGTCCAAGAGAGACAAGCTGTCATAACAACCAACAAAATGTTTCCAATTTCCCCCCACCATTTCCAGCGAGTACCCCAATTATTTTTGAACCAAAATCTTGAAGGGAATAGCATATGCTTGTAATGTAAGTTCATCCTTTGGAAGAATCTGACCTTGTGATTTTTAACAAGCCCTAGGAAGGAGAAGCTCGGTCTCGTCATGGTAACAAGTCCAATGTCGTCAACGTTTAACAAGTCCGACATAGGTAAAACTCGGAGTCTTTTTCATATTTAGAGAGTTTGAAAAAAACATGGAAAAGAAAACTCCAAAGGTCCCTTTTCATAAATTTGTCACTCGAATCCAAAAAGGTAGAAAAAAATATCCAAGGGAACCTATTGACCATAATAGATCAACGTATACCTTTTTTGTAAGTAATCTATCCCAGCCTATAAAAGGGGTAAAAATTATATTGGGTAGATGATACTTCACAGCCTTTAACAAGTTCAAAGTGACAAGAGCTCGACAATCCTTTTGTTTTTAAAGGGTCGGAAAAGAGCTGAAAGCGGACCCCCATTTTTATTCTCTTTAACGAGTCAAAAAGGGAAAAATACTCAAAAATATTTTCATCTTTTACGAGTCAGAAAAGAACTTAAAGGTGACTCGTCCTGGAGGAATGAGTGGTATAAAGGGTAGCAACTGGTTCTGGCAATGGTGGAACTGCTCAAAACACATAATGGTCAAGAAGCTGGCTAATAAAACCACTCATCTCTGCGGTCCCTCAGGAAAGGAAACAACCAAGTGAAAGCATACAATCAGCCAAAGAGATGGTGGCAATGGAATGAAAACAACCAAGGCTCATCTAGCAGAAATTAGTGGATAAAAACGACAATCACGAGATGTAAATTGGGTACGGGTTCATTTTTACACAAGCTTGAACCATGGAGAACTCTGCTTGGATTCGGTTTCATGTTTACACAAGCTTGGAAAGAAAAATATGCTTGCTATAAGTTCACATGCCCCCAGCATAATGACTCAAATCGAGGTACATGCACCCCAAGCTTCATTTCATTCAACTAAGTGGATGGAGTGAAGGTTCACTTGCGAGATCTTGGAAAGACTCGGCTGGGAGTTTATGAGATCTTAATCAAATAATTGATTTGGAAAAGGGAGTTGTCTCATTTTTTAATGAGGTTGACACAGTAAAAGAACTATCCTCAAGACCCTTGTTTCATTTTTTAATGAGGTTGACACAAGACAAGGAACTCTCCTCATACTTCTTGTTTCATTTTTTAATGAGGTTGACACAAGATAAGGAACTCTCCTCAAACATCTTGATTCATTGTTTAACAAGGTTGACACAAGACAAGGAACCATCCTCATACCCTTTGGTTCATTTTTTAACGAGGTTGACCCAAGAACAAACTATCCTTGGACATCTATTCATGGACCATATGAGAACATGGCTCCCAAGAGGTCTTCACTAGATGAAAGGACCATGCTCCAGGAGGAATACATGTCATTTGGTACCAAATACAAATCGGGTTCCAATGCCCCCAATACATAACGTACCATACCATCTGTGTGATCATC
This sequence comes from Pinus tabuliformis, assembly GCA_031772625.1. Lineage (NCBI taxonomy): Eukaryota > Viridiplantae > Streptophyta > Pinopsida > Pinales > Pinaceae > Pinus > Pinus tabuliformis. Next base: position 177,521,787 of record CM062818.1, read on the forward strand.
AGTAGATGTGGAGACAGAATGGGTAGCCACATAATTGACTTGTGGAGGGGAAGGTACTACTTGCAAACAAGAGCTGGTAGGGGATGATGGTTGCAAAGGAGACGCCTGGTGACCAATGAATGATAGTTGATCAATAGTCATAATTCTTCCTTTGTGCAGAAAAAAACCCACATGGAAAAGAGAAGAAACGACAGCTCCCATGACATAAATATAGTCGCGTCCAAGGAGAAGATTGAAATCTAATGAACCTTGGATGACCATCACGTCTATATAGATAGTCTTTCCTCCCAAAGTAATAGGGAACTTTGGAAGGATCCCTAAGGGTTGACTGGTTCCTCTGTTGAAAGCCAACAGATTCTGAGTGACAGGCACAAGTTGTGGGGAACCCAAAGCTTTCCAAGTGGTAGAAGACATGATGCTAACAGATGTACCTTCATCTAATAGAGTGTCAGGTACTACCATATTATAGGCTTGTACTGTGATCTAGAAAGGCACATAAGATGGGAAGCAGAAAGCAGTCAAGTGACTCTAATCGAAAGAAACGACAGAACTACTTGGTGGGGAAATTATATTATTTCCCCCATGCTCAAAAGGAGTAGAAGAAGGACTTCCCTGAACAACTGGGATGAGAGGGTCACTCTTTGATTCATGAGAATATGAGGAGACAAGAAGAACATGAGCAGTATGATCATCACTCTCTTCCATAATAGAGTGAGCAACTGGTAGTGAAGCCAAGTCGACACTCCCTTTGACTAAGGGTTGGTTGGGAACATACACAAGAGAGTCAAGCTTAGGAAGATCAGGATGGGCAAGAGATGAATCCAAGTCAATCTCTTTACCAATCAGGGGAGGGTCAGAAGAAAGCCTCTAATAACCAACAGGGAGTTGGGGTTGAGGAGCTGTAAGGTCTTCCAAAACTTTGGAAGCTTTATCCATAAGAGGACAAAGGTGAAGAAGATGTTCTCCTTTACATATCCTATAGGGGAATCTAATCTTCCCTTTCTCCTTACCATTACTAGCCAAGAGTGCAACATCGACATGACCTCTATAAGTCGATGAGGATGGTCAATCCAAACTTTGAGACCATACCTCTAAGACTCTAGGAATGCCAGGATAGTCTCGGAGGAGATGGTCACCCTTACACAACATGCAAGGGAATTTGACCTTCCATGGAGGATCAAAAGTTTTGCCAATAGGAGGTACATTTGGAGTGACAGCCACACGGTTAGCCCCTTGCTTGGCTGACTTCTTCTTCTTCTTCTTCTTCTTCTTCTTCTTCTTCTTCTTCTTCTTCTTCTTCTTCTTCTTCTTCTTCTTAGCCTCCTAGTTACTAGATTTGTAACTTTCACCAGGTGAAGTAGAAGAGGAAGGTAAAGAAGTTGGGGAAGAAGGTGAGGGTTCAACCTTAGAATCATCATCTTGTGATTCAAATGATGGAGATGGTGAGGCAGGAGTTGAGACACTTTGGATTATTGAGGTAAAATATAACGAGACAGGTAAACCAATGGTTAACCCAGGGAGGGACAATGTTGCCATATAAGAAGCACCAACGTTTCCAAAGGAAGGAAAAGGACCAGGATTCCCATCCAAGGGGAACCCTTGACTGGTAGACTTTGGAAATGTTGCCATTGGAATCGACTCTAAAGAATTACTAAGGAAGTCAACTTTTACCAGGAATATTTCGTGGGAAATTAATTTGAGAACACTGAAACAAAACTTTGCCTTTTCATGTTTTAAGAGTCAAGAAAAGGATGAAAGGTGACTCTATCGCTTTCAATTGGAAACGAGCTCGAAAGGACAAGTTCTCGAATGATCATTTTACTTTTAAAGAGTTAAGAAGTAATGAAAGTGACTACTCTGGAACTTTAGGCAAGTGGTTAACTAGACAAATCGTAAAATTGCATATACACCTTGGCAATAAAATGAAAGAGAAATGACCAAGGACTTCCCGTACGACAGCCAATCTTCCCAAATGTTGTGTTTGGTGCGTTACAATTCGCAAGGCCGTAGACTCGGCTTCCTATGGATAAGAGGATTACAACCTAGTGGGGTCTCCCATCATATACGCTACGGTACAGGGAGCACAAGTCCATACTAGCACTTATCGAATCAAAAAAGGAGGAATCACCCAACCTTAGTGAAAACAACAGCCACTAGGTTTAATGACGTCGGAACACGTCTCTAGCCTAGACCTCTAGATATAAGCGTTAAGTTTCAATGCTTCCTTAGGTTAATTCAATAGATTTTAACAGTTTATCTTGAATTAGATCTCAGTTCCAAGGCCCTACCGAATGTATCTTCAAAAACTCCAAGAATGCAACTAAATGAGAAAAGAGACCATTTCTTTTCAATGAACAACTAACTATAGAAAAGTGAGAGGTGCATTTCAAAGCAATCAAAGTGACAAGCAAGCAAATGCAAGAATGGTACTTTTCATCATTTCTCAAGCAAAACAATCAAGAGGAAAGAGTTATGCTTCTATCATTTACTCAAAATTGCAAGCAATCTAAGCAAGAAAATGGAAACACACACTTTTTGCTTTTCAATGTCTTAATCTCAAGAATCAACTAATGAAAAACATCTTTCAAATCTTAGTACAAGATGAATGCAATTTTTGATTTTTTCAAATAAATGATAAGCAACTAAAAGAAAAATGAATCAAAGACTCAAAACTAAGGAGATATTTCTTTTTGCAAAATTGGAAAGCTATCTCACTGACTGGGAAGAAATGTGATCTATGCCAAGTGAAGGAAGGAAACCACATGAACAAAACATGAAAGCTTGGTAACCAAACGTCGCATACCAATTAGGAATATGGAAAACAGTGAATAGGATGAAGACTCAAACAAAGTCAGAGATTATGCTAAGCAAAGTCTAAAGATCCCAATGAATGAGCGACCCAAGCAAACCAATCATTCAAGAAACCCTAAGGTATTTAGGTCACACGGTTCAAGAGGAAGGATTTCAAAAGACTTGAAACCTGGAATCGAAAATCTTAACAACCAACACTTCTGATACAATAAAGAGGTAAGAAACAAGCTCAGAGGATAGAACACACTGGCTAATCAACCAACAAACTTCAATATTTGAAACTTATAGGAATCGTCGTGAGTATAAAACTAACAACATGCACCGACAATAAACCATCACACCCCTCTAAACTAAGAACTTTGTGACGTTGTCATGAAGGTACATCAGTTAGCTACGTCGAGCTGATTTTAGGACTCGTTGTAATTGTTAGGAAATTTAATCGTGCCAGATGGTAAAAGGTGCAACCCAGAAAACAGCGCAGGTGCGACTACTTTGCGACTGTAAGAAAATAAACAGCGACGACCTCAGATCAAAGGCAAAAAATGAGAGTTAGGCTGAGACAAGGCCAGATCTATCACTCATGAGATTGGGAAGACTACAAGAGTAGTCTAACAACTTCAAAAATAGAGCATTCTATCTAAACAATAAGGGATACAATAAACAAACAAAACCAATCAACACAAAAGTCAAAAGACAAGATCCCTAGCGGAGTCGGCAACTTGTGACATATGCAAGTTCCCTCTGTTATGCCCCTATACCAATAGGTGTCATATATCATGATTGACTTGGTTTAGCTTTGAAATCTATTCATACCTTTACTTGTTGCAAAGGTTCTCCATATTTGTAAAAAATAAAAATAAAAATCAAATAATTAAAAAAAAATGTAAAGAGGGTATACCCTAGAAAAAGAATAAAAGGGTAAAAAGAATAAATAAAAGGTCAAAATGGAAAGAAAATGTACCCCAACAAAAAGAAAATACCATGAAAGTGTGCAAGTCTAAATTCCACTACATTTTACTTTTGTATGATAAAAAATTATGTGCAGCTTGTCACCTATGCCACAATTCATGAATAGTCAAATAATTTAAGCTCGACTAGTTCATATTTTCAATTTCACGTTTTAGAAGTAGAGAATAAAGATGTGACCAAACAGTTTAATCTTGGCAGATAAGTAGATAGGTAGAGTGAATAAAAGGATCTCAACATTTTAATCTGAGCCCTTGGATGTAATAAGTGTAGATTAGATAGATATCACTATGTAAAAGAAAAGAAAGTGTGAAAAGGGTTTGTCAGTTTAAGTGCACCCTAATAAATAAATGAAAATGCTAGGATAAAGTAGGTAGGGTAAGTAGATGATGGTTGCAGAATAAATGTGTGGTGAATGGTTAAGTTAAAAGCTTAAATCTTTTTACTTTCATCACTAGGCAAAGGCATGTATCACCTGGAAGGCACATCAACATTCAAAGTCACAATAATTAACCTCCCCATTCATTTCCCCTAAAATTTTCACTAATTCCCTAAGTGCTAAAGGTAATTGCCATAGTTAGAGGGGCTCAGAGCATTTCTCTGACTTTTGGAGGGACCGGACCCTCGGCCCAATAATTGGAAATGCCTAAAGTACTTAATCTCTTCATCAACATTTATCCCTCCACAAACTCATTCATTCCCTTGATAAAGCTTTTCCTAAGTAAAATCCTATTTTACTTAGGGAAATTAACACATTCTCTATATAAAAACCCTCTCATTCACTTAGCCTAAGTTTTAAATGTGTATGATGAAAAGCTTTCGAAAACATTGGACTTAGCACTTTCCCATTCATTTGGACATATTAACCATTAATGTTTTATTATATTATTCCAAAATAAAATAAAATTGCCCATGCCTGTATTATTATATTATGAAAAACTCCAAATTATTACATATCTCGCCCCAATGGTTAAGTATAATCGTAAAACAAATAATATATGGAATTAATTAACTAATCTGTAGTTGATTAAGAACCCGACCCCGCCACCATTTAATGAGGATTAATTTAGTCATCCAGACTAATTAATAACTCTCCCAACCAATCAAATTGCCCCCGATATGATTAAATCCTCTAATTAATATCGGGCCCACCCCTATTATCCATTAGTCATGTCATTACCCCGACCACCATCCAATCGAATCCTTCAGATCTGACAACCTTCACTCATATTGCAAGGGCCTTTTGGTCGACATTTAGCGCGCGATGTGAGTGGTTTCATGAAAAATGATGATGCTATGTGTCAAAAGATGTATGGAATCACATTGCTCCCCCCAAATACCACTCACCCTCCAAAAGCGGTGTGATGAAACCCGCTTACCGCCTCCCACTAATGACAAAATGTCAAGTCGCCTCCCCACTGACGCCACCTGTCCATATCAAAAAACGTGCCAAAAACTTTGACTTTGCATTAAAAAAAAAGTTAATCTATTTTCTGTCCTTATTCTAAAAACTCATGCATGCAACCAGAACATGAATTTGACCAGCTCATACTCCAACCATCAAGTACCCTGAAAATTGCAGTCTGATGCTGCTCCAGTCCACCATTTGCACCCAGTGAACTAGTACTCCATTGCCAATCACTTCATAAATAGGTATTTACCAATTTCCTCCCTGAAAGCCTGTAAATACTTAATTTCCTCTGTGATTACATTGAAAGCCCCAAAATTCAGTGTAATTCAGCCGCAGAACTTAAAATTAAAGACTCCTAGGACCCTCTGGTTTCACCAACTTTACTAAAAAAACCCCATTTCCATCCACAAGAACCATAAATGGAAACCCCCATAGCCCTCAATGTACCTTCTATCACTACTCATAGAGATTTGGATTATCTGCCCTTAGTAGATAAAGATTTTCAAATAAAAGACCTCACATTTGATGACCCCCCCTTGAGACTGCATTGTAAATACCGAAACCTTTACCTCAATATTGTTGACAATATTGGTCTGTGGGAATCTAATCTCACAAAGTACCAATTCCCTTCTGTGCACATTTTCCCAGACATTGTTCACCAGTGTCATGCCAATTATAACCCTAATCTTAGAGTTGTAATGTCCCCTGACCAACAAATCCTTTTTACCATTACAACAGACTCTATCAATGAAATATTGTAGTTGCAACCTAGTCAGAACCTTACCCCTTTGTCTATCACTGATTTACTTGACAAATCTTCTGAACTATCCAACTCAGAGATCACCAGAGTTTGCAAAATGTCCATGTTAGAACAATACATTTTAGAAAACCCTCCACCCTACATGACAAGTGCTTTTACAAGCTTAGGGAGGGATATTATTACCATGATTGCTTGTATTCTTGGTTTCTCAAGCAATGAATATGTAGATGAAATGACCTTTGCTTATATGACTATCTTCACCCCTAGCCAGCCTCTTGCTGCCAAATATGACTATGCTGCATTTGTAGTTGAGAAAATCCATGATCAGTTCATGAGATTGGAAAATAAGAGGGTGTTCAAGTATTCTATAGTCTTGTATCACCTCTTCCTATATTACCAAACTAACAAATTTCCATTCTCTGTGAATAAGCTTGATACCAGAGGTAATCCCAGGTCAGTCATTTTTTGGTCTTCCATCTTCCACTACTCATACATTTCTCCCTATTCATTAAATGAATTGATAGACCAATTTGTCTATCTTGTGACCACCATGCTAACAGGACATTCTCCCCCAAGAATTAGTGATGATATCAAGAGAATCCTACAACTATCAAAGCAGTACAAGGTAGGTGACTGGTACTTATACCAGAATAACACTGAGATCCGAATCTATGGTTGTGAACTCCCTACTTTCAAGCTACCTAAGTATGTTCCTATGAGATTGTTTGCCCTGGAATATCATAGGAAAATGATAAAGTCTGATCAAATTCATTTCACCAAGGAAAAGAAAAAAGCCCAATTGAGGATCAAAGACCACTTAGGCCCATTTGTGTGTAACAATAGAGAAGCAGGGAAAAGAGTAGAAGAAATCATAAAAACAATAATGAGACTAAAGAAAAGCTTTTCTTGGGTTTATGAACCTCATGCTTTCATTAGTGATAGGAGGACAAAACATAGGCTTTCACCCTATATCCATCACAGAATTCCTGAGATAGAACAGTATGCAAATTTGAATGAATGGAGGGAAGGGACTTTGATAGAATAGGATAGTGATCAGGTTGAGGTTGACAATGTGATGAAATATTTGGAGAAGAGACTTGACCTAGACTCTTTTGAACAGGTGGAAGCAGAATCTTCCCAAAGGCTAGCCTAGGAAACCAGTGCTCCCACAGCAGAGCCTTCGTAGAAGGAAACTTTGGAACCAACTTCCTCAACAACAGAACAACTAGAAACAATATATTAGTCATAGAAAGCAGAGCAGCCTGAAATATCTATAGAGTTAGATCCACCATAGCCACATCCAGTTCAGACTAACATGGGAAATCCCCCAGTAGTGCAGGCTCCTCTGAGTAAGGAAAAGAATTTGAAAAGAGATTGGGAAATAGCTACCCCTTCTAGTAGACCCATAGATCAAACCTTTGCTAAGAGGCAAAAGTTGATTCTTTATTCATAGGAGGAGTTTGTTATGGCCTGAATCTACCTCAAGCTGAGAAAGGCAGGTCTAGGGTAACATCAAACCATGCTTAACCTAGTAGCTAGCCCTACCAGGTTGGGAGAGGGCTCTCTCCTTGTCAATCTCAGGAAAATATAGGAAGTGAGGCTTGAGATGACTGATTTAAAGACTAATTTTAGGCTAGGTATATGCTCAGAGGATTTTGTTTGATTTTAATGGTTGGTTGCTAGATCAAAAGTGAAAGGCAATTTTGGGTCCGGGGAATGGACTCAGTCTTGCAGAGGTTTCTGTGGGGAAAGGTATGCAAATGATTTAGTACTTTGAAATAAGTGAAATGGAGAGTCTTAAGACTAGTGAGGAGTTGGAGAGGGCATGAAAGTGTCAGGAATCCTCTTCAAATAGTTGAAAACATGTATAACCAAATAAACCCAAAGGTAGAGCACTACACATCAATGAATTCCACCTTTATACTTGATTCATTTAGTTAAGCTGAAAAGAGAGAGATGATGGCACACATAAAAACATGTAAACTTGAATCATAGAAGAAAAAACAATACTAAATCACCTTGCCACAAGAATCCCACAAAATGCTGCAAACCTTGGTCTATTTCCTTACCAAATTGCAGAGATGAATGTACAATAATGCTCAAAGAATTCACAAGAGTCCAACCTTTACAAATGACTAAAAACACACATGATATAGACCTCCAAAACACCTTTTCTATCCATCAGGGGTCAAATCCATGAGAAGAGGGGTGGTTTCAACCATATCTAATCTAGGAACACAAAAATAGGTAGTAGAACAGCTTGCCTCTAAAACCTAGGACACTGATTCATTCAACTTTAAACCACCTACAACTGATGTATCTACCTTATCAAGTCAATTTTCATCATTTTTACATCTTAGTACATCAATTTACATCATTTCAGCTCATGGATTTGATCATAAGAAAGATAAAGTCAAACTAGAAGAAAACTAGGCGAAAAACAGAGTTTTTGAGCAAAATTGGCACTTTTTCATCCTGTGCGTAGTGCTTTTTCCCAGCTGACTTTGGAGGCCTTCCCCTTCACCAAATTCTCTCCAAGTGGACTTGTTGGAAAGGTATGTCTATATACTCTCTATAACAAGTATAATTTTTGAATTTGGTGTCCATTTGCCCCTCCAAAAGCTAGTTCTCGCAACACTACTTCCTGTGTGGCCAAAAAGTGGCAGAGAGGGCATTTTTGAGGTGTTTTTGACCCTTTTGGAGGCCCAAAACTTGTCAAAATTTCCTAGTAATTTCCAGGAATGCATAAGTTTCCATGAGGAATCCAAAAATTTAAATTTTTCCTCTAGAGGAGGTCCCTATCAAAAGCGAGCGGCGAGTGGCGCTACGCACCTGCCAGAAAAACCTGTTTTTTCCTTAAAAAATTCAAAATTGCCAAAAGTTTTGCCAAATTTCTTGATATTTGGCATGAGAGATATACATCAAGTACTATGTTGGGCCAATAAAGCTTCAGCCAAGATATTAAGCTTATCTTGCTCTTTCTTGCTCCTCAAAGTTTTCCTCAACTTGGCTTTTAGGCTCCTTATCCTTGCTTTGCAAATCTTGTTTCATGCCAAATAGTGATAAGCCATGTGCCGAAACATCTTTTTCTCCTTATTGGCTTTCTCAAGAAGCTTCTCCAAGTGCATATTTTCCCTCTCTAGCCAATATTCCCGGTCAACATCAATCTCTTGCTCAAGCGGTGTCAATTTGACTTTTCTCCTCTTTGTTTCTTGCTTGTTTTCCCTTATGGTTTGCAGCTCCATGATTACCTGCTTATCATCCAACTGCTTGTTCCGTTGCTCAAGGTAATTCATGATCCACTTAGCTCTTTCAAGGTTAAGAGATAAGTCATGTATGTCAGATTCTTTTTCTTTAATGATCTCCTTGAGTTTTGAGCTTTGGGAGCCCAAATTAGTATCATTATCTTGAATCAAAATTAAATCTCTCTCCTAACCTTCAGAAGGCCCTTCATCATGTAATGGTTGTTTCTCTTTATCCTATACCTACTTTGCTGAAGAAGAAGGCAAAGCCCCTTTCACCCTGGGTGAAGATAGCATTTGCCTATGGTCTGATGAAGGAAACGAGACCCCTTCCACCTCAGGTGGAGATAGTACTCACTTGGCAGCTACAAATAATCTCCTTGTGCCTTTTTCATAAGTGACGAATACTAGCACACCTGTAGTTTGAGTCTCATAAACCTCTTGCTAATTTGAAGGCCCTCCTGCCTCTTGAAATACTGATGGGGTCACTTGAGGGTTTGTGAAAATCTCATGTGAAATGAAAGTATCCCATGAAACATTCAACAAACTCAGCTGATGCAAAACAACAATCTTGATCAATGAAAAATGATAAATTCTATTGTACTGTTGATGAGGAGGTTTTGTTTGCACTAATGTGGCCATTTTCTCAATATTTTTGCATATGAAATAGGGGAGATTCATCATCCTCACTCTAGTGAAATGCATCAATAATTTAACATGATAAGTGTATAGGCAAGAAAATCTCCCTTCACAGCTAAAGTATTTGATAATGAGCTTCATGAGTGGGGCATAAGTGTCCTGTAGGTATCTGAAAGGAAAGACCCTACTGATTTGCTTTTGATAACTAGCCTTGATATAAGGCTCATAATGCTCTTCGCTCACAAGCTGTCCTTTGTTCCACTGTTCACCCACATTAGGAATACATGTTGCTTTAGCTATAGTTTTAGGTGTCAAAGTGAAGGTAACACTTGCTAAGTTCACTTGGCCATTGTGAAGATGAAGAACAAATAGTCTAGCAAGTTGATGGTGATATTTCACCCTTTCCACCATCTCTCAAAACGGGTAGCAAGACTCATGTTTGAAACATGTTACTGCAAGAGGACAAGCCAATAACTCTGTGAGTGTAGTGGGCTCCTCCCGGATGTGTTTTCTTCCCTTATGTAGTTTTCTTGGTGCATGAATCTCTTTGGAGGAATCACTTACATTTTCCTCATCCCTTTAATAAGTTGAATCTGTTTCCATATTTTCCATTGTATGGTGTAAAATGATGAGTATGAAGAGATTTTATTTCAAGAATAGGTGATAGCTATTTGATGAGTGGGACTGATGAATGGAGGATTTTTATGCTGGTTGTAGGGTTATTAGGGAGTGATAGGGTTTGGGAATGCAAATTAGGGTTTGGGGAATAGTGGGAATTAGGTGTTAGGGTTTTAGGGTTTTGGGGATAGGGGGTAGGATGAGTGTAAATGAGAGAGGGAAAGGGAAATGAAATTAGGGAAATTCAGTGGAGAGGAATGGGATATGTGAAAATGATGCAGGGGAGTAAAAACAACAATTATGACAAAATTACAAAACCCTAGACAATTTTGCAATGCAACTGCCAAGCAAACTAGGGTTTGGATTTTCACCTATCAAAACACCATCAAGGGGGATAAAATGTTTTGCAATGGAAAAATGGGAGGTTTTACTTACGTGAGGAATGACATTTGCAAGAATTTGGAGCTTTAGAAGGTCATTAGAATGAAATTTTATCTTGGCAGACTGGTGCGTCGTGCCAACACCCAGGTGCGCAGCGCCTGGCAGGTGCACTGTGCCAACACCTAGGTGCGTCACGCCTAGCAGGTGCGCCGCACTAGTTCAACTATGTGTGTAAATTCTGTGCTCGGTGTGCCGCGCCAAGAAGAATTTCAAAATTTTGTTGCGATTTCCCTTTCTTCACCTCAAATCGCGATTTTCTTTTGTTCTCTCTCTCTTTAGCAAATAAATGATGTATTCAACACAAGGAGCACTTTATATACAAGTGAATTTATTTTTTCAGTTAGAAAACCCACTTTCTAAAGTTTTTCTTTTTCACTTTGTTCTTTAAAAACTTTGTTTTGCAGTTTGGCTCTCTTTTTGACATTTGATGGACTAATGCTTGGATTTTCTTGTCTTTTTTGCAAGAGCTGGAGTGTAGGAGTTTGGCAAGGTGAGCCAAGGCTACAGTTCTGAACTTATTACATATAGGAAAATTAAAATTACATGAAATTTTTATACATAGAACATAAAACTTTGTTTTTCCTCAAAACAGGTTTTTGAGGAAAAATCAGTTACTAAGTATATCATTATTGAAATTTTGATTTTGAGACCTTATTAGACCTCCTCATGTGCCTACTGACCATTATTGAGCTTTTACAAGACTATGATGACAAACCCTAGACCTAATGAGACCTAAAACCCTAAAAATGGCTTTTGCAAATGTATAGGAAAAAGATGACTGTAAATGCCCTGAACTTGTTAAAATTGGCCAGCAGGTAAAGACCATGAGGGAAATGTGATAATGAGCCACTAACATCAGATGATCCATGACCTAATGGAATGCAGCTGATCAGATGAGACACCTAAAATGCATGAAAAAAGAGAATTTTGATCACTGATGGAGGGATGAAGATTGTTTGGTCAATTTAGTGTGATCTAAATTGCTATTTATAATGTCAACCCGGGGTTCGTAAACTGACGAAGTGAAGTGTACTGTATGTACTAGATAACCAATTCCTTAGTCTTTTGTCGTTTTTAGTTTTTTTTTTTTTTTAAGTTTGCTTTTGAATTTATCTTTTCCTACTATGAGATGATGAAAAGGTGATAAAGCAAGTGAAATGTGGATGATTATGGTGATCTCTAAGTGATTTTCAAAACTTAAAAGAAAGAAAGCTTTTTAAAATAAATGCAATGAAATCAATTCTTCAAAAGAAATAAAGACATCAAACAATGAACTATGACATCGGCCCAGTATCTTTGTTGCTGAATGAAAATGAAAGTGAAATCTACACTAAATGAAAAGTAAGAACAACTAATCCACACTATTTTAACTCTTCAACTCAATCTTCCTTGTGAAAAGATATCATGAAATGTTAAGCAATGTGAAATCTAAAAGAAGTTAAACTGTATAAAAGAAACTAATCACACTACTTTAACTTTCTTGACCTTCTGCCTTTCAACTTAATGTACCCTGTGAGAAACAGTCATGAATAAGTCAAGCAATGTGAGATCTAAAGCAAACTAAATCAAGCTATAGTGAGTGATATTCTGGTTCCTAATAAAGTTATTTGATTATAGAAAGGAACCGTTAGCAGATGAATAGCATGATATCTAAGAGCAGAAAATAAATGTGTTACTCAAGGAAATGACAATACTTGAAAATCAAACTTCAGAAAACAAGAGTCAGCGACAAAGACAAGATGATCTCGTATGCCAATAGTTATGGAAAGAAAAGGTGAAAAATTGCCCTGGGCTGCCTAAGAACACCTGCAAAAACACTGATCAGTTGTAACCATAAAAGAGTAGCAACGAAAATGTAAATCAACAGAAATCAAAAGCTTTGTTATGTACAGCTAATATACATGATGAAATAAAACGCAGAATTTAAATGACAACTGTACAGCTAATATACATGAACAAAAATAAAGCAATGCAAAAAGTGAAAAGACAACTGTACAAGATCTCAGTAAGCAGGGGCCCTCTGCCACTTTAACCAATTCAACGAACAGCTACACGCGGAAGTTTAAACCAGTCTTCTCATATATTAAACAGCAACATAAAAGTGCAGTGGGGAAATACAACAGTCTTCAAATTACATTAACAACGATTAACTTGTACAACGTTCATGGATGCATTATTTATAAGGAAAGAAAGCTAAAACAGACTAACTAAATCTACGCTATTAACCACGCTACCAGAGACACGTGAATCCTCCTCAGCCCGGATCTAGGTAACTGTCATCATGTTTATTAAATCCGAGAGGTATGGCTGTTGGATTTGCGCTGCTAGGATGTCTTCATGGCTAAGGATTGTGCCACATAGCTTCACGTGCTCAAAAACAGAGCTACGCAGAGTCGTGCCACCGCTGGACACTTCCGTTGACTATCCTTTGCCCCTTGTTTGACCGCGGGCTTTTATGGCCGTGCTGGATGATCTAGAGGGATACGATCCATGTCCTTGACTCCTGTAACTTGCCCATGTGGCTCATTTCCTGAGAGGACACCTGTAGCATGGTATTTGACAAAACAGCTGCGGAATCCTATGCTGGCTGCAGAAACCTGGGTCAGTTGCGGAAACCTGTATCGGCTGCGGAAACTAAGAAGCTTCTGCAGCTGTCTGAGCAAAATTCTAAACCAAACAACAGTCATCAGCGTAGTTAGAAAACCATGTCAAAAGCTCAGTTTTAAACTAAAATACAATGATTTAATCAACTTGGTGGATAAAATGAGTGGAAAAGAAGGCTGAGAGGGTGTATGGGAAGGTGCAGGTTCGAGGCTCAACATACCCCCACTCTGAAGGTGTTGCATGTCCTCATGCAACCAAAACTTAGTTATTTTCCTCAATCCATATGCTATGAGGCTTCTGCAAGAACATCTAGCCCTCTTCTCTTTCTCTTTGATGCTAAAATGGTCCTTGGTTTCCTGACTAGACATTTGAACTTAAGATTAATTAATGCCCTGCTCAACTTTTTACACTTCTTCTTCAGCTTCCTGTTCTTCTTCTACCACAGTCCTAGATGGAGCATAGTGTTATCATGGACAATCTTTTCTACCTTTCTCTGCTCTTTGAGTGTTTCGTTTTCCTGTTTGATGTGCCTATTTAAGACTTCCAATTCAAACACTTCCTGTTTTAAAGACTGTACTTGTGCATCAAGTGGCAAGGTGGTGCTTGGTCCTGCAGCTAATTGTTCCAAGGACTCTAAGTAGTTATATGCTTCTTGCTGGGTGGAATCTACCTTAGGTGTTTTTCTCGGCCTAAACTCAAATTTTGGTGAAGGAGGACTGCTTTCTCTTTCCGGCTGAAAAGGGCTTTCCTCTCGTGGAGGACTTGGCTGAATACTTGGCTGAGTTGGGGATTTATCTAAATCAATAAAATGAGACTATTTTTCTTTGGTTTTATTCCCCTCCCCTTTTAGCCTAGTGCTCCTTCTTAGGTAGGAACTAGTACTTTTCTCTTGTGCAGCCTGTTTTCCTCTTTGCTTTTTCTTGGTTATGGCAGCAGCTTGAAGATCTATTAACCTCTCTGACAGAGGTTGATAATCTTCTTATACATATTGTTCAGGGGATGGATAGGTTTCTTGAATGGTTATCTTCCCTTTGTCCTTCTTCTGTTTCTTGTTTTTAGTTCCCTCCTCTTCTTCTTTCTGAACAGTTTCTGGAATATCTACTGTAGGAGAGTCTTGGGCTGTAACATTCTTTTCTTTTCTCCTACTTCTCTTTGGAATTTTTGGGGAACTGCTTGCAGAGGCTTCAGTCAGTTCTTGGAAGTGATTTCTTGTCAAAAAAATTTCCCAAGTATCCTTAGTGTTTTTCAACTGATCTTCAATAAGGATTTTTATGAACCCGTGATGGTAAAGATGGGATTCAATACTACCTACGTGTTTTTGAACAGTAGAGCTCATTTTCTTCAAGCTTGATAACAGAAAATAAGGCAAGTTAAGGGTACAAACCTCCATGAAATTCATCATTATCCTGGCATGATACATATACATGGTACCAAAACGACCCTCGCATGTGATAAATTTCTGGACAAGTAATAACAGAGTGGACCATTCTTCTTTTATTGCATGCACGAGGATTCCTTTGGTGAATACAGAGGTATCCATACCTGGATTTTTGAGCATGATTTTCCATCCTTGATCGTCTACACTTCTGTTTTTGAACCACCTTTCACCTTCTTGTGGGAGACTTGTTGCAGCTGCTATTGTGGCCTCAGTCACTGTAAATTTTAGGTCTCCCACCTCCGTTGTTTGTCCATTAAAGGACCTGGCAAAAGCTTTAGTCACTTCTTTATTATAGCCCGTGAATTTTTGAATGAATCTCAGTCACCTTGCTTTCTTTAACGACTCCTTCGTTTGAGGATAACCCTCCAGTTCAACTCTTAGTAGCTTTCCCATTCTCGGCTTTAAATTCCGACTGAGAATTCTACTACGTATGAAGGTTCAGGGAAAAAAATGGGCTGATTACGGGATTCTTAGGATAACTGGAGTAGCCGTAATCAGAGTTCAGGATGTATGTGGTGACTGGAGCCAGGGTTTGGAGCAAACTGTAGTGGATGCAGCGGAAATGGAGAGCAGAGAATGGTATGAGTACCGAGGGTAAGCAACAGTAACAAGTGCAATACCGAACGCATGCGGGAGTGAAGTGATAAATGGGCAGAATAACGGCTGAGTCCTTTTGAATCGGATGACTTGCGCACACGTCTCAGCAGTCAGCTGCGGGAATCATGGTGAAGGAGAGTCGTGGTACAGTAGGTCACGTCTCACAGTACGACCAATAAATGGAAGAGCAGTTCATAAGTTTAGAATGATCATGGAACCGTTGGAAATGAATAGGGTGTGTGGAATGACGTTGGTGGAAGAGGAGTGGTATGGGGCTTGTCGAATAAAATCATTGCATTTAGTGGAACTTTCCATGGTTTAAATAACTATGCATAATAATGACATTGAATTGTTATTTGGTAGAGATTTTTGATCATACCTTTAGAAGTTTATCATTTCTTGATTAAGGCTTCTGACCCATGGTTGTTCTTTGATCTTGAAGATGCCCCATGTCTTTGCTGCACTTGGTGATGATGACACTAACCTTTGACTATGATTTTTTTTTTGAAAACAGAGTAATGTCGGCTGTGGAGACAGAGTGATGCTGGCTGCGGAAATCATTTCTGGCTGCGGAAACTGGTTCTAGCTGCGGAAACGGTTTCCAGCTGCGGAAACTAAGACAACACCCCTTTAACTGCACAAAGATAATTAGAAAAGAACCAACTGAATAAAATAGTCTTGAGAGGGACTTTTATTGATGGAATGAGATGAAATGAGTGGAATGAGATGGAAATGGAGTGGAGTGAAGTGGAATGGAGATGAAAATGAGATGGAGGTGAAGTGGAATGACAAGTGAAAATGAGATGGAGGTGGAAAGAAAGAGAGAGATTTTTTTTTTTTGGAAAATATAGAGTGTCAGGTGCCCCTGATTTTCACTCTACATTTTCTGTATAAGACTACCAATCCATGATTGGTTTTCAGGCTTATACAAAAGATTTTTTTATTTTTATTTATTTTTTTATTTATTTTTCAACTGAAAGAAACAAAGATTAGGCTGATGGAGGAGAAGGATTCCTCTCCACCATCCTCATTGCAGAATTTTCTTGAAACATTTTGACAAAGTCCTCTTTTGAGAGTGGCTTATGATAAATTTTCAATCGGTGGCCATTCACAATGAGAGGAGTTTGAAACTCATCAATAGTCTTGACTCGAACTGCTCCATTGCTAAATACTTCATCAATCTCATATGGTCCAAGCCAATGAGTCTGAAATTTCCCTTTGAAGTCTTTAAACTTGGAATCAAATAGCAATGCCCAATCTCCTTTTTGAAACTTTCTCTCTTTGATATATCTGTCATGCCACTTAGTTATTTGGTGCTGAACTAGATCAGTCCTTAAAATTGCATCTTGTCTTATTTCATCTAGCTCATTCAGCTGCTCCATTATGTGCTTTTGGGTTTCTGATAGATTCATCCCCAACTGAACTGCCATCTTGAAGGTCTTGACTTGAAACTCAATGGGGAGCAGGACTTCTTTCCCATAAACAAGTTCATAGGGAGAATGTCCTGTTGTGTTCCTCCATGTAGTTATATAGGCCCATAAGGCTTCAGGAAGCCTTTCTGCCCAATCTCTTCTGTGGATATGAACAGTGTTGGTGATGATGCTCTCAAGAACTTTGTTTGTAGATTCGACTTGACCATTTGCTTGCAGATGGTAAGGAGTAGATTTTCTATGCTTGATTTTGTATTCTTCCATAAGCTTCTCCATCAAGTTAGATGTAAATTGACTTCCCTGATCTATCACAATTTCTCTTGGGACACCAAAACGAGTAAAAATATCCTCAAAAAGAAATTGAACAACTGAATTTTCAGTGGCAGAAGGCAATGCCTTGGCTTCTACCCATTTAGTAACATAATCAGTGCAAACCAATATATACTTCTTTTGTTTAGATGGTGGATTAATGGGTCCAATGAAATCTAAAGCCCATTTTTCAAAGGGTTCGATGAGTACCTGTGGCTGTAATGGCATTTCATTTGAAAGAGTTGGTCTCCCAACTCTTTGGCAGCTGTCACACCTTCTAACATATTGTTTTGCATCTTTGAAGAGAGAAGGCCAATAATATCCTAAAGAAAGGATTTTATAGGCTGTCCTCTTGTCAGCAAAGTGTCCACCGCACGGTTCATCATGACATGCCTTAAGGATGTCAGGCATTTCATCTTCCCAAACACATCTTCTGATCACACAATCTAGCCCTGTTTTAAACAATTCATTAGAAATCCATGAATACTTTGAACTCTCTTGAATTATTTTCCTTTTCTCATTAGGAAATAAGTGTGGAGGTAGCTTCCCTGTAACCAAATAGTTAGCAATATCTGCATACCAAGGAGTTTTAGTAGTTACTGCAAACAAATATTCATCTGGAAACTTATCCTCTACAGGAGAATCTTCGTTAGTATTTTGGATTCTAGACAAGAAATCAGCTACTGTATTATGTTTCCCTGGTCTATCTAACACAGTAATATTGAATTCTTGTAAAAGTAAAAGCCATCTTGTAACTCTGCCATTAGTAACAGGTTTGTTCATGAGATATCTAATTGCAGAATGATCAGTATGGACAAAAGTTTCATAGCCAGTTATATAGTGCCTAAACTTGTTGATTGCATGAACAACGACTAAGAACTCTTTTTCAGTCACAGTATAATTTAACTCAGTAGGAGTCAAATTTTTACTGGTGTAGTAAATGGCATAAGGAACTAAATCCTTTTGACCCAACACAGCTCCTAGAGCTGTATCTGAAGCATCTGTGGAAATATGGAAAGGAAGTTTCCAATTTGGCCCTCTCAAAATGGGTGCTTCAGATATCCTTGTTTTCAAAGTTTCAAATGCAGATTGACAGTCAGGATCCCACTTGAATTCACAGTCTTTTGTAAGTAATTTGAAGAGCGGAGATGCTATCTTGGTGAATTTTTCAATAAATCTCCTATAATATCCAGTAAATCCAAGAAAACTTCTAACATCTTTTTGACAATTTGGAATAGGTAACTTGGAGATGACTTCAACTTTTGATCTATCAACTTTAATCCCATCTCCCGAAATATGATGTCCTAAAAGAATCCCTTCAGTAAACATCATAAAACATTTTTCATGACTTAATGAAAGATTTGTTTCTTTACATCTTATAAGGACTTTTTCCAAATTTTCTAATGCCTCTTCAAATGAATTACCATAACCTGTAAAATCATCCATATAGACCTCTACACAATCATGAATTAGATCAGAAAAGATTCCTAGTACTTCCCTTTGAAATGTTTCGGGTGCATTACATAATCCAAAAGGAAGTACTCGGTAAGCAAAAGTTCCCCATGGACAGGTAAATGTGGTCTTGTCCTGATCTTCAAGTGCTACCTGAATTTGATTGTAACCACTAAAGCCATCCAAGAATGAGAAATACTTTTTGCCTGCTAAAGTATCTAATACTTGATCAATAAAGGGTAAAGGAAAGTGATCCTTCAAGGTTGCTTTGTTCAATTCCCTGTAATCAATGCAAACCCTCCATTTACCATTCTTTTTAGGTACTATAACCAAAGGAGAAACCCACCGGCTATCTGAAATGGGGTAAATGAAGTTTACATTAAGTAACTTTTGGAGCTCTTCTTTCACTATCTCCCTAAGGTTTGGATTCATCCTTCTTTGAGGTTGTCTGATTAGTCTACTGTTTTCCTCAATGTAGATGTGATGAATACAAGTCTTAGGGTCAATACCTTTCATATCAGTACACTCCCATGCAAATGCAGTAGAATGTTTTTGCAAGAATTTGGTTAGCTCCTCCTGTTGTGATTTTTCCAAGTTTCTGTTGATATTCAATGTTTTTCCTGGAAAAATATCAATGGCAGAACTACCAAACTCTTCCATAGAGAAAAGAGACATTTGTCTAGATGATAGACACTCAATGTCAGAATCCAACTGAAATTGTGTGTGGTCGTATTCTGAAGATGGTTCAAAATTTTCTAATGTGTTCAGAATTTGACTATCTTCACTAATCTCAGAAATGGTAAAGACAGGTTGTATAGTATCTTCATCATCAACCCACTCATTATCTCCTATTTCTGTAATTGCTTTTGCTGGAGGATACAGATTGAACTTCTTTGTCGAATTACCATCAGAAATATACATATCCCCAAACCTACAACTTATGAAAGCATCAGCTGTGGCTAGCCAAGGTCTTCCTAAAATAAGAGGATGTCCTCCTAGATTACTCTTGGGAGTTAAAATCATGAAATCCACTGGATATTCCCAAGAGTCTAAGGAGACTGGAATGTCTTCTAATACACCATCTGGTTTAATAATTGATCGATCTGCAAGTTGCAATAAAGTAGGTGTAAAAAGAAGATTAGGAAGTTTTAGCTGTTCCATAGTCTGTCTACTCATGATGTTGATAGCAGCCCCTAAATCAATCAAAGTATTTGGTATTTCTACCCCATTGATATGTGTTTTGACAATTGGACTACCGGGATCTACATATTTATGCATAGTAATTTTTCCCATCATGATATCTGCAATTTTCCCTACCAGGTGGATTCTTCTGGTATCTCTTGGTTTCCTTCCTGGTCTTTTAAAACTCAACTCCTTTATTGTTTTTGCTAGAATAGGAATCTCTTTAATGGCTTGTAATAAGGGAATCTTGATACAGACATTCTTCAATTCATCTAGAAAATTATAGTCAGGCAACCAAATTTGTTTTTCCACCCCTTTATCAATTTGTAATCTTTCAGGAAAAGGAGGTGTGGATAATGATGCAGGTTGCTCAACTATGGGAGTTGTGGGGGTTAATTCTTTTTCTTTTTCTTTTTGAGTGTTTGGGTTTTGAAGAGATGCTTTAGAACCCTTATTGGCTTCAAGAGACTCTTCCTCAAAAATGCTTTGCTTTTGAGCATTTATAGAAGGCTTATCTAGAACTCTACCTGATCTGAGTTGTACTTCATTAAGAGGAACAATCATATAGGTAGGAAATTGTTGACCTTCCATCATGTAAGCATTTTGAGGGTTTTTATTATTGGGGTTTGGCAATGGCTGAGAAGGAAGTTGATTTGACTTCTATTGGAATGGAAGCAAGAGTTGAGAATTTGGATTCTGTTGAGAAGGTTGTTGTTATTGTGGAAATGGCAATGATAGTTGTGGATTTTGATTTGGAATTTGTGGAGCTTGTTGGTTTTGGAAATATGGAGGATATTGGTAAAATTGAGCAAATATCCCATAAGGATTTTGCATACCTTGTACCCATGATTGAAAAGGATTTTGAGGTTGGGACCAAGGTTGTTGCCAAGGATTCCAATTTGGTGAGGGTTGAAAATTCATAGAGTTATTAAACCCTTGATTTTGTTGCCCCTGCCAAGGTCTCCTTGCAACAAAACAGAGAGATTCGATTGTATTTGGATCTTCTTGAAAGACAGCTTTGAGCCCAGGAATTGAAGGACAATCCTTGGTCTCATGATTCTCTGAACAAATTACACATGTTTCTACAACTTTTGCATCCAAGGGACATTCCCTTAGAGCATGTTTCTTCCTACACTTTGGGCAAAAGATGGCCAAAGCCTCAGCTTCTGCTTTCTGCTTATTGTGAATCTTAAGGGTGTCCAGTTGCTCACTAAGACTCCCTAAGATGTCAGTTTTGAATTCATCAAGCATGTTGCCAATCTCACCCCTACTTACTGATCCAGTTGTAGATTTGTTTGCTCTGATGAGAGAAGGATCTCTAGGCCCTTTTTGAGTTTTAGATTTCCCTCTTGAGAGATGGACACATAGCTCTGCTATATCATTGAGTGAAAGTTGAGATATATCTCCCTTCCCCATCATGTTTAAAATGTCTATCCATTCATCTATAATAGCTTTTAATAGAAGGGCTTTCAAGGTCTCCTCATCTAAGTTATTCATTTTTGCTCTTTTCAGGTTGTATTGAAATCTTTCAAGTAAATCCTCCAAGTTTTCATCTTCTCTTTGCATCATTTTGAATACCTCATCCTTGTGATTTGTGGGCATACAATAGTCCAGGTACCTATCCAAAAATGTTTGTTTCATATCATTGCAAGACCTAATGGATTGAGTGAGTAATCCCATGAACCATTTCAAGGCTGCTCCTTTCAATGTTGAAGGAAACAGTTTGAGTTTTTGAGAGTCTTCCAAATAATCATAAGTTCGACACACGACTTCAAACTCAAATAGAAATGTTTCAGGGTCCTCATTCCTTAACCCATGGAAGTTTGGGAGGACAGATGGTGAGATGTTTTTCATGGTGGCTTGGGAGTCCTCATCGACTATAGGAAATCCGAATGAGTTATCTCCATCCCTATTTCCCCCAATGTTACCTCTACCTCCTCCATTGTCTCCTCCTCCTCCTCCTCTACCTCTACCTCTACCAAATGCAGTTGCTCCTTCCTCTGTCATGGTAGTTTCCCTGGAGACTTCAGAGTCTTCTGGTTCTTCTACTAAGGGTGAACGAGAAGGAATTTCTCCCTCTTCTTCTTCAGATGACTCTACTTCTTCAATTACAATTTGTCTCTCTGTAGAAGGAAGGAAAGGATCTCTTTCTAATTCAGATTCGATGGAAGGTGTGGGAGAGTCGACTCCTACCTCTTGAATTCCAGGAATCCTAGGGCTAGGAGTGGAAGTTGGAGATGATGGAGGTGTCTCTTGTCTATTCCTTGAAGTAGATGGACTTGTAAAAATCGAACTCTTGGCTCTAGCTAAAAACCTTCCCCTAGAATCTCTTGCTCTATGCATGTCATTTTTTATTTTTCTTCAAGTCGGGGTAATAATTCTCTTTCTGATCTTCCAGGTCACTCTAGGTGCAAGAAGAGAGCATACTCAAGAAACTATTAAACCAATAACTTTCTCTTTTCTGATCCTCCAGATCACATTAAGTGCAAGAGGAGAGCATACTTTGAGAGGTTATCAATTTTCGTTTCTTGAAATTTTCTTGTTTTTTTTTTTTAAGAATTTGGCTACCTAATTTCACTTCCCCGGCAATGGCGCCAAAATGTTTGGTCAATTTAGTGTGATCTAAATTGCTATTTATAATGTCAACACGGGGTTCGTAAACTGACGAAGTGAAGTGTACTGTATGTACTAGATAACCAATTCCTTAGTCTTTTGTCGTTTTTAGTTTTTTTTTTTTAAGTTTGCTTTTGAATTCATCTTTTCCTACTGTGAGATGATGAAAAGGTGATAAAGCAAGTGAAATGTGGATGATTATGGTGATCTCTAAGTGATTTTCAAAACTTATAAGAGAGAAAGCTTTTTAAAATAAATGCAATGAAATCAATTCTTCAAAAGAAATAAAGACTTCAAACAATGAACTATGACATCGGCCCAGTATCTTTGTTGCTGAATGAAAATGAAAGTGAAATCTACACTAAATGAAAAGTAAGAACAACTAATCCACACTATTTTAACTCTTCAACTCAATCTTCCTTGTGAAAAGATATCATGAAATGTTAAGCAATGTGAAATCTAAAAGAAGTTAAACTGCATAAAAGAAACTAATCACACTACTTTAACTTTCTTGACCTTCTGCCTTTCAGCTTAATGTACCCTGTGAGAAACAGTCATGAATAAGTCAAGCAATGTGAGATCTAAAGCAAACTAAATCAAGCTATAGTGAGTGATATTCTGGTTCCTAATAAAGTTATTTGATTATAGAAAGGAACCGTTAGCAGATGAATAGCATGATATCTAAGAGCAGAAAATAAATGTGCTACTCAAGGAAATGACAGTACTTGAAAATCAAACTTCAGAAAACAAGAGTCAGCGACAAAGACAAGATGATCTCGTATGCCAATAGTTATGGAAAGAATTGGTGAAAAATTGCCCTGGGCTGCCTAAGAACACCTGCAAAAACACTGATCAGTTGTAACCATAAAAGAGCAGCAACGAAAATGTAAATCAACAGAAATCAAAAGCTTTGTTATGTACAGCTAATATACATGATGAAATAAAATGCAGAATTTAAATGACAATTGTATAGCTAATATACATGAACAGAAATAAAGCAATGCAAAAAGTGAAAAGACAACTGTACAAGGTCTCAGTAAGCAGGGGCCCTCTGCCACTTTAACCAATTCAACGAACAGCTACACGCGGAAGTTTAAACCAGTCTTCTCATATATTAAACAACAACATAAAAGTGCAGTGGGGAAATACAACAGTCTTCAAATTACATTAACAATGATTAACTTGTACAGCGTTCATGGACGCATTATTTATAAGGAAAGAAAGCTAAAACAGACTAACTAAATCTACGCTATTAACCACGCTGCCAGAGACACGTGAATCCTCCTCAGCCCGGATCTAGGTAACAGTCATCATGTTTATTAAATCCGAGAGGTATGGCTGTTGGATTTGCACTGCCAGGATGTCTTCATGGCTAAGGATTGTGCCACGTAGCTTCATGTGCTCAAAAACAGAGCTATGCAGAGCCGTGCCACCGCTGGACACTTCCGTTGACTATCCTTTGCCCCTTGTTTGACCGCAGGCTTTTATGGCCGTGCTGGATGATCTAGAGGGATACGATCCATGTCCTTGAATCCTGTAACTTGCCCATGTGGCTAATTTCCTGAGAGGACACCTGTAGCATGGTATTTGACAAAACAGCTGCGGAATCCTGTGCTGGCTGTAGAAACCTGGGTCAGCTGCGGAAACCTGTATCGACAGCAGAAACTGAGAAGCTTCCGCAGCTGTCTGAGCAAAATTCTAAACCAAACAACAGTCATCAGCGTAGTTAGAAAACCATGTCAAAAGCTCATTTTTAAACTAAAATACAATGATTTAATCAACTTGGTGGATAAAATGAGTGGAAAAGAAGGCTGAGAGGGTGTATGGGAAGGTGCAGGTTCGAGGCTCAACAAAGTTATCGACACTAACATTGGCTCCAATGGGGATGGTAGCTCCTGGGAGGTGCCAAGAACTACAGATCTCTAGAAAGTAGACAGTGCCTCTTCCATTGGGCTAAATGGAGTCAATAACTTCAGCAAACTAAAACCAATATCTTGACTCAAAACTGACTCAATTACAAGACTGAAAACTGACTCAAAACTGACTCAAACAATCCACACTAAGTAATCAAAAACTGAAATCAGACCTTCAGTTTTATAGCCTTCACTTCAGGCCCCAAACTGAATGAATGATGACAGTACACACTTTGCAATGAAGGAAATAAAATGGTATGTACAGTGATATATGTGACAACAGAAAATATCTCAAAGATAATACCGTTTCAATAGCCGACCATTGACCGGCCCACCTAGACAATCTTCTCCGTTCATTTCTTTCATCAGGAAATAATTTTGACCGCAATATGTAGCAATTTTGAATGGTCCCTTCCACAGATTCTCAAACTTGCCATGCCTTTTTCCTCATTTCTAGCATCCCATTTCAGCACTATGTATTCAATCTGAAACTTGTTCGCCTTTGCCTTCCTATCATAGATTTTCTTAATTCTCTCTTGCAACCTAAAGGTATTCTGAAAAATTTCCTCTCTTATCTGCTGTAAATGGATTATTTGGTTTATTCCTCGTTGTAAATGATCTTCCTCGCTGCCAGCTTCCTGTAGAAGTTTAACAACCAGGACTACGAGAGATGTCGGGAACACCGTGTCAGCACCATATACAATCTCGAAAGGAGACATGCCTATTGATTTCTTCTGACTTACTTGATCCACCCATAGTGCATTGACTAATTTCTTATGCTAGCTCTTTTTGTTTGTTTCCAGTAGCTTTTTGAGGATGTTAACCAATGATTTGTTTGAAGATTCTGCCAATCCGTTACCTTGTGGATAGTATGCAGTAGAATGCCCCAAGGTAATTTGATATTTGTTACAAAAATCAATCATATTTTTAGATTTGAAAGCTGCTGCATTATCTATAATCAACTTGTTAGGATAGCCAAAACATGACAAAATATTGTTTTTAAGAAACTGAATTATTACCAAGTCGGTGGCCTGTCGAGTGGGAATCACCTCAATCCATTTTCTGAAATAATTTTTCGCTATGAGGATCCACTTGTGCTAAGCTGAAGATGTAGGATCAATCTCGCCAATGAAATATAAACCCCACTGCTAAAATGGAGCACTCACTTTGATCAGCTTGAGAGGTAAATGTTGAAACTTTCTCCTTCCTTGAAAAATCTGGCATTCGTGACAGCTTGTAACAGTTTTATACACATTAGCAAAGAGGGAAGGCCAATAATATCCCATTCTCAAAATATTATTGGCTGTTGTCTTCCAAAATAGGTGACTTCCACAATCTCCTTTGTGAAAATCATCCATGACCTGTTTTGCTTCCTCCTCAGCCAAACAATTCAGCACGACACCGCCAGGATCTTTCCAATAGAGTGCATTATTCATAATACAAAATTTGGTAGCCCTCAATTTCAGAGTCCTACTTTTATTTCTAGCCATCCCTGGTGGTGGTGAAAGATGCTGGAGCACATATACAATATCCGAATACCAAGGAGAAAGAAAAAAAAATTCAGATACCTGAACAAGCGAACTTTCTTCATCTTCTTCGGACATAGCAACAATCAGATTTATGTCCAAGGCATGCAAATTAGACTCCGCCATCAGTTTTTCCAACCCCTGGCCCTTGATGAGCTTTGTTGGCTTTATCTCCACATCATATTCTAACAAAGCTGTGATCCATTTGCCTCATCTCCCTTCTGAATCTGTTTGTATTAAGACATTTTTAACGGCTACGTTAGGTACATAAGCAAAAATATGAGAATGCAAAATATATACTCGAAAATCTTTCAAAGCTTTTACCAAGGCAAGAGCTTGCTTTTCAATAATTTTATACTTTAAGGTTGCATCTCTTATTGTTTTGCTGAAAAATGCAATTGGCTTCTCATGCTGGTCTCTTTTCTGCATTAAGACCGCTGCCATAGTATGATCCGAAGCAAATGAAAACAAAATAAAATCTTGGGTATAATCTGAGCTAATTAAAATTGGAGCTGAAGAAATAGCCAACTTTACCAAATTGAAAGACTTGATAGCTTCTTCAATCCACTTTACTACACTATCTTTCGTTAACATGTTTGTGATTTCCCTCAAATATTCAGCTAGATTTGGCACAAAACAACGTAAGAAGTTCATCTTATCGTTGAATTCTTGGATCTCCTTTTTACTACGTGGAACATCAATTTTCTGAATGGATTCCACTCGAGCAGGATTGATGTGGATGCCCTCCTTGGATATGATGTGACTGAGAAGCTTCCCTCCATCCATGGCAAACAAGCTCTTTTTTGGATTAAGAGATATGCCATACTTTCTACACCACTAAAAACAAGTTTCAAATGATAAAGATGATCCTCATCTGAATTGGAAAAAACTGTCAAATCATCAAAATAAACTACTAAAAAAACATCTTTCTCATTTGCAAAGGTGATATCCATTCCTCGCTGAAAAGTTGCACCAACATTTTTTAATCTGAATGGCATCTTGGAATAATGAAAAGTTCCCCATGGAGTGGTGAATGTTGTTTTGTCCCTATCATCCTCATGGACCAGAATTTGATTATAGCCGGAATACCCATCAAGTAGCGACATACGAGATGCTCCAACTACTCTTTGAAGTATGTGGTCCATTTTTGGCAATGGATAGTTATCTTTCAAAGACACCTTATTCAGATTTCTGAAATCAATACATAATCTAATCTCACTTGTTTTCTTCCGCACGGGCACCAAATTGGAAATCCAATCTGAAAATCTTATTGGAATGATTATACCAGCCTTGTACAATCGATTCACCTCTTTTTCTATTGATGGCAGCAACTTTGGATTTATCCTTCTTAACTTTTGTCGAAATGGCTTCTGGTTTGGCTTGATTGGAATGATCTGCTGAATTATACTCTTATCGTACGCCTTCAAATCTGAATAGTCCCATGTAAATACATCAGTAAATGAAGACAATAAACTAATATATTTTTCCTTTACCTAAGGAGGCAACGCCTTTGACAACTTCACCATCTTTGGATTTTCTGTTGTTCCAATATTCACATCCTCAACTCCCTTCTCGGTTGGCACCAAGCTTGGTTTTTGGGCTACATCATCTTGATCAAATAACTCTAACGGTAGTAGACCCTTAGGAATGACATTGTCCTTCAGCTGCAAAACTTCCATCTGGTTTACCTCTATGTCTGATTCACCATCGTCTTGCTCTCCATCGATAGAAGTATCTTTGTATTTGCCTTCATTTTGCAAAAATTCTTCAATCTCTTTGTCATCTTGAAACAACTACCAATATCTTTGATTATCAGGGACAGATGGGTGATGTTTCACATGAATTTCAAAATTATTATTTGAATTCATCGAGAATTTCAAGTTACTTGCAGCTGTTGCAAGGGAATCTGCAATAACATTTTGTACACGAGGGACACATGTCAAAGTATAATCTAGAAACAACCTCAAAATATCTAAAACTGCATTACGGTAAGCCCGCATTTGAGGATGTTTGGCTTGGTATTCACCCTTTACTTGCTTGATTACTAATTCGGAGTCACCATAAACTGAAATTCTTTTTGCATTCAACTTCTTGAGGATTTTCAAACCAGCAATTAAAGCCTCATATTCAGCTTCATTATTGGAACAGTCAAAAGCCAATTTATATGAACAAACTCTTACATTATTTGAGAATTTGTTTGGTAGAAATGCAGGGCTGTGTATCCAAATACCAATTCAAACACCATCCATACCCACTGCTCCATCAAAATCCATACTCCACAAACCGGCTTCATCCTCCAAGTGCTGAAATTATGCCTGCTCTTCTACCTTTGCTTGCTGTCCATCAATTTTCTGCTGCTGGCAGAAGGTTGATTGTTCAGTAGTACTATCAAGCCTTTGTCTTTCTTGATCAAGTATGGCTCTAAAATTTTCTGTGATCTCTAGAATATCTTCTACTTCAACTAATTGACTATTTACATCATTAAAACTATCAGAATAGAGAACAAAAGATTCTAAATCAGTATGTACATAATTGATTGGATGATTTAAAGGTTTTTCCTTGATTATGATCATGTAATTCATCTTTTTCTCTCCATATAATTTCCACAACTGACAAAACATGGGAATAGTGGCATAGGAGAAATCTAGATACAATGTCGCTTTGAGTTTTGCACCCCATGGTCTAGATAGAAGCATGCCAAATCTAGGGGGAATATTGGCCGCAACCACATCCATAAGAACATTCTTCACTAGAATCTGATCTAAAGTGACAACCAAATATTTAATGAGACCAATACATCTAACCCTACCAAAATCAAAGGAATAAAGATCATGGTACTTGCGAGTGATGTCTAAACCCAATTTTTCCATAATTTCCTTTGGCATCAGATTATGAGATGCTCCTGAATCGAACATGGCATTGTACAAAACATAATCATGCAATCTAAGGCTGAAGTAAAAAGGAGTTACATCACTATCCTCAGATTGACCTTCTAATGCCAGACCAAATATAAGATCGGGCTGGTCATCCTCCACATTAGCCATATCAGATAACAGATCTAAATTCAAAATATTTGACACATGAACTTTATAGTTGCTATTCTTCATTAATTCAGTCAAAGGTATTGTCACTTTTAACTTAGCAATCTCGTTCTCTAAGCCAAAGGCCGTAGTTTTTTCTACCTCTTTGAGTGGAGCATCTTTGTTTTCAGTTTTCTCCTTTGATACATTTGGTTGATTTGAATTTTCATTTGCTGATTACGTTTTGCTCGTGGTAGGATTTGCTGCTTCCTTTCCCTTTTTCTGCACATTTGAAGAATCGTTCTTTGGTGGTGTCACTTCCTTCCTCTTTTGAATTGGATTGATGGGTACCTCTCTACTCTTGAGTGAATATTGTCATTGCTGGAATGTCAAGGTATTCATGTATATCCTCTGATATTCATCAGATTCTTCTTCTAGAACTATTTCATTTGCTAAGATAAAATCTTCATTCTTTTGTATAGCTGGGCTTTCTAAATACTCTTCATCCTCCTTGATATAAATTGGCAAATCATCAGGTGTAAAGAAATGATTATCCTCTCCTATTATATTATCGTCATCATTTGATTCCAGACCATGTACAAAATTTTGTTGTAATAGTGTTTTAACTTGCTGTTGTGCTGCTTGGTCTTGTGCTCTTTGTTCCCATTATTTGATTCTGAATTGTGGTTGCTTCTGACTATGAAAGTTTGGATTTCTGATCTGTGTCTCAGGCTTGTCTACAATCGTGAGTCTATCAAACATCTTCTTGATCTTGTGAAGCAAATGATCCGAGGAAGAAGCTTCCTCCTTTATGGTCACCTTCTTCTCGGCCTTTGTTCTAGCTCTCTTGGCTAGCAAATTTGCCTCTACGCTCACTGCAATTTTCTGCATATCCTCCAATGTGCCTGGATCTCTTTATTTCAATTGATATGCCATGTCGGGATCAAAGCCATTAGGAAATTTAATCAAAGCCAACCCCATTGGTCGCTTTATATTAGCTGGAACTGCATTATAAACAGTACTGAATCTAACACAGTAATCCTGGACACTTTCACCAACATTCCTCTTTATGTTTTCATATTCAGAAAGAATTTGAAGAGGATTTTTCTTTACCTCCCAACGATCCAAGAATTTTCTTTGAAGAACCACCAATGTATTGATAGTCCCAGCCGGCAATGCTCTGAACCACTTCCGCACTTCACCTCCAAAAGTTTGCACAAATAATCTCATGGTCACATTTTCTTCATCTATCTCATGAAGGTCAAAGAAATCGGTCATCTTATCCACATGTTGCTACACTGTGATACCTTGGGTACCATCAAACAATGGAATTTTTCTTTGGTAATCAGCAGGCATAGCATCCAAGTTTTGTGGCAAAACGAGAGGTGCATATCGGGCAACAATTGTTCTAGGAGGATTTGAAACTGGCCTTGGCGATGTAGGAGGAGTCAGAACAACAATAGAAAACGATGTAATGGGTGTATGAGGTGTAGAAGGAGGGGAGGAAATATGAGATGTTTGAGGTGTTGAAGGGGTTGATGGGGGAGAAGAGACAGGGGGTCTCTGATCAGATATGGTGGGCTGCACGGGAATGGTGGGAATGAAAGGAGTTTTAGTAGGAATTTCTGAACCAGATACAACAGCGGATGAACCAAGAGTTGCAGATGTAGATTCTAAGAACTCGGGAATGTTTGTAGCCACAATGGAAGTTTGAAGATTCAAGATATAATCATCAATTGATCTATTAGCCTTTTCAGTTTCAAGATCTTTGACAAACTCCAGATTTAGAACAGTAGAACCAACAACACTTTCAGATTTAGTTTCAAACAACGATAGATCAAAATGTTCATCAAACTCAAGATCTTCAAGGTATTCAAAAACAACTGGACATGAATGAGATCTGAAAACAGGAATCACAGAACTTTCTTGTCAGAGAATTCTTGAGATGAGATTTGGGTTTTCATATATAGGAGGAGGATCAGGATTAGGATTGTCCCTGGCGTATCGGCTGGAAGCTAGTGTGTTGAATTATTCCCAAAAATCAAATGGAAATTATCAATTTGTCAGCCTATCAAATTCTAAAATCATCATCCAAAGTCTAGAATTTCTTTAAGATACTGGGGTAATAGTTTTAGTTCAGATGTTTGGTTTATAAACTAAACCGGAGATTGACTGAAGCAACATTCATCTACTTATGCACTTGAAAAGCAAGAGCAGTCCGAAGGCTACCTGGCTAACTTCAGGCTCCATCTGTAGTCTACAAATCAAACTACGATAACAAACAAACTCTTCTTCCCAGTGGATTCGACACTATGTTATGGCCTAAATGTACCTCAAGGTGAGAAAGGAAGGTCTAGGGTAACATCAAACCACGCTTAACATGGTAGCTAGCCCTACCAGG
This sequence comes from Pinus tabuliformis, assembly GCA_031772625.1. Classification (NCBI taxonomy): domain Eukaryota; kingdom Viridiplantae; phylum Streptophyta; class Pinopsida; order Pinales; family Pinaceae; genus Pinus; species Pinus tabuliformis. The sequence goes on from CM062818.1 coordinate 177,553,160, forward strand.
TCATGAGAGGGCTCTCTCCTTGTCAATCTCAGGAAAATATAGCAAGCGAGGCTTAATATGACTGATGCAAAGACTAATTTTAGGATAGGTATATGCTCAGAGGATTTTGTTTGATTTTAATGGTTGGTTGTTGGATCGAAAGTGAAAGGCAGTTTTGGGTCCAGGGAATGGACTCAGTCTTGTAGAGGTTTCTATGGGGCGAGGTAGGAAAATGATTTATTACTTTGAAATAAGTGAAATGGAGAGTCTTAAGACTGGTGAGGAGTTGGAGAGGGCATGAAAGTTTCAGGAATCCTCTTCAAACAGTTGAAAACATGTATAACCAAATAAACCCTAAGGTAGAGCACTACACATCAATGAATTCCACCTTTATACTTGATTCATTTAGTTATGCTGAAAAGAGAGAGATGATGGCACACATAAACACATGTAAACTTGAATTACAGAAGAAAAAACAATACTAAATCACCTTGCCACAAGAATCCCACAAAATGCTACAAACCCTGGTCTATTTTCTTGCCAAACTGGAGAGATGAATGTACAATAATGCTCACAGCATTCACAAGAGTCCAACCTTTACAAATGAATGAAAAAACACATGATATAGACCTCTAAAACACCTTTTCTATCCATCAAGGGTCGAATCCATGAGAAGAGGGGTGGTTTCAACCATATCTAATCTAGGAACACAAAAGTAGGTAGTGGAACAACTTGTCTCTAAAACCTAGGAAACTGATTCATTCAACTTTAAAACACCTACAACTGATGTATCTACCTTATCAAGTCAATTTTCATCATTTTTACATCTTAGTAAATCAATTTACATCATGTCATCTCATGGATTTGACCATAAGAGAGAGTCAAACTAGAAGAAAACTAGGCGAAAAACAGAGTTTTTGAGCAAAATTGGCACTTTTTCATCCTGTGTGTAGTGCCCCTTTTTCTGTGCGTAGTGCTTTTTCCCAGCTAAATTTGGAGGCCTTCGCCTTCACCAAATTTTCTCCAAGTGGGATTGTTGGAAAGCTCTATCTGTCTACTTTCTAGGAAAAGTGTAATTTTTGAATTTGGTGTTCATTTGCCCCTCCAAAAATTAGTTCTACCAACACTACTTCTTGTGTGGCCAAAATGTGGCAGAGATGACATTTTTGAGGTGATTTTGACCCTTTTAGAGGCCCAAAACTTGTCAAAATTTTCTAGTAATTTCTAGGCATGCATAATTTTTCATGAGGAATTCAAAAATGTAAGGTTTTCATCCAGAGGAGGTACCTATAAAAAGCGAGCACCGGGTGGCGCTACGCACCTGCCGGAAAAACCTGTTTTTTCCTTGAAAAATTCAAAATTGCCAAAAATTTTGCCAAATTTCTTGAAATTTGGCATGAGTGATTTGCATCAAGTACTATGTTGGGCCAATGAAGCTTCAGCCAAGATCTTGAGCTTATCTTTCTCTTTCTTGCTCCTCAAAGTTTTCCTCAACTTGGCTTTTAGGCTCCTTATCCTTGCTTTGCAAATCTTATTTCGTGCTAAATAGTGATAAGCCATGTGTCACAACATATTTTTCTTTGTATTGGCTCTCTCAAGCAGCTTCTACAAGTGCATATTTTCCCTTTCTAGCCAATATTCCTAGTCAGCATCAATCTCTTGCTCAAGCGGTGTCAATTTGACTTTCCTCCTCTTTGTTGCTTGCTTGTTTTCCCTTATGGTTTGCAGCTCCATGATTGTCTGCTTATCCTCCAACTACTTGTTCTATTGCTCAAGGTAATTTATGATCCACTTAGCTCTTTCAAGGTTAAGAGATAAGTCATGGATGTCAGCTTCTTGTTCTTTGATGATCTCCTTGAGTTTTGAGCTTTGGGAGCCCAAATCAGTATCCTCATCCTGAATCAAAATGAAATCTCTCTCCTGACCTTCAGAAGGCCCTTCATCATGCAATGGTTGTTTCCATTTATCCTATACCTACTTTGTTGAAGAAGAAGGCAAAGCCCCTTTCACCCTGGGTGAAGATAGCATTTTCCTATGGTCTGATGAAGGAAACGAGACCCCTTCCACCCTAGGTGGAGATAGTACTCGTTTGGCAGCTGCAAATAATCTCCTTATGCATTTTTCATAAGTGACGAATACTGGAACACATATAGTTTGAGTCCTATGAACCTCTTGCTGGTTTAAGGCCCTCCTGCCTCTTGAAATATTGATGGGGTCACTTGAGGGTTTGTGAAAACCTCATGTGAAATTAAAGTATCCCATGAAACATTCAACAAACTCAGTTGATGCAAAACAACAATCTTGATCAATGAAAAGTGATCAACGTTGTTGTACTTTTGATAAGGAGGTTTTCTTTGCACCAATATGGCCATTTTCTCAATATTTCTGCATATGAAATAGGGGAGATTCATCATCCTCACCCTAGTGAAATGCATCAATAATCTAACATGATAAGTGTATAAGTGAGAAAATCTCCCTTCACAGCTAAAGTATTTGATAATGAGCTTCATGAGTGGAGCATAAGTGTCTTGTAGGGATCTGAAAGGAAGGACCCTACTAATTTGCTTTTGATAACTAGCCTTGATATAAGGCTCATAATGCTCTTTGCCCACAAGTTGTCCATTGTTCCACTATTCACCCACATTAGGAATACCCGTTGCTTCAGCTATAGTTTTAGGTGTCAAAGTGAAGGTAATTCCTGCTAAGTTCTCCTGGCCATTATGAAGATGAAGAACAAATAGTCTAGCAAGTTCATGGTGATATTTCACCCTTTCCACCATCTCACAAAACGGGTAGCAAGGCTGATGTTTGAAACATGTTACTGCAAGAGGACAAGCCAATAACTCTGTGAGTGTAGTGGGCACCTCGCAGACGTGTTTTCCTCCCTTATGTGGTTTTCTTGGTGCATGAATCTCTTGGGAGGAATCACTCACAGTTTCCTCATCCCTTTCATAAGCTGAATCTGTTTCCATATTTGCCACTGTATGGTGTAAAATGATGAGTATGAAGAGATTTTATTTCAAGAATAAGTGATTGTTGTTTGATGAGTGGGACTGATGGATGGAGGATTTTGATACTGGCTATAGGGTTATTAGGGAGTGATAGGGTTTGGGAATGCAAATTAGGTTTTGGGGAAGAGTGGGAACTAGGTGTTAGGGTTTTAGGGTTTTGGGGAGAGGGGGTAGGATGAGTGTAAATGAGAGAGGGAAAGGGAAATGAAATTAGGGAAATTCAGTGGAGAGGAATGCGATATGTGAAAAAGATGCAGGGGAGTAAAAACAACAATTATGGCAAAATTAAAAGCCATAGACAGTTTTGCTATGCAATTGTGAAGCAAACTAGGGTTTGGTCTTTACCTATCAAAACACCATCAAGGGGGATAAAATGTTTTGCAATGGCAAAATGGGAGGTTTTACTTACTTGAGCAATGACATTTCCAAGATATTGGAGCTTGAGAAGGTCGTTAGAATGAAATTTTAGCTTGGCAGACGAGTGAACCACGGCACCACCCAGGTGCACCGCGCCAATTCAACTCTCTGTGCAAATTCTACGCCCGATGCGTCGTGCCTATGCCCAGGTGTGCTGCACCAAGAAGAATTTCAAAATTTTACTGCGATTTCCCTTTCTTCGCCTCAAATCGCAATTTTTTTTTGTTCTCTCTCTCTCTCTTTAGCACAAAAATGATGTCTTCAACACAAGGAGCACCTTATATACAAGTGAATTTAATTTCTTATTTAGAAAACCCACTTTCTAAAGTTTTTCTTTTTCACTTTGCTCTTTAAAAACTCTGTTTTACAGTTTGGCTCTCTTTTTGACATTTGATGGACTAATGCTTGGATTTTATTGTCTCTTTTGCAAGAGCTGGAGTGCAGGAGTTTGGCAAGGTGACCCAAGGCTGCAGTTCTGAACTTATTACATATAGGAAAATTAAAATTACATGAGATTTTTATACATAGAACATAAAACTTTGTTTTTCCTCAAAACAAGGTTTTGAGGAAAAATCAATTACTGAGTATATCATTATTGAAATTTTGATGCTGAGACCTTATTAGACCTCCTCATGTGCATGCTAACCATTATTGAGCTTTTACAAGACTATGATGAAAAACCCTAGACCTAATGAGACTTAAAACCCTAAAAATGGATTTTTCAAATGTACAGGCAAAAGATGACTGTAAATGACCTGAACTTGTGAAAATAGGCCAGTAGGTAAAGACCATGAGGGAAATGTGATAATGAGCCACTACCATCAGACGATCTATGAACTATGGAATGCAGCTGATCAGATGAGACACCTAAAATGCATGCAAAAAGAGAATTTTGATCACTGATGTAGGGATGAAGATACCAACACTAACAGAGTTCATAGATGAAACTACAGAAAGCATGATAAATTAAGGAACAAATAGTTTGCATAGATTCCCAATAGGTGGGACACCCTCAAGTTCATAGAGGCAAGAGCTAGAAAGGCAACAAAGCATAGAAGTTTCATCTCTCAGGCGTTCTTCTGAGAAAATTATAGACATCAAAGAAAAATTTAAGGAAATCAAGACAAATAATGAGCAAGTCAAGGCCCGAGCCTATGCTCAGTACTTAAAGATGGTCCCTTCAAACCAAACCAGATTGATATCAACCTTTAACATCAAAGAGGGAAAAATGCAAATGAATTTCTTAAAACCCATAGTGCTGCAGCCAAAATATTTAGCAGATTATCTCAAGACTGACTTTGAAGTCATGGCTAAAGGCATCGACCCAATAGACTAGATAGAACTGTACAAAAAAACAGGAGAGATGTTCTATTCTACATTGACTAGCAAGGCAATGACGACACATAGGTTGCAAAATTCATTGAGCAACACTACTACCCAATTCCAACTAGAAAAGGCCTCCTCACAGGTAAAAGACAACAGAATCAAATCATTAGAGGAGTTGATTATTGAGTTGGGCCATGACCCAAAGGATTTCAAGGCAGCATGGAGCCTAATAAGAAAGAATAAGGAAGATATAACTACACTTATGAAACAATTGAAGCTACCACCACTCATTCACCCTCAGATTGTTGAAGTGATAGAGAAGAAAAATGAAGAAGAGCTTATGGACTTGGTCCTTAAGCTAAATGATCAATTAAAAGAAACAGAGTAGGAATTAGAGAAAGTAGTACAGTCAAGGAAAAGTGAGTCAACCACACAGCCCCAAACTAAACTACCTATCGTTTCAACAGCAGTCCCTTCTACACTGGCATCAACTTTAGCACCAAATATTCCTTTGGCAATAGCTGCACCCATAGAAGTAACAGGTACATCATAGTCAGGTACACCAAAACAGAGTACAGAAGATTTAATCAAACCCATGGAGGAGATGAAATTCCAAGTCACAGAACTGTAGAAAGTGAAAGAGAAATTCACTACTTTGGAGAAGAAATATGATATATCAAAAATCAATTTTGCAGAAGAGACAAGGAAAAACAAAGGCTTAACCCAACAAATTAAAGCATTGGAGAAAGACCTTACATTTCAAAAGCCCTTGACAGAGATCAGGAGGATATTGTGGACCAATATCATTGATTCCATCAATGATATTTGGTTATCCATTCAAATTATTTTTGAACAAATTGATTTGGTTAAACCTGCTCTTGAATAAGTTCAAAATACCAGAGAGGAATTGGGTAGAAAGCCCAAAGAGGCAATCCAGTTAATCAATTTTCTAAATAGTAGAAATAGGCAACATTTGGAACAATTAAACATTGATGATAGGACTGTTACCATCCTTTAAATAAAGAAAGTGTTGACCAAAAGGAATCTAATGCAAGGCCTGGAATGCAGATGTCAAAGTATGTAGGAAGATATCAAAATGTTCATGAAAAAATTTGGCATCTTACAAAGTAAAGGACTCCCAAGTCCTTTAGTCATCAATGACAAGCTAATGGTTCAGATAGACTACATCAACAAGTTGCATCAGCAAGCTGATAGTCAGGCCAGTTCATCTGCAGTCAAGGCATTGCCCACAGGGAAAGTTCTCTATGATGGTTTGGAGAACCTTTTTTACATTGAACATGAAATGAAGCACCTATTCAGAGTGCAACCCAATTTTGTGAAATATACTGAAGCAGATGAAATCTACAGGAAGCTAACAAGGACAATAATACCCAGAGATGATTGGTGGTCCAGCATGACTGACATCCTATAAATTACCATGACTTAAGTGAGGTAAAAAGAAATAAATAACACAGTAAATTTTGGTAGAAAGGGTGAAAAATGGTGAATAGGTAAAGAGTATCAGATACAGGTGAAAGAGTATTAGTGAAAAGATAAAATCAAATGTCCAGCATAGAGTTACGAGCACGACAGCAAGATGCATATTCATAGGACCTACCTCCAGCTCCTTCAACAAAAATAGGGACAACAACAATTAGTTCACATTCTGTTGCTAGATTCGAGACAATCTATCACTATATTCGTGTAAAAGATATTTAGTTTTCCTAGAATATATCTCTCTTAGTTAGGAGATATTTTGATGTAAACATTTTTATAAATACTTCCTCATTCAATGTATTGAGGGGTGGATTCTTAGACATTTTTGTAGACAATGTACTTTTGCAATTGAAGTGCTATTGAACAACTTTTGTATGGCTGGCTGGAACAAAGTAATAAAGCAAACGACTTTTACAAGATACATGTGTCAAAAGAGAAACAAATAAGTATTCTATATATTGTGTTTTTATAGTTTTTCTAGTTTAATAAATATTCATATGTGTTCCATATTTGAATGATAAACGAAAAGTTATATTTCAGAAAGAGCTTTACTGCATTTTGTGTTTAAAATCATTTATATTCTTAATGTTTTCTTCCAGGCTATTATAGGTAGGGAATTCTTAATTGCTCCCTGCTTTCATAGTTTATCACTGTGATCATTAACAAAGAATACTTAATTTCTTTTTGTTAATGACCACCCACTTTCCCTCATCTTAGAACCTGTTGAAGGATTCTTAGTTTCCCTTCCTCCTTGTTCAAGACTATATCACCCATTTGAAACTATCATTTTTCTTTTGTTTAGCTCTTTTTCCCTGTGATATTTCTCCTTTGTTAAATCAACCTGATCCAGTTAAGTTATCCTTTAGTTGACTCCATAGCCCAATGGCCTAAAATACCTTGTTCTATCCATCTGCTCTCGAATTCCACCACCAAACAAAATCAAAACCCCCCAAGCTTTCATAACTAGCCTAATATTTCACAAAAGAAAGCTAAATCATAAAGAGAGAGCCCTCTCTGAGTATAGATTGGCTAGATTCTATACTTAAAATATTGGTTTGTGATTACCTTGAAGTGTCCCTTCTTTTGATAACTTCTAAGGGAAAATCTGAGTGATAACATAGTGGTGACTCCACTGGGGAAACCAATTCCTCAGTCAAAACACATCTTTAAGAAACACAAAGTTTGATTATATGCATCTTAAAAAGTTCATAGAAGTTATTTTGATGCCTTTATAAGAAATTACAAAACGAAAAACATAAAATCTGGCTTCAGAAAGGACTCAGTACACTAGGGCTAATCCTAACCCTACTCCAACCCCAATGTTTGAGAACCCCAATTTGATCCCCGGAATTCTTAGAAGACAAGAAAGCTCGGTTAGCCCTTGAGCCATATTTAGATCTCAATATTGTGTTGCTAAGTGGCTTCACCTAGAAGATCTACCCTTTGATGAGTACTTTGAAGCTTCTCTGTTTCGGACTTCATTCGACTCTGAATTAATAGACCTAGTCCAAGACCTAGAGTTCATCAGATAACTCGAGATCTAAAGAACTAATTCTTTAATTGACGAACATTTGCATAACTCACATCAATCTGATCTTACCACTAAAGGAACCCCTAATCCTTCTGTAGTCACTTCTTTTTCTGCAAGCTCCTCATCTGTCTCTCATATCTCTCAACCCCAAACCACTCCACGGTTGACTTTAACACCTAATCCTCAATCCACACCTCAAACATCCATTGTTACCACAACTCCAGCCTTTGTTTCAACACTACCTACAACAATGGCTAATAGATATGCTCCTCTTGTGCTGCCAGCCAATTTAGGTGCCATGCCCCAAGACTATCAAAGTAATATTACATCATTTGATGGCACTGGAACCTATACAGCCCAACAACATATGAGGAAAATGACTGATTATTTCAAAATGTATGAAATAGACACTGCTAATGCGCAAATGAGAATCTTTGTGCAAAGCCTTACTGGAGATGTTAGAACCTAGTTCAGAGCCTTAACACCCAATAGCATAGACAGTCTAAGAAACCTCTACCAATAGTTCCTGAACAGATGGGAGAAAGGAAAAGACCCTCTTCAGATCTTATCTGAATACAAGAACCTCAAAACAGGACTACAAGAAACTATGTAGGACTATTGCACTAGATTTAATAGTGTGTATAGTGCTATTCCCCTTGACCTAAGGCCTCCCCTTGGCTTAGCCTTAATCAAATTCCCCGATGGATTTGATTCTGATATGGCTTTCCAATTGAGAGAACGAAACCCTCCTACATTGGAAGATATGCAAAGCATAGCAGTAAGCGTCGAAGCCAACCTACTCTCTAAGAGATCCAAAGCTAGGAGTGAAAGGAGGATACCATTAAAAGAAGAAAGTTCACCCTTCGAACAAAAGCTAGATGCCATAATTAAAGGAATGGATAGACTAGGAGACAGAGTGGAGATAATTGAAAGGAAATCTCCTTGGGATAGCTAGCAAACTAACCCAGGGAGAAATCCTAATTTTAGGAAAAATCAAAACCAGAACACTGGAAAGAATGGTCCTGACCAAAACATTAGACCCCCTTTCCAGGAGAACTATGCAGAAGCTTCTCACTCTGAAGGCCCAGAAGAAGATACTCAAATCAATTTGATGGGGCTTGATGATGAAGAAGAAGTTTTCTTATCCCAAGATGATCAGGAGGCTCACATACTTAAACAGTTTAAAACCCAATCAGGAGAATCTTTTGACTTTAGGCAGGGATATGACTCAGCTGTCTTTGAGGTGCACAAGCAATACAATCTAAGAAGTAGGAAAATTGATGTCCCTGAAACAAACAAGAAAACAGTCCCAAATCAGCCCAAAAAAGGTAAGACAATAAACAGACCATTGCAAATTCTTTCTAGACCGGACACTAATCCTCTTGATCCCATAATCGGAGATGTCTCTGATAATCAACCAAAAAGTAAAAAACCTTCCACTTCCCTTCCTTCCAAGGAAAATGTGGAAGAAACTACAAAGGTTGATTTAGGAGAATGAATGAATCATGACTCTAATCTTGAAAAGGAGAAAGTCATAAAAAACACAACTGCTCGAAGTCCAAGAGCCCAAATAGAAAGGTCCTTTAATCTGGAAGCAAAAGTTGGCAAGATGAAAATTTCTGTTCCATTATTTGAATTAGCTAAACATGATGTTTACTGGACTCAAATCAATAGATCACTGAAAATTATTGGAACTGAAGACTCAGTTAATCTTTATGATGATCAACCCGAGTTAGTCTTTGGCCCAGAAGTGAATGGGAAACCATTGGAAGGAGGAATTCCTCCCTTCTATGTTAGCCTAAACATACATGATAAGATTCTTCACAATGCTATGTTTGACTCTGGTGCATCTCACAACCTTATGCCCAAATCTGTCATGGAAAAGCTAGACCTAGACATTACCAAACCATACAAAGATTTATTTTCTTTTCCAACCAAGTGAGATGTTTAGGATTGATAAAAGACATGTGTTTCATTGGCTCAATATCTTGCAAAAAAAATATTAGTGGACATAGTTGTAGCTGATATACCACCCAAATATGGCATGTTGTTGTCAAGATCCTGGTGTGCTAAGCTTCAAGGATCTCTTCAACTGGATATGTCATATGCCACTATATCTGTTTTTGGACAACCCAAGAAACTATATAGAGAAACATTGATGAAATATGTAGTAATTAGTCAGGAAAAACCCCAAAATTTCCCCATCCACTCAGTACACTTTGATATGGATTATTTCATTATTTATAATTCAGAATCCGGTCCTTAAAATACCTTAGAGGTTTTAGCAACAGAACCAAAAGAAATTGAAAAAGAAAAATCAACTGTTCATATCTAGGAAATATCAAATAACAAAGAAAAATCAGATGACAATGAAGACCCAAATGTCATGGTTAAACAAGTTCCCACTACCCCAGATACAAATTATGAACATGAAATCCTTTGGCATTTAGAGTTTGATGGCTTGGTAAATAAACTAGGAGCAGGAGCAGGAGTTTGGGTGTACAATTTAGAAAATTATCATGCTGAAGGCTATGCTTACATATTAAATTTTAGATGCACCAATAATATGGCAGAATATGAGGCTCTCTTGTTAGGTCTTAAACTTGTTAAAATATTAGGAGCTATAAGGGTGTCCATCATGGGAGATTCAGAATTAATAGTTAAATAGATTAAAGGGACTTACTCAACTAGGGATTCTAGACTAGGATATTATAGAGGAAAAATTATAGAAATTCTCAACACCTTTTTAGAAACCCAGCTTGCTACTATTCCTAGAAAACACAACATGCAAGCCCACAGTCTGGCCATGTTTTCCAGCACCTAATCACCAGTATACTGCTAAGATTAGGCACAGACCAACCATCCTTGATAATCTTAAGAACTGGCAAGTTTTCGATAGTGATAAGAAGATTAATAATTTTTTAACTTTAGATGAGGAATTTTCTAACCTCAAAATAGATGCTGATACAGTTACTAATTCTAATCAAATAAATGAGGTAGAAATTAATATTTCGGAAGAGAATCTAATAAATATGCTTCACCCAACAAAATTCACACAAATGGAAATTCAAGACCTGAAACAAATGGACCAAGATGAAATAATTGAAGAATAAAATGAGGTTATCAACCTAAAGGACAATCATCTACCCAAATGATTGACTCCTCTGGAAGATTTGTTTCACTCTAATGACATTCCAAAGAAACCTAAAATGGAGCCTTTAAAGGCAGACATCGAAGAGTATAATTTAGGAACACATGATAATCCCAAATTGATAAAATTGTCAAAATCTTTACCTCCAGATCAGAAGCTAAAGTATGTGGAACTTATGAGGGAATTCTAGGATGTCTTTTCCTGGAGTTATGAAGATTTGAAATCCTATGACACCTCTATTATTCAACACACTATACCTTTGAAAGAAAATCAAAAGCCCTTTAAACAAAAACTCAGAAGAATTAACCCTGTTCTATTACCATCAATTGAGAAAGAAATCAAACACATGTATGAAGCAGGGATTATTTCCCCTATTAGGTTCTCAGAATGGGTATCTAATATGGTACCTACTAGAAAGAAAACACGTGAAATAAGATTATGTGTTGACCTAAGTAATGTGAACAAGGTCTCTTTGAAAGATAACTATCTATTACCTAAAATGGAGCATATATTGCAAAGGGTAGTTGGTTCTTCTAGAATCTCACTTTTAGATGGGTTTTCAGGTTATAACCAAATCTTAGTTCATCCTGATGACCAAGAGAAAACAATGTTTACAACACCATGGGGCAGCTTCATGTACATTAAATTGCCCTTTGGACTAAAAATGCAGGAGCAACTATTCAAAGAGAAATGGAAATTGCCTTTGCAAAAGAAATTCATGATTTTCTTGTTATATATCTTGATGATCTCACTGTTTTTTCTAAATTAGATCAATAGCACTTGGAGCATCTCAAGAAAGTTTTTTCAAAGTGCAGAAAATATGGTATTTCTTTGAATCCAAAGAAGTGTTTTTTTGGTTTGGAGGAAGGAAAACTGTTAGGTCACATCATTTCTAAGGATGGAATTCGAATTGACCCTTCTAGGATTGAAGCTATTTTACAAATTCCATATCCCAGAAACATTAAAGAGTTGCAGGCATTTTTAGGAAAGATTAATTTTTTAAGGTGGTTTATTTATAACTTAGCTAAACTCATTAGATCATTAAATAACATGTTAAAGAAGGATTCAACCATTAATTGGACAATTGAGGTTAAACAATCATTTGAAGAAATTAAAATAGCCTTAACAAGAACACCAGTCCTCACAAGCCCACAGTTTGATAAAGACTTCATCATTTTTTCTTTTGCATCAAAACACACCATAGTTGTAGTTTTACTACAAAAGGATGAACAAGAATGTGAAAAACCCATAGCATTTTTTAGTAAAGCTCTTAGAGATGCATTGTTAAAATACAAAATAATGGAGAAACAAGCTTTTGCATTGGTAAAAGCTCTTAAAGATTTCAGGGTCTATATTTTATATTCTCATATAATAGCTTACGTTCCTAATGCAGTAGTCAAAGACATCCTGACTCAGGATGGAATTGATGGCAAAAGAGGAAAGTGGATAGCTACTATCTTAGAATATGATTTAGAGATAAAACCCACTAACCTAATTAAAGGTCAGGGATTGGCTAAACTCATGGAAGAAACTAATTTCCAAGCCCTAGACATAAATCTCATTGCATAGCTAGATAACGAGCAGGATATGGCGACTCCACAGATCAGCTAGGCCTTTTTAGATTTACCTTGGTATGTTAATATTATTTATGTGTTAAAAAACCTGTAGGCTACTCCAGGGTTGTCTAGAACCAAGAATAGATTTTTGAAAATGAAGTCTTCAAAATTTTGCATCTTAGAGAATTCTTTATTTTGGAACAATCATGAAGGCATTTTGTTAAATTGTTATTGAAAGAAGACGCTGACAAGGTTCTCCAAAAATTTCATGTAGGGGACTGTGGTGGACACCTCTATTGGAAGTCAACTGCTGACAAAATTCTAAGAGTTAGATTTTATTGGCCAAAATTGTTTGCAGATGTAAAGAACTTTGTAACTTCCTGCCACAAATGCCAAATATTTGAAGGAAAAAGAAAATTGTTACCTTTACCATTGAAACCCATTTCCACCAAGATACCTTTTTGACAATGGGGTCTTGACTTAATTGAAGAAATTCATCCACCCTCTTCTGGTCAACACAAATGGATACTCACTGCAACTGACTATTTTACAAAATGGATAGAAGCCATTCCCTCTAGACAAGCCAAATACACTATCATCATAGGATTTCTAGAGGCCAATATTCTGTCTAGATTTGGTTGCCCAGATAAAATTATCACAGATAATGCTGCAACCTTCAAGTCAAAGAAAATGATTAATTTCTGTAACAAGTACCATATCACACTGGGTCATTCCACAACCTACTATCCTCAAGGGAATGGACTTGCAGAATCTTCCAACAAAAGTCTAATTAATATTATCAAAAAACTATTGGAAGAAAATAAGAAAACTTGGAACAAAAAATTGATTAATGCTTTTTGGGTAGACAGGCTTACAACCAAAAAATCCATTGGAACCAGTCCCTATGAGCTAGTATATGGCATGGAGACTATTTTTCCTTTATCTTTAGGGGTTTCTGTCATGAAATTACTGCAAGAAGTTCAAGTGGAACCAAATGATATATAGAGAAGGATAAATGAGACCATCCATCTGTAGCAAACCAGGGAGGAGGTGTACCAAAGATCATAAGTGCTACAAGAAAAACTCAAGAAAATCTTTGACAGAAGGACCAAAGCAGAAGATTTCTATCTAGGAGACAAAGTATTGAGATAGAATTCTAGAATGGAGGACAAAGGAAAACATGGGAAGTTTGACATCTTGTGGAAAGGTCCATATATAATATATGCTTTCAGAGGAAACAATGCATATTTTCTTAAAGAGTTAGATGGTGCAGAACTTGAAGGAGGACCAATTAATGTCAGATGTTGAAACATTACTTTGATCCCAGTTTTTAACTCTGATTAGATTTATAACTGTACATAATATATCCTTTGTAATGTCCAGTGTTGATTGGATGGTAAGATTGTGGAGTTGAAGCCTGAAGAGAAGGCCTTAAGATTCAGAAGCATTACTGTCATACATACAAATAAAGCAGCAAGAAAAAGAATATTGCAGAGCACAGTCAAAGTCATTCAGAGGCCACTGATCTACTATTCTTGACTTTCCACAAGGAAAAGCCATCCCCAAGTGGAGCCATTGTTATGCCCCTATACCAATAGGTGTCATATATCATGATTGACTTGGTTTAGCTCTGAAATATTTTCATACCTTTACTTGTTGCAAAGGTTCTCCATATTTGTAAAAAAACAAAAAAAATAAAAAAATTAAAAAAATGTAAAGAGGGTATACCCTAGAAAAAGAATAAAAGGGTAAAATGAATAAATAAAAGGTCAAAAAACAAAAGAAAATGAACCCCAACAAAAATAAAATACCATGAAAGTGTGCAAGTCTAAATGCCACTACTTTTTACTTTTGTATGATAAAAAATTATGTGCAGCTTGTTGTTGTTGGGAAAAGTATCTATTCAGAACGCCCCTATCCCACTCTAAGGTGTGACAGTGCCTTAGCAACAAACAAGGAAAACTACTTGAGTATTCTTCTTTATGAAATGTAAACGAAGAGGAAGGATAAACTAACCTGTGTCTTGCGCTAGTTTGTTGATCCAATCGCTCCTCTCTTCAATAGCTCCCAGCTCCCTGCTCCCTTACCGGCCTAGCTTCACCAAATTCCTGCAAGATCACAGAAGAGAGAAACTACACGAAGATATAGATTTACATTCATAAAAAGCTTAGGACCAGATTAAGCTAAACATGCAAATATAACAAAACATCATTCATACACAGCATGTAGGAGAAACTCAAATAGTTTTATTTATATGATAAGAAAGTCCAAGAGGAGATACAACCAAGTGAGTCCTGATCCAGCATCTACCTCCTAGCAAAGGAATCCCTTCCTCACCTCCAACAAAGCATAAATCACTCAATGCACTAATCTCAATCTCAAACCAACAACAATTCTCTACAAAGTACAAAATTCCAGCCTTTGGATCTCTGGGATGAGGGATCCATATATAGATGTAAGTAGAGAGGATGATTCAGCTTATGTTTTGACTTGTGCCTTCTCTCTGTTAGTTCTTGCTTCCACTTGGAGACTAAGAGCCTCTTACTCATCACTGGTCGAATTCAGTGAGGCAAGTGTCATTGGAGAAGATTCTGGAAGCTTCCATGGTCTCTCCACCTCGTTGAATGACTCTTCCACTTGTCATTTCCCGCTCAACGCACCTGGGTAGTGCATTCAAGTGCGTTGCAACGCACCTAGCCAGTGTATTTGGGTGCTTTGCAACGCAGGTAGCTAGTGGAGCATCTGAATTGATCCTGATTTGACTAGTTCTGAGTAGTTTTTGGTGGAGAACTTCTGGGAGAAGCTGTCATTGGTTGACCTTGTTCCTTTAGGGGCAGGAACAACACTTTTAGGGACTTTGGATCCCTTGGATTATGGACTTTTCATGCTCAAAGTTGTAAGGCACAAAAATGTCTATAACAGTTGCCCCCTAAAGTATGAGGCCGTTTATCGGGTGAAATGCTTTATTAGGAGGATCCGAAGTTCTTTCAATGCTGGGAGGAGACCTGTAATAAGATACAATACAATACATTATTTTTCATATTGTTTTCATGATCTAGCTGAGGCAGGCATTCCCATGCTCAGCTTTATAAATTCATTTTTATGTACATAGGACAGACAATCGTCTGATGGTAGACTGATGATTCTGATGAAATCATCATCCTTTTGGTAGGATGATTATCTGTTCTGCAATGCTGTACATGTCAATGTCTTTATTTTTCCTGAATATATATCGCAGCCCGGATGGATGAAACTAGATCCGGGGTCTTCAATCTCGTCCGATCTTCACTCTAAGTACAAGTCGATCCATGTGAGAAATGTTTTGAAGTCGAACATGGAAAGACATCGCTTGATTACCAGTCAATGATGTAAACTGTTAACAAGCGCGAGAGGAATCACCGATAATGATAATGACCTTCAAGGTACTGCAGTACAATTCACGTGGTGTGAATAAAGGACTTGGCGTCAAACACCACGCAAAATCTTTCGGTCGAAGGTCATTGATGTATACCTGTCGCCGGAAGTGAGAAACTTGCCATTGAGGCATGCAAGCTTCAAAGTACTGAAGGGGGTGTTCCTAGATCAACTTCTTGGATAATGAGCTGATGTCGACAAGAAGCGATCTGTCAAAGGAGGGCCTTAATGAATCCCACATCAATGACACGGAACAGAGCAAATGATTTTGATGGAGGTGAAAACGATCTGATGATATATGGTTCAGGGTGGCGGTCATGAAAGAATGAAGTATAATGTATGCAGTGGATGGGACACGGGTGACTTCTCAGGATGACTTCTCTTGAACATATCGGCGACACTTATATGATGGATTGGTAGCATTTACCCCAAAGGTGGATGGTATGGCGAGACCATGGTGATGTGACCGGTGAATGAAACAACCCAACCTGGCTCAAGCACGAAGTGGAAGTGTCATGTTCAAGAGCGACTTGCTACCAATAAAGGTTCTTTGAGTTTCTTCCCAATTTTTCCCTAGTCATTGCTGACCAGTACCTCTTTATTTTTTTCAAGCTTGAGGAGGATAACATACGCTTGTTCTATAATTTGCCCTTCGGGAAAACCCATCGCTATGTTTTAACGAGCCCAGCGATAGTGAAACTCGTGTTGTAAATAATACTGAGAGGGGGGTGAATCAGTATTATCAAATTCTTTTAATAAATCTTCCTTATTTATTCTTTGAATTATTTTTGCATGTCAGTACCATAAAATAATGAGCATGAACAAATAAAACAGATAGTCACACCAAAGAACACAAGATGTAAGGTGGAAACACAATGTGGGTGAAAACCACCTGCTGCAATATTTCTCTATCTTCTTTCAAATTAGAAACTCCTTTTACAATGGTTTTGTACTGGTGCAGTCCTTTACCAGTACGCAGGCTGCAACCTGCAGAGAGCTAAAACTCTCTCTCGTTTTCCAGTCTCTCCTGGAAGGGAGCTACAACCCCCTACTTCTTTTCTTTCAAGGACCACTTTTCATAAATTTTCAAACTGCGCCTTCTATGGCGCCGGGACCTCCGCACTGCGCCTTCTGTGGCACCTCTGCACTGCGCCTTCTATGGCGCCTCCGCACTGCGCCTTCTGTGGCACCTCCGCACTGCGCCTTCTGTGGCGCCTCTACACTGCGCCTTCTGTGGTGCCTCCGCACTACACCTTCTGTGGCGCCTCTGTGGCGTCTCCGCACTGCGCCTTCTGTGGCGCCTCCGCACTGCGCCTTATGTGGCGCCTCTGTGGCGTCTCCGCACTACGCCTTCTATGGCGCCTCCGCACTGCGCCTTCTGTGGTGCCTCTGTGGCGTCTCCGCACTGCGCCTTCTGTGGCGCCTCTGTGGCGTCTCTACACTGCGCCTCCGCACTGCGCCTTTTGTGGCGCCTCTGTGGCGTCTCCGCACTGCGCCTTCTGTGGCGCCTCTGTGGCGTCTCCGCACTGCGCCTTCTGTGGCGTCTCCGCACTGCGCCTTCTGTGGCGCCTCCGCACTTCCGCAGCTACAGCGCTCGAGAGATCACCCTTCACAGATTCGCTTTCAACTTCCCTTTCATAGATCAAACTTTTAAAACAATAACCCAATATTTCAGATCTTAAGATATTCGATTTGCAAGAATAAATTAGCCAAGTGATCTCCTTTGCTTTATATAGGCTTAGGCCTTTCACAATACCACGGGCCAAAACCATAGGATCAAAAAAACTGTTGGACTAATACCATGAACCAACCATGAAAATACGTGAGATCAACACTTTTGACGAAGTACCATGGTCCAAAACCATAGGTTCAAATACCAAGGACTAACTACCATGGACCAAAGGTAAGTTCTCCAACATATACGCGCTTTTCCTCATAGGTTCAAATACCAAGGACTAACTACCATGGACCAAAGGTAAGTTCTCCAACATATACGCGCTTTTCCTCATAGGTTCAAATACCAAGGACTAACTACCATGGACCAAAGGTAAGTTCTCCAACATATACGCACTTTTCCTCATAGGTTCAAATACCAAGGACTAACTACCATGGACCAAAGGTAAGTTCTCCAACATATACGCACTTTTCCTTGCATGAAAGTGCGTGAACTTTTTCTCTACATGAAATAAACTTTTCTCTGCATAAAAGTGCGTGAACTTTTCTCTACATTATAATTTATTATCTGAGATGAGTGGGTTGCCATCAAGTACAACATATGTATCATAATGCCAAAAATCTCCCCCTTTGGACCTGATGGCAACAACAACCAATCACTCTCCCCCTTTGAAATCAAGGGCAAAGGGTTATGCTCCCCCTAAGAACATGCTCCCCCTGACTATAAAGCAGATCTGCAAAGAAGAACCATAATCCATGACCATGAAAGAGATAGAGACGTATTGCAGCAATATTCAGACCAGCATCCATGATCTCATTCTGTACTTCCTCCATAATGCCAACAATGCATGATATGCTCCCCCTGAACCTGTGCCATTCGATCTTTGACCAATCCGCAACCCAGCACATGTACGCATATACTTCAGATGAACCTTGCGTACAACCAACAATCAGAAGAGATTCAATAACAAGATGATGCATCAACAACCCCCAGCTTTTGCCTGAGGTATTCAAAGGTCTCCCTAGGCAATGGTTTGGTGAGTATATCAGCAACCTGTTCCTTAGAAGGAACATACTCCAACTTGACCTTTTGTTCAAGCACTTGTTCCCGGAGAAAGTGATACTTGATTGGTATGTGCTTGGTTTTTGAATGCATGACTGGGTTCTTTGAAATGCTGATTGCACTTGTATTATCACATAAGATGGAGATGGGTGGTGTACAAGTGATTTGAAAATCCTGCAAGGTATGCATCATCCAAAGGAGTTGAGTGTAGCAAGATGCAGCAGCAACATATTCTGCTTCAGCTGTAGACAAGGCAATCGAACTCTGTTTCTTGCTGAACCAAGATACTAATCTGGAACCCATAAAGAATGCACCACCACTTGTGCTTTTCCTGTCATCCACGCTTCCGGCCCAATCTGCATATGTATAAGCATGAAGTGTGAGATCTGTATCTCTAGGATACCATAAGCCATAGTTTTGAGTCCCTTGAAGATATTTGAAGATTCTCTTTACTGCCTGAAGATGAGTTTCCTTTGGATTTGCCTGAAATCTTCCAACTATTCCCACTGCATGCATGATGTCTGGTCGGGTACCTGTCAAATAAAGTAGACTTCCAATCATAGATCTGTAAGTTGGTTGATGCACTGCTGTTGATTCATCATTTGCACTGAGGTTACATCCTGTGACCATGGATGTACATACTGGTTTTTCTTCTTCCATACCATATTTCTTCAAAATCTGCTTGAGATACTTGGTTTGAGACAAGAAGATCCCTCCTTCATTTTGTTGGATTTGCAAACCAAGAAAATATGTCAGTTCTCCCAACAAGGACATTTCGAATTCTTTCTGCATCACCAAGGCAAAGCTTTGACACATAGCTTCTTCATTGCTGCCAAAGATAATGTCATCTACATACACAACAAGTATCAGCAGTTTGTCATTTTCAACTTTTATATAAAGATTGCTGTCTGCTGATCCTTTTGAAAAACCTTGTTGATGAAGATATTTTTCCAAACGATAGTACCAAGCCCTTGGAGGTTGTTTGAGGCCATAGAGAGCCTTTTTCAATCTGCATACAAGATTTGGATCATTTCCAAGAATGAAACCATCTGGCTGCTCAATGTATACTTCTTCTTCCAAGTCTCCATTCAGAAAGGCTGATTTCACGTCCATTTGAAATACTTTGAAGTTTTGAAAGCTTGAGAGAGCAAGGAACATTCGGATGGCCTCAAGTCTTGCAACAGGAGCAAAATTTTCTTCAAAATCTATTCCTTCTTGCTGCACATACCTTTACAAACAAGTCTGGCCTTGTTTCTAATTACTTCTCCATTTTCATTCAATTTATTTTTGAAGACCCATTTTGTTCCTGTAACATTCTTATCCTTTGGTCTAGGAACCAGCTCTCAAGTGTTGTTCTTTTCGATCTGCTCAAGTTCTTCATCCATTGCTTTGACCCAACATTCATCTTTGCATGCCTCTTTCACATTTTGTGGTTCAGTGGAAGAGAGTAATGCCAAATAGCTTGAAGCTTCTGCAATTGTTCTTCTTGTTTGTACACCTGCTTCTTTCTGTCCCAAAATCTGAGATTCTGGATGATTCTTCTGAACATATCTGGATGGAGTCTTCTCTTCTATCCTTATCTGCTCCTCTGGTTCTTCTTGAGGTTCTTCTTCTTCATCATTCTGTCTTTGAGGATGGCCTTCATCTTCTTCGATATCTTCATGATTTACTTGCCTAGGAATGTATCCCTTCTCATCAACCACTACATCAATGCTGTCAACAATTCTTCCAAGTCTTTTATTATAGCACTTGTATGCTTTGCTGTGTGGAGAATAACCAAGAAGGATGCCTTCATCTGCTCTAGGTTCAAGTTTGCCAAGTTGCTCATCAGTATTTTTAATATAACATTTGCTCCCAAAGATTTTGAAGTGCTTTACCGAAGGAGTCTCACCATACCAGAGCTCATGAGGGGTTTGAGTGCTGTTCACTCGGACATTTGTTTTGTTGAGAATAATAACCGCAGCATGTGCTGCTTCACCCCAGAAAGTTGCGGGAGTTCCAGATTCATCAAGCATAGCACGAGCCATTTGTTGGACAGTTCTGTTCATTCTTTCCACCACTCCATTTTGCTGAGGAGTTCTAGCTGTAGAGAATTCTCTCCTTATCCCATGTTCTTCACAGAAATCGAAAAATTCATTTGAGGTAAACTCCCCACCTCTGTCAGATCTAAGACACTTAATTTTGTATCCTGATTCATTTTCAACCAAGGCTTTAAAGGATTTGAATTTTTCGAATGCTTCATCTTTGTGCTTCATAAGTCCTAACCAGACAAACCTAGAGAAATTGTCAATGAATAATATCAAGTATTCTTCTCCTCGAGGTGTCCTTTTCCTGAATGGACCACATGTATCTGTATGTACTAGCTCAAGAGGCATGCTAGCTGATCCTTCCTTTTCCGGAAAGGTAGTTCTGGTTTGCTTTCCAAACTGACATGATTTGCATATGGTGTTGTCTGGAACTTTGATATCTGGAAGACCACGAACTGCCTGATATTTGCATGCTTTCCTTATTTGTGAAAAGCTTAGATGCCCCAACCTCCGGTGCCATAACCAGTGCTCATCATCCTTGCTCAGATAGCATTGTTGTTGTCCTTCTTCAAATATGTATAGATTATTTGGAGTTCTTTTACCTTTGATCACTGTTTTACCTGTATCAAGATCACGAACAAGACATCCATTTGATCTGAATATCACCTCGGTTCTTTGATCACACATCTGGTTGACACTTAGAAGATTATGTTTCAATCCATCAACATACAAAACATTTCCAGCTTTGACCTTTTCTTTTAACTGAGCAGTGCCTTTTCCTTTTATAGTTGCAGGAGTATCATTTCCAAAAGAAACTTTCTTTCCTTTTTCTAGGGCAGAATATGATTCAAGTTTTTCTTTATCACCTGTCATATGCTTCGAACATCCACTGTCAATGTACCATAGATTTTCCTGTCCCTCTGCATAAAATGCTATCCCACATCTTTCTGTTTGTGGTTCCTTTATTCTCCATGTTTTGGTGCTTGAGGCTTGTTCCTTTGTCTACTGAAACCTGCTCCTGCATTCAGAATCTTCATGACCAAAGTTATTGCAAATAGAACATTCAACTTCATTTTCAAGAACCGAAAAGTTGTTATAGGTCCTTTTTGTAATCCCGGTCATACTTCTTTGTTTTTGAGCTTCTCTAGTCATGATCGTTTTACATGCAACACATTGAGTTGCTTTGTGACCAAAGTTATGGCAAGAAAAACATTGTCCATTGAAGAAATTTCTGCGGTTATCAAATCTTCTGGCCAAACGATTGTAATTTCTATTGTCATTCATTCTTGAAGCAAATTGAGAGGATTTTACCTGTGGCTGGTTGTAGCTTTTGTTCATCCTTAAGACAGATTGCCCCTGATTTGCCTGATATTCTTTGTTTGTAATTGGTCCCTGCTTTACGTGGTGATCTCCATTGTGCCTTTTCTCATTCCTTCTTGCTGCATCAAGATAACTCTTTGAGGTGGATGCTTGAGAAGTTTCTCCATTATAGCCCAGACCTGTCTTGTTTAGAGGAAAGTACATTAATGATCTCATCCAGAGTTTCAGATCCTTTGACAAACTTAAGATTAATAGCCTTTGTTTTCTCAATCTCTTTTCTAAGACCAACAATTTCGCCTTCTAACTTTTCAAGATATTTTTCTTTTTCATCAATTTGAAGTTGTAGAGTATCAATGATCCTATTCTTTTCTTCTATACATGTCTTGAGTCTAGAAATTTCTTCACAAAAGCTATCCACATCTATAGCATCCATGTAATCATCATCTTCAAATGCCATTAAGAGTTTATAGTCATTACCTCGTTCATCTTCGTCACTATTTGATAGACCATCACTATCTTCATGAGTGTAGTAGCTTTTCTTATTTGCAATCTGTTTCTTGTTCCATCTAGCAGGTTCCTTTCCTTTATCCTTATGAGGACATTTTGCAGCATAATGACCTACTCTTCCACAAGAAAAGCATTTAAAAGGTAACTTACCTCTGAACCTTCCAGTTCCCCATTGAAGATTTCTGACAAAATTTGATTCTTCTTCTTCTTCTTCTGGCACGTCAATTGCTTCATAATAGTCTCCTTTGCCTGAAGCCTTGAAAGCAGCTTCTCTTCTATCTGATGGACCTCCCTTTCTCATTTCATAAGCAGTTAGAATTCCGTGTAGCTGAGACATAGTAAGAATTCGTAGATTTTCCTTTTCTTCTATTGCAGACACTTTAGATTCAAACTTGGGGGACAATGATCTTAGAACTTTTTCAACCACAATAGCCTCTTTTATTTCTTCACCCAAGTTTTTCATGCAATTAACAATCTCATCTACCCGAAGGAAATAGTTAGCCACATTTTCATCATTATACATTCTGAGATTCTCATACTGAATCCCGAGGGTTTGAAGTTTAGCACGCTTTACCTGTTCATCTCCTTCGTAGCTCAAGACAATCTTATCCCATATTTCTTTTGCGGATTTATATTGCATAACCTTCACGAATTCTGTTTGAGATAAGCATCCCAGCAGAGTATTGACTGCTTTAGCATTTGTTTCATATTTCTTCTTTTCAGTCGTATCTGTAGGAGTAGCTGAAGGAAAAGTGTAGCCTGTATCTATGATATCCCAAACTTCTGTACCAAGAGATTGAAGATAGGCAGTAACCCTTACCTTCCAATAATTGAAGTTTGTCCCATCAAAAATTGGTGGCCTGATTGATGCTTCCCTCTCGTAGTTTCTCATGATGAATGATCTTCCTTCAAGCGATCAAGCTTCTCTGAAGGACCTGCTCTGATACCAATTGTTAGAAATAATACTGAGAGGGGAGTGAATCAGTATTATCAAGTTCTTTTAATAAATCTTCCTTATTTATTCTTTGAATTATTTTTTCATGTCAGTACCATAAAATAATGAGCATGAACAAAGAAAACAGATAGTCACACCAAAGAACACAAGATGTAAGGTGGAAACCCAATGTGGGTGAAAACCACCTGCTGCAATATGTCTCTATCTTCTTTCAAATTAGAAACTCCTTTTACAATGGTTTCGTACTGGTGCAGTCCTTTACTAGTACGCAGGCTGCAACCTGCAGAGAGCTACAACTCTCTCTCGTTTTCCAGTCTCTTCTGGAAGGGAGCTACAACCCCCTACTTCTTTTCTTTCAAGGATCACTTTTCATAAATTTTCAAACTGCGCCTTCTGTGGCGCCGCGACCTCCGCACTGTGCCTTCTGTGGCGCCTCTGCACTGCGCCTTCTGTGGCGCCTCCGCACTGCGCCTTCTGTGGCGCCTCTGTGGCGTCTCCGCACTACGCCTTTTGTGGCGCTCCGCACTCCGCCTTCTGTGGCGCCTCTGCACTGCGCCTTCTGTGGCGCCTCCGCACTGCACCTTCTGTGGCGCCTCTATGGCATCTCCGCACTGCGCCTTCTGTGGTGCCTCCGCACTGCGCCTTCTGTGGCGCCTCCGCACTGCGCCTTCTGTGGCATCTCTGCACTGCGCCTCCGCACTGCGCCTTCTGTGGCGCCTCTGTGGTGCCTCTGTGGCGTCTCCGCACTACGCCTTCTGTGGCGCCTCTGTGGCGTCTCCGCACTGCGCCTTCTGTGGCATCTCCGCACTGCGCCTTCTGTGGTGCCTCCACACTGTGCCTTCTGTGGTGCCTCCGCACTTCCACAGCTCCAGCGCTCGAGAGATCACCCTTCATAGATTCGCTTTCAACTTCCCTTTCATAGATCAAACTTTTAAAACAATAACCCAATATTTCAGATCTTAAGATATTCGATTTGCAAGAATAAATTAGCCAAGTGATCTCCTTTGCTTTATATAGGCTTAGGCCTTTCACAATACCACGGGCCAAAACCATAGGATCAAAAAAACTGTTGGACTAATACCATGAACCAACCGTGAGATCAACACTTTTGACGAAGTACCATGGTCCAAAACCATAGGTTCAAATACCAAGGACTAACTACCATGGACCAAAGGTAAGTTCTCCAACATATACGCGCTTTTCCTCATAGGTTCAAATACCATGGACTAACTACCATGGACCAAAGGTAAGTTCTCCAACATATACGCGCTTTTCCTCATAGGTTCAAATACCAAGGACTAACTACCATGGACCAAAGGTAAGTTCTCCAACATATACGCGCTTTTCCTCATAGGTTCAAATACCAAGGACTAACTACCATGGACCAAAGGTAAGTTCTCCAACATATACGCGCTTTTCCTTGCATGAAAGTGCGTGAACGTTTTCTCTACATGAAATAAACTTTTCTCTGCATAAAAGTGCGTGAACTTTTCTCTACATTATAATTTATTATCTGAGATGAGTGGGTTGCCATCAAGTACAACATATGTATCATAATGCCAACAACTCCTTCTCGTCTAAAGACAAGTTTGTCGCTATTAATCTTTTTAGCGAGTCTAACGACAAAGATAAATCGGTCCTTTTCATTTTTAGAGAGTCTGAAAAGGTACGTAAAGTTAACTCCGGAATTCCTTTTTCGTCATCTAATCCCTTAAGTCCGAAAAAGTATAAAACAATACAGAAGGGATGAATTTTCGATAGTTTTAACGAGCTGAACAAAACAAGTGCTCGATCTTTTTGTGCAATAATCCCTCAGGTCTAAAAAGATTAAAATCTAGAGGAGGGATAGCACTTCCTGTCGCTTTAACGAGCTGGAAGGCCAAAACTCGGCAATCTTTTCATATTTTACGAGTCAAATGAAAAGAGCTTAAAGAAGACTCGTCTTTTGAGGAACGAGTGATAAAATGGGTAGCAGCTGATTCTAGGTAAGGGTTGGAATTTTCCAATCACGGGAGTGTCACAAGGATGGCTAGTGAAATCACTCTTCGCAGTTGTTCCTCAAAATGGGTAAACAATCAAATGGAGGTGAATGATCGGCCAATGGAAAAGTGGAGGTGATGGTGCAAACACGACCAAGGCTTTAATGGCTGATAATGTTACATTCACGGTGGTTATTTACCGGAGGATAGTTCATTTTTTAACGAGCTTAAACGCGGGTTGAAACACTTGCTCGATCTTATGTTTATTTTTTAACGAGCATGAACTATGTCCTAAAACTGCTCAATAATCCAGTCATATGATAAGAATGTCTCATATAAAACGGAAACATTTACATTTTTGCCCCACTTCCTTTCTTTATGCAAGTTAGAAAACGACTAATCCTACGAGTTTAAAGGGTTAGCCTACGGGTTTAAAGGGAGGACCTAAAAATTTAAAAAATAAATAGCCGCCCCTTGCTTGCACTCCAAAAGGTTTGCATGCCCCCAGGTATAAAACAGAGTTTCGAGGTCTCCCTCTATTCGAGCTGACAAAACATTTGTTTTATCAAGAAGGGTCACCCTTTATTCGAGCTGACAAAACATTCTTTTTATCAGGAAGGGTACTACCTCTTACAGGCTACCCAAAGATTGTTCTATCTACAGTGTAAACAAAACACTTCTCTGGCGATGTCTACCGAGATAAACAAAGGTGAGTGACAACGAGCGCCACACACATAACTTTGACAAGAGAATATTATTCTAGAATAACCCCTATCTCAACCACGGACGGGGTACGGACTAGTCATATTCTCCCGCGGAAACCTACCCTATACCCGAAGTTTTCCTGCCGAAGCAGACCAGGATGCATGCCCCCCTAGGTTCCAGTCATATCCCTCCGAATTACTCGCGTTCATCGGGAGGACGGACCGTAGGTTGAGACATTTATTGCGTGAAGAGACCATTTAGGGATGGTATATGACTATTTGCAATGCGTGATCCGGGAAATGAAAGCTGGTCCACGAGCTTGACCATTCTTCCTTCGTGCGGAAAGCACATTACTCTAAAGAGTGAGGAGACGATGGCTCCCATGCAATAAATATAGTCTCGTCCAAGGAGTAGGTTATAATCCAAGGGTCCTTGAATGACCATCACGTTCATTTGAACGGTCTTCCCTTTCAATGTTATGGGCACATTGGGGAGGATCCCTAAAGGTCGACTGGTTCCTTTATCAAAGCCTGTCAGATTTCTCATCTTAGGCAAAAGCGATGGCGAACCAAGCACTTTCCAAGCAGTAGAGGAAAGGATACTCACAGAAGCCCCCTCATCTATGATGGTACCAGCCATGACCATTCTATATATTTGGATGATAATTCTGAATGGTATGCTTGCTGGTAAACGGGGTCTGCCTAGTTGATTCCAGTCGAAGGAGACAACTAGGTTGCTTGGAGGTGGGACCGAGTAGACGGCCGGGTACGGCTCTGACGAACTTCCTTCCTGCGATAAAGGAATGGGTAGGTTGCTCCCGTGTTCATCGGAGTCTGTGTTGATGAAGAGAATTTGGACGGTTTCATCCTTATTCTCCTAAGTGACTGTATCATTCGAAGATAAAACCTCTGAAGGCAAGACCGGGTCAACTGCTGCCTCGACCTTTTGACTTTCGTCGGATATGGATTCAGCTGGTTCATCTTCAATGACTGGCACTTCAGCTGACCACTTGAGCGGGCCAGCTGGATTTTCAACTAACGAAGGACTCGGCAAGAGTTTTTTATATCCAGGAGGAAGTCGTAACGGTGAAACCGGACGATCATCCAAAACTCTTTTAGCTTCGTCTAAGAAGGGACAACGGTGGATGGGGTGATTGCCTTCGCACAGTTTACAAGGAGATATAGCTCTCCCTTTTTGTCCTGGGACTTCACTTTCGCTAGTTGACGATGTGCTTTCAACATGGCTATCAGAGGTTGACGCCACCGGATTGTGCAAACGGGGAGACCAGTCCCTTAGTATCCGAGGGATGCAGGGACAATCTCTGTGAAAGTGGTCTCCCTTGCAAATGACACATGGTGATTTAGGCCTGGTCAGTGCAGTGTGTGGATTTTTTTTAGACGACACTCATTTGCCCCCAGTCGCTTTTGGCTCCTTCTTCTTCTTCTCTTTCTTCTTCTTTTCCTTCTTCTCCTTAGGAACTTGACTTTTGGCTTTGCCAGCCCCATCAAGCGAAGAGGAAGGAGGAGAGGAAGAATTAGAGGAAGTGGAAGGTTGGTGGGTAACTCTGGACTGGTCTAATTGCTGATTTGACTGTTCAGGAATAGTGGTGTTCTGAACGACATTGGTTGAGAAGAGCCAGACTGGCAAGCCAATTGTCAGTCCTGGAAGCGACAATGTGGCCATATGGGGCGCACCAACATCTCCCCAAGAGGAGAAGGGACTAGGATTTCCACCAAGGGGAATTCCTTGGTTGGTAGGCTCCATTTTCTCAACCTAAATATCAACGCGGGAAAAAAGGGTATGAATATTCCATTTAAAATAAATTTTAATGATGCTTGGACACAACTTGCTTTTTCAATTTTAAAGAGTCGAGAAAAAGCAAAATATGACTCTAGTCTCCTTCGATTTTTAATGAGCCTGAAGTGACAAGTGCTCAGATGGAACTTTTCCGTTAAGGAGCCTGAAAAGGAACGAAAGGGACTGCTCTGGAGTTCTAGGTAGAGGGTGTGCCAAACCAATCGCAAAACCGCAGAATACTTTTTAAGGTACGGGCGGTCAATCTTCCCGAATGCTGTGTTCAGTGCATTGCGATCAGTAGGGTGACCGACACGGCTTCCTATGGATAAAGGTTTTATGCCTATAGGGGTCTCCCAATATATACTCGACGGTACGTGGGAGCACAATCTGTACTGGCACTTATCGTCTCACAGTGGAGGAATCACCCAACCAACAGTGAGGACAACAGTTACCAGGCTTTACGACGCCGGAACACGTCTCTAGCCTAGACCACTATGTTGTGCATTAAGTTACAAAGCGTTGTTAAGTTCATTCAATTTATTTTAGGTTGATCTTTCTTAGAAGTTTTCCTTTTTGGATCACCACGAGTTGTAGATATAATTCCTAAATGCAGTCTAAAGATGATAAGCAAGCTTTTATCTCTTTTCAACAATGAAAATCCTAGCTACAAGGGGAAAAGAAAAACACAATCTTTTCTCAAAGAGCATAGAGCACACTGTAAATGCACTTTTCCTAAATCAAACCATAAAAACTGTCAAAATGAAAATGCACTTGTGCATGTATTTGTTTTCACTTTCTTAATATTGATGCCTAAAAAGAAAGTTGTTGTACAAACATGAATTCGATTTCAAGTGAAAACACAAACAAGTTTCTTTTTGAAATAAAAAAGACGATTACGACACTTTATGATTTTGAAGTAAACACTTGTTTCAACACTATAAATTCACAAATTCAAACCAAAAGACAAAAGTAAAAGCGCAATCAACTGCCAACAGCAAACAAATTTACTCCTAAGATCAAAACGACACTTACGACAGGTCTAGATCTAAGGGCGACAGTATGACTAGTTTACTTTTGTAATGGGAAACTGCAAATGATGTAACAAATACACAAAAACAAATAAAG
Source organism: Pinus tabuliformis (assembly GCA_031772625.1). Classification (NCBI taxonomy): domain Eukaryota; kingdom Viridiplantae; phylum Streptophyta; class Pinopsida; order Pinales; family Pinaceae; genus Pinus; species Pinus tabuliformis. The sequence continues at coordinate 177,582,194 of CM062818.1, forward strand.
TTTCTTTTATACAACTGAGGCAGAATTAAGGCAAAGAAAAGGGGTTTTCAGATAGGTACACAAACTGATAACAGGCTGCAAAAATCAGAGAGAAAACTGAACAAAATGAAGCAAAGAACCACAGCTGCACAGGGCAAAGGCTGATCAGCGCACCTGTTGCACAGAGAAACTGAATTGCAGCGCAGGTAGCCCTCTCGGGACCTATGTTGAAATGCAGAACCTCTTCACAGAGCCTGCGTTGAAGCAGAAACGAGAATTTTCTCTGGGTTCTGGGTCACGGTTTGCAGTTTAATCTATGGTTTTTGGCCGGATAAAAGCTATCAGTAAGGTACAATTAGAGGGATGATTTAAAGGAGGACTAAGAGCTATCACAAAGGGCAGTTAGAGCATTTGTGGATCAGCTGTTCAAATCATAAACAGGCCCAGTGAATGGACTAGAGTAGCAGATCTCTACTTTGCATTTGTAAATGGCAAATGCAGTTCGATTCGCCACTCCTAAGTTTATGAGAAGAACAACAATAAAAACACAAATAAACTAACTAGATACGATCCCTAGTGGAGTCGCCATTCTGTTGTTGGGAAAAGTATCTATTCAGAGCGCCCCTATCCCACTCTAAGGTGTGACAGTGCCTTAGCAACAAACAAGGAAAACTACTTGAGTATTCTTCTTTATGAAATGTAAACGAAGAGGAAGGGTAAACTAACCTGTGTCTTGTGCTAGTTTGTTGATCCAATTGCTCCTCTCTTCAATAGCTCCCAGCTCCCTGCTCCCTTACTGGCCTAGCTTCACCAAATTCCTGCAAGATCACATAAGAGAGAAACTACACGAAGATATAGATTTACATTCATAAAAAGCTTACGATCAGATTAAGCTAAACATGCAAATATAACAAAACATCATTGATACACAGCATGTAGGAGAAACTCAAATAGTTTTATTGATATGATAAGAAAGTCCAAGAGGAGATACAACCAAGTGAGTCCCGATCCAGCATCTACCTCCCAGCAAAGGAATCCCTTCCTCACCTCCAACAAAGCATAAATCACCCAATGCACTAATCTCAATCTCAAACCAACAACAATTCTCTGCAAAGTACAAAATTCCAACCTCTGGATCTCTGGGATGAGGGATCCATATATAGATGTAAGCAGAGAGGATGAGTCAGCTTATTTTTTGACTTGTGTCTTCTCTCTGTCAGTTCTTGCTTCCACTTAGAGACTGAGAGCCTCTTACTCATCACTGGTCGAATTCAGTGAGGCAAGTGTCATTGGAGAAGATTCTGGAAGCTTCCATGGTCTCTCCACCTCGTTGAATGACTCTGCCACTTGTCATTTCCCACTCAACGCACCTGGGTAGTGCATTCAAGTGCGTTTCAACTCACCTAGCCAGTGTATTTGGGTGCTTTGCAACGCAGGCAGCTAGTGGAGCATCTAAATTGATCCTGATTTGACTAGTTCTGAGTAGTTTTTGGTGGAGAACTTCTGGGAGAAGCTGTCATTGGTTGACCTTGTTCCTTTAGGGGCAGGAACAACACTTTTAGGGACTTTGGATCCCTTGGATTATGGACTTTTCATGCTCAAAGCTGTAAGGCACAAAAATGCCTATAACACTTGTCACCTATGCCACAATTCATGAATAGTCAAATAGTTTTAGCTTCACTAGTTCATATTTTCAATTTCATGTTTTAGAAGTAGAGAATAAAGATTTGACCAAATAGTTTAATCTTGGCATATAAGTATATAGGTAGAGTGAATAAAAGGAGCTCAACAGTTTAATCTAAGCCCTTTGATGTAATAAGTGTAGATTTAGATAGATATCACTATGTAAAAGAAAAGAAAGTGTGAAAAGGGTTTTCCAGTCTAAGTGCACCCTAATAAAGAAGTGAAAATGCTAGGATAAAGTAGGTAGGGTAAGTAGATGATGGTTGCAGAATATATGTGTGGTGAATGGTTAAGTTAAAAGCTTAAATCTTTTTACTTCCATCACTAGGAAAAGGCATGTATCACATGGAAGGCACATCAACATTCAAAGTCACAATAATTAACCTCCCCATTCATTTCCCCTAAAATTTTCACTAATTCCCTAAGTGCTAAAGTGAATTGCCATAGTTAGAGGGGCTCGAAACATTTCTCTGACTTTTGGGGGAACTGGACCCTCGACCCAATAATTGGAAATGCCTAAAGTACTTAATCTCTTCATCAACATTTATCCCTCCAAAAACTCATTCATTCCCTTGATAAATCTTTTCCTAAGTAAAATCCTATTTTACTTATGGAAACTAACACATTCTCTATATAAAAACCCTCTCATTCACTTAGCCTAAGTTTTAAATGTGTATGATGAAAAGCTTTCGAAAACATTGGACTTAGTGCTTTCCCATTCATTTGAAAATATTAACCATTAATGTTTTATTATATATTTCCCAAATAAAAAAAAATTACCCACGCCTGTATTATTATATTATGAAAAACCCCAAATTATTACATATCCTGCCTCGATGGTTAAGTATAACCGTAAAACAAATAATATATGGGATTAGTTCACTAATCTGTAGTTGATTAAGAACCCGACCCCGCCACCATTTAATGAGGATTAATTTAGTCATCTGAACTAATTAATAACTCTCCCAACCAATCAAATCGCCCCTGATATGATTAACTCCTTTAATTAATATCAGGCCTACCTCTTTTATCCATCAGTCACATCATTACCCCGACCACCGTCCGATCAGATCCTTCAGATCCGACGGCCTTCACTCATATCGCGCGGGCCTTTTGGTCGACCTTTAGCGCATGATGTGAGAAGTTTCATGAACAGTGCTGATGCTACATGTCGAAATATGTATGGAATCGCACTGGTCCCCCCAAATACCACTCACCATCCAAAAGCAGTGCGATGAAACCCGTTTACCGCCTCCCGCTAACGACAAAATGTCAAGTCGCCTCCCTGTTGAAACCACCTGTCTGTATCATGAAACCTGCCAAGAACTTTGACTTTTCATAAACAACAAAGTTAATCTATTTTTTGTCCTTATTCTAAAAACTCATGCATGCAACCAGAACGTGAATTCGACCATCTCGTACTCCAACCATCAACTACCCTGAAAATTGCAGTCTGACACCGCTCCAATCCACCATTTGCACCTAGTGAACTAGTACTCCATTGCCAATCACTCCATAAATAGGTATTTACCAGTTTCCTTCCAGAAACCCTGTAAATACTTAATTTCCTCTGTGATTACATTGAAAACCCCAAAATTCAGTGTAATTCAGTTGCGGAACTTAAAATTAAAGACTCCTTGGACCCTTTGTTTTCACCAACTTTACTAAAACAACCCCATTTCCATCCACAAGAACCATAAATGGAAACCCCCATAGCCCTCAATGTACCTCCTATCACCACTCCTCATAGAGGTTTGGATTATCTACCCTTAGCAAATAAAGATTTTCAAATAAAAGACCTCACATTTGATGACTCCCCCTTGAGACTGCATTGTAAGTACCAAAACCTTTACCTCAATAATGTTGACAATATTGGTCTGTGGGAATCCAATCTCCCAAAGTACCAATTCCCTTCTATGCACATTTTCCCAGACAGTGTTCACCAGTGCCATGCCAATAATAACCCTAATCTTAGATCTATAATGTCCCCCGACTAGCAAATACTTTTTACCATTACAGTAGACTCCATTAATGAAATATTGCAGCTGCAACCTAGTCAGAACCTTACCCCTCTATCTATTGCTGATTTACTTGAAAAAACTTCCAAACTATCCAACTCAGAGATCGCCAGAGTTTGCAAAATGTTCATGTTAGAACAATACATTTCAGAAAACCCTCCACCCTACATGACAAGTGCTTTTACAAGCTTAGGGAAGGATATTATTACCATGATTTCCTATATTCTTGGTTTCTCAAGCAATGAATATGTAGATGAAATGACCTTTGCTTATATGACTATATTCACCCCTGGCTAGCCTCCTATTGCCAAATATGATTATGCTGCATTCATAGCTGAGAAAATCCATGATCAGTCCATGAGATTGGAAAATGAGAGGGTTTTCAAGTATTCTACAGTCTTGTATCACCTCTTCCTATATTACCAAACTAACAAATTTCCATTCTCTGTGAATAAGCTTGATACTAGAGGTAATCCCAGGTTAGTCATTTTCTAGACTTCTACCTTCCACTACTCATACACTTATCCCTATTCATGCAATGAATTGATAGACCAATTTGTCTATCCTGTGACCACCATGCTAACAGGACATTCTCCCCCAAGAATCAATGATGATATCAAGAGAATCCTACAATTATCAAAGAAGTACAATATAGGTGACTGGTACTTGTACCAGAATCACACTGAGATCCGAATCTATGGTTGTGAACTCCCTCCTTTCAAGCTGCCTAAGTATGTTCCTATGAGATTGTTTCCCCTAGAATATTACAGGCAAATGATAAACTCTAACCAAATTCATTTCACCAAGGCAAAGAAAAAAGCCCAATTGAGGATCAAAGACCACTTAGGCCCATTTGTGTGAAACAATAGAAAATCAGGGAAAAGATCAGAAGGAATCATAGAAACAACAATGAGACTAAAGAAAAGCTTTGCTTAGGTTTATGACCCTCATGGTTTCATCAATGATAGGAAGACAAAACATAAGCTTTCACCCAATATCCATCACAGAATCCCTGAGATAGTACAGTATGAAAATTTGAATGAATGGAGGGAAGGGACTTTGATAGAGCGGGATAGTGATTAGGTTGAGGTTGACAATGTGATGAAAGATTTGGAGAAGACACTTGACCTAGACTCTTTTGAACAAGTGGCAGCAAAATCTTCCCAAAGGCCAGCCCATGAAACCAGTGCTCCCACAACAGAGCCTTCGCAAAGGAAACACAAGAACCAAGTTCCTCAATAGCAAAACAACCAAAAACAACAAAACAACTAGATGAATCAGAGTAGCCTGAAATATCTATAGAGTTAGATCCACCACAACCACATCCAGTTCAGACTAACATGGGAAATCCCCCAGTAGTGCAGACTCCTCTGAATGACGAAAAGAATTTGAAAAGAGATATGGAAGTAGCTACCCCTTCTAGTAGACCCACAGATCAAACCTTTGCTAAGAGGCAAAGGTTGAATCCTTATTCAGAGGAGGAGTTCATAGATGAAACTACAGAAAGCATGAGAAAGGAAGGAATAGATAGTTTGCATACATTCCCAACAGGTGGGACACCCTCAAGTTCACAGAGGCAAGAGCTAGAAAGACAACAAAGTATAGAAGTTTCATCTCTCAGGTCTTCTTCTGAGAAAATTATAGATATCAAAGGAAAATTTAAGGAAATCAAGACAAAGAATGAGAAACTCAAGGCCCAAGCCTATGCTCAGTACTTAAAGATGGCCCCTTCAAACCAAACCAAATTGATGTTAGCCTTTGACATCAAAGAGGGAAAAATGCAAATGAGTTTCTTAAAACCCACAGTGCTACAGCCAAAATATTTGGTAGATTATCTCAAGACTGACTTTGAAGTCATGGCTAAAGACATCCACCCAATAGACTAGATAGAACTACACAAACAAACAAGAGAGATGGTATATTCTACACTGACTAGCAAGGCAATGATGGCATATAGGTTGCAAAATTCACTAAGCAACACTACTACCCAATTGAAACTAGAAAAGGCCTCCTCACAGGCAAAAGACAACAAAATCAAATCATTGGAGGAGTTGATTATTGAGTTGGGCCATGACCCAAAGGATGTCAAGGCAACAAAGAGCCTAATAAAAAAGAAGAATGAAGATATAGCTACACTTAGGAAACAATTGAAGATACCACCACCCATTCGCCCTCAAACTGCTGAAGTGATAGAGAAGAAAAATGAAGAAGAGATTATGGACTTAGTCCTTAAGCTAAATGAGCAACTAAAAGAAACAGAGTAGGAATTAGAGAAAGTAGTATAGTCAAGGCAGAGAGAGTCGACCACACAGCCCCAGACTGTAGTACCTATCGTTTCAAGAATAGTCCCTTCTACATTGGCATTAGCTTTAGCACCAAATATTACTTTGGCAATAGCTTCACCCATAGAAGTAACAGGTACATCACAGATAGGTACACCAACACAGATTACAGAAGACTTAATCAAATCCATGGAGGAGATGAAACTCCAAGTCACATAACTGTAGAAAGTGAAATATAAATTCACTACTTTGGAGTAGAAATATCATATATCAAAAATCAATTTTGCAGAAGAGACAAGGAAAAACAAAGGCTTAACCCAACAGATTAAAGCATTTGAGAAAGACCTTACATTTGAAAAGCCCTTGACAAAGATCAGGAGGATATTGTGGACCAATATCATTGATTCCATCAATGATATTTGGTCATCCATTCAAATAATTTTTGAACAAATTGATTTGGTTAAACCTACTATTGAAGAAGTTCAAAGGGCTAGAGAGGAATTGGAATTGGGTAGAAGCCTGAAGAGGCAATCCAGTGTTGGGTTGTGTTATATTCTTTCCACGACTAGCCCATGTAGTTAATCGGAGGGTTAGAGGGGGGGCAGAGCACCCCCTTCGTTGCACCAATTATGTAGCAAGGGGGGTCATAGGGGGTTTGAGGTGTACTCATAACCCCACTTTATGGGGTTCGGGGGGGGTTACAGGGGTTTGAGGTGTACTTGTAACCCCACTTTATGGAGTCCAAGGCAGCTGTTGGGTCCCTATAATACTAGTGATTACCCCATTACTATTGTATTTATAGCCCTTATTAATATTGTTGTACCCCTATTGTCTCCATATTGTTATTATTATGCCCCATAGAATCCCTCTATTGTTATTTTTGTGGCTTTATATTATTATTGTTAGGTCGGATGGGTTATATTGTGACTCCTTAGACTCCTATATATAGAAAGGAGGTTTTGTCATTTGAATCATCCAAGAATTGTTCATTTATGTAATGTAAATGAGGTTTCCCCCTCGAAGAGGGTGAATTATAAGGCGTTGATCTATCTTTTCTATCTTTTCTTGAGCTGGTTTCATAACATTTGGTATCGGAGCTTTGGATTCTAGGGTTTCGCTGCTCTAAACGGGTCATCATGGCATTTTTGCTATAATTTTTTTTCTGCGATGTTTCAGAAGTTAAACAAAAAACCCATTTGAGAAGACATCGTGCTAAATCTCGGGTCCAAATTTTAGGGCTTTTTGCGCTATATTTGAGGAGATATGATCTGAGGAAGTTCGTCTTTTCGAGACTCCTGAATTACATTCCAAAAGGTGACCTGGGGAAAATCGTCATAACTTTTTCTCTGAGCATTGGATTGAAATTTCGTAAGAAGGTGTAGAAAGAGGACAGACTATAGTTTCTTCTATATATTTTTTAGAGCTAAAGGTTGAAACAGTGACTCGTGGCACGTCGTACAAGTTCACTCTACTGAACTAGTCTATAATCAGGTCACTGTGGGAGATTTCACATAACTCTTCCTTCGAGAATCCAATTTGGATCAGACTGGTGGCATTGGAAAGAGGACACAGAGGGCTACCATAGGTCGCAATTTCAGAACTGGATGTTCTGAAAGTATAGAGATACATCAGAGGCAATATCGAGCTCCTACAAAGTGAAAAAAAGGTGTGTAGATTCTTTTAAATTTTTGCTTAAGATTGGTTTGAAAATTTATTTTGAAGGAATTCAAAGGGCTAGTAGAGCATTATTATTGGTAACTGATGCCCTGAGGAAAGAAAATGCAAACACCTAGTAAGGAACCTGAAAGCTCTAGCATGACTCATGAAGAAGAGGAAGAAAGGCTACATGATATATCAAAATTACAAGAACGAGTGCAACAAATGTCACACTCACAAAAGTTAACAGAAGCTAGGATAAATGGCATGGAAGCTAAGATGAATGGCATGGAAGCTAAGATGGACAATTTGAAGATAGATTTGAACACAAATTTGAAGACTGACATGGCATATTTGAAGACAGATTTGACAAATTTTCTACAAGAAATACTTACTAATGGTGAAAAGGTAGTAAAGGAAACTCATGATGCGAACAAAAGAAATGTTAATCATGATATCATAGACTCTAATGTGGTATCGAAGACCCACCATATTCCAAAAATCGATATGGGGAAGTTTGATGGCAAGGATCCTGCAACATGGATATTACAGATGGAGCAATTTTTCGATCTCAATAATGTGCAAAACACACAAAAGGTACGTATTGCAACTTTATATTTGGAACCAAATCAGTTTGTATGGTATCAATGGCTTTTCTCTCGTAAACAATTTATCACTTGGGAAATTTTTACGGAAGAATTGATAGCACATTATGAGGATACAAAAAGCAACACTTTTTTTAGCCAATTGATAAGTCTCAAACAAAAGGGTTCAATAATGGAGCACATTGAGGAGTTCCAAAAATTGAACATAAGGGTAAAAGATATTCCAGAGGAGCATAGGATTGATGTGTTCATAGGGTCTTTAAAGGATAATATCCAACATGATGTTCGCCTTTGGGAACCTGATTCATTAGAGAAGGCATTCAGGTTAGCAAGAAAAATGGAAAGAAAAATTATGGCAACCAGGAAGCATACCACTCACAACTATAAAGACGGAAGTGTTGTTGCCCCTAGTCTTCCACAACCTATAAGGTTGACACCACAACAATTGGAAGAAAAAAGAGACAAAGGGCTTTGTTACAATTGTGATAGCAAATACACTAAAGGTCATAAGTGTGCTGAGAAGAAATTATTCTACATAGATTGTGAAGAGGAAGAAGAAAAGGAGCAAGAAAGGTCAAAAGAAGAGGATATACTCCAGGAACAAAGCCTAGATAAAGAAGAAATAAATCCGACCATATCTTGTAATGCATTGGATGGAATTACCACTCCTCAAACCATCAAGATAGAAGGACAAATCAAGAAGAAAAAGGTAATAGTGTTGATTGATTCAGGAAGCACCCACAATTTTATTCATTGTAAGGTAGCAAAAGAATTGAATTGCTTCCTATATCCAGCACCAGAGTGTCAAGTGATGATTGCAAATGGAGGAAAATAAATTGCTCTGGAAAGTGCCATAATATCAAGCTATCCATGGGAGAATATGTATTGACTAGCCAATGCTTTCCATTCCAATGGGAGGTGCTGATGTTGTACTAGGAGTCCAATGGCTACAATCCTTGGGTACAATAGCTTTTAATTTTCAAGAACTTTTCATCAAATTTTCTGTGGAAGGAAAGGAAGTTGAATTAAGGGGTATTGCAGGGAAACCAGGAAAGATAATCAGCTCTAATGGTATGACAAAGCTTCTAAAAAAGGAACAAAGAGGTGTAATTGCACAATTATGTTCGCTAGATGTTTCCACATCGGAATCATCTATTTCTCCAGATCTCCAAAAAGTCTTGGACAATCATTCCAAGGTATTTGAGACTCCCAAAGGTCTCCCACCTATGCGTGATCATGATCATGCTATTCATCTGATTCCAGGAAGTGTTCCTCCAAACATCAGGCCGTACAGATATCCCTATGCCCAAAAGAGTGAAATTGAACGTATGGTTGCAGAAATGCTAGAGGCTGGTATAATTCAACCAAGTCAAAGTTCTTTCTCTGCTCCAGTAGTATTGGTGCACAAGAAGGATGGATCATGGCGCATGTGTCCGGATTATAGGGAGCTCAACAAGCTCACTATTAAAGATAAGTTTCCCATTCCTGTCATTGATGAATTACTGGATGAATTGCATGGATCAATTTACTTCACCAAGTTGGATCTTCGTTCAGGATATCATCAAATCAGAATGAAGATTGAAGACATTCCGAAAACAACATTTAGAACTCATGAGGGTCATTATGAATTTTTGGTCATGCCTTTTGGCCTTACCAATGCACCTTCAACATTTCAAGGTTTGATGAATTCAATTTTCAAACCATTCCTTAGAAAATTTGTGTTAGTATTTTTTGATGATATACTAATCTACAGCAAGTCTTGGAAGGATCATGTTGAACATGTTGACAGGGTGCTACAACTATTGGAGGAGAAACAATTATATGCAAAAAGATCCAAATGTTTCTTTGGAGTCCAAGAGGTGGAATATCTGGGTCATATTGTATCTCATGAAGGAGTTAAGGTAGACCCTAGCAAAATTAAAGCCATTAAGGAATGGAAAATCCCCACATCCATAAAGCATCTGCGAGGATTTCTTGGGTTGACAGGGTATTATCGCAAGTTTGTTAAGAATTATGGGAGAATAGCAGCACCTCTAACAACATTATTGAAGAAAGATGCATTTTCATGGACTCCGGAAGCAACAAAGGCCTTTGAACATCTTAAAGAGGCAATGTGCCAAGCACCGGTCTTAGCTACACCGGACTTCACAAAAACCTTTATTGTGGAATGTGATGCTTCAGGAAATGGAATTGGTGTTGTTCTAATGCAAGATGAAAGACCCATTGCTTTTGAAAGTCGTCCAATCAAGGGAAAGTTTTTACACAAAGCTATTTATGAGAAGGAAATGTTGGCAATACTCCATGCACTTAAGAAATGGCGACCCTACCTAATGGGAAGACACTTCAAGGTAAAAACGGATCATGATAGCCTTAAATACTTTTTAGAACAAAGATTATCCTCTGAAGAGCAACAAAAGTGGGTCACAAAGATGTTGGGTTATGACTTTGAAATCATCTACAAAAAAGGGAAGCAAAATGTGGTGGCAGATGCACTCTCAAGAAAGGATGAGGATGTGGAAGCATTGTTGTGCGCCATTTCTATTATCCAACCAGATTGGATAAACGAAGCAAAGGAGGAATGGAAGAATGAAGAAGAAGTGTGGGCACTTATTCAAAAGTTACAACAAGATTCCAGTACGTCTGATACATTTAGCTGGCAAAATGATTCGTTATGGTACAAAGATCGCTTATACCTCTGTAAGAATTCCCAGCTAAAACAAAAGATTCTTATGGAATTGCACACTTCTCCCTTAGGAGGGCACTCAGGATTTTTAAAAACTTACCACAGGGTTAAGAAGGAATTTTTTTGGGATGGCCTTAAATCAGATATTCAAAAGTTTGTGGCGGAATGTTTGGTTTGCCAACAAAATAAAGTTGAAACAATTAAGACACTGGGTCTATTACAACCTTTATCCATTCCAAGCCAACGTTGGGAGGAGGTTTCAATGGATTTTATCACAGGTTTACCCAAGTCTGAGGGAAAGAGTGTCATCATGGTGGTAGTTGACAGACTTACCAAGTATGCACACTTTTGTGCATTATCACATCCATTTAAAGCCAGTACAGTTTCTACTGCATTTATGGAAACAATTCAAAAGCTACATGGAAACCCAAAGATTATTGTAAGTGACAGAGATCCCATTTTCACTGGAAATTTTTGGACAGAATTATTTTCTTGTCTTGGTACTCAGTTAGCTCATAGCTCATCTTATCATCCTCAATCTGATGGGAAAACTGAGATAGTAAACAAATGTTTGGAAGGATATCTTCGTTGCTTTGTATCTGATAAACAGACACAATGGGTCAAATGGTTGCCTCTGGCTGAATGGTGGTATAACACTTCCTTCCATACAGCAACAAAAATGACCCCATTTATGGCACTTTATGGGTATCACCACCATCCATCACATCATATTTAAGAGAAAATTCTAAGGTTCAGGCAGTGGAACATCACATCGAACATCAACAACAAGTCCTCCAACTCTTAAAGGATAACCTCGTGTTGGCACATAATAGAATGAAACAACAGGCAGATCAACATCGCAGCAAAAGAAGTTTTGATGTAGGTGATTGGGTATTCCTACGGCTACAACCATATAAGCAAATGTCTCTCAAGTAAGCTAAGAAGGATAATAAATTATCACCAAAGTATTATGGTCCGTACAAGGTGTTGCAAAAGATTGGTACTATGGCATACAAATTGGAGCTTCCTGCAACTTCTCGATTGCACCCAGTTTTCCATGTTTCATGTTTAAAGAAGGTTATAGGTGACAAGCTCCCAGTTCAAACAATATTGCTAGAACTTGACGAGGAAGGAAAAATTATATTGGAACTAGAAACAGTCACAGAAACAAGAACTCAATAGCTACGAAATCGATCAATTTCGGAGTATCTTATCAAGTGGAAGAACTTATCCGCTGAAGATTCCACATGGGAGGATGAGAATTTTATACAGAAGTATCCAGAACTACTCAAGCGTTGAGGACAACACTTTTTTTGAAGGAGAGGGGCATGTTGGGTCCCTATAATACTAGTGATTACCCCATTACTATTGTAGTTATACCCATTATTAATATTGTTGTGCCCCTATTGTCCCCATATTGTTATTATCGTGCCCCATAGAATCCCTCTATTGTTATTTTTGTGGCTTTATATTATTATTGTTAGGTCGTCTGGGTTATATTGTGACTCCTTAGACTCCTATATATAGAATATTTGAGTCATCCAAGAATTGTTCATTTATGTAATGTAAAGGAGGTTGCCCCCTCGAAGAGGCTGAATTCCAAGGTGTTGATCTATCTTTTCTATCTTTTCTTGAGTTGGTTTCATAACAGTAGCGCCCCGGAAAATTTTGGTTTTGGACCCTATGTTAGGTTAGGCAGACCCACATATGGTTTTGTGCATGATTTTCGCACATGTTTTTTGGGCACGATGGTTTTCGGTCCATGACATTGGATGCTATGGTTTTCAATCCATGGTATTGGATGCTTTGGAATGTATAAATATGTATTATTACATTGAAAGGAACATAATGAAAAATCAAGATGGTAGTCCCAGTTTTGGGATCCATGGGAAAATCTCTGTGTATATGTGTTTTATGTGTTATGCTCTCATATTGTTTATTTTCTGTGTTAAGACCTACGTTTGGTATCAGAGTAGATTTGGCTTCAAGGGGATGTCTTTGTTGCTGAGAAGTTTTGCTTGGGCCTGTGGTAGACCCTGTTCAGTGGGAGATTTACGAGATCGATTCTGGTGGTGAAAGAAGATGGCGAGCAGTGGAAAGATAGAGATCAAGAAATTTAATGGTCAGAGTTTTGAGTTGTGGAAACTCAATATGGAGGATTTGTTGGTGGATAAAGATCAGTGGATCGCGGTAGATCTGGGTACTAAACCAACGGGAGTGTCTGATGAAGAATGGAAGAAGTTGGATTGGAAGGTAAAGAGCATAATACGATTGTGTGTCTTAGATTCAATATTGTTGAATGTATCAGGGGAAGCTACAGCGAAGGCTCTGTGGGACAAGTTAGGGACTTTGTACCAATCTAAGTCTCTGGTGAATAAATTGTTCCTGTGGAAAAAGCTGTATAACCTAAGGATGAAGGATGGAGACTCGGTGATAGAGCATTTGAACGCATTTAATACTGTGGTAAGTCAGTTATCATCTGTTGATATTAAAATTTCAGATGAAGATAAGTGCATCAGTTTGTTGTGTTCTCTACCAAATTCGTGGGATAGTCTGGTTATTGCAATAGGTAGCAATGCAACTACCTTATAGTTTGATGAAATAGTCTCAGCCTTGCTGACGGAGGAGATGAGATGGAAAAATATGGAGAGCCAGAATGGTGATGCCTTATCTGTACAAGGATAGTCCTAGAACAGAAACAAAAATAAGTCATCAAGTGGGAGATCTAAATCTAGAGGGAGATCTAAATCTCCAGGAAAACCTGTAAAGGTGGTGTGCTGGAAATGTGGAAAGGAAGGCCACTTTAAAAGGGACTGTAAATCTAAAGCTCCTGACAATAGAAAGGAATCTGATGAGGCTCCTTCTGCAGAGGCGAAAACCACCTCAGATGAAGGTGGGGATGTGTACTTAGCTTCTTCATGTACACATGTAGATCATGAGGCATGGTTGATTGACTCAGGTGCATCCTTTCACTTCACTCCCCATAGAGAGTGGTTCTGCGAATATGAGAAATATGATGGTGGTGATGTCTTCTTGGGGGATGACAAGAAGGCTAGAATCATTGGTCGTGGAAAAGTAAAGTTGAAGTTGCAAGGTGGAAGGGTTAGAATGCTTCCAAGTGTTCTACATATTCATGCATTATCCAGAAATCTAATTTCTATGAGCAAGCTAGATGATGCAGGTGTAAAAACAGTGTTCGAGAAGGATACCTGCAAAATGGTTCGGGGATCACTGGTATTGATGCGGGAAGTTTGGATTGGAACTCTTTACAAGCTGCAAGGTAGCACTGTTATTGATGGGTTCAATAGTTCTATGGTTCCTGAAAGTGGACCAAAAAATCTAGTGGTCTCCGGAGAGAAGACCATGATGTGGCATCAAAGGCTTGGACATATTGCAGAGAAAGGCCTTCGAATACGTCATGGTAAATGTATGGTAGAAGGTATGAGTAATAGCTTTCTGGATTTTGATTTCTGTGAAAAATGTGTATATGAGAAGAAGAATCGGGTGAGTTTCCCCTCTGGTGGTAAGAGGGCGAAACAGATATTAGAGCTTGTGCATAGTGATGTGTTTGGACCTATGAAGGTTCCATCACTAGGTAATTCCTATATATCATTTATAGATGACTTCCCAAGGTATACATGGATATATTTCCTTAAGAATAAATCTGAAGTCTTTGATAGGTTTAAAGAATTTAAGGCTCTGGTGGAAAACTAGACAAAGAAGAAGATAAAGGTGCTGAGGACAGATAATGGTGGAGAGTTTTGCAGCAAGGAATTTGAAGAATTTTGTAGGAAGTTGTGTATATCATGACAGAAGAATACTCCATATACACCTCAGCAAAAATGGAGTTGCAGAAAGAATGAACAAGACGTTGATGGAAAGGACAAGAAGCATGCTCAGTGGTGCCAGGTTAGGACCTGAATTCTGGGCAAAGGCAGTGGATACTACATGTTACCTGGTCAACAGGTCACCTTCATTAGCGTTGGAGGATAAGACTCCACAAGAGGTATGGACTGGTAAGAAACCGTCTCTTTCACATCTAAGGGTATTTGGATGTGACGCATATGTACATGTTCTAAAGGAGAAAATAACCAAGTTGGATAGTAAATCTAAAAAGTGCATCTTTATTGGGTATAAAGATGGTTTAAAGGGTTATAAGCTTTGGAACCAAATAACAAGGAAGGTTGTGTACAACTGAGATGTGGTGTTCAGAGAGGTGAAATATGTTATTAAACATGAAGTCCAACCAAAGGAACCTGAGAAGATAGAGTTTGAGCTAAAGGAGGAATAATCAGACTCTACAGCAGAGGAGGAATCAGAAGATGAAGAGCCACAAACTCCGACTGTGAGAAGATCAGTTCGAGAAAGAAGGCAGCTAGAAAGGTATAGTCCATCTACTTTCTGTTCAAATTTTTCTTTGTCTGTTACTGATGATGATCCCAGAACTGTGAAGGAAGCAGTGGATTCAGAGGATGGAAAACTCTGGAAAGATGCCATGGTTGATGAAATGGCATCTTTGCACAAAAATGAGGCTTGGGATCTGGTGGAGTTTGGAAGGAAACCCATTGGCAGCAAATGGGTGTTCAAAAAGAAGACAAATGTAGAAGGAAAAGTGGATAAATACAAAGCTCAGTTGGTAGCAAAAGGTTATTCCCAGGTGCCGGGAATTGACTTTGGTGATATTTTTTCTCCTGTTGCCAAGGTAACTTCTATTAGATTACTTTTATATGTTGCTGTTGCTTTTGATTTTAAGGTAGAACAAATGGATGTGAAGAAAACATTTCTTCACAGGGATCTGGAAGAGGAGATCTACATGAAGCAACCTGAAGGCTTTGCAGTGAACGGTAAGAAATAACTGGTATGCAAGTTAAAGAAGTCTCTATATGGGCTAAAATAGTCACCAAGGATGTGGTATCAGAAATTTGATACATTTATACGGGGAATTGGCTTCACCAGAAGCAAAGAAGATCACTATGTGTATTTTAAATTAATTGGTGACTGTGTTATTTATCTGGTCTTGTATGTGGATGATATGTTTCTGGTTGGAAATGACAAAGAAATTATCCAGGATTTGAAGACCCAATTGTCCTCCAAATTTGACATGAAAGATCTTGGTGCTGCAAACTGTATTTTGGGCATGGAAATTAAAAGAGATCGTACAAAGAGGAAGCTATGGTTAAACCAGAGGAAGTATGCCAAGACAATACTACAGAGGTTTAATATGCAGGATAGTAAACCAGTGAAGGTTCCTATTCCTATAGGTGTGAGGTTATCTACTAAACAGTGTCCCAAGACACAAGAAGAGGAAGAGGACATGTCTCATGTTCCATATGCAAGTGCAGTCGGTAGCCCGATGTATGCAATGGTCTGTACTAGACTAGACATTGCACATGCAGTGGGACTATTGGGCAAGTTTATGTCAAAACCAGGGAAGGACCACTAGACAACAGTGAAGCGGCTTTTCAGGTATTTGCGTGGCACTGGTGTGTAGGAATTTACAGGGTAAGTTCCTCAGACAGAACACCAAAGGACACCGCTCACAAACAGATCACAGATCAATACACCAGTATTTTGACGTGGTTAAAACCCTCAAAGAGGGAAACAGTCCACGGCCTGAGCCAACGTAGCCACTTCAGGAAATTTATTAATAAAAGAATGAAAATTTACATATGATTCTCTCATAGATGGATTACCCTACAAATGACCCTCCATGCGCTTTAAATAGAAATCATGGACCAATCGGGTGTTAAGCCACGGATCAAGTGTCGGTAATACCGAGGAGAGAATGAACCGTCGGATCACTACATATCGTGACCGTCAGATTGTAAGTTACAAAATGTACAAGGTAAAGAAACACACTTTACCTAACTCTATACTAGACCAAGTTGTACTTAACTATTTCCTATGTGTCGGAATATCTTAACATCCCCCCTTAAGAACAACTTGGGATAGGATTGAAGGATTTACAAATATGACACAATAGGAGAAGGAAGGAGGCACTAGAGCCTATCCCCCCTTAGTGACAACTTCCTGAACTCCAACCATAAATCGAAGTTTAGTGAACTTCGCCTCTGTGAGAGCCTTTGTAAAGATGTCTACAACTTGATCATCTGTTGAACAATATTGCACTTCAAGAACATGGTCATGAATGAGCTTTCTGATGAAGTGCATGTGCAGTTCAATGTGTTTGTTGCGCTGATGTTGGACTGGATCTTTGCATAGCTGAATGGCGCTTTGATTATCACACCAAAGTGTAGTCGGATGCTACTGCTGAAAGCCAAACTCTGACAGGATCTGACGAAGCCACAAGGCTTCCTTACTAGCTTCTACGGCACCACGATATTCTGCTTCTGCTGAAGAAAGAGAAATGGCACCTTGTTTCTTGCAAGCCCATGTAATAGGTCCTGAACCAAGAGTGAACACATAACTTGCAGTAGATTTCTGATCATCAGGGTCACTAGCCCAATCGGAATCAGTGAAACCAACCAATAGAGGAGATGCTTCGGCACTGTAATGAATCCCAAAATGAACTGTACCTTGAACATAAAGCTCGTCTTGTTGCTAAGGGTTTTTCACAAGTTGAAGGCATTGACTATACTGAAACCTTCTCCCCTTTTGCCAAAATGAACTCTATCCGCCTTGTTCTTTCCCTTGTTGCCTCTTTCAAATGGGAAGTCCATCAGATGGATGTTAAATCCGCCTTCTTGCATGGGGACTTGCATGAAGAAATCTATATGCAACAACCTATTGGCTTTATAAAAATAGACTCCAGCCTTGTATGTCGGCTTAAGAAATCCCTTTATGGTCTCAAGCAAGCTCCTCGAGCTTGGTATGTCAAAATGGATAACTTTCTTTTAGAATCTGGCTTCTCTAGGTGTCATTCTGATAATACTGTCTACACCAAGAAAGTGGGCAAGTCTCTTATCATTCTTGTTCTTTATGTTGATGATCTTATCCTGACTAGTAGTGATCCCAACCTTATAAACCATGTGAAGTCTAGCCTTAAAAGGAAGTTTGAAATGACAGACTTAGGACACTTACATTATTTTCTCGGTCTTCAAGTCTTGCAATCCAAGGAAGGTATTTCCCTTTCTTAGTCCAAGTATGCCTGTGATATTCTATGCCACTTTCACATGGAAGAATGTAAGCCAACCCCTTCTCCCTTTCAGTCTGGAGTCAAACTTTCAGTCACTTGTACTTCTCCTGAAGTTGATGCTACCTTATACCATCAACATGTAGGAAAACTTTTGTATCTAACCCATACTCGTCCTGACCTTTCCTTTGTCGTTGGCCTTGTTGCTCGGTTTATGCAAAACCCCCGTGAAAGTCATTGGAAAGCAGCTAAAAGAATACTTCGTTATGTTCGAGGTATAGTTCAGTTTGGGATTCATTACAGTAGGAATTTACAGGGTAAGTTCCTCAGACAGAATACCAAAGGACACCGCTCACAAACAGATCACAAATCAATACACCAGTATTTTGACGTGGTTAAAACCCTCAAAGAGGGAAACAATCCACAACTTGAGCCAACGCGACCACTTCAGGCAATTTATTAATAAAAGAATTAAAATTTACATATGCTTCTCTCATAGACGGATTACCCTACAAATGACCCTCCATGCACTTTAAATAGAAATCATGGACCAATCGGGTGTTAAGCCACAGATTAAGTGTCGGTAATACTGAGGAGAGAATGAACCGTCGGATCACTACATATCGTGACCGTCAGATTGTAAGTTACAAAATGTACAAGGTAAAGAAACACACTTTACCTAACTCTATACTAGACCAAGTTGTACTTAACTATTTCCTATGTGTCGGAATATCCTAACATAGCGATTATGGTTTGTGCTACCAAGGAAGACCAGGATTGGTCAGAGTGTTGGATATTCATGGCTTTGTTGATGTAGACTAGGCTGGAGATCTGGATCAGAGAAGATCTACAAGTGGGTATGTGTTTAACCTATTTGGAGGTGCAATCAATTGGGTGAGTAAGAAACAATCTGTAGTGGCACTATCAACTACATAGGTTGAATACATGGCAGCCACTCATGCAAGCAAGGAAGCAATTTGGTAGCAGAGATTGTGTTCAAGTATGGCATTAGTACAGGAAGCTATAGGGATAGACTGTGATAGCAAAAGTGAAATTTTCTTAGCAAAGAACCCTGCATATCATTCAAAGACAAAGCACATTGATGTTCAGTATCACTTTGTGAGGGATATGATAGAAGACAAAAAGGTTTTGCTGGTAAAGGTGGACACTTTGAAGAATACTGCAGATGCATTGACAAAATCTGTGAGCTCTGAGAAGTTCTCTTCGTGTAGAGAAACAATGGGTGTTTCAAGGCTAGAAAAATGACTAAGCTCTCTTGTGGCACCTTGTGGAAAGAAAACAACAAGTGGGAGAATGCTGGGTTGTGTTATATTCTTTCCACGACTAGCCCACGTAGTTAACCAGGGGGTTAGAAGGGGGGCGGAGCACCCCCTTCATTGCGCCGATTGTGTACCAGGGGGGGGTCACAGGGGGTTTGAGGTGTACCCATAACTCCACTTTATGGGGTCCGGGGTAGCACCATAGAAAATTTTGGTTTTGGACCCTACGTTAGGTTGGGCAGACCCACCTATGGTTTTGTGCATGATTTTCGCACATGTTTTTTGGATGCAATGGTTTTCAGTCCATGGTATTGAACACGATGGTTTTCGGTCCATGGTATTGGATGCTTCAGGATGTATAAATATGTATTATAACATTGAAAGGAACATAATGAAAAATCAAGCTGGTAGTCCGAGTTTTGGGATCCAGGGGAAAATATTTGTGTATATGTGTTTTATGTGTTATGATCTTGCATTTTTTATTTTCTATGTTAAAACCTACATCCAGTTAATCAATTTTCTAAACAGTAGAAATAGGTAATAGTTGGAACAATTAAACATTGAGGATAGGACTACTACCATCCTCGAAATAAAGAAAGTGTTGACCAAAAGGAATCTAATGCAAGGCCTGGAACACAGATGTCAAAGTAAGCAGGAAGATATCGAAGAGTTCATGAGGAAATTTGGCATCTTACAAAATAAAGGACTCCCAAATCCTTTAGTCATCAATGACAAGCTAATGGTTCAGATAGACTACGTCAACAAGTTGCATCAGCAAGCTGATAGTTAGGCCAGTTCATCTGCAGTCAAGGCATTGCCCTTTTTTACATTGAACATGAAATGAAGGACCTATTCCCAGTGCAACCCAATTTTGTGAAATATACTGAAGTAGATGAAATCTACAAGAAGCTGACAAGGACAAGAATACCAAAAGATGATTGTTGGTCTAGCATGATTGACATCCTGTAAATTACCATGACTTAAGTGAGGTAAAGAGAAATAAATACCACAGTAAATTTTGGTAAAAAGGGTGAAAATGGTGAATAGGTAAAGAGTATTAGATACAGGTGAAAGAGTGTCAGTGAAAAGATAAAATCAGATGTCCAACATAGAGTTACTAGCATGACAGCAAGATGCATATTCACAGGACCTACCTCCAGCTCCTTCAACAAAATCAGGGACAGCAACAATAAGTTCACATTCTGTTTCTACATTCGAGACCATATGTCTCTATATTCATGTAAAATATATTTAGTTTTCCTAGAATATATCTCTCTTAGGTAGGAGATATTTTGATGTAAACATTTGTATAAATACTTCCTTATTCGAAGTATTGAGGGGTGGATTCTTAAACATTTTTGTAGACAATTTAATTTTTGAATTGAAGTGCTGTTGAACAACTTTTGTACGGCTAGCTAGAAGAAACTAATAAAGAAAAGGACTTTTATAGGATACCTGTGTCAAACAAGAATTCTATATCTTGTGTTTTTTTAGTTTTTCTGGTTTAATAAATATTCATATGTGTTTCATATATGAATGATAAACGAAAAGGTTATATTTCAGAAAGAGCTTTACTGCATTCTAACTTTAAAATTGTTTATATTCTTAAGGTTTTCTTCCAGGCTATTATAGGTAGGGAATTCTTAATTTCTCCCTGCTTTCATAGTTTATCATTGTGATCATTTAACAAAGAATACTTATTTGATTTTTGTTAATGACCACCCACTTTCCCTCATCTTGGACCCTATTGAAGGATTCTTAGTTGCCCTTCCTCCCTGTTCAGGACTATTCCACCCATTTGAAACTATCATGTCTTTTGTTTGGCTATCTTTCCCTGTGAAATTTCTCAATCAACTTGATCCAGTTAAGCCATCCTTCAGTTGACTCCATAGCCCAATGGCCTAAAATACCTTGTTCTATCCATCTGCTCCCGAATTCCACCACCAAACAAAATCAAAACCCCCCAAGCTTTCATAACTAGCCTAATATTTCACAAAACAGAGCTAAATCATAAAGAGAGAGCCCTCTCTAAGTACAGATTGGCTAGATTCTATAATTAAAATATTGGTTTGTGGTTACCTCGGAGTGTCCCTTCTTTTGATAACTTGTAAGGGAAAATCTGAGTGATAACACCCTCTACAGACAGAGGCAGCCCCTCTAACCCTAGAGTGGGTCTAGTCACGTCAAAGACAATACCAAAGAAAATTTCCTTAGAAAGATGGTGTTATGAAGGCCTACCTTCAGATTGATGTTTGATGAAGTCCCCATTGTGTCACTCCAGTTCTTCTAATCACTTGCACCTGAAAACAACATGTAGAGAAACACCACAAACATAATAGGAAACAACCAAACAATCTGCTTGAAGAGTCAAGGAACCCCAAGCTATCGACATACAATTTCAACATGCGATATAGGAAACAAGCTATTGATTTGTATTAATATAAATCAAAATAAAACTTATAACCGAGCCTTGATGTCGTAAATCTCCTCGAAGGCTCCCGTCGGCATGTCTCTGTAAGCATTTACTTGTGAACCATCTCCCAAGGGAACAAATGACTCTCTCTTTAGTTCAAAAGGTTGATGATAGAAAGTTCTCAAACCAACTCTACTCAAACATCTCTCAAGCTAAAATACATGTGAGGCTACTTCCACACTCCAATAACACTCTCTACCTCTACTCTTCTCTTAGAAATCTGAAGCTACCAAATAACATATAGCTAACATCTAGTTACATCCAAGCTAGTTGATCTCATTCATGGAGGAGACATTTATAGGAGGGAGAGGTTACATAAGAGATGGGAGGACAAGCTTATCTCTTAGGGAAGTTGTACAAAAGGTGGAACAACTATCCTAGAAGAAGAGGCGAGCTCAACTAACCCAAAAACCAGCCCTAGGACTGCCCATGAAGCAATTTCATCTCGAAGTTTTGACGAGTTGTTAAAAAACTTGCCAAATATTGCTCATTGCGAGTGCAACATAGGGACAGAGCAAAGACTTCGCTAGGGATAGTGTTAACTTGACCATCTTCATGGGAGGGATAACTTCTGACCTGTGATGACCCAAAAGCTTAGGCAAAAAGGGGCCTGCTTCAGGAATAATGAACTGAGACATTCTTCCTGAGATTACAAGGAAGGTTTTGACACATCATCAGCAACATGACACAGAATAGATCCCAGCAAAATGGACTGGCAATATCTGTGATCAAGGAATGCGAGGTGAGTGATAAATTATTGTGTAACAGGGGTAGAGAATGAAAAATCATTACATTGATGGCAAAGCTAAGAACTTCAATTTTATGTAATTATTTCTCTCATATGTTTTAATTAAGGAAGTTATACATTTGAGTTCTACAGTTGTTATTTGTAATCTAATAGGAGTTATTTCTCAAGGTGGAACTGAGTCTTGGAAAGTTGGGCCCACTACCATGGATGAGGTGTTTCCTTGAACATCTACAGTAATTTAGTTGTGTGCTTGTTTATTTGAATTTCAATCATTGTTCTTTAAAGTGAATTTCCTTTTATTCAAGTAATGTTTTAGTTGTTTCATTTTTTAGATTTGTTGTTTCTTGCAATTTCTAGATTTCATTTAATTTGTTGCTCTAGATTAGCATTTGAATTATATTGAGTGAAATAGCTTAAATTTTCAATTCAGCAAGGTGTGATTTAATTTAGTATTGATTCAAACCGTGTGATTAGCATAATTATTTTCTTGACATTTACTTTCTTCTTTTTAAATTAGTATTTTTTTTCAAGTCTTAAATTTTATTTCTTGTCAAATGAGCTTGTTAGTGTAGAAGATAATCATGTAGAACCAGTGTTAGTTGTTGGTATTTTCTTGCATATATTTTTCTAGAAAAGATGCTCCTCCGGTTGATAATTAATGTCTAGGTGATTAGTTGTGTTTTTATTAAGCAATTAATTTCCCCAAAATTTTGGCACCATTGCCAGGGAGGTAGTCAAATAGCACTACCACAATAATATATGGTTGTATATGCATACCTTATTTTGTGAGAGCTCGATATTGAAGACGAAAGGTAATAACCTACACACACATCCTGTGGAACCAGTGACAGGTCTACGAATGGGTCTGCTGGAATGAATTTTGGGGTTAAAAGCCCAAGTTTTGGGGCTAAAGGTCAAAGTTTTATGTAAAGAATGTAAAGTCTCTATGTTTTCTGGTCATGGAGTGCGAAGATGTAAATAGTCAAAAAGGGTTTTCGCCCTTAGTTTAGTAGCTTGTGTCGGCTTGATGAAATCCGCCCTTGGTCCGCGAGCCATGGAAATGTATAAAAAGGAAACTCTTAGAGAGTCTAAGATAGTTCATATGTTTTTGGTATAGTTCTGAGTAAGTTTATGGGTTTGTGAGAGCTAAGAGAGAAGAATATTAGCGTAGGAAGAGGCTCTACAGCTGAGTGCAAAGAGGACTTGGGTAGAATTCCGCAGATGAGTGTGCGGACCCTTGCAGCTATGTGTGTAGGGAAGTAAGGGTTTGTACTGGAAATCTTGATTATCAATAAAGAGAAGTATTCTAGAATTATCTGTGTATGCGTTATTTTACTTCTGTTATGAATGTTTCAATTATGTTATGTTGAATACTGGGGTTGTGAATTAATGCTATATTGATGTGCGAATCTACGTATTTTACTTTGTCATATGAATGCAAGTAAGAATATCTTTTTACGCGAAGATAACCATAATGCATGTTAAATTTAACCAATACTTATGCTAATCTGGGTAGACATAGAAGCAAGGATACTTACAGAGGTGTGTAAGCACCTGATCTATCTATTTAGGATCCACGAAGGATGATCAAAGACTTTCACAGAGGCTTCAAGGACGAATAAGAGAAGTACATTGATAAGACCTAAAGGGCTTATCAACCTGCACAAGGGCAGAGTGAAGGTTTAAAATCGACATCACAACCATCTCAGGGTATGGAAACTTGGTTCTTGCATCCCCCCATACTGCTTCGGGTGAGACTTCAGTCTGCACTCCACAAATTGATGCCGAAAGGGCCAATAGTGTAGTGGTTTGCTTGGCTACTTAACGTTGAACCTGGGTTAGGGCCCATCAAGCCAACAAATGGTTCTGTTGTCGAGATTGGGATCTGCATAATGAGATGTGTGATGTCACATCATTGGAATCCAACTAAGAAAGAGATCGAGGACTTGTTGGATAGAAAGATCCATGAATTCATAACACAGGAAAACAGGAATCCACGATTGATGAAAGAATAGTGGTTGGACCGATATTTGTATATAGAGATACACAAAATCTTCTTTTGTTCCTTCCCAGTTGAATTATATGACTGGATCGCAAAGTTGGCAAATGGCCAAGGGAGATGGAGGCTTGTCGATCCAATTGTCTAGACCCTGGAGTTAGTGCGGAGATTGGAAGCCTATGAAGATAATATCACATGCACTGTCGATCATTGGCTTGATCGTATCATAGGAGGATTTTTGACAGAGTTCTCAGTCGATACTTCGGTCAGTTAAAGTGAAGCAAAGTGCCGCTTCTTCAAAGGGTCGCAAGGCAAGTATTTAAAAGTGTTAAATACTTGGATTAAGATGCTATTGTGTGAAAAATGGGTTATGCAGTTACCTTGATGTTTGGGGCTATGCAAAGTGGAAGGAATTTTAGGGACAGAGGAAGAAAATGCCTTGAATATAGCCCGCTAATTGAAACTCTTATGAGTGGCAACGAGGGAGCAACATAGGCTTCTCTGAAAAGCGCTATTTAGTTGATAAAGCAAGGGTTCCCATGAATACCTCATCCACCCACACCACCTCCATCTTCACCCCCACCACTTACACCCTCACCCACACCACCGCCACCTCAGCCACGATTCAATATGGTGAACTCCGTAAAGCTACCTGTGTTCAAGGGTGTGGGAAATAAAGATCTGCACCAGTTTTCGTTCATCGTGAAGGTTGTATGGGAAGCTCAGGGTATCACAAATGATCAAATGAAGAAAGAAACAATGGCTAGTGCTTTGCAGGACCACGAACTAATGTGGTACATTAAGTACTGCATGGATAATCGAACGTCTTCATTGGCAGATATTGAGACTATGCTAAATAAGGAATTTAGTAGATCTAAGTCTGAGACGCAATCAATTGTTGGATACAAAGAGATCATGATGAAGCCTGGTGGGATGCCCTAGGATTTGGATTAGAGATTGAAGTGTACGATCCATGAGGCTAACATGAATCTGATTGATGGGAAAAACAACAAATGGTTTGTGGCTTCACTCTTGCCTCATCTAAGGGTTGTGCTATCACAACAGAAGATTGGGACCTAAGCAAAAGCTCTGGAAATAGTGATGAGATTGCATGAGACACCAATGCAAGATGCTAATCTGGGGGTTCAACAAATTCATGTGTAGTTGTAGAACCTTTGCCTAAAAATGCAGATTCTAAAGAAAGATAGAACAATGCGACCCAAGGAGCACGAAGAAGTTTGGTGCCTAAAGTGAAAAATCTAGGAGCATGACAAAGTTCATTGTCCAGTTTTCACAAATTATGTTGCAGCAAGGGGGACCAATGCCTCTGAGGATGGAAGTTGTAGCAAGGCCAAGAATAGGGCTCACACTATGGTGTGCAATCTATCAAGAAGTTGGGAACATGTGACAAACAATTTACATTTACTACAGAAATTCGTATAGACACTGCAACATCTCTTCTGCAACTTCTGTTAGTTAGTGGGACATGATGAGTGCAATTGACGTAGTTATGAATTAATGATGTGTAGAACACCTACATATAGGATGTAGGAAGAAACTTGGCCTCTAGACCAAGGCCTTGGAGGAGCACAAGGCAAAGGTGCATATGAGGTCGAGGTGGAGCAAGACCTGGTAGAGGTTGAGGGCAGGTTATTTGTTACAACTGTGGAGGACCAGGACACTATGCGCGAGGCTGCCTAAATTTGATGTGACTGTTATGCAGCTATTGTACTTAGTTTGACCATGTGAGAAAGGATTTCCCTATATTGTTAGCTAAGCTATGTAAGAAGGAGCAACAACCTCAGCAACAGACACAAAACCTGCAGATGATCAGGGCTGAGCCTCACGAGGAAGATCCTAAGGTAAATATTATGCTGCGGAGTGAAGCGACAACTGGTGAGGATAAGGGGAAGCAACTTGAAGAAGGTGAGTGGGTCCGCAAAGCGCCAGAAAAGGAGACCGGGTTTGATCTAGAATGCGCAAAAGAAACATTTATGGAAGGGAAGAAAAGTTTCATTGAGGCCTCTACCTCAGGGAGTGAAGAAAAGCCAGCTGAAGAAATGGACCCGTCCATGATTACCACGTTCTTGGAGACCTGCATGAAACTTCTTTACGATAGCGAGGCTGTGAAGGGAATGCAGGATCTGATCAATAGGTGCGCTAGCAAGGAAAATGCTATTGATCGAACACACATAGTTATAAATCTTGGTAAGCATAAGGAAAGAACTGGACATGATACGAGACTCACTGCGCAAATAGGAGAATATGAGATGGATTAGGTTATTTTAGATTTAGGGTCGAACGCGAACATTTTGCCGAAACAAACATGGGAGAGAATGGGGAGACATGCGCTACAGTGGTCTCTGATTCAGTTGAAGATGGCAAATCAGTAGAAAATCATCCCAATGGGGAGGTTGTAGTGGGTAACATTTGATATTGAAGGTGTGAGAGCACTAGCTGATTTTGAAGTGATAAAAATTGTGGATGACAACAATCCCTACCCTATGCTCCTTGGGATCGATTCAATCACTTACATGAATTGGTTAATCAATATGAAGAAGCAAAAGATGATATTTGAGAAGAAATCGCATTACGTAGTGGTGCCATTTGACCATGTAGAAGGACCGCGCTATACTGAACCAGTCTGCGATTATGAAAGTGATGATGATTTGGACCAGATTTACAAGATAACAACGCAAGATTGGGATCGGGTGAATCCGACAACAAATGTATGTATTTCATGGCACCACAAAAGTTCTTACACATTAGATTCAAATGAAGAACTAGAGCACTAGAATATTTGACTCATGAAGTATCTACGCTACACTATAATATGATGACCAATGCGTTGCGTTGTGTATCATCAGAGGTAAGAAATCTGCCTTACTATGATGGTCTAACTGATGTTGATCACTTTTTGGATGAATTTGAGAGAGAAGTGCTAGAGAAACATCACTTCCAAGTCTTGGACTAGGCGCTACGCTTGTGAGATGGTGGGGCACACACAAGGATAGTTTTGACGATTGGCACATATACAGAAAAATGATGATAGTACGGTTTGGCCACCCACAAGTGCAGCTAACAGAAAAATATGCTGGGAGAAATGATCCACGTGACCATTTGGCCAAATGGACTAAATTGTATGGAGTGAAGCCTCAGTTGGAGTCAGTCCATCCGTTTTGTCATTCCTTGCATGTTATACTGATGAATTGGTACTTGGAGATAGAACTTCGCCATGGCACTAAAGAATGGGATGTTTTGTGCCAAGGATTTTTTATGACATTCAGCTTTGAGGATGGGTTTGAATGTATCGATGAAGCATTGCAGGAGGTTAAGGTAGTGATCTTCGGGATACCACAAGATCCTCTAGATCTGATTCAACTTGATTGGACTACCCAGCTAAGCCACACGTTGGAATGCTACAACATAAGAACAGAAGAAGAAGATGAAAACCTGAGGAAGATTAATATCCCAGAGACCGAAGGTCACCGCGAAGTTGAGGGAACACAATTAGAGAACCATACATAACTAAGCCACTGAAAACTAGACAGGTGAATATTGGCATAGAGGTAGAGCCAAAGTTTGCAAAGATTGGGGACTACAGGGATGACACGACAGTCGATAAGGTCGTTGAACTACTCTGTGAATATCAGGATCTATTCCTCATGAAGTTTTCAGATCTGAAAGGGATAATAGGGGACCTGGGTGTCATGAAGATCACTCTAAAACCAGACACGAAGCCAGTAAAGTAAAGACCTTATCACCTCAATTCAAAGTATAAACAAAGATCATTTTGCCTTAAAAAACCTGGTCAATAAGCTCGTGTTGGGGGGGATACCTACTGATGGTTGCTGCCATTCTAGCAGTATGAATTTGAGGTTATTGTAAAGCCAAGAAGGTTGAATGCAAGACTTGGACATTTATCGCGGATCAAGACTAGAGAGGAGCCTACCAATTTATAGGAAGGGTTACCTAATGCACAACGCTTCGCAGTGCGTGTATCAGATAACTACTTTGTAGATATTATTCACTTTTTGACTACAGGGATGGCACGGGAGGGTATACAAGCCAACAAAGGAAGGAACTAGTAGTGCGCATGATGGATTTCTCAGTGATTGCAAGAAATTTATATAATATGGGTGCAGAGGAGATATTGAGACAATATGTGCCAAATTTTGAGTGGAATAACATCCTCGCTAAAGCTCATGGAGGGGCGCACAGGTTTATGGTGGCCTACACTGCATAAAAATTCTAAAGCATATTGTAGGGCATGCGATGCATGTCAATGAATAGGTAGACCATCACGGAGGGATGAGATTCCACTGAATCCTCAAGTATCATTACAACCATTTGAGAAATGGGCAATTTATTTCATTGGGCCAATTTAGCCCCTAGGAAATAAGACAAGTGCGTGCTATATCATCACCGTGACGAAGTATCTAACCAAATGGGTAGAGGCACATCTGTTTAGAGATTGCACAAGGTCTACCATAAAAAAAAAATTGTTTGAATATGTGTTAACTAGATTTGGCTGCCCAAAGGTGTTGATGAGTGCTCGCGGTATGCACTTCCAAAATGAGACAATCAACGCATTGACTGAGGAGTTCCCGGTCTATCATCAGAAGAGAACCCCATATCATCCTCAAGTTAATGGAACAATAGAGGCCTTTAATAATATTTTAGAGAACACGCTAACAAAGATTTGTAACGCGCAATAGAATGACTGGGATGTGCACATACCTACAGTGTTATGGGTGTACAAGACTACTTGTAAAAAGCCAACAGGATAGACACCTTTCATATTGGTCTATGGCATAGAATTTGTGATGTCTATGGAATATATCGTGCCTATTCTATGCATAGCAGCTTTCATAGGTATGGAAGATTGCGAAGCCTTGGAAGAATGGCTCGTGCCACTAATGGAGCTTGAAGAAGACAAATTCTTGGCTGGATTGCATCAACAAGTATAGAAGGAACATGAAAAAGAATGGCATGATCGACACGTCAAGCTACGCATGTTCAAGGTAAAAGATTTGGTATTTTTAAACGAAAGCAAGTTCACTAAGTTTATTGGGAAATTTTAGATGCACTGGCTTGGGCCATATGTTATCAAAGAGATTACAGATGGAGGTGCAATTCAGCTTGCAAAGCTTAATGGAGAACCTTTTTCGATAAGGGTGAATGAAAGTTGATTGAAGCCATATACAGGGGATCCGGCTCAATGACTATATGACGGTAGGACATTCTTAGTGCTCCAGAAAGTTGTAAGGGAGTGCAGGACTGTAAACTACACTATTAGGATTAGAGGACTATGCGGCATGCGGGCTGCATAGAAAATGGTGAAATTTCAGTATAACAAGTTATGTGCAGGAAGTTGTGCTATGGAGGGAGGTGTCGCACAACACAACAAGAAGTGACCATTGGATTCAATGTTCATGATTTGACAGCCAAAAGATGGTTAATAGGAGCGGGTTGACAACATTTAAGGCAAAAATATTTGAAGACCCGCCACCAAAACAACATTAATGATCGAATTTTAGTGGGAATGGTTAGATTTGAATTCAAAAACCCCTATAAATTACGCATGCGATTACAACAGAGAAAAATTTTCACCCTTAGAGTTTTTGAGTAGTGTTGTATGTTTCTTATGAACCGCTCATTCTTTGAGGATTTGGTTGCAAGCCCTGTATTTGCCAATTTACTAGAGTTGAATTAGAAATTCATCCTTGAAACTATGTTAGGACCAATCCCTACTAAGACTGTGAGCACTGGGGAATATGCCACATCTGAAGGAGCTACTCCAGAGGTAGTGAGTATGAAGCTCTGGCTCCTATGCCTATGGCACAGATGTCACCTAGGCCAAAGCCTACCCCTATTATAGAACCCAGAAGCCAAAGAAGGATAAGTAGAAGAAGCCAATGCTAGTTCGCGAATCGCCCAGGAAACATTCTATAACTCAAAAACAAAAGAAAGAAAAGCATCCTAAGAAGGTTTTTTATTTGGAGGCCGAGGAAGGATAGGGCATTGAGGACATAGAAGTTGAGGGAGTGGAGCCCCTTATCAAGTTTCCTGACAACATTCCTCCATGCAAGGGGAAGACGAAGGTCACCAAGGACCCAGACTGAGACAAGTTTTTCATTTCCACACCCCTACTATCGGAGCAGGTTCCCTTCGAAGGTCCGTGCCTTTCACGGATCCCCCTGCTGAAAATGGAATATTGGGACTTGGTAGATCATGAGTGGTTCCCTCACCTAGTGACCTCTAATTATATGAAGCATGTCTATTACCTGGACTTAGGTGTCACTAAGTTAGAGATGATGGAATGGATCTACGAAGTGGAGAATTTCGGGCTTTTGAACTTGTTTTGGGTGCCACATTTTCATCGCACCACTATTAATACAACTTGTGTGCATCAATTACTTACACTGGTACACAATGGGTGCTTATGGCATGGAGGGCCTATACCCATCACTAACATGCTCATCATAGAATCATGCAACTGCCACATGAGGGTTTGAATCCAGCCAAGGAGTTTGGTAGAAAGATAGGTGAAAAGGGTTTGGCAGACAAGATGAAGAAGGAATTCACCCTTGTGAAAAATCTGCGCGAATACTCTATCACTTCTATCAATGACCCCATGGTGCAAATTGCCACACAAATCCTGTTAGGGAAGGTAATGAGGAAGTGTTGCGCGGTCGAAGTTCTCGCACCCATGGTTTCCCTAGTTGCACAATGCGTGAAGGGTGTACAGTTCAACTGGTTGAGGTGCCTATGCAATTAATTCCTCACAAATTTCCATGAGGTCCAGGATGAGACCAAGCCATTTCATTATCCTCGGTTGCTACTCTCCATCATGTTGGTTGCATGGGAGCTGTCAGAGGATAGTGTTACCTCCGTTGAAAGAACAATTGCTAGAGGCCGCAAAGTTCGCCTCCTTATGGGCCACAAAGGACCCTGCATGGTCACATAAACCAAAATATTCTAGGTTTTGATGGAAGAAAAAATCCACATGGCCATCAACCAGTGCCCAAGGTTGTCCCCAACCTTGTATGAGAAATTGTCCCTGACCTTGTATGAGCAGTTGTCTGCATATGCCGCATTCAAGGATGACTTCCACCGGGTCTACATTCAGGCATGAAAGGACTCGCAACAGAAATGGTATGATTTGCCATATTTGGTCACAGATACAAACATCCAGGAGGTGATCAAGCGATGGCCAGTAGAGTGGTGTGCCCCCTCGGACTTGGATGTCGGAACTAGTAAGGGCACAAAAAGATCAACAACAAAGAAGAGAAAGGATGCATCCAAGCGGGCTACACAAAATTTGGCCCTGCAACGGAAAGAGGAAGTTGCAAAGGAGGCTAGGATGGAGAAGGAGTGCGCTTCTACGGAGCAGGCTGAGCAATAACAATGCGAGTCAGAGAAAAGCAGCAAGTCCCCTTCACCCGCGATTGAAGAGGAAGAACAGTATGAACAGGGTGGCGGAGGAGATGAGGGGTAGAGCACCTCATTTCATAGGGTGATCCCATGGTGTTGACGGAGGGTGATCTCAATGAGATCGATGACAAAGTCCGGGATACTACAATTGAACTGTTGCAACAGCTTGAGTAGTAGTACATGTAGACACTAGGGAGTGTCCAAAAGGATTTGCACGAGCTACAAATCCAAACTAGAAGGATACATGTGGGTGTATCTCAAACGAGTGCAGCACAAGTGAGCCTAGCACTGGGGATGAATCAGGCTGCGGAATTGGTAAGGACGCTAGACCTTTGCATAGTTTCTTTACTGGAAAGTTCCTTATGTGAAAATTTAGCTTATGATTGCATAATCTTAAGTACCCTTAAGAACATTGGGCTGAAAATTGTAGCGCTCCCAAATGAGCTTCTTCATGCGCTTTAGGCAGGGTTGACAGTGGAATTGAGAGCTTGGGAGGAGCATGCTCTCAATTGATAAGAAAATATAGGGTGAGCAATGAACAGATGTTTACCGAGAAAATGTAGGCCTTGAAGGAAAAATATACAATGCAGGTACAAAGTTCTAGGTTGGAGGCCGCGGTAGCAAAGGCATGCAGAACAGTGTCAGAGCTGCACATTCTAGAGGATGCACAACTGGAAGACAAGATCTGGAAATTAGCTACAGAAGTAAGAGAGGTGAAGGTAGATGTTGGACGAGTTCAATTCGAACTCAATATGAAAATAATGGAGCTACAACTCAAATTACAACCTACGACTCCGCCCAAGGTCAGGGAACAACACGGAGCCACCATCAAGGAAGGGATGGCCACATTGGATGCTGCAGTCGTTGACGGCTCCGCCTTATTTGAATAGGCAATGGAGTTGGTAACGACTTTGTAGGAAGACCCAAACCTGCAGATTCTAAATATAGAGATTCACGAGCTCTAGAAGAAATATGATGAGGTTAAGGCGACGTCGAGCTCAATTGCTCCAGCGCAACGCCTCGCCAAGTTGCACGAGGGGAAACAACTCATTGCACAATTAGAAGCAACTTAGAAGAAGGAGGTTGTGCTTAAGGCCAAGTTGGGACCTTGGTTAGAAGAGGCTTACCAAGTAACATCCAGCATTCAGGAGAAGATGATGGGCTTGTAGCAACCATAGCAAATGATGAAGCTACCCGCATAAGGACCAACTACAGAGAAACTAGTAGAAGAGGTCAAGTAGGATGCTACATAGAGCATTGTCGAGGTTATAGTTGTGCAGATTAATCTGGGGGATCTTCACAACAAGATCGCCACGCTAGCCGAGTGACTCGAGGGCGAGTCACGACCTTTGTGTTGGGGGCCTATTAGGATGGGGTCCCCTAGGTTAGTTTTGGAGTTAAAAACCAAAGTATTGATGTAAATTTTGGTAAAATATGTAAAGTCTCTAGAATTTGTGCATGTGGATCACATAGAGAGTTAGGATTCAAAAGGGGTTTTAGCCCCTTGTCTATGTAAAGTCGAGTTGGTTTTGAGATCCACCCATGGTTTGCGGACCATGGGATTGTATGTAAAAAGCTATAAATAGGTGTGCCTTAGAGAGTCTAAGGCATGCCTAAGTCTGAGAGAGGAAAAAAGGGCAAGTAAGAAGTGGGTATATAGAAGGAAAAGGCTCCACCGCTGAGTGCGTGGAGGCCAAGTGCGCAGGGAAATTTTGAGTCTGTAATACCATATTGAAGATCAATAAAGAAGATATTGAAGGATCTCTATGTTTATCTATTTACTTATGTTATTTATGTTTGTGATATATGCTGTGATGGAATAATGTCTTTATGAAATATTGATCTATTGATGCACAACTCTATGGGATAAGTCTTATTAACTATACGAAATGCATGTTAATTACTTTTGCGAAGATTATAATACATTATGTTATGTTTATTAAATGCTTAAGTAAATCCGTTCTAGCTCAAATCTAGGGTTATTTTATGATGCGTGTAAGTGGATGGTTCATCTGTTAAGGGTCCACAAAGACCTATCGTAGGCCTTCGCGAAGGTCTAGAAGCCATTTAAAGGAAGTTGCAGTACCAAGCCCTAGGGTCTTACAGATCTTCATGAAGGCATATCTAGGGCAAAAAAGACATCACACTGATCCCTAGATGCAAAAACTTGGTTCCATCATCCCCCCATACTGCTTCGGGTGAGACTTCAACCTACGCTACGTGGTTTGATGCCGAAAGGGCTAGTAGGCTAGGGTTTTGTTTGGCGCAACTAACTCTGAACCTAGGTTAGGACGCATAAAGAAAACACCAATTGAACACCTTTAGCAGCAAGCAACAACATGCCAACATAAGGAAATGATACAATCATCATATGTAACATCATCATAATAACAACTATGAGAAGGATCAAGTATATGCATCAATATGCACATGAGGGACCAACCAACACTCCTGTACATAACAACCACACATCAACAACATCAATCAACCTCTCTTCTCAAAACATGAGGCCAAAAACTCTAACTATCATAGCATAGGTTGAGGAACACCATGAACACCTCGAAGTAGATCATAATGCCAATAATGTATGGCTAAAATGAATAAGAGCAAGTAAATGCTCCCCCTGAACACATGCCATCTCCAAGATGTAGTGACCGCTTCCACTGCAAACAATGCTTCCTTTGACAAATAGAAACATCATATGGACCAAGACTCCACATGACCATGACCATATGACATATATAATGAAAAATACATGGTTGTAGAAGTGGCATAAGACCTCATACATTCTCTCATATGACCATAACATGACCTCATGACTCATGACTATAAGACCCAAAAGATAGTATAATACAAGTACATGGCTTCATGAGAATTTTACATGAATATGTCAATAAATACATAGTTGCTATGATCATCCTCTATGGACCAATGACTCAAATACATGATACATCATGACTATTACATCATCATTATCCCATATATATGGCTGCAAAATAGACTCATGATACTCCTCCATAACAAGCCTATCACCATGATGACTCATCATACTAAAGATTGGACTCTCAACCAATACATAATGATGATACAATAACAAATACATGGATGTAGTAATCATCATACAACAGGTCATACATGGCTGGTCCATGTCACATGTCATCTCTATACATGGCTGGAGGAATGAGTACATTCTAAGCATGGATACACATCTTTTCAACCAACTTGTCAGTGAAACCAAAAGCATATATATGGCTGAAAATGCACCTTTTTCTACTCTGACATGAAAAGACATATAGAACTGCAACAATCACATGGGTGAAAATAAGTGAAAGAGTGAGAAAAAATCATAAATCACCATACCATGCATATCCCCCCATGAGCTCAATATACTTCCAATAGATAGGTTGATCCTGTGGACTTGAAAGCACATGAGGATCAAATGAAATCATCCTATGTTACTGCAATAACTCGTACTCATCAATCTTCCATTTCTACCGTACACTCCCCCTGAGGTTATGCACCTCTCATGAACTTTGCAGTCTTCTATAATATGCAGGAAATAGTCATGGACTATAGGAGGGAATGATATTTACTACTTTAAGGGATACTACTACTCCTTTCTCCACATGGTCTTTGGCAGCTTCTTCTCTTCCTTAATTTTTTTTCTTTTCTTCTTTCACTTCATTTTTTCCTTCTTTCACTAGTTTTCTGCTAGGTCCCCTTTTCTTTCACTTCTTTTGTCAATTTTTTCTTAAATAATAGGGCAACAAATAATCTCTTTCCATATGGCCAAAGTTATGACATGTGTAGCACTCCATATCACCAAGATATGTAGCAAGAGGATTAGAACTCCTACTTCTCATGTTAGATCTATACCTTGCATGAAATTTGCCTCTCCTCCATCGATTAGACTTGCAATCTATTTCCTTATGGAAAAACAAGTTACATGAATAGAAATAACCATAAAATTCATGATTATATCTGTTGACTAGTCTCCTTGGTTGTTGAAATTGTTGCAATCTCTGTTGATTTGATCCATACATTTTGCTCCTATAGTTAGCTGCAACGTGTCCATATTTGTGAAAACTATAGCATTGTACCTCATATATCAAAGGAAAAAAAGTAATTTTCTTCGTTTGAAATATAATAGAGTTACCATGGTCATATCTAGGAGAAAGAGGTTTTCTAAATGTAGGATCTCCTTGAGGTTGTCTTCTTTGCTACTATTGGTTATGTTGCTTGACTCACTGCTGGTTCTACTTCGTATTTCCTTGGTTTGTACTCTTGTTGTTGGTATTTTTTGCTATAGAATTCTTGGCTTCTTCTTTGGTAGTTTTACCTGCATGCAAATTAGACTCACCCTTTTGAAATCCAAGACCATATTTATCCAATGGTGATCTTTAGATCTCAAGCAAATTATCCAATGCCATGGTACTCTTCACCATCTTTCATTGCTTTCTCAAGGAAGTTACTTCAACTTCTAATATCTCAACCTCTTCTACCTTCACTTGGTATTTCTTCCTCATACCTTCCTCAACCTTTTCTGATTCTACCAACTTAATATTTAAGTTGACAATCTCTTCCCTGAGCTTGGCCTCCTTATCATAAAAAATCAGCAACAATTGTTTTTGATCCTCACATGCATCTATTTGTCTAGAAATCTCAACTCTAAGACTTTTAACATCATCATCATTTTCACTATGTGCTTCAACATGATCTCAATATGAATAATCAAAGTTATAAATCAAAAGAAAATCATTAATGGTTATACCTTTGGGTTCATGATTTTCTAATCTCTTCTAATCATCTGTTGAAATATGTGCACTAGAAGAATGAGACTCTTATGGTTGAGCTTATTTTTTTTGAAGGCCCTTCTTCTTGTTAATTTTCCTATTTCTCTTCATCTCATTTTCCTTATTTTTATTGGCACCATATCCAAATATGGAATTCTATCTTGTCCCACATTTTCTTGGAATATTTCAAACCTACTAGCCTCTTCAAATCATCATGAAGATTCTTTAAGATTGTGCATCTAGCTTGAGCATCTTGCTGCAAAACTTCATCTACAATTGGTTCCTTGTCACAAAATTCACATACTAGTCTCGAAATTCTATATCCACAAGACAAAAATCGAGATTTGACACTTTTTCTCCATACCTTGTAAATTGCAGCAGTGAGGACAACCATTCTGAAAAAAATAAATGTAATTTCCACCAACAAAACTCAGATATACTCTCCAGCGATCATGTTGCAACCAAGAACCCTTCTCTGATACCAATTGTTGAAAACCTTTGAGCACTATTGGAGGGGGGGGTGTGAGGGGTGAATCAATATTGTGTCTTATTACCATATTTTTCCTTTTATTTACTTTACTGAATCACACACACTAATTAGAAGCAACTCATTAAACATTTGCAAATCTATGCATAAATCATAAGCAAAAAATAAACAATATGAAAAACATAACCATGAATTAGAACACAAGAAAACATCAACGTATGAGACACAACATATCTAGTGGAAAACCCTTCATTAGGCAAAAAACCACCCTGATGTTGTTGTGCTTCTTTGAATCTTTTATTAAGAAAATATAGTATTTTTACATAGATTTGTTGACTCCCATGAACATGGAGACTCGACCTCATATATATTCAGTTGACTCCCATCATCCAGGATACTTGATTCTACTTATCATCTCAAAAGACTGTTCTCCATGGATCTACAAACTACCATTCGCTGAAAGCCACCAGGATCAATCGATCCTCACTGAACTCCGATTAGACTATCCAACTACCATTGGATTGAGAAATTGTTCCTTTCACTGAAACTTCATAGTCACTGCTCCACATCCATGAAGTCACTGCTCCTCTACTTTATGTTGACCTCCTTTCATTTATTTTCAAACAATATCCCAAGAATTTTTGCTCAACTCGATTCATCTCTGAAATACGACCTCTAATAGCAAGACATCATCATATAAATCAAAATAATACCACAAATTGTGTTCTCAACTCTAGAAAAATAGTGGCCACATCAAATATGAATATTATCAAACCCTCACATCAATATAATTTTTCATAATACAATTAACATCATAAAACACTATGGCTATGTGCCAAATTCATAAGAATCTCCTTTAAAAACAAATGTGATAGTCACCCATAAAAACACTATCCAACAACATACAAAATCTCTCCAAACAATCTCTACTCCAGCAGCATAAAATCTTATATATTCTGTAGCATGTTTCATTGCTACTCCATTCTCTATCATTACCACTCACTCACTGAATCATCTATGCTCTCTAATATATTTGAATCATAATCACTCTTTGTAGCCTTCTCTTACACATATACACTCAACATCCATCCTCACAGATCTCCCAACTGATGAATATAAAACATGTAGGGAGAAATTGAGCTTGGGGCTAGGATTAAGGGTGTACAAATTGGACCAATTGAATCCACTATGACTACTACTTCTACACTATTTGAGTTCACATAATTGTAGGAACTTTTCAAATTATTCCCAAGCTTTACAACTAATTCTGGAAGCCTCTAGGAATTTCTATGCTAATTTCCTTCTAGTTTGCGCGAGGAATGTAGAGAAATTCTCATGAAAATCCTTAGTCGCATGCATAACATTATAAAAATTCATATGGAACCTCCAGTCGCTTAAGTGACCATAGCCTTTCATTCACTCTCACAGGATTGCCTCCATACGACTTGGGCTAAGGATGAAGAGAAAAATCAAACCTTTAGATCATAATCTCTACCACCTATTGGATCCTCTTCTCCAACTCCTATACATTCTTGTAAACCTCTAACATAGCCTCTAACACATGTGGAAGTGGATCAAACAATTCTCCCAAGTGTCACTTCCATGTTGACCTAAAAGGGCTAACAAACAAGGTTGGCAAGAGTGCCAACAAGTCCTCCACTTTCCAACAAACATCTGCAAAAGTTGCAACACCTCTAACTAGACATGTAACACCTATGCATAATCATCATGAGGCCAACATACTACAACAAGTCACCTCCATGAGTATAAGCATGAAGACCTAGTTACCAACTCAACAAGTGTGGAAACCCAACAACATGGACACGACTAGCACATGAGAAACCATCAGGAACACCAATGCTATCATTTGACCATAAATACACACAATAACACATGACAAATCCTTCATGACCATCATGCTACTATTAAGCTACATCATCAAAGGTCGACATCAAGGGTTGAAATCAATTCAAACATAACCATCTCAATGTCAACACAACCAGCTGCAACCATACTCCAAGGAAGGAATCCATACATCAGCTAGGATACAAGGGATTGACATCAATTCAAACATGGGGTAGCTTCCATCATGAACCAATTCCAACAACAGCTAGCTAGATCCATACATACCATAATGCTAATAATTAAGTCTTCCCTCTTCATTTTTTAATCAATTTCTTGCTATATATAATTCATGACTGATCTGGATATTCAACATTGTAGTAGATTTTAACTTCCCTAGACCCTCAGATCTATGGATGCCACTGGCACTTAAAACTAATATGGCCCCAAAAAATATCTGGTTGTCACAATATTGTGCACTCTCATGTCAACCCTTGATACTAGATTCCCTAGATTGAAATTGTCACCATGGTAATCCAAATCCATCTCTTGTGCACCACATTCAATGTAGGACCCATTGGCTATCACTCGACTCTCCACATTGTATCTGGCATATGGTGTATATGTATGTTCAAAAGGGTGTGCACCCTTGCCACACCCATAATCCTAAATTTTCAAATATCCCACCATGCTTCAAATTAATGATTAATCCATCCTTAGATGTATATGGGCCTTCATGATTTTATGCACTCTTGTTATTCTTATATTCCATGGATCTCAAATGCACCTTTGATCTTCATAAGTAAATTCAACGCTTGCACAAAGGAACCACCAATGGCAAGACCACCTCGAATATCTGATTACGAATTATGAATATAAAAAAATATTGTCCAAACTAAATCTAGACCATTTTTTATGGGTGTTGGGCATGGAATCCCCCCACAGCATGTTTTGGGGCTCAAAGCCCAAGTTTTAGTCAAATAATGTTGTATGACTCCATGAATTACGGGCGCAAGGCGTTAAATGTATGTTGAGTCATAGGGTTTTCTGCCCTAAGTTTTGTAATGTAATGTCGGCCTACCCATGGTCCGCGGACCATGGGATTGTATAAATAGGGTGAGGCTCTAAGTTGTAAAGGAGAAGACATAGAGAAACGAATGGATTCCGCGGACCATGGGATTGTATAAATAGGGTGAGGCTCTAAGTTGTAAAGGAGAAGACATAGAGAAACGAATGGATTCTAGAAGATAGAGATAATAGAATAAAGTTCTAAGTGCTTTGGGTCATAGTAGTAGGATGAGGCTTTGCAGCTGAGTGCACAGAGGCCTAGTAGAGTCTGCAACTGAGTGCACAGAACCCTGTAGCTAAGTGAGCAGGGTGGAGTTGAGGCTGTAACCAAGGAAGAAGAATAATAAAGAGAAGTTTGACTCCAAATATTGGGTATCTGTTCTTGTGTTATTTCCTATTTAATTATATTGTTTTATTTATCACGCACATTTATCTGACTGCTAAACACTGTTAAATATAACTAGACACATAATGAGAAGCTGAGTAATTGGGTAATAACACGGATCACGCCTTGAGTAGGGCTGCAAGGTACTTATAGATGAGCGTAGCGATGGCCGCGCAAGGTAAATCTGCGGACCACTGAAAATCATCAGACATCTCTAGGGTGTGGAAACCTGGTTCTAGCACCCTCCCATACTACTTAGGGTGAGACCTCAGTTTGCGCTCAGCGAGATGTTGCCGAAAGGGCTAGTAGTACCAGGATTTGTTTGGCTAAATCACCTCTGAACCTGGGTCAAGCCCCTACAAGCCAACAAATGGTTCTGTTGCCAGGACTGGGATCTGCATAAGGGATGTCTGATGTCATGTCACTAGAATCCAACAAAGAAAGAAATTGAAGGGTGGTTGGAAAATAAGATTCACGAGTTCACAGTGCAAGAAATTAGGAATCCACAAGTATCTAAGGAACAGTGGTTGAAGCACTACTTATATATGGAAATCCACAAAATTTTCTTTGCATCCTTTCCTTCTGAGCTGTATGAGTGGATCGAGAAGCTAGCAGACAGTCAGGGAAGGTTTAAGCTCGACAAACCAATCGTGTGGACTCTAGAATTAGTGTGCAAACTAGAAGCGTCAAGAGATAACATCGCATGAGCTATGGACCATTGGCTCAATCAAATCATAGGAGGATTTATCACTGAGTTCACGGTAGATACGACCATCAGCTATAGTGAGGCATAATGACGCTTCCTCAAAGGACCACGAGGTAAGTATATTAAATCTTTGAACACTTTGATTAAGATACTATTGTGTGAAAAGTAGGTTATGTGAATAAATTAATGTTTGGGACAACGTGAAGTGGGAAGATCTACAAAAATGGAGGTAGTGAAGAATTAGAAACTAGCCCCTTAATTTCACCCTCGCGGGAAAGCGAGGAGGAGCTCATGAAAGTTTCTCTGAGAAGCGCAGTCAATCTGATAAGGCAGCGAATTCAGAACTTACCACCTCCACCTACACTGCCACTCATCTCACCCTCTTCACCTCCATCTCCACCCACCCACCTCCACCACCACCACAGTTCAGTATGGCAAGTGCAATCAAACTACTGGTATTCAGAGGAGTAGGGAATGAAGATCTGGACCAATTCTGGTTTGTAGTAAGGGCGGTATGGGAAGCACAAGGAGTCGTGGATGACAATATAAAGAAGGCTATGCTGGTAAGCGCATTTCAGGATCGCGCATTAACATGGTACATTAAGCATTCTAATGACCATC
Organism: Pinus tabuliformis; assembly: GCA_031772625.1. NCBI lineage: Eukaryota > Viridiplantae > Streptophyta > Pinopsida > Pinales > Pinaceae > Pinus > Pinus tabuliformis. Next base: position 177,624,032 of record CM062818.1, read on the forward strand.
CAAACGCAGGAATTGCAGAAATCCAGGCTACGCTGAACAAGGAATTTAGTAGGCCAAAGTTAAAGACACAATCAATTATCGGGTTTAAGGAGATCACGATGCTCCCAGGAAAGGCCCCTTGGGATCTGGACCAGAGGTTGAAGGGTATGATTCGCAAAGCCAACATGACTTTGACAGATGGACAACACCGTGCCTAGTCTATAGCATCACTAACACCACATTTAAGGACGGTGATGTCACAACAAAATCTTTCCACCTAGGCCAAAGCCTTGGAGATGGAAATGAGATTGCATGAGACCCCTATACAAGATCCTGGTTTTGGAGTCCAACAAATCCACATGCAACTACAAAATTTGTGTCTGTAAATGTAGAATTTGAAACAGGATAGGACACCTCGGCTAGAGGCGCGCGAGGAGGTATGGTGCATAAAATGCAAATTCCATGGGAATGATAAGGACCACGGTCTAGTTTTCATGAATTACTTGGCAGGAGGAGGGCCGATGCCATTAAGACCTGAGGCACAAGTAGGACCAAGCACGGTGCCTACACTATGGTGCGCGATCTGTCAAATAGGAGGAAAACACACTACAGATAATTGTCATTTATCGCAGAAGTATACGCATATGTCCCAGCAATTGTTTTGTAATTTCTGTAGGTCAATAGGCCATGATGAACACACCTGCAGAATCTACGAACTAATTATGGATCAAACTCTTGCCTATAGGGTGCAAACCAAAATGCAAGCCCTCGACCCAAATGCAAGAATGGCGCGCGTTGGATTTCAGGGGCGCAAATGAGGTCGAGGTGGAATGGGACCAGGAATGGATTGCAGACAACTAATTTGCTACAATTGTGGAGGGCCCAGACACTATGCCCGCGATTGTATGAATCCGACCAGAAAATCACGTTTTTACTATACTCAGTTTGATCATGAGGTAGAATAATGCCCTACCTTGATAGCGAGGCTGCGAGAAAAAGGGGTACTCTAGCCTCCCCTGACTCAGAATTTGTAAATGATGAGGTTTGAGCCATGTGAGGAAGAGTTGAATGTAAACATAGTGCTCAGAAGCGGTATCACCACTAGAGATGATAAAGGTAAGCAATCATAAGAGAGTGCATGAGTCCGCAAGGCTCCTACAAAGGAACTTGAATTTGATTTAGAGTGCGTGAAGGAGACGTTCATGGAAGCTAAGAAGAGCTTCATGGAGGCTGCCACTTCAGGTAGTAAGGATCAACTAGAACCAAGGATGGATCCTTCAATGCTCATTACCCTTGTGGAGACATGCATGAAACTGTTGTGTGATAGCAAGGCAGTAAAATGACTACAGGAACTTATCACTAGGTGCGTGGGGTCAGGAGAACTGCACGTGGTCTAGAAACATGGAAAGCATGCATTGCGCACAAGAAGGGAAATGAGGTTGACTGCGCAAATCGGTGAGTATGTAATGGATCAAGTATTCTTAGATCTTGGATCGGATGTGAATGTACTACCGAAAAAAATATGGGAACGCATGGGCAAAACCATGCTACAATGGTCTCCTATTTAATTGCAAATGGCGAACCAACAAAAGATCTTTCCCATGGGAAGATTGCAAGGGGTAACGGTGGATATTGAAGGTGCAAGTGCGCTGGCGGATTTTGAAGTGATAGAGATTATCGATGACAACAATCCCTATCTTGTGCTACTAGGAATAGACTGGGCCACCGATATTAATGGAGTCTTAAATCTAAAGAAGCGCAAAATGATTTTTTGAGAAAAAGTCACTACGTGCAGTAGTACCGCTAGATCTGGCCGAAGGAGCACGATACACTAAACCGATTCGTGATGATGATAGTGATGACAATCTCGATTGTATCTACAAGATAACTGCGCGAGAACAGGAATGGGTGAACCTGACTGTAGATGGTAGGATTTCATGGGAGCATGAAATCTCTTGCACTTTGGATTCGAACAAAGAAATAGAATGATTGCAGAATCAGCTGCACGAAGTAACCACGCTTAATTGCAACATGATGGTTATATCATTGCACTGCGTAACAACAAAGGTAAGGGATCTGCCTATGTATGACAGGTTGACAGTGGTGGATGAATTCCTGAACAAGTTTGAAAGCGCAGTACCAGAACAACAACGGTTCGATGCTCTAAAATGGGCACTACGTGCAATGCCCGTAAGGTGGTGGGGTACACATCAAAGAATTTTTTAGGACTAGCATAGATGCAAGAGGATGATGTGCCTATGATTTGGAAAACCCCAGCTAAGGATGAGAGCTAGTTACGAGGGGAAAAAAAACTTGCATGCCCACCTTTCCCGATGGGTACAGACATATGACATGCAGCCTGCACAAGCGCACACCACTCCCAAAATAGAGAATTGGAACAAAACACAGTAGCAGGAAAGGTGAAGCGTGCCAAGGATTATCCATGGAGAAGCATTCGACAGGGTGTGCGAAGTGTTGAACAGGGTTCACCAGGTCAAACGCACTAACTAGGACCTACGCATACTAGCAGTTCGATGGGCCTATAGGACCATGTGCAAAACCCTAACCGTGAAAACAATTCCAAGGTTGCAAAATGATGTAGGGACTGTACTCTCTAAGGAGCATGCAAAGATGAATCTATTGGGTTGTGTTATATTCTTTCCACGACTAGCCCATGTAGTTAACTGGGGGGTTAGAAGGGGGGAAGAGCCCCCTCTTCATTGTGATGATTGCGTAGTGAGGGGAGTCACAGGGGGTTTGAGGGGTGCAGGTAACCCAACTCTATGGGGTCCAGGGCAGCGCCCTTGAAAATTCTAGTTTTGGATCTTATGTTAGGTTGGGCGGACCCACCTATGGTTTTGTGCATAATTTTCGCACATGGTTTTGGACGTGATGGTTTTTGTTCCATGGTTTTGGATGCGATGGTTTTCGGTCCATGGTATTGGATGCTTTAGTATGTATAAATATGTATTGTAACATTGAAAGGAAAATAATGAAAAATCAAGCTGGTAGTCCCAGTTTTGGGATCCAGGGGAAAAACTCTGTGTATATGTGTTATGCTCTCGCATTGTTTATTTTTTGTGTTTTAAAATTCATATGCAGGTAATTTCTGTACGGGGTTAAAACCTACATTTGGTATCAGAGCTATTTTGGCTTCAAGGGGACACCTTTGTTGCTGAGGGGTTTTGCTTGGGACTGTGGTAGACCCCATTCAGTGGGAGATCTACGGGATTGATTCTGGTGGTGAAAGAAGATGGTGAGTAGTGGAGAGATAGAGATCAAGAAATTTAATGGTTAGAGTTTTGAGTTGTGGAAACTCAAGATGGAGGATTTGTTGGTGGATAAAGATCAGTGGATCGCGGTAGATCTAGGTACTAAACCAATGGGAGTGTCTGATGAAGAATGGAAGAAGTTGGATCAAAAGGCAAGGAGCACAATACAATTGTGTGTGTCTCAGATTTAGTATTGTTGAATGTATCTGGGGAAGTTACGATGAAGGCTTTGTGGGAAAAGTTAACGACTTTGTACCAATCTAAGTCTCTGGTGAATAAACTATTCCTACGGAAAAAGCTGTATAACCTGAGGATGAAAGATGGAGACTCAGTGACAAAGCATCTGCATGGATTTAATACTGTGGTAAGTCAGTTATCGTATGTTGATATCAAAATTTCAGATGAAGATAAGTGCATTAGTTTGTTGTGTTCTCTACTAGATTCGTGGGATCGTCTAGTTATTGCAATAGGTAGCAATGCAACTGCCTTGCAGTTTGCTGAAATAGTGTCATCCTTGCTAATGGAGGAGATGACATGGAAAAATATGGAGAGCTAGAATGGTGATGCCTTGTCTGTACGAGGACAGTCCTAGAATAGAAACAAAAATAAGTCATCGAGTGAGAGATATAAATCTAGAGGGAGATCTAAATCTTGAGGAAAACCTGTAAAGGTGGTGTGCTAGAAATGCAGAAAGGAAGGGCAATACAAAAGGGATTGTAAATCTAAAGCTCCTAACAAAGGAAAGGGATATGATGATGCTCCTTCTACATAGGTGAAAACCACCTCAGATGAAGGTGGGGATGTGTACTTGGCTTCCTCAAGTACACATGTAGATCATGATGCATGGTTGATTGACTCAGGTGCATCCTTTCACTTTGCTCCCCATAGAGAGTGGTTCTGCGAGTATGAGAAATATGATGGTGGTGTCATCTTATTAGGGGATGTTAGGAAGGCTATAATTATTGGTCGCGGAAAAGTAAAGTTGAAGTTGCAAGGTGGAAGGGTTAGAACACTTCCGAGTGTTCTACATATTCTTGCATTGGCCAAAAATATGATTTCTGTAAGCAAGTTGGATGATGCAGGTGTAAAAACAGTGCTCGAGAAGGATACCTGCAAGATGGTTCGAGGAGCACTGGTATTGATGCAGGGAGTTCAAATTGAAACTATGTACAAGCTGCAAGGTAGCACTGTTGTTGATGTGTGCAACAGTTTTGTGGTTCCTGAAAGTGGAGCAGAAAATCTAGTGGTCTCCGGAGAGAAGACCATGTTGTGGCATCAAAGGCTTGGGCATATTGGAGAGAAGGGCCTTCGAATACTTCATGGTAAAGGTATGGTAGAAGGTATGAGTAATAGCTCTCTGGATTTTGATTTCTGTGAAAATTGTGTATATGGGAAGCAGAATCGAGTGAGTTTCCCCTCTGGTGGTAAGAGGGTGAAATAGATAGTAGAGCTTATGCATAGTGATGTGTGTTGGACCTGTGAAGGTTCCATCATTGGGTAAGTCTATGTACTATGTATCATTTATATATGAGTTCACAAGGAATACATGGATATATTTCCTTAAGAAGAAATCTAAACTCTTTGACAAGTTTAAATAATTTAAGGCTCTGGTGGAAAACTAGACAGAGAAGAAGATAAAGGTGCTAAGGACAAATAACAGTGGAGAGTTTTGCAGTAAGGAATTTGAAGAATTTTGTAAGAATTGTGGTATAGCATGGCAGAAGACTACTCCATATACACCTCAACAAAATGGAGTTGCAGAAAGAATGAACAAGACATTGATGGAAAGGGCATGAAGCATGATGAGTGGTGCCAGGTTATGACAGTAATTCTGGGCAAAGGCGGTGGGGACAACATGTTACCTAGTCAGTAGATCACCTTCATAAGCGTTGGAGGATAAGAGTCCACAAGAGGTATGGACTAGTAAGAAACCCTCTCTTTCACATCTAAATGATCTGATAATCACCCTATGAGTGACCTCAGTTAATGATTTATTGAATAAAGGTATTATAGACTCATGTGCTTGTGTTTGTTCTGTGTTATTTAAGCAACGGATCGATTAGATTGCCAATACACAGACATTTGAATGGAAAGACAGCAAAGAAATATAGTAAGCAAATGCAAGAACACAAGAAACTAATAAGGAGTTCACCCTATTCTTTAGGGCTACGTCTCCGATCTAGCTCTCAGTGGTGGCCTTATTTTATTGTGTCTTTAGCAGAGGATCACGATGCAAGAGCTCAATATGAGTCACCTGAAGTAGATTTTCTTGGCTAGGTACTTCTTGGATTCCCCGAGCCACTGGAGTGCACAGACCCTGTTTGCCTACCAGCTCTGTGACCTTCTAGTCTACAATGGAAAGAGCCCAATGTGGTGCTCAACCCGGACAGATTCTCTCTGGGATGGCTTGAATCTCTTAAGCTCTCAGATGCTCGATGTTGCCTTTGGTCAGCTCGGCCCTCTGTCTTCTTCTGCTTTTGCTTCACTATCTTCTTCTTCTGTGTACCGTCCTCCTCTCGGGGTTCTGGTCTCTCTGTCTCTCCGGCTGTTCTAACTATGTATTCTATCTTTTTTCATGGCTTTGAAGCCATTCGTTCCAAGATTATTCAGTTCCTCCACCGCCTCCGTCGAATCACCTTCTGCAGCTACGCTTGGAGTTCCCTAGCTTGGCATCATCATCAGCTCGTAGGGAGTGGCCACATGTCCTCTTGTAACTCACGCTAGCCTGCTTCATTGGTTGAATTCTTCAGTTACATCATGGAATGATTTCTTCCTCCACCGTTGTGGTCAAACTGACTTCAAATCATTCTGAATCACGGCTAATTCCCTCGTCAATTCCACTTCCCCCATCGGGCGCAATCTCAGCTGTTAGATCTGGGGCCTCCAGATCCGACGCCATATGCATGTTTTGTGCGGTTGAATTGCTCGACCATTAGCGTGCGATCAATGGCAGTTTTCTCTCACCTTCACTTGCCACACGACGATCATTGAGTTGGATCGCTCCACTTCCCTCCAAAACTACTTATCGTTTGAGGAGCCCCCGATCAATACCACTAGTTTCACTGAGCGCAAGTCCCACCTTGTCCTTTTAGCACTTTTTGCTTTTCTCTTGCATTTCTCCGGCTCCCCACACGACCATGCGCTCGGGGTTTCCCCATTTTGGCCTTTTTCACCTAGCGATCGCCAATTGCGCATAAAAAATCACCTCCATTTCCCAATCTAGGCCTCCCAGGGGCTAATTCGGCCTCCTGCGTAGTCTCCATGGGCCTCAGTCAGCGTGCTTTGACCGAGATCCTCGTCATTCCAAACTGGCTACCATTGCCACTGGTTCAGGGTGTTTTTGATCGCTGTTTTGGAATTCTTTGATGTTTGTCCGACCTGATACAATCATGGTTCCTTTGACAGTCTTTATGGATCCAATTTGGATCACGACCTTCCCACTAAAAAAGCTTTTGGACCACCAAAAGTTGGTTTTCAAGCATCAACTAAGTGAGGGTATTCCTTTCTTACTTGTCCAATCTCAATCCACTTGGCACTGCTCAGCTTTGAACCATTGAGCCCACTCCTGAGGTACTCAACAGCTGCCCTGCGCGTTGTCCTCACCTTCCTATCCAACACTTTGTCTTCCTACAATTCATTAAGATATTCAGGTAGCAGGTCATCAATAGAAGGAAATTGACTCTGCTCTTCAAGGTCCTCAATCATTGAAGGTTCAAACAATCTCAAGCAATCTACATTTACGACTGAGTAGATGTGCATGTAAGTTGGTAGATCAAGGCAAAAATAATTTTCACCAATCTTCTCAAGGATCCTAAAGGGTCCATACCTGATAGGCTTTAGCTTTTTACCTTCACCTTACATTCTGTCCTTGCTGATATACAACCAGACCTGGTCTCCAACTTGATAACTATGCTCCATCTGATGCTTGTCATGCCTAGTCTTGTACTTGGCTTGACTCTTTTCTAGCTATTCCTGTACTGCCTGGTGGATCTCCTGGATCTGTTTAATGAACCTAGTTACCTTATCCACATCATTGTGTCCTTCAACCATGATATCTTTACTAAAGACAAAATCCAAAGGAGACCTTGGTGTGAAACCAAAACAGGTCTCAAAAGGAGATCTCAATGTAGAAGAATGCTTTGCTCTGTTGTAAGCATGCTACACATAGCACAAATGTTCATCCCAAAGCTTAGGATGTTTGCTGCAATATCCTCTCAGTAACTGGATCACTGTCCTGTTAACTACTTCTATCTGGCCATCAGTTTGTGGATGAAAAGCTATGCTTTTTTTCAAGCTGGTGTCCATCAGTTCCCACAGACTCAACCAAAACTTCCCCACAAATCGGGTGTCTCGATCAGATACAATGGAAGTGGGTAATCCAAAATGAACCCATACATGTCCAAAGAATAATTTTGCAGTCTATTCAGTTGTAATCTATTTACTACAAGGTATCAAAATACACATTTTGCTGAACCTATCCACAACAACATATAGATAATCATGACCTTTCTATGTTTAGGTAGTCCTCCAACAAAATCCATGGAAACACTTTCCCAAGGGTGAGAAGGAACTGGTAATGGAGTGTATAAGCCTAGTTTTCTATTGATGGGCTTGCTTTTAGCACACATAGCACACCCTCTTACATATCTAGAAACTTTCTCATTCATTTTTGGCCAATAACAAAATCTTTGCAGCTGTGAAACTGTTTTACTTACCACAAAGTGACCTGATATCAGAGAGGTGTGTGCTTCCATAATTATCTTTATCCTCTCAGTTTGTGGAATGCAGAGTTTCCCACAATGATATAAGAGTCAGTCCTTCACATGATAGTCCAATTCTTCTACTCTTTTGCCTTGACTCAAAGTTGCATATACATCTCTAAAGTCCATATCCTGAGCATATTGTTCTATGTAGCTTTCATGTAGTGTATTGATTGCTGCAACTTAGTTTGGGGGTGTAGATATTGAAGTGGTTGATGATCAGTATGTATTACTGTCTCTTTGCCCATTAAGTAATGTTTCCAGTTTTTCACACTCTGAACTAATGCATACAATTCTTTATCATATGTAGGATAGTTAACTACTACATGATTAAAAGTCTCATAATGATAACATATGGGTTTACCGTGCTGTGTCAACACTGCTCCCATGGCATAGTCACTAGCATCAGTTTGGATTTCAAATGGTCTTTGTAGATCTGGCAGTGCTAGTATAGGTGTTGTACTAATCTTTTCTTTCAAGGTGTCGAAGGCTTTCTGATGTTTGCCTCCCCACTAAAACACCTTATTCAATCCTGTTAAAGCATGTAAGGGAGCTGCAATTGAGGAAAAGTTAGAAATGAACTTCCTCCAATATTGTGCTACTCCTAAGAAGCTTCTCACTTCTGTAGTAGACCTGGGTTTAGGCCAGTTCACAATGACTGCCATTTTAGAGGGATCTATTTTCAATTCACCTCCCCCTACTATATGACCCAAGTAGTTTAGAGATGTTTTGCCAAATTCACATTTTGAGAGTTTAACATAAATTTTTCCTCTTTTCAAAACATCTAATGTCTGCTTAACATGCTTCAAATGTTCTTCCCATGTTTTACTAAAAATCAGAATGTCATCCAGGCACACAATAACAAAATCATCAAGAAAAGGTCTGAGTGCATCATTCATTAATCTCATGAAAGTAGCAGGAGCATTGGTCAAGCCAAAAGGCATAACCATCCATTCATACAATCACTGCTTTGTTTTGAAATCAGTCTTCCATGCATCTTGCTCTACAACCCTGAACTGATGGTATACACTATGTAAATCTAGCTTGGTGAAATAAACACCTTCCTTCAATTGATCTAAAAGATCATCTATGCGAGGAAGGGGATAATGATTTTTGATTGTTATCTTATTTAGTGCTCGGTAATCAATGCACATTCTCCATGAGCCATCTTTATTTCTCACCAAAACAATTGGTGACCCACATGGTGATGTGCTAGGCCCGATGAATCCTTTCTCGAGCAACTCCTGCACCTACTTCTTGATTTCAGAATTCTCTAAAGCAGATAACCTTTTATACCTATGGCTACAATACTTGTTTCATCTCCTGAGTCTGACCCCAAATCTTTCTAAATAGCTGTAGTAGTCTTCTTCTTTTTTCCCTTGGACTTGTTAGGTCTCAGCTTTGGATGCAGAATCCAACAATGCTCATCATCATGCCCATCCTTTTTATAGTGAGTGCATGAAGCTTTGCTTTTCTGTGCAGTGTTAGCCTTCCTTGCTTTCCACTTCTACTTTCTTTTATCCTTACTCTTGCCTACAATTGTTGCACAAAATATTATCACCATGACATTCTGCAATCGGTGTGAGTCTATCACCACTCATATTTTCCTCCTTTGCAAGTCTTAAACATCAGCTCTTCATGTCTTGCCTTGAAAAGAAGAGAAAGCCCTTAAAATTCTCTAAAACTCTGGTTCCGCACTTTCTCTTAGCATTACTTGCGGTCCCGCACCTAATGGTCATGTACCCTGTGCACCTAACTGCTCTATCTTTGTGTAATGGGTGCGGACCCCTGTAAAAGTAAAAAAGGCACAAGTACATTCTCAAAAACTCACTTTGAGTCATTTCTAGAAGCTTCTAGAAGGAATCTTGAGGTGGCAAGTTCGCTCCTTTAAGATTCATGCATCCCATACCTTAAGGAGCTAACCCCTTGATGTGAGGAGCTTATCGCTTTGAAGGAGGACTCTATCCCTTCATAGGTGGACCTGTAACCTCCTACCTTTCCACTATAAAATGAAGCATTGGGTTGGTTACTTGGGGGGTTGAAAGCTGAAGATTTTTGAGGTGAAATGTTGTTGGAACTTAGTCTTCCTAATTGAAGTTTTGTGAGGAAAGATTACATACCTTGTTGATCTCATTTGGACGAGTGTGAGGCTTCTCAAAGTAGAGGAGATTCCTGTTTCGGACCCTGGGAGGAGCTTGTACAACATCAAGGCACCAAAGGTTGTAAAGTTCTTCTATATTCAAAGTTAATACAATCAAGTTTATTTTTCTCAATAAGCTGTGTTTTATGGTTTATTTCATGGATTCCTTGATCACCATGATGAATATGATTTATTATATTAGCTATGTAGGTGTTATTTGATGTCTTCTTGTTTGTGATTGCAGGTTCTTAAAAGGAAACTCTTTCGGATGATCGAAGCATGGCTGCCACAAACTAGCGTTGGACTTAAGGTAGGGTCTAAAACACCTCATTAGTTTTTATTAATGAATCGCAATATGTTTAGAGAAAGGTAGATTTGCTTGTCCTTCTTGTTGCTAGATATCTGTTGATACTAGGGAGATCAGTCTTGTCCACAAGAATGATTTATCCGGCCAACAAATTGGTGACTCCACTGGGGAACTGAATTTGGTTTTTTGATTTTCCTTTTTCTTTGACTTGAGAAACTTGTCCCTGTTTCTGGTTTTTGCTTGATGTGTGCGGGATTGGGTAGTTTTTAGGATCTAGATTCTTTTTGTTTTTTCCAAAGTTTACAAGGAACCACACTTTCTTTTTACAGATAGTGCAGAACTCTCTGCACTTTTACTTTAGTACACAGAGCGGTACCACATCTGGTTCTACTGGAAGCCTGCGGACCCTGTTAAAATTTTTGAAAAACCTAAAATGCTTTCGTCCAGTTAAGTTTAGTTTCTATTTTCAGCTTTTAGTGTCTACCCAGATCTACATGTGTTCTGTCAAGAATCTCTTGTGAGTGAGTTCCATTGGCATTTTTGTTTTAGGTGATTGTCTAGAAGTTTTGTGTGCTTGGATTGATTTTCGCTTGGTCTTTATAGTGATTCAGAGATTAGAAGCCTAAGAAACCTTAGTTTACCCTGGTCTTTTTTGTCTTCTTGATGAGTCTGACTGATTTGTGAAATTTGCCCTTGCTGAGAAATAGATTTCATTTTCTCTTTGCAAAGCTTTGAACAAACTTACTTGTAAGTTTTGAATTTCATTTTTATAAAAGAAAACATAGCTGGGTGGCTTTTGATTGATTTTTTTATTATAAACGAATTAATCCTTAGTTTACTGAATAACTAAGTAAAACTTCCTCAAAAAGATTTAAAGATTTTATTCAATTAGGTTTTTAGAACTTTTTAGATCTCAAGATTAGTTTTTTATAGTTTTGAGTGTTTTCTAGAAATTGTAGAATCTCTTTTGAAAGAAATTGTTTTCTGTAGCTTTTGAGTGTTGAAAAGGAAAGGGATTTTTTGTGAACATAATTAGTAGTCTCATTTTGAGTTTATTGAAAAAGACAAAAAATATTTTCTTTTCATTTACATGTTGAAGGAAAGATTTGGTTTTCAAAGAATTGCATTCTAAACTCTTTCTTTTAGGTAGAAATTCATTGAAGGAAAAAGGATTGTTTATCATCTTAGGTGCATTTTTTAGTGTTTTCGGAGTCGAGTTTTCACACCATCAAAGTTTCATCTCCATACCTATTGACTTAAGCAACAACCCATAAAAATAATTCTTAATTAAAATTGATCTAGCAATCTTTTTATTTCTAGGGCTCTTATCACCAATATTGCTTAGGCTAGTATCTTGGAGTAGGGAGTAATTAACTCTCCAAGATAGTTAAAACAAACAAGTAGCTACATCTTGCAGTAGGAAATAAATCCAATTGTAATTCATATAATCTAGGAAGCTCCTCTTAAAGGAGTCAATCACGAGATCATGTCTGAACCTTTGAGACAATCAAGTCTGTCTCATTGGGAAAGATAGAAGATTTGCACGTATTAAAAACAGTAAACCTCAAATTAACCATTGTCGAGGAGCCTAGGGTCACTTGTTGGTAAACCTTCGATTGATCATGTCGAGGAGCCTTCAAGGGAATTGAGCTTTGTTACTCTGCCCTTGCACGTACATCAGATCATAGACTGTTCTCCCAGCTGTATTTGTTACTGTTGGTATCCTTAATGACCATAATCTTAAGATTCTTTCCTAAGGTGATGATGAAGGATGGGTCTCACTGTACCTAGAACAGACATCGACTAGACTCACTTGGACTCTCTGGGGGGTTCTCTTCACTCGACACGTCTTTGTGAAGAAACTTGTACCAGTCTATTTCATTAAGCAGGTTGTCGAGGTAACTGTTCCAACCGCCCTTTCTGTATTGAATTCTGCGACGTTGGATTTCATCACCAACTAGTGTTTTTGGTACGGAAAGTTACTGTTTGTGTGTGGTTTGAACTCTTAGATTTTTTAGGCGTGTGATTCAATTGTTTGGTTCTTTAGAGACTTTAGGTGGTTTAATTTAGATTTTCTTTGTTTACCTGTGAGGTAATTAAATATTTAATCGTGGCTGAATTACCGAGATAATCTCGTAGACTTCGGGGGAAACCTTCTGAGTATACATCAAGCCAGCTTGAAGGGCTATGAGCTCTTGTATCACCTAGTGATAATAGATTTGTGTTAGCGGAAGCGGGAGATTCTTGTTTAATTGTTCATCCTCATTATCAAATTCAAGCAATAGAGTATATTTCTGAACCAATTTCATTTTCTGAAGTTACTGGTAGTATTTCTTCTACCAGTGAATTAGCTGAAGAACCTGAAATTTCTAAACCTGAAACCGAACCTGCTGCTACTCCATCTTCAGGATTTGCTTCTCCAACTTCTAGTGGTCCTGGTTCACCCAGGGTTGGAAGTATCATTACCAAAAATCTTCCTTCTGACTCATTTCTATTGAAGAACTTGTTAGTCCAGAAGAAGATATAACTCTCCCTAAAAATCAACCAACTTTAGAACTTAGGGAGCGTGAATCAATTTTCTACAGTCCATTTAGGAGTGATGCTTAGTACGTCTCATTGACCAATTTTTTAGAAAATCCGGGTCTTAGTTTTTCACCACCTAGAATTCCTTTTCATCCAACACCTAGAGGTTATTATCCTCCATTGAATATGTCGAGACAGTCATCCATGTTTTCCCAAACACTGGAAACATTTTTATATGGCAGTCCTTCTGTTCCTTTTGGGTATCAGTCACTCACTAGTACTTTTTCAGGAGCATCTCCTCAACCAATTGAACATGGGATATCAACTAGTAATAACAGAACTCAAGCGTTGAGCATAGAAGAAATTCTTATGATGTCTGGTACTATTCCAAATCCGCAACCTCAAGGTAGTCAATTACCACCTGGAGGGCAACCTCAAGGTAGTGAATTACTGCCTGGGGGGAAACCTCAAGGTACTCAATTACTGCTTGGGGGGCAACCTCAAGGTAGTCAGTTATCGCATGGGGGGCAACCTCAAGGACAGTACATACCTTCGGGATAGTACATACCTCAAGGTCAACCCTAGACTCAGTACATACCTCAAGGTCAAAGCCAGTATCAATATATACCTCAAGGTCAACCCCAGTTTCAGTATGTGCCTCAAGGTTATCAACCTCAAGGTCAGTACCCAACTCAAGGTTTCCAACCACCTTTTGGTCAATCATTTGTACAAGGAGATGGAAATGTACCATTTAATTATCAGCCCTACGCTGAACCCAATTATGGCCCTTCATATGCTCAACCTTTTATGGGTCCATACCCCAGAATGAACATGGTGTGGGATCCATCCCAAACTCAACAGATTTTGCAACCTAATGTGCAGTTATCATCTCAATCTGGACAACCTTTGGTTTCTGGCTCAACTCAACAACCTGTCCAGGCTACTATTCAAACTTCTGCACCTGGTGTAGTTCATCAGTCTGGGCCTAGTTCGCCTCAAATTACTGCTACAACTACTGCAGCTTCTGTTCAATCTACCCCACCTACTTCTAGAGTATCGGCGGCTCCGATTTCTATTGTTCCTGCATCAACTCCTCAAGCCTCTTTACCTCAGTCGGGACCTACAATTTAGACTTCGGTTTAGAAGCCTGTAGGACAACTTGGTCCAAGTACGGTTGTCACAAGTCAACCGCAATTCACTTATCAACCATACCAGGGATAGTACCAATTCAGTCCTGCTGTGCAAAGCCTAGTTTACCAGTATCAACCATACCCTCGATATACTTATCAGCAACCTTGTCACGCGGAAATAGTCGTTAGTGCGGACACAACCGACCTTCCTAGAAAGCCTAAGACTCTCTAATGACAAACAAGACAAATAAGAGAAATCCTTCTCTAAATATGCTTTTACAATATGAGAAATCAAGTGTTTAGATCCTACCTGTAATCCAACGCTGTTGTAGTAGTCCAGCTTCGTTGATCCGGATGAGCTCCTCCTTCCCTTCGAAACCTGCATTCACCAACAATCAAACGATTAAATAGCACCTGAATAACACATAAAATAAAACATATTTAACATATAGACCAAGGAGTATATGAAACAACTCATTAATAACAAATTGTTGAGAAGAATGGACTAATTTGTATTAAAAGGTAACAAAAGGAACCATTACAACCTGAGCCTTGGTGTTGTGCAAGCTCCTCCCAGGGTCCACAAGAGTTCTCCCTTACTCTGATCAGCTCACCCACCTCCCAATGGAAACAAGTAAAGATGGTAATCTCTCCTCACAAGCTTCTACAAGGAAGTCCTAATTCCAGCAGCATCTACCCTTAGGAATGTTCAGCTTTCAACCTCTCTTCCCTTTGGCCCAATGCCTGTATTTATAGTCCTCTAAAGGAAGTTATTCAGGTCCACCATCAATGGGATAAGCCCCTCTTTGGATGGGATAGCTCCCCTATTGATGGGATAAGTTCCTCTTTGGTAGGGGTACATGAACCATCTGGAGGCGCTTCATACACGTCAAACATACTTCTAGAAGACTCTAGAAATGACCACAAGTAACTTTTTTGGAGTGAAACTTGCGCCTTTTGACCTTTACAGGAGTACGCACCCATCCCTTTACATACAGAGCGTACAAGTACGCAGGTGTTGTGAACTTGGGTTGCGTACCCGTAGGTGAGGCTAAGAGAAACTGTGTACCAGAGATAATTGACTTTTAAATGACTTTTCTCTCTTTTTTGAAGTTTTACATGGAAAGAAGAGGCATGAGACTTGCCAAGGAGGATAGTATGACAGTGGATGGAGCCATACTAACTGCAAATAGTCATGGTGACATTTTTTAGTGTAACAGATTGCCCCCTAAAGTGCGAAGCCTGTAGTAGATTAGGGTTTTTATGATCTAGGAAGGGTGAAGTACTTTATCATTTCAAGGAGTATCTTGCGGAGGAACCGGTCAGAACCTGCAAATATTCAACACAAAATACATATATAAGATGATATCATCGCTGAGGTAGGCATTCCCATACTCAGATTGAAAACTTTAACTAACAATCTAACTACTGCTTTGATACAAGAATGATTTTGCAATACATCACAATCATAGACTTTTGTAGACACAGTATGGACGCAGCCATCTGTTTATGATTAGTCTACTGTATAATGAATACAAAACTCCTCGCAGCCTAGATGGTGGAAACTAGATCCAGGGTCTTCATTTCTAACTCCCGAATTGGTACAATTCTATCCATGCGAATAAATGAGTTGATGTCGAGCATGGTAGAAACCACTTGATTACCAGTCAATGATGTAAACTGTTAACAAGTGTGAGAGAGACCACCAGTGATGTCAATGGTTCTCAAAGTACCTAGTACAATCCATGAAATGTGAATGAATGAGTTGATGTCGAACACGTCACGGAATCCTCTGATCGAAAGTCAATGATGTAAATTGTCGTCAAAGGCGAGAAACCTGCCATTGATGCATGCAGACTTCAAGGTACTGTCGATTTCTAAGTCATCTTTCTAGATAATGTGCTGATGTCGATAGAAAGCGACCCGTTGTAGGCAAGCCCACAACACGAAATCATTGTTCAAGTTGAAGAAATGTTGTTGTAAGGACTGACTCAGGGATGGTCAAATGGATGACAAGTATTCTGCATATGAATGGTTTATTTGCAGAGACCTCTTGAACACATAACGACACGACAGATGGTTTGGTGACGATTGACCCAAAGTTAATACCCGGAAACGGTTGAAAACTTTCAAAGTGGTTTGATCAACTTTTAAGGCAAAGGATTTCCCAACCCAGGTGAATGAAAAGTGTCGTGTTCAAGAGCGGTGATAAGGTTCTTCTGTAACAAAGGATGACAAATTGGTTCATTCTTCTCTCTTTTCCCCCACCATTTCTGGCAAGTACCTCTTTATTTTTTACAAGCTTGAGGAGGATAACATATGCTTGATTATAAGCTCATCCTTCGGATGAGTCCAACTTAGTTTAGATTCGGACCCTAAGAAGGAGTGGTCCGTTCCTGTTTGTAATCGAATAGGTCCTTTACTGTGAAATTTTAACGAGTCCAGTATAGGAGAAACTCGGCGTTTTTCATTTTTAGAGAGTCTGAAAAAACTAAAGAAGACTCCACGGTGAACTTTTTCGTAAATTTGTGTCTCCCAAGCCCGAAAAAGTATAAAATAATACCTGAGAGAACCACTTGATCTTGCGACCAAGGAGTACTTTCATGTTTAGTGCCGTTGACCTGAAAATTAAAAAGCGATCAAGGACACGTCGTTTTATTTCCGTATCGAGTTTGAAACGACAAAAACCCGGCAATCTTTTCCTGTTTTTACGGTCAGAAAAGAGCTATAAGGGGACCGTCTTTTTGTTTCGTTTTAACGAGTGTAAAATAAACGCTCGGCAATCTTTTCATATTTTAGGAGTCAGAAAAGAGCTTAAAAGATGACTCTGATGTTTTGGTTTGCGAAAAATGATGATTTTACTCTAAAGTCCTTTTGTCCTACACAAAAACGACACATTACTCATACCTGCTTAAGATGGGTAAAAATACATTGAAAAATGTCCTTTCATGGTGAAAAATAAACAAACTTAGCATTCATTCATCCAAAAAACCTATAAAAAGACTTTTTACCATGTCATTTTACCATTTTACTGCTGAGGTTGAGAAAAGGGCTTTTGACAAGAAAACTTCCCGTGGACTTTGCGGAGAATCCAACTGTCAGAATCGAACGCCGTCTCATCAGGTATTCTACAACATCCTTCTCTTGATTTCCATCCGTTTAGAATTCATTTTTAGGTTTTTATTTGATTTTTTGGAGGTCTTGGGGTTTCAAGATGCGCCCTTCGGGGTACGCAGGTCATGCACTGCTGACCTGCGTACCCCGATATTTTCTCAATGGGGAAAATACCGGGAGTACGCACCCGACCTTAAGGGAAGCTGCGTCCAGACGCTCTGTTCCTAAAAGCCGGGGTGCGTACCCCGCAAAACACATTTTGAAACCCTCATTTCTCCAAAATGGACCAAAATTTTAAAATTTTATGGACTCTAACAGATGTTTTATGATGTGCAGGGTGCACACCATGCTTGATTAGCGTGAAAGAGAACATGAGGACGTTGATTTGGCCGCAATAGGTCATCAACCTTCTATTGATGCGTTAAAGGCATGCGGTCTCTACAAGTACTGGGCCATACCTGGCATGAGGGCCCAGGTGCCATTCCTTGAGTGGCTGGTTGAAAGGTGGAACATTCAGGATCAGTGTTTCTACATCGGAGAGCACCAGCTCGAGATAGAGCCCTCCCACATATATTTTCTCACTGGCTTGCCTAACAGGGGCGAGCAACTCTCTCTATTCGGGACTAGGCCGGGTGGCCAATCCCTTACTAGTCTCCGGCTAGAGTGGTGCAACAATCAAAACCAGGAGAAGGGGATAGAAATCAAATACATATCCCGACCTGAACTTATGGTGATAGCCTTTATTGTTACCAGACTTTGCGGCGCGGCCGCTTTGCACCATGCCACCGGGTCCCAAATGCGGATGGCTATAGATTGCTTCCAAGGCACCATTTTCAACTGGTGCGATGCTGTGTTGGCCAATATGAAGGGCCAACTAACCAGGGCAAAGAGAGGACAACTGAAGACCTTTGGATATGGGCCTTTAGTTGTGAGCTTTGCCCTAGAGAGAGTTCCAATGCTGATCCCCCAGCATCTTACAGTTCCAGTTGGGGCTCCTCGGGAGCCTAAGTTGACGAGATGGGTCGCGGTAATGGCCCGGCATCCTGACGAGGGAGTAGCAATTGTTCGATTTCCTGATGGTTACTTTCACTGGCTAGAGGGCCAGGTCTTTGTGATTCAGGATTTTCCGTACGCCGGAATGGATTTTCGCAATGATACGGACATGGTTCGGAGAACAATGGGACGACAGAGGTATTTCATTCTTCACAAGTTTTTAAATTATGTATTTTTTTATTTTTTTTTATATATCGCCTTAAACTGACAGTACAAATTTTCAAAATGCAAATGTAGGTCCACGGCGTCTGGCCAACCTCCGGGCTTTTGAGAGGAGATCACCAGCTGTACCAGCACCAGCCCCACAGGATGCGGCCGCAGAGACCTTAGCCGAGCTGGAACAGGATCTAGAGCGTCTGACGGCGGATATACCAGAGACCACTATAGATGACATTCCTATCCGACTTCAGCGATACGTGGTCGCAGTCCCAGGACCTTTCAAGAGGTTCCTGTGTAGGGTAGCGCGGGCAGTGGTCTCGTATAGAGAGCACCACCAGTGATTGGCTAGTCACTTTTGTAGACACATATGACATTTTTGGTTTTTTGTACTTATCATTTTTGCCGATCATAAGATTTTTTTCAACCTATGATTGAAGACGATGTATATTTTTGACACACTCCTATCTATATATATATCATTATTACCGGCTTATTTTGTTAAACATGTGTGATGAAATGTTTATAAATTTACATTTATGATTGTTACAAATGTCTATTTAACATTCGAGACGCCATTGCATCTGCTAATGTATTTAAAGACCTTGTAATATGCTGATATTCAATGTAATCAAATTCACGTTCCAAGAGACGCACCCTCAAAAACAATCTTAATAACACTGGATTTCTAATGGCATAGACTCTATTAAGCTGTAATACAACGAGTTCAGAATCTAACCTCACTATCAAACTCCGAATCCCAAATGAAATAGATTCAGATAATAACTCAATCACTGCACTGTATTCTGCAATGTTGTTTGTTGTTTGACCGAGGCTCACCCCATGCATAGAAACTAACTCGTCAGAGGGCGAAAAGATAACCCAAGCTGCGGAAGAGATATTCCGTGTACTACGACAAGCACCATCAGCAAATCCAATGTATGTTTGGAGAGGCGTCGACATCTGCAATATCAAGAGTAAAACCAAGATAAGCCAGAATAATGACAAAAACACACTCTTTAAACTAAGCACACAGCCTAAACTAAGCAAACATACCAGCTAAAAAGAAAATTAACCTAACTAGAACTAACTAAATCTCCATACCCACCATTTAAGCATAATACCTCTTTAGGTAAAGTCCATTTTTGGGCTTATCCAAAGAGTCCCCATCAAAATCTACCAGCTCATAGGACCCTTTTGCCAGCTTTCGCTTGACAATGTAGGGCCCATGCCACATGGGAACGAATTTTCCAGCACCTAATTTATCGTTAGCTTGATCATATAATAGCACTAGGTCTCCTTCCGAAAAATTACGAGGGGTCACGTTACGGTCATACTGAGCTTTCATCCTTTTTGCGTGAGTCTCGATTGACAAAGAAGCGTCACGTCAAGTCTCATCTAATTTAGCTAAGTATAACAGACGCTTCTCCTCTTCGGAAGTAGCTGGGAGTAATTCGATAGCCATTTGAAGTGATGGGATTTCGCATTCAATGGGCAACACTGCTTCCAAACCATAAACTAGTTGGAAAGGAGTGAACCCTGTTGATGTTTTTACTGAGGTTCGATACGCCCAAAGCACTGAGAATAACATGTTGTGCCAATTCGACCGATGAATACCAATGATTCATCGGATCATGATAACGAGAACTTTGTTGATGGATTCAACCAAACCGTTTGCTTGAGGATAATAAGGAGTAGAACTATCATGGCGTAAACCAAGCTGGCTTGTAAGTTCTGTCATCATAATGTTTCGAAAATGGCGCCCATGGTCAGTGATTATCGCTTGTGGGACACCAAAACTAGCAATAATATGATTGAATATGAAAATCGCTGTTGTTTTGCTGCTTGCCTCGAATGTAGGCATCGCCTCGGCCCATTTAGTAAAATAATCAACCGCAAGGATGATATACGCATGCCCCCCGGCCGAGTGAGGGTTACAAGTAATAAAATCGATACCCCATTTAGCAAAAGGACCAACGAAAATTATAGGGTGGAGAGGAGCAGGTGGTGCGCGCATCTTGCGATCAAACACTTGACAGTTGTGGCATTTTCGGACCGCAATGATACAATCTTTAAACATGGACGACCAGAAATAGCCAGCACGCAACACCTTCTGAGTTGTGGCATACCCAGACATATGACTGCCACATGCTCCAGAATGACAGTCATTCAAAACCCTTTCTGCCTCTTCATGAGTTAAGCAACGACGGAAAACCAAGTCCGCCCCACGACGATAAAGTGTATCTCCAATAATTTTGTATTGTTGGGACTGGAGTCGAATTTTCCGGTGTTCCGCCTATGAAGCTTCGGGCCGAAAGGATTGGGTTTGGAGATAGATGATTATATCCCCATACCACGGATCTAAAGTGCTGATAAGAAACAGAGATTCGTCCGCAAGGGGTTCCTCTGCCACAGTCTCCGTGTCAGCACGCGGGAAGTCACACATCAATTCCGCAAAAACTAAGGATTTCTTGGACTTGGAATTCTCAAACTCCAAATCGAACTCCTACAGGATAACAATCCATTTGGAGTACTTGCCCCCTAGCAATTGTTTTGTCAAAATGTAAATCATAGGGTTGCAATCCGAGATCACTGTAGTTTTACGGAGAAGAATGTAATGACGAAAACGCTGGACAGCCTGAACAGCTGCCAGGGCCAATTTCTCCACATGCGAATATTTTAGCTCAGTGGGATTTAATGTCCTACTAAGATAATATATTACATGTTCCATTCCGAATTCATCTTCCTGAACTAAGACCATTCCAATGGTGGAGTGGGAGGTGGCGAGATACAAAAAGTAGTCCTGGTTGTAGTTGGGAGGATGCAGCAACGGTGCATGGGTCAACGCGTGCTTAAGTGCATCAAAAGATTTCTGAGCTATCTCATCCCAAGAAAATTGAGCGTTTTGTTTCAACAACCGGGTGAAACCCTTTGTAACCTTGGCGTAGTTAGGAATGAATCGACATAAAAAGTTTGCTTTCCCATGCAAACTTTGGAGTTGGCGCAAACTCGAAGGAGGAGGCAATTTGATGATGGCTTCGACCTTCGAGGGATCGACGCGGATACCGGCTTTTGAAACAACAAATCCTAGCAATCGTCCCACTTCTATGCAGAAGACACATTTGTGTGGGTTCAACCGAATTCGATAATGCCGACACCTCATAAAAATAGCGTGTAAATGGACAAGGTGATCAGCTCGATGTAAAGAATGAGCAGGCAAATCATCAAGATACGGTTGCACAATGTGCTTGATGTCGTGAAACGCATAAGACATTGCCCGTTGGAAAGTGGCTCCGGCATTCTTAAGTCCGAAAGGTAATTTGCAATAAGCAAATGTCCCCCAAGGACAAATGAAAGCCGTTTTTGGTTGATCGGCAGGTAGAATGTTGATTTGGTTGTAACCGGAAAAACCGTCCATAAAGGAAAATATTTCACTGTCGGCACAATCATCAATTATTTGATCGATATAGGGTGTAGGATAATTGTGTTTTGGACAAGCACGATTTATATCCCTATAGTCGATACATATTCTTATTGTTCCTTGTTTCTTGTTAACCGGAACAATATTCGATACCCAATCCGTTAACGAGATCGGATAAATGATACCTGCTTTCAACAGCTTCTCGACTTCTGCTTTAATCGCAGCCGCTTTCCTAGGGTGTATCTGACACAGACGTTGCCGAACGGGTTTAGCGTCCTGGTAGGTCTTGATTTCATGAACAACAATGGAGGGATCAATTCCTGGCATTTCCTCATAGGACCAGGCAAACACGTTGCGGAATTCTTGAAATAGGACCTTGTATGTTTGAATTTCGTTATCTGTACACGAGGCACCTATATGAATGTTTTCAATAACTCTGGTTTTGACTGAAATGTCGATGGCAATAGTTTGGGAGATGTTTCCCAAATTCAACTCTGAATCAGGATGTTTCATGGGATTCTGAGCGTCCTTGACATATTCTGCTGTAAAAATTGATGAAAAATCATTTCCAAAGTCATCAGCCTCAGGTAAAAACGAAGATCTATGATGAAGATCTTCCCATGGTAGATCGTCTACACTGAGGATTTCGCGAAGTTGTTCGTCAGATGACACGACTTCAGGAAACGTTATCCGTTCTGAGGTTGATGTGAAAAGTGATTCCTCACGGACCACATTCATTTGGTCGAATTGGGTTGAACTAGAGTCGGAAAAAGACTGCACGGCCTCATAAGCAATTTCATATGGACTCAAAGGCATTGTATCACCGAATGAGTCTATCTCAGATTCAGATGGGACAATCCAAGGATCATCGTAAATAATAGTGTCTGAAGTAATGATATGAATGGATGCGAATGAAGGGTCTGCATTGATGGAAGGAAAGGGAAAAGTTCCCAGTAAACCGGAATCTTTAACCAATCCTACACCAACATCCCTGTAAGGGATAGTCGTTTTATCGACATGCTGGATACTCTCTAAAGAGGCTGGGTCGGATGAAAAGTAAGCCAGCTGGTCTATCGTCACGATCTTACCATTATGTGGAAACTTTATAACTCTGAAGACCGATGACACGACTGCTGTCATAGCATAAGACCAACTGCGACCCAAAAGAAGGTTGTAGTCTAGAGGGGCATCAACCACCTCCACATCCAGACTAACGGTTTTTCCTTCAACCCCTATAGGCAAATCCTGTAGAATGCCAAACAGATGGAACCCACGGCCATCAAAGGCCTTAATAATCATCAGGGATTGGTTCAGTGAAGGAGAACCAAGCGATCTCCAACACTGAATCGACATAATACACGTAGAAGCTCCTTCATCAATTACAGTCCGATGAATAGGCCTGTTTTTGACTATCACTGGAATCTGGAAAGCCATTTGATGAGGGAGACGTGGTGTACTATTTTCTAGATCAAAGATTATCAGGTTCGGGTCCTGAACATCAACAGCTCCTATAGCCGACAAGAGTAATTTTCGTTGTGCTGGGCATGATTGCAGCACTTCCAAAGCTGACATTGCTGAGGGTGAAACAGCTAAATCCTCAACAATGTTATAATTATGAGCTGCTCTCGCATGTGGATTGAAAGCAGACTTTCGAAGTATACCCTTGGCGGGCGGTTTAATTATCAAGTCCGGGTTAGGTTTCTCGATCTGTAGTGGATCGGAACCGGGAGCTGAGGTTGATGGATTAGAATGAGAAGATTCTGCTTCTTTGCCATCAACAGGATTCTTACTACCATAATCTTGTGATCGAGTCGCAATCCATACATGAGACATCATCAATATGGGCTCTTCACTGGCACTCGAGGAAGAACCTATCATTTTACTCTCCTGCTTTGGAAATGGATCTTTCAAAACAGCAGGAGTTGGGGAACCCTTAACGATTTTCACAACCTCTGCCCGATGAGGGAAATCTCTTGTGAAATGATCTTCTTCACAAATTAAACAAGGATAGCGAGGTTTGCGCTTTTCGTCGTTAGATTCTGACTTCTCTTTTTTCTCCTTTGGAGCCTTGTCTGCTTTATCCTTCTTCTTGCCTTTCTTCTTACCACGATTTTTTGATTTAGCCGTAGATGACTCTACAGCATGAATATCGGCAGTAATTTTAGGAGAAGATTCTCTTGTCGGGGAGTCCGGTAAGGTTATTATTGGAGAAGAATTCTTTGAGGATTTCTTCTTACTTTTAGTGTTCACCGTACCAATCATGCCATTAGCAGCATGAGACCCCGAAGGAGCAGCAGCAATTTGATTCGACTTAGGAAGATCTGGGATCTTCTCGTGCAACGTACCCGACTGAGTGTAAACTAAGTCAAGGTACTGGGCTTGGGCAATGACTTGCTCCTCAGTAACTACTCCGGCCTTAGCTACATCTTCAGTAATCTTCGGTAATAATGATTTTACAAACCATTCAGCTAAGATTTGGTCCGGGATAAAAACTTTCACTAAACGTCTTTGACGTCTCCATTCATGAATATGATCAGAAATATAAGTGGAGGTCGACTGTTTTAATGAAGTTAATAGCTCCGTGCCGTTATCGTATCTGACCGGTAACTGAAAATGAGTTAGGAATGAGGTAGCTAACTGGCTAAAATTGTAAAAAGAGGCCCGTGGTAACTCAATGTACCACTTGGCCGCGAGACCAATGAGCGTACGCTGGAAAAGACGTAAGCGGATCGAATCATCCGAGATAGAATTTGAAGCACACCAGAGGTGGTAAGTCATCACGTGATTGGACGGATCCTCTCCAGACTTACCTTCGAACTTGGGTATATCACTGGGCAACTTATTTGGCATTGGCGGCCAAAACGGAAGATATTGAATTGGATCGTTCGTTAGGCGCATCAAGTCTGGTAAATCCAAAGTTGCGATAAATGGTAACTGCCGGTTAGGATCTCTGAAACTCTGGGTCACAAGACCAGTTCCAGGAGGAGGATATCCAGGATAACTAGGAACAGGAATCGCATTAGGGATATTATATCCTCCTGGAAAACCAGGATTAACCGGACCGTACTGGGGTTGTTGAGGTTGTTGATAAGTGTACCCAGGATACGGTTGATACTGGTAAACCGGTTGTTGGACAGCAGGACCGAATTGGTACTATCCCTGGTACTGTTGGTGAGTAAATTGAGGTTGAGTTGTTACAACAATGCTTGAACCAGGCTGCCCTACAGGCATCTGGACCGTGGTTTGAATCATAGATCCGGACAACGGCAAAGATGTCTGAGGAGTGGTTGCAGAGACAGTAGAAACCGGAGCTGTCGATACTCCAGAAGTAAGTGTGGTAGATGTTGCGGTAGTTGCAGCAGCTGTTTGAGATGGAGTACTAGGTGCAATTGGCGGCTGAGTAACTATCGAAGTTACAGAAGTTTGAACATTTGACTGGACAGGTTGCGGTTGCTGGGGTGTACCAGAAACTACAGGTTGTCCAGTTTGAGGTACCAACTATATACTTGGCTGCAACACCTGTTGACCCTGTGATGGATCCCACACTATCATTCCGGGGTATTGACCCGTAACAGGTTGAGGATACTGAGATCCATAACCGGATTGAGGATAGGATTGATAACTGAAAGGCATAGTTCCCATACCTTGAACATATGACTGACCTTGAGGTGGTTGATAAATTTGACTCGAGTATTGACCTTGAGGTTGATAACCTTGGGGTAAATACTGATACTAGGGTTGACCTTGACCTTGAGGTTGATACCCTTGAAGTTGATACCCTTGGGGTAAATATTGATACTGAGGTTGACCCTGGGGTACATATTGAGGCTGGGGTTGACCTTGAGGCATGTATTGTACCATGGGTACATACTGAGCTTGAAGCTGCCCCCCAGACACAATTTGTGTACCTTGAGGTTGCCCCCCAGGCGTTAATTGAGGCTGCCCCCTAGGCGGTAATTGACCACCTTGAGGTTGAGAAACGGGAATTGAACCTGACATCATGTAAATGTCCCCTACACCCAACGGTTTGTTACCATTGTTTCCAGCTAATAACCCATGATCAATGGGTTGAGGAGATGCCCTTGCAAAGGTACCAGAAAGTGATTGATACCCGATGGGAACAGAAGGATTGCCGTGCAAGAAAGATTAAGGAGATTGAGTAAACACGGACGACTGACCAGACATATTTACAGGAGTATAAATACCTCCAGGTGGAAAAGGAGTACGAGGTGGAGAAAAACCTACCCCTGAGTTGTCTAAATAATTGGTTAACGAAAGGTACCAAGTAGTACTTCTAGGAGGACTGTAAAAGATAGATTCACGCTCCCTGAGATCAATAGTAGGTCGATCTTCAAGGGTAGATACGCCTAATTCCTCCTCTGGAGCAAGTTCTTCAATAGCTATCAAACTAGTAGGAAGATTTTCAGTGATGACTCTTTCTACCCTAGGTGAATTTGGTACACTAGAAGTTGGAGTAACAGGTTCAGATATTTCAAGTTCTTCGCCTATATCACTAGTAGATGAAAAACTACCAGCAAGCTCAGAAACTTCAACTGCTTCAGGATTATAACCTGTCTCTAGACTTTGGTAATCTTGATGGACTACCAATGAAGACTCTCCTTCTTCTGGTGAACCTACTCTACTGCCGCTAGGAGGAGTTACAAGGACCTTTAAACCTTCGTAATGACCCAGGACGTCTTCAGGAGGTCCACCCCGTGATCTACGGAGTTTCCTCAACAAATCGGTTCCGGTAACAATCTCAGGTGACTTGCCCCGAAGTCTACGGGACTGTCTCGGTAATTCCGCCACAGCTAAAAACTTTTAACTACTACACACGAAAACAAAGTAAAATCTCAAAACAAACCACCTAAAGTCTCTAAAGAACCAAACAAATTTGAATCATATGCCTAAAGAATCTAGGGCGTCAAACCAAACACAAATAGTAGCCTTCCAGACTGAAAACGCTAGTTGGAGATGAAACCCAACATCGCTGGATTCAGCACAGAAGTGGCGGGTGGAACAGTTACCCCGGAAACCTGCTTAATGAATAGACCGGCACAAGTTCCTCCACTTTAACCGTCTCGAGTGAAGTGAACCCCCCGGAAAATCCAAGTGAGTCTAGCCGACGTCTGCTCCAGGTACAGTGGGATCTTCCCTCCACCGTCACCTCGATAGAATCCTAAAGATAATGGTCACTAAGGTTACCAACCGCAACAAATGCACCTGGGGGAACAGTCTACACTCCGACAGCACGCAAGGGCAGAGTATTAAGCTCAATCCCCTTGCCGGTTCCTTGACAATAATCCAAGGTTTACCGACAAGTGACCCCTGGCTCCTCGACAATGGTTAATCCGAGGTTTACCGTTTGTAATACGTGCGTGTCTGGCGTCCTTCCCAACGAGGGAGGATTGATCCCCTCACTGGTTCGGACACGAGCTCGTGCTTCTCCTTTAAGAGGAGCTTTCCCAGAGTACAAATGAGACAATTGGATTTATTCTATCACAAGATAAGCTACTTGTTTGGTTTTGTTGTCTTGGAGAGTTAATTACTCTCCTACTCCAAGACACTAGCCTGATCTAAATTGGTGTTTCAGAGCCCTAGTAAATAAAAGTTACTACGTTAATTTTAATTTAAGTGTTAATTTTATGGTTTTTCTTAAAGACAAAAGGTGATGGAGATGAAACTGGTGGTGTGTAGACTCGACTCGCAACCACTACAAAGATGCACCTAAGATGATTTACACTACTTTTCCTTTTCAATGAATCTCCTAACTAAGAGAGTTGGAAAATGCAAATTTTATAGAAAACAACTTTCTTAGTAAAGACAATCAAAGAAACAATTCTCTTTATCTTTTCAAAACACACAACTCATGACCACTAATTACTCTACGAAATTTCCTTTTTCTTCCAAAATCTACAAATGCTACCAAAGAAAACTTTTTCCAAAAGAATTTTTCTGTTTTTTCTATGTTAATAAAGCATATAAAACTATTTTATCAAATCGAATTTAACAAATCTAAGACATCAGATATCATTTTTGGGATTCAACTGCGTTAAGTAAGTCATTCAAACGTATGACCATTTCCATGAGAGGTAGTCGTAACTGACTAATTTCTCATGATTTTTGAATAGTTCACTTAGCACTCATTGCATCGGGTGATGCTCACAGGGGTGAAGAAGTGGGATTGAAACTAGTGAAATGTGGAGAACGAATCACATAGCATCAATCATCACTTCCGGGGCTTGCACCCGGTAACCAGGACTTCCCAGGAGGTCACCCATCCCAGAACTCCTCTGGCTCAAGCGCGCTTAACTGTGGAGTTTTCCCCACAATCAAGCCCACTTAGCTTGCTACCCCATTTGCAAAACCTTAGCAAGTATTGTGCCTCATGAACCATTCAAGTAGAGATCCCTTGACTCTTTTTGAATTTAAGTATGGGGGATTTACGCAGTGCATTATATTAGATATCATTTTTGGGATTCAACTGCGCTAAGTAAGTCATTCAAACGTATGACCATTTCCATGAGAGGTAGTCGTAACTGACTAATTTCTCATGATTTTTGAATAGTTCACTTAGCACTCATTGCATCGGGTGATGCTCACAGGGGTGAAGAAGTGGGATTGAAACTAGTGAAATGTGGAGAACGAATCACATAGCATCAATCATCACTTCTGGGGCTTGCACCCGGTAACCAGGACTTCCCAGGAGGTCACCCATCCCAGAACTCCTCTGGCTCAAGCACGCTTAACTGTGGAGTTTTCCCCACAATCAAGCCCACTTAGCTTGCTACCCCATTTGCAAAACCTTAGCAAGTATTGTGCCTCATGAACCATTCAAGTAGAGATCCCTTGACTCTTTTTGAATTTAAGTATGGGGGATTTACGCAGTGCATTATAAAACCCCATACTTAAATTCAAAAAGAGTCAAGGGATCTCTACTTGAATGGTTCATGAGGCACAATACTTGCTAAGGTTTTGCAAATGGGGTAGCAAGCTAAGTGGGCTTGATTGTGGGGAAAACTCCACAGTTAAGCGCACTTGAGCCAGAGGAGTTCTGGCATGGGTGACCTCCTGGGAAGTCCTGGTTACCGGGTGCAAGCCCCGGAAGTGATGATTGATGCTATGTGATTCGTTCTCCACATTTCACTAGTTTCAATCCCACTTCTTCACCCCTGTGAGCATCACCCGATGCAATGAGTGCTAAGTGAACTATTCAAAAATCATGAGAAATTAGTCAGTTACGACTACCTCTCATGGAAATGGTCATACGTTTGAATGACTTACTTAACGCAGTTGAATCCCAAAAATGATATCTAATATAATGCACTGCGTAAATCCCCCATACTTAAAATCTAAGACAATCAAATCAAATCACTCAAAAGCAAATTAAAAGCAAATTTACCTAAAAGTAAAAATAATGAGGACAAAAGCCTACAAGGATGATTCCCGGATGTTTTACTTAGTCAAAATGAAACTAAGGATCAGTTCATGCAGAATCATAAACTAACCAAAAAACAAAATCGAAATCTTTTTGTTCTTTTTTCTCAAGAATGGAATTCAAGGCTTTAACAAACAAACTTTTCGAGATTCGCAAAGAGAAGACACAAAGGTAGGTCTCTAACTAGGGTGACTTCTATGACAGGCCCGACTCCTAAGAGGACTGATCAAAACCAGGGAGATCCAAAGTTTGACAACCTCTAACGCCAAAGTCACTACAGGACCAGTTAAAAATCCAGCCCTAAGGCAAAATCACTATGAATTCCACCAAAACCCTCGACACTAACGGGACAAGTTCAGGTGAAGATCTTTGACAGTAAACTGATGTATCTGGGCAGTAAAAACAAAGTAAAAGCAAAATCTAAAAGAGCAAAAAGCAAAAATGGAAATTTTCTTAAAATTGACAGGGGTACGCAGGTCATCTGTTTACACAGGCGCGGGTACGCACTGTGCACAAAGACGCAGTGCGTACAAGTACGCACTGTGTTAAACCCAGAGACTGCGTACTGCTGGCAAGACTAAGAAAAATAAAAAACTAAATTGACTCTAAGCTAACCCACCCAAATACACAGCTAGACAACCAAAAATCAGAAAGCAAGCAATTTTTCTCAGACCAAAATATCAAATCAAAAAGAACTCAAACACATTCATGGAGTCCCCAGTGGAGTCGCCATTTTGTCACACGGAAATAGTCGTTAGTGCGGACACAACCGACCTTCCTAGAAAGCCTAAGACTCTCTAATGACAAACAAGACAAATAAGAGCAATCCTTCTCTAAATATGCTTTTACAATATGAGAAATCAAGTGTTTAGATCCTACCTGTAATCCAACACTCTTGTAGTAGTCCAGCTTCGTTGATCCGGATGAGCTCCTCCTTCCCTTCGAAACCTGCATTCACCAACAATCAAACGATTAAATAACACCTGAATATCACATAAAATAAAACATATTTAACATATAGACCAATGAGTATATGAAACAACTCATTAATAACAAATTGTTGAGAAGAATGGACTAATTTGTATTAAAAGGTAACAAAAGGAACCATTACAACCTGAGCCTTGGTGTTGTGCAAGCTCCTCCTAGGGTCCACAAGAGTTCTCCCTTACTCTGATCAGCTCACCCACCTCCCAATGGAAACAAGTAAAGATGGTAATCTCTCCTCACAAGCTTCTACAAGGAAGTCCCAATTTCAGCAGCATCTACCCTTAGGAATTTTCAGCTTTCAATCTCTCTTCCCTTTGGCCCAATGCCTGTATTTATAGTGCTCTAGAGGAAGTTATTTAGGTCCACTGTCAATGGGATAAGCCCCTCTTTGGATGGGATAGCTCCCCTATTGATGGGATAAGTTCCTCTTTGGTAGGGGTACATGAACCATCTGGAGGCGCTTCGTACACGTCAAACATACTTCTAGAAGACTCTAGAAATTACCACAAGTAACTTTTTTGGAGTGAAACTTGCGCCTTTTGACCTTTACAGGAGTACGCACCCATCCCTTTACATACAGAGCGTACAAGTACACAGGTGTTGTGAACTTGGGTTGCGTACCCGCAGGTGAGGCTAAGAGAAACTGCGTACCAGAGATAATTGACTTTTAAATGACTTTTCTCTCTTTTTTGAAGTTTGACATGGAAAGAAGAGGCATGAGACTTGCCAAGGAGGATAGTATGACAGTGGATGGAGCCATACTAACTGCAAATAGTCATGGTGACATTTTTTAGTGTAACAAACCTCAACAACCCTAGTTTGGTTTGGTTAATCCTGGTTTTCCAGGAGGATATAATATTCCAAATGCAAATCCAATTCCAAGTTATCCTAGATATCCTCCTCCTGGGGCTGGTCTTTTGACCCAAGGTTTTCGCAACCCTAACCGTCAGTTACCATTTATAGCAACTTTGGATTTACCTGATTTGTCGCACCTTATGAATGATCCAATTAATTATCTTCCGTTTTGGCCGCCAATTCCGAATAAGTTGCCCAGTGATATCCTAAAGTTTGAGGGTAGATCAGGAGACGATCCGTCAAACCATGTGATGTCTTATCACCTCTGGTGTGCATCTAATTCCATTATCGATGATTCAATTCACTTACATCTTTTCCAACACACTCTGATTGGTCTTGCTGCTATGTGGTACACTGAGTTACCACAAGCTTCTTTTTATAATTTTAGTCAGTTAGCCACTTCTTTCTTAACTCATTTTCAGTTGCTTGTCAGATATGACAATGGCACATAATTATTAACTTCATTAAAATAGTCAACTTCCACATATATTTCAGATCATATTCATGAATGGCGATGTAGACGATGTTTAGTGAAAGTTTTTATTCCGTATCAAATTTTAGCAGAATGGTTCGTTAAATCATTATTACCTAAAATCACTGAGGATGTATCTAAGGTAGGAGTTGTTACTGAAGAGCAAGTAATTGCTCAGGCTCAGTACCTTGACCTCGTTTATATGCAGTTGCGTACTTTACACAAAAAAATCCCCGACCTTCCGAAACAAAATCAAATAACTGCAGCTCCTTCAGGGTCTCATGTTGTTGATGGTATGATTGGTTCAGTTAGTACCAAAAGCAAGAAGAAATCTTCAAAGAATTCTTCTCCTATTATAACTTTACCAGATTCCCTGACAGGAGACTCTTCCGCTAAAATTCCTACTGATATTCATGTCGTAGAATCATCTGCGGCCAAATCAAAATCTAGTGGTAAAAAGAAGGGGAAGAAGAAAAATAAACAAAACTCAAAAGAGAAATTAGATAAAACTAAATCTACTGACGAGAAACGTAAACCTTGCTATCCTTGTCTCATTTGTGATGAGGAGCATTTTACAAGAGACTGCCCACATCAAGCTGAGGTTTCAAAAATCATCAAAGGTTCTCAAACGTCTGCTGTCTTGAAGGATCCTTTTCCTAGTCAAGATAGTAATATGATTGGTTCTTCCTCAAATGCCTCAGAAGAACCCATAATGATGATGTCTCATGTCAAGATTGTGACGCGATTGCAAGATTATGGTAGTAAAAATCCTGTTGGTGGTAAGGAAGCAAAGTATTCTAATTCAAACCCATCAACTGCAACTCCTTCTGGTTCTGATGAGCTACAGATCGAGAAACCTAACCCTGACTTAGTAATCCAACTTCCTGCTAAAGGTATACTTCAGAAGTCAACTTTCAATCCACATGTGAGAGCTGCTCAAAATTATAACATTGTTGAAGACTTAGATATTTCCCCTTGAGCAATGTCAGCTTTGGAGGTGCTGCAATCATGTCCAGCACAACGTAAATTACTATTGTCAGCTATAGGAGCTGTTGATATTCAGGCTTCAAACCTTATAATATTCGATTTAGAGAATAGTACACCTCACCTACCTCATCAAATGGCTTTCCAGATTCCAGTGTTAGTCAAAAATAGACCTTGCTTTAGGATTGTAATTGATGAGGGAGCTTCTACGTGTATTATGTCGATCCGGTGTTGTAGATCACTTGGTTCTCCTACACTCAATCAATCCTCGACGATTCTAAAGACTTTTGATGGTTGTGGATTCCATCCTTTTGGCATTTTACATGATCTACCTATAGGGGTTGAAGGAAAAACTGTAAATCTAGATGTGGAAGTGGTTGGTGCCCCTCTAGATTACAACCTTCTCTTGGGTCGTAGTTGGTCTTATGCTATGCTGTTGTTGTTTCATCAGTCTTTCAGCTTATCAAGTTTCCTCATAATGGAAAGATTGTTACCATAGACCAACTGACTTATTTTTCATCTGACTCAACCTCTTCTAAAAGTATTCAACATGTCGGTAAAACAACTATCCCTCACAAGGCTGTTGGGGTAGGATTGATTAAAGATTCCGGTTTACTAGGAACTTTTTCCTTTCCTCCTCCTAACGTATCGCCTTCTACTGCAACTATTCATATGATTTCATCGAACACTATTGATTTTGATGATTCTTGGATCGTACCTTCCGATTCTGAGGTGGATTCATTTGGTGATGCGATGCCTTTGAATCCCTTTGAAATTGCATATCAGGCTGTACAGTCATTTTATGACCATTGTTCAATCGAAATTGATCCAATGAATGTGGTCCATGGAGAATCACTTTCAATATCAACCTTAGCTTCAACGACTTTTTCTGAGCTTGTTCATACTGATGAGAAAATTCGTGAATTTTTGTTTGTTGATGATTTACCATGGGAAGATCTTCATCATCGGTCTTCATTTTTACCTGAGCTTGATCATTTTGAAAATGATTTTTCATCTATTTTTACTACTCATTATGTCAAAGAACCACAGAATCCTTTGCAACATCCTGATTCT
Organism: Pinus tabuliformis; assembly: GCA_031772625.1. Taxonomy (NCBI): domain Eukaryota; kingdom Viridiplantae; phylum Streptophyta; class Pinopsida; order Pinales; family Pinaceae; genus Pinus; species Pinus tabuliformis. The sequence goes on from CM062818.1 coordinate 177,657,697, forward strand.
GAGTTAAATCTCGGAAATATCTCTCGAACAGTTCCTATTGACATTTCAGTTAAACCCGGAATTATTGAAAACATTCATATAGGTGCTTCCTATATGGACGATGAACTCCAAACTTATAAAGCCCTATTTCAAGAATTCCACGACGTGTTTGCCTGGTCATATGAAGAAATGCCAGGAATCAATCCATAAATTGTTGTCTATGAAATTAAAACTTACCCATATGCTAAACCTGTCTGGTAACGTTTGCATCAGATACATCTAAGAAAAGCTGCTACTATTAAAGCTGAAGTTGAGAAATTACTTTGAGTAGGTTTCATTTATCCAATTCCTTTAACGGATTGGGTGTCAAATATTGTTCCTATTAACAAAAAGCAAGGAACGATAAGAATATGTATTGATTATAGGGATATTAATCGAGTTTGTCCTAAATACAATTATCCAACCCCCTATATCAATCAAATTATTAATGACTATGTCGGCAGTGAAATGTTCTCCTTTATGGATGGTTTTTCCGGTTACAATCAAATCAACATACTCCCTGCTGATCAACCAAAAATGGCTTTCATTTGTCCATGGGGGATGTTTGCTTATTGAAAATTGCCTTTTGGATTGAAGAACACTAGAGCAACTTTTCAAAGGGCTATGTCTTATGCATTTCATGATATCAAGCACATTGTGCAACCATATCTCGATGATTTACCTGCCCATTCATTACGTAGAGCGGATCATCTCACTCATTTACGAGCAATATTTATGAGATGTAGGCATTATCGAATTAGGTTGAATCCACACAAATGTGTTTTCTGTATAGAAACGGGTCGTTTACTGGGATTTGTTGTTTCGAAAGCTGGCATTTGTGTCGATCCCTCGAAGGTGGAAGCTATTGTCAAATTACCTCCTCCTTCGACTCTCCGCCAACTCCAAAGTTTGCAAGGGAAAGCAAACTTTTTATGTCGTTTCATTCCTAACTATGCTAAGATAACAAAGGGTTTTACCAGATTGTTGAAACAGAATACTCCATTCTTTTGGGATGAGATAGCTGACAAATCTTTTGATTCACTTAAACACACGTTGACCCATGCACCGTTATTGCATCCTCCAAACTACAACCAGGATTACTTCTTATACCTCACTGCTTCTCATTCCACCATTGGGTTGGTTTTAGTTCAGGAAGATGAATTCAACAGTGAACATGTGATTTACTATCTTAGTCAAACTCTGAATCTGACTGAGCTTAAATATTCGCATGTGGAGAAATTGGCCTTGGCAGCTATTCAAGCTGTCCAAAGATTTCGTCATTACATCTTATTACACAAAACTACAGTAATTTCTGACTGTAGCCCTATGATTTATATTTTGACCAAACAATTGCTAGGGGGTAAGTATTCCAAATGGATAGTTATCCTGCAAGAATTTGACTTGGAATTTGAAAAATCCAAGGCAAAGAAATCTTTGGTTTTTGCGGAACTGATGTGTGATTTCCCGCATGCTGATACTGAAACTGTGGCAGAAGAGCCCATTATGGACGAATCCTTGTTTCTTATCATTACTCTTGACCCATGTTATGGAGATATTATTGTTTATCTCCAAACCCAATCTTTTTGGCCTGAAATTTCACGATCTCAGCGATGGAAAATACGTTTCCAATCCCAACAATACAATATTATTGGTGATACACTCTGTCGTCGTGGGGAGGATTCTGTTTTCCGACGTTGTCTAATTCATGAAGAAGCTGAAAAGTTTCTTAATGACTGTCACTTTGGAGCATGTGGTGGTCATATGTCTAGGTATGCCACAACCCAACAGATAATTCCCGCTGGTTATTTCTGGCCATATTTTTTTAAAGATTGTATCTATGCGGTCCAAAAATGCCACAATTCTCAAATTTTTGATCGTAAGATGTGTGTTCCACCTGCTCTTCTCCATCCTATAATTGTCGTCAGTCCTTTCTCAAAGTGGGGTATCGACTTTATTACATGTAACGATCACTCGGCCGGGGGGCATGCGTATATCATCCTTGCGGTAGATTATTTTACTAAGTGGACCGAGGCGATGCTTACATTTTCAGCAGAAGGCAAAACTGCTACAATTTTCATTTTCAATCATATAATTGCTAGATTCGGTGTTCCTCAAGTGATTATTACTGATCATGGGAGTCATTTTCGAAACATCATGATGACTAAACTGACAGATCAACTTGGCCTACGTCACAATAGTTCTACTCCATATTACCCACAGGCTAATGGTCTGGTTGAAACCATCAATAAAGTTCTAGTCACTATGATCCGACGAATCATTGGTATTCATAGGTCAAATTGGCACAACATGTTATTTTCATCTCTTTGGGCATATCGAACCTCAGTAAAAACATCAACTGGTTTTGTTAGTTCTAGTCTTCGAAACCTGTCACCAGGGATCAGCATGAGCTCTTACTATGTCTAGTTTTGTTAGATGTTTTGCACATGATGTTCAGCACAAAACATGTCACAAGTGTGTCCATCAGACGAAGCTTAGAAAAATATTTCCAACGTTATATCACACTCCCATAACCGGCTCCCAGATTAGAAGAAATGAATGAGTGATTCTTGGTTATGCATGTTTTGAGGTCAGTTGCTGCACACAATGACAAGTTTAGTACAAAATCAGTTTCTGAAATAATGGTAAGGAATTTTTCAAAAGTGAAAGAGGTTTTTGTTCATCACATACTAAATAACAAAAACATACTTCAGTTTATGCACATGTGCTACTATGTATGAGATATACAATGATATTTGGACCCTACATTAAAACAAAGCAAAATTTTCATATTTTTTACTGTTTTAGTCATTTTAGTGCAGGGCCATTTTACAACAAATGGAAAGTAATTTTGAGAAACCCAAAGAATTTTTTGTTAAGCACAAGCCATATAACAAAAAAATATTTCAATTTATTCACAGGTGTCATGGATTGGGATATGTGACTAGATCTGTATAGCTCATTTTCACAGAGTTAAATTTTTAATGATTTTCTGTTTTAGAGATGATTTTGTGGAACAGATTGTGAGCTACTGGAAATGAATTTCCCAAATTTGAGAGAGATTTTTTTCCAAAATAACCTTATCTACAAAACCCTCTTTCAGTTTTGTAACAGGTGCTATGGTTTAGGAGATACGAGTTCATCTTCAACACCTATTTTCAGAAATTCGGCCCAAGTTTAATGTAACTAATTCTATTTTCAAGAAAATGGTTGAGCTCAATCCCTTAGTACAAGGATGAGAAAATGTATATATTTTATGAATTTCATAGTGTAAGGCTTGGATTTTGGTAGATGGTTGGACTCTTGAGAAAGAATTGAGCTTCAATGTACACTCATATTTTCATTTTGGCTAAGGAATTGGGACCAGGATTTGCAACACTCTTTGGGATTCATGCGGCAATTTGTCTTGGTACAGTGCTTCTCTCTGTAATTGTGAATTTTTTTTATGTGATTGCATGCAATTATCTATCTTATTTTCTTCTGAACTAAACAAACAAGAGTGTAAGTAGAATCCATTGAAAGTGCAATGCTCTACTTGAAGTTTGCGTTAGTTATTTGATGTTTTCAGCTATTTGGGGAGGATTCATGATTGCTCTTGCCCTCTTCAACACCTCACATGTCTATTCCTTCCATCCCACTCAAATTTAAGTGCCAAAATGATTGCCTACCTTGCCCCATTGATATCTCTGCAGAACTGAGCCTCAATCCCCACACCCCAAAATGCGCCTTTCCCTCTGAGCCAACAAAACATCATTTTATTCAATCAAACTCTCTTGCACATATACCTAGCCTAAGATAATTATTTCTATCAGTCATCTCAAGCCCTCATTGATCATAATTTGCTGAGATTGACCCGGAGAGAGCCCTCTCCTAATCTGGTAGGGCTAGCTACCAGGCTGAGTGTGGTTTGATGTTGGCCCTGGATCCTACCTTTTCAACCTGAGGTAAATCTAGGCACTAACATAGTGGCGACCATACTAGGGAAGAAAAGTTTATTTGTTTGTTAGTGTTCTTTGTTTTATAGACTATAGACAGAGCTTGAAGTTATCCAGGCAGCCTTTGAAATGCTCTTGCTTTTCATTAGCGAAAGTAGATAAAATTTGCTTCAGTCAATCTCCGGTCTAATCTTATAAAGAGAGTATCTAACTTGCAAATTGCCCCAGTAACAGGTATCAAGTTCAGATCTGATTGTTGATAGTGGAAAACGATCAGACACATATGAAGGCTGAAATCATCTACCTGGCGACTCCACTATTTGAAATTTCGAGTTTCAAAGTATTGATGGTGGCTCCACTGGCCAAATGAAGGACTCAGATGTTGCTTCTATTTGTTCAAGGTATTCATGTATTGATCTTTTTAATCTTCCTGGTTTTCCTAATCAATTTCCGAAGGATGCATACATTTTGAGTAATGGCCCTAAATTCAATGGGGAAGATCTGAGTTTGACTCTAGAACATATAGAAAATTTTAAAACATTTGTGAAAATTCTTAGAGTTAAAAAGGAAGATGTCTTCATCAGATTGTTCTTTGATTCGTTTCAAGGAAAATGTAGAAAATGGATTGAAGGTTTTCCTATCAGATCTATTAAGTCCTTTGCAGATTTTTGGCATATCTTTCTAGAAACATGGATGGAGAAAGAGGAAGAATTCAAAATAGAGGTGCCCTCTATTCACGGTTTTAGACAATGGGAAGATATGTGCACAGAAGATGAGGTACATGAGAACTTTGCTTCATCTCTTTCTTCTTATCTGAAATCCTGTCGATGAAGCCATGAAGTTAAGCTCAATTTTTTGCAAGAGTTTTCCATCAAAATGAAGGAGATCTAGCTGAATTGGAGACCCAAATACAGTCCCAAGATTTGGATTGTGGAGTCCCATTCTTCGGGGACCTTTTTCAACAGAAGGAATAGAAGGTAAGGCTGCCCATGGATATTTGCATTGATAGTTTGCAGCTGGAAGCATGCATTGAGGAGTTGGGGCAGCAAACAAATCCTGGTTTTTTCGATCCTATTGCAACGTACATGGAAATTTTTTTTCAGTTTAAATGATAGATCAAAATGTCTTTTACACAACCAAACTCGTTATGTGCATGTATGGATGTCATCATTTACATTTGTGTCATGGTTGAAGCACTTTCAAGAAGCATCCTTGTCACACTTACTTAATTGGTTGATATGGAATTACAACATTACTTGATCTATCAATTTTGTAGCAAAGTGGGCTAGATTTATACATAAATAAGTTTCCCAAGGCAACATTTCAATTTTCGGTATTTGTTTATGTACAAGTTACAGTATGTATATGTTTTTGGATTGGTATGAGTTGTTTTGGGCTTGCAGTTGTTTGACCATCCATGCCCAATGGAAGAGGCACTATCTGCTTTCTATAGATCTATAGTTCTTGGCACATTCAATGAGCTACCATCCCCATTGGAGCTGATGTTAGTTCCAGTCTTCACAGCCTATCACCAGGGATCAACATGAGCTCTTACTATGTCTAGTTTTGTTAGATGTTTTGCACATGATGTTTAGCACAAAACATGTCACAAGTGTCTCCATCAGAAGAAGCTCGGAAAAATCTTTCCAACGGTATATCACACTCCCGTAACCGACTCCCGGATTAGAAGAAATGAATGAGTGATTCTTGGTTATGCATGTTCTGAGGTCAGTGGCTGCACACAATGACAAGTTTAGTACAAAATTAGTTTCTGAAATAATGGTAAGAAATTTTTCAAACGTGAAAGAGGTTTTTTTTCTTAACATACTAAATAACAAACGCCTCCTTCAGTTTATGCGCAGGTGCTACTATGTGGGAGATATATAGTGATATTTGGAGCCTACATCAAAACAAAGCAAATTTTTCATATTTTTTATTGTTTTAGTCATTTTAGTGTGAGGCTATTTTACAAATATGGAAAGTAATTTTGAGAAACCCAAAGAGGTTTTTGTTAAGCACGAGCCATATAACAAAAATCTCTTTCAGTTTATTCACAGGTGTCATGGATTGGGATATGTGACTAGATCTTTATAGCTCATTTTCACATATTTAAATTTTTAATGATTTTCTGTTTTAGAGATGATTTTGTGGAACAGATTGCGAGCTACTGGAAATGAATTTCCAAAATTTGAGAGATTTTTTTCTCCAAAATCACCTTACCTAAAAAAAATTCTTTTAGTTTTGTAACAAGTGCTATGGTTTAGGAGATACGAGTTCATCTTCAACACCTATTTTCAGAAATTCGGCCCAAGTTTAATGTAACTAATTCTATTTTCAAGAAAATGGTTGAGCTCAATCCCCTAGTACAAGGATGAGAAAATGTATATATTTTATGAATTTCATATTGTAGGGGTTGGATTTTGGTATATGGTTGGACTCTTGAGAAAGCATTGAGCTTCATTATACACTCATATTTTCATTAAGGAATTGAGACCAGGATTTGCAACACTCTTTGGGATTCATGTGGAAATTTGTCTTGGTACAGTGCTTCTCTCTGTAATTGTGAATTTGTTTATGTGATTGCATGCCATTATCTATCTTATTTTCTTCTGAACTAAACAAACAAGAGTGTAAGTAGAATCCATTGAAAGTGAAATGCTCTACTTGAAGTTTGCTTTAGTTATTTGATGTTTTTAGCTGTTTGGGGAGGATTCATGATTTCTCTTGCCCTCTTCAATGCATCACCAGTCTATTCCTTCCATCCCACTCAAATTTAACTGCCAAAAAAATTGCCTACCTTGCCCCATTGAGATCTCTGCAGAACTGAGCCTCAATCCCCGCACCCCAAAATGTGCCTTTCCCTCTAAGCCAACAAAACATCATTTTATTCAATCGAACTCTTTTGCACATATACCTAGCCTAAGATCATTATTTCTATCAGTCATCTCAAGCCCTCATCGATCATAATTTGCTGAGATTGACCCAGAGAGAGCCCTCTCCTGACCTGGTAGGGCTAGCTACCAGGCTAAGCGTGGTTTGATGTTGGCCCTGGATCCTACCTTTTCAGCCTAAGGTAAATCTAGGCACTAACATAGTGCAATGCTCTACTTGAATTTTGCTTTAGTTATTTGATGTTTTCAGCTGTTTGGGGAGGATTCATGATTTTTCTTGCCCTCTTCAACACCTCACCTGTCTTTTCCTTCCATCTCACTAAAATTTAAGTGCCAAAACGATTGCCTACCTCGCCCCATCGAGATCTCTACAGAATTGAGCCTCAATCCCTGCACCCCAAAATGTGTTCTTCCCTCTGAGCCAGCAAAACTCAATTTTATCAAATCAACTCTTTTGTACATACACTTAGCCTAAAATCAGAAGATATTTTAGTCATCTCAAGCCCCATCGATCATTATTTACTGAAATTGACCCGGAGAGAGCCCTCTCCTGACCTGGTAGGGCTAGCTACCAGGCTGAGAGTGGTTTGATGTTGGCCCTGGATCCTACCTTTTCAGCCTGAGGTAAATCTAGGCACTAAGAGGTTTCACTCCTTTTCAACTGGTTTATGGTTTGGAAGCAGTCTTACCCATTGAATGCGAAATTCTGTCGTTGCAAATAGCCATAGAATTACTCCTAGCCACTTCCGAAGAGGAGAAACGTTTGTTGTACTTAGCTCAGCTAGATGAGAATCGACATGACGCTGCGTTAGCAATCAAAACTCATGCCAAATGAATAAAAGCTCAATACGATCGAAATGTTACACCCCGTAATTTTTTGGAGGGAGACCTAGTCTTACTATACGATCAAGCAAACGATAAGCTAGGGGCTGGAAAATTTGTGCCTATGTGGCATGGTCCTTATGTTGTTAAGCGAAAGCTGGCAAAAGGGGCCTATGAATTGGTAGATTTTGAAAGTGTCTCTTTGGGTAAACCCAAAAATGGTCTTTATCTGAAGAGATATTATGCTTAAATCTAGGTGTGGAGATTTTTGTTAGATTAGTTTCTTTCTAGCTGGTGTGTTTAGATTAGAAATGTGTGCCTAGTTTAGAGAGTGTTTTTATCATTATTCTTGATTATCTTGATTTTACTCTTCAAACATACATTGGTTTCACTGCTGGTGTTTGTCATAGTACACGGAACATTTCTTCCACAACTTGGGTTATCTATTCACCCTCTGATGAGTTGGTATCTATGCATGGGGTAAGCCTTGGTCAAACAACGAATAACATTGCAGAGTATAGTGTAGTGATTGAGTTATTATCTGAATCCATCTCATTTGTGATTTTGAGTTTGATTGTTAGGTTAGATTCTGAACTCATTGTATTACATCTTAACAGAGTTTATGCCATTAGAAATCCAGTGCTATTAAGATTATTTTTGAGAGTTCGTCTCTTGGAACGTGAATTTGACTACATTGAATATCAGCATATTCCAAGATATTTAAATACATTAGCAGATGTAGTTGCTTCTTGAATGTTAAATAGACATTTGCAATAATCAAACAGTAAATTTAAAAACATTCCATAACAGAATATATAAGTGTAGTTTCAGAATGCAATTACACCTAATTTCCCAGAATTATCCCTCTTGTTTAAGACTTCTATTACTTTAAAAGTAAATATCAACCCTACTTGTTTTGAGTAACTTTCAAGTACAGCAAAGGTCAATGGTAGATATCTCACAACTTTATTTTCTAATGATCCTACAAACTATAAAATTCTAAAAAAGGGGAGAAGGGGTTACCTTCTCAATTGAAGAATTTCTTTAAGATAAGGCCATTAACAGGGAGAGGATCTCTCAAACCTGATAAATCTTGTAATATGAAGGTCGAATGGCCTATCTTCTCACAGATCTGAAATGGCCCAAGCCACATCTTTTGGAACTTGGTGTGTTTTCCCTTGTCCTCATGGGCTTTGTCCCATTTCAGGACCAAATCACCGACTTGAAATTGTTTTGAACCGGATGAGACTAAATCAAAGGATGACTTGATGATTTTTTGATGTTTTGCATGAATAACCTTGGTTTTTTCTCTTTCCTCTTCTAATTTTAAAATTTGGTCATGTCTAAGTTGAATAGAAGAAGAAGGGCTTTCCTCAATAAACTGCACTAGGGCTAGAGAAGGAAGAACAAGATTTGTTGGTAGTACTGCTTCTTTTCCATATACAAGGTTGAACGGGGAAGATCCTATGGAAGCCTTTTGCGTTATCCTATCAGCCCATAGTGCGAATATTAAGGATTTGTGCCATTTTTTATAATTTTGTTCGATGGTTCGCTTAATAATTTTAATCAGATTTTTATTTGTAGACTCTGCTAAACCATTACCTGGGGATAGTAATTAGCAGAATATTTTAATTTAAATCCTCTTTTAATAGCGAAATCAAACATAGCATTGCCTGAAAAGTAAGATGCATTATCAAAAACAAGAGCATTTGGGACACCAAACCTGGTAATGATGAATTGATCTATGAATTCAATGATTGCCTCAGAATTTGTTGTCTTCAAAGGAATTGCTTCAACCCATTTAGTAAAATAATCAGTAGCAGTAAGGATATACTTATGCTGTTTGGAAGAATGAGGAGTAATTTCCCCAATGATATCCAATCCCCATTGCTCAAATGGTTGTTCAATGTTGACTGGTTGCAAAGGGAAAGCTGGTTTTCTTTTCCTTCCACTAGAAGTTTGACAATTTCAGCATTTCCTTACATATTCATGAGCATATCTAAACAGAGTGGACCAGTAATATCCAGCATGAATGATTTTATGGGCTGTTGTATCAGCTCCAAAATGTCCTCCTACTGGTCCATCATGTAATTCCTGCAAGACCTTTTGTGCTTCAGGTTATTCTAGGCATCTTAATAAGATTGAATCATAATTTTGCCTAAAAAGCACATCATCAATAATTGTGAAATTTTTTGCTTTTAATCTAATGGCCCTTTTGTTTTTGTAAGACAGGTTAGGAGGTGCATACCCATTTTTCAAATAAAAGATTAAGTCAGCATATTGTGATTCCGAATCAGTAATACTTATCTGGTTGATTTCTTCGGTTTGATCTGTATCACCTGATTCTGGAATGTTGGATGCTCCTGCCAATAACCTGCAAAAACCTTGGCCTCTAACAATCTTTGCTGGTTTAATTTCTAAATCATATTCTTGAAGTGTTGTAACCCAGTTTGCCCTTTTTTCACCTAGTTCTCTTTGGATTAATAGTTGCCTTACTACAGGGAAAGGAACTATAACTTTTGTGTGGGCTTTTAAAAGGAAGGGTCTGTAATGTTTGACAGCTTTATATACAACAAAGGCTTGTTTTTCTACCTCAGAGTAATTCAATTCAGCACCCTGAAGATTTGAACTATAGAATGAAATGGGTGCTTCCGAATTGTGATCATTAATCTGTGTGAGTAATGCTGCATAAGATAAATCGGATGCGATAGTATACAGTGTGAAATGATTAGAAAAATTGGGGGTATTTAAGGTGGGGGCATTAATTATTGATTGTTTGATTAAATCAAACGCTTCCTTTTCTGCTGATCCCCACTTAAAGACTGAATTTTTCTTAATCATAGTTTGAAGCGGCAAAATGATTTGAGAAAAGTCTGGAACAAATCTTTTGACAAAATTGATTTGGCCTAAAAATGATTGCATGGATTTTTTATTATGAGGGAAAGGGATTTCAGAGATTTCTTTGATCCTATCAGGATCAATATAAATGCCATCTTTAGACACAATAAAGCCTAAGAGCTTTCCTTGGTCAAGAGCAAAAAAATAATTTTTAGGGTTAAGTGAAATACCATATCTTTTGCAGCGTTGAAAGATTTGATTTAAATCATGCAAATGATTGGACTTCTCCTTAGAAAATACAGTAATATCGTCTAGGTAGACGACTACTGTTCTATTAATCAACCCTTTAAAAGCTATATCCATCGCTCTTTGGAACATCGCTCCTGCATTAATAAGTCTGAAAGGCATTTTCTGATACGCATATGTTCCCCATTTTGTTCTGAATGTGGTTTTGAGTTGGTCATCAGGATGGACCAAAACTTGGTTATATCCTGAGAAACCGTCTAGAAAGGACATTAACTCAGAGCCTGCTACTGATTGGAGTATCTGCTCCATAGTAGGTAATGGGAAATTATCTTTTAAGCTCGCCTTGTTCAAATTTCTAAAATCTATACAAATCCTAATGTCGCCATTTTTATTTCTAACTGGCACCATATTGGAGACCTAGTTTGAGTGCCGAACGGGAAAAATAATCTTATCTTTCAAGAGTTTATTAAGTTCAAATTTTATTTGACTCTCTAAGTTCGGATGTATTTTTCTCAACTTCTGCTGAATTGGTTTCTGTTCGGGAAGCATTGAAATTGTATGCTGGATGATGGATGTATCATATGTCTTTAAATCATCATATTTCCAAGAAAAAACCTGTTCATTTTTCCATAACGGTCTAATTAATGCTTCCTTTTCTTCCACGGAAAGTCCTAATCCTAAATTAATGTTTTGAGGAGTTTGCTCAGTGCCAAGGTTTATCAATTCAAACCTTAGGGTAGAACTTTCGAGCTTTGTATTAGTCACAGATTTAAACCTGTCTTTAATATCATAAAGATCCTCAAGCTTCACCATAGGCTTAGGGATTGAATTCTCCTCGGGTTTACCTCTCATTTGATGGGCATGCTCATTTTCCTCGATGATTTGATCATCATAGGACTTTTCGGAAGTTAAAAACTGTAAAATGTCTTCATCGTGGTTGAATACTCTCCAATTAGTTACATTGTCGGGAATTGATGGCCTAAAAAGCAATTCTACTGAAAATATATCTAGGGTATAGTCTTCGGAAGGTAGGAGCTTGGAAGCAACATTCGCTAGCAGGTCGGCTGCCGAATTTTAAGACCTGGGAATAGAAGAAATATTGAATGCCAAAAAGTGGGAGGTGAGTTCCTGTACCAGTGATTGATAATGTTTGAGATGGGTGGAAAGACAATGAATTGTATTCCTTACCTGTTTGATAATAATTTCAAAATCTCCAAACACTTTCAAATATTGGACCTTGAGGCCAATAGCTTTATATAGTCCTTGGACTAACGATTTGTATTCTGCTGTGTTATTTGTGCATTCAAATTCTAACCTACAGGACAACATTGTTTTTTCTCCTTGCGGGCTAATCAAAATACATCCTGCTCCTGAGCCCTCACTAGATTTGGACCCATCGAAATATAACGACCAAAATAAAAAAGTATTAACAATTTTATTTACAGTTTTCTCAGTATCATTGAAACATCTTGACCTATCTGTTTGTGAATAATTTTCGATCTGAGATGTAAAATGGTTTACTGAGAAAGGGGATGGTTGGGCAGCGAAGTTGCCAAAGAATGACTCTGATGAATAATTCCCCAAAATGTTGTTATTAAATGCTATTGGTTGGTTTTCTTGTTCAAATTCAGTAACTGTATGGGTCATATGCTTTTCCTGATCGATTCTTATTTGATTTGGCTTACCCTTATAGGGAAGCCACATATGTGACCAATCAATAGAAATATACCCATGTAGTTTTTCAGACCAATCCCTACTCAAGATCAAACCATAAAATTCAGGTATATCGGCGATTAAGATATCAATCCTTTGTACTATTCTGGGATCAGCAGATAACCTGATAGTTACGGAGTTGATCTCTCCCAAAACCTGTACTTTAGTCCTGTCCAACTGTACAATATGAATAGCAGACTTCTGGGGTTCAATGTTCAGTTTGGAACAAACTGAAGCTGGCATTATGTTAGAAGATGCCCCTGAGTCAATCAAGCAGTTGTGCAGGTTTCTATTGTAGATTTCATAGGTTAGAAGGAAAGGTGGAGTATGAGAATTTGATCTATCTCCTATTAGGACTGCATCAGTAGCTTCGACCATACCAGAAGGTGGTTGACCTGTATCATTTGCAGCTTTAGCACTGGGAAGAGGTGAAGTAGGAACAACATTTAATTCTTTGAGAAGCAATTTTTGCTGATGTTTCAATTTACTAAGTTCAAACATGGTAATGTTTGCCTTAGTCTTTTTCATGTCATCAACAATATTGTAATCCATTGAATCAGACACTACCAGTGTCTTAGATGTTGATGGGATTGTTGAGGTTGAAGGTTAGTTTTGTGGAATTGTTACAGGTGGCTTCTTCGGGGGTACCTTTTCCTTTGTTGTAGCAGCACCTGCACTTCTTTTCTTCGAAGTTGTCTGAACAGGTTCGGAGGTACCTTTACTCCTGGTAGTGACAGGAAACGCTTCTTCTTCGTTTTCTGTATCGGAGTTAGGTAATATAAAATCCCACATTCCATGACATTCAACAACTTCCTCTTCTTCATCAGTTGGTGTAGCTGTTTCTTCTTCTCCTTCTTCAAGATCTGAATCTGCATTTGATATAACATTTGGTGGTTTTGATTCAGTTTTCTTATAATTTCTAAAGGGTCTTTTGGTTGAGGTTTCGGCTACTTGTTTTTTGATTTCAACCATTTCATTTGACATAGTCTTGAGGACCTTTTGAAGACCTTCCATGTCATATGGATCTTTAGGGGTTTTCTTCTTTGAATCATCTTTAAAAGAAACTTTTTTGGTTTTTCTATCTTCAAGAGCGGCTTTCTTCTCTAGAGCATTAATACGTTTCTCCACAGCAAGTGCTTCTTTCATGTTTTCAGCTAAAGTAGGTTTTCCAGCCCTGTCTACAAAAATAGCTATATTGGCAGGTAGGGCAGTTATATACCACTCGCTTCGGATTTTCTCACTTGGTCTGGAGGCCGTTGGGATTTTATTCAAGAGTTTATTGAATCGTGCATTGAATTCTTTAATTGGTTCCCTATGCTCTATCCTAAGATTGGAGAGATCATTTATTAGTGTAGCCAAAGACCTATCATCACCATACTTAGTAAGAAACTGTTCTTGGCAAGTCGTCCAACTGGTAATGGAACCAGAAGGTAAAGAAAAATACCAGGATCCTGCTGATCCTTGCAAAGTATAAGGGAAAAGCCTAACGACAACATCTTGCTCTGTTACTCCCTTCAAGTTAACTGCCAACATGAAGTTATTAATATGTTCCTCAGCTTGTGTTCCATCATCTGGATTAAACTTGGGTAGCCATTTTTCAGGTGCATCAGGTAATGCATGCAATGGGGCAGGCATATTGACTGCACCAGGCCTGGTCCATGGATCTGCCATTGTAACTGCAGTAGTGGATGATATTACTATTGAACTTATAGTAGTCTGGGAAGGAGTTAATATTAAGGATTGAGTAGTTTGGGATGTTGTAGTTGCTAATCCCTGATGAACAAAAATGTGTGATGAGGGAGTGGATGGTTGACTTTGCACGGGGGAAGGTGAGATGGAGGATGTGGATGAAAGTTCTTCACTGTCAGATCCTTTAGTGTTTTTCTTTGCTTTTTTCCTTTTGGGTAAAGGGAACTCAGTAGGTTCAATACCGAGCTTTCCACTCTGAAGTCTGGTGAGAGGGTGAGGTAAATTGAACTGCGAAGTCGCACTGCTTTGCGATACCTCAGATTTCTGTGGTGAAATCGAGAAGCTCTGAAGTTTGTGGATAAGAGACTGAACTTCAGGGGATTCAAGACTTAGCTGTTCTGGAGTATGATGGGTTTGAGCAGTGGTAGTTGATTCCTCTTCTTCTTATTTGGATACTGGAGAACCAACATGAAATTGGGAAGTACGAGATGATGCGGAGGGAGAATTACTCTTAGAATGGCCTGCAGATTTGGGTTTGCTTGCCATTCACAGTTGAGGTCCTCCTTCTAGCGCCAAAAATGTTGATGCCCCAAAAATCGTTGTATCAACATTGGGGGATAACCACCCGGTCCGAACCTTAATACAGCTCCTTTTCCATTTGGAATGGTGGCTCCGACTGGGGATAATGGGACCAGTTTCCCAGCAATGAATAAACGAGATGAATGAATGATTGATTGACTAATCTAATGATAGGCGAATAACTTAATTTATCAGTGAAATAAAAAGAATTACTACTAATCCAGGGAACTATTGTACTTTGAAGTGTAGCGCTTGATGATCTATGTTTATTAACAGGCATGTAGATGACTCCATCTAATAAACATGGACATTTACTCATTCAGGGATTACTTTGCTTAAATAGTTAAAACAATATTGCTACACTCATCATTTATATCATCAATACATATATGATCAAAAGAAAAGCATTACCATAAACATCCAATAGTGGAGGGAATAAAGAAATGTTGTTAAAACACATACATATATTCGATAATAGCAAAGGAGATCAAATAACAATTCATATAAAAAGAATGGATTCAGACATAGATAATAGTACCATATGAGCTGCGAGTCACTCTCCAATATCAATCGCTATTTTAAATTCTTCCTCTAACGCAGAAATACTTTAAAACAAAGACAGTAATGCACATTTGCATAAAAGCTTCTTTGCCAAAATCAGAATGATTGGTCCAGTTTTATAAAAGAATATGCCTGAAGTACAGTAGTGCAACTTCAGGTTTTAAGTCAAGTACAAAACTTTACGACCCTTTCTAAAAACATGAAAGGGTCTATAAATACTGAATTAAACTAACTATCTATGAAACTAAAATCCTACTTAATTGGTATCAAATGATCTTGAATATCTCCTTCTCAGCAACCTGGCAATCGGCGGCATGAATCATCAAGTAGGCTATTTGCCTTTAAACTTGAGCTGACTTATCGCAAGCATTGGCTCCACTTCGGGCGGTCTGTTGAGGCAAGAGTTAAGCTGGGCGGCATAGGTGGCATCCTGAATATCAGGGATAATATACCCGATTGCATCTGTAAGGCATTTGAGGGCGGCTCTTTGACTGTGTGGTTTTACCAAGAAGAACCAATAGGTGTCCCATGTTAAACTGTTAATTCCAGCAATTAATCTCCCCTTTTCCTCTAGATCTGGATAACATGACTGCTCCAATGTTTTCACCGCTGTCAATTTACCTGGAGTGCATTGGGAAATCATGTTTGACAAGTAGAGAGTATTATTAACCAATTCAACCAAATTACTTGTGGTTGATTTGCATCTTGAAATTTCCCTCTCTGCTTTCATTAACTGGGACTGCCATTCTATAAACAATATTTCTTTATGTGACTCTAAAATTCTTGGTAAATTTGCCGCTTGTCCTTGATCGGTATCTTGCCAGTTAAGAAATTTAGTTAATGTTTCTTCAGCTTGATCCAATTCTCTTCTAGCCTTTTTGGTTTGTTTACTTATTGATGCCGTCAATTTGCATAGTGGTTCCACCTGGGCGATTTGTTGACATAGAAGCTTGATTTGTTCTATTAATGCCTTATTTATCTGTAATGCTTCTAATTTGAATTCAACTATCTGTGGAACGCCATTTTTCTTCTCAATCTGTGCTGATAGTTGAGCAATCTGCTCATCTTTTGACTTCAGCATTTGTTCATTTGCTGCCCTCAGTTGTGCCAAGGCTTCAGACAACTCTTTCTGCTTCTGGATTGCGCTGTGATCAATCCTCTGTTTCTCTTCCCGCAATTGTTAAGTTAATTGATTATTTATTTGCTGTTGTGTTAACAATTGTTGTTCTGCCTGCTCCGCTTTCTGCTGTGCTTCTATTAGTTGTGCTTGCAATAAAAAGATTTCTTGGTCTTTCGTTTTTAATAAAAGACTCACCTCTGATGCCTTGTCTATTGTTGCTGCCGAATAGGCTCCAGCATATTGTGATAGTTTTGTTAGGTCATCAGAGGGGTAAAATTCCTCCTTCCAAACCACATTGCCCGTGACCGTTTTCTTTGCGAAAAGGGAAGGTTGATCAGTCCTTCTTCTCTTCCTCTGTCGTTTTACCACAGCTTTGTGCCTTGGGCTATAGAAGACATCCAAGGGAGGAATTTCTTCTATCTGCAAAATAATTTGATCGGAGGGGTCCTTTGGGATTATTTCTACTTCCTTTGAACTGGGTAGGCTACTGGTTCCACTTGGAACCTGTTGTGAAGTGGTTTCCTGTGTATCTGCTGCTTTCAAAGTTTCGATGTCCTTTGAACATTCAAGACTACTGATAATTGAATCAAATTGCTGCCATTCCTGGAGAAATTTGGGATCAATTTGAGTATCCACATTCACCTCTATGTTGCTCTGTTTCTGCTCTTTAGTCTAGGTTTCCTCTTGCACTTTCTCCTTTTTTTCTGTTGTAACCGGCGGTTCCTTTGAATGTTGCTGTTCAGGCTCGCTTGGTCTTGTTGCTGGGGTTGTTGCTAACAGATCTAGAGGCAGAGTTTGCAACCTCTGTTCTCTAAGTCTGTTGAATTCAACTAACCCTTCATCTTTGTATTCCATTATGGCCAGCGATCTAACTTGATACATTGATTCAGCCGAGGAGAACAGGTCATCAAATTTATCTTCTATATGATCAAACTTTGTCAATTTGGCCTGTTCAAGAGCATTATAGGCGACTTTGTTGGGATCAAATCGCCTGTTAGGGAGAGTTGCTAGAGTTAATGATTTCATCTTCGTAGCTTCTTTTTCCACATGTTTAAAATCATGCAAAGTGTAGACACCACATCTCAGAGGAAAGGAGGGCCAGACCTGCTTCTTATTTTTCTTTAGAGCTTGTGTAACTCCCTCGGCAATAATCTGATAGGCTATCTCCCTTGCCAGTAGTTTATTAGGTATGTACAGAGGAAGGACATGAGGTTCGGCTTGGCTGCCGAAAATTCTTACATAAGTAAATTTCTCCTCTCCGAACCATCTTCCTATTGATGTTAAATCAATCCCTGCTTGGTAAGAAATTTTGGGAGCAGGTTTATTAAAAATAGAATAATGAACGGGTAACATGAAGCCGTTGCAGACTTGGTACAAATGGTGCTTATAGGAAGTCTTCCACAATTTCTGATGGTACATGTGAATAGGCGTGGGGTCTTGTGGAGTCCACCTCCAGCCGAGTACAGGAAACTCAGAATTAAAACACAGGGTATCTAGTATATAAGCACTGTAGTAGAATGGGGGAATAATCCTTTCTGAGACGGAAGTTTCAGTTCTAAAACTAAGAACTGTGGTCGCTAGCTTATCTGACAGTATGGTTGCCCAATCCATTATCTCACTATTACATGCCACTTCCATCAAGGGAACCATTTCTATAGTGAAATTAGCGGAATCGTGCAACCCCCACAATCTACACATCATTATCCCAGCATAACAATACGGAGAACATAGAGAATCAACAGAGTACTTAGCGGAAGTTTCATACTTGTGTTTCGCCGGATTTTGCCTCCATTCCCGAATGGGTTTGGATTCAGTTTCGTTCTCATTTTGGAATTTCTCCAGAAATGCCTTGTTGTATTTCTTCTCTGGCTCAGGCAAATGATATATTTGCCTCAAATCATCAGCCTTGAATGAACCGAAGATTCTCCCATCTCTGGTGCAGAAAGTTCTGTCTGTGATTGGGATTTCCTCAATTGCCCACTTTACTACATCCGTATATGGGAGAATTTGTTCTCGAGCCGCTATCCGATGAAGGAAAGAGTCGGCCAAGTGTTTCAAAGTACCATCAGATTTTCTACTGGAACCCACTGTAGCTTGTACTGCTGTCACCTTTGGTTCTTCGGCTTCGATCAAATTATAGGTACTTTGCCAAGTGGTCTTAGCAAGTCCTGAACATGTAGTATCAGATATTAATCTTTTCTTTTTATTTGCTGGATCAGCGACGACTTGTCCTGTGGCTGGTGTAGTGGAAGCGACTGTGGTTTTCTTAGACTTCTTCCCCATTCTGCTTGAATCTATTACTTCGGAAGAATTCTGCACAGTAGTGGAAATAAGCGTAACACAGAGAATTGGTAGCGAAAACAAAATACGAGTGAGATATATTGATCAATGCATGATGAGGGATTAACTTAAAGTGGCCGCGGATACAATCTATGAGAAGATTTTTTAAGCTTACTATTTCATTAAATGGCCATTAAAACCTGCCAATCTTTTAACTGCTCATCATATCTCTTATCGGCCGCATGATTTGTTTAACTGTGCCTTGGACGTTTTGGCGGTTGAGCGCAGGTGAATCACTGTTTGAAAGATAAGGCCTTAAATACAAATTAATCATAATACCTCTGCTTTAACGGCTTTTTGAAGTTTGCGCTTTTGGCTTTATCGCAATCGGGTGTCGAGGAAAACTTAAATCTTTATATTGACACCTTTTGAAATCCCCGATCACCGATAGTGATATCGCATCGCATCACATTGGGAGTATGGGCACTTTAAAAAGCATGCATGGTATATCCCTGATCGCCGATAGCAATATCGCATCGCATCGGAGCGAAAGGGACGTGATCGCATCGCATCGGAGTGAAAAGAATTTAATCGCATCGCATCAGAGTGGGAGGCACTTTTGTTATGGGAACTTATTATTGCCGATATCCGATAGCCTACTGCATGTCATCGCATCGGAGAAAACCAATGGGCCTTTAAGTTATGCCTCTGTCATTGCGATATGCAATCTTGCGATCGCTTTTTCGCAATGATAAAAGATTAATTATTTATATTATAAGACCAAATAATTGGTTTGTCAAAAAGGTTTTTTATTTTCATTTTGTTTTTCAAACCTTTTTGAATAATACAAAGTTGATACCAATTAAAAACAAAAAGGGACCCATTTCATATTATAGTTTTATGAATAAAATGGTATGAAATGGGGGGTTGTTGTAGAGCACAACAGCTAGTCTCTGCAATATCTGCTATCAAACACTCTAGATGATTTTCCAATTCGGTCAGGGTCTCTATAGATTGGTCCTGTGTGGCCAGTACTGCTGCAGCTGGGTGTCTCCTCTCATAGGGCTGGAGAGCGGCTGGTCGCCGTGGACCCACATCTGCATTTGAAACTTTTTATTATCATTTTTGGATGATTTAAAAACAAAAAAAAGTTAGTTAAAGCTTAGAAAATGTTGAGAATGATTTTACCTGAATCATCCCACTGCTCTCCTGGTGGAAGAGTCATGTCTGGGTCACCACGATAATCCATCCCAGCATATGGAAAATCCTGAATCAAGAAAAGTTGTCTCTCCAACCAACAAAAATACTCAGGCGGAAATCGAACAACCTCTGAAACCTCCTCAGGATGACGAGGCATAACTGAAACCCAACGCATTATCTTAGGTTCTCGGGGAAGTCCAGCCTCAATGAAAAGTTGTTGTGGGACCAACATCGGGACCCTCTCTAGACCAAAGCTCATAACTAGGAAACCATATCCAAAGTTTTTTAGTTGTCTGTTTTTTGCTCTAGTTAGTTGGCCTTTTACATTCGCCAACATAGCTTCGCACCAGTTGAAGATGGTGCCTCGATAACAGTCTGCTGCCATTCACATTTGGGATCTGGTAGCTACATGTAGTGCTGCGCTTCCGTAGAGTTTGATGACAGTGAACGCAATAACGTTAAGTTCAGGATGAGCGATAGTTTTGATATTGATCCCTTTGTCCTTTGTTTGATCATTGCAAAACTCCAATCAGAGACTAGCGACAGACTAGCCACCTGCCCTAGTCCCGAAAAGAGATAATTTTTCGCCTCTCTTGGGCAAACCAGTCAAAAAATATATGTCCTCCAGCTCAATTTCGAGCTGGTGGCCACCAATCATAAAACACTTGTCCTATATGTTCCACCTGTCTACCAGCCATTGCAAAAAGTCTACTTGGGCCCTCATGTCGGGTATGGCCTAGAATTTAAATAGTCTGCATGATCTCAATGCATCCAATGTGGGTTGATGATTTATTGCGGCTAGGTCCACATCTTCATGCTCGCATTCCCTCCAAATGAGAATTTTGTATGTCCTACATTGCACAAAAGACATATTAGAACATTTTAGTTCAAAATTTTTTGGGCAGAAATGGAAAAAATTGAAGTTTTAAAACCTATCTCGCGAGGTTTGCACTCATCCTTAGCGATAGGTGTGGAACTCTGACTTTTTCCTTTGTGGAAAAAATTCAGGGTCTGAAGGGTCCGCATGTTTCACCTGCAGACCCCCACAAGTGGATTTCTAAACTAATTTTTCCCTCAAAAATCAAAATGGAAGCCTAAAAACGAAATGCAAACGATTGAATGCAAGATAAGGATGATGTAGATTACATGGAGCTGACGGTTTTCAATTCCAACGGATGGATTTTCCGCAATATTCACAGGAAGTTTCTTACCCAAAAGCTCTCCCTTCTCACTCTGAAGTCAAACGGTAAAAATGAATTTACAAAAACCCTTTTTATAAGTTTTTTTGAATAAATGAATTTTTAAATTTATTTATTTTTTACTTTAAAAAGGTAACCTTTTGATTCATTTTTATTTATCTTAAACAAGTATGAGTAATGTTTTGAGTTTTTGTGAATAATATTAGATTTTTCAGGGAAAATTGGTCATTTTCAACAAAAAAAAGAACATTGGAGTCCTCTTTAAGATCTTTTCTAACTCGTAAAATATGAAAAGATTGCCGAGTTTTTCCTTTTTAAACTCGTTAAAACGAAATTAAAAGGACAGTCCACTTATAGCTCTTTTCTGACCGTATAAACATGAAAAGATTGCTGGGCTTTTATCGTTTCAAGTTCGATATTGGGTATAAAATGACGTGTCTTTGATCACTTTTTTACTTTTTTCGGATCAGGGACACTAATTATGAAAAGTACTCCTTGATTGTAATGGTCAAGTAGTTCTCTCAGGTATTATTTTATACTTTTTTGGGCTTGGGAGACACAAATTTACGAAAAAGGACATCCATGGAGTTTTCTTAAGTTTTTCTTCTAACTCCCTAAAATTGAAAAACACCGAGTTTCTCCTATATTGGACTCGTTAAAATTTAACAGTGAAGGACTTGTTCAATTTTAAAAACAGGAACAAACCACTCCTTCTTAGGGTTCGAATTTTAAACTAAGTTGGACTCATCCGAAGGATGATCTTATAACCAAGAAAATGTTATCCTCCTCAAGCTTGTCAAAAATAAAGAGGTACTTGCCAGAAATGGTGGGGGAAAAGAGAGAAAAATGAACATGTTTGTTATACTTTGTGTTTTAGAAAAGCATATAACCACTCTTGAACACGACACTTTTTGTTCACCTGGGTTGGGAAATCCTTTGCCTAACAGTTAATCAAACCATATTGAAAGTCTTCAGCCAGTTTTTGGGTATTAGCTTTGGGTCAATTGTCACCAAACCATCTGTAGTGTTGTTGTGTATTCAAGAGGTCAGTTCAAATAAACCATTCATCTACAAAATATCTGTCATCCATCTTAACCATCCCTGAGTTAGTCCTTGCCAAATATATTTCTTCAAACTTGATATATGATTTCGTGTTGTGGGGTTGCCTATGACATATCGCTTTCTATCGACTTCAACTCATTATCTAGAAAGATGATCTAGAAATCATCAGTACCTTGGAATTTGCATGCCCTAATGGCAGGTTTCTCACCTTCGACGACAGGTTGCATCATTGATCTTCGATCAAAGGATTCTATGACATGTTCGACATCAACTCATCTATTCACATTTCATAGATTGTACTGAGTACTTTGAGAGCCGTTGACATTACTGGTGGTTTCTCTCACACTTGTTAACAGTTCACATCATTGACTGTTAATCAAGTGGTTTCTACCATGTTCGACTTCGACACATTCATTCACATGGATAGAATCGTACTAGTTCGAGAAGTAGAAATCAAGACCCTAGATCTAGTTTCCACCATCCAAGCTGCGAGGAATTTTGTTATTCATTATACAGTGGACTATTCATAAATAGATGGTTGTGCCCATACTGTGTCTTCATATGTCTATGCTTGTGATGTATTACAAAATCATTCCTGTATCAGAGCAGTTTAGTTAGTTTTCTAGTCAGTTTTGATCTGAGCATGGGAATGCCTACCTCAATAATGATATGTTCACATATATATATTTTGTATTGAATGTTTTTACAGGTACTGACTGGGGTGTCCACAGAATTATCCTTGAAATGATAAATTACTTCACTCTTCTTAGATGAAAAATGCTATCCTCATTATTACAGACTTCACATTTTAGGGGAAAATCTATTGCACAAAATATTGTCACCGTGACATTCTGCAATCAGTGTGAATCTATCACCACTCATACTTTCCTCCTTTGCAAGTCTTAAACCTCAGTTCTTCATGTCAAGCCTTGAAAATAAGAGAAAGCCCTTAAAAGTCTCTAAAACTCTGGTTCCGCACTTTCTCTTAGCATTACCTGTGGTCCCACACCTAATGGTCATGTCCCCTGTGTACCTGACCACTCTGTCTCTATGTAATGGGTGCGGACCCCTGTAAAAGTAAAAAAGGCACAAGTACATTCTTAAAAACTCACTTTGAGTCATTTCTGGAAGCTTCTAGAAGGAATCTTGAGGTGGTAAGTTCGCTCCTTTAAGGTTCATGCATCCCATACCTTAAGGAACTAACCCCTTGATGTGAGGAGCTTATCCCTTTGAAGGAGGACTCTATCCCTTCATAGGTGGACCTGTAACCTCCTTCCTTTGCACTATAAAATGAAGCATTGGGCTGGTTACTTGGGGGGTTGAAAGCTGAAGATTTTTGAGGTGAAATGCTGCTGGAATTTAGTCTTCCTAATTGAGCTTTTGTGAGGAAATATTACATACCTTGTTGATCTCATTTGGAAGAGTGTGAGGCTTGTCAAAGTAGATGAGATTCCTGTTTCGGACCCTGGGAGGAGCTTGTACAACATCAAGGCACCAAAGGTTGTAAAGTTCTTATATATTCAAAGTTAATACAATCAACTTTATTTTTCTCAATAAGCTGTGTTTTATGGTTTATTTCATGGATTCCTTGATCACCATGATGAATATGATTTATTATATTAGCTATGCAGGTGTTATTTGATGTGTGCTTGTTTGTGATTGTAGGTTCTTAAAAGAAAACTCTTTCGGACGATCGAAGCATGGCTACCACAAACTAGCATTGGACTTAAGGTAGGGTCTAAAACACCTCTTTAGTTTTTATTAATGAATTACAATATGTTTAGAGAAAGGTAGATTTGCTTGTCCTGCTTGTTTCTAGATATATGTTAATACTAGGGAGATCGGTATTGTCTGCAAGAATGATTTATCCGACCAACAACAGTGGGTTGGGATGGTCCCCCAACTTCTAGATTTCCACTCTTTCCTCTAGCTTCTAGATGAGTAGCTTGTACATATACCTCATCTATACTAGTGGGATTGAACATGAGGATGGTATGCCTCATGTAGCTGTGTAGACCACCAATGTACTTCAAAAGAGTCTCTGGTGAGTCTAATGAGATACCCAACATCAATGCTCTCTTTCTGAATTCTTGAGTATACCCTTGCACACTTTGCCCTTTCAACTGTCAAAGAGTTTTCCAACTCATCATGGCTTGTTGCATGTAGGGCAATGGATAGAACTGCTTTTTGATTACAACAACAAACTCACTCTAAACAGAGATGGTCTTGCCATGTCTTTTCATATTAGGTTGGGTTCTGCCTTCCCACCAAACCAAGGCAGTGCCTCCTAGGCGTAGGCTTTCCAGCCGAAGCTTGTTCTTTTCTGAGTCTATGTTCTGTACCTTGCAATACACATCAATTTGTCTAATCCAATTGTCCAGCTTTTCAGCATTTAGCTCTCCATCATATATAATCAAATCAAATATAACATCTAGCTTGATCAAAGATGCTTTCTTATTATGCACAGGGCTATTAGGAGGTGTGAGAAAGCTTTTCTCTTTCCCTTTTCCTTTGGAGTGGTCATGGAAGTGAGACTCATCTTCTTCTTTATCTTGTTTAGAACCTAATTATTCTTCAGTCTTATGCTTTCTAAAGTCCCTATACATTTCTTCTACCGTAGACTTTATAGTTAGGAAACTTTCTATGAATTGAGGGTTTGGTCCCACAGAACCTTCCTCTGACATTGTCTTCTGAGGATAGAATCTCCCAATTTCAGGATTAGTTTCCACCAACTCTCCTTCTCCTAATTTGAGCTTTGATCTAGCGAGCATGCAACAGCTAAACCAACACAAGCTTGTCTAACCTTACAACCTAGAGCTTTGATACCACTTGATCTGATAATCACCCTATGAGTGACAGTTAAAGATTTATTGAATAAAGGTATTACAGACTCATGTGTTGGTGTGTGCTCTATGTTATTTAAGCAACAAATCAATCAGCTTGTCAATACACAGACATTTGAATGGAAGAAAACAAAGAAATACAGTAAGCAAATGCAAGAACATAAGAAATTAATAAGGAGTTCACCCTATTCTTCAGGGCTATGTCTCCAGTCCAGCTCTCAGTGGTGGCCTTGTTTTATTGTGTCTTTAGCAAAGGATTACAATGCAGGAGCTCAATATGAGTCACCTGAAGCAGATTTGCTTGGCAGGGTGGTTCTTGGATTCCCCAAGCCACTGGAGTGCACAGACTCTGTTTGCCTACCAACTTTGTGACCTTCTGGTCTACAATGGCAAGAGCCCAATGTGGTGCTCAACCCCAATAGATCCTCTCTGGGATGGCTTGAATATCTCAAGCTCTAGGATGCTCGATGCTCCCTTTGGTTAGCTCGACCCTCTGTCTTCTTCTGCTTTTGCTTCACTGTCTTTTTCTTCTGTGTACCATCCTCCTCTCAGGGTTCTGGTCTCTCTGTCTCTCCGACTGTTCTGACTGTGTATTCTATCTTTGCTCATGGCTTTGAGGCCATTCATTCCAAGACTGTTCAGTTCCTCTGCCGCCTCCATCGAATCACCTCCTATAGCTGCGCTTGGATTTCCCTGGCTCGGCGTCATCATCAACTCGCAGGGAGTGGCCACATGTCCTCTTGTAACTCGTGTCAGCCTGCTTCGTCAGTTGAATTCTTTAGTTACATCATGGAATGATTTCTTCCTCCACCGTGGCAGTCAAATGGACTTCAAATCCTTCTAAATCATGGCTCATTCCCTCGTCGATTCCACTTCCCCCATCGAGTGCAATCTCAGTCATTAGATCTAAGGCCTCCAGATCTGACACCATACACATGTTTCGCGCGGTTAACTTGCTCTACCATTAGTGCGTGATCAATGACGGTTTTCTCTCACCTCCGCTTGCCATGTGTTGATTTTTGAGTGGGATTACTCCACTCCCCCCCAAAACTGCTTACTGTTTGAGGATCC
The DNA here is from genome assembly GCA_031772625.1 of Pinus tabuliformis. Lineage (NCBI taxonomy): Eukaryota > Viridiplantae > Streptophyta > Pinopsida > Pinales > Pinaceae > Pinus > Pinus tabuliformis. The sequence goes on from CM062818.1 coordinate 177,683,761, forward strand.
CCCGATCAATACCATCGATTTCTCAGAGCGCGGGTCCCACCTTGTCCTTTTAGTGCTTTTTGCTTTTCGCCCGTGGTTCTCCAGCTCCCCATGCGACCATTCGCTTGAGGCTTCCCCATTCCAGCCTTTTTCACCCAACAATCCCTAATCAAGCATCAAAAATCACCTCCATTTCCTGAGCTGGGCCTCCCACGCAGTCTCCATGGGCCTCGGTCAGCGCGCTTGACCGAGGTCCTCATCATTCCGCATTGGATGCCATTGCCACTGGTTTAGGGTGTTTTTTATTACTGTTTTGGAATTCTTTGATATTTGTTTGACCTGATACAGTCATGGTTCCTTTAACAGTCTTTATGGATCCAATTCGGATCACTGAAGGTATTTGGATGTGATGCATATGTACATGTTCCAAAGGAGAAATGAACCAAGTTGGATAGTAAATCTGAAAAGTGCATCTTTATTGGGTATAAGGATGGTTTAAAGGGTTATAAGCTTTGGAACCCAGTAATAAGGAAGGTTGTGTACAATCGAGATGTGGTGTACAGAGAGATGAAAGATGTTATTAAACATGAATTCCAACAAAAGGAACCTAAGAAGATAGAGTTTGAGCTAAAGGAGGAATAATCAGACTCTATAGTAGAAGATGAAGAGCCACAAACTTTGGGTGTAAGAAGATCAGTTCGAGAAAGAAGGCAGCCAAAAAGGTATAGTCCATCTGCTTTCTGTTCAAATTTTTCTTTATCTATTACTGATGATGATCCTAGAACTGTGAAGGAAGTAGTAGATTCAGAGGATGGAAAGCTCTAGAAAGAGGCCATGGTTGATGAAATGGCATCTTTGCACAAAAATGAGGCTTGGGATCTAGTGGAGTTGTCAACTGGAATGAAACCCATTGGTAGCAAATGGGTGTTCAAGAAGAAGACAAATGAATAGGGAAAGGTGGAGAAATACAAAGCTCGGTTGGTAGCAAAAGGCTATTCCCAGGTGTCGGGAATTGATTTTGGTGATATTTTTTCTCCTATTGCCAAGGTAACTTCTATTAGATTACTTTTATCTATTGCTGCCACTTTTGATTTTGAGGTAGAACAGATTGATGTGAAGACAACATTTCTTCACGAGGATTTGGAATAGGAGATCTACATGAAGAAACTTGAAGGCTTTGCAGTGAAGGGTAAGAAAGAACTGGTATGCAAGTTTAAGAAGTCTTTGTATGGGTTAAAATAGTCACCAAGAATGCGGTATCAGAAAATTGATACATTTATACGGGGACTTGGCTTCACCAGAAGCAAAGAATATCATTGTGTGTATTTTAAATTAATTGGTGATCGTGTTATTTATCTAGTCTTGTATGTGGATGATATGTTGCTGGTTGGAAATGACAAAGAAATTATCTAGGATTTGAAGACCCAATTGTCCTCCAAATTTAACATGAAAGATCTTAGTGCTTAAAACTATATTTTGGGCATGGAAATTGAAAGAGATCAGGCAAAGAGGAAGCTCTGGTTAAACCAGAGAAAGTATGTCGAGATAATATTGTAGAGGTTTAATATGCAGGATAGTAAACTGGTGAAGGTTCCTATTCCTGTAGGTGTAAAGTTATTTGCTGAACAGTGTCCCAAGACACAAGAAGAAGAAGAGGATATGTCCCGTGTTCCATATGCAAGTGCAGTCGGTAGCCCGATGTATGCAATGGTCTACACCATTGCACATGCAGTGGGAGTATTGAGCAGGTTTATGTCAAAACCAGGGAAGGAGCATTGGACAGCAGTGAAGCGGGTTTTTAGGTATTTGCATGGCACTAGTGATTATAGTTTGTGCTACCAAGGAAGACCAGGATTGGACAAAGTGTTGGATATCTGTGGCTTTGTTGATGTAGACTGGGTTGGAGATTTGGATCAGAGAAGATCTACAAGTGGGTATGTGTTTAACCTATTTGGAGGTGCAGTCAGTTGGATGAGTAAGAAACAATCTGTAGTGGCACTATCAACTATAGAGGCAAAATACATGGTCGCCACTCATGCAAGCAAGGAAGCAGTTTGGTTGTAGAGATTGTGTTCAAATATGGGGTTAGTATAGGGAGCTATAAGGATAGACTGTGACAACCAAAGTGCAATTTTCTTTGCAAAGAACCCTGCATATCATTCAAAGAAAAAGCACATTGATGTTCAGTATCACTTTGTGAGGGATATGATAGAAGACAAAAATGTGTTGTTGGTAAAGGTGGACACTTTGAAGAATAATGCAGATGCATTGAAAAAATCTGTGAGCTCTTAGAAGTTCTCTTGGTGTAAAGAAACAATGGGCATTGCAGGGCTGGATAAATGACTAATCTCTCTTATGCCCCCCTGTGGAAAGAAAAAAACAAGTGGGAGAATGTTGGGTTGTGTTATATTCTTTCCACGACTAGCCCACGTCGTTAACTGGGGGGTTAGAAGGGGGGCAGAGCCCCCTCTTCGTTGTGATGATTGTGTAGCAGGGGGAGTCACATGGTGTTTGAGGGGTGTAGCTAACCCCACTCTATGGGGTCTAGGGCAATGCCCCAGAAAAATTTGGTTTTGGACCATATGTTAGGTTGGGTGGACCCGCCTATGGTTTTGTGCATGATTTTTGCACATGGTTTTGGACGCGATGGTTTTCAGTCGATGGTTTTGGACGCGATGGTTTTCAGTCCATGTTATTGGATGCTTTGGCATGTATAAATATGTATTATAAGATTGAAAGGAAAATAATGAAAAATCAAGCTGGTAGTCCTGGTTTTGGGCTCCATGGGAAAATCTCTGTGTATATGTGTTTTATGTTTCATGCTCTCGCATTGTTTATTTTTTGTGTTTTAGAATTCGTATGCAGGTAATTTCTATACAGGGTTAAAACCTATAGAATCTACATGTAATAGCACCCATAGGTGAAACAATGCATGAAGCCTAGGACGAAAAAATCACATAGCTACGCGAAGCAAAACACATAAGACTTCAAGAAGCCATTCGGCAAGGGAACCTTAAACTTCATGAACTTCAAAAGGACTGGGTATGACTAAGTATGAAAAGCATTTTGATGGATGCAAAGGTCAAGAGGCTGGAAAACAAGATCAAGTGAGCATGTCTCATCGATAAACCAAGGATGGCAAGGCAAGGTGCAGATGATCAAATAATGAATTAGAAGACTATTGCTGAGAATTAATTAGTCTGCTACCATGGCTAAGACTGCATTTCACCAAACACAGTAACCAAGGGAGCACACTACATACAATAGAGCGCGCGGTGCCGACTGCCACGAGGAAAAATGAGGATTTTCCATGGACTATATTGGAGGGCGAGATGGAGCCTCGCACAAGTGGTGCGACCACCTGACTAACCATAGGAAGAACAATCTTAGCACTCCAGGCATCTGAAAGGGAGAGTGGGACTATAAACTATTATGTCTGGGAGTTGCGTGCTCTGACAGGTGCTCGCAGGAACAACCTATCACAAGGTTCACACCCACACAGGGGGGGATGCGCTACCGCATGGGTGGGCTGGGAAGTGATCATTAGTGTAACTATTCATGATGGGATGTCCGATTTAAGGCCAAATGGAGTGGGCGACGGGCATTTAGAACAGGATTTATGGGCAAGATTTTGGGGAATCTGCCGCCAAGAAAGCATTGATGGTCCGGAATTCGGGGGAACGGTTGAATTTGAATTCAAAAGGTGCTATAAAATTCCAAGGGCTAGATCGTAGACAACACTTGGTCAATTGACATTTGAGTGGTTGAACAGAGTGCAAAGTGTTGAGAACCAAGCGATAATAGAGCCTTTATGTTCGCGAAAATACACATACAGTGCAAAAAGGATGATGGCCACTAAGGATGGGTTGGTGTTGTTGGGAAAAGTATCCAATACGGAATGACCCTATCCCACTCTAAGGGTGATAGTACCTCAGCAACAACCGAATGCATATTCGAGATTACTTCTTTATGAGATGTAAGAGAGGGGAGAAAGAGATCCACTAACCGTTGTCTTCCGCTAATGTTTGATCCAATCTTCTCTCCTTACTGCTTGCTCCCAGCTCCTTGCTCTTTCACTGGCCTAGCTACACAAAGATCCTGCAAAAGCACAAGAAAGGGAAACTACAAGAAGCATACATCCATAATTGATTCAAGGATTAGAATAAATCAAATATACAAGCATCAATACGCCACAGAGACACATGCATATAGAAGAACCTCAAATGCTTTATTAATGGAAGAAGTAAAGTTTTGAGAGTGTTACAACCATAAGAGGCCCAATCCAGCAACACCTCCCAGCAGAAAGAAATCTCCTCTTCACCTCCTTCAAAGCAATCACCCAATAGTTCTATGCACAAACCAACACCACTTCCTTACATTCACAAGATTCCAGCCTCCCTAGACCTCATGAGAGAGCTCTATATATAGGAGTTTTGGAGAAAGGATGAGTCAGCTTGAGGTTGGCATGAAGCTGACTAGTGTCCTCTCCCACTTCAGTTATTCTTCAGTTCTTGAGTCCACTTGGAGTTTCTTGCTTCCACTTGGAGATCTAGATCCTCTTACTCATCACAAGGCGAATTCCTTGATCCAAGTGTCATTTTGGAAGCTTCCTGGGCATTTGACACCTTGCAGAATGACTGTGCCACTTGGCCAATCTCGCCCAGCGTAGGTAGCCTTCATTAGATTTGAAATTCAACGCAGGTACAGAGTGGAGCAGTTGACATTCAGCGCAGATGCTCAGTGGAGCAGCTGACATGATCCAGAATTAGCTTGTTTTTGAGTGTTTTCAGGTGGAGAACTGATTTTTAGTGCTGTGGTTTGCTGACCTTGTTCCTCTAGGGGTAGGAACAACATGTTTAGGGGCTTTGGATCCCTCAGATTATTGACATTTCATGCTTCATGTCGTAAGGCACAAAAATGTCTATAACAGTTGCCCCCTAAAGTATGAGGTCGTTTATCGGGTGAAATGCTTTATCAGGAGGATCTGAAGTTCATTCAATCGCTAAGAGGTGCCCTGTAATAACATACAATACAATACATTATTTTTCATTCTGCTTTCATGATCTAGCTGAGGCGGGCATTCCCATGCTCAGCTTTATAAATTCATTTTGGTACATAGAACAGATGATCGTCTGATGGTAGACTGATAATTCTCTGTTGAAATTATCATCCTTTGAGTAGGATGATCATCTGCTGCAATGATGTACATATCAAATGTCTTTATATTTCCTGAATATATATCGCAGCCCGGATGGATGAAACTAGATCCGGGGTCTTCAAAACTCGTTCGATCTTCACTCTAAGTACAAGTCGATCCATGTGAGAATTGCGCTGAAGTCGAACATGGAAAGACATCGCTCGATTACCGGTCAATAATGTAAACCGTTAACAAGCGCGAGAGGAATCACCAATAATGACAATGACCCTCAAGGTATTGTAGTACAATTCACGTGGTGTGAATACAGGACTTGGCGTCGAACACCACTCAAAATCTTCTGGTCGAAGGTCATTAATGTATACCTGTCGCCAGAAGTGAGAAACTTGCCATTGAGGCATGCAAGCTTCAAAGTACTGGGGGGGTTGTTCCTAGATCAACTTCTTGGATAATGAGCTGAAGTCGACAAGAAGCGATCCGTCAAAGGAGGGCCTTAATGAATCCCACATCAGTGACATGGAACGGAGCTAATGATTTTAGTGGAGGTGAAAACAATCTGTGAGATATGATTCAGGGTGGCGATCATGGGTGGATGAAGGATAACGTATGGCAGTGGATGGGACATGGTTGACTCTTTCTGAACACATCTCTTGAACATATAATGACACTGATGTGATGGATCGGTAGCATTACCCCAAATGTGGATGGTTTGGCAAAGACCATGGTGATGAGACTGGTGAATGAAACAACCCAACCCGATGTGATACGGAGGACAAAGTGTCATGTTCAAGAGCGACTTGCTACCATTAAAGCTTTGAGGTTCTCCCAATTTTTCCCCAGTCATTTCTGACCAGTACCTCTTTATTTTTGTCAAGCTTGAGGAGGATAACATATGCTTGTTCTATAACCTGCCCTTCGGGCAAGCCCATCGCTATGTTTTAACGAGCCTAGCGATAGGGAAACTCGTTCTCGTCTAAAGACAAGTTTGTCGCTATTTAATCATTTTAACGAGTCTAACGACAAGGAAAACTCGGTCCTTTTCAATTTTAGAGAGTCTGAAAAGGTACAAAAAGTTAACTCCAAAATTCCTTTTTCGTCATCTAATCCCTTAAGTCCGAAAAAGTATAAAACAATACAGAAGGGATGAGTTTTCGATAACTTTAACGAGCCGAATAAAATAAGCGCTCGACCCTTTTGTGTAATAATCCCTCCGGTCCAAAAAAGATTAAAATCCAGAGGAGGGATAGCTCTTCCGGTCAATTTAACGAGCTGGAAGGCCAAAACTCGGTAAACTTTTCATATTTTACGAGTCAGATGAAAAGAGCTCAAAGAAGACTCATCTTTTGAGGAACGAGTGATAAACAGGGATAGCAGCAGATTCCAGGTACAGGTTGGAATTTTCCAATCACGGCAGTGTCACAAGGATGGCTAGGTGAAATCACTCTTCGCAGCTGTTCCTCAAAATAGGTAAACAATCATATGGAGGTGAACGATTGGCCAAATGGAATGGAGGTGGCGGGTGCAAACACAACCAAGGCTTTTTATGGCTAATAATTTTACGATCACAAATGGTTATTTACCGGTACTGGGTTCATTTTTTAAAGAGCTTGAATGCGCCAAAACACTGCTCAATCTTATGTTTATTTTTTAACGAGCATGAACTATGTGCTAAAACTGCTCGGATCTCGCTTTTCTATTTTTTAACGAGCATAAATTCCGCGGTAAAACTGCTCGATTATATGGTCAAATTTTGATTTTTTACCATTACTAGCTTTTCTCTTTTCAAATATAGTACTGCTTTTTCAATTGCTGCAACAAACTTTGTTAGAAATGAATAATATTTGCATGAAAATGAGATTATAACCCTAATATTTCACTTTAAACTGTGTAAAAAGCCATTAAAAGGTGTTTTTACCTCTCATTTACCATTTCATTTGCATTTGGTTTGTTGGAGCTCTGGAGGTGCCTCTTCCCCCTTGATTTTCACCAGCTGATTCCGGGAGATTCTCCGGACGATTTTCGGTGCCGTCTGGACCAGGTAGGAGCTAAACCCTAGCTCTTTCTTTTCATGGTTTCTTTTTCCTGTTTCATGCCTGTTTTCCAGTGTTTCTAAGCCCCAGGGGTTTTGCCAGGGCGCCCTAGGATCAGCGCAGGTTCCCCTTTCGAAACTTGCGCTGAAGGTCAAGCTGCCTTAAGGCAGCCTGACCCTCAGCGCAAGTGGGAGACTCTCTGCCTGCGCTGGGCTCAAAAACTGAGTTTTTAAGGTCATTTTTTGATGATTTTTTCGCTAGTTTTTCATCAAAATCAGGAACCTACTCTTTCTCTTGCTTGCTTTGCAGGGAACTTTGAACAAAATGTCCCTTACGTGGCGAGAACGAGAACATGAAGAGGAGGACATGATTGCCCTCCATGACCCTGTCACGGTGAACGCGCTACGGAACTGCGGCCTGCTGAAGTTCTTCCGTATCTCTAGTATGAGAGCACAGATTTCTTTGCTGCAGTACATGCTTGATGCTTGGGATCCTGTTAACCAAGTGTTCCAGATTAGGGGAAAGGCCATCCCCTTGACCATAGAGGACATGTACTTCTTGACTGGATTGTCAAGACGAGGTGCCCCCATTTCCTTGTCAGGTACGGCCCGGGGGACTGATTCCACCAGAGATTATGTCCGCCAGTATTGCAGGGAAGGTTCTCAGCCGAGCAGAGACGGCAAGATTGTTATCCGTGAGATTACTGATCGGGCTCTCAGGTCCATTCTGTTCACTATTGGTAGGATGGCCGGCAGCGCAGCTCTACATGTTGCCAACAGATCTTATATGCAGCACGCCTTGGAGTGTCTCCAACCGAAAGTATTCAACTGGTGTGATGCAGTACTTGTTCAGATGAAGAGTCAATTGACCAAGGTAAAGGACGGGAAGCTGAAGAACTTTGGATTTGGTTCTATTCTGACTGCCTTCGCCTTGGAGAAAATCCCACTGATGCAGCCTCAGTACATCATACTCAACTTGCCTTCTCCGACCGAGCCACGCATGCAGAGGTGGGTCGACCACATGTCTAGGCATGTTGGTCAACCTCAGATTACTTTTACCGAGGCCTTCTTTAGGTGGTTCGAGCGTTAGGAGATGGCGTTTTCCGAGTATCCATATGTGGGTATGGATTTCCGAGGTGATCTGGATTTGGTGCTACCGGATGGCGAACAGTGGGGCGCTATTGGTAAACTCCTTGACCATATTACTGTTTACTGTTCTTATTCATAATGTTGTTGTGCTTTATTCTATCAAGACTTTTAATTGTATTCTCGGGTGCATGCAGATATTGGTCCTGTTCGTCCAGCAGTTCGTCCGAGATCGCCAGTTGCTGCCCCGGCAGTGGAGCCTGCTAGGAGAGTTGTTATTCGTGATCTTGACGATACTGAGACCCTTACAGCTATGCAGGAGCAGGTTGAGAGCCTTACTCGCGGTCTTCCGGATGTACAGATTGACGAGTTACCTTTACAGCTGCAGCGGCATACTATCGGCGTGCCTAGACAATGGACTCGTCTCTTGCGCATGATTGCACAGGTCGTGACGTACTATCATGAGCACCACTAGGCTAGGGTGCCCCCTAGCATCTTTTTGAGTTTTTAGGTCATATGACCAATTTTGTCTTGGTTACAGAACATTATGTATGAACTTATATAAACAGCTTATATGTATTTTGATTTTCGGGTTTTATCCTGGTTGATTTATGTGATCCATATGTACAATCTTTGATGATGTGTCCCCTTTTTATAAATGTTGCAAATGTCTATCTAACACATAGTTCGCTAATGAGTCAGTTAATGTGTTTAAGTTTCTTGAAATATGTTGATATTGAATTGAATCAAATCATCTTTCCAAGATCTTAACCCTTAGGAACATGCGATAAATAGCTGGATTGCGAACAGAATATATACCATTGAGTTGTAGTATTACGAGCTGTGAGTCTAGCCTGACAATTAGTCGGCGTATGCCACGTGTGATGGCATCAGAGAGTAGTTCTATCAACGCGCTATACTCAACGATGTTATTCGTTGATTGCCCAATACATACACCTCTGAAACTTACTAAAAAGCCTCTTGGATCAAAAATGGCCCAGGCTGCGGAGGATAGGTTCCTCGAACTACGACTCGCTCCGTCGGCATATCCAACACATGTCTCCATAAGGTTCGACATCTGCAATGAACGAAAAAGGTGGATCACTCGACCAGAACAAACACTCTTAGCGAAAACAAAGTACAACAAAAGCATGCAGGTTACTATTTAAGCATAGTAACGCTTGAGGTACAGCCCGTTACGGGGCTGCGCCAGTGGAATTCCATCGTAATCCATTAACTCGTAGGCTCCTTTTGCTAACACCCTCTTAACAATATAGGGGCCCATCCATAAGGACTTGAATTTTCCTGCTCCCAATTTATCGGATTCTTGGTCATAAAGCAAGACCAAATCACCTTCTGAGAAGACACGGGGTTTGACATTTTTGTCGAACTGAGCCTTGACTCGTTTCTTATGAGCTTCGTTAGCCAAAGCGGCATCACGACGGGTTTCATCCAATTGGATTAGTTCCAAGAAACGAGCCTCTTATTCTGAAGTTCCGGGGAGAAGATCGATTGCGAGTTTAAGCGACGAAATTTCGCACTGGATTGGTAAGACTGCTTCCAGGCCATACACCAGTTGAAAAGGTGTGAACCCAGTTGCGTTCTTTACCGACGTTCGGTAAGCCCACAAGGCTGAGTACAGGATTAGGTGCCACCTTCTTTTATGAACCCCAATCATCCTTTGCAACATACGCTTCAGGACCTTGTTGATTGCCTCAACTTGTCCGTTGGCTTGTGGATAATATGGGGTAGAGCTGTCGTGAGATAGCCCTAGCTTGGCAGCTAATTCGACCATCATGTGATTGCGAAAATGCGACCCATGATCTGTGACTGTAGCCTGTGGTACGCCGAACCTGGTGACTACATGATTGAAAAAGAAAAGGGCAGCTGTTTCACCAGTGTTATCCAATGTAGGCATCGCCTCGACCCATTTGGTAAAATAGTCAACAGCGACAATAATATATCCATGCCCCCCGGTCGAGGTGGGGTTACATTGCATGAAATCGATGCCCCACTTGGCGAAGGGCCCAACAGCAACTATCGGCTGTAAAGGTGCGGGTGGTCGTCTGGTTTTGCTATCAAAGATTTGACAAGCATGGCAACTTCTGACCGCGGTTATGCAATCTTTGAACATGGTTGGCCAGAAGTATCCCGCTCGTAAGATTCTTTGTGCTGTTGCATATCCAGACTGATGCCCCCCACACGCGCATGAATGACAATCATTCAGGGCTTTTTCGGCCTCCTCATGGGTAAGGCACCTCGTCAGAACTGTATCGACACCACGACGGTAAAGTGTATCACCGACGATCATGTAGTCTTTTGCTTGGTATCGTATACGTTTTTGTTCAGAGTGAGAGGTGTTAGGCCTGAACTTTTGGGTTTGGAGATAAACTATGATATCTCCATACCACTCATCACTTACAGATATCAGAAACAAACTTTCGTCCACGATTGACTCTTCCGATGTTTCATCGTTGGACGATGATGGGAGATCGCACAATAATTCTGCGAAAACTAGAGCTTTCTTTGATTTGGATTTCACAAATTCCAGATCAAACTCTTGAAGGATCGCTATCCATTTTGAATATTTGCCCCCCAGCAACTGTCGTGACAGTATATAAGTCATGGGGTTGCAATCTGACAAGATGGTAGTTTTCCGAAAGAGGACATAATGTCGAAACCTTTGAATCGCTTGAACAGCTGCAAGCGCTAGTTTTTCAACATAAGAATATTTACTTTCTGTATCGTTTAAGTTTCTACTTAAATAATAGATAGGATGTTCTATTCCATCGACTTCTTGAACTAAAACCATCGCAATGGTCGTATCCGCTGCAGCCAGATACAGGTTAAAATCTCTTTGATAGTCCGGGGCGTACATTAATGATGCTTTTACTAGACAATCTTTCAGAGCATCAAAGGAAGCTTGCGCCACCTGGTCCCAAACAAAAGGTACATCCTTTTTCAAAAGACGAGTATAACCCTTAGCAAGTTCTGCGTAATTTGGAATGAACCTCCTCAGAAAGTTTGCTTTCCCTTGGAGTTTCTGAATCTGAAGCAAATTTGAAGGTGGAGGCAAATTAATGATTGCCTGAACCTTACAGGGGTCGAGACGAATCCGATCTTTAGATACTAAAAAGCCAAGTAAATGACCAGAACCGACGCAAAATACACATTTGTGCAGATTGAGTCTTATCTTGTAGTGTCGGCAACGTAGAAATATCGCTCTTAAATGCTCCGGATGATCAGTCCGCTTTCGCGAATGAGCCAGAAGATCGTCGAGATAAGGTTGAACAATGTTCTTGATGTCATGTAAGGCATAATTCATCGCCCTCTGAAACGTCGCCCCTGCGTTCTTTAAACCAAAGGGTAATTTTCGATAAGCGAATGTGCCCCACGGACAAATAAATGCAGTCTTTGACTGGTCCTGTGGGCGGATATTTATTTGATTATACCCGGAAAATCTGTCCATAAATGAAAAGATTTCACATCCGGCGCATTCATCAATTATCTGGTCGATGAAGGGTGTAGGGTAGTTGTCCTTCGGACAAGCTTGGTTTACATCCCTATTATCGACACACACTCTAATCGTCCCTTGTTTTTTCATAACAGGGACAATATTCGATACCCAATCGGTTAGAGGAACCGGGTAGATGAATCCAACATGGAGAAGTTTTTCAACTTCTGCCTTAATGGCCACAGCTTTCTTGGGGTGCACCTGTCGAAGCCGTTGTCTTACTAGTTTGACATCAGGATACATTTTAATTTCATGTTCAACGATACTCGAGTCAATGCCTGGCATTTCATCATATGACCAAGCAAAGACATCTCTAAATTCGCGAAAAAGAGCGTTATATATTTCCAGTTCTGAAGGGGAACAACCTTTGCCGACATAAATATTCTCTACAACATCTGTCTTGGTCGCGATATTTATGGCTATAGTCTCTTCAATATTGGATAGGTTTCGCTCGGAATCCACCGTATTTACAGTATTTGTTAGGAATTCAAATACTGAAGGGTGATAAAGGTCACTTTGAGTTTCTTCTTCATATTCCGAAATAAGGGAACGATGGTGGTGATCATTCCATGGTGCCTCCTCAATCATCATTGATTGTAAGATTCCTTCGTCAGTCCCATGTACTTTCGACCAAGGATCTGATGGGGTTCCATATTCTCTAGACCTATCTACCCAAACGCTTGACGAGCGTTGATTTGGACTCGCCTCCCATGCTTGAAACATTGATTGCTACAATATTTCTAAAGGGCTTGGGGGCAAAACCATTGAATGATCCATGTTGACCTTCGTGGAAGATATCATGTTGCAGGTCGCTACAAACGGTACATTTCCTATATAAATAGGAGGTGGTAGCGCGAAAGTCCCCATCAATGTGGGGTCTTTCAATAATCCTACTCCTATATCTTGAATTGAATGGTTGCTCTCATGGATCATGGGAATGCTTCCTGTAACTTGTGAACCATTAGGGAGGAAATTCTGTTGGTCGACGATCATAATCCCTCCTTCAAACGGGAATGCGATCTTCCTAAAATAAGTCAACACGACAGCTACCATGGCATAAATCCATGGTCTACCCAGTAGGATGTTATAGTCAAGATTTCCATCGATGACTTCTACATCAATTTCTACTGTTTTTCCTCCTAGTTCAACTTTCAAGTTATTATGGATACCGTAGGGGGTATAAGTCCTTCCGTCGAAAGCTTTTAATGTCGTCGAAGATCGCGACAAGGTTGGAGATCCTAAAGTTTTCCAGCAACTCATCGACATAATACATGTTGAGGCTCCCTCATCAATTATTGTTCTGTGAACAGTTTTGTTGAGTGCTTTCACTTGAATAAGGAAAGCTAGCTGAGCTGGTAACTGAGGATCATATCCCTTGTGATCAAAGGATACAAGATTGGAATCCTTAGGATCAACCCCACCAATTTCCGATAACAACGCCTGCCTCTGGGTTGGACAATTTTGTAGCACTTCAAGAGTCGACATAGCAGATGGCGATTGGGCCAAATCTTCCACTATGTTATAATGTTGCGCCGCTCTGGCGCGAGGATTAAATGTCGACTTGTGTACTACACCCTTTGGCGGTTTTATTGTTAATTCAGGGATGGTGGGCGTTACAAATTCTGTCGAAGTTGTTGTCGAACTACTTGGTTGATCTTTACCTTTTTCGTTCGACAGCTGAGGATTCCCATAATCTTTGTTCCTTGTCGAAATCAAAGCATCATTTTGCTGTTTCGAAACCGACAACATAAGGACTTGCGACGGGGAAGCATTTTCACTATCAACCAGATTTTGACCTGGGTTGGGAAATGGATCAGTTAACACAGCTGAGGTTTGTGAACTTTTAAAGAACCTCTTTAACTTAGCTTTGAATGGGCAATTCTTTGTGGTATGATCCTTATCATCACGTATTAGACATGGATAATTTTGTTTCCCTTTGCCAGGAGGGTTTGAAGAAATTTTTCCAGGGGATAACTCACCTTGTTTCTTCTTCTTCCCTTTGTTTTCTTTCTTCTTGCTTCCTGGTTGATTGGTTTCTTTGCCTTTATCTTCTGATATGGCATTTACTTCCGAAGCAAGAATTTCTTCTTTTTCATTTTGATCCGAATTCTTACGGGATTTGTTTGACGAACCCCTTGTCGATTTCGCGTTTGTTGTGCCAATCATGCCATCACCGGCATGAGAGTCACTATTTGATTTAGGAGGGGGAGGAATTGAAAATTTCGGTCTAGGGGCGTCAGGTATTTTGTCATAGAGCGTGCCGGACTGAGTATAAACTAAATCCAAATACTGCGCACGAGCAATGACTTGCTCCTCTGTTACGACTCCCCCTTTGGCCACATCTTCCGTAATAGCCGGAAGTAACGACTTTATAAACCATTCAGCTAATAGCTGATCGGGAACATATGTTTTCACCATCCTACGACGACGACGCCACTCATGTATATGATCAGATATATGGGTAGCAGTTGTCTGTTTGGAGTTGGTTAATATTTCTGTTCCCATTTCATACCTTATCGGTAATTGAAAATGGGTTAAGAAAGTCGTGGCTAGGGAACTAAAATTGTCGAAAGAGGCTCTTGGCAATTCAATATAGCATTTAGCCGCTGGACCTGTCAATGTCCTCTGAAACAGGCGAAGCCTTATCGAATCGTCGTTTAGGGTGTTCGACGAACACCACAGATGAAAAGTCATCACGTGATTCGACGAGTCTTCACCTGGATTTCCATTGAATTTAGGAATGTCAGATGGAAGTTTATGAGGAATCGCTGGCCACCAAGGGCCATAAGCAATCAGATCGTTCGTTAACCGGTGTAAATCGGGTAACTCTAAAGTTGCCACGAATGGTAACTGTTGATTCAGGCTAGGCGAAGCGTAACCAGGGTATGCTGGAATCGCTTGAGCAGTGGGCCTTTGCATACCAGCATAATGTAATTGATGTTGGTATGACTGATACGGCTGGTGGACTTGACCACTGTAAAGTGGTTGGTTTTGACCGTTTTGGATATACGGTTGTCCACTGTTCGCAAAGATCTGCTGCTCAGAACCTTGGTACACTTGCTGGAATTGCGGTTGTTGGTATTGTACAAGCCATGGTTGTGATGCCATGTTCTGTTGCGCCATGCTAACCATTGGACCAAGGTGTGGGGTGATTGTACCCGTTTGGACCTGTGTCGCCCCACCAGTTGGCGATTGTGGTTGTGACCCATGATCAAGTGGCTGTTGCATTACAACCTGAGAAATCTGAGGTTGACATGCAACAGGTATCGCTTGAACTTGTGACACGGTTACAATAGCCGGTGTGGTTGGGATGTTCGTCATAGGTACACACTGTTGCATAGAATATACAATCCTTGGTTGTTGAGGTAGCATAGGTACCCAACTACTTGACGCAATTCCAGTATAACCTGAACATTGTTGTGAACTCACATATGGGTACCCTCCTGGAGGGGGTAATGAAAGGGCATACTACCCCCCATACGGTATCAATCCAGAACTAAAGGGGATTGATGTTCCAGATTGACCTCCAAACGGGTCAATTTAGCGAGTTTCAACATAAGAGTTACTGGGTATTACTCTGGATGAACAAACTGGAACAGACCATACTGTCGAAATAGTCCCTTGGTGGACTCCTTCTAGTGGTTGAGAGCTAGTTGGGACAGCTGGTATGCCAGCAAACATTGTCGGAGTGACGGCAGGGGCTTCTGCTGTCGCTGTGTCATTTGACACAGTCCTAGATGATGACGGTTGTTCAGACATTTTAAGTCTATCCAATAGATTGCCTAGCGATTCTACAGGAACTTCCACTTGTGGTGGATTAACTTCAGATGAAGGAAATAGAGTGACCCTGACTCCAAAATGAGTTTGAGTACTTGCTTGCGGATCCTCTACAATTTCCTCTATCGCAATCAAACCCGGTGGAAGAGGAAGACTGTCAGGTCCGTAAAATATTTCTGGTGCCGAAGAAGTGGTTTCTTCGACAGCGACAGTTGTTTGAGGAACAAAACTCTTTGGACCGGTTACAGATGGAACTGGTTCAGTTACACAAGTATTTGCCCCCAGACTAGGATCAGTATTACTGTCCTTCTGTGGCTGTTGAACTTCTTCTATAGAGGCAGGGTTTCCAGAAATGTTTGGAGTAACCGGAACCTTAGATGTAGTTGGAACACTTGTTCTAACTTTCAAAGGAGATTTCGAACCGGTTAAACGAGTTCGCTTTGCCCGTACTGTTTTCGATTCCGGAGACAAAGACAGTTGACTCGTAAGCCTCCGCGAACGACGGGGTTTCAATTGAATTTCTTCCACGATTGCGGATTACTCGATCAACTAAAATATTAAAAGGGGAAATTGGTGTTTCCGAATTGAATGAATTTTATTAGACGCTTTTAGACACAACTTGCTTTTTCACTTTTTAAGAGTCGAGAAAAAGCTAAAGATGACTCTAGTCTCCTTCGATGTATTAACGAGCCCGAAGTGACAAATGCTCGGTTGGACTTTTTCAGTTATAGAGTTTGAAAAAGGCCAAAAGAAACTGCTCTGGAGATCTAGGCAGAGGGTGTGCCAAACCTTTCGCAAAACCACAGAATACGTTTTACGGTACGAGTGGTCGATTTTCGTGAATGCTGTGTTCACTGCATTGCGATCAGTAGGGCGGCCGACACGGCTTCCTATGGATAAAGGCTTTATTCCTATAGGGGTTTCCCAATATATACGCGACGGTACGTGGGAGCACAAGTCCGTATTAGTGCCACCGACTCTCAGGAGGAATCACCCACCTTCGTCGAGATCGACAGTCACTACGTTTAATGACGCCGAAACACATCTCTAGCTTAGACCTCTAGATGTTTGCGTTATGTTTCAAAGCGTTGTTAGGTTCATTCAATATATTTTAAGTTGATCTTTTTAAAGTTTGCCTTTCAAGGTTCACCACGAGATGTATTGATACAAATTCCTAAATGCAGTCTAAGATGAGAAGCAAGCTTTTTCAATCTTTTCGACTTATGAAAATCTTAACTACTGAGGGAAAAGAGAGACAATATCTTTTCACACAGATCAAAGAGCACTCGCTAATGCACTTTTTCCTTAAATCAACATACAAACTTATATGCAAAATGCAAAAATGCAGGTATTTCTTTTCTCTTTCTTAATGTTTGTGCGACACAGAAAGAAAGCTATTGTATAACTTTGAATTCAATTTCAAGTGAAAGCAAACAAGCTTGTCCAAAATCGAAAGACACCTTAAGATTTACTTGTTTCGACACTAGAAATATATAAATTCAAACCAAATGACGAAAGTAAAAGCTCAATCATCTATGAACAGCAAACAAACTAACTCTCAAGATCAAAATGACACTTTATCACAGGTCTAGATCTAAGAGGTCACAGCAAGACTAATTCACTTTCGTTATGGGAAACTGTAAATGATACAAGAAATACACAAAGAACAAACACAGTTTCTTTATACAACCGAGGCGGAATAGTGGCAAGGAAAGTTGGTTTCAGATAGGCACATTGACTGGTAACAGGCAGCAAAAACAAGAGTGAAAACAGGGCAAGAAACAGCAGGAAACCCCAGTAGCACAAGGCAAGACTGGTCCAGCGCAGGTGGGACACTGTCTGTTTGACCTTCAGCGCAGGTAGCCCCTTCGGGAACTGCGCTGAAATGCAGACATCCTTCACAACAGTTGCACTGAAGAACGAAACTTTTGTTTCTCTTGGTTTCCGGGTCACAGATTGCTCAAAAATTCACAGTTTTTGGCCAAATCAGAAGCTATCAGTCAAGGACACACTAAGGGATAACAAGGAGGATGAAAAGCTATCACTAATAGCTTATTAGAGTCCTTGTGAATCAGCTCTTCAAATCATAAACTTGCCCAGAAACTGAGCTAGAGTAGCTGCCCTCTACTTTACATTTGAAAGATCCAAGTGCAGTTCGATTCGGTACTCCCTTTGTTTATGAAATGAATAGCAAAAACACAAACAACCAACAAGATACGTTCCCCAGTGGAGTCGCCAATTTGTTGTTGGGAAAAGTATCCAATACAGAATGACCCTATCCCACTCTAAGGGTGATAGTACCTCAGCAACAACCGAATGCAAAGCTATTCGAGATTACTTCTTTATGAGATGTAAGAGAGGGGAGAAAGAGATCCACTAACCATTGTCTTCCGCTAATGTTTGATCCAATCTTCTCTCCTTACTGCTTGCTCCCAGCTCCTTGCTCTTTCACTGGCCTAGCTACACAAAGATCCTGCAAAAGCACAAGAAAGGGAAACTACAAGAAGCATACATCCATAATTGATTCAAGGATTAGAATAAATCAAATATACAAGCATCAATACGCCACAGAGACACATGCATATAGAAGAACCTCAAATGCTTTATTAATGGAAGAAGTAAAGTTCTGAGAGTGTTACAACCATAAGAGGCCCAATCCAGCAACACCTCCCAGCAGAAAGAAATCTCCTCTTCACGTCCTTCAAAGCAATCACCCAATAGTTCTATGCACAAACCAACACCACTTCCTTACATTCACAAGATTCCAGCCTCCCTAGACCTCATGAGATAGCTCTATATATAGGAGTTTTGGAGAAAGGATGAGTCAGCTTGAGGTTGGCATGAAGCTGACTAGTGTCCTCTCCCACTTCAGTTATTCTTCAGTTCTTGAGTCCACTTGGAGTTTCTTGCTTCCACTTGGAGATCTAGATCCTCTTACTCATCACAAGGCGAATTCCTTGATCCAAGTGTCATTTTGGAAGCTTCCTGGGCATTTGACACCTTGCAGAATGACTGTGCCACTTGGCCAATCTCGCGCAGCGCATGTAGCCTTCATTAGATTTGACATTCAGCGCAGGTACAGAGTGGAGCAGTTGACATTCAGCGCAGATGCTCAGTGGAGCAGCTGACATGATCCAGAATTAGCTTGTTTTTGAGTGCTTTCAGGTGGAGAACTGATTTTTAGTGTTGTGGTTTGCTGACCTTGTTCCTCTAGGGGTAGGAACAACATGTTTAGGGACTTTGGATCCCTCAGATTATTGACATTTCATGCTTCATGTCGTAAGGCACAAAAATGTCTATAACAGTTGGGCATTGAAGGAACCGCCGACAAGGCCACGCAGATCCACAATGTTCCCAAAGGCACTGGGGCTGTGCCAAAAATCCTGAAATCACCCCAAATGCCGAGACCAAAGAAAGATAAGTAGGCAATGGGACCAGTATGCATGTCCCCGAGGAATCCGCGACACAAGTTATGAATGGAATAAAAAGGCAAGGTTGTCACCATTGAAATAGATGAAGAGGAAGAGGACTTGCAGGCTCTGATTGCCCAAGTATGTCCCTCCATGGAAAGGGAAAGCCAAAGCACCAAAGGATCTAGATGCAACAAAGAGTGCACTCCAAACCCCACTCCTCCCCGATAGAATTACCGTTGAGGGTCTGCTCCTAGGCCGCGTGCCCACCCTGAAATTTGAAGACTGGGACCTCGCAGATAGTGAAAATTTCCTGCACTTAGAGATGGCGAGCCTTGAAATAGAATATGGAGGGGTTGGTGATAACATTAGAGCTGCGAAAATGGTTGTTCAGTGTGGAAAAAGTCAGGTTTCTTCATCTGCTATGGATACCACATTTTCACCACGCGCCCATCACCATTTTCATCATCAGGCAACTGCTTTCCCTAGTGCATGATGGGTACTTATGGCTGGAGGAGCCTATTCCCATCATGGCAGATCTCATCCATAGAATTTCTCGGCTTCCCTGTAAGGGGAAGGACCCTACGATGATAGGAGGGAAAAGCAGTGGCTTGGCTCTTGCAGAGGCCAGGAAGAAAAAATATAAGCTCGAGAAGAAAAAGAGGGGTTACGCTATCACCAATATCAAGGATAAAGGGGTGCACGTAGCCACGCAACTCCTCGCTAGTAAAATAATGAGAAAATGTTGCAGCGATGAAGCACTAGGACCAGTGGTTGCACTTGCCGAACACTGTGCGGAGGGGGTCCAATTCAACTGTGTCGAGTTCCTCTCTGAAGAATTTTTGCTCAACTGTCAAGAGGCCCAGGAATAGGGTAAGACCTTCCACTACACGTGGTTGCTCTTATCCATCTTGCGAGTAGCGGGGGAACTTCCAAAGGATAGCTAGTTCCCGAGCATCAACCGAGACTTACCAGAGGTTGCAAAGTACGCTTCGCTCTCGGCCACCAAGGACGCGAAATGGGTTCACGATAACAATATTTTTTGGGTGCTCATAGAGGCAAGCAACTAAATGTGGATTAATAGGAGGTCGCGCGTGTCCCCCATGGTGCACAATAGTCTGCAAAGTTTTGGAGATTTCATGGCGAACATGCACAATATGTACATCAGGGCGTGAAAAGATCTGGCACAGCAGTGGACAATGCTCCCATTCATAGCCCCTGATGACGTGATCTTTACGATGATAGAGACATGGCCTCCTGACTGGCCCGCCCCGAATTTGGCGGAGTTGGAGAAGACAACAGTGGAGAAAAGGAAGGATGATGCCATGCAGCACGTCACCTAACTAGCCGAGAGAAGGCAGAACGAAAAAGCAGTAGCCGACGTTAGGGCAGTCCGCAAAGCAGCACATGCATCCACGGATCAGAAGAAGGCCACCGAAGCAGTAACAGTAGCATAGAAAGTAGAGGCCACCATAGTGCAGGTAGAGGAAGGCCAAGTAGTGTCTACAGGGTAGGAGGCAGAGGACACAGAACTTGCAGAAGAGAGTGCGGACCCAGGGACCGCCTCTACACAGCTCAAGCGGCTGCACATTGCAGAAATATCGGGCCCAAGAAAGAAGGTCAAGGCCTCAAAGCTGGCCATCGACCCGATCACCTTAACTGAAGGTGATCTCCATGACATTGGTGAGATGGTTCGCGATGTCACTAGTGAAGTGCTCCAAGACTTTATGACGGAGCAGCAGACTGTGTTGGGGGCCCTAAGGGCACAGCTGCAGGAGTTATAGGTGCGGCCCCCGCAGGAGGGTACCTTGTCTACCCATGTTGCAGCAGGCACGTCAGCAGCAGAATAGATGCTACGCATGAAGATGGCCAATACGATAACCTTTCCAGAGGGAGCGCTAGTCTCAGAGAGCACAATGGATCGGGTGACGCTTAATACAATGAAAGGCATTGGCCTTAACTTGGTTGCCCTTCCCCACGACACACTTTAGCTGCGGGATGGGATAACAGCAGAACTCTGCGGCAGAGAGAGCTGTGTGATCTAGGTTCTAAGTGAGCAAAAGATTAATATAGAATAGCTTAGCTTGCAACACGACAAGTTGGTGCCATGGAACCAATAGTTGGTATAGACAGTTGACGACGCTTACTGGCACGTCCCAGAGTTCTCCATTGTAGCAGACCTACGAACGGAAGTGCGGATCCACTATTTGGCAAGTGGAGTCCGTAACGCGCGTGAGGAAATAACAAGAGTGCAGCTGGAGCTGAATCTCTAGATTGTCGAGCTGCGGCTGAAGGCCTAGCCTTCCACTCCCCCAGAGGTCAGAGAACAGTGCACCAATGTTATTGTAGCTGTTATCACTGAAAAATTTTCAAAAAATTTTGGACAACCTGCATGGTTCCAACGTTTTTGTGTTAGACATGGTCAAGTCATTTTTATGTTTCTTAAATTCCAAATCATAGAGTGGAGTCTTGTTCCCATTATCAAATAAGGTCAACAATCTTGTTTTACCTATCATTGATCCCACATTATTTCAAAAGTGTCATGTGTTAAGGCTGTTTCAAAATTGACATGCGCTACGAAATTGCTTAGGAGTTTTCATAGCGTGAAACTCATAAAATACACTATATGCGCTACAAAATTAGTGATTCATAGTTAGGATTTTTCGTAGCGCAAAACCCATAATTTGCACTGGATGCGCTACGAAACTGCTGTAGCTGCCAGTTTTGTTTTTTGTGGATCTATTTCGAAAGGAAAAGGAGATTATTTTGGAAAGGGTGCTACTACAGAGGTGTAAGAATATCACTTGAGAAGTTTTGAGCCCTAATCAAAAGGTAAATTCGAGAAATGAAGACATATGCACATACCAAACCTTGCGTTGCGAAATCACTGAAGCAACCTTTTTCAGCAGAAAAACTATTTTAAGTAGTCAACTTCCAGGAGGTCTCTTGAGTAACTGAAAGCATATTTTGGAAAACTGAAAGAGGGTTTTATTCCTAACATATTGAACTACAAAAAAATCTTTCCGTTTCTTCAAATTCATTATAATCTAGGATAAATTGACGACTCAAATTTCCTATGAAACTATTGTAGGAGCAGCTTTTCAGAAATCACAATTTCCAGTTTACACCTGATATTCAAAGACAGTTTCTGGGTAGTAGGAAAGGTATTGCAAAAACCCAAGAGAGGTTTTTGTTCAGAAAAGAGTGGTCTCCAAAAGCCTCCTTAATTTTTTCAAAATACATTTTTGATGATGAGAAAAAATCTCTGTCCCAAAACCTACTTTTCAGCCAGAACAGAGCAGCGGACAGTTTCCTAGTTTTCAGGGCAGATGAAGGAGAAGTTATTCGAGCCCAGCTGGGGGGTTATGGAAATCACAAAGTTTGAAGTTAAGAAGGATCAGATGTCAAAAACCAAATTTATTTCACATTCAAGGTTGTTGCCAGCAAAATAAGGAGTTACACTCCTAGTTGTATTAGGTCTCTAGGACTATTAGTTAATAGCTAGTTGTAATTAATAGTTTGTTTAAGTATCAATAGGTGTCAGGTCAAGTAAAATTTGAATTCCCCTCATGCTAGAGGAAGGAATCCAAGATTGTAATAAACTCTATATATGTCAAGAGATGTAATGCACCAAGGGTTGGAATTTTTGAGAGAAAACACTCATACTGTGTCATTATAGAAGATTATGTTTTTATGAATACAGACTTTGGCTTTACTTCTCAGGATTTAGAAAGAGTTCAATGGTGGCTTGTTTTATGTTTGTCCTCACTTCCTTATTTGTAGTAGTATGAATGTATGATACTTGGAACTCATTGTCAATGCTCTAACTTCCTTCATGCATTTGTATACTGTATTTCCTACATGTTTCTATATGTTAACTGATATATTGAACTTTTGATGTCTTGACTTCCATGTTCAGCTAATGTTGTTGTCATACTAAGCATTTTTTGACTCCATAAGCCCAATGGATGTTTATTGACTGTGTTTCACCCATTTACACTCCTTCATTTGTTTCATAGAGTTAGCCATCTAATCCATTATCAAAATCTTTAACCTAGTGAGAGAGCCCTCTTAGGTTGAGGAGGCTAAGCCTCAACCAAAAGTTGGCTTGAAATAATTACTCAAGGTCTACCTGATCAGCAACTTGTCAGGGTTAGGTTTTTTGATAACATTTTGGTGCGTCTGCTGAGAGTCTGAAGATTATTCATTCCCGAAATCAAGAAGCTGAACTTCTGAAGGTAGCAGGAGCTCAGAAAGTTTTTGAGGTTGGTCCTACCTTGGCGACTCCACACATCGAATAAAAAATTGGAAGGTGACTCCACTGCTAGAAGATCAGTAGCTTGATGAAGTTTCGAGATGAGTTCCATTGCAAGAATGAATGCCAGGTATGCCCCTATGAATCGATCTCACATCCCTGGCTTTCCAAATCCTATGCCAAAGGTTGATTGGTTAGATGATCTTCCAATATTCAAAGATGAAAAGAAAGACAATGCTGCTCTTCATTTAGTTAGGTTCCATATGCATGTACGAAGTCTTAAGGTTCATTTCCCTAAAGATTGTCTCATGAAGATGTTTATGACCACTTTAGAAGGAAAAGCATGGTCTTGGTATAAAACTTTTGAAAATGGTTCAATATATTCGCTTGCTAATTTTCATGATGAATTCTATGAGATGTATAAAGAATGTCATCCTTCCTTATTGTTGGTCAAATATTGTTGTAAACATTCTTTGAGTATTATTCAGTATTTGGAGGATTGTTATGATGATGATGAATTTATGGATGAAGAAATTTTAGAGGCTCTTCATAACAATACATTTCAACAACTAGAAGAAAGGATAACATCCCATGACATGCAACATAGAAATAAACAAGAGTATACCTATGAAAATCATATTACATCCTCTAAGATTGATGTAGAGATGCAGCAGACTTGTCAGTCTTCAAATCATAATGAAGATGAAAATAATTGCAAACTTGTATTGGAAGATAGCTTTTATAGCCCTTAGGCAGAGGAAAAGGTTTTTTTTCTATGTCATACTTTGCAGCAACTTATGTCAATCAATGATCTTAATAATGAGGAAAATTACATTGTTTGTGGGAATCATTCAGAAAAGCAGTTGGATAATATATCAAAGAAATCATGTGTGGCTGAGAATCAGTTGTCTGAAGATGTAGAATGTTATGTTGATCATCAAAATAACCATGTCCTCTTTGACCCTATAAATGAATACATGGCAAAGCATTGCACACCAGTATTTCATTTTCATTTGCATTATGAAGATCCAGTACATTATAAGTTGATTTGGTCATCTCACTATCATGGTTATTTTGAGATTGAATGCAGTCAAGAGCCTCAAATATTAGAAAAGACAATTGAATGGCTTTATTGGAAATATCATGTTGCCTGACCTAAAGTGGAAATTGCAGCTGATAGGGTAGGTAGGAATGTGCAAATAAGCTCAGGGTAGGTTGAATGAGCATTTTTTTTAGTAGGTGCAGGTTGAGTCCCTCTTGCAGAAATCATTAAAGCTTGGAAAGCAAATTGGGTAGCATTTCAAAATTCTATTCTAAAAGATGGATAGCAGCATTGGAACTGTAGGTTCTTAGTGTACCACAAGGGCACACTATCCCAAGTGGAGCCACTGTTATCACTGAAAAAATTTCAAAAAATTTTGAACAACCCGCATGGTTCCAAAGTTTTTGTGTTAGACAAGGTCAAGTCATTTTTATGTTTCTTAAAGTCTAAATCATAGTGTGGAGTCTTGTTCCCATTATCAAATAAGGTCAACAATATTGTTTTACCTATCATTGATCCCACATTATTTCAAAAGTGCCATGTGTTAAGGCTATTTCAAAATTGACATGTGCTACGAAATTGGGGATTTGTAGTTAGGAGTTTTCCTAGCGCGAAACCCAAAATTTGCACTAGATGCACTAAGAAACTACTGTAGCTACCAGTTTTGTTTTTTGTGGATCTATTTCGAAAGGAAAAGGAGATTGTTTTGGAGAGGGTGATACTGAAGAGGTGTAATAATATCACTTGAGATGTTTTGAGCCCTAAGAAAAAGGTAAATTCAAGAAATGAAGACATATACACATACCAAACCTTGCGCTAGGAAATCACTGAAGCAACCTTTTTAAGCAAAAAAACATTTTAAGTAGTAAACTTCCAGGAGGTCTCTTGAGAAATTGAAAGCATATTTTCGAAAAATGAAAGAGGTTTTTATTCCTAACATACTTAAATCCAAAAACCCCTTTCCATTTCTTCAAATTCATTATGAACTGGGAGAAATTGGTGACTCAAAGTGCGCTACAAAACTGCTGTAGGAACAGTTTTTCAAAAATCACAATTTCTAGTTTACACCTAATATTCAAAGATAGTTTATGGGTAGTAGGAAAGGTATCGAAAAAAACAAAGAGAGATTTTTATTCAGCACAGAGTGCTCTACAACAGCCTCCTTCAGTTTTGCAAAATACATTTTTGATGATGAGAAAAGAGCTCTGTCCCAACACCTATTTTTCAGCCAGAACAAAGCAGGGGACAGTTTCGTAGTTTTCAGGGCAGATGAAGGAGAAGCTATTGGAGGCCAGCTAGGGGGTTATGAACATAACCGAGTTTGAAGTTAAGAAGGAGTAGCTTCCAAAACCGAATTTATTTCACATTCAAGGTTGTTGCCAACATAATAAGGAGTTACACTCCTAGTTGTATTAGGTCTCTAGGACTGTTAGTTAACAGCTAGTTGTAATTAATAGTTTGTTTAAGTATCAATAGGTGTCAGGTCAAGTAAAATTCGAATTCCCCTCATGCTGGAGGAAGGAATCCAAGATTGTAATAAAATCTAAATATGTCAAGAGATGTAATGCACCAAGGGTTGGAACTTTTGAGAGAAAACACTCATACTGTGTCATTGTAGAAGATTATGATTTTATGAATACAGACTTTGGCTTTACTTCTCACGATTCAGAAACAATTAAATGGTGGCTTGTTTTATGTTTTTCCTCACTTCCTTATTTTCAATAGTATGAATGTATGATACTTAGAACTCATTACAGTGCTCTAACTTCCTTCATGCATTTGTACATTGTGTTTCCTACATGTTTCTATTTGTTAACTAATATATTGAACTTTTGATGCCCTGACTTCCATGTTCAGCTAATGTTGATGTCATACTAAGCGTTTTCTAACTCCATAAGCCCAATGGATGTTTAATGGTTGTGTATCAACCATTTACACTCCTTCATTTGTTTCATAGAGTTAGCCATCTAATCCATTATCAAAATCTTTAACCTAGTAAGCCTCAGCCAAAAGTTGGTTTGAAACAGTTACTCAAGGTCTACCTGATCAGCAACTTGTCAGGGTTAGGTTTTGTGATAACAGTAGCAAGGGCAGAAGTCATTGGAGGTGCAGTCCGCGACTGTACCAACATGTTGAAGCAGGCATTGGAGGTCCTCACTATGTTGCAAGAGGACCCCAACATTTAGCGCCTAGAGACCAAGGCATGCGAACTCCAACAACAATATGATAGCATTAGAGGGACTACGTAGACAATAGTCCTTACTCAGTGGCTTGCAAGGATGCAGCAGGCCAAGGCTTTAAAAGAGCAGGTGGACGTGGCACGCCACAAAGAAGCAGTTCTAAAAGCACGCGTCCAGCCGTGGATTGATGAAGCCTTCACAATCATGGTGGATATTGAAGGAAAGCTTGCGTAGATTCAAGGAATGCATGCACAAATGCAGTGCAGCATGCTGGAAATAGAGGGTTCATAAGCAAGAATGCAGCAAGTTCAGCAGGGAGCAACTCAATGCACTGCCGATATTCAGTCCATTCAGGACCATCTTGAGGGACTTTGCGCCAAGATCGCCATGCCGACAGAGTGACTCGAGGCGAGTCACAATGTTTGTGTTGGGGGCCTGTTGGGCATGGAATCCCCCCACAGCATGTTTGGGGCTCAAAGCCCAAGTTTTGGTTAAACAATGTTGTAAGACTCTGCAAATTGCAGGACGGAGTGCGAAATGTATGTTGAATCATAGGGTTGTCTGCCCTAAGTTTTGTAATGTAATGTCGGCCTACCCATGGTCCATGGACCATGGGATTGCATAAATAGAGCAAGGCTCTAAGTTGTAAAGGAGAAGAGAAAGGCATAGAGAAACGAATGGAGTCTAGAAGATAGTGAGCATAGAGTAAAGATCTAAGTTCTTTGGGTCGTAGTAGTAGGAAGAGGCTCTACAGCTGAGTGCGCAGAGGCCTAGTAGAGTCTGCAGCAGAGTGCGCGAACCCTTGCAGCTATGTGCGCTGTGTGGAGTCGAGGCTATAACGAAGGAAGAAGAATAATAAAGAGAAGTTTGATTCCAAATATTCTGTATCTGTTCTTGTGCTATTTCCTGTTTAATTATATTGTTTTCTTTATCGCGTGCACCTATATGAATGTTGAACACTATTAAATATAACTAGACACATACTGATAAGCTGAGTAATCAACTAATATTGGGTTAATAGTAAGGAATTGGGTAATAACATGGATCGCGCCTCGGCCAGGGTTGCGCGAAGGCAGCATTTCAGACTACAAGGTAATGATAGATGCGCGTAGTGACGGGTGCACAAGGTAAATCTGCAGACCATTGAAAATCATTCGACATCTCTAGGGTGCGAAAACCTAGTTTTCGCACCATCCCATACTACTTCAGGTGAGACCTCAGTCCACGCTGCACGGGCTATTGCCGAAAGGGCTGGTAGTACTGGGATTTGTTTGGCTAAATCACCTCTAAACCTGGGTCAGGCCCCTACAAGCCAACAATGGGTACATGCCTTTCCAATCAAAATTCTAGAATTACTGGATGAATCCACAAGTGAGATTGGAAATCCATCCCTTGAATATCCAGATATAAACAACACTTGGCAATTGAAAATTTATCCAGATTGGATACACAGTACATTAAGAGGGTCATGTAGCGTTGGATAAGTTTTAGATTACTAATAAAGCTTTGTAAAGAAGGAAACTCAAGGGAATTT
This sequence comes from Pinus tabuliformis, assembly GCA_031772625.1. Classification (NCBI taxonomy): domain Eukaryota; kingdom Viridiplantae; phylum Streptophyta; class Pinopsida; order Pinales; family Pinaceae; genus Pinus; species Pinus tabuliformis. Next base: position 177,711,722 of record CM062818.1, read on the forward strand.
ACCAGAATTTCTTGAAGATCGGGACATTTTCCAAAACACCAAATTTGTGAGGCAATCATCAAATATTGAGAACAAACCTTTATAAATACTATATTAGCTCAAAGGTACCAATAGAGCTTATATTCCATAGATTCTAATAAAAGGAGAGAAAATCCCTCTAAATTCCATATCACACAAGAAATCTGTAGACTACACTTTGATTAGTGAATTTCAAGGTATTACAAAAATATACAAGTGTTCTTAAACCATAGAATCATTGCATCACTCCTAAACTAAGTGATCATTAACACTAGTTGAATCCTCCTTAAAGACAACACATATTTTACCTTCTTAACATGTGAAATAGTCCACAATCTTAAGTATGGGAATCGACCATTCAATGCACAAACATGTTAGATAACTAAAAACACTCATAATAATAGCTTAACAAAAGAACTAATGTCGTTGGCCACTTTCATATAAGTAACCCTATAGTTTATGTAGATAATAACCAAAATATAGCACCAAAAGTTCCACATAACCATAAGGAATACTAGACAACTCATTATCACCATAGACATACAGGATAATTCATCAACCATGGTTAGATAGTGAATCAAACATTATTTCATGAATGATATAGGATTAATCATTCATCATAAGTGAAATAAGGAGTATCATAGCTGGTATTCTAACATGCATAAACAAGTATACTTATTTTTGTGTGTTAATTTGACTGGAAACTAAAGAAGGGACTTCAACTCTCCACCCAACCATTCACCAACTACATTGTAATGTTTTTTACAAATAACTACCCTCGATCCAGATCCAAAGTATAAGGGGATTTTTGTTCAAGGGAATAACATCGAAGGCTGGTTCATACACTCAAGAGGTGGATTCCATTGTCCAAGTGCCTTATTTACTTACCTCTGGTAGTAAGTGCCAAAACGACTCCCTCACTCTTGCGTATTCAATCACAGGGCCTCCGCCTAAGATCCAACCCATTTCAATCCTTTATTGGCTCCAAGAGCTCCTTGATCCATCTCTACCCAACTTTTACTAACTCACTCCTTTTATCCTTGGTTACCATTCTCATTCTCCCTAGGCTACCTAATAGAGTGTCTTTTCCCCCTTGCTTCAACTCAAAACTCCTTCCCCAATCTCCATTCGATTGATGACTATCTTCTTCTTCTCCCTTCTATTCCATGTTGTCAATTTCTTGCATGTCATTTTTTACCTTCCATCCAATCACATCCTTTCATTTATTAGGTGGTGGTTTGGTGCATTATGTCACCACTTCCCTCTTTGGGTGAGCGAGTGGTCTCCACTTCTCCACTTTTTCTTCCCAGGATTCCATTCCCTTTGTCTCAATCCACAAGGGGTAAAGGGATAACACCATCCTCCACCCATGTTTACCACTCCACAACCTTTAATGTCAGATAGCGCAGGTTGGTGATTGGTTAGGGAAATATTAAAGAGTTAAATGTTATCATTATGGGACTATCCAATAGGCACGTCTTAGGAATGCAACAAGAAACACCCTTTGAACCTTGAATCTGTGTGTCCCTACATTCAAGATAGCCAATTAAAATAAAAATTTATTTTATTTTATGTTTACAACATAATGTCTCAACTACCCATGGCCTCCATGTTGGCATTACATGTTCACAATTTTCCCATTACAACAACATAGGAAATAGGAGGGATGTTATAAACTCTCAATATGAAAAAAAGACATCAATGACACCATAGGCTTAACACACTATCAATATACTCAACATGCTCTCCATGAACTTGACATCTATGATAACACCTGACATCACTCAACAAATTCACTTAACAATATTCTCCTTTGGCATTGATGACAACATCACCAAACATTTCTTATCATTGATGGCCTTCGGCATGACTCCCTCTATCAATATGTTTTTTCTCCATCTCCATGTATGCTCACTCTTCATCTTCAATGTTTCCTTATTTTCCCCATTTTACATTAATGACAATGACAATGTAAAATTGTTTTCTCATTGTCCCCTATAATACTAATTGGCTCTATTATTTGTATTAAACTAAATAAATGTAAACTATTGTTGATAAAGAGAAAATCACACCCCCTGAACACATGCTACACCTATTAATGTTGTAGCCCCCCCTTAAAATGATACTAGTTACAGATAAACTATCCACTTCATCATTATTCTCGTGCAACTCAATCTCTAAAACTTCACATGTTTTGAAGAGCTTCCATGCCCCATACATATAGGACTAATGAGATGAGAGAGATATCACTCTCATCCACTCTCTTAGTGTCTAGAAAAGTGTTTTCATTGATGTATAAGGAATAGTCAAGGATTATTCATTGATGAAAAGTAATTTCAATATGAGGGGGATCTTGTTGTAGAGTTTCATTCCTATCATTCATGTCAAAATGTGGTCATTGTTGTCAAAAAGTGTCAAGTGTCAAGTCATTGATGTACACACATACTTGCTGATAGTTGATTACATGATCTAGGGCATGTTTTTCTACAAGAAATTTTCGTAAATGCTTAAGAAAATGGTGTAGTTGGATAGTGCTCTCAGAAACCTTTCTAATGGTATATGGCATCTTCAAAAAATCCCATAGAATCAGAATTTATTCAAGGTTGAAGTTTGGCAGGGTTCTTACAACTCATGGCTCCACTGGAGACCATGTCATCACACTCCCCTAAGTATGAGGAAGGTCTATATGAAGTATTGGTCACGCTTGATGGAATTTGAGAGATAACATTTCTCTCGTTAACTTCCACATAATTTGAAAGCATGTTGTGGGAATTCTTCCATTAGAATGCCTTATGGTTTATGGTGTTGATGTGCTTCCAAGGTATTGTGGTTGATAGAACCTTGAGATGGGAAATCTCCCATCAACTAATGTTCTCCACGCTATGCCAAGTTTCATTTAAGCTCATGATAATTTTTTTGTGCGAGACAAATGGCACAATGAAAGAATCTATGGGACCAACAAATGTTATGAATCATACATGTGAGCAGTGAAAAATTAACAGTGGATTTTGGTGAAAAACACAAAATCCCTAAGCCTCCCTCTATAGCTTATGAAGCGGCAGAATGAAAGATGATTACATTTTATTGGAGGATTGTTGGGAATGGGATCCCCCGCAACATGTTTTGGGGCTCAAAGCCCAAGTTTTGGTCAATTGTATTGTAATACTTGCGAATTGTGGGCGCGGAGCGCGAAGTCTAAGATGAGTCATAGGGTTGTCCGCCCTAAAATATTGTAATTTAATATAAAGTTGTATCATCCTACCCATGGTCTGCGGACCATGGGATTATATGAATAGAGTGAGGCTCTAACTATAAAAAAAGGGCTAGGGAAGAATAGATAGAATAGCGAAAGCATGGTTCAAGGTTAGAGTTGTATTTGAAGTGTACTGGATCATAGTAGTAGGTAGAGGCTCTGCAGCTGAGTGCGCAGAGGCCTAGAAGAGTTGGGTCTATACTTGGGATTGAAAGTTAATAAAGAGAAGTTTACTCTGTGCATCTGTTCTTGAATCCATATTTTGAGGTTATACATTACTTTTACTTTGTTTATTTGCTGCGCGCAATTGATGAATACTTGTATGAATGCTTATATATGAAAATAATGTAAGTAATCAGCTAACAGAGCCTAAATAAGGAAGACTTGGGTAAATAACACTGGTCATGCTATGGCTAGAGCTACGCGAAGACAGTATTGCAGGGCGTGGGGTACCCGCTAGTGCACGTAGTGTAGTAAGTGCGAAGGGTGGACTGCATACCAATCACTTCATATCAGACATCCCCAGGGTGCGGAAACATAGTTCTAGCACCCTCCCATACTACTTTGGGTGAGCCGTCAGTCCACACTCCATGGACTATTGCTGAAAGGGCCAGTAGTACCGGGATTTGCTTAGCTAAATCACTTTTGAACTTGGGTCAGGCCCCACTAAGCCAACAAATGGATCCATTGACAAGATCGGGATCTGCATAAGGGATGTCTGATGTCGTGCCACTGGAACCCAACAAAGAAGGAAATTGAAGAGTTGTTGGACAAGAAGATTCACGAGTTCGCGACACAGGAAAACATAACTCCGCAAGTATCTAAGGAAAAGTGGTTGGAGCGCTATGTGTATACGGAAATCCACGAAATTTTCTTTGCATCCTTTCCTTCTAAGATGTATGAGTGGATCGCGAAGTTAGATGACAGCCAAGGAAGGTGTAGGCTCAACAAGCCAATAGTGTGGACTCCAGAATTAGTGCACAGACTAGAGGCATCAAAAGATAAGATCGCACGAGCTGTGGACCATTGGCTTGACCGAATAATAAGGGGATTTATCACTGAGTTTGTGGTAGACACAACCGTGAGCTACAACGAGGCAGAATGACACTTTATCAAAGGACCGCAAGGTAAGTATATTAGATATTTGAATACTTCGATTAAGATGCTATTGTGTGAAAAAAGGGTCATGCGAATACATTAATGTTTGGCACTATGCAGAGTGGAAAAATCTACAAAAGTAGCAAAGAATTAGAAAACAGTCCCTTAATGTCACTCTCGCGAGAGAGCAAGGAGGAGTTTGCTAAGGTCTCTCAGAGAAGCGCAGTCAGTTTGATAAGGTAATGCATTCCACGGTTACCACCTCCACCTCCACCGCCACCCACTTCACCTCCCTCACCTCCATCTCCACCCACTCCACCTCCACCACCTCCACAGTTTAGTATGGCGAGCGTGATCAAACTACCAGTATACATAGGAGTAGGGAATGAATATCTGAACCAATTCTAGTTCGTGGTAAGAGCAGTATCGGAAGCACAAGGTGTCACAGACGACAATACTATGAAGGCTACATTGGTGAGCACCCAACAAGATCGCGCATTAACATGGTATATCAAGCACTCTAACGACCACCCAAAGGCTGGGATAGAAGAGATCTAGAACTTCTTGACTAGTTAATTTAGCAGTACAAAGTCAGAAACACAATTGATCATCGAGTTTAAAGAAATCGTGATGCTCCCGGATGAGACTCCTTGGGATTTGGATCAACGGCTGAAGAGTACGATCCGCAAAGCCAATATGACGTTGACAAATGGACAACATCACGCATAGTTTGTAGCATCTCTGACACCGCACTTGAGGACGTCACTGTCACTATTATACAGTAAATTGATCCCCTCATCAGCTCAGAGGGGAATGACATGATAGCTGAAGCAAAGACCAAGATCACATCCCTTGTTTCCACACTAACACTGGCTATGCACTGACAACTTGCTTTATAAAGCTTCTTTGCAAGCCTAAGGGTGTGTTAGTGACCCAGCTAACTCTAGTTGCTAGTTCGGGAACAATGTTAGTGGACCCTAATGAAGTTCTAAGGGTCAAAGGAGCAAATTGACTAATAAATATCTAGATATTTGCTCCTAGATCTACTCAAGAAAAGCAAGGAAACATCTCAAGTTCAACCTATTTGGGGGATTTCTAATCCTAATGAAGGAGGCAAATGGGAAAGAGTTGAAAAGCATGGCAACTTCATTACTTTTACCCTAAGGAACTCATGGAGGAACTTGGCAACCCTAACTCAATTGCTACATAAGCAAAGCTATGGCTATGGTGATAGAGGTCAGATCATTTGAAAGGATATCATACTTGATTGTCGAGCATTGTCTCAAATCATAAGAAGTTGGTAAGAAGAGAGAGAGAGAGAGAGAAGCTGGAGGGGTAAGGGAAGGCTGATGCAACAGATGGTTGTAATCACTCTTCCGACATTAATATAGAATTATAGTTGTACTGTATACTCCGTAGTGTTGGTACTATAATTCATTCATTTGCTTGTCCAATACCTTTTAGCATGAGTAGCTTAGTTATGTGTAACTAGATGTTCTTTTATGTATTCATGTATTAGTTATCAGAGTTGTATGCTGTGATTATGCTTGTCTCTTCTATGTGCAGGACTTGATCTGGAGCTGGCTCAGGGGACTTCCACCTAGCTGCATTGTGCTCTCCAGCAAATCTACACGGAGGCTTGAGGTAATCTATTTGTCCTACTTTGATAGTTAGTTATTGTTTATGAACATGCATGTAACTTTGTGATGGTTGTAGATAATCTTACAGTCTACCAAAGGTCCCGGGAAGACCTTTGAGGGTATCTCCATTCTCCATACACCGTGCATTTTATCCTACAACAGAATTGGTGACTCTGCTGGGGACTATACATCTAGTTCTCGGTTTACCCAAATAGTTCTAAATTTCCTCCTCCTTCTAAGACCTCCCTATACTTCTGCATTCCCTTTCTGACCCACCAAAACCTTGCTGCATCCTGCTTACATATATTCATCATTGAATCTGATCCAAGAAGCCCTATTTTGAACTGTTTTCCCACACTAACACAGGTTAGAAAAATACACAGTGCTTTATAAAGCATTGTGTCTACACACACAAAGCGTTAGTTGACCCAGTAACTCTCTGTGGCCACTGCTACAAAGCGTTAGTCTCCCAAAATCTTGATTTCCAACTATGTCTGCAAACCCAAGGGGATAGGAAGCATGTTCATGGACTGAAAGGGGATCTGCTACTGCATTTTCTTAGCAAGATAGGTGTCCTAAAATCGTTTTTTTAGGAAATAAGTTGTTTTTTCTTTCTTGGAAAATATTTTATCAAAGAAAAAATCATCAATTATTTTATTCATTCTTCTGTTTATTTGGTTAAAAGTTGCTTTATTTTGGTTTCAAGTAGTTGTTAGGAAAGCATTGGAAAGATTTATGTTGGTTATGCATGTGTTATAATGACTAAGATGCATGGAAAAAATATGAATATGTGAATGACTCTCACCGGTAGAATACAACTTGTTTTCATCGAATTGAATATTTTTTAAAGCATTGTCTTATGCATGATTTTTTGAGTTAGAGTCCCATCACATTTCATACATCAACTCCCCTACCGAAGACAATAAAAAAGTACACAAAAAATTTACCTAAAATCAATCAGTAACTATTTATTAAGCAAACAAACATTAGTTCAGGCTAGGATCTTAGGATAGGCAGTGTGAGTAAACTGCCCAAGATTGAAAACCAAAACTAGTGTCATTAAAAGAGCAAAAATTCCTTCTGCACTCATGCTACTGGGACCACTCCAGTCAAAGCGGAGCTAAATATGAGACAACATCAGACTATAAGTAAAGGTAGCCCGCCTTCGCTTGCAAAGCCTTTGGGTATTCGATGTATTGCAGATGCCTTCGGGGATTTCGGAGCTGAGTCGAGAATTTAGGTATCCTACCCACATAGCGTACTGTCTGTGACTATGTCACCCACAATAGTGTCTATGATATGAGGTATCCTTAGCGGCCAAACTTTTAGGGACTTACACAAGGTGACTAGGGTGGGTTGCACTGGTACCTGACACAAATGGACCTACTCTGTCTTTAGTTTTTGGGAGGGTGCTCGTCTTCACGAGAGTACCCGGCCCCTCAATCTAAGGTTTGAGTGAAGCTCAAGAGTAATCGTGAACTATACATTTGGAAAGCCCTCTTTTTTATTCATTGAGATACTGGGTTTCATCTCCAGCAATCGGTGCTTATCAGACAAGGTCATTTCCCTCTGTTTTTTGATTGATAAACTTAGAGTAATTTTTATATTTTTTAGGTACCCAAGTGTTATCATTCGAGACTCTAACAAATATCATGATAAAAATTAACGGTCACCGGGGCTACATCTGGCCCTCATCGTCAATCTAGACAATTGCTAGGACTTCCTCCACTCATTATGGAAGATCTGTCGAGCTCTAGTGAACCAGATTCCCCATCTTCAGGGAATCTTTCTCCCAGATCTCACATGGAATCTATTTGGACAATCGACGATTCAAGTTTTCCAGAGGATTTCTTTACCGAAGGATTTCTTCCTCACTTTAACCCTCTGCTCACGAATCTATTGGACCCACTCTTGGTTCTAGTGGCACCTATACTCCCTGTTTCTTTAGGTGGAACATTTCCATCCATCCCATCGACGACTAACAGGTTGTGGAACTTTGTGGACACTTTTGGTCCTCCACCACTTCCCCAGTCGACACTGACCAACACACTGTTGATGGCAAACCCCACTATCCTATTCGTCCCGGGTACAACCACTCACATGACACCCTCCATGAGTGGAACCTAGCCAATGCCAGGGTCCACCCCTTTAGTGTCAAACTGTATAACTTCGACAAGTGCTACATGCAACACTCCATATAACGCCCAATATAGCACTATTAGTGCGGTTCCCATCCACCAACAATATGGTCGACAACCATTGTATAGTTCAATCCCCCATATTCAAGTATCTAGGGGCATTCCCAATATGCACATACTGGTCAAGAATGTAATAGTTCCCCCTCCATTCTCAAGCTTGCATGGTCAATCATTGATTGACATGAGCGTTCCTTATGTCAATCAAGGACATATGGTTAGTTCTATGGCGGGCGGGAATCCTCAAGGAGGTCCCAACCAATCCATGGGGGCACCCTACTCACAAATTAAAATGATTCAAGGGGGAACTGCTTATCCTAGGGGAAATTCTATACCCCAACACCAGATTCCTCATGGAAACCCACACTACAATGCCATACCCCAAGGAAACTACTATACCACGTAGCCTATGTACAATATTGGGACTCAAACAATGGGAGGACAGCAAGGTTCCTCAAGTCATATTTCATCGCCTTGGTCTGAGTCGGGGGCACCACACACTTTTCATTTCTTGGCAACATTAGATATCCCCGACTTATACAAACTTACAAATGACCCCATCTACCACAACTTACTTTGGACGCCGATCCCACATAAGATACCAACAGACATCCCCAAGTTCGAAGGGAAACAAGGGGAGGATCCAAGAACTCACATCACCACCTACCATCTTTGGTGTGTTTCCAACTCCATGGTGTATGATAGTTTTCGGTTATGACTTTTTCCCCACACCCTCACTTGCAACGCAGCTAAGTGGTACATTGAGTTACCACACACGTCAATAAATACATTCGACGCTCTAGCGATGGAATTCCTAAAGCACTTCCGGCTACCCATCTACTATGAGACTAGGACAGAGCTCCTCACTTCACTACATCAAGATACCACCACCCACATCTCTGATCATATACATGAATGGAGACGTAGGCAGAGGTTAGTTAAAGCTCCCCTCCCAGACTATCTCTTAGCAGACTGGTTTTACAAGTCCCTACACTCACAAATCGCTAAAGATGTCTCTTTAGGTGGTGTGGTCAGAGAAGACCAATCCATACATCGTGCCCAACACTTAGATTTGATATATATATAGTCTGGCACTCTATACGACATAATCCCCATTGCCCCTCGTAACTCTAATGTCTTTGCTACTTAGCAACCCGGAGAGCATGCCGATGGGATTATCAGTGCAACCTCCAGGGCTGCTGTAAAACAACTAAGTGGTCACATTGCCCAGATGTCAGTGGACCCCTCTACCAAATGGACTGCTCTTCCTACCACCGTGATAAACTCTATGCATCTATGCAAAAACCCGGTGGTAAGAACAAGAAGAATAAGAAAAATACTGCTCCTTCTGAGGAACAGTAAAAGAAGCAAAAAAACCCAAAACATAAAGTCTTTGCACCTCCTGATGATGGAAAGGATAAACCCGCCAAATTCCCTTTCAAAATTTGTGCTGAAGACCACATGACCTATCGATGCCCGTGTCTTCAGGAATGCACAGAATACATTGCTAAAAAGGATATTGGTAGGACCCCCGTTGTCCTTAATAATCCTTTCCCCGCTCAGTAGCAGCAAAACCTTATCGCAAACCAACCCCAACCCCCGCAAGGGGGCAATGGTGGTTCGCAACATCCTTCAACTGGTGAAGGATCTTCTACCGTTTACACCTTTGAAATGGTAGATCTACAAACAAGAGCCAAATCCTATGGAGCTCTTGTCACTCATGTAGAGGAACCTTCCTCAATTCAAAACCCACCGCTGCCCAACGATTTGCATATCGAAAGGCCAGTTGCTAACCTTGTAATTTGCCCGCCCCCCCAAAGTGGCACTTAGATGCACAACGCACAATACATCTGCACGTGCCTCCCAAAACTATAGCATTGTAGAAGACTTGGTGCAAGCGCCGTCGACTATGTTGGCGCTCGAAGTATTACAAACATGTCCAGCATAAAGGAAAGCTTTGCTTTCGGCTATTGGTGGTATCGACCCACAGGATTCCATGCTTGTAATTTTTGACATGGAAAAGTGTAAACCTCCCCTTTCCCACCAGCTTGCATTTCAAGTGCAAATTTTTTCGAAAGGTAAAGGTATACATAGAACTGTCATCGATGAAGGTGCTTCTACTTGCGTCATGTTGGCTTCATGTTGGATCGCTCTGGGTTCTCCAACCCTATCCCCTCCGCCGAATTCCCTTAAAGCTTTCGACGGCCACACTTTCATCCCAAAAAATTACATAGCTAGCTATCCCATCACCTTGAGTGGGAAAACGGTAATGGTAGATATTGAAGTCATGGATCATAAAATCGACTATAATCTGCTTTTTGGCTACACTTGGACTTATGCCATGAAGGCCGTTGTGTCTTTGGTCTTCCATATCATCCTCTTTCCCTTGGATGGAAAGATAGTCACAATGGACCAGTTGTCCTTTTGCACCCCAGATTACTCTCCGTTACCTAGCAGCTTTGTACCCTTAGTGGGTGGTGTACCTGACTCTTATGTCAGTATCGGTAGCATTCTACTGAAGGCTTCTTCCCTGATGGGTTGTTTCCCTCTTCAGCCACGCAGGGTTTCGCAGATGGTCAACATGATTTCATCCATTCCTCATGAATAGACCAATCCATGGATCCTACCAGCTCCTTCAGACATTGACACTTACGGAGAAAAAAATTCCGCTGTCACCAACTAAATTGGCCTACCAAGCCATTCAATCTACATCGGAATCTCCGGTCACTTTGGTTATAGACAACGATACCACTGCCCCTCCCATAATAGCTCCTTCTTTCGATCCCCTCGATCAAGTCCTACCTATGGACGAAGCTATTAGAGAGATCACGAGTTTAGAAGAGCGACCTCATGAGGACTCGCACCATCGTGTTTCGATATCTGATTCAGACATGATGCCTCTTCAAACCCTGTCACCTGAAGCACATGAAATAGTTTCCTCACCATATATGACTATCTAAACTTTGGACTCGGAAGAAAACAGGGGCAATATTTCAAAAACATTGCTCATCGATATTTCTGTCATGACAAGCATCGTGGAACACATACAGATTGGAGCCAATTGCAATCTTGAGGAAATTGTGAGCTTCACCTACCCTTTTAAGGATTTCCGCAATGTTTTCCCTTGGTCTTATGAGGAAATGCATGGCATAGTCCCTTCTATTGTCAAGCATTAGATCAAGAAGGATCGAGCATTAATTTTATGGTATTTTTCTTGCTCGTTAATCTGAAAAATCCTCGAGTCTCCTTCTTTGGGCTCGTAAAACTACCACGAAGAAGTTTGAGCATTCTTTTTATGGTATTTTTCTTACTCGTTAATCCAAAAAAGCTCGAGTCTCCTTCTTTCGGCTCATTAAACTACTACAAAGAGGATATGAGCATATTAGATATCGTTTTTGGGATTCAACTGCGTTAAGTAAGTCATTAACGTATGACCATTTCCATGAGAGGTAGTCGTAACTGACTAATTTCTCATGATTTTTGAATTGTTCACTTAGCACTCATTGCATCGGGTGATGCTCACAGGGGTGAAGAAGTGGGATTGAGACTAGTGAAATGAATCACATAGCATCAATCGTCACTTCTGGGGCTTGCACCCGGTAACCAGGACTTCCCAGGAGGTCACCTATCCCAGATCTCCTCTGGCTCAAGCGCGCTTAACTGTGGAGTTTTCCCCACAATCAAGCCCACTTAGCTTGCTACCCCATTTGCAAAACCTTAGCAAGTATTGTGCCTCATGAACCATTCAAGTAGAGATCCCTTCACTCTTTTTGAACTTAAGTATTAGGGGTTTACGCAGTGCATTATATTAGATATCGTTTTGGGATTCAACTGCGTTAAGTAAGTCATTAACATATGACCATTTCCATGAGAGGTAGTCGTAACTGACTAATTTCTCATGATTTTTGAATTGTTCACTTAGCACTCATTGCATCGGGTGATGCTCACAGGGGTGAAGAAGTGGGATTGAAACTAGTGAAATGAATCACATAGCATCAATCGTCACTTCCGGGGCTTGCACCTGGTAACCAGGACATCCCGGGAGGTCACCCATCCCAGATCTCCTCTGGCTCAAGCGCACTTAACTGTGGACTTTTCCCCACAGTCAAGCCCACTTAGCTTGCTACCCCATTTGCAAAACATTAGCAAGTATTGTGCCTCATGAACCATTCAAGTAGAGATCCCTTCACTCTTTTTGAATTTAAGTATTAGGGGTTTACGCAGTGCATTATATTAGATATCGTTTTTGGGATTCAACTGCGTTAAGTAAGTCATTAACGTATGACCATTTCCATGAGAGGTAGTCGTAACTAACTAATTTCTCATGATTTTTGAATTGTTCACTTAGCACTCATTGCATCGGGTGATGCTCACAGGGGTGAAGAAGTGGGATTGAAACTAGTGAAATGAATCACATAGCATCAATTGTCACTTCCGAGGCTTGCACCCGGTAACCAGGACTTCCCGTGAGGTCACCCATCCCAGATCTCCTCTGGCTCAAGAGCGCTTAACTGTGGAGTTTTCCCCACAATCAAGCCCACTTAGCTTGCTACCCCATTTGCAAAACCTTAGCAAGTATTGTGCCTCATGAGCATCACCCGATGCAATGAGTGCTAAGTGAACAATTCAAAAATCATGAGAAATTAGTCAGTTACGACTACCTCTCATGGAAATGGTCATACGTTAATGACTTACTTAACGCAGTTGAATCCCAAAAACGATATCTAATATAATGCACTGTGTAAACCCCTAATACTAAAATTCAAAAAGAGTGAAGGGATCTCTACTTGAATGGTTCATGAGGCACAATACTTGCTAAGGTTTTGCAAATGGGGTAGCAAGCTAAGTGGGCTTGATTGTGGGGAAAACTCCACAGTTAAGCGCACTTGAGCCAGAGGAGATCTGGGATGGGTGACCTCCCGGGAAGTCCTGGTTACCAGGTGCAAGCCCTAGAAGTGACGATTGATGCTATGTGATTCATTTCACTAGTTTCAATCCCACTTCTTCACCCCTGTGAGCATCACCCGATGCAATGAGTGCTAAGTGAACAATTCAAAAATCATGAGAAATTAGTCAGTTACAACTAGCTCTCATGGAAATGGTCATACGTTAATGACTTACTTAACGCAGTTGAATCCCAAAAACGATATCTAATATAATTCACTGCGTAAACCCCTAATACTTAGGATATGAGCATGTTATTTTATGGGATGTTTTCTCGCTCTAAAAAACTGAAAAATCCCCGAGTTTGTCATCATTGGGCTCATTAAACATATACAACAATGATCCTAGAAACTCTTTTTCGGTCTTTTTCTAGCTCATTAAACTGAAAAATATCATTAGAGCATTCTTTTTAGGCACTTTTTTCTCGCTCATAAAACTGAAAAAATCTCGATTTTTTTCTTTAGGCTTGTTAAACATTTATAAAGATGACCCGAGCATTCTTTTAGGTACTTTTCTCGCTCATTAAACTGAAAAATCCTGAGTTTTTGTCACCAGGCTCGTTAAAAATCTATGGCAGCAACAAGAGCACTTGCTTTTTTGGGACCATTTCTTGCTCTTAAATTGAAAAATCCCCAAGTTTTTCCCCTTCTTTGGGCTCGTTAAATCTACGAAGAAGGAATGAGCAGTTCTTTTACCTCTTTTTCCTTGCTCAATAAACTGAAAAATTTACCTTGAGTTTTCTTCATTTGACTCGTTAAAATTTGATGAAGGTATTGAGTTTTCATCACGTGACTCATTAAAAATTCATGACAAAAAACGATTTTACTCCATCTCCTCGTACTCGTAACAAAATGAGGTCAACATCTATTGAACATAGGTTTCTCTTTATCCGGATTCAATAGATTAACTCACGGAAAATTAATCGATCCGGGTATACTATTAACCTTTTCTCGCACCCAGTTAACAACTATGACAAAGGGACCACCATAGAGTCGTTCTTTATGATCTTTTCAGACTCTCTAAATATGAAAAGATCACTGAGTTGTCTCGTTTGGACTCATTAAATTAAATAGACAAGATATAAAGTCGCTCTTTTTGCGGTCCTTTTCAGACTCTTAAAATATGAAAAGATCGATGAGTTATCTCATCTGGACTCATTAAATTACACAAATGAATGATAGAGTCGCTCTTTTTACGAGCCTTTTTGGACTCTTAAAACATGAAAAGGTCGACGAGTTTGCCTGTTTAGACTCATTAAACTAATCAGATAGGGCATAGAGTCACTCTTTTCGCAGTCCTTTTTAGACTCATAAAATATGAAAAGATCGACAAGTTTACCCATCTAGACTCACTAAATTAATCAGACAAAGAATGTGGACAATACAACTGCATTCATTATTAGAAAGCATGGTTTGGTAGTAGTCGTTCCCTTGAACATGGAACTCCCTCAGATAAACCTTCCTTGCGACGGCCTCTCAATATGAATCCTACCATTCTATGAGTTTAGCCTAAATACCCTAATGTTCTGGCATCTTTGTATCCTAACACTCTTTGGTGTTCATGAGTCTAGTGCTGCATGGTTAAAACAATTGTCATGCCTTCTATTGTTCAAGGGTTAACCTTTTGTTTCCTCCATCAACCCATCAAGCATATGCTTTCATCATTCCCTCTGTTGTTTAGACCCAATGCTCAAAGATTCCTCAAAAAACAAATTATTATTGTCCTGTTTCATGTCGATTGATGCAGGACACATTATTGCCTACCTTTTGACAGGTATCTTCCTATTGACTTCAACACTCTATCTAGGAAGACAAACCTAGAAACACATTCAGTGCCTTGGTACTTGCAGACATTAGTGGCAGGTTGCCTTGTGTTTGATCAGGGGTTCTCATTATTCGCTCCTAGTTAAGCAATTCTACGGATGTTTGATGACAAAAACATCTTTCACACTCGTTAGATTGTACTGTGCATCTTGGATACCATCACCATTATTGGTAGCCTTCCTCACATCTATTAACGGTCTCCATTATTGACTGGTAATAAGATGATTTCATGCATGTTTGACATCACTGCATATATTCACATGTATTGATCTATGTTGTTCGGTGAAGCAGAAATCAAGACCTTGGGTAGAGGCTTGCATCACTCAGCCTTGCTTCGTCTCCCAGGTTGTGTATATTGTTTTTTGGAGAAATCTTATCAGGACTATTCTATTATGACACCGGATCCACATTGTGCTTATCAACGGCTAGCATCTTCATATCTCTTTGGATAAAATCACTTTGACATAGCTACTGAGCATGGGAATGCCCAACTCACAACATGATTTTAGTAGTTTTATATATATGTGTTGTATTAGGTTTCCCGTACCACCCAAAGCTCCGATCCTCTCTCTCTTTTTTGAAGAAGGAAAATTATAGTTAAGTAAAGTATTTCAGCCATCGTCGCAACCTCTAATCTCACACTTTAGGGGGAATCTGTTATACAACAAATTGACCACCTCATCATCTCAGAGGGGAAAGACATGATAGCTAAAGCAAAGACCAAGATCACATGCCTTGTTTCCACACTAACGTTGGCTATGCACTAACAACCTACTTTATAAAGCTTCTCTGCAAGCCTAAGGGTGCGTTAGTGACCCAACTAACTCTAGTTGCTAGTTTGGGAACAACATTAGTGGACCCTAATGAAGTTCTAAGGGTCAAAGGAGTGAATTGACTCATAAATATCTAGATATTTTCTCCTAGATCTACTCAAGAAAAGCAAGGAAACATCTCAAGTTCGACCTATTTGGGGGATTTCTAATCCTAATGAAGGAGGAAAATGGGAAAGAGCTGAAAAGCATGGCAACTTCATTGCTTTTACCCTAAGGAACTCATGGAGGAACTTGGCAACCCTAACTCAATTGCTACATAAGAAAAGCTAGGGCTATGGTGATAGAGGTCAGATCATTTGAAAGGATAACATACTTGATTGTCGAGCATTGTCTCAAATCATAAGAAGTTGGTAAGAAGAGAGAGAGAGAGAGAAGCTGGAGGGGTAAGGGAAGGCTGATGCAATAGATGGTTGTAATCACTCTTCTGACATTAATATAGAACTGCAGTTGTACTGTCTACTCCATGGTGTTGGTACTATCATTCATTCATTTGTTTGTCCAATACCTTTTAGCATGAGTAGCTTAGTTATGTGTAACTAGATGTTCTTTTATGTATTCATGTATTAGTTATCAGAGTTGTATGCCATGATTATGCTTGTCTCTTCTATGTGCAAGACTTGATCTAGAGCCGGCTCAGGGGACTTCCACCTAGCTGCATTGTGCTCTCAACAAATCTACACAGAGGCTTGAGGTAATCTATTTGTCCTATGATAGTTAGTTATTGTTTATGAACATGCATGTAACTTTGTGACAATTGCAGATAACCTTATAGTTTGCTAAAGGTCTTGGGAAGACCTTTAACGGTATCTCCATTCTCCATACACCATGCATTTTATCCTACAACAGTCACAGCAAAAACTTTCCACCCAGGCCGAAGCGTTGGAAATGGCGATGAAATTACATGAGACCCCGATACAATACCCTAGGTTGGGAGTTCAACAAATCCACATGCAACTACAGAACTTGTGTTTGGAAATGCAAATCTTGAAGTAGGATAGGTCACCATGGCCAGTGGTGTGCGAGGAAGTATGGTGCATAAAATGCAAAGGCCAGGGCCATGACAAGGATCACTGTCCAATGTTCGCGAACTACTTGGCAAGAGGAGGGCCAATGCCATTGAGGCTGGAGGCACAGGCAAGGCTGAGCGTGGCACCCACTTTATGGTGCACGATTTGTCAGATAGGAGGGAAACACACAATGGATAATTGTCATTTGTTGTAGAAGTATACACAGACACCCCAGCAATTGTTTTGTAATTTTTGCAGGTCGGTAGGCCATGATGAGTTCACTTCCTGTAGTTATGAGCTAATGATGGATCAGACCCCTGCCTATAGGATGCAGACCAAAACGTGAGCCCTCTCTCCCAATGCAGGGATGGCGCGTGCTGGATTTCAGGGATGAGGTCAAGGACGAGGTGAAATGGGACTAGGAAGGGGCCATGAACAATTAATGTGTTACAATTGTGAAGGACCGGGGAACTATGCCCATGATTGTACCAACCCAACAAGGATATCTTGTATGTATTGTGCTCAGTGTGATCATGAAACAATAGATTGTCCTGTGCTGATCATAAGGATGCATGAAAAAGGGGTATTCCAGCCTCCCCCAACTCAGAATATACAAGTGATGAGATTTGAGTCACGTGAAGAGGACCCAAATGTAAACATGACGCTCAGAAGCGGTATGACCACGGGAGAGGATACAGGGAAGCAACCAGAGGAAAGTATGTGGGTTCGCAAGGCTTCTACAAAGGAACCTCAGTTTGACTTAGAACGTGAAAAGGAGACATTCATGGAAGTTAAGAAGAGCTTTGCAAAGGCCTCCACTTCAGGTAGTAAGGATCAACCAGAGCCAGGGATGGATCCTTCAATGCTTACTACCTTTCTGGAGACATGTATGAAACTAATGCATGATAGCAAGGTAGTTAAAGGAATACAAGAGTTTATCACTAGGTGTGTGGGGTCAAGAGAACCGCACATAGTCCAAAAATTGGGGAAGCATGCATTGCACACTAGAGGGGAAATGAGGTTGACTGCACAGATTGGTGAGTATGAAATGGATCAGGTAATCCTAGATCTAGGTTCGGACACAAATGTATTACCAAAGAAAACATGGGAATGCATGGGCAGGCTTGCATTACAATGGTCCCCTATTCAATTACGAATGGTGAACCAATATAAGGTTTTTCCCACGGGGAGGTCGCAAGGGGTAAAAGTTGATATTGAAGGCAGGAGCACGCAGGCGGATTTTGAAGTAATAGAGATAGTCGATGACAACAATCCCTATCCTGCATTGTTAGGAATGGATTTGGCCATCAATATGAATGGAGTCATCAACCTAAAGAAGCGCAAAATGATCTTCGAGAAAAAGTCAATATGTGTAGTAGTCCCACTGGACCCAGCTGAAGGAGAGCGCTACACTGAACTAGTGTGCGACGATGCTAGTGACTATGATCTTGATTGTATTTACAAGACAACTGCACGAGACCAGAATTGGGTGAATCTGATTGCAGATGGGAGACTGTCGTGGGAGCGCGAAAGCTCCTGCACTTCAGATTCAAACAGAGAAGTAGAGCGATGGCAAAATCGGTTGCATGAAGTGACAACACTAAATTGCAACATGATGGTTAGATCACTGTGTTGCATGAAAATAGAGGCAAGAGAGGTGCCGACATATGATGGATTGACAGAGGTGGATGAATTCCTGAGCAAATTTGAAAGCGCAGTACCAGAACAATAGCAGTTCGATGCGTTGAAGTGGGCATTGCGCGCAACACCCACACAATGGTGGGGTACACATCAAGGAAATTTTGAGGGCTGGTGTAGATGTATAAGGATGATGTGGCTATGGTTGGAATCCCGTAGATTCAAACAAGATTCAATCAGCAAGGATGGAGAAACTTACGCGCCCACTTGTCTCGCTGGGTACAGACATGTGCTATGCAACCCACACAAGCACACCCCAAACTCAGGATCGAAAATTAGAATAGGACATAGTAGTAGGAAAGGCGACACGCACCACAAACGTTCCACATGGAAGCATTCAATAAGGTATGCAGAGTCTTGAACAAGGTTCACCAAGTGAAACGAACTAATTGGGACCTGTGCATACCAGCAGTTCAATGGGCCTATACGGCGATGTGAAAAAACTTGAGCACGAAGATGATTCCAAAGCCGAGGAGCCGGGTTGAGACCATAATTTTGGAGGAAAGGAATCCTCATGCAATAGCTCCCACAATTGGGACAGTATGCAAGGACCAGGACGAAGGAATTATGCAGCTACGCAAGGGCCAACATATGCAGATTTGGGAAGCCGTTCGAAGAGGGAACGTTAAACTTCACAAACTCGAAGGAGACTGTGTTTGACCGAGGAAGAAAAGCATGTTAATGGACGTGGAAATCAAAAATCTGGAAAATGACATCGCGCAATCATGTCTCATCGACAAACTATGAATGACAAGACAAGATATAGACAACCATACTACTGCATTAGAAGACTATAGCTAAGAATTTGTGACTCTGCTACCATGGCTATGATCGCACCTTACCAAACAAAGAAACCAGGGGAGCGCACCACAAAAGGAAGGATGCATGGCACTAATTTCGCAAGGATGATTAAGGAATGCCCACGGACTAGGCTGGAAGGTGAATTGAAGTCTTGCACAGGTGGTGCAACCACCTGACTAGCTGTAGGGAGCACAGTCTCAGCGCTCCAAGCAGTTGAAAGAGAGTGCAGGACTATAAAAGAGTCTGTGAGGGAGCTGTACGATAAGGAGGTTGCGCGCAGGATCGGCATGTCACAAGGGTCACGCCCACGCAGAGGGGGCTGCGTTGCCACACAGGTAGGCTGGGAAGTGACCGTTGGTGTCACTGTTCATGACAAGATATCCAATTTAAGACAAAGAGGAGCGGGCGGTAAGCAATTAAGACACGAAGTTAGAACTAGATTTGGGACGATCTGCCACCAAGAATGCATTAATGACTCAGAAATGGGGGGAATGGTCAAATTCAAATTCGAAAGATGCTATAAAACTACCAAGGTTGGCCACGAGACAACACTTGTTTGTTTGAGATTTGAGTTGTTACAAAGGGCACAGAGTGTTGAGCGCCAAGCAGTGTTTGAGCCTCCAAAGTCGCGAACAACTACAGACAGCTCGAACAAGATGACAACTACTAGGAGAGGTGTGGTATTTGTAGAGAGTACCACTGGGGAAGGTGCACAGAGCCCTATGGTGCAGGTGGGGGATGCACTGGAAATTCCGAAATCACCCCGGATGCCGAGGCCCAAGACGGATACACAGGTAGTGGAACCAATCCGCATGTCCCTGTGAAATCCGCGGTTTGGTAAACTTTCTATGGAAGACAAGGGAAAGACTGTTAACTTTGAGACAGATGATGAGGAGGGGGACCTCCATGCTTTCATAGAGGAGATAGAGGTAGATGAAGAAATGGAAGAAGTCATCCAACCAATGCACGCTGCAGCAAAGCTGCCTGAGTATGTCCCTCCATGGAAAGGGAAAGCAAAAGTACCCAAGGATTTGGATCCCGATAAGAGCGCACTCGAGACCCCGCTCCTCCCAAATGGAATTCTGTTTGAAGGCTCAATCCTGGGCCACATGCCCACGAAGAAATTTGAAGATTGGGACCTTGCAGACGGTGAACATTTCCCACATTTACATACTAAAAACCTCATGAAACAAAGCAAGGAGGGGTCCGTTACAACGCTAGAACCCCCGAAATGGCTGCATGGTGTGGAGAAGGCTAGGCTACTCCACCTACTATGGATTCCAAATTTTCACCATGCACCGATTACGATCTTTGTCATCAAGCAGTTGTTTTTCCTGGTACATGATGGGTACCTGTGGCTGGAGGAGCCCATTCCGATCACGGTGAAGCTTATTCACAGGATTTATCGGCTTCCCTGTGAGAGAAGGGACCCCGCAAAATAGCTAGAAAAAGCGGAGATTTGGTGCTCTCAGAGGCCATGAAGAAGAAATACAAGTTGGAAAAGAAGCAGAGAGGCTATATAATTAGTAGCATTGAAGACAAAGGGGTTCGCATAGCCACCCAGTTGTTAGCTGGGAAGGTGATGAGAAAATGTCGTGGCAACAAGGTACTAGTGACGGTCATCGCACTGACCAAATAATGCGCGAAGGGGGTCCAATTCAACTAGGCTGAATTCCTCTGTGAAGAATTTCTAACCAACTGCAATGAAGTTCAAGAGTAGGGCAAGACCTTCCACTACGCGTGGTTGCTCTTGTCTATCTCATTAGTGACTGAGGAACTGCCTGAGGACAGTGAGTTCCCTCCTCTTGAACAGGACCTGCCAAAGGCGACAAAATACGCGTCACTATGGGCTACGAAGGACGCCACGAGGATCCGCAAGACTAAGATATTCTGGGTGCTCATGGAGGCGAGCGTCCATATGTGGATCAGCAAAAGGCTGTACCTATTCCCCATTGTGTACACCAGTCTGCGGAGCTTTGCAGACTTCAAGGTGGATATGCACAATGTGTATTTTAATGGACATAAGAATCAGGCATAGAACTAGACCAAACTTCCTTTCATCGCAATTGATGATGCCATTTTTACCATGCTTGACTCATGGCCTCCTAAGTGGCACGCCCAGATCTGGCGGCGTGTGATAAGATAGCGATACAAAAACAGAAGGATGCCACCAAGCTGTTGGCTCAATAGAAGTGCAATGAGCAGTTGGCCGTGGAGGTAAGGTCCTTTTGCGAGGTAGCAAAGGCCGCCGTAGAGCAAACCAAGACCACCGAAAAAGCAACAGTAGCACAAACAATAGGGGCCACCACAATGCGGGAGGAAGGAGGCTCAGAGTTAACCACAGGAGAGGGAAAAGAGGACATAGTGGAAGGCATGGACCAAATCATGACATCTACGCAGCTGAAATGATCGCATGGTACAAAACGAGCAGGCCCACGGAAGAATACCAAGGCTTCCAAACTGGACAGTGAACCTATTACACTGATAGAGGGTGACCTCTACGACATCGACGACATAGTTTGCGAGGTCACCAAGGAAGCGCTCCAAGAAGCGATGACAGAGCAACAAAATGTGTTGGGGACCCTCAGGAGCCTAGCTGTAGGAACTTCATGTGCAGCCCCCATAAGAGGGAATGGTAGCCGCCTATGGTGCCGCAAGTGCACGACAACCAAACTGTTGCTACAAGCCAAAATGGCTAACACCATCATGTTGCTAGAAGGAGCACTAACAATGGAAAGCACGGAGGATAGAGCCGAGGTGGGTTAGATCAAGGGACTTGGCCTAAACTTGGCTGCCTTCCCGCGTGATACATTATACTAGCTATAGGATGGAGTGACAACAGAACTCCACACTAGGGAATGCAGCGCAATACAGATGCTCAGTGAACAGAGAATCAACATCGAGTAGCTTAGTCTACAATGCGATGAAGTGTTGGCACAGAATCAACAACTAGAGTAAATGGTAGAGGAAGCATGTCACCATGTTCCAGAGCTAGAAATCACGATAGATCTACCAATAGGAGTGTGAATTCACAAATTGTTCATTGGATTCCACGAGGCAAAGGAGGAAGAAATGAGGATACAGCTGGAACTCAACCTTCAGATTGTCGAACTGCGATTAAAGGCACAACCATCCACACCCCCAGAAGTTAGGGAACAGCGTGCTGGCGCTATCTAAAAAGGGATGGAGAAAATAGGGGGCAGGCGTTCAGAACTGTACTACTATGTTGGAAGAGTCCTTCACAGTCCTCATTTCCTTACAAGAGGACCCCACCATATAGCACCTGGAAATAGAGGCGCGGGAGCTTCAAGTGCAATATGACAATATGCGCAGAACGACGCAGACAATTGTCCTGACCCAACAACTGGCGAAGCTACAACAGGTGAAGGCATTGAAGGAACAGGTGGATGTCGCATGACAGAAAGAGGTGTCGTGGCGGAAAAAGTCGTTTGTGCGGACACAACTGACCTCCCTAGGAGTCTAAACTCTCTAGCAACAAACAAGACAAAATGGAGTGATCTTTCTCTAAATATACCTTTTAAAACATGAAAACTACAAGTGTTTAGGCTTACCTTATTCCAAAACGCGGTTGTTGTAGTCTGTCCTTGCCGATCCGGATGAGCTCCTCCTTCAAGTCAATTCCTGCAACCACAAACAATCAAACAATTACCAAGCACTTGCATTTCATATAATAAAACATATATTCAACATGCAGACCAAGGAACACATGAAATAACTCATTAACACAAGCTATTGAGAAAAATAAACCAGTTTGTATTAATAACGAAACAAAGAAACTCTTACAACCTGGCCTTGGTGTTGTGCAAGTTCCTCCCAGGGTCCATCAAGGGTTTTCCTCTACTTTGACAAAGCTCACCCACTTCCAAGTAGAATCAAGCAAAGACAATCTCTCCTCACAAGGTTCTAAATGGGAGTCCTAATTCCTGCAGCATTTCCCCAAAGAAAATGTATAGCTCCAACCTCCCCTCCCTCTGGCTCAATGTCTTTATTTATAGTGTTGTAAAGAGGTTATTCAGGTCCACCATCAATGGGATAATCCCCCTCTTTGGGTGGGATAGCTCCCTTATTGATGGGATAAGTTCCTCCTTAATAGAGATACATGAACCAACTGGAGGCGCATCCAATTCATCAAACCGACCTCTAGAAAGTTCTAGAAGTAACCACAAGTAACTTTTTTAAGATGAAACTCGCGCATTTTGCCTTTTACAGAAGGACGCACCTGTCCCTTAACATACAGAGCATCCAAGGACGCACCTTTTGTGAACATTGTGAGCGTCCCCGCAAGTAAGGCTAGAGAGAACCTGCGACCCCAGAGATAAACATATTTTTGACAAGACTTTCTCTCTTCTTTGAGTTTGAGATGGATAGCAGAGGCATAAGACTTGCCTAAGAGGGTAGCATGACTGTTGATTTGAGCCATACTAACTGTAAGTGGTCATGGTGACATTTTTTAGTGTAACAGATTGCCCCCTAAAGTGCGAAGCCTGGAATAGATTTAGGGTTTTGTAATTCTAGGAAGGGTGAAGCGCTTTATCATTTCAAGGATTGTCTTGTGGATGACCTGGTTGGAACCTGCAATTTTCAACACACAATACATGTATAAGATTATATCATCACTGAGGTAGGCATTCCCATACTCAGATTCAAAATTTTAACTAATGGACTAACTATTCTGATACAGGAATGATCTTGCAGTACATCATTTTTATAGACTTTTGTAGACACAGTATGGACGCAACCATCTGTTTATGATTAGTCTACATAGATAATGAATACAAAACTCCTCGCAGCCTGGATGGTAGAAACTAGATCCAGGGTCTTCACTTCTACTTCCCGAATTGGTACGATTCTAGCCATGTGATTAAATGATTCGATGTCGAACATGTTAGAAACCACTTGATTACCAGTCGATGATGCAAACTGTTAACAAGCGTGAGAGAAACCACCAGTAATGTCAATGGTTCTCAAAGTACCAAGCACAACCCGTGAAATGTGAATAGATGTTTTGATGTCGAACAATTCACGGAATCCTTTGATCGAAAGTCAATGATGTAAACTGACGTCAAAGGCGAGAAACCTGCCATTGATGCATGCAGACTTCAAGGTGCTGTCGATTCCTAAGTCATCTTTCTAGATAATGTGTCGATGTCGATAGAAAGTGACCTGTTGCAGGCAAGCCCGCAACACGAAATCATTGTTCAAGTTGAAGAAATGTTGCTGTAAGGACTGACTCAGGGATGGTCAAATGGATGACAAGTATTTTGCAGATGAAAGTTTTTGCTTGCAGACCTCTTGAACACATAACGACACGACAGATGGCTTGGTGACGAATAACTCAAAGTTAATCCCCGGAACCCGGTTAAAGACTTTCAAAGTGGTTTGGTCAACTGTGAGGTAAAAGATTTCCCAACCAAGGTGAATGAAAAGTGTCGTGTTCAAGAGTGGTAATAAAGTTTCTTTTGAGACAAAAGGTAACAAACAGGTTCATTCTTCTCTCTTTTCCCCCACCATTTCTGGCAAGTACCTCTTTATTTTTAACAAGCTTGAGGAGGATAACATATGCTTGATTATAAGCTCATCCTTCGGACAAGTCCAACCTAGTTTAAATTCGAACCCTAGGAAGGAGTGGTTCGTTCCTGTTTGTAATTGAACAGGTCCTTTACTGTAAAAGTTTAACGAGCCCAGTATAGGAGAAACTCGGCGTTTTTCATTTTTAGAGAGTCTGAAAAAACAAAAGGAGACTCCACGTTGAACTTTTTCGTATATTTGTGTCCCTCAAGCCCGAAAAAGTATAAAATAATACCTGGGGGAACCGCTTGATCTTGCGACCAAGGAGTACTTTGATAATAGTGTCGTTGACCTGAAAAGTAAAAAGCGATCAAGGACACGTCGTTTTATTTCCTTATCGAGTTCGAAACGACAAAAACCCGGCAATCTCTTCCTGATTTTGCGGTCAGAAAAGAGCTAAAAGGGGACCGTCTTTTAATTCCGTTTTAACGAGTGTAAAAGAAACGCTCGGTGATCTTTTCATGTTTTAGGAGTCAGAAAAGGGCTTAAAAGATGACTCTGATATTTTTGTTTGTGAAAAATTACAATTTCCCTCGAAACCCCTTTGTCCTGCACAAAAGCAACACATTACTCATACCTGTTTAAAATAGGCAAAAATACATCGAAAAACATCTTTTCATGGTAAAAAATGAACTAATTCATCCAAAAAACCTATAAAAAGACCTTTTACCATGTCATTTTTACCGTTTCACTGTTGAGGTTGAAAAAGGAGCTTTTGACAAGAAACTTCCCGTGGTCGCTGCGGAAAATCCGACCGTCGGAATCGAACGCCGTCTTATCCAGGTATTTTACACATCCTACTCTGCATTTCTATCCGTTTAGAATCAATTTTTAGGTCTTAGTTTCATTTTTTGGGGGGTTTTGGTTTTGGAATGCGCCTCTCGGCGGACGCGGGTGCCCTTCGGGTGACCCGCGTCCCCCGACTTTTTCTCATACGGGAAAATGGTCGGAAGACGCGGCTCGCCTTTAGGCCAGCCGCGTCCGGGCGCCCTGTGCTACAAAGCCGGGGTGCGTCTTCCGAGAAGTGCACATTTCAAAACCCCAACTCCCTCAAAAAACCACCAAAAATTCCCAAATCAATTTCTAATTGCTATTTTTGATGTGCAGGGTATTAACCATGTTAGATTGGAGAGAAAGAGAGCATGTAGAGGATGATGAAGTTGCAATAAATCATCAACCTTCCCTGGATTCCCTAAGAGCATGCGTATTATACAAATATTGGACCATACCGGGCATGAGGGGCCAGGTAAGATTCTTGGAATGGCTGGTTGAGCGATGGAACATTCAAGAACAATGCTTTTACATAGGAGGGCACCAGCTCGAGATAGAGCCCTCGGATGTATACTTTCTCACTGGCTTGCCGAACAGAGGTGAGCAACTCAGTCTTGCGGGGACTAGGCTGGGTGGCCAATCCCTTGATAGTCTCCGCGACGAGTGGTGCACACCTGGGGCTCACCATTCAAAAGGCATAGAGATAAAACACATCACTTTGCCAGAACTCAAAGTCATAGCGTTCACGGTTACCAGAATTTGCGGCGCGACCGCTTTACACATTGCTTCCGGATCCCAAATGCGGATGGCAATTGACTGTTACCAAGGCACCATTTTCAACTGGTGTGAAGCTGTGTCGGCTCATATGAAGAGCCAACTGACCAAGGCAAAGAACGGACGACTAAAGACTTTTGGATATGGGCCTCTAGTCGTGAGCTTTGCCTTGGAGAGAGTTCCAATGCTGATCCCTCAGCAACTCACTGTTGATATCTTGGGTCCTCGGGAGCCAAAGCTGATACGATGGGTTGCGGTGATGGCCCGGCATCCTGACGAGGGTGCGACAGTGGTTCGATTCTCAGATAGTTATTTTCACTGGTTAGAGGACCAGGTTTTTTCGATACAGGACTTTCCGTATGCCGGAGTGGATTTTAGAGGTGATCCGGACATGGTTCTTCCACCGGGAGAACAATGGGATGACAGAGGTACTTTTATTTTCACAAGTTCTCTAATTATGTATTTTTTATTTTTCATATATATCGTCTCAAAACTAACAGTAAAATTTTCAAAATGCAGATGTTGGTCCACAGCGTCCAGCCAACCTCCGGCCTTTTGATAGACTACATCCAGCTGCACCAGTACCGGCCCCACAGGACGCGGCTGCGGAAGTACTAGCTGAGTTGGAGCATGATCTAGAGCGTCTCACGACAGATATACCTGAGACTACTATGGATGACATTCCTACCCGGCTTCAGCGCTTCGTAGTCGCGGTCCCTGGACCGTTTAGGAGATTTTTGCGTAAGGTAGCCCGCGCAGTGGTGTCATACAGAGAGCACCACCAGTGATTGACTAGTCACTTTTGTAGTCACATGTGACATTTTTACTTTTTGTACTATCATTTTGCCGATCATAAGGTGTTTTCAACCTATGATCGAAGACGATGTATATATTTTTTGACACACTTCTATCTATATATATCACTATTACCGGCTTATCTTGTTTAACATATGTGATGAAATGTTTTTAAATTTACTTGCATGATTATCGTAAATGTCTGTCCAACATTCGAGAAGCAATTGCATCTGCTAATGTATTCAAAGACCTTGGAATATGTTGATATTCAATGTAATCAAATTCACGTTCCAAGAGACGCACTCTCAAAAACAACCTTAATAACACAGGATTCCTAATGGCATAAACTCTATTAAGCTGTAATACAACAAGTTCAGAATCTAACCTCACTGTCAAACGTCGAATTCCAAATGAAATAGATTCGGATAATAATTCAATCACTGCACTGTATTCTGCAATGTTGTTCGTTGTTTGACCGAGGCTTACCCCATGCATAGAAACTAACTCGTCAGAGGGCGAATAGATAACCCAAGCTGCGGAAGAGATGTTCCGTGTACTACGACAAGCACCATCAGCAAATCCAATATATGTTTGGAGAGGCGTCGACATCTGCAATATCAAGAGTAAAACCAAGATAAGCCAGAATAACGACGAAAAACCACACTCTCTAAGCTAAGCACACTGACTAAACTAACACACTTGCTAGCTAGAAAGAAAATCTAACCTATCTAAAAATTTCTCCATTCCCATCATTTAAGCATAATACCTCTTTAGGTAAAGTCCATTTCTGGGTTTACCCAAAGAGTCCCCATCAAAGTCAACTAGCTCATAAGCCCCTTTTGCTAGCTTTCGCTTTACAATGTAGGGCCCATGCCACATGGGAACGAATTTTCCGGCACCTAGCTTATCGTTAGCTTGATCATATAATAGTACTAGGTCTCCTTCCGAAAAACTTCGAGGGGTTACATTTCTATCATACTGAGCTTTCATTCGTTTCGCGTGAGTCTCGATTGCCAATGTAGCGTCACGTCGAGTCTCATCTAATTTAGCCAAGTACAATAAACGTGTCTCCTCTTCGGAAGTAGCTGGAAGTAATTCGACAGCCATTTGAAGTGATGGGATTTCGCATTCAATGGGTAACACAGCTTCTAAGCCATAAACTAGCTGGAAAGGAGTGAACCCTGTTGAATTTTTCACTGAGGTTCGGTATGCCCATAGCGCTGAAAATAACATGTTGTGCCAATTCGACCGATGAACACCAATGGTTCGTCGGATCATGGTAACTAGAACTTTGTTGATAGACTCAACCAAACCGTTGGCTTGCGGATAATAAGGAGTAGAGCTATCGTGGCGCAAACCAAGCTGGCTTGTAAGCTCAGTCATCATGACATTTCGAAAATGGCTCCCATGGTCAGTAATGATTGCTTGTGGGACACCAAACCTAGTTATGATATGATTGAATACGAAAACTGCAGCTGTTTTGCCGCTTGCGTCGAATGTAGGCATCGCCTCGGCCCACTTAGTAAAATAATCAACCGCAAGGATGATATACGCATGCCCCCCGGCCGAGTGAGGGTTACAAGTAATAAAGTCGATACCCCATTTGGCGAATGGACCAACGGCAATTATAGGGTGGAGAGGAGCAGGTGGAGCGCGCATCTTGCGATCAAACACTTGACAGTTGTGGCACTTCCTGACTGCAATGATACAATCTTTAAACATAGACGGCCAGAAATAACCAGCGCGCAACACCTTCTGAGCTGTGGCATACCCAGACATATGACCGCCACATGCTCCAGAGTGACAATCATTCAAAACCCTCTCAGCCTCTTCGTGAGTTAAACAACGTCGAAAAACTAAGTCTGCCCCCCGGCGATAAAGTGTATCTCCAATAATTTTGTATGGCTGGGATTGAAACCGAATTTTTCGACGTTCCGCTTTGGAAGCTTCAGGCCGAAAGGTTTGGGTTTGGAGATAAATGATTATATCCCCATACCACGGATCTACAGTACTGATAAGAAACAAAGATTCGTCCGCAATGGACTCCTCTGCCACAGTCTCTGTGTCAGCACTCGGGAAATCACACATCAATTCCGCAAAAACTAAGGATTTCTTAGACTTGGACTTCTCGAACTCCAAGTCGAACTCTTGCAGGATAACAATCCATTTAGAGTACTTGCCCCCTAGCAGTTGTTTTGTCAAAATATAAATCATAGGGTTGCAATCCGAAATAACTGTAGTTTTGCGGAGAAGAATGTAGTGACGGAAACGCTGGACAGCTTGAACGGCTGCCAGGGCCAATTTCTCCACATGCGAATATTTTAGCTCAGTTGGATTCAAGGTCCTACTAAGATAATATATCACATGCTCCGCTCCGAATTCATCTTCTTGAACTAACACCATTCCAATGGTGGAATGCGAAGCTGCGAGGTATAAGAAGTAGTCTTGGTTGTAGTTGGGAGGATGCAATAACGGTGCATGGGTCAACGCGTGTTTAAGTGCATCAAAAGATTGTTGGGCAATCTCGTCCCAAAAGAATTGTGCATTCTGTTTCAACAACCGTGTAAAACCTTTAGTGACCTCGGCGTAGTTTGGGATGAATCGGCGTAAAAAGTTCGCTTTCCCTTGCAAACTTTGGAGTTGGCGCAAACTCGAAGGAGGAGGCAATTTGATGATAGCCTCGACTTTCGAGGGATCGACGCGAATGCCGGCTTTTGAAACAACAAATCCCAGCAATCGACCTGTTTCTATACAGAAAACACACTTGTGGGGATTCAACCGAATTCGATAATGCCTACACCTCATAAAGATTGCTCGTAGGTGGACAAGGTGATCAGCTCGATGTAAAGAATGAGCAGGCAAATCATCGAGATAGGGTTGCACAATGTGCTTGATATCATGAAATGCATAAGACATCGCCCGTTGAAAAGTGGCCCCGGCATTCTTAAGCCCAAAAGGTAACTTGCAATAAGCAAATGTCCCCCATGGACAAATGAATGCCGTTTTTGGTTGGTCGGCAGGTAGAATATTGATTTGATTATAGCCCGAAAAACCATCCATGAAGGAAAACATTTCACTTCCGGCACAATCATCAATAATTTGATCGATATAAGGCGTAGGATAGTTGTCTTTTGGACAAGCTCGATTTATATCCCTATAGTCGATACAGATTCTTATTGTTCCTTGTTTCTTGTTGACCGGAACAATATTCGATACCCAATCCGTTAACGGGATCGGATAAATGAAACCTGCTTTCAACAGCTTTTCGACTTCTGCTTTAATCGCAGCCGCTTTTCGAGGGTGAATTTGACGCAACCGTTGCCGGACGGGTTTAGCATCCGGGTAGGTCTTTATTTCATGAATAACAATGGCAGGATCAATTCCCGGCATTTCCTCGTAAGACCAGGCAAACACGTCGCGGAATTCTTGGAATAGGGCCTTGTAAGTTTGGATTTCTTCTTCAGTACATGCGGCACCTATATGAATGTTTTCCTCGATTCCGGGCTTCACTGAAATATCAATGGGAATAGTACGAGAAATATTCCCTAAATTCAACTCTGAATCAGAATGTTTCGTTGGATCCTGAGCGTCTTTGACATATTCAGCGGTAAAGATAGATGAAAAATCATTTTCAAATGCATCATCCTTAGGTAAAAACGAAGATCTGTGATGGAGATCTTCCCATGGTAGATCGTCTACACTTAGGATTTCGCGAAGTTGTTCGTCAGATGACACGACTTCGGGAAACGTTATCCATTCTAAGGGTGAGGTAAAAAGTGACTCTTCACTGACCACATTCATTTGGTCGACTTCGGTTGAATGAAAGTCAGTAAAAGACATGAGAGCTTCATAAGCAATTTCATATGGACTCAAAGGCATAACATCACCGAGTGAGTCTATCTCAGAGTCAGATGGGATGAACCAAGGATCATCATAAATAATGTTTTCTGACGTAATCATATGAATGGTTGCAAACGAAGGATCTGCGCTGAGTGGAGGGAGAGGAAAAGTTCCCAGTAAACCGGAATCCTTAACTAAACCTACACCAACATCCCTATAAGGGATTGTCGTTTTACCAACATGCTGGATACTCTCTGAAGAGGCTGGGTCGGATGAAAAGTATGTCAGCTGATCAATAGTCACGATCTTACCGTTATGTGGAAACTTAATTACTCTGAAGACCGATGAAACGACCGCTGTCATAGCATATGACCAACTTCGACCCAAAAGAAGGTTGTAGTCTAGAGGGGCATCAACCACTTCCACATCCAGACTAACGGTTTTACCTTCAACCCCTATAGGCAATTCTTGTAGAATACCAAACGGACGGAACCCACGGCCATCAAAGGCCTTAAGGATGGTGGGGGATTGGTTCAACGAAGGAGAACCAAGCGATCTCCAACATTGAATCGACATAATACACGTAGAAGCTCCCTCATCAATCACAGTCCGATGAATAGGCCTGTTTTTTACTATCACTGGAATTTGGAAAGCCATTTGATGGGGGAGACGTGGTGTACTATTTTTTAGATCAAAGATCATTAGGTTCGGGTCCTGAACATCGACAGCTCCGATAGCCGACAAAAGAAATTTCCGTTGTGCTGGGCATGATTGCAGCACTTCGAGTGCCGACATTGCTGAAGGTGAAACAGCTAAGTCCTCAACAATGTTGTAATTCTGGGCTGCTCTCGCATGTGGATTGAAAGCAGACCTTCGAAGTACACCCTTGGCGGGCGGCTTAATCACTAAGTCTGGGTTAGGTTTTTCGATCTGTAGTGGATCGGAACCAGGAGCTGAGGTTGATGGGTTAGAGTGAGAAGATTCTGCTTCCTTGCCATCAACAGGAGCCTTACTACCATAATCTTGCGATCGAGTCGCAATCCTCACATGAGACATCATCAAAATGGGTTCTTCACTGGCATTCGAAGAAGAACCTATCATCTTATTCTCCTGCTCTGGAAATGGATTCTTTAACACAGCAGGAGTGGGAGAACCTTTGACTATTTTTACAACCTCGGCCCGATGAGGGCAATCTCTCGTAAAATGATCCTCTTCACAAATAAGACAAGGATATCGAGGTTTGCGTTTTTCGTCATTGGTTTCCGACTTTTCAGTTTTCTCCTTTGGAGCCTTGTCTGCTTTAGCCTTCTTCTTTCCTTTCTTCTTTCCACCGTTTTTTGGTTTGGCCGTAGATGACTCTACAGCGTGAATGTCGGCGGTGAGTTCAGGAGAAGACTCTCCTGTCGGAGAATCAGGCAAAGTGATAATTGGAGTAGTTGAAGCCTTGGAAGACTTCTTCTTGCTCTTCGTAGTCACGATACCAATCATACCATCAGCGGCATGAGATCCCGAAGGAGCAGCAGCGATTTGATTCGACTTTGGAAGATCCGGAATTTTCTCGTGTAACGTACCCGACTGAGTGTAAACTAAGTCAAGGTATTGTGCCTGAGCAATGACTTGCTCCTCAGTAACTACTCCGGCCTTAGCGAAATCTTCAGTAATCTTCGGTAATAATGATTTGACAAACCATTCAGCTAAGATTTGGTCCGGGATAAAAACTTTCACTAATCGCCTTCGACGTCTCCACTCATGAATGTGATCAGAAATATACGTGGACGTCGATTGTTTTAGTGAAGTTAATAACTCCGTGCCATTATCGTATCTGACCGGCAACTGAAAGTGAGTTAAGAACGAGGTAGCTAACTGGCTAAAGTTGTAAAAAGAGGCCCGTGGTAACTCAATGTACCACTTGGCCGCGAGACCAATGAGTGTACGCTGGAAAAGACGTAAGCGGATGGAATCATCTGAGATAGAATTCGAAGCACACCAGAGGTGGTAAGTCATCACATGATTGGACGGATCCTCTCCAGACTTACCTTCGAACTTGGGTATATCACTGGGCAACTTATTTGGCATTGGCGGCCAGAACTGAAGATATTGAATTGGATCGTTCGTTAGGCGCGTCAAGTCGGGTAAATCCAAAGTTGCAATAAACGGTAACTGCCGGTTAGGATCTCTAAAACTCTGGGTCACAATACCAGCCCCAGGAGGAGGATATCCAGGATAACTAGGAACAGGAGTCGCATTTGGGATATTATATCCTCCTGGAAAACCAGGATTAACCGGACCGTACTGGGGTTGTTGAGGTTGTTGATAAGTGTACCCAGGATACGGTTGATACTGGTAAACCGGTTGTTGGACAGCTTGCCCAGGTTGGTACTGTCCCTGGTACGGAGGTTGAACAAATTGAGGTTGAGTAGTCACAACCGTACTTATACCAGGCTGACCTACAGGCATCTGGACCGTGGTTTGAATCGTAGATCCAGACAACGGTAAAGATATCTGAGGTGTGGTAACAGGGATAGTAGAAACTGGAGCCGTCGATACTCCAGAAGTAAGTATGGTAGATGTAGCGATAGTTGCAGCAGCCGTTTGAGATGGAGTACTAGGTGCAATTGACGGCTGAGTAACTACCGAAGCTACAGAAGTTTGAACATTTGGCTGGACAGGTTGCGGTTGCTGGGTTGGACCAGAAACTACGGGTTGTCCAGCTTGAGGAACCATCTGTACACTTGGCTGCAACACCTGTTGACCCTGTGAGGGATCCCACACTAACATTCCAGGGTACTGACCCGTAACAGGTTGAGGGTACTGAGATCCATAACCAGATTGAGGGTAGGATTGATAACTGTAAGGTGCAGTTCCCATACTTGGAACATATGACTGACCTTGAGGCAGTTGATAACCTTGACTTGAGTATTGACCTTGAGGTTGATAACCTTGAGGTAAATACTGATACTGGGGTTGACCTTGACCTTGAGGTTGGTACCCTTGAGGTTGATAACTTTGGGGTTGATACCCTTGAGGTTGCCATCCTTGAGGTTGCCATCCTTGAGGTTGATATTGATACTGAGGTTGACCTTGGGGTACATATTGAGGCTGAGGTTGACCTTGAGGCAAGTATTGCACCATAGGTACATACTGACTTTGAGGTTGCCCCCCAGACACGATTTGTGTACCTTGAGGTTGCCCCCCAGGCGTTAACTGCGGTTGCCCCCCAGGCGGTAATTGGCCACCTTGAGGTTGGGAAACGGGAACTGAACCTGACATCATGTAAATGTCTCCTACACCCAATGGTATATTACCACTGTTTCCAGCAAATAACCCATGATCAATGGGTTGAGGAGATGCCCCCGCAAAGGTACCAGAAAGTGACTGATACCCAGTGGGAACAGAAGGACCGCCGTGTAAAAAAGATTCAGGACTTTGTGTAAACACGGACGACTGAACAGACATATTTACAGGAGTATGAATACCTCCAGGTGGAAAAGGAGTACGAGGTGTGGAAAAACCGACTGAGTTGTCTAAAAAATTGGTTAACGCAAGGTACCAAGAAGTACTTCTAGGAGGACTGTAAAAGATGGATT
The DNA here is from genome assembly GCA_031772625.1 of Pinus tabuliformis. Lineage (NCBI taxonomy): Eukaryota > Viridiplantae > Streptophyta > Pinopsida > Pinales > Pinaceae > Pinus > Pinus tabuliformis. Next base: position 177,746,388 of record CM062818.1, read on the forward strand.
CACGCTCCCTTAGATCAATAGTAAGTTGACCTTCAAGGTGAGAGACACCTATATCTTCTTCTGGAGAAAGTTCTTCTATAGCAATCAAACCAGAAGGTAGATTTTCGGTGATAATTCTTTCTATTCTCGGTGAATCAGGGACACTAGAAGTTGGAGTAACAGGTTCGGAAATTTCAGGTTCTTCGCCTGTTTCACTGGCAGATGAAAAACTACCAGCAAGCTCGGAAACTGTAACAGTTTCGGGATTGTAACCTGTTTCTAAACTTTGGTAATCTGGATGGACTACCAAGGAAGATTCTCCTTCTTCAGGTGAACCTACTCTACTGTCACTAGGAGGAGTTACAAGGACCTTTAACCCTTCTAAATTACCCGGGTCGTCTCGAGGAGGGGATCCCCTAAGTCTACGGGATCTTCTCAACAATTCGGCCACAGAAACAACTTCAGGAGACTGGCCCCGAAGTCTACGGGACTGTCTCGGTAATTCCGCCACAATTAAAGATTTTTAACTACAACACACGAAAACAAAGTAAAAATTTCAAATCAAACCACCTAAAGTCTTCTAAAGAAGCAAACAAATTTGAAGCACACGCCTAAATAATCTAGAGCGTCAAACCACACACAAACAGTAGTCTTCCGGACCAAAAGCGCTAGTTGGTGATTAGGCCCAACCTCGCAGGATTCAGTACAGAAATGGCGGGTGGAACAGTTACCCCGGCAACCTGCTTAATGAATAGACCGGCACAAGTTCCTCCACTTTAACCGTCTCGAAGTGAAGTGAACCCCCGGAAAATCCAAGTGAGTATAACCGACGTCTGCTCCAGGTACAGTGGGACCTTCCCTCCACCGTCACCTCGGTAGAACCCTAAAGATTATGGTCACTAAAGTTACCAATCACAACAATTACACCTGGGGGAACAGTCTAAACTCCGACAGCACGCAAGGGCAGAGTAACAAGCTCAATCCCCTTACCGGCTCCTTGACAATAATCCAAGGTTTACCGATAAGTGACCCCTGGCTCCTCGACAATGGTTAATCCGAGGTTTACCGTTTGTAATACGTACTGTCTGGCGTCGTTCCCAACGAGGGAGACTGGTTCGGACACGAGCTCGTTCTTCTCCTTTAAGAGGAGCTTTCCCAGAGTATAACTGAAACAATTGGATTTAATCTACTCAAGATAAACTATCTGTTTGGTTTTGTAGTCTTGGAGAGTTAAGTACTCACCTACTCCAAGACCCTAGCCTAAGCTATGTTGGTGTTTCAGAGCCCTAGAAAAATAAAAATTACTAGATTGATTTTAATTTAAGCGTTACTTTTAAGGTTGTTTCTTAAGTCAAAAGGTGATGGAAGTGAAACCAGTGGTGTGTTGACTCGACTCGAAACCACTACAAAATGCACCTAGGATGATTTACCCACTACTTTACTTTTTCGATGAATTGCTTAACTAAAAAGTTGAGAGAATGCAATCTTTATAAAAGAAACTTCTTAATTGAAGACAATCAAAGAAACAATTCATTTGTCTTTTCCAAGCATAAAAAACATGACCGCTCTTTACATGCACGAAAAAACTCTTTTTCTCTTTCAAAAACAAAAAGCTACTTGAAACAAGACTTTTAAAGAAGATGTTTTTGTATTTTTCTTTTAATAAAGCAAATAAATCTAGTATAACCAAAAATCAATCTTAACAACTATTAAAATCTATGAAAATGCACTCATAAGCAAACTAAAAGGTAAATTTACTCTAAGCAATCTTAACGAGGCCAAAACCAACAATGATTATTCTAAGGTGTTTTACTTGATCACAATCAAATCAAGGACTAGCTTATTGCAGAACCAAAAACTAGTCAAAACAAAACTCCAATCTTTTTGTTCTTTTGTAAAATGGAAATCAACACTTTATAAACAAGTAATTCGAAATTTGACCCAAAACAACTTAAATGGCAAGCTGTTCACACAAGGAGACTTTACGACAGGCCCGACTTCTAAGAAGGCTGACTAACCAGAGAGATCTAGGGCTGGACAACTTTCTACCGTCAAAGTCACTACAGGACCTATTGAAAAATCAAACCCTAGGCCTAAAATTCGTTGAAATCCACTAAAACACTCAAAGCTCACAAAACAAGTTCAGGTGAAAATTCTTGACAGGGTACTAAAGGATCTGGGTAGAAAACACTAAGAAAAATCAAAATCTAAAAGCAATTAAAGCAAAAAATGGAATTTTCCTAAATTTTACAGGAAGATGCAGGCAACCCATTATAACAGGTGCGGGCCCGCTCTGTGCAAACGGCAACAGCGCGTCCAAAGACGCACTGTGCAGTACTCAGAGGGTGCGTCCTTCTGGAAAAGTTGAGAAAAACCAAATCTAACTAAATCTAAAGCTAAGCCACCCAAATACTAATTCTCACAGTCAAAAACCAGAAAATAAAAGTGATTTTCACAGAGCAAAGTTCACACAAAGGAAAAGACTCTCTCATTAATGGATTCCCCAGTGGAGTCGCCAATTTGTCGTGGCGGAAAAAGTCGTTTGTGCGGACACAACTGACCTCCCTAGGAGTCTAAACTCTCTAGCGACAAACAAGACAAAATGGAGTGATCTTTCTCTAAATATACCTTTTAAAACATGAAAACTACAAGTGTTTAGGCTTACCTTATTCCAAAACGCGGTTGTTGTAGTCCGTCCTTGCTGATCCGGATGAGCTCCTCCTTCAAGTCAATTCCTGCAACCACAAACAATCAAACAATTACCAAGCACTTGCATTTCATATAATAAAACATATATTCAACATGCAGACCAAGGAACACATGAAATAACTCATTAACACAAGCTATTGAGAAAAATAAACCAATTTGTATTAATAACGAAACAAAGAAACTCTTACAACCTGGCCTTGGTGTTGTGCAAGTTCCTCCCAGGGTCCATCAAGGGTTTTCCTCTACTTTGACAAAGCTCACCCACTTCCAAGTAGAATCAAGCAAAGACAATCTCTCCTCACAAGGTTCTAAATGGGAGTCCTAATTCCTGCAGCATTTCCCCAAAGAAAATGTATAGCTCCAACCTCCCCTCCCTCTGGCTCAATGTCTTTATTTATAGTGCTGTAAAGAGGTTATTCAGGTCCACCATCAATGGGATAATCCCCCTCTTTGGGTGGGATAGCTCCCTTATTGATGGGATAAGTTCCTCCTTAATAGAGATACATGAACCAACTGGAGGCGCATCCAATTCATCAAACCGACCTCTAGAAAGTTCTAGAAGTAACCACAAGTAACTTTTTTAAGATGAAACTCGCGCATTTTGCCTTTTACAGAAGGACGCACCTGTCCCTTAACATACAGAGCGTCCAAGGACGCACCTTTTGTGAACATTGTGAGCGTCCCCGCAAGTAAGGCTAGAGAGAACCTGCGACCCCAGAGATAAACATATTTTTGACAAGACTTTCTCTCTTCTTTGAGTTTGAGATGGATAGCAGAGGCATAAGACTTGCCTAAGAGGGTAGCATGACTGTTGATTTGAGCCATACTAACTGTAAGTGGTCATGGTGACATTTTTTAGTGTAACAAGAGGTAGTACTTAAAGCATGCATCCAGCCTTGGATTGATGATGCCTTCCTCATCACTATTGATATCAAAGGGAAGATCACACAGATGAAGGTGATGCATGCTTTAAGACAGGGATTTGCCCCTGACAACGAGCATTTAGATGAAAGAGTAAAGCAGATCCAGTAGACGGTAGAATAGTACATTTCGGACCTTCGCGCAACACATGAATAGTTGGAGGGGCTCCATGCTAAGATCATTGTACCAGCAGAGTGACTCGAGATGAGTCACAATGATTGTGTTGGGGGCCTGTTGGGCATGGGATCCCCTACAGCATGTTTTGGGGCTCAAGGCCCAAGTTTTGGTCAATTGTATTGTAAGACTCCATGAATTGCGGGCGCGGAGTGCAAAGTCTAGGATGAGTCATAGGGTTGTCTGCCCTAAAATATTGTAATTTAATGTAAATTTGTGTCTGCCTACCCATGGTTCATAGACCATGGGATTGTATAAATAGAGCGAGGCTCTAACTGTAAAAAAAGGGCTAGGAAAGAATAGATAGAATAGCGAAAGCATGGTTCGAGGTTAGAGTTGAATCTGAAGTGTACTAGGTCATAGTAGTAGGTATAGGCTCTGCAGTTGAGTGTACTGAGGCCTAGAAGAGTTGGGTATGTACTTGGGATTGAAAGTTAATAAAGAGATGCTTACTCTGTGCATTTGTTCTTGAACCCATATTTTGAGGTTATACATTACTTTTACTCTGTTTATTTACTGCGCGCAATTGATGAATACTTGTATGAATGCTTATATATGAAAATAATCTAAGTAATCAGCTAACAGAGCCTAACTAAGGAAGACTTGGTTAAATAACATGGATCGTGCTACGGCTAGAGTTGTGTGAAGATAGTATTGCAGGGCGCGGGGTACTCACTGGTGTGCGTAGCGCAGTAAGTGCGAAGGTTGGACAACGTACCAATCACTTCATATCAGACATCCCCAGGGTGTAGAAACCTAGTTCTAGCACCCTCCCATACTACTTCGGGTGATACCTCAATCCGCGCTCCGCGGACTATTGCTGAAAGGGCCAGTAGTACTGGGATTTTCTTGGCTAAATCACTTCTGAACTTGGGTCAGGCCCCACTAAGCCAACAAGGACAATGATGAGGAGATAGGTGGTGAATACATGGAAAGCATGATGATGTGGCACCTCTACTGTGTGACATGTGGTAGGTGGAAATAGTCTTATGGGTGGAAAAATGTGTCGAAATTCAGTGACACATGACACCACTCTCATGGTGACACATGGTAGGGTGATGACATAGTATGACATGTCATTGCATCATGGAAGGACAATAAAAAGGTTCATGAAGGCTTTATAATTAGAGAATGTTGCAATTGATAGAAGGTGTGCGAGGAAAATATTATTGTCAACAAACATGTAAATTCGTAGCTTGACGCAGTGAGTATGAAATTCTCGGAGGTTTAAGTTTTGGAGTCTACCATGGTTAACGGACATCGAGGGACAGAAATTGATCTATCACTTTCAGACCAATTTTTTGTCGCATTGTAGAAGGAGAATAAAGTGCTCGATGATTTTAGCAATGGAAAAGTACACAGTTGATGGAAGGTGTGGGATGGAAATGTATCCATCAATTAATCGAAAAATTCATGTTGCATTGAGTTTTTTTCATAAGTCATTTTGGCTGTTAATGACTTTTTATGTTTAGGATAGAAAAGGCTTAGGGCCCATTCAGGCTAGTTGTGCAAGTGTTGTTTGTGGAAAGATGAGTTTCTAGCCTTCGGGCACATAACACCCATGCTCTAAGACTTAAGGGAGCCGAGGTTTTAATCCATGGAAGGTTGAGAAGCACCTCATTCTTAATTTGATGGCCATAGATCATGGATTTGAAGCCTTAGTTACAAAATCCTAGGAGATAAAGTTTTAAGGACATTGTAAAATTGAAATTTTGCATACCAGGCGCCAAATTTAGTTAAAGAGTTAGAAAAATAATTGATATGGTTGTGATGACTCAATCTGTTGATATAGTCTACCAACAACATTTCCAAGGGTAAAACCGGTGGTTATTTCCCATGGTATTTTGGAGCACAAAAGTTATAAAAGGTGTATTTGTTGTGGAGAAAGAGTTGGTTGTGTATTTGAAGGTAAGAATTCAAGAGAGCATCGAAGTTAGCTCTAAGAAATTAAAGGTATAAATGCACCTAATTGCAATTGTTGGGAAGGTTCTCCTTGAGCAGTGATCATTTCAATGATTCTCAACCTTGAGATCTATGAGGTGTACTGAAGTCTCTCCTCAAATTTTAAAAGAGATAGAAGTACATCATCGAGTTATATAATAGTTGATGAAGCTCATCCTTAAGTATTGTGTGTTGTAATGAAGTTCAACCTTGAGTCATGTATGAATAAAAGAGTTTAACAAGATGCTTTTGTGTCAAGTATGAGATGATGCTATCCCATTGGCATGATTAGAACAAGATTGAATATGGCTATGAGTTCCTAAATGGTGTATTGAGAATGTTGAGAGTTAAGAAAGACAAAAACCAAGAATACCAAACATGTGAGAAGGCCAAGAATGTGAGAAGATTAAGAGCTGAGAAGTCCAAGCGTCTAAATGGGTTGAGACTAATAAAGGGTGAGAGTTTCTAGAAAATTATTTTAGAAGGCAATGAGCTAAGAAGGAAAAATGTTGAAAGGGATAATATTGATAATAATATATATGAGAATAAAGGACAAAATGAAAAGGGTTTATATTTTGGACCTTAAGCTATTGTAAGAGTCTGTGATGGCCAAGAGAGCTTGAAGAGTTAGAGGAGGGTTGTAGAGTTGAGACAAAGGGGAGATGTTGATTTGTATTATGAAATATCTAGTTGAGTGAGAGCTATTGGAGAGAGCATCTAGAATAAACAAAGCACCTATGAATCCAAGTTTGAAAATGATATGAAATAGTAGTTTGTAGGTCCAATAGGTTGGTGCCTACACAACCTAGAGTCAATGCTTCCTTCAGGTGGGTGCTTGAGAAATAATCAGGGATTTGGTGCTTCCTACTGGTTAGTTCCAATGAAACAAATAGGGGGTTGATTCCTCCTATAAGTGGGTGCTTGCGAAATAGGGATTTGGTGCTTCTTGTGAGTGGGTTCTCACAGAACTCAATGTAATCATAAGTATTGGCTTTAGATTTACATCATAACAAAACAATATTTGTGGTTTTATCCGTTTATAGGTTTCCATGTAGAAAGATATGTGGCATATGTGTGTGTTGATCACGATGTTGTTGTGTATTTCATGTGTTTATTTATATTGCTACCTACATGATATGTTGTTGAATGATTAAATGATTAAATATGGTAGTAAATATTAAAATTCGCCTTAATACTAATTCATCCTCCCTCTCAATATTAACTTGGTTTCCAATGCTTAGATACTCAAATGGCTCTCTAGGGAGAGGTTTCGTTAATATATTTATGATCTCTTTATTAGTGGAAACATATTCAAGCCTAACAATTGGATTAGCTACCTGGTTTCTCAAGAAAATATATTTAATAGTAATATGCTTTGTTTTTTAATGAATTATAGGATTCTTGTAAATACTAATATCATTGGTATTATCACACATAATTGGAATGGGATCCATTTATTCTTTTTTTTATATCTAGTGGAATCGACAACGGTGGTGGTATCATACTCGCGTTACACGAGGTCGAATCCCACCAACTGCCACTATAACTGCTAGGAGGAACTGCCCAGCCTACAAGAACGGCCCTCAGGTTAAGATGAGACTTGAACCCGTGACCTGCACAGTGGTAAGAACAACTTAGCAGACCATCCGTTGGCCATGAGACCAAACCCCTGCAGGTGAATGGGATCCATTTATTCAATCTTGATATCCTTAAGAGTTCTTTTCATCCATAATGTTTGACTGCAACATGCAGTTGCTTCTATCTACTCAGCTTTAACTGTAGATAGTGAGATATAGTTACGCATTTTACCTAGACATGACACTAAAAAATTACCCAAAATGAAGGCCACACCACTTGTTCCCTTTCTATCATCAATATCATAGGCCATAATCATTAGTTCCCTTTATATATTTGAATAATATTTTTACTACATTCACATGAATATCCTTGGGGGTAGACTAGAATCTAGAAAGCAATCCTAAAATATGAATTATGTCAGGCCTTAATGTTGTTAGATATATAAGAATTCCAATCATTGAGTTATATGTCATCTAATTTTCATTAGGGAATTCATCATCCTTCCTCAATTTTCATCCTATTACCATGGGTGTGCTAACAATTTTACGATCTTCCATGCCAAATTTCTTCAAGATTTATTTTAAGTATTTGTTTTGAGAGATGAAAATACCTTTGTTTGAATGAGCAACTTGTAAGCCAAGGAAAAATGACAATTCTCCTAGCATAGACATCTCAAATTCTTTATGCATTTCTTCTACAAACGATTGACCCATTTGATCAACATCACTTCCAAAGATGACATTGTCCACATACACAACAATGATCATCATTATCAGATTTACGATAAGGATTATTGTCTGTTGTCCCTCTTCCAAATCCTTTTTTTGTATATAGCTATCAAGCCTTGAATACTAGGCTTTTGGATATCTCTTTGATCCATAGAGTTGTTTCTTTAATATACATACTTGATTTGCATTTTTTGACAGATGAAATACATTTCGATCCTCAATGTACACTTCCTCTTCTAGATCACCAGTTAGAAAGGTTGATTTGAAATCCATCTAATATACTTTGAATTTTTTGTGATATGCAAATTCTATAAACATTATTATTGCTTCTATTCTAGCTACAGGGGAAATGTTTCTTCAAACTAAGTTCTTTCTACCCATGCATACCCTTTGCAGACCAACCTAGCTTTATTTTATCACTACTTTTCCATCTTTATTCAACTTGTTTCTAAAGACCCACTTGATGCCAATGTCATTTTTTCCTTTTGGCCAAGGTACTAGTTATCACTTAGAAAAAACACTGACAATAGAGGGAAAAAATTAAGGTAACCTATAATGTCTTTATATTGAAATTTGGCCCTTCAATTTGGAGAGGGATCTCTCCTTAAAACTATACCACTCACTGTCACTTTAGCAATAGGTTTATAAGCTCATTGGTCAGATTTACTTGATGAGATGAGATTGTTTTGGAAAGAAGAGAAAAAGGACCACTGGGCATGGAGTCTAGTATAAAGGATGCTAACCACATGATACATAAACAAATTAACAAACGAAAGATAGATTATGGTTTTTTATAAAATTCATCAATTAGGTATGATAGGAGAAAGCAGAAATTAAATACCAACAAATAGAGCTAGAAGAATTCTACTAATGATATTTAAGTTGAACAACATAGCATTAATTTGTAAAATCCAAATATGAGCTTTCAGAAAGAAATCAAATTCAATCACTTTTTTCCAAACACTGAAGACTTATTGATACAATAGAAACACTAACTAAAAACCACCCACACATGAATCTAAGAAAACTTACACATGTGACCCTATTGATAATGGATTATATTAATATCAGAGCTAAACACACAATATTTATTCTTCAAAAATTTCCCAATCCTTTCTTATTACAACATTATTGCTTAAATAACAAAAAATAATAACCCTATCTTCCTAGTTTACTATAAATAGAAAATCAATTTACAATCCTAAAATATGAACTAAAATAATCAACTGAAAAGTGTCTTAAGGTCTAGGTTGCTACTGGTATTGGAGGTGTCATTTTTCTTTAATGCTACCAACTGTGCCCTACAGATCTGGGAATGTTAATTGAGCCTAGAAAATATCAACTGTTATTGGAGGTGTCATTTTTCTTTAATGCTACCAACTGTACCCTATAGATATGGAAATGTTAATTTTGAGCCTAGAAAATATGAACCTCTGCCTATTTGGAGCTTTCTGATTGTGCTCGTGGAAATGGTTGTGCTTTCTTTGCTTAGCCTCTAGTGTTCTAATACTAAGGCTTTCTATTGATTGTGCTTGATTTTCTTAGCCTCCAGTTAAGTGATCCCATAATTTGGTATCAGAGCCATAGCTCGTTCCTAGGACACGATACATTCTATAGACAGAGTCTGAAGTTAGCAAGGAAGCCTTCGAAAAGCATTTGTAATACAAGTGCTGTGTAGATAAAAGCTACTTCAGTCAATCTCTGAAATAGATTGTAAAAGTTCCACATGGCCAATTTCTTAAGATCATTCTCAAATATTGATAGCTGATCTGTATCTGAAGTAGACTGTAGATCCCTTGAATCTGACAATGTAGAACATGAAAAGGTTAAAGATCCAGAAAGTTGGAGCCCACCAATTTTGAGCTTTAAAGAAGTTTATCATGTTCCATATTTGTTTAGTCTATCCAAAAACGTTTGGCTAAAATAGGTTGAATTAAAGATAAAAATATCAGGTCTAGCTGTAAAAATTGTTGGTCTCAATTTCCTTTCCGAAGATGAAATTAAAAAATTCCGAAAATATTTTGCTTAAAAGAAATTCTCCTATTTTCATTTCGGGGGAATTAGAATTGGATTAGCTCCATTTTTCCGTCAAGGTCTCAATACTCCTTGTATAGCAGAAGTCTTTGACACCAGACATAACATATATGATCATGCCCGGATTGGAACAATACTTGGAAATCTATCCTCGGGATGTCAATATGGCACTATCTATCTAGATTATTCCATTAGTTTATCTGATGTTCACTTAAAATATTTTTGGAAAGCTTTAGTTGGAGTACAAGGTCTAGAAATGGTTCAAGGTAGTGAATATTTATCTGTATTAATCCAAACCTCTTTCCAGCTGACCAATACTATACATCCTAAACTAAGACAGCTAGTTTTAAAAGATTGTGTTGTTGTAGGTGTGAGCAATGCTCAAGTAGAAGGTGTTCATTATGACAAAGAAGCTTTGCCTAATGACTGGTATATCCAATATAAATCTCTGGCATCCACAGACAGTTCAAAGAGCAATATTAAAAGAATGTTTGTATTAGATGGTCGTGTTAGAATTCTTCCAGACCGACCAAAAGTACCTCGGCCTATAGTCATGTTAGAAAAACATGTGTTACCAGCAATTCAAGAAAATGAACAACCTCCTGTCAGTGGTAGAAAATCTTTTTATTGTCATACTCCTTCACTAGCTGAAGCCAATTCTTCTACTAGTATAACGGTGTCTACAAATCAATTGTACATAACAGAAGAAAAACCTTTATTTTTTGTAAATAAGATGTTTCGATCATATGTTAGTCATACTCCACCTGTTGATGAATTCCAGTTTGCAAATCATAGATTTGTAAAAGGAGGTAAATGGCCGCCTAAAAGAAAATTCAGTACTTCTTCATCCAATACTAGATAGCCAACAACAAGCGCTGACTGCACTCCTTTACTAGAAAAAAATTCACAAAATCCAAATGATATGGACCAAGTATACCAGATAGGAAACTATCTAACCACTTGGTGTTCACACGCTGAAGATGCTCAAGATGACATAGGAAAACAAGCAGATTTGATAAATGTTAATCTGAAATTGCTCTATGATGAGCAACAATCAGAAAAGATAGAAAAGGAAGAAAGAAGAAGGAGACAGAAGAAAAAGGCCAAAGAAATCCCAAAATTTCAAATAGATATGAGTGCACCCAATTATTGAGATCAGGAAGAAGAAGAATCAGAAGAAGTAGTAACCGTGACTAGTGCAGAAGAGTCCATTTTAAAGAACACCGGAAAACTAACCAGTGAAAAGAAAGGAAGTATATAAAATAGATAAACTTTTTGTTTCAAAGAAAGAAGTGATGACCCTTGATCAAGATGCCTCCAAATTCCCTTCTTTTATCCTGCCATCCATAAATAACTAGAATAAGGCTCATATCCTGAAAGAAGTGAATAAGTATCCACATGTTGAAGAAGATCTGTATGCTGCCAATACAAGTGGCTATATACTAGATTTGGATAATTTTTCAAACCCTGGAGAATCAATCCGAATTTGGATAGGTGCTCTGTAACAGATGTAGATTACAAAAAAATTGGATAATGTATCCATTATGGTCCTAGCAGAAAAACACATGACCGGTATAGTCTTTGATTGGTGGATGGGACCATCAGAAGAAGAGAGAAGAGTTGCCATGGAAGTCGAACTGTCTACATTAGAATTATTGCTAAATACAAAGTTTGTGCCAGAATGATTGATGAGAAAAAGCAATTGATAACAGATCTTAGTCGAATGGAATTAAAAAATTTGAAATACTTTGATCAATTCAATAAAGATTTCATGGCTAAGGTTTTCAAAGCTAATCTCTCAAATTATGTGGCTCAAAAAAATTCTTTTTTGTCAAAATTACCAGGAAATCTAGGAGACCTCATTATGAAAGATCTAGATGTATAGAACAAAAGATTAGATCAAGTTTATTGGGTTGACCTTCTTTTCAGAACTATAGAGAAAGTTAAATACTTATGCTGGCAAAAGAAGGCACATGACATCACACCCAGTTCAAATGTCTGAAAAATTATGCTACCATGGACACCATTCAAAAAGAAAAAGAAAACAAAGAGGTATGGTAGATTTAAACCCAAGAGAGTCTCAAATCCAAGAAAGTCATTCCGAAAGTATAAATTTTTGACGAAAAGAAGAAAACCAAGAAACAATAATTGATGTTTCATTTGTAAAAAGGAAGGACATTTCGCACGAAAGTTCCCACAAAATTCATCAAGTAAACTTAAATCTTGTATATATATAGAAGAATTTCAAGATGATTGGTCTATAGTAGAATCAGAAGATGATATTTCAGATGTATATATTTTGACTGAAATATCAGATGCAGAAGAAGAAGAGTGTGTCCAAAAGATGAATATCTGTTTATCCTATTCAGATGATGATTTTTCAGAAGAGCTCCATTACAGTGAAAAAGAAGAAGAAAGTAAAGAAGAAAGTGACATTGAAGTCACTAGCGAAACAACAGATGTTTCAGAAGATGAATCTAAAAGTTCACGGTCAGAGCAGCCAGAACAAAAAGGTAAGCAATTTGTGTTACCTTTTCCAGAAGTAAATTCTTTCTGTCCATTTCAGAAAAGAACCATAGCCTCGACCAATCTTCCAAAACCAGAGATCAATAGAGTAGAAGAAAATACGTTGTTAAAAAAGATAGTCAAGACTAATAGCCTTATTTATATCCCGGTTCAAGTTCAAGTAAAAAATGAATGGATATCTGTTGATGCATTCATAGATACCGGTGGATCGAACAATTTGGCTAGACCATCTCTGTTTAAATCTCTGTGGAAACCGTTGCAAAATATACTGGTGTCTGAAACCATATGAGGATCTGTGAGTTTAACTCATTATGTAGACAATATTCCATTAAAAGTTGGGGGAAGTATAGTTAAGATTTCTGCAATTCAGCATTTTGATCCCTCAGCTAGTTTAATGTTGGGAAGGCCATTCTTAAATTCTGTGCTTCCAGTAACAATCAGGCAAGATTAGCTAATTATAAATCTGAAGAAGAAATCTATTGCTATACCTAGATTGTTTATTGCAAATTTAGAAGCAAGACATGAAAATAGACAGAAAAGAGTAGGAGCTAGAAAGCCATTAAAAGATTCTGATTACTAGTAGGAAGTTCTGCAAATCTATGAATCAAGAGCAGAATCTAAATCAAAACAAATGACATGCATAGATCCCAATTGGTCTACAGAACAAACTTCTATCCATGACAGACTTCTAAAAAGTTGTTCATAAAATCCACAATAGTTTTGGGTAGTAGAAAGTGCAATGCAAGAGATTGTGACCTTGCATGATAATGGAGTCAAAAGGAAACTGATTCCTTGCACTCCTTCAAACGAGCAAGAAATAAGGAAACAAATTAAAGAATTGTTAGAAATGTAGCTCATCGAGCCAAGTGAGTCTCATTATTCTTGTTCAGTGTTTCTCGTAAGAAATCATTCTGAGATAGTCAGAGGTAAACCTAGAATGGTGATAAATTACAAACCTCTAAATGCAATTACTCAGAGTTTTAATTATCCACTGCCAAGACCAAAAACCATAATGCATAAAATATAGCATAGCAAAGTATTAAGCAAATTTGATATGAAGTCTGGATACTATTAGATTCAAATACAGAAAGAGGACCAGCATAAAACTGCTTTTATTTGTCCTACCAGATTTTACCAATGGAAAGATGTTCCATTTGGTTTGAAAAACGCCCCTGCATTCTTCCAGCGAAGAATGGATTTCATTTTTACCAAATATGATTTTATTGTAACATATATTGATGACATTCTTATTCATAGTCCAGATGTACAAACCCATATAGAGAATTTAGAGATTTTTCTAAAAGAAGTTCAGCAGCATGGCATAGTTTTATCAGAAAGAAAAATATATTTATTTCAAGATAGTATAGATTTTCTGGGAATTCATGTAGTCAGTAGTGCAATTCAGATGCAACCACATGTGTTGACTAAATTAACCCAATTTCCAGATGAATTGAAAGATACAAAACAATTCAGAGGTTCTTAGGAGTCCTGAATTACATTCACAAGTACATCCCAAGATTGACAGAGAAAACAACTCCAATTAGAAAACATCTCAAAGAGGGATGGTCACCAGAAGCAACAGCAGCAGTCAAACAGCTGAAAGCAGAATGTTAGCAATTGCCAAAACTCCAATCACCAGGTGATGGTCAGCTTATACTTCAAACTAATGCTTCTTTATATTTTTGGGCAGTCGTTCTTTTTGAACGAAGGGAGAAAGGGAAGAAACACTATGTGCCTATGCATCAGGTGAATTCACACCCAGCCAGAAGAATTATTTCATAGCAGAAAAAGAAACACTAGCTATATTCAATGGGATACAAAGGTTTGAGTTATACCTTACACCTGTGAAATTCTTAATAAGAACAGACTCCAAGAATTTCAAATATTTTTTATCTGCCAAGATATCAAGACAAATTGCAAAAGGAAGAATTCTTGCATGGCATATTTGGTTCCAACAGTTTGATTTTGAAGTCGAATGGATCCCAGGTAATTCAAATTATTTGACAGATTCATTAACCAAGGATATGAATAAAGCATTCATTACTTGTACAGGTTCGTGTTTTACCATTCCAGGAAAAGGACCACAGGATGATAGTTTTTATACATTTGTTGATAGATTCAGATTGCTTGAAGGACATGCAAGCCATCTTGCAGAAGAAATCAAAAAAGTTGTGGGAATGAGACTGAGAAGAAACACTTGGATCAAAAAATTCCAAGCCTGGCAATCCAAGAACATAGGTATGTCTTTAGGCCTAGATGCTGAACTGGTAAAGATATATCCTTTGCCTAACATGAAAGTAAAGTTATTCTTCAGAAGTCTCTCAGATCTATGGTCTAGTGAATATACTGAAAAAATGATATGGATCCTAAAGGTTTTAAACTTTTATCAACTTATTGGAGGAATTGATTTTGGTCTCAGCATTTTCACAGGAGCAAAAATTTTAGATCTTGAAGCCATTCCTTTTAAGCCTGAAGTAGAGAAATACATTCTATCTCTAAAAATCCTAGACATTTTTGAGGAATTAGAAGCATCCTTTCTGCAAAGGTTTGATGAGAATTATGCACCAAATGACACTTTTCCTCAATATGAAATTTTTGAAGGATTTTTTGATTGGTTGATAAAAGATGGTTTCTACATAAAAAAAAGCCAACCACTAGGATATCTTAGTGCATTCAAAGGACATTACAATATCTCAGAACTTTCTCATCTCCATGGGATTATCACAGTCTCAGACTTAGGGAAAGTATCACTCCCAATCATTTTGCACAGGTTTTAGTCATGAGTAGATCGGAGAAATCCAAACCAACAATAATGAAGAAATGATTAAGCAATATGCTGTATGGTTCAATGAATTCAGAAATTTGAGGTTAACAGAAAAAATTACAGATTCTACAAAAAACGGATTATTTATAAGGAGAGCCAAAGGCATTAAGATTCATAATTAATCAAAAAGCTTTGATAACTATCAACATTATTTTAGGTAATTGGAATAACAATATAATCCATATTATTAGTGTGATGATTTCAAATAGAATCTGTACATCTATGATTTTTGAATTAGGTTGGCAAAACAAAGATTTTATGAGTGATAATTACAGAGAATGGGTTCAGCATGCAATTGAAAGTTCCACTAATATGTTTCAAATTTTTAAATGGGAACTTTTAAACGGTGTCAAATTGGCAGTACAGAGGTCACCCACGATCAAAAATGTCTTTAAAGATTCTTTCCTAGATATCGAGATCAGTCCTTTATCTTTCCTTACCAAGTGGGGAAAACAATTGGCTAGGTACACACCTCAGCAATAGGGTCTCCACCAAATAAAGATGAATACGAAAAAGGGAGAATCATCAAGAGCATCATCAATAAGGACTATAATTTTAGATGAAGATGCCAAAGGAAAAGGAAAAGCAAAGGAATCTACTTTACAGGACGAGCATTCGGATGCCCAGGACCCAGCAGATATCGATTGGGACAAAGAGTACTCTAAGTTGATTGAACATCACTACCAAAATATGCTCGACGAGTCCAGGCTGGCACATGATTCTTCAAAAGAATTTGATTTTGATAATGACTATGATTCAGATAGAAGTCTGACAGGACCATGGTGGAATATTTTATACATATGTACCAGAAAATTTGAGTAGACACCATCAGCGAAAATATGCCGAAAGGATCCTCAGTTATTTCTATTTTACATGACAGTTTAGAAGAATAGGGGTGAGGATTTCTATATAAGAAGAGATTTGCAGATGTTCAAGACATTGCTTGACGAAGAACTCTGAGATCTCATGTTGTAATAAGCCTTATGTATTTTTCTTGTTTTTATTAATATCGAAGCCTACTGGGCCGCCTGTCTGAGGACAGTTTCTGTCATCCAAAAGAACTTGGAACTGTAAGATGAAGGCATTTGAAGACCCATGGAGAGAGGTCATAGTTGCGCGCGCATTTTCGGTTAAGGAGAAGTAACTCGCTTCAAATCTGTTGTTTAATAGTCTTCGAATTTTATCAGAAGTAAGTTATAATACCAAGGTTTTCTATTGATTGTGCTTTCTTTTATTAGCCTCTAGTGTTGTAATACCAAGGCTTTCTATTGATTGTTCTTGCTTTGCCTAGCCTCCAATTAAGTGATCCCATAATTTGGTATCATGGAAGCAAATTGTTACCAACAGTTTGTACAACTGGACCTGATATTTTTATCTTTAATTCAACCTATTTTAGCCAAAAAAATTTTGGATAGACTAAACAAATATGGAACAGGATAAACTTCTTTAGAGCACTAATACCAAATTATGGGATCACTTAACTGGAGGCTAAGCAAAGCAAGCACAATCAATAGAAAGCCCTGGTATTAGAACATTGGAGGCTAAGCAAATCAAGCATGATCAATAGAAAGCCTTGGTATTAGAACTTACTTCTGATCAAATTCGAAGACTATTAAATAGTAGATCTGAAGCGAGTTACTTATCCTCAACCAAACATGCGCACGCAACTATGACCTCTCTCCATGGGTCTTCAAACACCTTTACCTTACAGTTCCAAGTTCTTTTTGGATGATAGAAATTGTCCTCAGACAAGCAGCCCAATAGGCTTCGATATTAATAAAAACAAGCAAAATACATCAGGCTTATTACAACATGAGATCTCAGAGTTCTCCGTCAAGCGATGTCTTGAACATCTGCAGATCTCTTCTTATATAGAAATCCTCACCCCTATTCTTCTAAACTATCATGAAAAAATAGAAATAATTGAGGGTCCTTTCGGCATATTTTCGTTGATGGTGTCTACTCAACTTTTTTGGTACATATGTACAAAAGATTCTACCATGGTCCTGTCGGACTTCTATCTGAATCATAGTCATTATCAAAATCAAATTCTTCTGAAGAATCATGTGTTGGCCTGGACTCGTCGAGCATCTTTTGGTAGTGATGTTCAATCAACTTAGAGTACTATTCATCCCAATCGATATCTGTTGGGTCCTGGGCATCCCATTGCTCGTCCTATAAAGTAGATTCCTTTGCTTTTCCTTTTCCTTTGGCATCTTCATCTAAAATTATTTTCCTTCTTGATGATGCTCTTGATGATTCTCCCTTTTCCGTATTCATCTTTATTTGGTGGAGACCCTGTTGCTGAGGTGTGTACCTAGCCAATTGTTTTCCCCACTTGGTAAGGAAAGATAAAGGACTGATCTCGATATCTAGGAAAGAATATTTTAAGAAATTTCTGATCATGGGTGACCTCTGTACTGCCAATTCGATGCCATTTAAAAGTTCCCATTTAAAAATTTGAAACATATTAGTGGAACTTTCAATTGCATGCTAAACCCATTCTCTGCAATTATCACTCATAAAATCTTTGTTTTGCCAACCTAATTCAAAAATCATAGATGTACAGATTCTATTTGAAATCATCAGACTAATAATATGGATTACATTGTTATTCCAATTACTTGAAATAACACTGATAGTTATCAAAGCCTTTTGATTAATTATGAATCTTAATGCCTTTGGCTCTCCTTGTAAATCATCCATTTTTTGTAGAATCTATATTTTTTCTTTTAACCTTATATTTCTGAATTCATTGAACCATCTAGCATGTTGCTTAATCATTTCTTCATTATTGCTGGTCTGGATTTCTCCGATCTGCTCATGACTAAAAACCTGTGCAAAAGGATTAGGAGTGATACTTTCCCTAAGTCTGAGACTATGATAATCCCATGGAGATGAGAAAGTTATGAGATATTCTAATGTCCTTTGAATGCACTGGGATATCCTAGTGGTTGGCCTTTTTCTGCAGAAACCATCTTTTATCTCCCAATCAGCAAATCCTTCAAAAATTTCATATTGAGGAAAAGTGTCATTTGGTGCATAATTCTCATCAAACCTTTGCAGAAAGGATGCTTCTAATTCCTCAAAAATGTCTGGGATTTTTAGAGATAGAATGTATTTCTCTACTTCAAGCTTAAAAGGAATGGCTTCAAGATCTAAAATTTTTGCTCCTGTGAAAATGCTAAGACCAAAATCAATTCCTCCAATAAGTTGATAAAAGTTTAAAACCTTTAGGATCCATATCAATTTTTCAGTATATTCACTAGACCATAGATCTGAGAGATTTTTGAAGAATAACTTTACTTTCATGTTAGGCAAAGGATATACCTTTACTAGTTCAACATCTAGGCCTAAAGACATACCTATGTTCTTGGATTGCCAGGGTTGGAATTTTTTGATCCAAGTATTTCTTCTCAGTCTCATTCCCACGACTTTCTTTATTTCTTCTGCAAGATGGCTTGCATGTCCTTCAAGCAATCTGAATCTTTCAACACATGTATAAAAACTATCATCCTGTGGTCCTTTTCCTGGAATGGTAAAACATGAACCTGTACAAATAATGAATGCTTTATTCATATCCCTGGTTAATGAATCTTTCAAATAATTTGAATTACCTGGGATCCATTTGACTTCAAAATCAAACTGTTGGAACCAAATCTGCCATGCAAGAATTCTTCCTTTTGCAATTTCTCTTGATATCTTGGTAGATAAAAAAATATTTGAAATTCTTGGAGTCTGTTATTATTAACAATTTCACAGGTGTAAGGTATAACTCAAACCTTTGTATCCCATTGAATATAGCCAATGTTTCTTTTTCTACTATGAAATAATTGTTCTGGCTGGGTGTGAATTCACCTGATGCATAGGCACAGAGTCTTTCTTCACCTTTCTCCCTTCGTTCAAAAAGAACAACTGCCCAAAAATATAAAGAAGCATCAGTTTGGAGTATAAGCAGACCATCACTTGGTGGTTGGAGTTTTGGCAATTGCTGACATTCTGCTTTCAGCTATTTGACTGCTATTGTTGCTTCTGGTGACCATCCCTCTTTGAGATGCTTTCTGATTGGAGTTGTTTTCTCTGTCAATCTTGGGATGTAGTTGTGAATGTAATTCAGGACTTCTAAGAACCTATGAATTGTTTTTGTATCTTTCAATTCATCTAGAAATTGGGTTAATTTAGTCAACACATGTGGTCGCGTCTGAATTGCACCACTAACTACATGAATTCCCAGAAAATCTATACTGTCTTGAAATAAAGACATTTTTCTTTCTGATAAAACTATGCCATGTTGCTGAACTTCTTTTAGAAAAATCTTTAAATGCTCTAGATTGGTTTTTACATCTGGACTATGAATAAGAATGTTATCAATATATGTTACAATAAAATCATACTTGGCAAAAATTAAATCCATTCTTCCATTCTTCGCTAGAAGAATGCAGGGGCGTTTTTCAAACCAATTGGAACAAATTTCCATGGGTAAAATCTAGCAGGACAAATAAAAGCAAATTTATGCTGGTCCTCTTTCTGTATTTGAATTTGATAGTATCCAGACTCCATATCAAATTTTCTGAATACTTTGTTGTGCTGTATTTTCTGCATTATGGTTTCTGTTCTTAGCATGGATAATTAAAACTCTGAGTAATTGCATTTAGAGGTTTGTAATTTATCACCATTCTAGGTTTACCTCTAACTATCTTAAAATGATTTCTTACCAGAAACGTTGAACAAGAATAATGATACTCACTTGGCTCGATGAGCTGCATTTATAACAATTCTTTAATTTGTTTCTTTATTTCCTTCTCATCTGAAGGAGTGCAAGGAATCAGTTTCCCTTTGACTCCATTATCATGCAAGGTCACAATCTCTTGCATTGGACTTTCTACTACCCAAAATTGTTGTGGATTTTCTGAACAACTTTTTAGAAGTCTTTCATGGATAGGAGTTTGTTCTCTAGACCAATTGGGATCTAGGCATGCCATTTGTTTTGATTTAGATTCTGCTCTTGATTCATAGATTTGCAGAACTTCCTTCTAGTCATCAGAATCTTTTAATGGCTTTCTAGCTCCTACTCTTTTCTGGCTATTTTCATGTCTTGCTTCTAAATTTGCAATAAACAATCTAGGTACATCAATAGCTTTCTTCTTCAAATTTATAATCAACTTATCTTGGCTGATTGTTACTGGAAGCACAGAATTTAAGAATGGCATTCCCAACATTAAACTAGCTGAGGGATCAAAATGCTGAATTGCTAAAATCTTAACTATACTCCCCGCAACTTTTAATGAAATATTGTCTACATAATGAGTTAAACTCACAGATCCTCCTATGGTTTCAGACACCAATATATTTTAAAACGGTTTCCACAGAGATTTAAACAGAGATGGTTTAGCCAAATTGTTCGATCCATCGGTATCTATGAATGCATCAACAGATATCCATTCATTTTTTACTTGAACTTGAACCAGGATATAAATAAGGCTATTAGTCTTGACTATATTTTTTAACAACTTATTTTCTTCTACTCTATTGATCTCTGGTTTTGGAAGACTAGTAGAGGCTATGGTTCTTTTCTGAAATGGACAGAAAGAATTTACTTTTGAAAAAGGTAACATAGATTGTTTACCTTTTTGTTCTGGCTGCTTTGACCATGAACTTTCGGATTCATCTTCTGAAACATCTGTTATTTCGCTAGCGACTTCAATGTCACTTTCTTCTTCCCTTTCTTCTTCTTGTTCACTATAATGGAGCTCTTCTGAAAAATCATCATCTGAACAGGAGAAATTGATATTAATCTTCTGGACACACTCTTCTTCTTCTGCATCTGATATTTCATTCAAAGTATATACATCTAAAATATCATCTTCTGATTCTACTATAGACCAATCATCTTGAAATTCTTCTATATCTATACAAGCTTTAAGTTTACTTGATGAATTTTGTGGGCACTTTCGTGCGAAATGTCCTTCCTTTTTACAAATGAAACAACAATTATTGTTTCTTGGTTTTGATCTTTTCTTCAAAAATTTATACTTTCGGAATGACTTTCTTGGATTTGAGACTCTCTTGGGTTTAAATCTACCATACCTCTTTGTTTTCTTTTTCTTTTTGAATGGTGTCCATGGTAGCATAATTTTGCAGACATCTGAACTAGGTGTGATGTCATGCGCCTTCTTTTGCCAGCATAAGTATTTAACTTTCTCTGTAATTCTGAAAAGAAGGTCAACCCAATAAACTTGATCTAGTCTTTTGTTCTGTACATCTAGATCTTTCATAATGAGGTCTCCTAGATTGCCTGGTAATTTTGACAAAAAAGAAATTTTTTGAGCCACATCATTTGAGAGATTAGCTTTGAAAACCTTAGCCATGAAATCTTTACTGAATTGATCAAAGTATTTCAAATCTTTTAATTCCATTCGACTAAGATCTATTATCAATTTCTTTTTCTCATCAATCGGTTCTGGCACGAATTGTGTCTTTAGCAATAATTCTAATGTAGACAGTTCGGCTTCCATGACGGCTCTTCTCTCTTCTTTTGATGGTCCCATCCACCAATCATAGACTATACCAGTCATGCGTTTTTCTGCTAGGACCATAATGGATACATTATCCAATTTTGTTGTAATTTACATTTGATACAAAGCACCTATCCAAATCCAGATTGATTCTCCAGGGTTTGAAGAATTATCCAAATCTAGAATATAGCCACTTGTATTGGCAGCATATAGGTCTTCTTCAACACGTGGATACTCATTCACTTCTTTCAGGATATGAGCCTTATTCTAGTTATTTATGGATGGCAAGATAAAAGAAAGGAATTTGGAGGCAGCTTGATCAAGGGTCATCACTTCTTTCTTTGAAACAAAAGGTTTATCTATTTTATATACTTCCTCTTTTTCACTGGTTAGTTTTCCAGTGTTCTTTGAAGTGGACTCTTCTGCACTATTCGCAGTTACTGCTTCTTCTGATTCTTCTTCTTCCTGATCCCAATAATTGGGTGCACTCATATCTATTTGAAATTTTGGGATTTCTTTGGCCTTTTTCTTCTGTCTCCTTCTTCTTCTTCTTTCTTCCTTTTATATCTTTTCTAATTTTTGCTCATCATAGAGAAATTTCATATTAACATTTATCAAATCTACGTGTTTGCCTAAGTCATCTAGAACATCTTCAACGTGTGAACACCAAGTGGTTAGATAGTTTCCTATCTGGTATACCTGGTCCATATCATTTGGATTTTGTGAATTTTGTTCTAGTAAAGGAGCGCAGTCAGCTCTTGTTGTTGGCTATCTAGTATTGGATGAAGAAGTATTGAATTTTGTTTTAGGTGGCCATTTACCTCCTTTTACAATTCTATGATTTACAAACTGGACTTCATCAACAGGTGGAGTATGACTAACATATGTTCGAAACATCTTATTTACAGAAAAGAAAGGTTTTTCTTCTGGTATGTACAATTGATTTGTAGACAGCGGTATACTAGTGGAAGAACTAGCTTCATCTAGTGAAGGAATATGACGATAAAAATATTTTCTACCACTGACAGGAGGTTGTTCATTTTCTTGAATTGCTGGTAACACATGTTTTTCTGACATGACTATAGGCCGAGGTACTTTTGGTCGGTCTAGAAGAATTCTAACACGACCATCTGATACAGACATTCTTTTAATATTGCTCTTTGAACTGTCTGCGGATGCCAGAGATTTATATTGGATATACCAGTCATTAGGCAAAGCTTCTTTGTCATAATGAACACCTTCTACTTGAGCATTTCTCACACCTACAACAACACAATCTTTTAAAACTGGCTGTCTTAGTTTAGGATGTATAGTATTGGTCAGCTGGAAAGAGGTTTGGATTAACACAGATAAATATTCACTGTCTTGAACCATTTCTAGACCTTGTACTCCAACTAAAGCTTTCCAACAATCTTTTAAGTGAACATCAGACAAACTAATGGCATAATCTAGATAGATAGTGCCATATTGACATCCCGAGGATAGATTTCCAAGTATTGTTCCGATCTGGGCATGATCATATATGTTATGTCTGGTGTCGAAGACTTCTACTATACAAGGAGTATTGAGACCATGACGAAATAATGGAGCTAATCCAATTCTAATTCCCCCAAAATGCAAATAGGAGAATTTCTTTTCAGCAACATATTTTCGGAATTTTTTAATTTCATCTTCAGAAAACAAATTGAGACCAACAATTTGTATAGATGGACCTGATATTTTTATCTTTAATTCAACCTCTTTTAGCCAAACTTTTTTGGATAGACTAAACAAAGATGGAACAGGATAAACTTCTTTAGAGCTCAAAACTGGTAGGTTCCAACTTTTTGGATCTTCAACCTTTTCATGTTCTACACTGTCAAATTCAAGGGATCTACAGTCTACTTTAGATACAGATCGTCTATTGATATTTGAGAATGATCTTAAGAAATTAGACATGTGGAACTTTTACAATCTATTTCAGAGATTCACTGAAGCAGCTTTTATCGACACAACACTTGTATTACAAATTCTTTTCGAAGGCTTCCTGGCTAATTTCAGACTCTGTCTATAGAATGTATCATGTCCTAGGAATGAGTTATGCCTCTGATACCAAATTATGGGATCACTTAACTGGAGGCTAAGCAAAGCAAGCACAATCAATAGAAAGCCTTGGTATTAGAAATTACTTCTGATTAAATTCGAAGACTATTAAATAGCAGATCTGAAGCGGGTTACTTCTTATTCATGTTCTACACTGTCAAATTCAAGGGATCTATAATCTACTTTAGATATAGATCATCTATCGATATTTGAGAATGATCCTAAGAAATTGGCCATGTGGAACTTTTACAATCTACTTTAGAGATTGACTGAAGCAGCTTTTATCTACATAGCACTTGTATTACAAATGCTTTTCGAAGGCTTCCTGGCTAACTTCAGACTTTGTCTATACAATGTATCGTGTCCTAGGAACGAGCTATGGCTCTGATACCAAATTATAGGATCACTTAACTGGAAGTGATTTAGTACCCAAAATTGTGGGATATATTTTAAATAATCTCACGAGCACTATTACTAACATGAGCAAAAGAAAATACTCCTCATGCCAATATGTACCCAACAATACTTTAGCAGGTTGCATATTTTACTCATAACCAAAAATTTGAGGTCATTTTTTTGGGAGCCAATATCACTCAAAGAGAAATGGAAACAATTATTCATAATTGTTGTACCCGTGATCTTGAATATAAAATTTCCATTCTCATTTATGCAATTCATACAAAACCTCAGGCATTGAACAAAATTAGGCAAATTTGTAACATTGAGGATAGTAGAAAAACAATGCAACACTATATTTTTCAATTGCCTTTTGTTGTAGTAATTAAAATTAATCACCAAGTCATAAATTTATTTAATGTGTTTGTTTTCATCTGCTTAATATTCTTGAATTGTTGCCTTAAAAACTAGATGATCACGCTTCTGAAATCTTAGGATAGTCTGCCACCTCAAAATATGATCTTGATATGGGACTCATAGCCTCAGGACTAGAACTTTTTCTTTTATGATCTGTAGCTTTGAATTATCTGTATCCCCAATAGTAAGAATTATTTCCAAACTGCATCATTTTTAATATAATTCTCTTCCTGTAAATTTTAGTAGAAGAATCAACCTTGCTAATAGATATACATTTCAAACAGTAAATTGATATCCTGGAGAAACCTCAAAATACGCACATGATCACCTTCACCTGACCATTCCTCCTCTCTCTAGATGATAGTTTGAAGTCAATTTGTCTTTTACCCAACCTTCAATACAACCAACCGGGAAACTTTTTTTTCATCGACAAACACTGAGTTAAATTATCTTCCAATCGATGGCACGATGTCATTTTCATGCTTGGAGCACTGTCATGTTTCCCTTTTTAAATACAATGCATTGCTCCAAAGACACTACATACCATTTAAAAATAGAGGAACAAGACATCATCTATACCCTTTCAACATTTACCTTCTTTGCAAATTGATTCTTTATCTGTGTCAGGGTCTAGTTAGATGGTGTTTGAATCTTTTTGAAATTAATGCCTTTCCTACAGGTAATTCACCTTTATAATTACCAACAAGAAAATCCCTAGGATACTCCTTCCCATTTTATCAAGGAAGATAGCACTGCTTTGTAATCAAGATTGTATAGAGGACATGATTCATTTCAATAGACATGTTTTTTCTGAGAATGGGGCATGTCTTCTTAGACATATGGCTTGGCACTAGGATTTTGTGGGTTCTGGCATTTTCACTTTGCCATAACCATGAATGAGATTGGCACATGATGGATCTCATTATACCTTGTCGCTCCATTTCTCTTGTGAACTGACACTTTAATGACTACTTGTTCAAAGCATGGCACTCTTCAACATTTACAATTGGCAATGGGCATTCAATGCTTCAGTAGATTCATTCTCTTGGTAAATTAATACTTGGACTAGAGTTTGACTGGGAGTTGCTACCTTGGTGGTATTTCTTTTGATAGAGGGAATTTTTGTGAACATAACCCTAAGAGATATTCACATTGATGACGCCTCAACTACCATAAAACCTACAAATGGAAACTAAAATCACATCCTCCCAACCATTTGCATCTCGTTTGCTTGACACATGGGTTTTTTAAACTGCGCCCTAGCACTTGATGATGGTACACTTAGGTGCAGTATTTATTTTGTGATATAATATATATACCACATTTATCACGGAAATGAATACTTACCTCTTTATATATATGTGTGCCCATTAAGTTTCAACGCCTTCTACAAAAACCAAGCTGCCCATTGTGGGATTGGCTCTTTGTGTTGGGGTAGGACTTTGACTTGGCATGTGGGTAGTCGGACTTCTGATGGACTTCTCGGTGGCATATAGAAATAAGCCTATGGGGCCCTTAACATACACTTTTACTGAAATAAACAGTAAACTATCAAATAGTCGCATAAACCAAATATCATTCAATAAACTATCAAATAGTCAAATAAACCAAATACATGTATATGTATATGCAACCAGTAGTCATATGCCTTCATTTTGCTAAAACTGTACCAATAATTTCATTTTGCTAAAATTGTACCAATGATTTGAATTTTGAAACTCAACCAGAGTGTTGCCAGATTAAATGGAAGTGCTAACTACTATGTTCTAAATTCTATATTTCGATTGTGCTGGAAATTGATTGGTCAATACCTCTATTTCAAAATTTTTAGAACAACACTAACAATTTAACTGTGAGTGCGCCTTAATAAAAAATCAAACTATTAACCCCTTAATTGTACTAATAATTTGAATTTTGAAACTCAACCAAGGCTATAATGTGTTGGAATATAATCCTAACATCTACATTTGTTTTTTATCATAAGTATCCTTGACTTAGCCACATGCACTAAAAATCATGTTCACACTTGGTTTTTGGTAAACTAGCTTGGTGGACCAACTTTCCCTTGTTTTTTGCCTTTAAAGGCTTAATATTATGGAAATATTGGTCTAACCACTTTCCTAAACCATTTAGACATCTAAGTGCATGTTCACACCTAACCACACCTCATCCACTTGAGTTATTTGAGGATTGGCACCCCACATGAAGATTCCCCCTTAAATCAAGGGATTTGGTCCCCTGGACTATTTTAGCATGTTTTAAAGTTGCCTTCCTTGGGAAATACGCCCCTCCTCATTCTTTCCTCGTGGCTGATAGTTGGCATAGGTTGTCTTGAGTCATTGTTGTTATTTTAGGCTTCCCTTTAGCTTTTCTTAGCCTTTTCTAGTTTTTTACTAGTTTTTTCCTAGTTTTCTAGATTCGGCAATTTCTATATAACCACCTCCCTTTGAGATTAGAGGTTTGGTTGCTCATGTATTACTATATGAAACCAATATTCATAGGCCTTCATTTTGCTAAAATTGTACCAACAATTTGAATTTTGAAACTCAACTAGAGTGTTTTCAAATTAAATGGCAGTGCTAACTACTATGTGCTAAATTCTATATTTCGATTGTGCTGGAAATTGATTGGTCAATACCTATATTTCAAAATTTTCAGAACAACACTGACAATTTAACTGTGAGCGCACCTTAATAAAAATCAAACTACTAACCCCTTAATTGTACCAATAACTTGAATTTTGAAACTCAACCAAGGCTATAATGTGTTGGAATATAATCCTAACATCTACATTTATTTTTTAGCCTAAGTATCCTTGACTTAGACACATGCACTGAAAATCATGTTCACACTTGGTTTTTGGTAAACTAGCTCAGTGGACCAATTTTCCCTTGTTTTTTGCCTTTAAAGGCTTAATATTATGGAAATATTGGTCTAACCACTTTCATAAACCATTTAGACATCTAAGTGCATGTTCAAACCTAACCACACCTCATCCACTTGAGTTATTTGAGGATTGGCACCCCACATGAAGATTCCCCCTTAAATCAAGGGATTTGGTCCCCCGGACCATTTGAGCATGTTTTAAAGTTGCCTTCCTTTGGAAATATGCCCCTCCTCATGCTTTCCTCATGGCTAATAGTTAGCATAGGTTGTCTTGAGTCATTGTTGTTATTTTAGGCCTCCCTTTAGCTTTTGTTAGCCTTTTCTAGTTTTTTACTAGTTTTTTCCTAGTTTTCTAGATTCGGCAATTTCTATATAACCACCTCCCTTTGGGATTAGAGGTTTGGTTGCTCATGTATTACTGTATGCAACCAATAGTCACAGGCTTTCATTTTGCCAAAATTGTACCAATAATTTGAATTTTGAAACTCAACTAGAGTTTTTTTAGATTAAATGGCAGTGCTAACTACTACGTGCTAGATTCTATATTTCAATTGTGCTAGAAATTGATTGGTCCATACCTGTATTTCAAAATTGTCAGAACAACACTGAAAATTTAACTGTGAGTGTGCCTTAATAAAAAATCAAACTACTAACCCCTTAATTGTACCAATAATTTGAATTTTGAAACTCAACCAAGGCTATAATGTGTTGGAATATAATCCTAACATCTACATTTTTTGTTTAGCCTAAGTATTCTTGACTTAGCCACATGCACTAAAAATCATGTTCACACTTGGTTTTTGGTAAACTAGCTTGGTGGACCAACTTTCCCTTGTTTTTTGCCTTTAAAGGCTTAATATTATGGAAATATTGGTCTAACCACTTTCCTAAACCATTTAGACATCTAAGTGCATGTTCACACCTAACCACACCTCATCCACTTGAGTTATTTGAGGATTGGTGCCCCACATGAAGATTCCCCCTTAAATCAAGGGATTTGGTCCCCCGGACCATTTTAGCATGTTTTAAAGTTGCCTTCCTTGGGAAATACGCCCCTCCTCATGCTTTCCTCGTGGCTGATAGTTGGCATAGGTTGTCTTGAGTCATTGTTGTTATTTTAGGCCTCCCTTTAGCTTTTCTTAGCTTTTTCTAGTTTCTTACTAGTTTTTTCCTAGTTTTCTAGATTCGGCAATTTCTATATAACCACCTCCCTTTGGGATTAGAGGTTTGGTTGCTCATGTATTACTATATGCAACCAGTAGTCATAGGCCTTCATTTTGCTAAAATTGTACCAATAATTTGAATTTTGAAACTCAACTAGAGTGTTTTCAGATTAAACGGCAGTGCTAACTACTATGTGCTAAATTCTATATTTCGATTGTGCTGGAAATTGATTGGTCAATACCTCTATTTCAAAATTTTCAGAACAACACTGATAATTTAACTGTGAGCACGCCTTAATAAAAAATCAAACTACTAACCCCTTAGTTGTACCAATAATTTGAATTTTGAAACTCAACCAACGCTATAATGTGTTGGAATATAATCCTAACATCTACATTTATTTTTTAGCCTAAGTATCCTTGACTTAGCCACATGCACTAAAAATCATGTTCACACCTGGTTTTTGGTAAACTAGCTCGGTGGACCAACTTTCCCTTGTTTTTTGCCTTTAAAGGCTTAATATTATGGAAATATTGGTCTAACCACTTTCCTAAACCATTTATACATCTAAGTTCATCTTCACACCTAACCACACCTCATCCACTTGAGTTATTTGAGGATTGGCACCCCACATGAAGATTCCCCCTTAAATCAAGCGATTTGGTCCCCCAGACCATTTTAGCATGTTTTAAAGTTGCCTTCCTTGGGAAATACGCCCCTCCTCATGCTTTCCTCGTGGCTTATAGTTGGCATAGGTTTTCTTGAGTCATTGTTGTTATTTTAGGCCTCCCTTTAGCTTTTCTTAACCTTTTCTAGTTTTTTACTAGTTTTTTCCTAGTTTTCTAGATTCAGCAATTTCTATATAACCACCTCCCTTTGAGATTAGAGGTTTGGTTACTCATGTATTACTATTGTTCATTAATTTATTACATTTATTTTATGGAGCAAATTCTTTCTCTCCTCTCCTGAATATCAACAAATTACTTGTGTTTAATTTAACTAGAATTCTAGATCTATCGGAGTTTCTGCAGGAATTCCACATGGTATCAGAGCTAGTTTGAATCTAGTGGATTGTACACGGTTTTATTTGCAGGTATAAATCATCAGGAGGTGCAGCATGCAACAATGTATCATCTCTCTCAGCCCACAAAACTCGTTCTAAATCCTTTCAATTACTTCAAATGGAAGACAGAGATCACTTTGCTCCTCCGAGGCAAAGGGCTTTACAGGGTAACAATGGTAACAAAGATTGAACCGACTTCTGTAATGGAGAAGATCAAGTATTTAAATAAATTAGATGAAGAAATTGGGCTAATATTCCTATAAATTTCCAGAGAACTCTTTCATGTCAGCGGAGCCACTACTCCCGATGTGGTCTGGACCACATTGGAAGGACTATTTGGTAAGCAGGATGAAATGAGAGTGCATCAATTGGAGAATGAACTCGTATCCCTCAGTCCAACTCATTTCAACAACCTGCAAAAATACTTAACCAATTTTAAATCCCTCCTCATTGAACTTGATGCATGTGGAGTCAAGAAAGAGGAAGATCAACTCATCCTTTCGATTCTCTCGAAATTAGGCCTTGAATATTCTTTATTTGTATCGTATTTTCAATCATCTAAATTGATTCAAGAAAAATGGAAAATGCCTCCATTGAATGACTTCATTGTAGCATTGACTCAAGAGAAAGCTAAGTTAGTCCAAATGGGTACCATCAAGTGTTCAAAGAACCAAGCACTTGTGGCTACTCATGCTCCAAAGAGCGGTGGAAGAGACAAGCAAAAAGGGAAGGGTAACTTTAATGAATCGAAGAAGGAGAGACCCGTACAATCTTCAGAGAGCTCTTCTTTGCCTAAGGGTAAGAAGAAGAAGGAAAGAACACTTTGCAGCTACTATTCCAAAGGTTTTCATCCCGAAGAAAATTGCATGAGGAAAACAATCGATGAGATGGCTAAGCAATTGCAGGAGCACAATCTCACTGTACCTGAGAATGCAAAGAAGAAGGATGATAACAGAACAGGAGATGGGAGAGGGAGAGCATGAGATGGTCATGCTTTAATCATTGTCACATCCACTCCATCATCTTGGATTCTTGATTCAGGTGCATCGAACCATATGGTTGCATCAAAAGATGAATTTTCATCCATCGAAGAAAGCACCAGATCCCCAATTTACTTGGGAGATGCCACACCCGCAAAGGTGTTGTGGAGAAGGAATTGTAGACCTTGAAGGGGGCTACTTCACAAATGTGCTTCATGTTCCCTCGCTGTCCACAAATCTTCTCTCGATATAATAGGTCACTCATTCTGACTCTAGAAGGAAGGTGGAGTTCACTCCAGACTCCGCAGTGATTACTGACATTTCCATGGGCTCACAGATTGCACATGGAATTGGAGATCACGGTTCTCATTTGTATTTCTTCTCCCACTTTGTTCCTAAATCTATTAGCACTATATTTCTGTCACAATCTAATGATATCAACAGGTTATGGCATGAAAGATTTGGCCATCTAAACTATAAGTACTTGCATCAACTCACCAAGGAAAACATGGTAGAAGGATTGCCCACTATTAAATTCACAAGCGGGGTATGTCAAGGATGCATTCTTGGCAAGCATCTAAAGCAAAAGTTTGACATAGGGAAGGCACAAAGAGATTCTTCACCTCTTGGGCTGATTCACAGTGACATCATGGGCCCATTCCCATAGCCTTCAATCAGTAAGGCTCGATATGTACTCACCTTCATAGATGATTTCTCTCGCTTTACTTGGGTATTTTTCTGAAATTAAAATCGGAAGTATTTTAATACCTTATAGAATTTAAACCACTTGCTGAGAATGAGTTTGGGTGTAAGATTAAGATACTCCATACTGATAATGGGGTGGAGTATGTCAACAAATATGTGCAACAACTTTGTATTGATGCAAGTATACAGATATAACACACAGTGCCATATACACCATAGCAAAATGGTGTCGTGGAGAGGAAAAAATGGTCATTAAAAGAGATGGCCAATTGTATGCTACAATCCAAATCATTAGCTCCTAAGCTATGGGATGAAACTATTAATTGTGCAGCATACATTCGGAAACACATTCCTCACAAAGCACTCAAAGGCACCACTCCATTTGAATGTTGGGCTCGTACAGATTGCTGGACTGTCACACTAAAAAGTTCCTTGTAGCTTAAAGTGTAAGTTTGAAGAAGAATCACTGCATGATTTTTCAGCAAACCCTACCAAGGAACTGCTTGTTTCCACTGATGAGGAAGAGTCCGAAACTTCTTAGAGCACTTCAGAGTAGCCATCAGAGAAGCCTCTTGGGTATGATTCAGAGGATGAGGAACAAGTCATGGCTACTCCAATTTATCTGCCAACTTGGGCAGAGAAATCCCTGCAAGATGCGGGTGAACTAGTCGGTGATCTTGCGGATGCAAGAACGACTATATCACATCTTTTTGGGGCTCCTCAATCCCTGGCTACCACTGAACCATTACTTCCCATACATTGCTATATGACACTTGGTTCATATCCATAGTCACACTTTGAGGCTGCTGGAAACCTACTTTGGGAGGCTGCCATGGATGAAGAGTACTCTACTGTCATGGAAAACAACACATGGGATTTGGTTCCACTTCTGAAAGGAAGAAATCTTGTTGGATGCCGATGGATCTATTGAACAAAGATTGCTACAGATGGTGAGATCAGCAAGTACAAATATTGACTTGTTGCAAAAGGATACTCACAGGTACATGGCATAGACTACACAGAGACATTTGCCCCTGTTGGAAAAATGGACTCCATTCGAATAGTTTTAGCCATTCTTGCTTCTCGCAAATGGGAAGTTCATCACATGGATGTGAAGAGTGCATTTCTTCATGGAGATCTCAAGGAGGATATATATATGGAGCAACCAAATTGATACATTCAGAACTCTTCCCTCGTTTGCAAATTAAAGAAATCTTTGTATAGCCTAAAATAGGCTCCCAGAGCCTGGTATGCAAAGATGGATTCTTTCTTGCTTTCCATTAGATTCATTCGATGCAAATCTGATCCGAATGTTTATTTTCTGTGACATGATGATTCCCTTTTGTTGATAGTACTTTATGTATATGATTTACTGATGAGAGGGAACCTTACCTCAGGAATTGATTCAACAAAAGCAGCATTGCATGATCGATTTTCCATGACAAATTTGGGACTGTTGCACTACTTTCTTGGTCTTGAAGTTTCTCAGTCTACTTCAGGGATCAAGATGGCACAGTCTAAGTATGCATCAGATCTACTTGTCTACTTTCAGATGATAGAATGCAAGCCAGCAACATCTCCCTTTCTTTTGGGGATCAGATTTCAGGATGCGGGTACTACACATTTGGTGGACAGTACACTATATCGACAGTTGGTTGGGAGTTTATTGTATTTTATTCACACCTGACTTGATATATATTTTGCACTAGGAGTTTGTTCCAGATATATACAGTAGCCCCATGAGCTTCACTGGAAAGATACAAAGAGAATCCTTAGATATGTGAAAGGTACTTCCAGTTTTGGTATCTTTTATGCTGCAAATATCCCACTTTCATTTATTGGGTACACAGATTCTGATTGGTCTGGCAATGGTACAGACCACAAGTCCACCTCTTGTATAGTAAGAAGTAATCCACGATTTCTTTATCTACATCCAAGGCAGAGTATAGAGGTGCAGTGGATGCAGCTACACAGGCTATTTGGTTATAGGGGCTTCTCTCCGAGTTTGGTATTTAGTATCCACTTTTGACTGTCATATTTTGTGATAATCAGGGGTCCATTTAGATATCTATTGATCCAGTTCAGAGGCATAGGACCAAGCACATCAAGATTCACATGAATTACATCCGCGAACTAATATGTGACCAAGTCATATCACTGCAGTACTGCCCCACTGAGCAGCAGGTTGCAGACATCTTCACCAGGTCTTTCACTGAAAAGAAATTTTCAGAACTGAGAGCTATTCTTGGAGTGGTGGAGATAACTAAGTAGGCCCTTCTATCCACTTAGCCATTTTTTCCTCTTTTTTTTTTTGAGGGGGGGGGGGGGGGGGGGGGGGGGGTGTGTTTCCCACGAGGTTTTCCCTCTTTCTTCATTTTATGAGGATCTTTTGTTTATTGTACCTGAGTACCTAACATGGCATCCTGGCCAGGACTCAGTTTAGATAAGTGAATTAGGATTAGGTAGGGGTGTTGGAATATAATCCTAACATCTATATTTAGTTTTTAGCCTCAGTATCCATGACTTAGCCACATGCACTAAAAATCATGTTCACACTTGGTTTTTGGTAAACTAGCTTGGTGGATCAACTTTCCCTTGTTTTTTGCCTTTAAAGGCTTAATATTATGGAAATATTGGTCCAACCACTTTCCTAAACGATTTAGACATCTATGTACATGTTCATACCTAACCACACCTCATCCACTTGAGTTATTTGAGGATTGGCACCCCACATGAAGATCCCCCCTTAAATCAAGGGATTTGGTCCCCCAAACCATTTTAGCATGTTTTAAAGTTTCCTTCCTTGGGAAATATTCCCCTCCTCATGCTTTCCTCATGGCTGATAGTTGGCATAGGTTTTCTTGAGTCATTGTTGCTATTTTAGGCCTCCCTTTAGCTTTTCTTAGCCTTTTCTAGTTTTTTACTTGTTTTTTCCTAGTTTTCTAGATTTGACAATTTCTATATAACCTCCCTTTGGGATTAGCGGTTTGGCTTCTCATGTATTACTATTGTTCATTAATTTAATACATTGATTTTATGGAGCAAATTATTTCTCTCCTCTCTTGAATATCAACAAATTACTTGTGTTTAATTTAACTAGAATTCTAGATCTATCGGAGTTTCTACAAGAATTCTACATAATGGTGAGTGTTGCCAGATGAGATGGCAGTGCTAACCACTATGTGCTAAATTCGATATTTCGGATGTGCTAGAAATTGATTGGTTAACACCTCTATTTCAAAAAAAATTGAACAACACTGACAATTTAACTGTGAGCGCGCCTAAATGTTTTAATAAAAAAATCAAACCACTAACCACTTTACTCTTAAACTAGATAGTGATAACAACACTAGTTTGCAAGTGTTATTTTTCTCTATCTGATCTAGTTCCTCATTTATTTCCTTGACCTAATGCTTATCTTTAGTAGATTTATCAAATCATTTGGGTTATAATCAAAAGAATAATGTCAGATTTTCATGCAGTCTAGGTTTTCCAATAAGTTTCCTTAGAGTATAAATTACGAATTCTTTATTTCCAAGTATTTGAATTTTAGGATGAAATTTTTTCACATGCCTAGATGGAGTTTTGTGTTGATGAGGTGCCATTTCTTCTTTTTGTTCATCTGCTCTTCTTGTTCTTCATATTCTTGATAGACACTTATTGTCTCATCTAATTTTTCATTTCATTGAGACTTTGTTGTTTGTGGCAATGCTTCATATACCATTACATCAATACACTCCAATATATTTCTTAGTATTTTGTTATAAAACTTGTAGCCTTTGATTCTAAATTAGTAACCAAGAAAGATTTCTTGAATAGCTATAGAGTCAATTTTTTGCAGATTGACCTCATTCCTCTTTATAGAGAACTTACATCCAAAGACTATCAATTTTTTTATTGAACCAAGTCTTCCTTTTCATATCTCATAAGGGGCATTATCATTATTTTCTCTAAGTTGGACTCTGTTTGGTAAGTAAACAATTGTTTTAGTTTTTTCTCCCTAAAAGGTGTTTAGAATCTTTCTTTATCCCTCATAGCTCTTGCCATCTCTTATACCGATCTATTATTTATTTCAACTACTCCATTCTATTGAGGGGTTCTAACTATTAAGTATTGTATTCTAATTATGTGCTCCTCATAGAATTTGTTGGTTTAAGGGGGCTTGACCTAGGTTCAGAGTGTGTTGCACACCAACAAAACCCTCAACCACTGGCCCTTTTGACAACGACCTGCAAGTAGATCACGGTTTCACCCGAAGCAGTTATGGGAGGCTGCAGAATCAAGTTTCTGCAACCAAAGGGATATGCACATTGTTGCTCCCATGTAGTTTCTTATGTCTTATATATTCCTGCAACTTCATGCACATGAATAAATTCGCTCTGATGATTAATCTTACAGATTGGTAATTAACACATAGACATAACAAAAAATAATATAACATGTATTCTTTCACATAATTCAGTAAAAAGCATGAATAATGATATCAATAACAACAGAGACTGAACATAGAAAGATACAAAAAAATTCACCAAAACTTTTTCTTTATTAATAATGATCTTCAATACATGCTCTTCTCGGACCTGAGCTCCCATCTGTAGGTGGTTTATGCATTCAACTGCAGACTCTTCAAGGCCTCTGCACACTTAGCTGTGGAGCCTTCCCTAAAAATACAAACTACAGATACAAAGACTTAATTCAATTATGATATTCTCATGAAATTATTCATTTATGGATATTTGACAAAGTATTACATCTCCTTATATAGGTCTGGATACTACAAAACAATGGTCCACATACTATGGATCTGACAAAACAATGACTAAAATCCACTATCCGTTACAAAATAATGGGTGACCCGCCCCAAAGCCCCTAAAATATTGTGCGATGAATATAACTTTGTCGGCTCCATGCGCTCCACTCCTTAAATGCGTAGTCTTTTACACAAAACTTGGACCAAGTTGGGTTGTGCTCAACAGGCCCCCATCACTCACCCGTGCCTTGTCCCAAGTCACTTATCTATAGTTTCTTTGATTTTCACAGCAATTGCGTTATAGACTATAGTATATTGTTGCAATGGCTCTACCATTTGTTTCTCCTGTTTGTGCACTTCTTCCAACAATTCCTCTGTGGTTGGTCCAACAACATTCTGCAGTATTTCTGCTTCCCTTTTCTTCAACTATTTGAGCTTTTTTTCCACTACCAGAGATAGTTTGAGAACATCATCCTACCACGTGTTATAGACATTTTTGTGCCTCACAGCATGGAGCATGAAATGTCGATAATTACAGGGATCCTCAGTCCCTAAACATGTTGTTCTTACCCCTAGAAGAACAAGGTCAGCAAACCACAACACTTCCCATCAGTTCTCCACCTGAAAACACTCAAAAACAGGCTATTTTTGGATCATGTCAGCTGCTCCACTGAGCATCTGCGCTGGAATGCAACTGCTCCTCCTTGTACCTGCGCTGAAAGTCAAATCTAATGAAGGCTACCTACGCTGGGCGAGATTGGCCAAGTGGCACAGTCATTCTGCAAGGTGTCAATTGCCCAAGAAGCTTCCAAACTGACACTTGGTTCAAGGGATTCGCCCTGTGATGAGTAAGAGGTACTTGATCTCCATGTGTAAGCAAGGATCTCCAAGTGGACTCAAGAACTGAAGTTTAACTGAAGAGGGAGAGGACACAAGGCAGCTTTATGTCAGTCTCAAGCTGACTCATCCTTTCTTCTTCTATCCTATATATAGAGCTCTTCTATGAGGTCTAAGGAGGCTGGAATTTTGTGCAAAGCAAGGAAGTGCTGTTGGTTTACAGTTAGAGTTATTGGGTGATTGCTTTTATAGAGGTGAAGAGGAGATTTCTTGCTGCTGGGGAGGTGCTGCTGGATTGGAGCCATTGATGGTTGTAACCTTCTCAGAACCTTTTACTTCTATCAATAAAGCTTTGAATGTTCTCCTATATACTTGTATTGCATTGATGTATTGTATTTACTTGTATATCTGATTCACTCTAATCCATGCATCAGTTATGAGTACATGTTTCTTGTAGTTTCCCTCTCTTGTTTGTGCAGGATCTTTGTGTAGCTGGGCCGGCAAGAGAACAAGGAGCTGGAAGCAAGGGACGAAGAGAGAAGACAAGATCGACAAAAGCGAAGGATATCGGTTGGTCAATCTTTTCTTCCTTCTCTGTACTTTCATAAAGGAAAATATCAAAGCTTTACTTTCAGTTGTTGCTAAGGAACTATCACCCTTAGAGTAGGGATAGGGTCATTCCGAGTCGGATACTTTTCCCCACAACAAACTGGTGACTCCGCTGGGGAGCCTAGTATCTTGTTGGTGTTTGTAGTATCTTTGCTATTCATTTCCTGAACCAAAGAGTACCGAATCGAAAAGCTTTTGACTATATCAAAAGCAAAGTAGAGGGGCTGCTACTCTTGCTCATTTTTTGAGCAGATTCATGATTTGAAGAGCTGATCTACAAAAGACTCTTGTACTCTTTGTGATAGATTTTCATCCTCTTGATCA
Source organism: Pinus tabuliformis (assembly GCA_031772625.1). Taxonomy (NCBI): domain Eukaryota; kingdom Viridiplantae; phylum Streptophyta; class Pinopsida; order Pinales; family Pinaceae; genus Pinus; species Pinus tabuliformis. Next base: position 177,784,530 of record CM062818.1, read on the forward strand.
TCCCTTAGCTTGTACTTGACCTATAGCTTTTTATTTCAGCAAAAACAGTGAATTTTTGAGCTTTTTATGACCCGGAAATCCTTGTAAACGCAACTCTCGTGTCTCAGTGCAGGCTGCCCAAAGGCAGTCTGCATTTCAGCGCAGGTACTCCCTTCGGGAACTGCGTTGAAAGTCAGTTTGACAGACCAGAGCCTGCGCTGGACCAGTTAGCTAGTGTCTTGCTGAGGTTTCCTACTGAGTCTTAGCCCTGTTTTCACTGTTATTTTGCTGTTGATTGCTTGTCATTTGTACTTGCTGTAAACCAGCTTTCCTTGACATTATTCCGCCTCAGTTGTGTGATGAAACTGTGATTGTTCTTTCAGTATTTCTTGTTTCAGTTACAGTTTCCCATTGTGAAAAGCAAACCAGTATAGCTGTGGCCTCTTAGATCCTGAACTGTAGAAGTGTCTTTGTGATCTTAAGAGCTAGTTTTATTACTGTTCATGGCTGTTTGAGTTTGTTTGTTTTTCATCTTGTGGTTTGAACCTATACATTTCCAGTGTCTAAACAAGTCAATCTTAAGGTGTCTTTTGATTTTGGACAAGCTTGTTTACTTCCGCTTGAAATTAGATTCAAAGTTACACAACAGTTTCCTTTTTGTCTTACATCAACATTAAGGATAAAGAAAAGAAATATCTGCATTGTGCATGTGCATTATTGACAGTTTGCATGTTGATTTAGGAAAAAGTGCATTTAGTGTGTGTTCTATGATCTGTGTGAAAAGTTGATGTCTTTCTTTTCCCTCAGTAGATTAAGGTTTTCAAAGTTGAAAGATTGAAAAGTTTTGCTTCTCATCTTAGATTGCATTTAGGAAGTTGTATATATACATCTCGTGGTGATCCTTAAAGGCAAACTGCTAAGCAAGATCAACATTAAAATAAATTCAATTTACATAACAACGCTTTGTAACATAACTCAAACATCTAGAGGTCTAGGTAGAGACGTGTTCCGGCGTCGTTAAACATAGTGACTGTCGATCTCTACGAAGGTGGGTGATTCCTCCTGAGAGTCGGTGGCACTAATACGGACTTGTGCTCCCACGTACCGTCGCGTATATATTGGGAGACCCCTATAGGCAATTATCCTTTATCCATAGGAAGCCGTGTCGACCGCCCTACTGATCGCGATGCAGTGAACACAGCATTCACGAAGATCGACCACCCGTACCGTAAAACGTATTCTGTGGTTTCGCGAAAGGTTTGGCACACCCTCTGCCTAGATCTCCAGAGTAGTTTCTTTTGGCCTTTTTCGAACTCTATAACTGAAAAAGTCCAACCGAGCATTTGTCACTTCGGGCTCGTTAATACATCGAAGGCGACTAGAGTCATCTTTAGCTTTTTCTCGACTCTTAAAACATGAAAAAGCAAGTTTGTGTCTGAAAGCGTCGTTAATAAAATTTATTTTAAGCGGAACAAAATCACCTGTTATTCCCACGTTGATCTTTCAGTTGAAAAGTATGGAGCCCACCAACCAAGGAGGCAACCTTGGCGGAAGTCCAAATCCCTTCTCCTCTTGGGGAGATGTTGGTGCGCCTCATATGGCAACATTGTCACTTCCAGGATTGACAATCGGCCTCCCTGTATGGCTCTTTTCAACTAATGTAGTCCAGATCGCCACTAATCCTGAGCAGTCGAATCAACAGTCAGAACAGTCTAGAACTACCCACCAGCCTTCCACTTCTTACAATACTTCCTCTGATCCTTCATCTTCGCAAGGTAGAGTTGGCAAAAGTCAACCTCCCAAGGAGAAGAAGGAAAAGAAGAAGAAAGAAAAGAAGCAGAAGGAGCCTATGGCGAAGGCGACTGGGGGTAAGCAGAAGACAGCTGACAAAAACTCACACACTGCACAGACCGGGCCTAAATCGCCATGTGTCATATGTAGAGGAGACCATTTCCACAGAGATTGTCCCTGTATTCCCCGGATACTAAGGGACTGGTCCCCTCGCCTGCACAATTCGGGGGCATCAACCTCTGACAATCAGGTTGATGGCTTTCCGTCAACCAGCGAAAGTGAAGGATCAAGACAAAAAGGGGGAGTAAGATTCCCCTGTAAGTTGTGTGAAGGAAGTCATGCCATCCACCATTGTCCCTTCTTAGACGAAGCGAAGAGAGTTTTGGAAGATCGTCTGGTTTCACCGGTAAAACTTCCTCCTGGATACAAAAAACTCGTGCCAAGTCCTTCGTTGGTTGAAAATACAGCTGGCCCGCTCAAGTGGTCGGCTGAAGCGTCAGTCACTGAAAATGAACCTACTGAATCCAGACCGGACGAAAGTCCAAAGGTCGATACGGCAGTTGACCCGGTTCTACCTTCAGAAGTTTCATATTCAAATGACACCGTCGCCGAAGAGTCATCTTCATGCGACACCCTCACTGAAGAGAATAAGGATGACACCATCCAGGTTCTTTTCATCAGCACCGACTCTGATGAGCGTCAGGGCAATGCGCCCATTCCTTTATCGCAGGAAGGAACATCATCAGGGTCATATCCGGCCGTATATTCGGTCCCACCACCAAGCAACCTGGTTGTATCCTTTGATTGGAATCAACTGGGCAGACCCCGGTTACCAGCCAGTGTACCATTCAGAATCATTGTCCAGATCTATAGAATGATCATGGCTGGTACTATCATTGATGAAGGGGCGTCTGTGAGTATCCTTTCCTCTGTTGCTTGGAAAGCACTGGGTTCCCCGGCGTTTTTACCTGAGTTAAGAAATCTCTCAGGTTTTGATAAAGGAACCAGTCGACCATTAGGAATCCTCCCCAATGTGCCTGTTACATTAAAAGGGAAGACCGTTAATTTGAACGTGATGGTCGTCCAAGGACCCTTGGATTATAACCTACTCCTTGGACGTGACTATATTTATTGCATGGGAGCGATAGTCTCCTCACTCTTTAGAGTAATGTGTTTTCCACACGAAGGAAGGATGGTCAAGCTCGTAGACCAACTTTCATTTCCGGGATCTCGCATCACAAATAGTCAAATACCATTCCTAAATGGTCTGTTCACACAAGATTCGCCTCCACCCCCAGTCCTCCTTCCCGATGAGTGCGAGTGATTCGGAAAGAAAGACTGGAACCCAGGGGGCATGCACCCTGGTCTGCTTCGGGCAGAAGAAACCCTGGGTATAAGGTAGAATTTCCGCAGAGGAATATGACTAGTCCGTACCCCGTCCGTGGATGGAAGAGGGGTTGTTCTGGAATAATATTCTTTTGTTAAAGTTATGTGTTTGGCAAAAGAGTCATTCACCTTTGTCTAAAGAGGTGGGCACTGCCCAAGTAAGAATTCCCTTATTGCAACAAGTAGTAACCATCTTTGGGGAAAAGCAAGCCTCACCCATTAAAACAAATGTTTTGAAGGATAAGTAGGGGCAGCCTCCAAAGAAAAAGATTCTATTGTTGTGATATAGGGTAACCATATTTGAGTAACCCAATGATAGACATCGCCGAAGAAAGAGATTGATTTGCGGCAGCAAATAGAACCCTCTTCGGATAATAAGAAAGAGGCAAGCCTCCCTCAATAATACCAATGTTTTGTCTTTGAGTAGTGTTCTTCTCTTGTCACAAATAGCTGTTCGTTAAAAGTTGGGCCGATGGGAAGACAAGTACCGCGTAAGACCCCTTAAAATAACGAGAAGACTAGTATCGTTAACATTAGATTGGCAAGATGACAAGTAGCTGTGAACACCCAAAGAAAAGCAGAGGTAGGGGAGAGGAGGGGCAGCCTCGAAATTCTATCCTATGTCTGGGGGCATGCAAACTTTTGGAATGTGAGCGAGGGACGACTATTTATATTTTTTTAAATTTTTAGGTCCTCCCTTTAAACCTGTAGGTCTAACCCTTTAAACTCGTAGGATTAGCCGTTTCCAACCTTGCATGAAGAAAGTCTGTGGGGCAAAGGTAAAAACTTGCCAAAATTGGAGCATAGCTTCGTGAGGTAAAGCTCCTTAAAAAATAGCTATCTCACAGGAGGCGTTCTTATGACCGGTATATCGAGCAGTTTTAGCACATAGTTCATGCTCGTTAAAAAATAAACGCAAGATCCGAGCAGTTTTAGCGCATAGTTCATGCTCGTTAAAAAATAAACATAAGTTTATGAGCAGGCTTCCCTTCAGAGTTCAAGCTCATTCAGAAAAAATGAACCGGTAAATAACCTTTTGAGATCGTAAATTCATCAGCCATAAAAGCCTTGGTCGTGTTTGTGCACCGTCACCTCCACTGTTCATTTGGCCGATCATTCACCTCCATTTGTGTGTTTACCTCTTTTGAGAAACAGCTGCGAAGAGTGATTTCACCTAGCCATCCTTGTGACACTGCCGTGATTGGAAAATTCCAACCTGTACCTGGAATCAGTTGCTATCCCTGTTTATCACTCGTTCCTCAAAAGACGAGTCTTCTTTGAGCTCTTTTCACTGACTCGTAAAATATGAAAAGTTTGCCGAGTTTTGGCCTTCCAGCTCGTTAAACAACCGGAACGCTATCCCTCCTCTAGATTTTAATCTTTTTGGACCTGAGGGATGATTGCACAAAAAGATCGAGCGCTTGTTTTGTTCGGCTCGTTAAAGCAATCGAAAATTCATCCCTTCTGTATTGTTTTATACTTTTTCGGACTTAAGGGATTAGATGACGAAAAAGGAATTCTGGAGTTGACTTTATGTACCTTTTCAGACTCTCTAAAAATGAAAAGGACCGAGTTTTCCTTGTCGTTAGACTCGTTAAAATGATTAAATAGCGACAAACTTGTCTTTAGATGAGAACGAGTTTCCCTATCGCTAAGCTCGTTAAATCATAGCGATGGGCTTGCCCGAAGGGCAGGTTATAGAACAAGCATATGTTATCCTCCTCAAGCTTGACAAAAATAAAGAGGTACTGGTCAGAAATGACTGGGGAAAAATTGGGAGAACATCGAAGCTTAATGGTAGCAAGTCGCTCTTGAACATGACACTTTTCCTCCGTTCCACATCGGGTTGGGTTGTTTCATTTACCGGTCACATCACCATGGTCTTCGCCAAACCATCCACATTTGGGGTAATGCTACCGATCCATCGCATCAGTGTCGTTATATGTTCAAGAGAGGTCATTCTGAAAGTGTCAACCGTGTCCCATCCACTGCCATACATTATCCTTCATCCATTCATGATCGCCACCCTGAATCATATGTCACAGTTTGTTTTCACCTCCACTAAAATCATTAGCTCCGTTCCGTGTCATTGATGTGGGATTCATTAAGGCCCTCCTTTGACGGATCGCTTCTTGTCGACTTCAGCTCATTATCCAAGAAGTTGATCTAGGAACACCCCCATCAGTACTTTGAAGCTTGCATGCCTCAATGGCAAGTTTCTCACTTCCGGCGACAGGTATACATCAATGAACTTCGACCAGAAGATTTTGCGTGGCGTTCGACGCCAAGTTTTTTATTCATGCCACGTGAATTGTACTGCAGTACCTTGAGGGTCATTATCATTATCGGTGATTCCTCTCGCGCTTGTTAACGGTTTTCATTATTGGCCGGTAATCGAGCGATGTCTTTCCATGTTCGACTTCAGCGCAATTCTCACATGGATCGACCTGTACTTAGAGTGAAGATCGAACGAGTTTGAAGACCCCGGATCTAGTTTCATCCATCCGGGCTGCGATATATATTCAAGAAATATAAAAGCATTTGTCGTGTACATCATTACAGCAGATGATCATCCTATTCAAAGGATGATAATTTCAGCAGAAAATTATCAGTCTACCATCAGATGATCGTCTGTTATATGTACCAAAATGTATTTATAAAGCTGAGCATGGGAATGCCTGCCTCAGCTAGATCATGAAAACAGAATGAAAAATAATGTATTGTATTGTATTGTATTACAGGGCACCTCTCAGCACTTGAATGAACTTCGGACCCTCTGGATAAAGCATTTCACCCGATAAACGGCCTCATACTTTAGGGGGCAACTGTTATAGACATTTTTGTGCCTCACAGCATGGAGCATGAAATGTTGATAATTACAGGGATCCTCAGTCCCTAAACATGTTGTTCTTACCCCTAGAAGAACAAGGTCAGCAAACCACAGCACTTCCCATCAGTTCTCCACCTGAAAACACTCAAAAACAGGCTATTTTTGGATCATGTCAGCTGCTCCACTGAGCATCTGCGCTGGAATGCAACTGCTCCTCCTTGTACCTGCGCTGAAAGTCAAATCTAATGAAGGCTACCTGCGCTGGGCGAGATTGGCCAAGTGGCACAGTCATTCTGCAAGGTGTCAATTGCCCAAGAAGCTTCCAAACTGACACTTGGTTCAAGGGATTCGCCCTGTGATGAGTAAGAGGTACTTGATCTCCATGTGTAAGCAAGGATCTCCAAGTGGACTCAAGAACTGAAGTTTAACTGAAGAGGGAGAGGACACAAGGCAGCTTTATGTCAGTCTCAAGCTGACTCATCCTTTCTTCTTCTATCCTATATATAGAGCTCTTCTATGAGGTCTAAGGAGGCTGGAATTTTGTGCAAAGCAAGGAAGTGCTGTTGGTTTACAGTTAGAGTTATTGGGTGATTGCTTTTATAGAGGTGAAGAGGAGATTTCTTGCTGCTGGGGAGGTGCTGCTGGATTGGAGCCATTGATGGTTGTAACCTTCTCAGAACCTTTTACTTCTATCAATAAAGCTTTGAATGTTCTCCTATATACTTGTATTGCATTGATGTATTGTATTTACTTGTATATCTGATTCACTCTAATCCATGCATCAGTTATGAGTACATGTTTCTTGTAGTTTCCCTCTCTTGTTTGTGCAGGATCTTTGTGTAGCTGGGCCGGCAAGAGAACAAGGAGCTGGAAGCAAGGGACGAAGAGAGAAGACAAGATCGACAAAAGCGAAGGATATCGGTTGGTCAATCTTTTCTTCCTTCTCTGTACTTTCATAAAGGAAAATATCAAAGCTTTACTTTCAGTTGTTGCTAAGGAACTATCACCCTTAGAGTAGGGATAGGGTCATTCCGAGTCGGATACTTTTCCCCACAACACCACGGCTGAGTCCTTTCTTGCAAAATTTTCTCTTTCCTCCAAATATGATTTATCTGTTTTTAAAGGTTCTTCCCTTCAGTAATACTGGCGAATTTTTGTAAGACTAGTAGGGTCTTTACAACTGCCAAGATTTCTTCAGTTGCTTCTGCTTCACCTATAATTACTCCTCAATCTTTTGGATATTTGGATCCTCCTACAGTGAGGTCCAAATCTACATCATGTCATCCAATAATTTCCCGCAGTTCGCCACAATGTCAGAGATGCCTTTCAATGTTGCCTTTAAGTCTTTCTTCCTCTTCTCTCGCACTTCTAGTGATGTGGCTGGTTGCATCCTTATTTTTACCTCTGATATCTGCACTTCATACTTGAATTTTATCTTCGCCAGTGTATTCTTTAATTCCTTGATAGAAGGGCGAGCTTCACAACCTTTTCTGTTGGTGGTTCCTCATCACCGACCTTCACATCCGAGACTATGCTACAACCATATTGGATGAATTTTTCCAACTGTTCTTATCATTGATATGCTTCATCTCTTTTCTTAGCTACCTCCTCTAACTGCTTCTTCAGTAAAACTTTCTCCTTTTCCATTTGCATCATCATCAGCGAGGTTTGTTGTTCCCACTCCTGCAGCTCAATTATTAAACTTTGATGGAATTCATGCAACATCTGAATGGGCAGTGTGATAATATTTATGCTGAAATTCTTCCATGCTTTGGCTTGTTCTTTTTCCTCCAGTGAGTGCCAATGAAGTGACCCAACTGGCACCTACAAAATTCTAACATCAAATTGTGTTTCTATCCTTTGCTCTACCTGCAGTGCCCAAGTTATTTGTTTTGATTGTTTTTCTACTTGCAAAAATGACTTCATCTCTATGATTCCCGATTGTACCTCATCCAAGATCATTCTATATTGATCATCAATTCTATCTCGGGTCTCCACTATGATCTCTTAGACCTTCTCTCTGATCTCGTCGATGTGCCCATCAGTGAGGACAAGCGCTTATGCACTCTTGGACTTATCCACTTTCTTCTTTTTCCTCTTACCTACCCCAATTGTTGTGTCTCTGATAATCCTGCATCATTGAGGGGTTCCTCATGCTCCTACTCTGTTTCCTTTATTTCTATCTCTGCATCCTTTCCACTTGTACTTGCATCCTGTAGGGTATCCTTCTCTATTCCAATCGCTCCACCAGATGGAGTCATCCATTCTTCCATCCATTATTGTAGTACAGTGAGTAGATCATATTCAGTTACTAAGTATGGCAATGGGTGCCATGTCCCAGTCGGGTCCTTCATTGCCTACACATAGGCTCTGTGGAAGCCTACTTTGAAATCTGCAATGTGACAATACTACTTATATAAACTAGGTGACAACCTTGGATATTGATTCACCACCATGTGTAGATCCATTTCCATCACCACAAATAAAATCCTATCTTTTGTTGCGCGCATCAGATCCTTAGTAAACCAGAGGGAGGCATACCTCGTTGCCTCATAAACATCCACCTCGACATATGGAAACTCTGAGTCTTCTAGTTCTTTCCATGCCATTAGCGTGATGAGTATTATTAGCCAAATGTAGTGGAATGTCTTCCCCTCTTCTAGTGCTTCCCTGCAATTTGTCAAAAATTCTTTACATAGATAGGCAGCCAAGTTAAATTGGACCGTTGCACTGCACTGCATAGCCAAATATACTATAGTTTCAGGCACCTCATTGGCCCTGTACTTCCTCATTATCTTTCTTGTCAAGATGTGCATCGTGAGACACAATCGTTGGTCATCAATGGAATTGATGTCATAACCCCACGACTTCTTTACTAATCTGAAATTTTCCTTCATCATTTGTTCCATCTCCTTCTCTTTATTCTTGACCACAAATTCTTTTGCAATGTCTTTTCCTTGATGAGGAAACGCTATGATTTTTCTGATTAACATCTCAGCAATAAAGATCCTCCTTCCTAACCAAATGCATGCATCATGTACCAGTGCAAGGAGCTATTGTACACATTCAAAATATTCAGGAAGCTCACTATCTTCAATCTTATAGCCCACTGGAATGGCTCCAGCCTCATGACTCCACTTTCTAGGTACTGAACCTACTTCAAATATCTACTTGGTTCAAATTGAGGGTATTTGATCCAATTGTTAAAGTCCTAGTCTTCTAGTTTCAGCTGAGAAATCTTCCCCAACGCTTCACCCTCAAATGGTACTTCCTCCAGCAGTAATGGAGTGTATGTGGCAATCTTACCCTCCTTTGGTTCCTTAACCGACTTGGCATTTTTTTTCTTGGTGGCATGTAAGGTGGGAGCACAGCAAGAATCTCTTCATCCTTTGTCTCCATGAGTTGAAATTTGACCTCCTCTTCACTATCATTGATATGCTAAGGCACCTTCTGCTATATCAACTTCTTTCCTTTCTGCATAGGCTTCTCCCCCTTATCTTCTTTTTTCTTCATGCGGGCTTCCTTCTGTCTTTTCTTCCTCAGGGATGTTCTAAGTTCCACCCTAGAGACCTCAGTTGGTCTCTTCTCCTGCTTCTTTTGTGGTTGTGGTTCTATGGGTACCTGCTTTCTTGGTGACCTCTAGCATTTTGGGGACATAGGTATCTTTTCTCCTTGTCCTCCATAATACCCGCTAATCCTTTCTCTACAAATATTCCAACCAATTCCTCAAAAATCCTCTCATACCTATAATGGCTTTCTTCAGACTTAGATGCAGTTTCTCAACTTCTCCATATAGAAAAGTGTCAAATGTAGTGTGGGATATGGTTTTTATAATCAAATTTGAATTCAAACCTCATGATTGCTTCAATTTTTTCTCATTTAATGTAGTTATGGGGCTAGATACAGCCAATTGTGCTTCATAAATGCTCTTCTTGCACATCCCTTAACAACAATTTCCTTTTAACGATAGCTTTTTCCTTCCAATGATCATATTTCTCTTCAAATTCGACGAACCTTTCCTTTTGGCATAGTCACCTTTTCTTTGTCGCAGTTCCTTCGGACTTCGTCATACTCCTAAGTATCATGCAGTAATATTTCTTCAATGAAGTCCCTTTCTGCAGAGTAGTTTATAGTCTCGCGCCTAATTTCAACTGCAGGTGGCACTAAGACTTACTTCCCTTCATTTTTTAGTGCGAAGCTCCAGGGACAGAGATGTCCCTATATATCTTCAATCTTCTACCATTCACTTCTTCCATAATCAACTAACCATTCAACTTCACAAGCTAAGTTGCACCACCATCATAGATGTGCTCGATGATATATGGTCCTAACTATTGTGTTTTAAATTATCCTAGGAACTTCATGAATTTGTTGTCATATAATAATACAATATCTCCTTCCGCGAACGTCTTCTTCTTGATATGCATGTCATGCCAAGCTTTCTCCCTTTCTTTTTGTACTTTCTAATGGAACCCTACTACGAACTTGCCTTCTTCTTGAGATAGTTGTAGTGTTGTTTTAATCAATCCTAATTGACCAAAACTGCAACATTTAATTGTCAACCCAAGGTAGGTCTTGTTATTTCAATGGAGTTCACAATGTGTATGTTGATACACTATGGCCAAGAATGAGAAAATGGAGAAAACAGTAAAAGGTGTCATTGAACCAAATTGTTCAATCAAATCATTCATGTATATATAAAAACACTCCATAGAATAAAATCACAGTTCACAACTATCAAAGTAAGGGCGCACAACACAGTGACTAATATCTACCCCAACTGGTTACTACCATTCTATTGATTAACTCAATGTAACAACATAATATAAATTGGAACATCAACAAATGTAATTCACAATTTGTACAGAAACAACAAGAAACCATATATCAATTAGCAAAACTAGAATGTACACTACCTCTATCACTGCAGTTCCTGTCAAAGAGGAGGACCCTTCCTCCTCAGCATGGTGTAGGAATAACAAAAAATTAATTAACGAATCAGCTGAAGAGAAGTAACAACATCATCGTAATGATTAATATTAAAAACAATTCAAAGTTACAGAAGCAGAGTAATAATACTCTTCTATATGTCATATCCTTGTACATGGAAAATCGAGTTCCTTTATAGTTATTACATACCTGAAATTAGAAATAGATCAGTCATGAGAATCTCATGATTCTCATGCTAATAAAAAATAAAAGTAGTTACAACCTATTTCTAAATACAAATATACATTAGTTAGGATTGCAACCGCTTGGGTCTGTTGCTTCCAAAATAAACAATTCCTACTGCCGACAACTGTTATGTGGAATAGTACCCACATTTTCCAGTTTCAGTGCAACAACATCTTACGAGTGAATAGTAGTTTGGGACGTTATGTTAATCACTGGAGACATCACCCTTGGTGTAACATCGAACCTTTGTATTAGCACGTAGTGTAAAAACATCTTGTAACAACATCCAATGTGTAACAACAACGCATAGCAACATCAAATGTGTAACAAAAACCTGTAACATCATAGAGGTTGTAACAACGAACTGCTCTACCCTTCTCTGTAGTTAATTAGAACTACCTATCTACTCCATAACCTTGTTCTCGTGAGAAATAGCTAAAAAGGAGAAGATATTTCCAAAATACCACTTCAATGCTCCCCTAGTTGGCCACAAAAAGGAATAAAGCATAGTATTATTTAGTAAAATATGGAAAAATAACATGACAGTAGAATAGGTTATAAAGGTGAGAAAACATGGGAATTAATCATGTAAAGTTCATAGGCCTGGAGGATAAAAGGATCAAAACTAGAGAAAGAAGGTGCAGAAAATAGGTAAAAAGCCACACCCAACATCTCCCCTCGACTGAAGCAACTACATGTCCCCATGCAGAATCTCAACTTCTCCTACTATACCCTTGATGCAAGTCTATGAAATTATAGGCACCAACAGTGTCTTCACCTAGATCTTTATACCCTTGAATGGCCATCAACTGACATGGCCATGATTCTTCTTCAAAATCACATAAGTGGTAGTCCAGCTGATACTCCTCTACTAGCAACCAAATCAAAGGAAATTTAAATTTGAGCCCAATCCAGAATGCCCCCAATGTTTGCATGATCCGAGCATACTCAGGCACTTGTGTAATAGTAGCCAAAAAAAAATTGTACTCAAAAGGATCCCCTTCTTATATCTCAATGCTACAGGCCTCGGTGCGTTTAAGACATCCTGTTAGTGCTCGACTTTTCATTTGTGCATATAGGTTGAGGCAGATCCTCACAATCCTTTTCCTCTATATGACCGATGGTTCACTGATCTCAGGAGTGCTCGAGAATAGTTTAACTCACGCCTGAGTTCATAAACCATCCCTTGTTTGGCTTTGACCCACAATGATGTTCTTTCTTTGTTAGCTTCTACTGATTTCGTGACCAGATGCCACTTAATCTAGTTCCTCAGAAACGAAAGGATGGCCCACAACTACAAATCTCCCATATAGGAGATGACACTTGCTACTCGTGATGACATCCTCACACATGACATTATGCAAAGATAGCTCACAAAGAAAGCTCTATTCATCAAAGTTATAGGAGCAAACAATCTCAAGAAAAGTACGGGTTGAGGAACCCAAATAAGACATATTCTCAAAAACTACTTTTAATTGAAATAAATAATATCATTCCCAAAGGAACACTGGATATGATGGGAACAACCGCCTGCATGCTAGAAGGTTTAGGGCAAGGTCACGGAGCTTGGTCTTGTCATCCATTAGGTCCAAGACCTGTCAATTTAGCTAATACAACTATTCATCCTTCTTTTTCATAGCTTCCTTATGCCTCTATGCTTACCATTCTCTTTCCCATTCTTCCTTTAGCCATTTATCCCTAAGGGAATCCATCATCCTTTTGTGTGCCCTAAGAGAGATCACCCCCTCTTGTAGAGAGAGCACCTATTGCTTCCATTTTTGTAACTCTAGTAACAACAACATCATTTCAGAACACCATCCTTCATCAGGACCCGTGTTCTCCCACATGCACTATCAATTGAGGGTGAAACTGCTCCACTTTGGCTATTGGTTCTTGTGTAAAAACAACTTCATCAATGGATTCTATTACAGTTTCCTTATCTCCCTGATCAACTTCCATTCCCACTTCTAGTTCTTGTGTAACAATAGTGTCATCCACAGACTTTTGTATATCATTTTCTCCCAGGTAGGTTTCTATCTCCACTATTGGTTCTTGTGTAATAGTAGTGTTGACCACATGCTCATGGATGTTAGCTTCTCCTTCCTTTCCTTGGCTGACTTCCATCTCCACTGTTGGTTCTTCTGGAACAATAGTGTCAGCCAAGGGCTCCTGTGTATCCACTACCCAATCACTTTTTTTGGACAACACCATCTCAGTTGTTGGTTCTTGTGTAACACCAATGTCCTCAATGGGTTCTTGCATGTCAGCTTCCCATATTTAAGTTTGTGCTTCCCTTGAGGTGGTGTTTGTTGCACAAACTTTAAACCCTATTGCCACTAGCTTCTCAGTATAGACCGTGCACACATTGCCCGAAACATATCCCCTTCTAGCTCTGTCCATAGCCTTAGCCAAAGTGTCTAGCCCTGGGGCTCTTGCCTCTGCCTTTCCCTCTACTATTTTTTCCCTTAGCTCTCTATTATTTTTTCTAAAATTTCAGTTCTTAATAGCAAGGATTGAGTTTCTCTCTTACCAGGTGAAGAAGGTTTCTCTAGTTGAGCCTGCTCCTTGTCCTTCTGCTTTGCTACCTCTTTGTTCTTCTTTGACATGGATGGGGACTCTAGTTACCCGCTAACCCTCATTCCTCTACTTCAGTTGCCTATCACCAATTGGTTTGTCAACTGGCCTCTTACCAACCCTTACTATCTAAGGCTGGGGCTGCTCCTTGTCACTGCTGGAGCTTCCTCAAGCATCCCAGTTTGCCTCCTACGGGTGGTCCCGGCCTTCTTTCTCGTGAATTATTCCCAATTCTTTCCCTGATGGATTAAGGCATCCAATAGAATGAGCTTGATAAGGCCATGGTTGGTGATGCATGTTTCTCGATGCGCAACTATTTTCACAGCCGCAAACATATGCCTAATGTTTCCCATCAAGAAGTAGGGAAGATTGATCAGTTGTGGATGCCGAAGGTGATTTAGCAATGGAAATTGGTAATTGAACACAATTGTTTCCCTTACCTTGCAAGTAATGTACTTGACGAGGTAGAGGGAAACATTAGCCCATGGCTGGGGAAGTGACAACCTGTCGATACCCCTCCCTTTCTTTACTAGCGACTCCTCCTCTTGGAGGAAATTCCCCTTTAGGGAGGGGTCATTAACCTTCTTGTTAAACCACCTCTTTCCTTCCACTGGTAATCTTGTCACTCAAGCAATCACCTATTCAGTAACCTCCACCTTCAACCCTCTAACCTCCATCTGGTTTCTCTCCAAATTCTTTGCAAATTCCATGGCAACACCACTGTCCGATCCCTCCAACCTCTAGAAGAACTCAAACCAGCCTGCATCCTTGAAAATATGGTATGCTTTAGGGGAATTCTCCAATGATTTTGTGGACCCTAGATCGTGTCAAATTTCTACTCCACCCATTGCTACGCAAATTCAGTGATGTTTCTCTTTCTTCTCCTTTCCTTTAGATGTTCCGGAGCAGTCGGCGCACTACTTAGTTATTTCAGCATGCACTGTTTCTTTCCCACATCTCTAAGCACTCTGAATGGGGATGTAGTGCTCTATCAGGGGTAAATGATAGGGTGGTAGGGTGGTGGAGGTGAGGATTTCAAATTAGGATTTTGCCATCATGGTTCATACTGCACAGTAAATTTTCCTTATTAATGTTGGGTTATGTGAAGCCTTGTCGAAGGTACACTTCCCCTTTTTGGTATGATTGGGAATTAAGTAACAATAACTACCAAGTCACGATGCCTTAATTGCAACTTTTTTGAATAATCACAAGTCATGTGACAGTAATGTCGCAATATGATTCGCTCCTCCCCCGTCTTAAATGTGATAGCCATCCTCGGTCGTCAAAAGTCATGTTAAGTTTCCATAATTACCAAATAAAGCGAATACAATATTACCTTTATATGACGTACCAGGGTGACATGGCGAGAATTCATGGGTGGCACAACACGTGAACCTAGCTCCGGTGGTGAGACGTGTGAACTTAACTCTGATGACGAGAATCACGATGATGCCTATTGTTTATTACAATAAAATACCTCATTTATTTCCAAAAGTTTTCGGTTGTTATAGGTGTAAACGCCAAGATGACTAATACATATTGCTTAATTTTTACAAAAATAGAGAGGAAAATGTCATGTAACAACACTTATCATAAGGTATGCTTTGAAATAACAGGTGTTGTTACAGAGTGTGTAACAGCCGCCACAGGGTGGTTTTCAACTGCTACAAAAATTGTATGTCTATGCCCGAGAAATGTTTTCAAAACTAGATTATTATTATTATTATTAATAATATTATTATTATTATTCTTATTATTATTTTAAAGTTTTAAGTTGTAACAGTCACAAATCGTAGTTGATTTTCAACTGTTAGACTTATTGGAAAAATTAGAATTTTTGCAGCACAAGGGGTATTTCCCCTATTCCTGTAATCTGTAGATCTGAATTTGTGACAATGTTGACGAATGAATCCCTTGAAGCAGGTTTGTGATATAACCAAAGATGGTTCCCATTTGCAAGCAATGGTTTCCTCGCACTGTCAATGGTCACCAAATTTATAGTCCCATTGTCAAAGACTGCATCTACCTCATAGGGACCTAGCCATCTGGTGAAAAGCTTACCCTTGAAGTATTTAAATCTTGAGTCATATAAGAGAGCCCAATCTCCTTTCTGGAACTTCTTCTTCTTGATGAATCTATCATGCCACTTAGCTCTCTATTGTTGGATAATCTCTATTTGCTGGATAGAAGCTAATCGTTTCTCCTCCATTTATTGAGTTTGTTCAATCTGTGCTTTTTTGTTGTAGCCAGATCCAAATTGACCTGCAATGTTGTTCTTAGTGTCTTGATTTCAAACTCAATGGTAAATAAGGGGTTTTTACCATACACAAGTTCATATGGTGAGAATCCAGTGGTATTCCTCCATGTAGTCCTGTATGCCCACAACACTTCTGGAAATTTATCAGCCCAATTTCTTTGGTGATTGGCCATAGTCTTAGTAAGGATATCCTCAATGACTTTATTAGTGCTTTCCACTTGGCCATTTGCTTGTGGATGATAAGGTGTTGTGATTCTATGATGGATTTTATATATTTTCAACCAACTCTTGAATCTTATGAGATGTGAACTGGGGCTCTCCGTTTGTGACTGTCTCCCTGGGTATGCCAAATCGAACAAAGATGTCTTCAAACAGAAAGTTTGAGACAACCTGGTCTATGGCTTTGGTTAGTGCCTTTGCCTCAACACATTTTGTGACATAGTTGGTGTAGACCAAGATGTAAGATTTCTATCTAGATGAGGGATTAATTGGTCCCACAAAATCTAGAGCCCATTTCTCAAAAGGTTCTAAGACGATTTGGGGCTCTAACGACATCTCATCTGATTGTAGTGGTTGGCCCATCCTTTGGAAACTATCACATCCCTTCACAAAATTATTGGCATCCTGAAATATTGTTGGCCAATAATACAATGTTGAAAGGACTTTGTATCTTGTACATTTGTCTACGAAGTGCCCTCCACAAGTTTCTTCATGACAAGCTTTAAGGATGTCAAATGCCTCATCTTCTCTAACACAACGTTTGATCTGGAAATCTGGTCAAATGTCATATAGGTTCCCATCTATCCCGGTATATGTATCACTTTGCTTTCTGATCTTTCTTTTCTCCTTGGAGGACAAATACTGTGGAAACTTCCCCATAGTAAGATAATTGGCTATATCTGCATGCCAAGATGAGTAAGTATAAATAGCAAAGAGATATCCATCCGGGAAAGAATCTTCAGTAGGAATGCAATTTTCATCAATAGTTAACCTAGAAATAAAATCATCTACTACATTATCTTTTCCAGGTTTATCGACAATTATGATATCAAATTATTGCAACATCAATAACTAGTGTGTAATCCTACCACTAGTAATTGGATTATTCACTAAAAAACGAATGGCAAAATGGTCAGCGTGCATAAATACTTGATACTCGGTGATATAATGTCAGAATTTATTGATGGCATGCACGACTGCTAAGAACTCCTTCTCGGTCACTGTGTAGTTGAGCTCAGCCAGGGTTAGATTTTTTCTTATGTAGTAAATAGCATAAGGTTTCTTATCCTCTAGTTGGCCCAAAACAACACCTACAACAATATCAGATGCATCTATAGCTATGTGAAACGACAGTTCCCAATTAGGTCCTCACAAGACCGGAACTGCTGATACGAAACATTTTAATTTTAAAAAGGTCTGCTCACACTTCCCTGTCCACAAAAAGTCAACATCCTTCATGAGAAAAGAAAATAATTGTGATGTAATTTTTGAAATTTTTTCTATAAGTCTCCTATAGTACTTTGCATGAGCCAAGAAACTATGTACCTCTTTTTGCATTTTGGAGGTTTGGATTTTCAAAATTACCTCTATTTTTGCAGGGTCTACCTTGATTCCTTCAGCAAAAATGTAGTCCAAGCACGATCCCTTTAGTCATCATCATGTGACATTTTCCAGTGCTCAAAGAAACATTACTATGTACATAACGTTCCAACATTTTTTCCAGATTAACTAATGTTGTTTCAAAAGAATCTCCATAAGGTGTAAAATCGTCCATGAAGATTTCAAGGCAGTCATTCAAAAAGTTGGAAAAAATTCACAATATTTCCCTTTCAAAGGTTGTTGGCACATTACAAAGTCCAAAAGGGAGCACTTTGTATGCAAAGTTTCCCCAAGGGCAAGTAAAGGTTGTCTTATCCTAATCCTCCGAGGCAATCTGTATCTAATTGTAGCCACTAAATCCATCCAAGAATGAAAAGAATTTCTTTCTGGAAAGGGTATCAAGGACCTGATCTATAAATGGTAAGGGAAAATGGTCCTTTTGAGTGGCCTTATTAAGTTCTCTATAATCTGCATAGACTCTCCACTTGCCATTCTTTTTAGGAATGATGACAAGCGGCAGTGCCCATTGACTGTCAGATATCAGATAAATGAAATTAGCACTCAGGAGTTTTTGAAATTCTTCCTTCACCACCTCCTTCATTGCAGGATTCATGCAGCTTTGTGGTTTTCTGACTGGTTTGCAACCATCCTTCAAATAAGTATAGTGATTTCATAGGCTAAGGTGGATCTCTTTCATATCTGTATAGTCCCATGCAAATGCCATTTTGTATTTTTGTAATAGCTGTAACAACAGTTGGTTTTTCTCGGCAGTCAAGTTGGGTTAGTATTCAAAGTCTATATCTTCCACCTCCTCTTCCTCATTCACATTTTTAACAGAGGCAAAAGAAAGAGTTACTAATAAGACCATTAATGACATTGTCTTCTATCTCATCCTTGAAATATTGGGCTTTCCCGAGAGTGAGGAGTGGCATGGAAAGATCTGACTCAAGCTCAAAATCATCCCACCAAGGGTTGTATACATCCACATTTTGTTTTAGGGGGTAAAGGCTAAGGATTTTTTGTTTCCTGGCCATCGAAGATCACCAAAGATCCCAATCTGTAGCCTATAAATGCATCTGCTATGCTCAGCCAAGGTCTTCCTAGGATCAAAAGATGTTCCCCAAAATTGGATTTGGGCTACAAGATAAGAAAGTTAGCCAAATACCTCCAGGAAGCTATTGTAATCACAATATCCTCTAACACCCCCTTGGGTTTAACATGGAACCTGTCTGCTAATTCAAGTAAATTAGGAGTATGTCTAAGTCCCTGTAGCCCGAGAGTGGTAAAGAGGTCCTTTTTCATTACATTAATGGAAGCCCTGAGATTGATAAACATGTTAGCTATGACCTGATCATTAATGTAGAAAGTAACTGTAGGATTTTCTGGATCATTATACTTAGTTAGGAGAGGCTGAGCAGACATTAATTCGGATAATTTCCACATCACATGTATGGTGGCAGGGTCTTTAGGCCTCCTCCCAGGTTTCTTGATGAACGAATCTCTCACTGTTTTAGCATAAATAGGTACTTCTTTAAGGGCTTGTAACAGAGGAATTTGTACATGCAAATTTTGCAACTCCCTAAGAAATTCAGATTCAGGCTATGAATTCATCCTAGGTTCAACCAATCTCTAAGGATACAGAGGGTCCTGAGTTACAACAGTTGAATCAGATGTTACAAGTGTATCATCCTTTCTCAAGTTGGTTGTTATAGTAATAACCATCCTTCATGGGTTGGTTGTTACAGATGTAACAACTTCTTCTATATCGGTTGTTGTAGGCACAGTAGTCACCTCAAAGCCTCTGGCATCTCTTCTGGATGGTTCGCATTCCTCCTTTGTAATGATAGGGGAGTGACTTGATTTAATTGCCTTGCCCGATCGCAATTGTATTTCATTAAGCCCCATGGGACTAATAAGGTAGGTCTGGAAGGTGGTCGAAGCCTCTATGCCCTGAGATGCTTTATTGTTCGGGTTTGGGTTAGGTTGCATAGGTAGTTGGGGTCGCACAGGTAGTGGAGGAGAAGGAGTTTGGAAAGGAGGTAACAACAACTATTGTTTCATGGGTAATCTAGGTAAGGCGGAGTTCTGGGTATTTCCTCCCCAGTTCTGATTCCAAGGATATGGTTGAGATTGAGGATATTTGACAGAAGGAGATGGAGATCACTGGTTCCAGGGTGAAGGAAATGCTAGTAAATTATATATTACAGAGCAATGGAACACATAAAATATTGCAGAAATATAAACACAAAAAACACATAAAATAAGAGAGACACAGATATACGTAGTTCACCCAATTTGGGCTACGTCCACAGAGAATCAACCAGTCCTTCTTTTTATATTATCCAACAAACTGAAGAGATACAACCTACAGCAGATCCATTGTAACTCCCTCTTCACTCTCAATCTCCTCTCTCTTCCTCACTCAGAATACCGATCTACATAGACGCAATACAATTCCCTCATATATAGCGAGGGGTTGCCTTCTAGGGAAAAAAAACCCTAAATTAAACCTAACTTCTACCGTTAGATCTCTGCCTAATGAATGACCCAGATTGACTACGAAATTACAACTTTTTACAAGGAAATTTCACATCTATTCTTAGCTTCAAGGGCGCTGTCCCTGATCCCCCTGCTAGGGGGAGCTCCCAAAAGGTTGCAGCCGCCCGCCTTGGACCCCCCCTGCAGCAAATATTTTATGGGCAGCGTTGCCACCCCATTACAACCTAGAGTCCAATGTAGCGATACCTTTGAATACATAAGATAATCAGGCTCCACAGCCAACAATATCCTTCTTGGAAACTGATTATAGCAACTCCACTGTTGCTTCATTTGCTGGACAATGACTCCACTTTGGACCTGGCTATTTCTCATCTTCTTCGTCATACTTGAAGACCAATTGAAACTGAGTAGATTCTCAGTTTCTCCCTGGCTACAACTTTTGTTAACATATCTGGAGGATTCTGGCTAGTGTGTATATTTTCCAGCTTCAACTGTCCATCTTCCAACGCTAACCATATGAAATGGTACTTGAGCTGTATATGCTTAGTCTTGGAATGAAATGCAGATTTCTTTTCAAGATGTATGGAACTCTAGCTGTCATTGTATAACCTGCCCAACTCCTGCTTCTTACCCAATTCATCCAGAAACCTTTGTAACCAAATCATTTCTTTACTAGCCTTTGTAGCAACAACATACTATGCTTCTGTTGTTGAAAGTGCAACAACACTTTACAATTTTGAGACCCAACTGACAGTTGTTCCACCTACAATAAACACATACCCTGTTGTGCTCCTCCTGTTATCTCTATCACCCACCATATCTGCATCAACATTTCCCTGTAGAGCAATGTTTGAACCACCAAAGCATAATTCTTTATTTGTGGTACCTCTCAAATACCTAAGAATCCACTTCACTACCATCCAATGTTTTTTTCCTGGATTGTTCATGTACTTTCTTACAACTCCCACTGCATGTGCAATATCAAGCCTTGTACAGACCATTGCATACATTAAGATTCCAACTACTGATGCATATGGAACCTTAGACATATGAGCCATTTCTTCCTGAGTCTTAGGACACTCCTTAATTTGAAATGGCTAGCCAAAGGTATACTAACTAGGTTTTCATTTTGCATATTAAACCTTTTCAACACCTTTTCTATGTACTCACTTTGAGACAATTTTAATTTGCGATTCTTCCTATCTCTAGTTATTCTCATACCAAGGATTTGTTTTGCAGCACCCAAATCCTTCATTGCAAATGAGTTTGCCAATTTTCTTTTGAGCACATTTATTTCCTGCATGTTAGAACCTGCAACAAGCATGTCATCTACATACAATAACAATATAATATAGCTGCCATCATTTTTCCTTTTGAGATAAACACAATGATCAGAGTGACATCTAGTATAACCTTGTTCAGACATAAACTTGTCAAATTTTAGATACCACTGTCTTGGAGCCCGTTTTAAGCCATACAAGCTCTTCTTCAACTTGCACACTAGTTTCTCCTTCCCTTTTACCTCATATCCTTGTGGCTACTGCATATATATCTCTTCCTCCAAATCCCCATGGAGAAAGGTTGTATTTACATCTAACCACTCAAGATGAAAATCTTCAACTGCTACTAGACTTAAAATAGTTTTGATTGAAGTCATTTTAACAATAGGAGAAAATATTTCGTCAAATTCTATACCCTTTTTCTATGCAAACCTTTTCACCACAAGTCTAGCTTTATACATTTTTCTACATCCATATTCTTCCTTCAACTTGTAAACCCATTTATTCTACAATGTTGTTTTACCTGCAGGCAACCTGACTAAGTCCCAAGTCTGGTTATGTGCTAAGGAGTCCATCTCTTCTTTCATGGCTTGCTCCCACTTCTTCCTGGTTTCTACTTGTACTACTTCTTCATAACATTCTAGTTCACCAGAATCAGTCAACAATACATAATATAATGAAGGAGAGTATCGTTCAGGGGGTCTACTTATCCTGGTATATCTTCTAACACCACTTTCAGCTGTTTGAGTTGCTTTTTGCTGTTACAGTTATTGTTCTGGCTGTTGATCATTATGATTTTCAGGCACCATCACTTTTTCTATGATCTCGTCAAGCACTGTGTATTCTATTTTTTCTTTTTCATGTTTCTTTTCCTGCAGCTGATCCTTATACAAAACCTTTTCATTGAATATGACATCTCTGCTCCTAATGATTTTGTGTTTTTCATAATCATAAAAGTGATAACCAAAATCATTGACAGCATATCCAATAAAGGTACGTTTCTTTGATTTTGCCTCAAGCTTTATTCTATTTTCTTTATTAATGTGGACAAAGGCTTCACAACCAAAAGTCTTTAAAAAAAAAGTAGTTTACCCTTTTACCTGTCCATGCCTCCTCTAGAATACCACCATCCAAGGAACTTGAAGGCCCTCTGTTTATTGGATAAAAAACAATATCTATAGCATCTGCCCAAAATTGTAAATGCAATCTTGCATGCAATCTCATGCACCTTGCATGCTCCATGATTGTCCTGTTCATCCTTTCTGACACACCATTTTCCTATGTTGTTCCTGGAACTGTCTTCTCTCTGTGAATTCCATTCGCAGAACAGTACCTATCAAACTCTTTGCTGCAATATTCACCTCCATTTTCTGATCTGAGACACTTCAACCTTTTTCCTGTCTCATTTTCAACCAAAGCTTTCCATTTCTTGAAAGTATCAAATACATCAGATTTATTTCGAATACAATAAATCCCGGTTTTTATAGTTGCATCATCAATAAAAGTAACATAATAACGAGATCCACCAAGAGATGATACCTGAGCAGGTCCCCATACATCTGTATGCACAAGCTCTAATTTTCGCTCTTCTTTTCTTTCCCAACTATGAGGAATTTGACACCCTTCTGTGTTCCATAAACACAATTCTCACATAATTTTAAATCAACATGCTTAAAACCTGGCAAAAAATTTCTTGAGTGAAGAATTTGCATCCCCTTTTCACTCATGTGCCTAAGTCTATGATGCCACAATGTCGTATCTTCTCCTATAGAGGTTAAAGCATTAACAGAATTAGAAATACCATTGCAAAAATACAATGTACCAACCCTTTCTCCTTTTGCTATTACCAGGGATCCTTTTGTGACCTTCCATGTTTTATTTATGAAAGTAGTTATGCAACCTTCACCTCCCAAATGCCCTATTAAAATCAGATTTTTCTTCAAATCTGGAACATGCCTTACCTCCTTTAATAGCCACTGATTTCCATTTTTCTATTTTATGAAAACTGTACCCATTCCAACGATTTTACAGGGTTTATCATCACTCAATCGAACCTGTCCAAAATCTCCTTGAACTTAATCATAAAAATGTTTCCTATCAGGTGTGGCATGGAATGAGGCCTTTGAATCTACAACCCAGGCATCAACAATATTTTCTAATGAAAGAATCAAAGAATCTTGAAACACATCACCTGTTACATTCGCTTCATGATTAGCTTCTTACTGCACGTCTCCTTCTTTTCCCTTTTGAGACTTGCAGTCTTTCTTCAGGTGTCCTTTCTTCCCGCATTTCCAGCACACTATCCCTGATCTGGACTTGGATCTACCTTTTCTTGACTTACTTTGATATCTAGGGCTCTTTCCTCTTTCCATTTTTCTTCCCCTAGTATCTGTAGTCAAAGCATTACCTGATGTCTCACCGGAGTTTTTCCGTCGCATTTCCTCGCTAAGGATTGCACCGACGACATCATCAAACTTTAAAGTACTAGATCCAAAGATAGAGTTACTAATGGCCATGACTAAACCTTTCCAACTTTCTGGGAATGAGCACAAAAATAACAGAACCCTAACTTCATCATCAAAAGTTACCCCTACAGAACTTAACTGACTGGTAACTGTATTAAATTCATTTAAATGATCAGCAACAGATCCACCTTCTAACATCTTCATATTAAATAAACACTTCATAAGAAATACCTTATTTGAGGCTGAGGGTTTTTCATATAGTTTGGCCAAGTTCGACATTAAACCCTCTGTTGTCGTTTCCTTTGAAATATTAAACGCTACCAATGCCACTAGGCACAACTGTATTGTTCTAAGTGCCTTTCTGTAGAGAATATCCCATTCTGTGTCTGTCATACTTGCCAGCTTCTTTGTCTTTCCGCTCAATGGTTGGTACAGATCTCTCTGATACAGATAATATTCCATCTGCATCTTCCACAGATGGTAGTTTTGGCCATTGAATTTTTCAACCCTAAACCTACCATCTTCCCCCATTTCTCCCACTCAAACCAGGAACCCTTCTCTCCTACGATTTTATCAGCCAAATAGAACTTTGGCTCTGATACCAGTTGTTAGAAAATTATATATTACAGAGCAATGGAACACATAAAATATTGTAGAGATATAAAAACCAAAAACGCATAAAACAAGAGAGACACAGATATACGTGTTTCACCTAGTTTGGGCTATGTCCATGGAGAAATAACCAATCCTTCTTTTTATATTATCCTGTAAACTAAAGAGATACAATCTACATCAGATCTGCTGTAACTCCCTCTTCGCTCTCAATCTCCTCTCTCTTCCTCACTCAGAATATAGATATACATAGACACAATACAATTCCCTCATATATAGCAATGGGTTTCCTTTTAGGGCAAAAAACCCTAAATTAAACATAACTTCTACCATCAGATCTCCACCTAATGAATGGCCAAGATTGACTACAAAATTACAACATTTTACAAGGAAATTTTACATCTATTCTTAGCTTCGGGGGCACTGCCCCCAATCCCTCCATTGGGGGGGGCTCCCAAAAGGTCACACCCGCCCCCCACCTAGACCCCACCTGCAGTGAATATTTTACGGGCAGCGTTGCCATCCCATTTCAAACGGGGGTCCAATGCAGCGATACCTTTGAGTATAAAAGATAATCAGGCTCCGCACCCAACACTCTGTTTTGTTTTTCCTGTTTCTTTTCCTGCAGCTGATCCTTATACAAAATATTTTCATTGAATATGACATCTCTTCTCCTAATGATTTTGTGTTTTTCATAATCTTAAAAGCAATAACCAAAAGCATTAACACCATATCCAATAAAGGTAAATTTCTTTGATTTTTCTTCAAGCTTTGTTCTATTTTCTTTATTAATGTGGACAAAGGCTTCACAACCAAAAGTCTTTAAAAAAGAGTAGTTACCTTTTTACCTTTCCATGCCTCCTTTGGAATACCGCCATCCAAGGAACTTGAAGGTCCTCTGTTTATTAGATAAACAGCAGTATCTACAGCATTTGCCCAAAATTGTAAAGGCAATCTTGCATGCAATCTCATGCACCTTGCACACTCCATGATTGTCCTATTCATCCTTTCTAACACACCATTTTATTGTGGTGTTCCTGGAATTATCCTCTCTCTACGAATTCCATTCTCTAAACAATACCTATCAAACTCTTTGCTACAATATTCACCTCCAATGACTGATCTGAGACACTTCAACCTTTTTCCTGTCTCATTTTCAACCAAATCTTTCCATTTCTTGAAAGTATCAAATACATCAGATTTATTTGGAATACAATAAATCAAAGTTTTTATGGTTGCATCATCAATAAAAGTAACATAATAATGAGAGCCACCAAGAGATGATACCTAAGCAGGTCCCCATAAATCTGTATGCACAAGATCTAATTTTTCGGTCTTCTTTTCTTTCCCAACTCTAAGAAATTTGACTCTCTTCTATTTTCCATAAACACAATTCTCACATAATTTTAAATCAACATGCTTCAAACCTGGCAACAAATTTCTTGAGTGAAGAATCTGCATCCCCTTCTCACTCATGTGCCCGAGCCTATGATGCCACAATGACGTATCTTCTCTTGTAGAGGTTAAAGCATTAACATAATTAGAAATACCATTGCATAAATACAATGTACCAACCTTTTCTCCCTTTGCTATTACTAGGGATCCTTTTGTGACCTTCCAGGTTTTATCTATAAAAATAGTTATGCAACCTTCGCCTCCCAACTGCCTTGTTGAAATCAGATTTTTCTTTAGATCTGGAACATGCCTTACCTCCTTCAATAGCCATTGATTTCCATTTTGTTGTTTTATGAAAACTATACCCATTCTAATGATTTTACAGGGTTTATCATCACCCAATCGAACCTGTCCAAAATCTCCTTGAACATAATCATAAAAATGTTTTCTATAAGGTGTGGCATCGAATGAGGCCCCAGAATCTACCACCCAGGCATCAATAATATTTTCTAATGAAAGAATCAAAGCATCTTGTAACACATCACTTATTACATTTGCTTCATGATTAGTTTCTTGCTGCGCGTCTCCTTCTTTTCTCTTTCGAGACTTGCAGTCTTTCTTCAGGTGTCCTTCCTTCCCACATTTCCAGCACACTATCCCCGATCTAGACTTGGAGCTGCCTTTTCTTGACTTACTGCGATATCTAGGGCTCTTTCCTCTTTCCATTTTTCTTCCCCTAGTCTCTGCAGTCAAAGCATTACTTGATGTCTCATCGGAGCTTTTCCGTCGCATTTCCTCACTAAGGATTGCATCGACAACATCATCAAACTTTAAAGTACTAGATCTAGAGACAAAGTTACTAATGGCCATAAATAAACCATTCCAACTTTCTGGCAATGAGCACAGAAATAACAGAGCCCTAACTTCATCATCAAAATTTACCCCTACAGAACTTAACTGACTAGTAACTGTATTAAATTCATTTAAATGATCAGCAATAGATCCACCTTCTGACATCTTCATATTAAATAAACGCTTCATAAGAAATACCTTATTTGAGGCCAAGGGCTTTTCATATAGTTTGGCCAATGTCGACATTAAACCCTCTGTTGTCATTTCCTTTGAAATATTAAACGCTACCGACACCGCTAGGCACAACCGTATTGTTCCAAGTGCCTTTCTGTCGAGAATATCCCATTCTGTGTCTGTCATACTCATCGGCTTCTTTGTCTTTCCTCTCAATGGTTGGTACAGATCTCTCTGATACAGATAATATTCCATCTGGATCTTCCACAACTGGTAGTTTTGGCCATTAAATTTTTCGACCCTAAACCTACCATCTTCCGCCATTTCTCCCACTCGAACCAAGACCCCTTCTCTCCTGCGAGATTATTAGCCAAATAGACCTTCAGCTCTAATAACAGTTATTAGTAAATTATATATTATAGAGAAATGCAACACATAAAATATTGCAGAAATATAAACACAGAAAGCGCATAAAACAAGAGAGACATAGATATACGTGGTTCACCCAATTTGGGCTACGTCCACGAAGAAACAACCAGTACTTCTTTTTATATTATCCACCAAACTGAAGAGATACAACCTACAACAAATCTGCTATAACTCCCTCTTTGCTCTCATTCTCCTCTCTCTTCCTCACTCAGAATACCGACCTACATAGACACAATACAATTCCCTCATATATAGCGAGGGGTTGCCTTCTAGGGCAAAAAACCCTAAATTAAACATAACTTCTACCATCAGATCTCTGCCTAATGAATGGCCCAGATTGAATACGAAATTACAAAATTTTACAAGGCAATTTTACATCTATTCTGAGCTTCGGGGGCGCTGCGCCTGATCCCCCTGCCAAAGGGGGGATCCCAAAAGGTTGTATCTGCACCCCCTGGACCCCCCTTGCAGTGAATATTTTACGGGTAGTGTTGCTACCCCATTATGAACTAGGGTCCAATGCGGCAATACCTTTGAATACAGAAGATAATCATGCTTCACAGCCAACAAGAAACCATGCTGAAGGAGGAGTAGGATATTTCCATGGATATTGTTGAGTATTATATGCATTGTTCCATGAATTGAAAGAGTAAAAATCTTGACACATACTTGGAGGTTGTGGTTGCCATGGCCTCCTTGGTGCCATGAAATAAGAGGACTGCGCTTCCTCACTTGACTCTCTAAGTATTGCCTTCAGTCTAGGAATCTCTAGTGATTACCCTGTCGAATGTTCCAGCTCACAAATATTACACAAACTAATGTTGTTCAATTCGCATTCCCTCAAAGGATTTTTCTTTAGGAAATTCAGACAAAACACAGCCAAAGGTGTGTCAGCTTCTACTTATGCCTTCTTGATTTGCACTGTCATTATCTGGGCAGAGAGAAACTTGAGGATATTTGTCTTCAAATTTTCAAACAAATTCCTAATCTCTGCTCTCATTACTCCTCCTCCTGTAGATTTTTGTATTCAAGCAGAGGCATCTCGAATTTTTCTCCTCCCCTCAGATGATCCTCTAGAGCATATTAGATAGAGCTTTATAATTTCAACAAATGGTTCTTGCAATATATCCCCCTTCCCTAATAGGTCCAGGGTGTCAAGGCAGTAATCCCTCATTCCTATGATAAATATAGTCTTCAAGATTTCTTGGTCTAAATCACTATGTTTAGACCTCTGCAGATTATAGTGGAACCGATACACATAATCTTCCAGTCTCTCATCCTCCTTATGTGTCATTCTAAATATCTCCTCGCTTAAGTCCCTGGTTCTGCAATAGTCTTGGTACTTTCATAAGAATATCTCCTTCATACCATTCCATGTTCAAATAGTAGTGGAGCCCAATCCCATGAACCATTGCAAGGCTACCCCTTTTAAAGTAGCAGGAAATAATTTTAATTTCTGAGCATCTAAGGTATAATCATAACTTTTGCATAAGACATCGAACTCAAATAGAAAGGTGTCTAAATCTTCCATAGTCATCCCCTGGAAGGATGGTAAGGATGATAGAGGAATATTTTTCATAGGAGCTTCACCTCTGATATCCCCGATTGGGAACTCAAAAGTGGTGATAGTAGCATTTGTTTTAGCATTGTTATCATTGTTGTCCCCCATGACTAATCCTTCTAACCCTTTCTGTAACAGATGTCCTTCAAATTGTTCTTATGATGGTCTCGCAAGTGTGATTAGTGGCTCAGATATCCTTAGGGCTCACGGTTTCACTACACTACCTGTATCTGAGTATTGATAAAGTAATAGGTGTTCTTCTATCTCTGGTGTTTGATATTCCCCCTCAATTTCCCCTTGCCCCTCAGTCCTCAAGTTCTAGCTACTAGCTTCCCCCTCCTGCTCCTGAATTGGATTCTTGACCTTGGGGGTATGGGTGCTAGCTTTAGAATGATATGGTCTCGAGTAAGAGGAATCAGAGGTTTTTGCTCTTGTTATGGGAGTAACAGCTTTCTGCGACCCTGTTTTCCTTGCATCCCTTTGAAAGCTGGATTGTTCTTTTTCTGGCTTAGAGATTAGTTCCTGGATAAATGTTTTCCTTCCCAAATCTACACTCTTCCTTTCCTTTTTACAATTGTACACATGGACCCTATGTGTATTAATTCACACCCTATGTGTCTCAACCTTCGACAATGGTGAGCCCGCCCATGTATGGTAGAGCAATGCAGAGGTTCTTACCTCTCGTCTTACCGCCCAGTGACTGAAGAGATGAAGACATGCTAAACAAAACACCAAAATTCCCTAAGTGACCTAGTGATCACAGTGATGAGCCCGCCCATGTATGTTAGAGAAATGCGCAGGTTCTTACCTCTCATCTTACCACCCAACAATTGTCGACTAGGAACACTCTACATCAAACAAGAAACTTGGCTAACTGTATCATCAACTGCCATCCCCAACAATGACGCCAAAATGTAGTGTTGTTTTAATCAATCCTAATTGACTGAGACTACATCATTTAATTGTCAACCCAGGGTAGGTCTTGTTGTTTCAATGGAGTTCGCACTGTTTGTGTCGATACACTACAACCAAGAATGAGAAAATGGAGAAAACAATAAAAGATGTCGTTGAACCAAATTGTCGAATCAAATCATTCATGTAGACATAAAAACACTCCACAAAATTAATGCACACTTCAGAACTATCAAAGTAAGGGTGCGCCACACAGTGACTAATATCTACCACAATTAGTTACTACCATTATGTTGATTAAATCAATGTAACAACATATTATAGATTGGAGAAACAACAAATGTAATTCACAATGTGTACAGCAAAAGAAAGAAATAATAAATCAATTAGCGAAACTAGAATGTACACTACCTCTATCACTATAGTCCCTGCCAAATAGGAGGGCCCTTCCTCCTTAGCAAGGCACAGGAATAACACAAAAGTAATCAATGAATTAGCTGAAGAGAAGTAACATCATCATCGTAATGATTAATATTAAAAATAATTCAAAGTTACAGAAGGAGAGTAATAATACTCTTCTATATGTCGTATCCCTGTACATGGAAAATCGAGTTCCTTTATAATTATTACATACCCAAAATTAGAAACAGATCAGTCATGAGAATATCATGATTCTCATGCTGATAAAAAATGAAAGCAGTTACAACCTATTTCTAAATACAAATATACATTAGTTAGGATTGCAACCGCTTCGGTTTGTTGCTTCCAAAATAAACAACTCCTACTTCCGACATCTGTTATGTGGAATAGTACCCACATTTTCCAACTTCGGTGCAACAAAATCCTGCGAGTGAATAGCGGTTTGGGATGTTACGACAATCAATGGTGACAACACCCTTGGTGTAACAACGGGCCTTTGTATCAGCGCATAGTGTAACAACATCCTATAACAACATCCAATGTGTAACAACAACCTGTAACAACATCCAATGTGTAACAGCAACATGTAACAACATACAGGGTGTAACAGTGAACTGTTCTACCCTTCTCTGTAGTTAATCAACGTTGTTTGTCTACTCCATAACCTTGTTCTCACGAGCAACACTTGAAAAGGAGAAGAGATTTCCAAAATACTTCTTCAATGCTCCCCCAATTAGCCACAAAAAGGAATAAAGCATCGTATTATTTAGTAAAATAGGGCAAAATAACAAGACAATAGAATAGGTTATAAAGGTGAGAAAACAGGGGAATTAATCATTTAAAGTTCATAGGCCTGGAGGATAAAAGGATCATAACTGGAGAAAGAAGGTGCAGAAAATAGGTAAAAAGCCACACCCATCACGAGTATCTACGACATTCTTTCCTTCATAATGTCACGGTCTACCATGTCTATGACAAATTCTCAAACTTGGCACAATGTGTTCCATAGGCATAACTTCCTCTTGTCCATATACGAACCTAAACGATGTTTTCCCTATCAATTTCTTGCATTTTGTTCTATATTCCCACAACACCGCTGGAATTCTCAAATCCCAATCATCTTCGTTCACATTTCATACCTAGGTCAATGCATTGTCCAGAATCTTATTGGAATCTTCCATTTGCTTAAGCATGATAATGGGTGCTCTTCTAGTGGTAAACATAAAATTCCTCAGTTAGTTCTTCAATGATCTTGTTCAAGAAATGTGTGCATTGGGCACTCATCAAGATCTTCATAAAACCAAAACTGGGCAATATATCTTCAAAGATGAACCTTGACAACAGTTTACATGCTACAATCCTTCACTAGTTGTGCCTTGGCCCATCTTGTCAAATAATCAATTGCGGTGATTATATACCTCGCACTAGTCTTCACTAGTCTTCTTTCCTGGCAGACTGATAGGTCCAACAAATTCAATAGCCCATTTGTCAAAATCCTACAAAGTTACCTGTGGCACCAGTGGCATCTCCTCTCTTCTAGATGGATTTCTTGTTCTTTGACATACGTCAAATGCTTGACATAATTCTTTTACATCCTTTTGTACTGTGGGCCACCATAGCCCAGCTCTCAAGATATTTTGCGTAGTGGCTTTTCCTTCATAGTGCCCACCTGCAATTGCTCCATGAGCTTCTGTTAGATATTCTACCGTTCATGTTCAGGGATGTATCTACACAGTACTGCATCTGGTCCAATTTTGTACAAATCTCCAACAATCAATGATAATTTAGTTGCTCGAACCACTACATCCTTATTTTGCTTCATAGTGTACTCCGCGGGCACCATCTATGTGGCCAAAAACTAGATAATAGCTCTGAAGTGATCATTTGTGACATTAATTGTGAATAGTAGTGTATTGGGCATGTTATCTTTGATATTTGTGGGTTCTTCTCCTATATCTGTCCTTGACAGATGATCAGGATCAACATTCATTTTTTCTGGCTTCACTATAACTTCGAAGTCATATTCCAGGAATAATAATAGGCATCGACAAATCTTTCCTCCTAAAATAGGCTTATTCGCCAAATATTTCAACACAGAATGATTAGTGAACATTTTGAAATGCGCCCCCAATAAGTAGTGTCTAAACTTTTGTAATGCATACACCATAGCTAGTCTCCCTCTTTCTGTCTTGCTATAGTTATTTTCCGCATTGGATAGTTGTCTGCTTGCAAATGTTATGAGATGATCAATTTCTCTTGCTCTTGCCTGCATTAGTACTACACCCAATGTTATGCAAGATGCGTCAACATGTACACGAAACTCCTTCTTCTAGTTTGGGAAAACTAGAATAGGTGCAGTTACCATCTTCTCTTTCAATAAATCCAAAATCTTCTGGAACGCTTCACTCCATTCAAAATTCACATATTTCTTTAGGAATTTCTCCATCAGTGCAATTATCTGTGCATGCCCCTTGTGTAGTGTGTCCCAGTGTCATGCATAGTTGTCTCACTATTTTTGGTGCTAGCATGTTCACAATAACTACAATTTTTGTGGTATCCACCATTAATCCATGTTTACAAACTACATGTCCCAACAGTATACCAAATGGTGCAAAAACTATACACTTCTTCAAGTTCAATGAGATCTGGTACTACCTACACATATCTAGCATCAACCTTTAGCTTTCCACATGCTTCTTTAATACACCAAAGGCTGCCCAATCATCAAAGTATACTTCCAGAAACTTGTGTATATATTCTTTGAAGGCGGAAATTACAACTCTAGAAAATATAGGAAGTGAATTCTTTAATACAAAAGGCATCATCATGCACTGATAAGAGCCCCACTCTATAGCAAAAAAAAAATTATGTCTATCTTCTGCCGCAATTTTGATCTGACAATATCCTGGAAATCCATCTCTAAAATAATAGGCCTCCTATCCTCCTACATTTTCCAATACTTCATCTATAAATGGTGTAGGGAAGGGGTCATGTAGGCATGCATCATTCAATTTCCTTAAGTCAACACAAATTATGATTTCCCATTTTTCCTTTTTTTCGTGAACCACCATAGGACTTCGCCATTTAGACTCTTTGACACGTTCAATTATCCTAGCTGTTAACATCTTGTCTAATTCATCTTTCACCTTCTCCTTGTATTTTGGATTCATTCTATAAGGTCTCTAGTTGACAGGCTTCACATCAGGCTTCAGAGGAATCCTCATGACTCCAAAATCTCCTAATATTCCCTTCATATTTGAAAAATTAGTAGGGAACAACTCCTAATATTCATGCAAGAGATCTATTTCTTTTTTGACTATGTCTTCATCCCAGTAATCTCCTATTGTCACGTAGTATGGTTTAGCCTTTGACCCTATATTCACCTTCTTCATCTTCAATGGCTTCAATATATAAGGCACCTCTATCTCAGGTCCATTTACTTTGCGATGACCTTTTAATTCTTTGATTTCAATATTGCGAGGATCTTCATCCTCTTCCGTAGTGAGATTATAGCATTCTATTACATTATGTATCAGCGTAGTTCAATCAAGTTGCTAGATAACTGGAACTTTGTTGTCAAAAATCTTCTTCTTAAATACTTTCAAAGCTGCATCTATATGTGGAAACTCATATTCAAATCTAAATGTCATTATAAATCCATCAAAAATCTCTGCCGAGCTAGCATTACCATGTCAAAGATCGGTTTTCAGATACCAATTCCAAGGAATTGTCTCCAGGGTATGCATGAAGCCATGCACCCATTCTTCTCGCAGAATTTCTCCCCAAGTTTCCATACAGAGTTTTATGTGGTCTCTAGGATCATTCTAGCCATCATACTTGTCTACGAGCTATGTTTCTACTTGACCAAATCTTACCCACATAAATATTCTACACTTTTTCCAATCTCTTATATTCTTCTTATGAGTGCCCCACTATCTAGCAAGAGTAGCCCTCAGTTCTTGATCTAGATCTAACAATCTCTGACATTCAGGTACCCATATTTCATAATCTCTAAAGAAAGTATTTACATCACCCAAACCATCATACAAAGGTAAATCACATACCTTAGCTATCATACAATGCACTACTTTAGTGATCCTTGCACATTGCCTTGTAGACACTTCATGCAACCTGTTATGCTAGTTTTTAAATTCCTCTTCTGAATCTGAAGTGCAGGAACTATCTTATTCCCATGTTAGTTTTCCATCTGTGGTAGGGTTAATCCATTCTTCTTTTTTTGTTGTAATCTAATAAATTTTGTTGATATCTTCCGTGTTGTACTCTTCTCTGATCATTTCAGTACATCTCACTCTCTCTGGTGGATCTAATGGCATAATAACTCTCATATTATTTCTTTCAAATATCATTTTCCTTTTCTTTAAGTTAATTATAGCCATGTTATCAAACACCAAATCCAATCCAAGCAACACGGGGTAGGGATTACTTTCATCCACAATCTCGATCACTTCAAAGTCAATGGTAGTTCGCACTCCATAAATGTCTACTGTGATACCTGACAATCCTCCTAGAGGTACAATATTATGTTGATTCACCATATTCAGTTGGATAGTTGACCATTGCAGCTTCAAATTACCCATCAATTCCAAAAATTTCTTCAACAAGACATTAGCATCAGATCCTAGATCCAAGATAACTTGATCCATGTCATATTCTCCAATATGCATTGTGAGCCTCATTTCCTTTCTAGTCCACTTCTTGTTTCTATCTAGATTTTTCACTACACGCATCTCACTATGAGGTAGCTCTTTAAGAGCACAAGAGTCTATAAATGCCTGCAATCCCTCTATGGCATTCTGATTTCTCAACAACTTCATGCAAGTATGTAGAAAAGACTTAAAAATATTCAGATCCACATCTTGTGTCACAACTCGTACAATCTCCCATTTATCCTTCTGAGTCGGCTGCGCAGTAAAGGTCAAGGCCCCATCATCCATAAAACTTCGCCTTGCCTCCATTAATACTTTCTTTTCCTTCAAGATATCAAATGCAAGAGCCTTTTCAGTAGTTTTTATTACCCATGTAGCTTTATATTTCTTCTTCCCATTGGCTTTATCATTTCCAGTATTAGCTTTTCTTCTTGTTACAATATTGATGTGTGGTTGATCCTCCCTTGGCTCAATGGTCATCATTTTGATATTTGTTGGAGGCTACTAGTTTCTTTTCCCCACCATCTTCGTAATAAGGATGGAGCATTCTTCTATCATATGATCAAAAGACTTATAGTAGTTGCAAGTTGTTGTAGGGTTCTGAAAGTCTCTTGCGAAAAGTCCTGCCTATCCACAGCCATAACATATAATATGGCCACATCCTCGACCATATCCTTCTCCTTGTCCTCGCGCCACAAACCTGGGTTTACCATATTAGGTGCTCCACTTGCCAAATAATCTATGAACATAGGGCATTAATCCTTCTAATGACCCTCTACTTTGCATTTTGTGCACCATACTTCTCATCTGGTCTCCTTACCTTTCTTGAGATCCTGCAATTCCAAGGTCAAATTGGCTAACTGACTCTGTATCGATTTTCCTCTTACATGAGTATCTCCAATCGACGAAGCTTCTAACTTAATTGCAATCTCCAAATGCTTCATCTTGAGTCACGGTCTTACACTGCATCAAAGGTAACCTATTATATTACTCTGGGGGTATATTAAATCTTACTTGAACCATCAACACCTTGAATCCCTCAACCAACTCCCACACAAATTCAGTCACTGTCTATTTTATTTATTTTAGCTTTATGATGCAACGTGATTCTGATTTCAGTTTCTTAAATTTTGATACCAATGCTTTCTTAATTTCATCCAATGAAGCAATCGGGTTAGTCATATAGATTATTTCATATACCAGGTTAGCGCTCTTTCTTGCAACAATGTCACGAGTTGTGCCTTATTTACATCATCACTTGTGATATTTCTTGTTATCCATATTGCATTTTCTATAAACCATAACTGATTAGGATGCTCTAATCCCAATCCTTTAAAAATAAGCAGCTTAATGTCATCAGCCATTTTCCTTCTCAAGGGTCTAGCTGGAGGGGGAGGGGGTGGGCATGTGGGGGAATTATGGGGAATTGGGATGGGGTGTAAGGGGGGTGGATGGATGGGGAATCCCAAAGACTCCCTGATTCTTCTCAACTCCTAACTTCGATGCACCTTCAAGATGGGAAGCGAAATTTCGATCCATCTAGTAAATTAGACTAGATGATCAATTTTTTGGTGATAACAAATTGCCCCCCAATGTACGAGTGTTAGGAGCAAAATGTATGACCAAAGTACATTGTAAAGACACAATCACTAGACAACATACAACAGTCAGAGAGAGAGAGAGAGAGACCAATAACGCTGAATTGAAAGAGGATAGGGACAAAGGGGGCGAGACTAATGCAAGTCTCCTTTTATTTTGTGGTACCGGACCTCAATGAGGTAAGGGAGGCATACCCATACCCACCGAGATTTCTTAGTAAAAAAATAATTGTTCGCCCAGAAATATAAAACTGAGGAATGAAGTACGTGCTGAATGGTACATGACATGATGACATAATAGAGACAAAAAAAAACAAAATGTGTCCCATATACATAATGCACCTAGTAAATATGAGCCAGGACTAAATACAATAATATTTGAGTACATGAGATACAAAGGCCCTTCCCTGAAAAAATGGGTGGGAGGGAGGGTAGAACAACTGGAGAAGCCTTGTTGAACAAGGAAGGGCTCTGTAAAACTAAATGGATCATCTGGAGGAGATGTGCATGTTATGAACACTGTGATCGGTAGGAACCGAACCCATCAACTCTACGGGACTACATCTAAGGCTGTAGCATAATAGGTATGCATATGGGCATGTGGGGGGCTACCTAAAGGGTCACCCCATCATGAGGTCTAAAACATATCACACACACACCCGGGAATCACTGGTACAATCTGTTGCATCACTGTACCATCAAGTTTATGGATCATGAACATGAAACAGCCAAGTCAAAGGGAAATAATGAGATCCTTAACTCGATCCAAGGCGTTGAACAAGAATGGAAGCCGGAACCAAGATACACCACCGTTTAGGTCGTTTTTTTGGAATAAATGAGTTGATGTCAATAGAATAGGGCCCTCGATAGATGAGGCAATGAGGATCCTAAACTAAAAGACGAGGGAAAATGGTAATGTGACTAATGGACTGACACTAGGGATAATGCAGAAAAAATGGGACTGAGGGACAAACAAATGACTTCCCTTGTCAGAGCATAAAGTGCATGGTTGACCTAGCAGCGACTGACTCAACTCTGGAGGGGATGGGGACAATATGAATGGATGCCAAAATGAGTAACATAGGATGAATGGTATCAAATATAGATGAGATATTATGACATGATAGAATGGTAGGTGAAACAGACTCCATGAATTCAAGGGTGACTCATCGCGGATGCTCTAAATAAGGGTGACTCGATGATGCTGCCACACAGACTAGGCTCGGTGGGGACCATCACAACATGTGTAAATAATGGTTACTCATGATGAAAATTGACACATGGTATGATAGGTATTTAGAGGAGGAGGACCTCAAAGTACAAGTGTTGCTTTATGACGAAATTCTATTTTGAGAGGCAACGAAGTGACCCTTCTTGGAAAAATGACTTCTTGGTGAAGTATCAAATCATCAAAAACTGAGGAAGGCCCATTATAGTAATTGATGAGAGCTTTCCAACGGTGCTGATGGTTCATCAAACTTATTTATGTTTTGGTCACAATGTGTGACAAACAAATTGTGGGCTTTCTTATAAAGGGGTGTTTTCCCTCCAATTTGAGATGAGGAGAAGGCCCTAAATCTTGTAAAGATCATAACGGAAAAACCAACTATCGAAAGCAGGATTTGCGACTTTCAAGTAAGTGGCCTTAATTGTCTAAAGATGGCCTTAATGCTTCTTGGAACAATGGCTCTTGGTGAATAATTAAGGGAAGAGGAAAATGAGAATGAACTACTAGAGGAGGTCTAGAATCATTGTCACCCACGAAGTCAAACATGGGGACTATGTGGACATAGAGTAGAATATTTGAAGATATGGTATCAAATGTCTATGATATGCGATGTGCATATGGCTCATTGGAGAGGCTGGTAGGACAAACTATCCAAGGAATGGGAGGATAATCAACCATACCTAGATTCGGTGGGATCTAGGCCAAGACTTAATTGAGAAGATAGCTAGGGGAAAACCATCACGCCCCTGAGCATGGGATATTGTCAGCAAACATATGTGATGGAGGGGATTAATCTAGTATGAAAAGGTGGGAATGATGACCGCTAGCAAGAGGGGTTTATGGAGTGCCATTGTGTTCTGAGTGCTAGAAAAAAGGATTCAAGCATCTTGACCCAACTTGGCATGAGATCCTCCAAAGGGGATGTAGGGGCATAATGGATGTATTTAGAGTGGGGAACAAACTTCCGGGTTCGCAAATATGGAACGAAGTATGCATGATGGTGCATATCATCCCAAGGGTAATGAGGCATAGTCATGGCTTCCATGATGTCCTCATCAGAATGGGAGATGGCGGGACAAGAGGAAGATTGACTATATGATGTGGCAGTGGTACCTGGTGCATCATCCTAAGAAAGGAGGTTTACATACATATCATCTGGAATGGTAGATGATGACCTAGTAGATGGAGGATCTACCGATGTTGAGACTTGGGTTTTCGATGAGGGAGGTTTGATAGAAGTGCGCAAGGGAACCTTAGAGAGGATTTCCTATGAATATCTCAAGGATGACGACAGGTAAAGGATATGGACCATGGATTCTATCA
Organism: Pinus tabuliformis; assembly: GCA_031772625.1. NCBI lineage: Eukaryota > Viridiplantae > Streptophyta > Pinopsida > Pinales > Pinaceae > Pinus > Pinus tabuliformis. Next base: position 177,823,536 of record CM062818.1, read on the forward strand.
TCTCAACATCGGAGGGGAGGGATCATGATGGTGGGACCAGAGCCCCCCTGTTCTGGTTGACTAGTGGTACTAGAATCCATGGGTAGAGGAGTAGATGATCCAATACAAGTGGCCCTGTATTCGCGAAGCACTTCAAGGAAGTATTGAAATTCATCGAGACAATGGAAACAATGAGAAAAGTTACCATGATGATCACACAAGGCACAAGGGTGATTTGTGTGCAACGTTTTGAGTTTCTTAGGTGGTCCTGGTAAGTTAACATGTACTTCAGGGATATTTGAATTAGGGAACATTTCATGAACTAAATATTTGAGTTGAGGAAACTTGGGACAATTATTGGTGGTGTGCACAATAACTTTACACAAAACGCATGGAGGTAACAACTTTGGGGTCTTAGGGGCTGGAGGAACTTGGGGAGCCTTGCCTTTTGATTCTTTACTTTTAGCTTTGTCCCCCTGGACAAATTCTTTCACAACAAGAGTGGGTTCTTGTTGAGGTTGTGATGGAATTGAAGCAGTGGCAGGGGCCATAGGGACTGGTTGGACTGGGGTCAAAGCATGATAAGGTCTTAGCTGACCAGACAGAATGTTTACAGGGGATCGATGTACCATAATGGGAACCCCAGGGTCATATTAGGAAGGACCAACGAAGACATGGCAGGGATAGAAAATACTCCCGGAGGGGGAAATAAGGAAGGTATATGGCCTGCATGGTAATGTCCTGGTGGAATAGCTCCTAGATGGTTGAGACTTGGAGAAACAATTCCTGGTGGAAACATAGCAGAGGCACCCACAAACGGAGGAGGTTCTGGGGGGTAGATCCAGAGGGCTCAGCTGGATGGGTAACAACAGGGTGTTGAGGAGCTGGTTGTTGGTCAGGTGTACTAGATTGTTTAAGGCCATCTCGTGATGTTTGTAACATGAAAACATTTGTAGAGTTAGGCTCTAAGATGGGAGGGGGAGGACCAGGGAAAGTACCAAACAATGAGGAATCGTTATAAACTTTGGGTGAAACACTAGTGACATGAGTTGAAAACTATTTGTTAGACATTGATGAGATAATGGACTCAGGGGAGCTCACGGATGTCAGTTCATAGTAAGTGAACTGATCGATGGTAATGATCTTCCCTTTGTGGGGGAACACATCTTGTGGAACAATGCAGACACGATGACTGACATGGAATATGTGCAACTATGACCTAAGAGAATGTTGTAATCCAAAGGGGCATCAGTGACTTCAATGTCGACATGGACAGTCTTGTCCGCAATGGTCACTGGATAGTTACGGTACATTCCAAAGGGTTGGGAGGAGTGTCCGTTCCAAGCACACAAAGTGATGGTGGGGGGGGAAACTCAAGTGACTTAAGTTGTTTCCAAATAGCAGCGGACATCACACAGGTGGATGTGCCTTCGTCAATAATGCATCAAGAGATGATGGCATTACAGACTCTAATTGGTATCTGGAAAGCAACAGATGAAGGCAATGGGGGATGTTCTGATGTATCAACCAGGAAGACAATCAAACGATCGTCAGAAGGATCTACTGCACCCAAGGTAGTTAGTAGAGCTTTCTTTTGAGATGGGCACAACTGGAGGACTTCCAGCATCGACATGGCAGCAGGTGATTGTGCCAAGTCATCTACTATACTGTATGTATGGGCAACTCTATTAAAAGCCGCATTATGGCCGAATGGTCCCTTTGGGATCTTAGGAATGGCCCAACCTTTAGGTTGAGCGATCTGTAGTGGACTATTTGGTGTCGTAAGAGGCTCAATAGATACTTTGGTTTTGGACTCAATGGCAGATGAAGTCAAGGGCTTGTCATATTGACGTGACCGAGTTTACAGGTAGATATTGGAGGGGCTAACCTCATCAGAGTTCATCATAAGGATCTGATAGTCACCGAGACTAGAAGGTTCGGGGGGGTGGGCTGCTTGACTTGGATGAGGTTGAGCAGAAAAAATCCTTACTAAGGGAAAGGATTTGTGAGCACTACCAATTGAGATGGCACAAGATTCTAAGGTGATTGTTGACCTCTAAAAGTTGCTTGAGCTTCTCACATTTGGTGCATCTGGGGTAAGACAAGACACTCATGTGTATAATGGCCATGTACACCACAACATGCACAAGGCTTATTTGTACAAATAACCTTATTCTTCTTGGGTTGGATGCCCTATTGTTGGTTGATGGTGTTAGGCTGGTTCCCTTGGGGTTCACTAGGTTGATTACCTTGATTACCCTTGTTACCCTTCCCCTCATTCATTTTCTTCGACTTTTTGGGATTGGTCACACTCTACTGTGCAAACATCTAGCCCTAAGGGGGCGGCGGTTGCTAGGGCTGACGATGCATGGGAGGCTATTATGTTAATGCTTAAGGGGTTGGAGCGCTAGGCTATGGATAAGGAGAAGCAACAGTTTGGTAGACAGGCTGGGGCCCTAGAAACATGTTGCTAGAAAGAGGGGCATAAGTGTCAGAGGAACTGGTGCCCCCCTATGAGTAGCCATAACTTTTTCGAGTATATGGCGAAGAGAGTGAAAGGGATCCATCAATACCGTCGATGGCGTGAGATGCCCCAGGTGCATTGGCACTTCTAGGATGAGGGAGGTCTAGAATGATGGTACAGATATAATCGGATTGTGCCTAAATCACGTCATAACTCAGGGTGATTTGGAGATCTTCTTCCTTGGTCTGAGAATAATGGGACGTGACATCTTTTCCAATGGGTGCTAAAAGGCTCCTAAGAAACCAATCTAGATAGACACAGGCTTCGAAGGGTGGGGCACGACATGTGCTCCTCCTTCGACGCCACACTTGAACATGGTCAGATAGGCAAGTGGCCAAGGGATTGACAGAATGAGGTCAATATCTCGTACTAGTTTGATACCGGAGAGGTAACTCGAAATATGAAGGGAACTCTTTAGCAAGCGTCAAAAAAATGGAATGAGATGCGTTGACTCGTCTACATACTGTTTTGCGATGTCTCTAGTGAGTGTTCCTTGGAATAGCTGAAGACGAATGGAATCATTGGTAATGGAGTTGGATGAAAACCACATGTGGAAAGATCAAATGTGGTTGGTAGGATCCTCTCCAAAATTACCCTCAAACTTTGGATGTCTGAGGGAAGCTTAGGTGGCATAGTAGGCCAACCAACATCATGGTGTATGGGGTCATTTATCAACTAGTTAAAATCCAGTAGACTTAACCTAGCCATAAAGGGGAGCTTGGGGGCTACTGGAATGGTTCCTGAGATTGTTTCACTTGATGTGACCACTAGGATAGAACCAGGGCCAACACCAGGTTGGGTTCTAGCACTAGCTATGGGTCTAGGCATGGCGGCGATATGCAATGAAGGAGTCTCGGAATCAGATGAGGAATTAGATGAATCAGGAGAAGAGTCGATGTGGGGACTCAGAGGGCTATGAACTCAAACCTGACGAGGAGGGGTAATATGCCCAAGCAGAAACTAGGGGTGAAGGCCTAATAGTCTCCGTGACAAACGCCTTGGTGGCGCAATGGTGGTAGGACACATGTGACATGGAAATGGTGAAGGGAGATCAACAATATGCCTTTGTCTCGATGAGGGGAGATAAATTTATTATGTTTAGTCTTGGCTTGGTGGTGTAAACCAAGCGCCCATTGTTTAATGTGTGCTTGTGTGTGCAAGTGTATTAATTGATTAAGCCCATATCATGTTTGTAAAAAATAAAAAAGCTTGCTGAAATAAACTAAAATTAATAATAGAATGAACAACAAAACAATTAAATAAACCCCACCCAAACTTGGTTTGCAACAGCTATGTTGGTTGGTGGCTAAATCGACGGAAAATACATTGAAAAGGTCGAGAGATCTAAATGTTGGTGTAACTAGGATCAAGTGAAACTAAGCTTCTAGAAAGTGGTGTAGCGACAACAAAAAACCAAAGAGGAAGATCGATGCCAAAGGATAGGGAGATGGGTGAAACACCTAGGGAAACCAATGTGACCTTAAGGCAAATGACCAAACAAATTTAAATGTGAAACTATGGATGGTAACAACCTATCTTAACTAATCTAAAACAAAAGGGTACAGATCTGGAAAATGTGGCTGAAAGTGCTGGAGAAACTCAAACTACTCACACAACTAAACTCCTCCTAGAAAGGTGAAAGTGTACTAGAAGCCCTAGGGAAGGTGAAATTCGACTTCAATGAGTAAATCAGAGTGGATCAAGTCCTAAGTGGGATGAGATAGAGGTCAGACAACCTAGCAAAAAGCTCTCTACAAAACCCATAAACAGATATGAGAAAAACCCTAAAACCTATAAATTCCAGGTACTGACCAATTTTCCTATACGGATCGCACTTTTTGGGCCGATAAGTGCGCTTTGGCCTCCAGATCACACTTTTTGGGCCAAAAAGTGTGATTTATGCTCCGTGGATCTCGGTCGGCAAATCTTAGAAAACAGTGCCTCCTTTGTCACCGTTGGTTCCTATGACCTCCAGAAAAGACTAGAAAGCTTGCAGAAGTCAGAAATTTAACAGACCTAGGGTTAAAAAACTAGGAAACATTAATAGAATTGAAAAAAGAAGAAACCCTAAGTTGAAAACTGAAGGTCACCCAAGTTTCTGGATCTGAAGTATAAACCTAGTGGAGTCCCCAATTTTGTGATTGGCAACAATCAGAAAATCCCTAGTGGAGTCGACAATTTTTTTGTATTGTTTTCTTCTCAAAGATGTACGAAAAGAACCCACTTAATATTGTGGATGACAAACAATCTCAGCAATATAAATGGCTACTAAACATTGTATATCTACAACAACTGATATAAACAAAACCTGCCAAAGTCTGGATCTATGCCACAATCATAGTTAAACAACAAAAAAAAAGAGTAATAACTTCAATCATCCCATGGAAACAAGATATACAAAGAATAGTTTTATTATAACACCTGTGAAGGGAACAAATAAATGTTACCAGTCCCCCTCTATGGAATGGGTTCTTGGCTATCGTCAAACATCTTCAGCGTGTGTAGAGTCTCTCTCCTCTATAATGTGTAAACCCAACAAAAATATGGTGTGCGACAATGAAAATAATCATAGTTACAATGGTGAGTGCAATAATGAAAATAATAAAAAATGAATAATGAATGGAAAACCCTTGTATTTATAACAAAATATTGAGTTATCCTTGAAAAATGAGAAATAATAAAATATTATTGATCCCATTCTTGAAATAACCACTTGGAATATTTTATTATATTTGGTTAAGGGGGAAAAAGTATTTAAACTTTTACTTAAAAATAATAAATAAATAAATTATTTATTTATCATCTCAAGGGATTAGTTAAGGAATAATAAACAAATAACAGTTTATTTAATTATTCCTAAGGGATTTAGTCAAATTTGACAAAGAATAATAATTAATTAGTGATTAATTAATTATTCTTAGAGAAAAATAAGATAATTAATGATTTCTCTGTTTATTTTTCATGATTGGGTCAAATATGACAAGGAATAATAATTTAACAATGGTTTGATTAATTATTCCTATAAGAAAACCAAATAAATAATGATTTATTTAATTATTCTCCATGGGTTTAACTATAAATTACTTAACAAAGGTGGTTTATTAAGTAATTTCTCACAACGAAAGAAAATTTACTATGGTAAAATTGACTTTACATGGTGTTGTCACGCGGAAAGAGTCATTAGTGTGGACACAACCGACCTTCCTAGAAAGCCTAAGACTTTCTAATGACAAACAAGACAAATAAGAGCAATCCTTCCCTAAATATGCTTTTACAATATGAGAAATCAAGTGTTTAGATCCTACCTGTAATCCTACGCTGTTGTAGTAGTCCAGCTTCGTTGATCCGGATGAGCTCCTCCTTCCCTTCGAAACCTGCATTCACTAACAATCAAACGATTAAATAGCACCTGAATATCACATAAAATAAAACATATTTAACATATAGACCAAGGAGTATATGAAACAACTCATAAATAACAAATTGTTGAGAAGAATGGACTAATTTGTATTAAAAGGTAACAAAAGGAACCATTACAACCTGAGCCTTGGTGTTGTGCAAGCTCCTCCCAGGGTCCACAAGAGTTCTCCCTTACTCTGATCAGCTCACCCACCTCCCAATGGAAACAAGTAAAGATGGTAATCTCTCCTCACAAGCTTCTATAAGGAAGTCCTAATTCCAGCAGCATCTACCCTTAGGAATGTTCAGCTTTCAACCTCCTCCCCCTTTGGCCCAATGCCTGTATTTATAGTGCTCTAGAGGAAGTTATTCAGGTCCACCATCAATGGGATAAGCCCCTCTTTGGATGGGATAGCTCCCCTATTGATGGGATAAGTTCCTCTTTGCTAGGGATACATGAACCATCTGGAGGTGCTTCATACACGTCAAACAAGCTTCTAGAAGACTCTAGAAATGACCACAAGTAACTTTTTTGGAGTGAAACTTGCGCCTTTTGACCTTTACAGGAGTACGCACCCACCCCTTTACATACAGAGCGTACAAGTACGCAGGTATTATGAACTTGGATTGCGTACCCGCAGGTAAGGCTAAGAGAAACTGCGTACCAGAGATAATTGACTTTAAATGACTTTTCTCTCTTTCTTGAAGTTTCACATGGAGAGCAAAGGCATGAGACTTGCCAAGGAGGATAGTATGACAGTGGATGGAGCCATACTAACTGCAAATAGTCATGATGACATTTTTTAGTGTAACAGATTGCCCCCTAAAGTGCGAAGGCTGTAGTAGATTAGGGTTTTTATGATCTAGGAAGGGTGAAGTACTTTATCATTTCAGGGAGTATCTTGCAGAGGACCCAGTCAGAACCTGCAAATATTCAACACAAAATACATATATAAGATGATATCATCGCTGAGGTAGGCATTCCCATACTCAGATTGAAAACTTTAACTAACAATCTAACTACTGCTCTGATACAAGAATGATTTTGCAGTACATCACAATCATAGACTTTTGTAGACACAGTATGGACGCATCCATCTGTTTATGATTAGTCTACTATATAATGAATACAAAACTCCTCGCAGCCTGGATGGTGGAAACTAGATCCAGGGTCTTCATTTCTACTTCTCGAATTGGTACGATTCTATCCATGCAAGTAAATGAGTTGATGTCGAGTATGGTAAAAACCACTTGATTACCAGTCAATGATGTAAACCGTTAACAAGTGTGAGAGAGACCACCAGTAATGTCAATGGTTCTCAAAGTACCCAGTACAATCCATGAAATGTGAATGAATGGGTTGATGTCGAACATGTCACGGAATCCTTCGATCGAAAGTCAATGATGTAAACTATCGTCAAAGGCGAGAAACCTGCCATTGATGCATGCAGACTTCAAGGTACTGACGATTTCTAAGTCATCTTTCTAGATAATGCGCTGACGTCGATAGAAAGCGACCCGTTGGAGGCAAGCCCACAACACGAAATCATTGTTCAAGTTGAAGAAATGTTGCTGTAAGGACTGACTCAGGGATGGTCAAATGGATGACAAGTATTTTGCATATGAATGGTTTATTCGCAGAGACCTATTGAACACATAACGACACGACAGATGGCTTGGTGACGATTGACCCAAAGTTAATACCCGGAAACGGTTGAAGACTTTCAAAGTGGTTTGATCAACTTTAAGGCAAAGGATTTCCCAACCCAGGTGAATGGAAAGTGTCGTGTTCAAGAGCAGTGATAAGGTTCCTCTGTAACAAAGGATAACAAATCGGTTCATTCTTCTCTCTTTTCCCCCACCATTTCTGGCAAGCACCTCTTTATTTTTTACAAGCTTGAGGAGGATAACATATGCTTGATTATAAGCTCATCCTTCGGATGAGTCCAACTTAGTTTAGATTCGGACCCTAAGAAGGAGTGGTCCGTTCCTGTTTGTAATTGAACAGGTCCTCTACTGTGAAATTTTAACGAGTCCAGTATAGGAGAAACTCGGCGTTTTTCATTTTTAGAGAGTCTGAAAAAACTAAAGAAGACTCCAAGGTGAACTTTTTCGTAAATTTGTGTCTCCCAAGCCCGAAAAAGTATAAAATAATACCTGAGAGAACTGCTTGATCTTGCGACCAAGGAGTACTTTCATGATTAGTGTCTCTGACCTGAAAAGTAAAAAGCGATCAAGGACACGTCGTTTTATTTCCGTATCGAGTTTGAAACGACAAAAACCCGGCAATCTTTTCTTGTTTTTACGGTCAGAAAAGAGCTATAAGGGGACCGTCTTTTAATTCCGTTTTAACGAGTGTAAAAGAAATGCTCGGCAATCTTTTCATTTTTTAGGAGTCAGAAAAGGGCTTAAAAGATGACTCTGATGTCTTGGTTTGTGAGAAATGATGATTTTACCCTAAAGTCCTTTTGTCCTACACAAAAACAACACATTACTCATACCTGTTTAAGATGGGCAAAAATACATTGAAAAATATCCTTTCATGGTGAAAAATAAACAAACTTAGCATTCATTCATCCAAAAAACCTATAAAAAGACTTTTTACCATGTCATTTTTACCATTTTACTATTGAGGTTGAGAAAAGGGCTTTTGACAAGAAACTTCCTGTGGACTTTGCGGAGAATCCGACCGTCAGAATCGAGCGCCGTCTCTTTCAGGTATTTCACAACATCCTCCTCTTCAATTTCATCCGTTTAGAATTTCATTTCAAGTTTTAGTTTGATTTTTTGGAGGGTTTAGGGTTTTAGAGTCCGTTTCTCGGGGGACGCAGGTGCCCCATGGGCGACCTGCGTACCCCGACTTTTTTGTATATGGGAAAAAGGTCGGGGTATGCAACCCACCTTCAGAACAACTACGTACCGCCGCTCTGTTTTCTGAATGCGGGGTGCGTACCCCGTGAAACGCGGATTTTCAAACCCCAAACCCCAAATTTAACCAACCAAATTTTGTTTAATGAATTCTAATCATTGTTTTTTGGTGTGTAGGTCACTCACCATGCTATATTGGCGTGAAAGAGAACATGAAGACGTTGATTTGGCCGCAATAGGTCATCAACCTTCTATTGATGCGTTAAAGGCATGCGGTCTCTACAAGTACTGGGCCATACCTGGCATGAGGGCCCAGGTGCCATTCTTAGAGTGGCTGGTTGAAAGGTGGAATATTCAGGATCAATGTTTTTACATCGGAGAAAACCAGCTCGAGATAGAGTCCTCCGACATATACTTTCTCACTGGCTTGCCTAACAGGGGCGAGCAACTCTCTCTATTCGGGACTAGGCCGGGTGGCCAATCCCTTGCTAGTCTTCGGCTAGAGTGGTGCAACAATCAAAACTAGGAGAAGGGGATAGAAATCAAGTACATATCCCAACCTGAACTTATGGTAATTGCCTTTACAGTTACCAGACTTTGCGGCGCTGCCGCTTTGCACATAGCCACTGGTTCCCAAATGCGGATGGCTATAGATTGCTTCCGAGGCACCATTTTCAACTGGTGCGATGCTGTGTTGGCCAATATGAAGGGCCAACTAACCAGGGCAAAGAACGGACAACTGAAGACCTTTGGATATGGGCCTTTAGTTGTGAGCTTTGCCCTGGAGAGAGTTCCAATGTTGATCCCCCAGCATCTTACAGTTCCAGTTGGGGCTCCTCGGGAGCCTAAGTTGACGAGATGGGTTGCGGTAATGGCCCGGCATCCTGATGAGGGAACAGCAGCTGTTCGATTTCCTGCTGGTTACTTTCACTGGCTGGAGGGCCAGGTCTTTGCGATTCAGGATTTTCCGTATGCTGGAATGGATTTTCGCAATGATCCGGACATGGTTCTTCCACAGGGAGAACAATGGGACGACAGAGGTATTTCATTTTTCACAAGTTTTTAAGTTATCTATTTTTTTTGTTTTTTATATATCGTATCAAAACTGACAACACAAATTTTCAAAATGCAGATGTTGGTCCACGGCGTCCGGCTAATCTCCGGGCTTTTGAGAGAAGAGTACCAGCTGTACCAGCGCCGGCCCCACAGGATGCGGCCGCAGAGACCTTAGCCGAGCTGGAACAGGATCTAGAGCATCTGCCGGCGGGTATACCAGAGACCACTATAGATGACATTCCTATCTGACTTCAGCGCTACGTGGTCGCAGTCCCAGGACCTTTCAGGAGGTTCCTGTGTAGGGTAGCGCGGGCAGTGGTCTCGTATAGAGAGCACCACCAGTGATTGGCTAGTCACTTTTGTAGACACATATGACATTTTTGGTTTTTTGTACTTATCATTTTTGCCAATCATAAGGTGTTTTTCAACCTATGATCGAAGACGATGTATATTTTTGACACACTCCTATCTATATATATCATTATTACTGGCTTATTTTGTTAAACATGTGTGATGAAATGTTTATAAATTTACATTTATGATTGTTACAAATGTCTATTTAACATTCGAGACGCCATTGCATCTGCTAATGTATTTAAAGACCTTGGAATATGCTGATATTCAATGTAGTCAAATTCACGTTCCAAGAGGCGCACCTTCAAAAACAATCTTAATAACACCAGATTTCTAATGGCATAGACTCTATTAAGCTGTAATACAACGAGTTCAGAATCTAACCTCACTATCAAACTCCGAATCCCATATGAAATAGATTCAGATAATAGTTCAATCACTGCGCTGTATTCTGCAATGTTGTTTGTTGTTTGACCGAGGCTCACCCCATGCATAGAAACTAACTCGTCAGAGGGCGAATAGATAACCCAAGCTGCAGAAGAGATATTCCGTGTACTACGACAAGCACCATCAGCAAATCCAATGTACGTTTGGAGAGGCGTCGACATCTGCAATATCAAGAGTAAAACCAAGATAAGCCAGAATAACGACGAAGAACACACTCTTTAAACTAAGCACACAGTCTTAAACTAAGCAAACATACCAGCTAGAAAGAAAATTAACCTAACTAGAACTAACTAAATCTCCATACCCACCATTTAAGCATAATACCTCTTTAGGTAAAGTCCATTTCTGGGCTTACCCAAAGAGTCCCCATCAAAATCTACCAGCTCATAGGCCCCTTTTGCTAGCTTTCGCTTGACAATGTAGGGCCCATGCCACATGGGAACGAATTTTCCAGCGCCTAATTTATCGTTAGCTTGATCATATAATAGCACTAGGTCTCCTTCTGAAAAATTACGAGGGGTCACGTTACGATCATACTGAGCTTTCATCCTTTTTGCGTGAGTCTCGATTGCCAAAGCAGCATCACGTCGAGTCTCATCTAATTTAGCTAAGTATAATAGATGCTTTTCCTCTTCGGAAGTAGCTGGGAGTAATTCGATAGCCATTTGAAGTGATGGGATTTCGCATTCAATGGGCAACACTGCTTCTAAACCATAAACTAGTTGGAAAGGAGTGAACCCTGTTGATGTTTTCACTGAGGTTCGGTACGTCCAAAGCGCTGAAAATAACATGTTATGCCAATTCGACCGATGAATACCAATGATTCGTCAGATCATGATAACTAGAACTTTGTTGATGGATTCAACCAAACCGTTTTCTTGAGGATAATAAGGAGTAGAACTATCATGGCGTAAACCAAGCTGGCTTGTAAGTTTTGTCATCATAATGTTTCGAAAATGGCGTCCATGGTCAGTGATTATCACTTGTGGGACACCAAACCTAGCAATAATATGATTGAATACGAAAATCGCTGATGTCTTGCTGCTTGCCTCGAATGTAGGCATCACCTCGGCCCACTTAGTAAAATAATCAACCGCCAAGATGATATACGCATGGCATTTTCGGATCGCAATGATACAATCTTTAAACATGGACGACCAGAAATAGCCAGCACGCAACACCTTCTGAGCTGTGGCATACCCAGACATATGACCGCCACATGCTCCAGAATGACAATCATTCAAAACCCTTTCTGCCTCTTCATGAGTTAAGCAACGACGAAAAACCAAATCCGCCCCATGACGATAAAGAGTATCTCCAATAATTCTGTATTGTTGGGACTGGAATCGAATTTTCCAGTCCAGAGGTGGTAAGTCATCACGTGATTGGACGGATCCTCTCCAGACTTACCTTCGAACTTGGGTATATCACTGGGAAACTTATTTGGCATTGGCGGCCAGAACGGAAGATATTGAATTGGATCGTTCGTTAGGCGCGTCAAGTCGGGTAAATCCAAAGTTGCGATAAACGGTAATTTCTGATTAGGATCTCTAAAAATCTGGGTCACAAGACCAGTCCCAGGAGGAGGATATCCAGGATAACTTGGAACAGGAATCGCATCCGGGATATTATATCCTCCTGGAAAACCAGGATTAACTGGACCGTACTGGGGTTGTTGAGGTTGTTGATAAGTGTACCCAGGATACGGTTGATACTGGTAAACCGGTTGTTGGACAGCAGGACCGAATTGGTACTGTCCCTGGTACTGTTGGTAGGTAAATTGAGGTTGACTTGTTACAACAGTACTCAAACTAGGCTACCCTACAGGCATCTGGACCGTGGTTTGAATCGTAGATCTGGACAACGGTAAAGATGTCTGAGGGGTGGTTGCAGAGACAGTAGAAACCGGAGCTGTCGATACTCCAGAAGTAAGTGCGGTAGATGTTGCGGTAGTTGCGGCAGCCGTTTGAGATGGAGTACTAGGTGCAATTGGCGGCTGAGTAACTACCGAGTTTACAGAAGTTTGAACATTTGACTGGAAAGGTTGCGGTTGCTGGGGTGAACCAGAAACTACGGGTTGTCCAGTTTGAGGTAACAACTGTATACTTGGCTGCAACACCTGTTGACCTTGTGATGGATCCCACACTATCATTCCGGGGTATTGACTCGTAATAGGTTGAGGATACTGAGATCCATAACCGGAGATACAGTTCCCATACCTTGAACATATGACTGACCTTGAGGTGGTTGATAACCTTGACCCGAGTATTGACATTGAGGTTGATAACCTTGGGGTAAATATGATATTGGGGTTGACCTTGACCTTGAGGTTGATACCCTTAAGGTTGATACCCTTGAGGTAAATATTGATACTGAGGTTGACCCTGGGGTACATATTGAGGTTGGGGTTGACCTTGAGTCATGTATTGTACCATAGGTACATACTGACCTTGAGGCTACCCCCCAGACACAATTTGTGTACCTTGAGGTTGTCCCCCAGGCGTTAATTGAGGCTGCCCCCCAGGCGGTAATTGGCCACCTTGAGGTTGAGAAACGGGAACTGAACCTGACATCATGTAAATGTCCCCTACACCCAATGGTTTATTACCATTGTTTCTAGCTAATAACCCATGATCAATGGGTTGAGGAGATGCCCCCGCAAAGGTACCAGAAAGTGACTGATACCCGGTGGGAACAGAAGGACCGCCGTGTAAGAAAGATTCAGGAGATTGAGTGAACACGGATGATTGACCAGACATATTTACAGGAGTATAAACACCTCTAGGTGGAAAAGGAGTACGAGGTGGAGAAAAACCTACCCCTGAGTTGTCTAAATAATTGGTTAACGAAAGGTACCAAGTAGTACTTCTAGGAGGACTGTAAAAGATAGATTCACGCTCCCTTAGATCAATAGTAGGTTGATATTCAAGGATAGATACACCTAATTCTTCCTCTGGAACAAGTTCTTCAATAGCTATCAAACCAGTAGGAAGATTTTCGGTGATGACTCTTTCTACCCTAGGTGAATCTGGTACACTAGAAGTTGGAATAACAGGTTCAGATATTTCAGGTTCTTCGCCTATATCACTAGTAGATGAAAAACTACCAGCAAGCTTAGAAACTTCAACTACTTCAGGATTATAACCTGTTTCTAGACTTTGATAATCTTGGTGGACTACCAACGAAGACTCTCCTTCTTCAGGTGAACCTACTCTACTACCACTAGGAGGAGTTACAAGGACCTTTAAACCTTCGTGATAACTCGGGACGTCTTGAGGAGGTTCACCCCGAAGTCTACGGGATTTCCTCAACAATTCGGCCACAGAAACAACCTCAGGAGACTTGCCCCGAAGTCTACGGGACTGTCTCGGTAATTCTGCCACAATTAAAAACTTTTAACTACTGCACACGCAAACAAAGTAAAATCTCAAAGCAAACCACCTAAAGTCTCTAAAGAACCAAACAAATTCGAATCACACGCCTAAAGAATCTAGAGCGTCAAACCAAGCACAAACAGTAGCCTTCTAGACCGAAAACGCTAGTTGGAGATGAAACCCAACATCGCTGGATTCAGTACAAAAGTGGCGGGTGGACCAGTTACCCCGACAACCTGCTTAATGAATAGTCCGGCACAAGTTCCTCCACTTTAACTGTCTTGAGTGAAGTGAACCCCCCGGAAAATCCAAGTGAGTCTAGCCGATGTCTGCTCCAGGTACAGTGGGATCTTCCCTCCACCGTCACCTCGGTAGAATCCTAAAGATAATGGTCACTAAGGTTACCAACCGCAACAAATGCACCTGGGGGAATAGTCTACACTCCGACAGCACGCAAGGGCAGAGTATCAAGCTCAATCCCCTTGCCGGGTCCTTAACAATAATCCAAGGTTTACCGACAAGTGACCCCTGGCTCCTCGACAATGGTTAATCCGAAGTTTACCGTTTGTAATACGTGCGTGTCTGGCATCGTTCCCAACGAGGGAGGATTGATCCCCTCACTGGTTCGGACACGAGCTCGTGCTTCTCCTTTAAGAGGAGCTTTCCCAGAGTACAAATGAGACAATTGGATTTATTCTATCACAATATAAGCTACTTGTTTGGTTTTGTTGTCTTGGAGAGTTAATTACTCTCCTACTCCAAGACACTAGCCTGATCTAAATTGGTGTTTCAAAGCCCTAGTAAATAAAAGTTACTAAGTTGATTTTACTTTAAGCGTTAATTTTATGGTTTTTTCTTAAAGACAAAAGGTAGTGGAGATGAAACTGGTGGTGTGTAGACTCGATTCGCAACCACTACAAAGATGCACCTAAGATAATTTACACTACTTTTCTTTTTCAATGAATCTCCTAACTAAGAGAGTTGGAAAATGCAAATTTTATAGAAAACAACTTTCTTAGTAAAGACAATCAAAGAAACAATTCTCTTTATCTTTTCAAAACACACAACTCATGACCACTAATTATTCTACGAAATTTCCTTTTTCTCCCAAAAGTCTACAAATGCTACCAAAGCGAACTTTTTCCAAAAGAATTTTTGTGTTTTTTTCTAGATTAATAAAGCATGTAAAACTATTTTATCAAATCAAATTTAACAAATCTAATACAATCAAATCAAATTCACTCAAAAGAAAATTAAAAGGAAATTTACCTAAAAGCAAAAAATAATGAGGACAAAAGCTTACAAGGATGATTCCCGGATGTTTTACTTAGTCAAAATGCTACTAAGGATCAGTTCATGCAGAATCATAAACTAACCAAAAACAAAATCGAAATCTTTTTGTTCTTTTTTCTCAAGAATGGAATTCAAGGCTTTAACAAACAAACTTTTCGAGATTCTCAAAGAGAAGACACAAAGGTAGGTCTCTCACTAGGGTGACTTCTATGACAGGCCCGAATCCTAAGAGGACTGATCAAAACCAGGGAGATCCAAAGTTTGACAACCTCTAACGCCAAAGTCACTACAGGACCAGTTAAAAATCAAACCCTAAGGCAAAATCCCTATGAATTCCACCAAAACCCTCGACACTAACGGGACAAGTTCAGGTGAAGATCTTTGACAGTAAACTGATGGATCTGGGCAGTAAAAAAAAATTGAAAACAAAATCTAAAGAGCAAAAAAGCAAAAATTGAAATTTTCTCAAAATTGACAGGGGTACGCAGGTCATCTGTTCACACAGGTGCGGGTATGCACTGTGCACAAAGACGCAGTGCGTACAAGTACGCACTGTGTCTAACTCAGAGACTGTGTACTGCTGGAAAAGCTAAGAAAAATAAAAAACTAAATTGAATCTAAGCTAACCCACCCAAATACACAGCTAGACAACCAAAAATCAGAAAACAAACAATTTTTCTCAGACCAAAATATCAAATCAAAAAGAACTCAAACACATTCATGGAGTCCCAGTGGAGTCGCCATTTTGTCACGCGGAAAGAGTCGTTAGTGCGGACACAACCGACCTTCCTAGAAAGCCTAAGACTTTCTAATGACAAACAAGACAAATAAGAGCAATCCTTCCCTAAATATGCTTTTACAATATGAGAAATCAAGTGTTTAGATCCTACCTGTAATCCTACGATGTTGTAGTAGTCCAGCTTCGTTGATCTGGATGAGCTCCTCCTTCCCTTCGAAACCTGCATTCACTAACAATCAAACGATTAAATAGCACCTGAATATCACATAAAATAAAACATATTTAACATATAGACCAAGGAGTATATGAAACAACTCATAAATAACAAATTGTTGAGAAGAATGGACTAATTTGTATTAAAAGGTAACAAAAGGAACCATTACAACCTGAGCCTTGGTGTTGTGCAAGCTCCTCCCAGGGTCCACAAGAGTTCTCCCTTACTCTGATCAGCTCACCCACCTCCCAATGGAAACAAGTAAAGATGGTAATCTCTCCTCACAAGCTTCTATAAGGAAGTCCTAATTCCAGCAGCATCTACCCTTAGGAATGTTCAGCTTTCAACCTCCTCCCCCTTTGGCCCAATGCCTGTATTTATAGTGCTCTAGAGGAAGTTATTCAGGTCCACCATCAATGGGATAAGCCCCTCTTTGGATGGGATAGCTCCCCTATTGATGGGATAAGTTCCTCTTTGCTAGGGATACATGAACCATCTGGAGGTGCTTCATACATGTCAAACAAGCTTCTAGAAGACTCTAGAAATGACCACAAGTAACTTTTTTGGAATGAAACTTGTGCCTTTTGACCTATACAGGAGTACGCACCCACCCCTTTACTTTTTGGGCCGATAAGTGCGCTTTGGCCTCCAGATCACACTTTTTGGGCCAAAAAGTGTGATTTATGCTCCGTGGATCTCGGTCGGCAAATATTAGAAAACAGTGCCTCCTTTGTCACCGTTGGTTCCTATGACCTCCAGAAAAGACTAGAAAGCTTGCAGAAGTCAGAAATTTAACAGACCTAGGGTTAAAAAAACTAGGAAACATTAATAGAATTGAAAAAATAAGAAACCCTAAGTTGAAAACTGAAGGTCACCCAAGTTTCTGGATCTGAAGTATAAACCTAGTGGAGTCACCAATTTTGTGATTGGCAACAATCAGAAAATCCCTAGTGGAGTCGCCAATTTTTTTGTAGTGTTTTCTTCTCAAAGATGTACGAAAAGAACCCACTTAATATTGTGGATGACAAACAATCTCAACAATATAAATGGCTACTAAACATTGTATATCTACAACAACTGATAGAAACAAAACCTGCCAAAGTCTGGATCTATGCCACAATCATAGTTAAACAACAAAAAGAAAGAGTAATAACTTCAATCATCCAATGGAAACAAGATATACAAAGAATAGTTTTATTATAACACCTGTGAAGGGAACAAATAAATGTTACCAGTCCCCCTCTATGGGATGGGTTCTTGGCTATCGTCAAACATCTTCAGCGTGTGTAGAGTCTCTCTCCTCTATAATGTGTAAACCCAACAAAAATATGGTGTGCGACAATGAAAATAATCATAGTTACAATGGTGAGTGCAATAATGAAAATAATAAAAAATGAATAATGAATGGAAAACCCTTGTATTTATAACAAAATATTGAGTTATCCTTGAAAAATGAGAAATAATAAAATATTATTGATCCCATTCTTGAAATAACCACTTGGAATATTTTATTATATTTGGTTAAGGGGGAAAAAGTATTTAAACTTTTACTTAAAAATAATAAATAAATAAATTATTTATTTATCATCTCAAGGGATTAGTTAAGGAATAATAAACAAATAACGGTTTATTTAATTATTCCTAAGGGATTTATCAAATTTGACAAAGAATAATAATTAATTAGTGATTAATTAATTATTCTTAGAGAAAAATAAGATAATTAATGATTTCTCTGTTTATTTTTCATGATTGGGTCAAATATGACAAGGAATAATAATTTAACAATGGTTTGATTAATTATTCCTATAAGAAAACCAAATAAATAATGATTTATTTAATTATTCTCCATGGGTTTAACTATAAATTACTTAACAAAGGTGGTTTATTAAGTAATTTCTCACAACGAAAGAAAATTTACTATGGTAAAATTGACTTTACATGGTGTTGTCACGCGGAAAGAGTCGTTAGTGTGGACACAACCGACCTTCCTAGAAAGCCTAAGACTTTCTAATGACAAACAAGACAAATAAGAGCAATCCTTCCCTAAATATGCTTTTACAATATGAGAAATCAAGTGTTTAGATCCTACCTGTAATCCTACGCTGTTGTAGTAGTCCAGCTTCGTTGATTCGGATGAGCTCCTCCTTCCCTTCGAAACCTGCATTCACTAACAATCAAATGATTAAATAGCACCTGAATATCACATAAAATAAAACATATTTAACATATAGACCAAGGAGTATATGAAACAACTCATAAATAACAAATTGTTGAGAAGAATGGACTAATTTGTATTAAAAGGTAACAAAAGGAACCATTACAACCTGAGCCTTGGTGTTGTGCAAGCTCCTCCCAGGGTCCACAAGAGTTCTCCCTTACTCTGATCAGCTCACCCACCTCCCAATGGAAACAAGTAAAGATGGTAATCTCTCCTCACAAGCTTCTATAAGGAAGTCCTAATTCCAGCAGCATCTACCCTTAGGAATGTTCAGCTTTCAACCTCCTTCCCCTTTGGCCCAATGCCTGTATTTATAGTGCTCTAGAGGAAGTTATTCAGGTCCACCATCAATGGGATAAGCCCCTCTTTGGATGGGATAGCTCCCCTATTGATGGGATAAGTTCCTCTTTGCTAGGGATACATGAACCATCTGGAGGCGCTTCATACACATCAAACAAGCTTCTAGAAGACTCTAGAAATGACCACAAGTAACTTTTTTGGAGTGAAACTTGCGCCTTTTGACCTTTACAGGAGTACGCACCCACCCCTTTACATACAGAGCGTACAAGTACGCAGGTATTATGAACTTGGATTGCGTACCCGCAGGTAAGGCTAAGAGAAACTGCGTACCAGAGATAATTGACTTTAAATGACTTTTCTCTCTTTCTTGAAGTTTGACATGGAGAGCAGAGGCATGAGACTTGCCAAGGAGGATAGTATGACAGTGGATGGAGCCATACTAACTGCAAATAGTCATGATGACATTTTTTAGTGTAACAGGTGTAATTCGATCCATCTAGTAAATTAGGCTAGATGATCAATTTTTTGGTGATAACAATTCAAACAATCCATTTTTCACACAATAACATCTTAATCCAGAGATTAAAAGATCTTAAGAACTTACCTCGTGGTCCTTTGAAAAATCTCCATTCAGCTTCGCTATAGGACACGGTTGTATCTATCACAAACTCAGTGATAAATCCTACCAAAATGTTATCGATCCAAAAATAAAGAACCCTTGATATACTATTACTGATGTTCTTGAGTCATCGTACCAATTCAGGATTCCACTCTTTAGGTTCATCATTTTTGAAATAGGTATTATGCTCAGTCAACTTAGATACCCACTCATACAATTAAATATGGAATGAACCAAAGAAGATTTCATATTTCTCTTTGAAGATACACTTCTGCAACTAGTCTTCAGTCGATAATCAAGGTTTTTTGTTCTCTTTTTCCGCAAATTCTCTTTCTTTCTGTTCAACCCACTCTTGGATTTCTTTCTTCAACAGACGCCAAAACATATCCCTAATTAGATCCTAGTCCTAGCAATAGAACCATTTGTTGGTTTAATGGGGCTTGACCCAGGTTCAGAGTGTGTTGCGCACCAAGAAAACCTTGAACCATTGGCCCTTTCAGCAACGACCTGCAAGCAGATCATAGTCTCACCCAAAGTGGTTATGGGATGTTGCAGAACCAGGTTTCTACAACCATAGGGATATGTGCGTTGTTGTGCCTGTGTAATTGCTTATGTCCTATATCTTCCTACAACTTCACACACATGAATAACTTCGCGTTGATGATTAATATTATAGGTTGGCACTTGACGCATAGACATAACAAAAAATAGGATAACATGTATTCTTCCGCATAATTTAGTAAACAACAAGCATAATGATATTAATTACAACAGATATTGAACACAAAAATATACACAATACTTTGCCAAAACTTCTTCTTTATTAATAAGGATCTTCAATACATTCTCCTCCCAGACTGTTGTGATTTGCAACAAGAAATGCTAAAAATAGCACTGCTATAAATAGCAATTTAGCCATTATGGATCTTAGTAACAATGGGTGAAAAGTGAAAGTGCTAAAAGTAGCTTTTCTAAAAATATAATTTCAGGATCCCTTCTGATTATAGTTAGTCCCTCGACTAAACATAGGAAGTAAAATTCAAATTTGATGTTAACAGTTGTTTGTAAATTGATTAATTAATTCATCTTGAGTTAATTAGTTAAGGAATTATGAACATGAAGTCTATGTGAGGACATGCAACAGTTTCTCCTTTGATTGAGGGATTTATCCATCAGTTAAAGAGATAAGGATGAGTTGTAATATTGAGTTGTAATTAGTTGGCTCAATTAACTGAGTCAAGTCCAGTTCGATTAATTTGACAGTTTGTTAAATTAATGAGAGTTCAGTTACTTAATGCTTGCATGCATGTAACTACTGTATTTCAGATAACTGAAGATTCACTCATGGATAACTCATGCATGTCATCTCAGTCAAAGACCCAGTTGAGATTAGATGGAGGGATAGTGTACTATCAGTTGCAAGAATATTCTATTGTGAATATTCCTTGCATGTAGAAGGAACAATATTCCTTAAGGATTGCACAGTTGGATCAGAGGTTATAGTGAGTGTGATGAGGCCAATTCACACATGTGACATCATTGGACCCAAATCAAAACCGCGTAAGGAAATATGAGGCTTGGAGGGCTTGAGGAAGACATATACTATGTCTATTCAGTCTATGAGCAGTATTGTTTGATTGCAGAGAGAGCATGATAGCTTGAGAGTTGATTGATTTTGTAACTTGAACAAGATTTCCACTTGTATGATAATACAAAGTTGGGGTTTTAGGCTAGTGATTTCCCCAGTGTTATATCTTTTGTGTTATGGTTTATTACTTCTCATTCTCAGTTATATCTGTTCATGCTTGATGTCGCTCATGTTTGATAAAGCTTCCGCTAAATTGTTTGTAGAAGTAGATCAAGTGTTTTTCTTTAGTACATTGCATTACTAGGTGATCTACAGTGAGAATTTCTACATGGTATCGGAGCAAAGGTGATCAAGGAAGAACAATATACAAGCAGGAGAAGTTTGAAGTTTGGTTTCTGAATTGAATTGAGTTCTTATCACATCTATTTCACCGATGGAATTTAGTGGTTTGAGACTCGAATATTCCCTTGATGGCAATTCGAATTATATAGCCTGGAAGGATTGCATGGAGGAAGTATTAGAAGATAATGGTCTAAAGGACTTCATTGATCAAGAATTCTAGAAGCTGACTGATGCTACTCAACTAGTGGAATGGAAAAAGTGTGTGGTTAGAGCAAGGAGAATCATCTTGGAGGGAGTTCGAAATCACATTGTCTCGAGCCTCCATGGGAAGGAGACTCCATTTTCGATGTGGAAAACATTGAAATATTTTTATCAAAATAGCAGCGATCAAAGGAAGCTAGTGCTGAAAGATAAACTTCGAAAGATCAAGTGCGAAAAGAGTGACACAATCTCTACGTTCCTGAACAAGCTCACCACCTGCAGGGATGAGCTTGGAAGCATAGGGATCGTGACAGCTGGTGATGACATGGTGAGTCTTGCACTCCTTAGTCTTCTTAAGAGCTGGCATAGCTACCAAGACTTGGTTAATGGAAGAGAGAACCTACCAGATTGGGAACAACTTTGGTAGGATTTGATGCAGGAGGAGATAAGGCAAAGCACCAAGGATGGATCTTCATCAAAACATGATGAAGAAAATCTAGCTTTAGCGAGTAAAGCTAAGAAAGGGAAAGGGAAGGTGTCCCAATCCAAATATTCTCATGGTGGAAGAAGGTTGACAAGTTGAAATTTCGATGCTTTCACTATCATGAAGTGTTCCATTATGCAATGAATTGTCCACTAAAGAAATCCAAGAAGGGTTCCTCCAAGGGATCTAATGGTGATGCATTAGCCTCACAATTTGAGCTGGATTTCTCACTTATCACATGCATGGTTTCATCCATGGTGGGATGTGTTTGGTACCTGAACAATGGAGCTTATTTCCACATGTTGGGTGACAAGAATCTTTTTAGTACATTGGAGGAGAAGGATCTCCAGATGCGGATCGAGATGGGTGATGATGGAAAGCATTGTGTCTCAGGTGAAGGTACAATTGTGTTTTAGAGGGAGCATGGTGCTCCTCTCAACCTATCCGTTGTTAAGTATGTACCAGGTTTGAAAAAGAATCTTGTGTCTGTTGCTATGCTAGAAGATAAAGGTTATGATGTAGTTTTTAATAAAGGAAACATTTTCCTGAGGCATATCGGCACCGGAAAAACCAAGCGAATTGGGATTCAAGTAAAGGATCTCTACAAGCTAGAGGTAGTTGATTGTGCTGCACTGAGTTCCAAAGAAGAGGTGATGAAAAGCAAAGATGTTGGCGAGTTGTGGCATAGAATACTAGGCCACTTGCATCACGGGGCCTTGAAGATCATGCAACAAATTTCTACCGACTTACCCAAGGGAAAACTAGAGCAAGTAGACACATGCAAAGGATGCACCCCGGGTAAGTATGCAAAAGCCTCCTTCCAGGATCGGGATAGTAGAGCTGGAGCAATCCTAGAGCGAGTTCACTCAGATGTATGTGGACCATTCTCTACAGCCACCACCACTAAGCAAAGGTACTATGATATTTTTATTGATGATTTTTCTCGTAGATGTTGGATCTACTTTATGCAAAAGAAGGATCAAACCTTCTTGAGGTTTTGTGAGTTTAAAGCCTTGGTAGAGAAAGAATCTAGAAAGAAAGTAAAAGCCTTGCATAGCGACAATGATGGAGAGTATGTTTCCTAGTAGTTTAAAGACTTTTGTGCAACAAAAGGAATTAAATGGGAACTGATAGCACCTCATAACCCACAACAGAATGGGGTGGCCGAAAGGAAGAATAGATCTATTGTGGGAGCAACTCGAGTGATGTTGCATGACCAAAGCCTACCACTTCATCGTATTTTGGGGATGAAGACACCTATGGAGGCTTTTTCGAAGAAGCGACCAGATGTGAGTCACTTCCGCATCTTTGGATCACCAGTTTTATATCATGTGACCAAAGATGCTCGGAAGAAGCTAGACCCAACAGCTAAGTTGGGGATACTCGTGGGGTACACAGATACACCCCAGAACTATCGTGTGTTTCTACCTACCAATCAAAGGACCGTCGTACGCTTGGATCTGAAGTTCAATGAGCAGAGAGCCATGCGAGTGTCACTTGAGAGGCAGCTCAAGTTGCATGGTGATGAGGAACTTTTAATTCCAAAGGAGGAGGAGCCTCCTGATGATGTGGATCAACCACATACAGAGGATCCAATAGTGGAGACCATCACTCCTGGAGAGTCTTCTAGAGACGGGCAGAAACGCTCATGGGAAGCTGACAGATTGATGCTAGATGTGAGAGAGAATGTGGGGCAGCCATCCTCTCAACGCAGACAGAGGAGATCTCCTGAGAGATACACTAGATACATGGCCCTGGTTGGGGAGTGTGTAGAAACCAAACCTTCTTCTTTTCAAGAATCAGTGTAGCAACTAGTCTGGATTGATGCAATGGTAGAAGAGTATGATTCTATCATACAAAACAGTGTGTGGGATGTTGTCCCTAGACCTGGGGACAAGTCAATGGTTAGTTCCCAATGTCATTACAAGGAAAAGTAGGCAGCTGATGGTAATGTTGAGAAACACAAGGAAAGTTTTGTTGCTCGAGGTTTCTCACAGGTTGAGGGGATCGACTACGATGAGACCTTTGATCCCGTAGCAAGGTACTCATCTATTAGATCGATGCTAGCTCTATCAGCTTAGATGGGTTGGAAGATCCATCAGATGGATGTGAAGATGGTGTTCCTCAATGGGAAGATTGAATAAGAGGTATACATTGAGCAGCCCTAAGGATTTGAGACCTTCGATCATGAGTCGCATGTTTGCCAACTCAAGCGAGCACTGTATGGGTTGAAGCAAGCACCCCATGCTTGGTATACCAGGATCAACAGCTATTTCACTGGGTTGGGCTTCACCAAGAGTGAAGCAGATGCAAACCTTTACCACATCATGGTAGAAGGTAAGCCATTGATTATTGTACTTTATGTCGATGATCTGATTTTGACAGGTGATGATCAGCTGTTCAAATATTGCAAGGAGGACCTTGCAAGAGAGTTTGAGATGAAGGACATGGGCCTCATGCACTACTTTCTAGGCATGGAAGTGTGGTAGAAATATGGGGAAGTATTTGTGTCTCAAGGCAAGTATGCCAATGAGATACTCAAGCGCTTTCACATGGAGAAGTGCAAACCCATGCAAACTCCTATAGCTCAGAACTGGATGAACGAGGATGCTACTTCAGGTGAGGTAGTAGCTACTACTATTTATCGACAGCTGGTGGGTTCACTTATGTATTTGGTGAACAAATGGCCTGAATTATGCTTTTCGGTGAACCAGCTGAGTCAAGCTATGGTTCAGCCTACCAAGATGTTTTGGAAGGCAACGAAGCATGTGCTAAGATATCTCAGAGGCACTACATAGTATAGATTATGGTACAGATGGAGAGAAGGAGTGAAGCTACAAGGCTTCACAGATGCGGATTGTGTTGGTAGTCCATGAGACCGGAAGAGCACTTCTGGAGGAATCTTCAACCTTGGTTTAGCTATAGTTTCTTGGTATAGCAGGAAATAGAGATCAGTTGCACTTAGCTCAGCAGAGGCTAAATACATGGCTACAAGTCAGGCATCATGCGAGGCCATTTGGAAGCAGAAGATTCTAGTGGGATTGTTTGGTTAGATTATGGATCCTACAGTGATATACTATGATAATCATAGTTTCATAAAACTTTCTGAGAATCCAGCGTTTCATGATAGGTCCAAGCATATAAATATCCTTTACCATCATCTACGAGACTGTGTGGTCAAGAGGATCATGATGTTGTAGTATGCTTCTTCCGAGGAGCAGGATGAAAATATTTTGACTAAGGCATTGTCAAAATGCAAGATCAAGTTCCACAGAGACAGGATCGGGTTTACTAACAATCTCTTTCTTGTTGAGAGGGAGTGTTGAGATTTGCAACAGGAAATGCTAAAAATAGCACTTCTATAAATAGTCGCGCTATAAATAGTAGTTCAGCCATTTTGGATCTTAGCAACAATGGGTGAAAAGTGAAAGTGCTAAAAATAATTTTTCTAAAAATAGCATTTCAGGATCCGTTCTGATTTTAGTCAGTGCCTGGACTAAACATCGGAAGTAAAATTAAAATTTGATTTTAACCACTGTTTGTAAATTGATTAATTAATTCATCTTGAGTTAATTAGTTATGGAATTATGAACATGAAGTCTATGTGAGGACATGTAACAGTTTCTCCTTTGATTGATGGATTTATGCATTAGTTAAAGAGATAAGGATGAGTTGTAATTGAGTTGTAATCAGTTGGCTCAATTAATTGAGTCAAGTCTAGCTAGATTAATTTAAAAGTTTGTTAAATTAATGAGAGTTCAGTTACTTAATGCTTGAATGCAAGTAACTACTATATTTCAGATAACTAACTATTCACTCATGGATAACTCATGCATGTTAGTTCAATTAGAGACCCAGTTGAGATCAGATGGAGGGACAGTGTACTATTAGTTGCAAGAAAATTCTATTTTGAATATTCCTTGCATGTAGAAGGAATAGTATTCCTTAAGGATTGTTAGGGTCCCACCCTAACCCCCTTATTTATGTCATGGGATCACGTCATAGTCAAGAGTCAATAAAGCCCATATTAATATTTGTAAGTGGTTAACCCGCAATTAATGATGGGACCACAGTTAGTTGCAAATGCGTCGTAGTATTAGATAGATGGTATTAATAAAACCCACGGTATTGGCCCGTGGTATTGCATGTATGAGTCATATATAAAGGATAGAGACTCCCTGCGAGGAGCATCGTGTCTTATTTTTTAGTCGAGCTCTGCTCTATTGGAGGTTGCCCCCTTGAAGAGGAAAGTGAACATTACTCTCTGAATAATAAAATCATTGTTATTCTGTGTTCTGGGAATCTTTTCTTCGCATATTCTGTATTTGGGTATCATTTTGCAGGTTAAGAGCATAACAAGTGGTATCAGAGCACTTTCCAGGGTTGGTGGGATCTCCAATTCTTAGCAAAAAAAAAAATTCGGCTAGAGACGTGTTCCGGCGTCTTTAAACCATGGGATCTGTCGTTGAGCACATAAACCGGCGGATTTGGGGAGGCATGCACGCAGGAAATACAAGAGGTGGTCACGTCTGTTGGACTCCCTTGTAACCCCTGTGGGTACCCCTTTGAGTAGTAGCGCATTAGACAGAACCGTGCACGGACTGTCTTCCACGTACCCTCTGGGTATATCGGAAGCCCCCTAGGCTCCCTTGAAACCTCGCCATAGATAAACCGTCGGCCGTCTTGTGGCTACAGTACACCGAGAACAGCACTCGGAGAGATTACTCGCCCGTATGATAGGGTAGTCGGGTTGTACGGCTAAGGGTACAGTAGATCTTCCTTAGTTAGAGCCCTGAAACATTGGGTCGAGTACTACTGCTAGACCCTTATGTATATTGCGATATGTAGCACCTGACATTCCTCAAGACCATAGTTCCCTTTTCTATCGGGGGATCGCACATCATCTATATCAGATCCGCTTGTGCAAAGGAGTGCAGTAGCAGCAGCAGACATCAGTCCCGCAGTCTCGAGTTCGCAGATTAGTCATTCCAATCTATTAGATCCAGCCGATCCGCAGCAGCAGTCTATTCCGCTGCCCAGAGCTATCCGATCCGCCATTCAGATCTCTCAGATCCACAAGATCGGAGTTGTTGTGAAGGGTTCCTATACCGGGGTATAATTTTCACAGGACTTTTGGCCGCATTGACATTTTGAGGATTTGGCGACTGCAGTATTGATCAGGAAGGAGTAAAACTCCGTTAGGATTTTTCAGAAAAAAAAAAAAAAAAAAAAAAAAAAAAAAAAAAAGATTCTGAGATCTTCCGGGGCGCTTATTGGTGATCTAGCCCATCAGAATCAGGACGACGAGCTAAGCACGGTGGTACCATTCAATTATTAGTGAAATTTTTTTAGGCGGTCCCAATTGTTCATCAGGTTGGTGTATGGTAGAAACTAGAGCCCAAGCGATGGCCAATGAAAGGATGGACAAACTTGAAGAATCCATGCAATCCCTCACCAATCAGCTTAACGGACTATGTATCCAGGTCCAACAATTAATCCCAAAGGGAAAGGAGCAAGCCCACGAGGAGGTGTATAATGGAAATGAATATAATGAGGGTGAGTCTAGCCACTCTCCTCACGTCTGGCACACCCACCAACAACCCAATCAGCGACCTCCCAAGTTGGATATGCATAAATTTGATGGTTCTCACCCGTCGGCATGGATAGCACAAATGGAGCAGTATTTCAAACTGAATCACATCTTAGATAATGCGACTCAGCTTATGTTGGGGAGCATGTACTTGGACAATTAAAGGTGGCAATGGTGGGAATGGCATCAAAGTTGCAATGGACCTTTTAGGACTTGGACCCAATTTACAAAAGCTCTTCAAGACCACTTTGAACAGGAAACCTCTTTTTTGGGTCGTCTTACTAAGCTCCGACAGACGGGTACAGTGGAAGAATATATTACAGCTTTTGAAGCCCTAGCCTTCCGCACTTGGGGTCTCTCAGATGTGTTCTACACGGAATGTTTTATCAGCGGTCTTAAAGAAGCCATCAAAGCTCAAGTCTTACTGCACCACCCTCCCACATGGACAAAGGCTTGCAAGGTAGCCCGTAACGTGGAACGTGCATTAGCAGCCCAATACAGTCGCCCAAATTTCTCCACTAAAGGTCGCCCCCCACAAGCTCACAACATGACTCAAACACTTAAGGTCCAAAAGGTGTCACCTGCGGAAATGGTCGAAAGAAGAAAGCAAGGACTATGTTACTACTGTGATGAAAAATACTCCCCCGGTCATAAATGCAAGGAGCCCAATTTTTTTCAAATAGATGCCACTGACTACAGCTCAACAGAGGAAGATCCGCCACTTGAGGAACATGAGGCGCTAGAAGAAGACAACCAAAAGGATAATGTCTCTGACGAACCAGTTATTTCGTTACATGCGTTGGCAAGGATTTCTTCCCCTCAAACTCTCAAAATTAGAGGTTTTCTTAAACATCGGCCAGTAGTAGTCTTGATTGATAGTGGAAGTACACATAATTTCATCCATCAAAAAGTCGCAGAAGCAGTGCATTGTTTTGTACGAGCAGTTTCTAACTTCCAAGTCCAAATTGCGGATGGGGGCACAATGAAATGTGAAGGCCGCTGTGAAAATGTCAAACTTCAAATGGGGGATTATCAGTTGAAAACCCACATGTTTGCCATACATATGGGGGGTTGCGACATTGTCCTTGGCGCTGAATGGCTCCGCACTCTTGGGCCAATCACAATGGATTTCCAGGAGTTATATATGAGTTTTAAGCAGAACAACTCCACACATACCCTCCGTGGACTCTAGGCGGGAGCCCCCTCTATCATCAACTCACATAGGATGGAAAATTTGTTAAAAAAGGGCCATCATGGAGTGGTAGCTCAATTTAATGCCATCCAGGTAGTCGAAACCACGTCTCTGCCAATTCATCCTGAGATTCAACAGATTTTAAATAACCATCTGTCGGTCTTTGACAAGCCTCATGAGCTTCCACCCTCGCGAGGGGAACATGATCATAGCATCACCTTGGTTCCAGGGGCCCAACCCCCAAATGTGTGGCCATATAGATATCTGTTCACCCAAAAGAATGAAATAGAAAAAATAATCAAGGAACTTTTGGAAGTAGGTGTCATTCGTCCCAGCATTAGTCCTTATTCATCCCCAGTGGTCATGGTGCTCAAGAAAGATGGGGAGTGGCGGATGTGTCCCGACTTCAAGGCCCTCAATAAGTTGACAGTCAAAGATAAATTTCCCATCCCGGTGGTTGACGATTTGCTGGACAAACTCAATGGGGCTCAATTCTTCACTAAGTTGGATCTTCGCTCAGGCTACCACCAAATTCGCATGAAGGAAGTCGACATTCCCAAGACTGCTTTCAGAACTTATGAAGGCCATTATGAGTTCCTGGTCATGCCATTTGGTCTTTGTAATGCCCCCTCTACTTTTCAGAGCCTTATGAATCACATTCTCAAACCATATCTCAGGAAATTTGTCCTTGTCTTCTTCGATGACATCCTCATCTATAGTGGCACTTGGGCTGCACATCTTCAGCATGTAGATCTACTCTTGCAACTGCTCCTCAAGCATAAATTATTTGTCAAGATGTCCAAGTGTTCGTTTGGCATGGAAGAAGTTGAGTATTTGGGCCACATTGTGGGGTGTCAAGGTGTCAAGGTGGACCCCAAAAAGATCCAGGCAATGCAAGAATGGCCTCAACTTAAGACCTTGAAGAGCTTGAGAGGATTTTTGGGTCTCACAGGCTATTATCGTAAATTTGTCTGCAACTATGGCCGCATAGCGAAGCCCCTCACTCAACTCCTAAAGAAAAATTCCTTCTTCTGGAATGAGGAAGCACAACAGGCATTTACCACTCTCAAAAACGTCATGTGTTCCACTCCAGTCTTAGCACTACCTGACTTCACCAAATCCTTTGTCATTGCATGTGATGCTTCGGGGACAGGTATTGGGGTGGTCTTAATGCAGGAAGGGGGACCTTTGGCCTTCACAAGCCAACAACTAAGTGAGAGGAATCTGGGCCAATCTACCTACGAAAAAGAAACGATGGCCATCTTACATGCAGTCGAGACCTGGCGACCTTACTTATTGGGGCAACATTTTCAAATCCGCACAGATCATCACAGTCTTAAATATTTTTTGGAGCAACGCCTATCCTCCCCACAACAAAATAAATGGCTCGCCAAAATGCTGGGATATGATTATGAGATCATTTATAAGAAAGGGAAAGACAATAGTGTAGCAGATGCATTATCTCGCCAATTTGAGGAAGAAAGTACTCTGCTAGCAATTTCCCTCCCCATTCCAGAGTGGATTGAGGAGGCTCACAAGGAATGGTTTTCACACCCCGGGCTATCCCAACTCATTTCTCAATTGCAGGTAGATCCAAATTCCACCAAGGGCTACTCGTGGCAGGATGATATTCTTCGCTACAGGGACAGAGTTGTAATAGCACCAACATCCACCCTCAAAAGTCGCATTTTGGCAGAATTGCACTCATCTCCCATTGCAGGACATTCGGGCTCTCAGAAGACGTATGCTCACACCAGAAGATCATTTTTTTGGATAGGCATGAAAAAGGACATCCTTACTTTCGTAGCAGAATGCGATGTCTGTCAACGCCACAAAGGGGAAACCGTCAACACACCAGGCACATTACAACCATTTCCCATTCCAACATCAATTTGGACAGAGGTTTCTATGGATTTCATTACAGGTCTTCCAAAGTCTGGGAACAAGTCAGTCATCATGGTGGTTGTGGACCGACTGTCGAAGGATGCTCATTTCTGCGCCCTACCCCATCCATTTACACCAACTTTGGTCGCTCAATCTTTCATGGATCAGATTTTCAAATTGCATGGCATGCCCACTTCTATTGTGTCCGATCGCGACCCGATCTTCACCAGTAATTTTTGGCAGGAACTTTTCAGGATACAAGGCACTCAGCTAAAACTCAATACTTCCTATCATCCACAAACGGATGGTCAAACTGAAGCCGTCAACAAATGTCTAGAAACCTACCTTAGGTGTTTCACTTCAGAAAAGCAACACCTTTGGGTACAGTGGTTACCTCTGGCTGAATGGTGGTATAACACCAACTATCATGCCACTACCAAAATGACTCCCTATGAAGCAGTATATGGTCAACTTCCACCTTCCCCTACTTCTTATCTCAAGGGGTGCTCCAAAGTATAAGCAGTGGATAAACTCCTACAACACCGCGCAACCATGCTTGCCCATCTTAGATAGAATCTTTATCAAGCTCAGAACCGCATGAAGCAACAGGTCGACCAGCATCGCTCAGAGCGCCAATTTTAAGAAGGGGATCAGGTATTTTTGAGGCTGCAACCATATAAGCAAACATCACTCAAAGACAAGTGTTGTCAAAAGCTCTCTCCAAAATTCTAGGGACCATACCAAGTACTTCAGTGCATTGGAGAAGTGGCTTACAAGTTGGCTTTGCCACCTACTGCAAAAATCCATCCAGTTTTCCATGTATCGTGCCTCAAGAAAGTGATTGGGAACAATTGCCGAGTTCAAACCAGTCTACCTGAATTGGACGAAGAAGGGTCAATCTGGCTTCAACCCGAACAGGTTCTAGACACACGAGACAAGCACCTGCGTGGCCGCATGATTAAGGAAGTCCTCGTCAAATGGAAAGACACCTCTCCGGAAGATGCAACTTGGGAACCAACCACTATTCTTCAGTAGTTTCCGTAACTTCAGCCTTGAGGACAAGGCTAGTCTTAAGGGCGAGGGCATGTTAGGGTCCCACCCTAACCCCCTTATTTATGTCATGGGATCACGTCATAGTCAAGAGTCAATAAAGCCCATATTAATATTTGTAAGTGGTTAACCCACAATTAATTACGGGACCACAGTTAGTTGCAAATGGGTCGTAGTATTAGATAAATGGTATTAATAAAACCCACGGTATTGGCCTGTGGTATTGCATGTATGAGTCATATATAAAGGATAGAGACTCCCTGCGAGGAGCATCGTGTCTTATTTTGTAGTTGAGCTCTGCTCTATTGGAGGTTTCCCCCTCGAAGAGGCAAGTGAACATTACTCTCTGAATAATAAAATCATTGCTATTCTGTGTTCTGGGAATCTTTTCTTCACATATTCTGTATTTGGGTATCATTTTGCAGGTTAAGAGCATAACAAGGATTGCGTAGTTGGATCAGAGGTTACAGTGTGTGTGATGAGGCCAATTCACACATGTGACATCATTTGACCCCAATGAAAACTACGCAAGGAAATAGGAGGCTTTGAGGGCTTGCAGAAGACATATACTATGTCTATTCAGTCTGTGAGTAGTATTCTTTGCTTGCAGAGAGAGCAGGATAGCTTGAGAGCTGATTCTTTTTGTAACTTGAAAAAGATTTCCACTTGTATGATAATAGAGAGTTGGGGTTTTAGGCTGGTGCTTTCCCCAGTGCTATATCTTCTGTGTTATGGTTGATTACTTCTCATTCTCAATTATATCTTTTCATGCTTGATGTTGCTCATATTTGATTAAGCTTCCGCTAAATTGTTGGTAGAAGTAGATCAAGTGTTTTTATTTAGTACATTGCATTACCAAGTGATCTATAGTGGGAATTTCTACATGGTATTGGAGCAAAGGTGATCAAGGAAGAACAATATACAAGCAGGAGAAGTTTGAAGTTTCGTTTCTGAATATTGAATTGAGTTCCTATCACATCTATTTCACTGATGGCGTTCAATGGTTTGAGACTCAAATATTCCCTTGATTTCAATTCGAATTATATAACCTAGAAGGATCGCATGGAGGTAGTATTAGAAGATAACGACCTAGAGGAATTCATTAATCAAGAAGTCCAAAAGCCGACTGATGCTACTTAATTGGCGGAATGGAAAAAGTGTGTGGCTAGAGCAAGGAGAATCATCCTGGAGGGAGTTCGAGACCACATTGTCTCGAGCCTCCATGGGAAGGAGACTCTGTTTTCAATGTGGAAAACATTGAAAGATCTTTATCAGAATAGCAGTGATCAGAGGAAGCTGGCGCTGAAAGATAAACTTCGAAAGATCAAGTGTAAAAAGGGCGACACAATCTCTACATTCCTGAACAAGGTCACCACCTACAGGGATGAGCTTGGAAGCGCAGGGATCATGACAGCTGACGATGACATGGTGAATCTTGTACTCCTCGGTCTTCCTAAGAACTGGCATAGCTACCAGGACTTGGTTAATGGAAGAGAGAAACTGCCAAATTGGGAACGACTTTGGTCGGATCTGATGCAGGAGGAGATAAGACGAAGCACCAGGGATGGATCTTCATCAAAACAAGATGATGAAGAAAATCTAGCTTTAGCGAGTAAAGCTAAGAAAGGGAAAGGGAAGGCATCACAATCCAAATCTTCTCATGGTGGGAAGAAGGTTGACAAGTCGAAAGTGCAATGCTTTCACTGTCGTGAAGTGGGCAATTATGCAATGAATTGTCCACTAAAGATATCAAAGAAGGGTTCCTCCAAGGGATTTGATGGTGATGCATTAGCCTCACAGTTTTAGCTGGATTTCTCGCTTATCACATGCATGGTTTCATCCATGGTGGGATGTGTTTGGTACCTAGACAGTGGAGCTTCTTTCCACATGTCGGGTGACAATAATATTTTTAGTACGTTGGAGGAGAAGGATCTCCAGATGCTGATCGAGATGGTCGATGATGGAAAGTATTGTGTCTCAGGTGAAGGTATATTTCTATTTTAGAGGGAGGGTGGTTCTCCTCTTACCCTATATTCTGTTAAGTATGTGTTAGCACTCAGGTTGTCCTTCTGGTCGGCTCAAAAGGATACGGCCGAGGTAACCACAGACCAATCTTTGGACTGCAGGTTCTAGCCCACCTGCAATTAGAGAGGGCTCTCTCTTTCCGATTTAGCTTTGTTGATAAGGTTTTTAGGCTAGTTATTGAGTTCAAGGGGTTTTGTTTTGATTTTTGGTGGGCAGGATGATGCTTTCGTAAAGAGGCAGGGATAGCATGAAAGTTTTAGAACCATTGGGCATGGAGTCAAGGAGTAGGACTACTGGTGCGTTTTCTTGGTCACAAGAAGGAATATGGAGCAAGCCAGCTGTATATGAAACAATCATTCAAGGTAAAAGAGATGGATTAAAGGCTAAGGAATGAGGGGCAATTAATAATCTCTCATTCAGGTTAGCAGAGAGAAGACAAATGAGCCCTATCTAGGAGCAGTTAAGAATTCCTAGATAACAGTCATCCATATGTGAAATAGGTCAAACATGAGCCATAACAGAATTCATATTTATGCCTAAATCAAGAAGAAAACATTAAGAAGCCACAAAAACTGGGAATAGAGTGCGGCTAAGCAAATTCTAAACCAATCCTTCGTTCTGTAACTTGAGCATAAATGAAATTGAAATAATAGAGGTGAAGAACACTTATTGATTCATATTGCAGCACAAGAATTCCACATTCAATTCTTCAAACCATTAGACACAGAGCAGACAGTCGTTTCCCCAAAGCTTTTCAACAATCTTTGATTAAGTAAAACATCTCAGATATCCAGTGTGAGTCTCTAATGAAGATTATCAACCAACCAACTCTTTAAACAATACAGAGGGTCGGTATAAATAGGGAAAATTATCCAAAAATTAATCTCTTGGAGTGACCTAAATAGGTCTGAAAGAAAATTATTACTTTAACCTAATCTTATCCAGAAATAAATGCATGAAAATATCTTTGAGCTGCGCTGAGGGCATCTGTATCAAAACTAAGTTAATGTCTGTCCTGGGTGGCTCGGTGCAGTCCTCCTGTAATAACTGTGATTTGTCCTTTATCTCCACCTCTAACTTGGTTTTGTTGCTATTTGCTGGCATTAATGTGCACTAATCCCGACCAGATAGTCTTTTAAATGGCCTTAACTGCTTTGCTGAATTTGATGAAGGTTTTTAATTTTCACCTACTTTGATGTTGCTGAACTGATACTCTTAGCCGCTTCATCTTCCCTATGATACTCTTTGGCACTGATCCTGGAGTCTTTAATATCTTCTGAGTGGTTTAGACTGTCTCATCGATATTTCATGGCAGTTGTTCGGCCCTCTGTTGCTTTAAAAACTGTATTTGCCCCTTTCTGAATGCTTCGCGAAGAAAATCGGGTCATTCTGCGCCTTTCGGGCTTGCTGGGGGCCGCGTGGTGAGGGGCTTTCCATTTTGGCCTATTTCCCATATCCATGTGCGATTAGTGCTAGGCGCTAATTGCGCATGAAAAACTGCCTCAGATTCTGATTTCGGGCTTCCTAGGCTGCGGTTTGTGCCTTTCGCACTTTTTGACAATGACGTCAGCAGTGGGTCCCAGTACGGCGGTGACATGGCAGGATGACATCAGCAGATGACGTAAGCAGTACAGCCGGGTGACGTGGCAGTACGGTGGAGGAGATGATGTGGCGGTACGGTGGAAGCTACATGGCAAGGACACGGTGGCAGGAGGCCGACGCGGGATGCTGATGTGGCAGGGTGACGTGGTGCTGACGCAGGAGGGGGGAAAGGTGGTTTACGGTTTCGGGAGCACGCCTATCTGCGTAGGTGGTTTTGGCAGAGGGGGATCCACCACAGTCGAGAGGGTGATGCGTGGCGGGAGTACGGCAGAAAAATCACCGATCTCCCCGGCGTTAACCCTCGGCGGCTTCACTGGCGAAAGGACCCGCCCACCGTTGATCTGCGGCACGCCAGATCTAACGGTTGGCGGCAAAGATGAGGCGGCGGAGGATTAGGGACAGGGCCCGCGGTGCGATTTGAATGATTTATTAAATGGAGGGGGTTTTAAACATTAGGAATGTGGGTTTATGGGTTATAATAGGTTTTTAAAGGCATCGGGAGGGGTCCGAAAGCCTAGAAAGATGGATTTATGCAGTTTTAGAAGGGTTTTAAGGCAAAACAAGGGGTTTATGCCTTGGGAGGGTGAAAATAAGTCAAATAAGATGGTTTTTATACACATGAAAGGAATTTTATGCTGTGTGATGGAGTAATATGCATGAAAAGATAGTTTGAGGGTGGAGATGAGGGTTCTTGTTGAGTTTCAGATAAACTTAGCAATTCCCAATGAACTTATGGTTATGTTTCAACCAGGGGGAGGGGATAAGTATATAGGGGAGCTATTAACATAATTTTAGTAGGGGAAGGGGAACACAGATAGGGATTTACATAATAGAGTCAATAGTTAATATGGAAATGACAAGAAAGCGCTAAGTATGTGGATCTTAGGCTATCAAAGGGGGAAAAGTGACTCATAGAGGAAGAATGGGAATCTTTGAGTGAAGCAGATCTTCACCAGGCAAATGATCTGGAAAATGATGAAACTAAGAGGAATGAAGCAGATATTGACCTCTTCAGGGAAATTAGTGAGTGATTTGGGGGAAGAGGAAGAAGGGGAGGTTAGAGATGTCCAGTTTGAGCTCCTCCAAATGAAAATTGCCTTGTACCTGTGATCTGAAGTACAATATCACTTTAAAACACAAAACTGATCACATATCAACATTCTGCAACCTCAAAACTACCTACCCAGCCTACTTACCTAGCATTTTTTCTTCTTTTTGGTTTGGGTGCACTTAGACTTGCAGACCCTGCTTTACAATTTTTCTTTTGACTGCCCTCCTATCTAAATCTACACTTATTTCTACCAAGGGCCCAGATTAAGCAGTTGGGCTCCTTTGATTCTCTACCTATCTACAAATCTACCAAGATTAAACTGTTTGGACAGATATCAATTCTCTACATTCTAAAACAAGAAATTGAAACCTAAGGAAGCCAAGATTAAGCTGTTTGGACTTCCCTTTTACAGAACATTCTTCAAAAATGGTTAAGTCATCAAAATTGGAATACAACAGTGGCATTTAGACTGGCACATTTTCATGGCCTCTTCTTTGGCCTCTTTAAGAAATATGGAGCATTGCAGTATGCAAAGTATGACATATTTGGCATGTAAAACTGTCAATCATGAAAGATGAACATCTCTTGCAACAAGAGGCTAACAATGGCTCCACTTGGGGATGGCTTTTCCTTTTGAAAAGCCAAGAACAGCAGGTCAGACTGCCTTGATCTTCTATTGTTGCTGTAGATTGAAAAACTTCTTTATGCTGGCTGTTAAAGTGTGAAACTTTGAAATATGAACAGCTCCCTCCTCAACTGAATTACTGTGAACTGTATAGCATCGCCTGCTTTCTTCTGCGTGCTTGATGTTATGTACAGTATTGCTTGAGCATTGTGCCTTTGAAAAACATAGATCAAAACTGATGTGTTTCCTTTAGCTCTGGTCTAGAAATAGTTGCTGATGTGAAATTAAAAAATGCTCCGCTCTTATTGATATTGTTTGACTGAAGACTGCAAGCTGCCCACTGTTTGCTTTTACCATGAATTTCTGTGATATGACAGTGCTACTATTGTTGTTTTACCGAGATTAATGCAGAGACAGAGCTTTAAAAATGGAATACTGGCAATTGGCTGTGTCTTCACAAACATTGTTGCTGCTCCTCTAACACTCAGACTGCTTATACAAAAACTAAAAACAAAGTGTTGATATATACAAATATCAATGTACAAAGAGATATGTACAGAGCTGGATTATATCCCTTTAAAAGGGATCATGGTAATGTTTCAACATTCGGCCATTTACAGGGCCTTCTTCAGCCATGCTGCCCTCTACAGATTTGAGAAAATATGTGTTATTTCCCTGAACAATAGAAATAACGAATGGCCCTTTCCATAAAAAATCAAATTTTGCATGTTTTCCCTTGTCTTCTCTTCGTGAATCCCACCTTAGAACTTTGTCACCAATGTAGAAATCCTCAGCCTTAGCTCTCTTATCAAACATCTTTTTGAGCTTTTCTTGCAAAATCTGAGCTCTGTCATAAACTTGCTCTCTGGTTTGCTGAAGATGAATGGTTTGGTTGATTCTTCGTTGAATGTCATTTGGTTCAGCCTGAATCTCCTGTAACAGTCTGATAGTAGGGATGCCAAAAGATGAAGGAAACCTGGCTTCCATGCCATATACTAGCTCATAGGGCCTCATCCCAATGGATTTCTTTGTTTAAAGTTTGTCTGCCCATAGGGCATTTGTGAGCTTTCTATGCCAGTTCTTCTTGTTTTCTTCTAGCACTTTCTTTATGATATTAATCAGGCTCTTATTAGATGACTCAGCCAAGCCATTACCTTGGGGGTAATAGGCTATGGAATGCCCCAAGGTGATGTGAAATTTGTGGCAAAAATTGATCATTTTTTTGGATTTAAAAGCAGCGGCGTTGTCAGTAATGATCTTCTCAGGGCAGCCAAATCTAGAAAGGATGTTGCACTTAAGTAATTGGATAATGATGGTGTCATTGGCTTGTCTGCATGGGATGGCCTCAACCCACTTGGTGAAATAGTCGGTGGCTGTTAAAATCCATTTGTGCTGGCTTGAGGAAGAGGGATGGATTTCTCCAATGAAGTCAAGACCCCATTTTTGAAAAGGCTTTTCAGTTGAGATGGGTTTAAGGGGCAAGGGCAACAGCTTTCTTTTGCCCTCAAAGATTTGGAATTTGTGACATGAAATGGAAAACTTCTTTACATCTGCAAAAAGAGAGGGCCAATAGAAACCAACACTTAGAATTTTATCAGCAGTGGACTTCCAATATAGATGCCCTCCACAGTCACCTGCATGGAATTCTTTCATGACATTGTTAGTTTCATTATGATTAAACAATTAAGCAATATACCTTCATGATTTTTCCAAAATAATGCACCATCTATGACACAAAACTTTGAAGCCTTCATTCTTAAAAATCTTTTCTTAGTTCTGCACAATCCTGGGGGAGCAAACAGGTTTAACAAAACAAAGCATATATCAGCATACCATGGGGATTGCGAAAAGGTTTCACTGATCTGTGGAGTCGCCAGCTCATGTTCATTGTCCAATTGGTTAATGTCTAAGGCTTGAAAGTTTGTTTCGGACATCAATCTGGCTAAACCTTGTCCCTTTATGAGTTTGGTTGGTTTTATTTCTATGTCATACTCAAGGATGTTTGCAATCCATTTGCCTCTTTTGCCCTCTAATCACTCTTGGGTTAATATGTCTTTTACAACAGCATTTGGGACATGGGCAATCACAAGTGAATATAAAATGTACACTCAGAAATCGTTGATTGCTTTGACCAGGGCATAGGCCTGCTTCTCCATGATTGGGTACTTCAAAGGGGCATCTCTTAAGGCTCGGCTAAAAAATGCAATTGGCTTTTCAGCTCCCTGATCATCCTTTTGCAAAAGAATAGCAGCTATGGTGTGATCAGATGCAAAAGAAAATATGATAAAGTCCTTATCAAATTGTGGACTTGTGAGGACAGGGGCTTGGGTTAAGGCAAATTTTATGCCCTCAAAGGCTTGTTTGGCTTCAAAAGACCATCTTACCTTGGCATCCTTTTTTAACATGTTGCTTAACAGTCTTATCAGCTCAGCTAGATTTGGAATAAATCTCCTTAGGAAGTTGATCTTTCCCAGGAATGCTTGCAACTCTTTTATGTTTCTTGGATATGGGATTTGGAAAATGGCTTGGATTCTTTCAGGATCAATTCTAATCCCATCCTTTGATATGATATGGCCAAGGAGTTTGCCTTCTTCAAGGCCAAAGAGGGATTTCTTGGGGTTCAAGGAAATGCCATATTTCCTACATGTCATGAATATTTGCCTCAAATGTTTCAGGTGCTCTTGATCAGATTTAGAGAAATGGGTTAGATCATCAAGATATACAACTAGGAAATCATGTATTTCTTTGGAAAATGCAATATCCATTGCCCATTGAAAGGTAGCACCAGCGTTTTTAAGTCCGAATGGGATCTTCACATACATAAATGTTCCCCACGGTGTGGTAAAGGCTGTCTTGTCTTGGTCATCCGGGTGAACCAGTATTTGATTGAAACCTGAAAAGCCATCTAGCAAAGAAATTCTAGATGATCCCACTACTCTCTGCAGAATATGATCCATTTTGGGCAATGGGTAGTGGTCTTTTAGGGAGACTTGGTTTAAATTTCTTAGGTCTACGCATAGCCTAATCTCAACTGTCTTTTTTCTTGTAGGAACAAGATTGGATACCCATTCAGAAAATCTGATGGGTGATATGATACCTGCTTCAAACATTCTTTTTACTTCCTTTTCAATCAAAGGGAGAAGCATAGGATTGATTCTCCTCAATTTCTGTTTGAAGGGCTTTTGGTTTGGTTTTAACGGAATGGTGTGTTGGATTACTGAGGTGTCATAGGATTTCAAATCCTCATAACTCCAAGCAAATACATCTTGGAATTCTTTGAAAAAATCAACATATTTGGGCTTTTGATCAGGTGGCAAATTTTTAGATAATTTGATCATTTTGGGCTTCTCTGCTGTCCTGATGTTATGTTCTTCTATAGCATCGTTTAGGGGTTGCATTTTTGGTTTCTTGGGAACATTATTAGCATCAAACATGTCTTCCAACGGAGTGAGGCTAGCAGGGAGTAAGTTATCTTTCAGATCAATGATCTCGGCCTCTGTTTCGGCTATTTCCTCCAAATGCATCAGTTTCAGCTCTTCTATATTTGTATTATCAAAAACAGTTGGGTTCAGCATTCGTTTGGCCGTTATAGGTGTTACAGCCTGCTGATTTTCATTCGTTTGTTGTTGTTCATCCGTCATAGCATCCATGTCAATGTTAATATTTGAAAACTCATGCTCAAGAGTGAGGAAATTGTTAATCTGGGCATCATTCTCGAACACTTGCCAATCTTTAACATTATTTGGGACAGCGGGCCTGTGTTTTATCTCAGCAGTAAAATGACAATTTGGCTCAAAGGGAAGCTTGCATGTACTAGCAAAAGTGGCTTGGCTGTGTGCATGAATGTTATGCTCTCTTGAAATTTTGTCAAGCTTGGATTCAGTGAATGTATTGAGTATAGTAGTGGCAGCAATCCTATAGGCCCTCATTCTATTGTCATTGGTAACAAAATTACCTTTCATTTGTTGTATGATTAAATCAGAGTCACCTAAAATGGATACTTTTGCAGCTCCTAGAGCTTTGCGCAGTTTAAGGCCTAAGAGGAGATGTTATAGACATTTTTGTGCCTAACAGCATGAAGCATGAAATGTCAATAATCTAAGGGATCCAAAGTCCCTAAACATGTTGTTCCTACCCCTAGAGGAACAAGGTCAGCAAACCACAGCACTGAAAATCAGTTCTCCACCTGAAAACACTCAAAAACAAGCTATTTCTGGATCATGTCAGCTGCTCCACTGAGCATCTGCGCTGAATGTCAACTGATCCACTCTGTACCTGCGCTGAATGTCAAAAGCAATGAAGGCTACCTACGCTGGGCGAGATTGGCCAAGTGGCACAGTCATTCTGCAAGGTGTCAAATGCCCAGGAAGCTTCCAAAATGACACTTGGATCAGGGAATTCGCCTTGTGATGAGTAAGAGGATCTAGATCTCCAAGTGGAAGCAAGAAACTCCAAGTGGACTCAAGAACTGAAGTATAACTGAAGTAGGAGAGGACACTAGTCAGCTTCATGTCAGTCTCAAGCTGACTCATCCTTTCTCCAAATCTCCTATATATAGAGCTCTCTCATGAGGTCTAGGGAGGGTGGAATCTTGTGAATGTAAGGAAGTGCTGTTGGTTTGTGCATAGAACTATTGGGTGATTGCTTTGAAGGAGGTGAAGAGGAGATTTCTTTCTGCTGGGAGGTCTTGCTAGATTGGGCCTCTTATGGTTGTAACACTCTCAGAACTTTACTTCTTCCATTAATAAAGTATTTGAGGTTCTTCTATATGCATGTGTCTCTATGGCGAATTGATGCTTGTATATTTGATTTATTCTAATCCTTGAATCAGTTATGGATGTATGCTTCTTGTAGTTTCCTTTCTTTGTGCTTTTACAGGATCTTTGTGTAGCTGGGCCGGTGAAAGAGCAAGGAGCTAGGAACAAGCAGCAAGAGGGAAGATTGGATCAACCATTAGCGGAAGATAACGGTTAGTGGATCCCTTTTCTCTTCTCTCTCTCATCTCATAAAGAAGTAATCTTGAGTAGCTTTGCATTCAGTTGTTGCTGAGGTACTATCACCCTTAGAGTGGGATAGGGTCATTCCGTATTGGATACTTTTCCCAACAACAAATTGGCGACTCCACTGGGGATCGTATCTTGTTGGTTGTTTGTGTTTTTTTCTATTCATTTCGTAAACAAAGGGAGTACCGAATCGAACTGTGTTTGAATCATTCAAATACAAAGTAGAGGGCAGCTACTCTAGCTCCGTTTCTGGGCAAGTTTATGATTTGAAGAGCTGATCCACAAGGACTCTAATAAGCTCTTAGTGATAGCTTTTCATCCTCCTTGTCATCCCTTAGTGTGTCCTTGACTGATAGCTTCTGATTTGAGCAAAAACTGTGAATTTTGAGCAATATGTGACCCGGAAACCACCAGAAACGAAAGTTTCGTTCTTCAGTGCAGGCTGTACAAAGGCTGTTTGCATTTCAGCGCAGTTCCCGAAGGGGCTACCTGCGCTGAAGGTCAAACAGGCAGTGTTCCACCTGCGCTGGACCAGTCCTACCTTGTGCTGCTGGGGTTTCCTGTTGTTTCTTGCCCTGTTTTCACTCTTGTTTTTGTTGTTTGTTACCAGTCAGTGGGCCTATTTGAAACCAACTTTCCTTGTCACTATTCCGCCTCGGTTGTATAAAGAAACTGTGTTTGTTCTTGTGTATTTCTTATACATTTACAGTTTCCCATAACGAAAGTGAACTAGTCTTGTTGTGACCTCTTAGATCTA
The DNA here is from genome assembly GCA_031772625.1 of Pinus tabuliformis. Taxonomy (NCBI): domain Eukaryota; kingdom Viridiplantae; phylum Streptophyta; class Pinopsida; order Pinales; family Pinaceae; genus Pinus; species Pinus tabuliformis. The sequence goes on from CM062818.1 coordinate 177,866,314, forward strand.
GACCTGTGATAAAGTGTCGTTTTCATCTTAAGAGTTAGTTTGTTTGCTGTTCATAACTGGTTGAGCTTTTGCTTTCGTCATATGGTTTGAGTTCATATATTTCTAGTGTCGAAACAAGTAAATATTAAGGTGTCTTTTGATTTTGGACAAGCTTGTTTGCTTTCACTTGAAATTGAATTCAAAATTATACAACAGCTTTCTTTTTGCATTACACCAACATTAAGAAAGAGAAAAGAAATACCTGCATCTTTGCATTTTGCATATAAGTTTGTATGTTGATTTAGGGAAAAAGTGCATTAGCGAGTGCTCTTTGATCTGTGTGAAAAGATTTTGTCTCTCTTTTCCCTCAGTAGTTAAGATTTTCATAAGTCGAAAAGATTGAAAAAGCTTGCTTCTCATCTTAGACTGCATTTAGGAATTTGTATCAATACATCTTGTGGTGAACCTTGAAAGGTAAACTTTAAAAAGATCAACTTAAAATATATTGAATGAACCTAACAACGCTTTGAAACATAACGCAAACATCTAGAGGTCTAAGCTAGAGACGTGTTCCGGCGTCGTTAAACGTGGTGACTGTCGATCTCGACGAAGGTGGGTGATTCCTCCTGAGAGTCGGTGGCACTAATACGGACTTGTGCTCCCATGTACCGTTGCGTATATATTGGGAGACCCCTATAGGAATAAAGCCTTTATCCAATAGGAAACCGTGTCGGTCGCCCTACTGATCGCAATGCAATGAACACAGCATTCACGAAGATCGACCACTCGTACCGTAAAACGTATTCTGTGGTTTTGCGAAAGGTTTGGCACACCCTCTGCCTAGAACTCCAGAGCAGTTTCTTTTGGCCTTTTTCAAACTCTATAACTGAAAAAGTCCAACCGAGCATTTGTCACTTCGGGCTCGTTAATACATCGAAGGAGACTAGAGTCATCTTTAGCTTTTTCTCGACTCTTAAAAAGTGAAAAAGCAAGTTGTGTCTAAAAGCTTCTAATAAAATTCATTCAATTCGGAAACACAATTTTCCCCTTTTAATATTTTAGTTGATCGAGTAATCCGCAATCGTGGAAGAAAGTCAATTGAAAACCCGTCGTTCGCGAAGGCTTACGAGTCAACCGTCTTTGTCCCCGGAATCGAAAACAGTACAGGCAAAGCGAACTCGTTTAACCGGTTCAAAATCTCCTTTGAAAGTTAGAACAAGTGTTCCAACTGCAACTGAGGTTCCGGTTACTCCTAACATTTCTGGAAACCCTGCCTCTATAGAAGAAGTTCAACAGCCACAGAAGGACAGTAATACTGATCCTAGTCTGGGGGCAAATACTTGTGTAACTGAACCAGTTCCATCTGTAACCGGTCCAGAAAGTTTTGTTCCCCAAACAACTGTCGCTGTCGAAACAACCACTTCTTCGGCACCAGAACTATTTTATGGACCTGACGGCCTTCCTCTTCCACCGGGTTTGATTGCGATAGAGGAAATTGCAGAGGATCCGCAAGCAAGTACTCCAACTCATTTTGGAGTAGGGGTCACTCTCTTTCCTTCATCAGAGGTTAATCCACCACAAGTGGAAGTCCCTGTAGAATCGCTAGGCAATCTATTGGATAGGCTTAAAATGTCTGAACAACCGTCATCATCTAGGACTGTGTCAAATGACACAGCCATAGCAGAAGCCCCTGCCGTCACTCCAACGATGTTTGCCAGCATACCAGCTGTCCCAACTAGCTCTCAACAGCTAGAAGGAGTCCACCAAGGGACTATTTCGACAGTATGGTCTGTTCCAGTTTGTTCATCCGGAGTAATACCTGGTAATTCTTATGTTGAAACTCGACAGATTGACCCTCATGGAGGTCAATTTGGGCCATCTAGTCCTCAAGGACTAACAATCCCTCTGAGTTCCGGATTGCTACCATATGGGGGGCAGTATGCCCTTTCATTACCTCCTCCGGGAGGATATCCATATGGCAGTTCTCAACAGTATTCAGGTTATACTGGAATTGCATCAAGTAGTTGGGTACCTATGCTACTTCAACAACCAAGGATTGTATATTCTATGCAACAGTGTGTACCTATGACGAACATCCCAACCACCCCGGCTATTGTAACCGTGTCACAAGTTCAAGCGATACCTGTTACATGTCAACCTCAGATTTCTCACGTTGTAATGCAACAGTCGCTTGACCATGGGTCACAACCACAATCGCCAACTGGTGGGACGACACAAGTACAAACGGGTACAATTACCCCACACCTTGGTCCAATGGTTAGCATGGCGCAACAGAACATGGCGTCACAACCATGGCTTGTACAATACCAACAACCGCAGTTCCAGCAAGTGTACCAAGGTTCTGAGCAGCAGATCTTTGCGAATAGTGGACAGCCGTATATCCAAAACGGTCAAAACCAACCACTTTACAGTGGTCAAGTCCACCAACCGTATCAATCATACCAACATCAATTACATTATGCTGGTATGCAAAGACCCACTGCTCAAGCGATCCCATCGTACCCTGGTTACGCTTCGCCTAACCTGAATCAACAGTTACCATTCGTGGCAACTTTAGAGTTACCCGATTTACACCGTTTAACCAACGATCCGATTGCTTATGCCCCTTGGTGGCCAGCGATTCCTCATAAACTTCCATCTGACATTCCTAAATTCAATGGAAATCCAAGTGAAGACCCGTCGAATCACGTGATGACTTTTCATCTGTGGTGTTCGTCGAACACCCTTAACGACGATTCGATAAGACTTCGCCTTTTTCAGAGGACATTGACAGGTCCAGCGGCTAAATGGTATATTGAATTGCCAAGAGCCTCTTTCGACAATTTTAGTTCCCTAGCCACGACTTTCTTAACCCACTTTCAATTACCGATAAGGTATGAAACGGGAACAGAAATATTAACCAACTTCAAACAGACAACTGCTACCCATATATCTGATCATATACATGAGTGGCGTCGTCGTCGTAGGATGGTGAAAACATATGTTCCCGATCAGCTATTAGCTGAATGGTTTATAAAGTCGTTACTTCCGGCTATTATGGAAGATGTGGCCAAGGGGGGAGTCGTAACAGAGGAGCAAGTTATTGCTCGTGCACAATATTTGGACTTAGTTTATACTCAGTCCGGCACACTCTATGACAAAATACCTAATGCCCCTAGACCAGAGTTTTCAATTCCTCCCCCTCCTAAATCAAACAGTGACTCTCATGCCGGTGACGGCGTGATTGGCACGGCAAACGTGAAATCGATAAAGGCTTCGTCAAAGAAAGCCCGTAAGAATTCGGATCAAAATGCAAAAGAAGAAATTCTTGCTTCGGAAGTAAATGTCGTATCGGAAGATAAGGGCAAAGAAACCAATCAACCAGGAAGCAAGAAGAAACAAAACAAAGGGAAGAAGAAGAAATAGGGTGAGTCATCCCCTGGAAAAGATTCTTCAAACCCTCCTGGCAAAGGGAAACAAAATTATCCATGTCTAATATGCGATGATAAGGATCATACCACAAAGAATTTCCCATTCAAAGCTGAGTTAAAGAGGTTCTTTAAAAGTTCCCAAACCTCAGCTGTGTTAACTGATCCATTTCCCAACCCAGGTCAAAATCTGGTTGATAGTGGAAATGCTTCCCCGTCGCAAGTCCTAATGTTGTCGGTTTCGAAACAGCAGAATGATGCTTTGATTTCGACAAGGAACAAAGATTATGGGAATCCTCAGGTGTCGAACGAAAAAGTTAAAGATCAACCAAGTAGTTCGACAACAACTTCGACAGAAGTTGTAATGCCCACCATCCCTGAATTAACAATAAAACCACCAAAGGGTGTAGTACACAAGTCGACATTTAATCCTCGCGCCAGAGCGGCGCAACATTATAATATAGTGGAAGATTTGGCCCAATCGCCATCTGCTATGTCGACTCTTGAAGTGCTACAAAATTGTCCAACCCAAAGGCAGGCATTGTTATCGGCAATTGGTGGGTTGATCCTAAAGATTCCAATCTTGTATCCTTTGATCACAAGGGATATGATCCTCAGTTACCAGCTCAGCTAGCTTTCCTTATTCAAGTGAAAGCACTCAACAAAACTGTTCACAGAACGATAATTGATGAGGGAGCCTCGACATGTATTATGTCAAAAGTTGCTGGAAAACTTTAGGATCTCCAACCTTGTCGCGATCTTCGACGACATTAAAAGCCTTCGACGGAAGGACTTATACCCCTTACGGTATCCTTAATAACTTGAAAGTTGAACTAGGAGGAAAGACAGTAGAAATTGATGTAGAAGTCATTGATGGAAATCTTGACTATAACATCCTACTGGGTAGACCATGGATTTATGCCATGGCAGCTGTCGTGTCGACTTATTTTAGGAAGATCGCATTCCCGTTTGAAGGAGGGATTACGATCGTCGACCAACAGAATTTCCTCCCTAATGGTTCACAAGTTACAGGAAGCATTCCCATGATCCATGAGAGCAACCATTCAATTCAAGATATCGGAGTAGGATTATTGAAAGACCCCACATTGATGGGGACTTTCGTGCTACCACCTCCTATTTACATAGGAAATGTACCGTTTGTAGCAACCTGCAACATGATATCTTCCACGAAGGTCAACATGGATCATTCAATGGTTTTGCCCCCAAGCCCTTTAGAAATATTGTAGCAATCAATGTTTCAAGCATGGGAGGCGAGCCCAAATCAACGCTCGTCAAGCGTTTGGGTAGATAGATCTAGAGAATATGGAACCCCATTAGATCCTTGGTCGAAAGTACATGGGACTGATGAAGGAATCTTACAATCAATGATGATTGAGGGGGCACCATGGAATGATCACCACCATCGTTCCCTTCTTCCGGAATATGAAGAAGATACTCAAAGTGACCTTTATCACCCTTCAGTATTTGAGTTCCTAACGAATACTGTAAATACGGTGGATTCCGAGCAAAACCTATCCAATATTGAAGAGACTATAGCCATAAATATCTCGACTAAAACAGATGTTGTAGAGAATATTTATGTCGGCAAAGGTTGTTCCCCTTCAGAACTGGAAATATATAACGTTCTTTTTCGCGAATTTAGAGATGTCTTTGCTTGGTCATATGATGAAATGCCAGGCATTGACTCGAGTATCGTTGAACATGAAATTAAAATGTATCCTGATGTCAAACCAGTAAGGCAACGGCTTCGGCAGGTGCACCCGAAGAAAGCCGCTGCCATTAAGGCGGAAGTTGAAAAACTCCTCCATGCTGGATTCATCTACCCGGTTCCTCTAACCGATTGGGTATCGAATATTGTCCCTGTTATGAAAAAACAAGGGACGATTAGAGTGTGTGTTGATTATAGGGATGTAAACCAAGCTTGTCCGAAGGACAACTACCCTACACCCTTCATCGACCAGATAATTGATGAATGCGCCGAATGTGAAATCTTTTCATTTATGGATGGATTTTCCGGGTATAATCAAATAAATATCCGCCCACAGGACCAATCAAAGACTGCATTTATTTGTCCGTGGGGCACATTCGCTTATCGAAAATTACCCTTTGGTTTAAAGAACGCAGGGGCGACGTTTCAGAGGGCGATGAATTATGCCTTCCATGACATCAAGAACATTGTTCAACCTTATCTCGACGATCTTCCGGCTCATTCGCGAAAGCGGACTGATCATCCGCAGCATTTAAGAGCGATATTTCTACGTTGCCGACACTACAAGATAAGACTCAATCCGCAAAAATGTGTGTTTTGCGTCGGTTCTGGTCGTTTACTTGGCTTTGTAGTCTCTAAAGATGGGATTTGTCTCGACCCCTGTAAGGTTCAGGCAATCATTAATTTGCCTCCACCTTCAAATTTGCTTCAGATTCAGAAACTCCAAGGGAAAGCAAACTTTCTGAGGAGGTTCATTCCAAATTACGCAGAACTTGCTAAGGGTTATACTCGTCTATTGAAAAAGGATGTACCTTTTGTCTGGGACCAGGTGGCGCAAGCTTCTTTTGATGCTCTGAAAGATTGTCTAGTAAAAGCATCATTAATGTACGCCCCGGACTATCAAAGAGATTTTAACCTGTATCTAGCTGCAGCGGATACGACCATTGCGATGGTTTTAGTTCAAGAAGTCGATGGAATAGAACATCCTATCTATTATTTAAGTAAAAACTTAAACGATACAGAAAGTAAATATTCTTATGTTGAAAAACTAGCGCTTGCAGCTGTTCAAGCGATTCAAAGGTTTCGACATTATGTCCTCTTTCGGAAAACTACCATCCTGTCAGATTGCAACCCCATGACTTATATACTGTCGCGACAGTTGCTGGGGGGCAAATATTCAAAATGGATAGCGATCCTTCAAGAGTTTGATCTGGAATTTGTAAAATCCAAATCAAAGAAGGCCCTAGTTTTCGCAGAATTATTGTGCGATCTCCCATCATCGTCCAACGATGAAACATCGGAAGAGTCAATCGTGGACGAAAGTTTGTTTCTGATATCTGTAAGCGATGAGTGGTATGGAGATATCATAGTTTATCTCCAAACCCAAAAGTTCAGGCCTAACACCTCTCGCTCCGAACAAAAACGTATACGATACCAAGCAAAAGACTACATGATCGTCGGTGATACACTTTACCGTCGTGGTGTCGATACAGTTCTGAGGAGGTGCCTTACCCATGAGGAGGCCGAAAAAGCCCTGAATGATTGTCATTCAGGCGCGTGTGGGGGCATCAGTCTGGATATGCAACAACACAAAGAATCTTACGAGCAGGATACTTTTGGCCAACCATGTTCAAAGATTGCATAACCGCAGTCAGAAGTTGCCATGCTTGTCAAATCTTTGATAGCAAAACCAGACGACCACCCGCACCTTTACAGCCAATAGTTGCTGTTGGGCCCTTCGCCAAGTGGGGCATCGATTTCATGCAATGTAACCCCACCTCGACCGGGGGGCATGGGTATATTATAGTCGCTGTTGACTATTTTACCAAATGGGCCGAGGCGATGCCTACATTGGATAACACTGGTGAAACAGCTGCCCTTTTCTTTTTCAATCATGTAGTCGCCAGGTTCGGCGTACCACAGGCTATAGTCACAGATCATGGGTCGCATTTTCGCAATCACATGATGGTCGAATTAGCTGCCAAGCTAGGGCTATCTCACGACAGCTCTACCCCATATTATCCGCAAGCCAACGGACAAGTTGAGGCAATCAACAAGTACCTGAAGCGTATGTTGCAAAGGATGATCGGGGTTCATAAAAGAAGATGGCACCTAATCCTGTACTCAGCTTTGTGGGCTTACCAGACCTCGGTAAAGAACGCAACCGGGTTCACACCTTTTCAACTGGTGTATGGCCTGGAAGCAGTCTTACCAATCCAGTGCGAAATTTCATCACTTAAACTCGCAATCGACCTCCTCCCCGGAACTTCAGAAGAAGAGGCTCGTTTCTTGGAATTAATCCAGTTGGATGAAACCCGTCGTGACACCGCTTTGGCCAACGAAGCTCATAAGAAACAAGTCAAGGCTCAGTTTGACAAAAATGTCAAACCCCGTGTCTTCTCAGAAGGTGATTTGGTCTTGCTTTATGACCAAGAATCCGATAAATTGGGAGCAGGCAAATTCAAGTCCTTATGGATGGGCCCCTATATTGTTAAAAGGGTGTTAGCAAAAGGAGCCTACGAGTTAATGGATTACGATGGAATTCCACTGGCGCAGCCCCGCAACGGGTTGTACCTCAAGCGTTACTATGCTTAAATAGTAACCTGCATGCTTTTGTTGTATTTTGTTTTCGCTAAAGTGTTTGTTCTGGTCGAGTGATCCACCTTTTTCGTTCGTTGCAGATGTCAAACCTTATAGAGACATGTGTTGGATATGCCGACGGAGCGAGTCGTAGTTCGCGGAACCTGTCCTCCGCAGCCTGGGCCATTTTTGATCCAAGCGGCGAGTTAGTAAGTTTCAGAGGTGTATGTATTGGGCAATCAACGAATAACATCGCTGAGTATAGCGCGTTGATAGAACTACTCTCTGATGCCATCACACGTGGCATACGCCGACTAATTGTCAGGCTAGACTCACAGCTCGTAATACTACAACTCAATGGTATATATTCTGTTCGCAATCCAGCTATTTATCGCATCTTCCTAAGGGTTAAGATCTTGGAAAGACGATTTGATTCAATTCAATATCAACATATTTCAAGAAACTTAAACACATTAACTGACTCATTAGCAAACTATGTGTTAGATAGACATTTGCAACATTTATAAAAAGGACACATCATCAAAAATTGTACATATGGATCACGTAAATCAACCAGAATAAAACCCGAAAATCAAAATATATAAGCTGTTTATATAAGTTCATACATAATGTTCTGTAACCAAGACAAAATTGGTCATATGACCTAAGAACTCAAAAAGATGCTAGGGGGCACCCTAGCCTAGTGGTGCTCATGATAGTACGTCACGGCCTGTGCAATCATGCGCAAGAGACGAGTCCATCGTCTAGGCACACCAATGGTATGTCGCTGCATCTATAAAGGTAACTCGTCAATCTGTACATCCGGAAGGCCACGAGTAAGGCTCTCAACCTGCTCCTGCACAGCTGTAAGGGTCTCGGTGTCATCAAGATCGCGAATAACAACTCTCCTAGCAGGCTCCCCTGCCGGGGCAACAGCTGGCGATCTCGGACGAATTGCTGGACGAACAGGACCAATATCTGCATGCACCCAAGAGTACAATCAAAAGTCTTGATAGAATAAAGCACAGCAACATTATGAGTAAGAACAATAAACAGTAATATGGTCAAAGAGTTTACCAATGGCACCCCACTGCTCACCATCCGGTAGCACCAAATCCGGATCACCTCGGAAATCCATACCCACATATGGATACTCAGAAAACGCCATCTCCTGACGCTCGAACCACCTAAAGAAGGCCTCAGTAAAAGTAATCTGAGGTTGACTTGCATGCCTAGACATGTGGTCAACCCACCTCTGCATGCGTGGCTCGGTCGGAGAAGGCAAGTCAAGTATGATGTACTGAGGCTGCATCAGTGGGATTTTCTCCAAGGCGAAGGCAGTTAAAATAGAACCAAATCCAAAGTTCTTCAGCTTCCCGTCCTTTACCTTGGTCAATTGACTTTTCATCTGAACAAGTACCGCATCACACCAGTTGAATACTTTCGGTTGGAGACACTCCAAGGCGTGCTGCATATAAGACCTGTTGGCAACATGTAAAGCTGTGCTGTCGGCCATCCTACCAATAGTGAACAGAATGGACCTGAGAGCCTGATCAGTAATCTCATGGATAACAATCTTGCCATCTCTGCTCGGCTGAGAACCTTCCCTGCAATACTGGCGGACATAATCTCTGGTGGAATCAGTCCCCCGGGCCGTACCTGATAAGGAAATGAGGGCACCTCGTCTTGACAACCCAGTCAAGAAGTACATGTCCTCTATAGTCAAGGGGATGGTCTTCCCCCTAATCTGGAACACTTGGTTAACAGGATCCCAAGCATCAAGCATATACTGCAGTAAAGAAATCTGTGCTCTCATGCTAGAGATACGGAAGAACTTCAGCAGGCCACAGTTCCGCAGCGCGTTCACCGTGACCGGGTCATGGAGGGCAATCATGTCCTCCTCTTCATGTTCTCGTTCTCGCCATGTAAGGGACATTTTGTTCAAGGTTCCCTGCAAAGCAAACAAGAGAAAGAGTGAATTCCTGATTTGATGAAAAACTGGCGAAAAATTCATCAAAAATAACCTTAAAAGCTCAGTCTTTTTGAGCCCAGCGCAGGCAGGAAGTCTCCCACTTGTGCTGAGGGTCAGGCTGCCTTAAGGCAGCTTGACCTTCAGCGCAGGTTTCGAAAGGGAAACCTGCACTGATCCTAGGGCACCCTGGCAAAACCCCAGGGGCTCAGAAAGACCGGAAAACAGGCAAAAAAAAGGAAAAGAAAACCATGAAGAGAAAGAGCTAGGGTTTAGCTCCTACCTGGTCCAGACGGCACCGAAAATCGTCTGCAGAATCTCCCGGAATCAACTGGTGAAAATCAAGGGGGAAGAGGCACCTCTAGAGCTCCAACAAACCAAATGCAAATGAAATGGTAAATGAGAGGTAAAAACACCTTTTAATGGCTTTTTACACAGTTTAAAGTGAAATATTAGGGTTATAATCTCATTTTCATGCAAATATTATTCATTTCTAACAAAGTTTGTTGCAGCAATTGAAAAAGCAGTACTATATTTGAAGAGAGAAAAACTAGTAATGGTAAAAAATCAAAATTTGACCATATAATTCGAGCAGTTTTACCGCGGAATTTATGCTCGTTAAAAAATAGAAAAGCGAGATCCGAGCAGTTTTAGCGTCATAGTTCATGCTCGTTAAAAAATAAACATAAGCTTTTGAGCAAGAGTTTCCTCCAGAGTTCAAGCTCATTAAAAAATGAACCTATTCCGGTAAATAACCATTGTGATCGTAAATTTATTAGCCATAAAAAGCCTTGGTCGTGTTTGCACCCGCCACCTCCATTTCATTTGGCCAATCGTTCACCTCCATATGATTGTTTACCCATTTTGAGGAATAGCTGCGAAGAGTGATTTCACATAGCCATCCTTGTGACACTGCCGTGATTGGAAAATTCCAACCTGTACCTGGAATCTGCTGCTATCCCTGTTTATCACTCGTTCCTCAAAAGACTAGTCTTCTTTGAGCTCTTTTCATCTCACTCGTAAAATATGAAAAGTTTGCCGAGTTTTGGCCTTCCAGCTCGTTAAAAGGACCGGAAGAGCTATCCCTCCTCTAGATTTTAATCTTTTTGGACCTGAGGGATTATTGCACAAAAAGGTCGAGCGCTTGTTTTATTCGGCTCGTTAAAGTTATCGAAAACTCATCCCTTCTGTATTGTTTTATACTTTTTCAGACTTAAGGGATTAGATGACGAAAAAGGAATTTTGGAGTTAACTTTCTGTACCTTTTCAGACTCTCTAAAAATGAAAAGGACCGAGTTTTCCTTGTCGTTAGACTCGTTAAAATGATTAAATAGCGACAAACTTGTCTTTAGACGAGAACGAGTTTCCCTATCGCTAAGCTCGTTAAAACATAGCGATGGGCTTGCCCGAAGGGCAGGTTATAGAACAAGCATATGTTATCCTCCTCAAGCTTGACAAAAATAAAGAGGTACTGGTCAGAAATGACTGGGGAAAAATTGGGAGAACCTCAAAGCTTTAATGGTAGCAAGTCGCTCTTGAACATGACACTTTGTCCTCCGTATCACATCGGGTTGGGTTGTTTCATTCACCGGTCTCATCACCATGGTCCTCGCCAAACCATCCACATTTTGGGTAATGCTACCGATCCATCACATCAGTGTCGTTATATGTTCAAGAGGTGTTGTTCAGAAAGAGTCAACCGTGTCCCATCCACTGCCATACATTATCCTTCATCCACCCATGATCGCCACCCTGAATCATATTTCACAGATTGTTTTCACCTCCACTAAAATCATTAGCTCCGTTCCATGTCATTGATGTGGGATTCATTAAGGCCCTCCTTTGACGGATCGCTTCTTGTCGACTTCAGCTCATTATCCAAGAAATTGATCTAGGAACAAACCCCCCAGTACTTTGAAGCTTGCATGCCTCAATGGCAAGTTTCTCACTTCCGGCGACAGGTATACATCAATGACCTTCGACCAGAAGATTTTGCGTGGTGTTCGACGCCAAGTCCTTTATTCACACCACGTGAATTGTACTGCAGTACCTTGAGGGTCATTGTCATTATTGGTGATTCCTCTCGCGCTTGTTAACGGTTTACATTATTGACCGGTAATCAAGCGATGTCTTTCCATGTTCGACTTCAACGCAATTCTCACATGGATCGACTTGTACTTAGAGTGAAGATCGAACGAGTTTGAAGACCCCGGATCTAGTTTCATCCATCCGGGCTGCGATATATATATTCAGGATATAAAGACATTTGTTATGTACATCATTGCAACAGATGATCATCCTACTCAAAGGATGATAATTTCAGCAGAGAATTATCAGTCTACCATCAGACGATCGTCTGTTCTATGTACCAAAATGAATTTATAAAGCTGAGCATGGGAATGCCCGCCTCAGCTAGATCATGAAAGCAGAATGAAAAATAATGTATTGTATTGTATTTTATCACAGGGCACCTCTCAGCGATTGAATGAACTTCGGATCCTCCTGATAAAGCATTTCACCCGATAAACGACCTCATACTTTAGGGGGCAACTGTTATAGACATTTTTGTGCCTAACAGCATGAAGCATGAAATGTCAATAATCTAAGGGATCCAAAGTCCCTAAACATGTTGTTCCTACCCCTAGAGGAACAAGGTCAGCAAACCACAGCACTGAAAATCAGTTCTCCACCTGAAAACACTCAAAAACAAGCTATTTCTGGATCATGTCAGCTGCTCCACTGAGCATCTGCGCTGAATGTCAATTGCTCCACTCTGTACCTGCGCTAAATGTCAAAAGCAATGAAGGCTACCTGCGCTGGGCGAGATTGGCCAAGTGGCACAGTCATTCTGCAAGGTGTCAAATGCCCAGGAAGCTTCCAAAATGACACTTGGATCAGGGAATTCGCCTTGTGATGAGTAAGAGGATCTAGATCTCCAAGTGGAAGCAAGAAACTCCAAGTGGACTCAAGAACTAAAGTATAACTGAAGTAGGAGAGGACACTAGTCAGCTTCATGTCAGTCTCAAGCTGACTCATCCTTTCTCCAAATCTCCTATATATAGAGCTCTCTCATGAGGTCTAGGGAGGGTGGAATCTTGTGAATGTAAGGAAGTGTTGTTGGTTTGTGCATAGAACTATTGGGTGATGGCTTTGAAGGAGGTGAAGAGGAGATTTCTTTCTGCTGGGAGGTGTTGCTGGATTGGGCCTCTTATGGTTGTAACACTCTCAGAACTTTACTTCTTCCATTAATAAAGTATTTGAGGTTCTTCTATATGCAGGTGTCTCTATGGCGAATTGATGCTTGTATATTTGATTTATTCTAATCCTTGAATCAGTTATGGATGTATGCTTCTTGTAGTTTCCTTTCTTTGTGCTTTTACAGGATCTTTGTGTAGCTGGGCCGGTGAAAGAGCAAGGAGCTAGGAACAAGCAGCAAGAGGGAAGATTGGATCAACCATTAGCGGAAGATAACGGTTAGTGGATCCCTTTTCTCTTCTCTCTCTCATCTCATAAAGAAGTAATCTTGAGTAGCTTTGCATTCAGTTGTTGCTGAGGTACTATCACCCTTAGAGTGGGATAGGGTCATTCCGTATTGGATACTTTTCCCAACAACAGGAGAGTCTCATACTTTGCCATGTTATTAGTGCATTTGAAATTTAGTCTGTAGGCATGGCCTTCTGCATGATTGTTATGTGTATTGTGAATCCAGACACCTGCCCCCACTCCTAACTTGTTGACAGAGCCATCAAACTCTAAATACCATGTGATTTCTTGCTTGTGGTTAGTGTCAAGAGTTTCAGTCATTCTTGCAGTGGACAGATTTGAATTTTCTGTTTGGGGAGGTTCTTCTTGTAAGCTGGTTGCCTTGATTGTTTTGACAGTTTTATCAGTATGGGCAACCGATTCTTCATTGATGTGTGTGTTCAGTTCTAAAGCCAACGGCTTGTCATCAATGGGAGGACTTATTTCATCATTAAATAAAATGAAAGAATCCATATCAGAATGGATTGAGTAAATGGGAAAATTTTCAGGCTTGCTCTCACTAGTTACCACATATTTCATCAATGTTTCTCTATACAGTCTCTTTGGTTGCCCAAAGACAGATATAGTGGCATAAGAGAGGTCTAATTGGAGGGATCCTTGGAGTTTTGCTCCCCAAGATCTTGACAATAACATGCCATACTTTGGTGGAATGTCAGCAACCACCACATCCATGAGGATTGTCTTGTTAGGAAATTGGACTAAGGAGACACACAGGTCTTTGATGAGGCCTAAACACTTGACTTGACTTGAGTCAAAGGAGAATAGATCTTTGTAGGGTCTTGTAACATCAAGGTTCAGCTTTTCCATTACAACTTTGGGCATAAGGTTGTGCGAGGCACCTGAGTCAAACATGGCATTGTGCAGGACTTTTTCATGTATATGTAAACTGACATGAAAGGGCAAGACAGATCCATATGTTGATTTTCCATTAACTTCTGGACCGAACAACAACTCAGGTTGATCATCAAGAACATTCACATCATCCTTTACCTCTGGCATTTGAAGTGACCTTTGAATTTGTTGCCTATACACATCATGTTTGGCCAGTTCGGATAAGGGGATGGATATCTTCAATTTACCTATTTTTGCCTCTAAGTCAAATGATTTTTCAGATTGGGTTTTAGTAATGTGAGAGGCAGGTTTCCCTTTTTCCATTGGAGTATCAGCAATTTGGTCTTGTTTATCAGTGTTACGGGAAGTATTTGATTGCGGTTTTTCTGTTTTAGGAGGGCTTTTTGGAATGTTGTTCAAATTTTCTTTCGAGGAAGAAGGTGGCAGAGGCTGGTCAATAGAAGGCTGCATTTGTGTTATGTCCTCTACAGTCACTTGATGCGGGTTTGGGACAGGTATATCAGCTGGTTCTGTTATGACAGCCTTGCCTTTAATCTTGTTGGGCTGTTTGCCATCCTTTGGTTTGTTAGGTTCAGGAATGTCAATGGTCCTAGTTCTCAGCTTATATTGTTTGTGGACCTCATACACAGCAGTATCATAGCCTTGTTTAAAATCAAAAGACTCACCAGACTTAGTCTGAAATTGATTAAAGTCATGCTCATCTTGGTCTTGTTGAGTTAGGAAAATTTGTTGCTCAGCCCTCGAATCCACCAAGTTCATGTGAGTGTCCTCTGTGGGCTCACTGGATGTGGATGCTTCCGCATAATTTTCATGAAAAGGTGGTCTTATATCATGGTCTGGACTAGACCTACCAGCATTTGTGTTCTGCGTTTTCCTGAAATTTGGGTTCCTTATGGTATTGGACTGTTGTCCTTCCCATGATGATTTCCTCTCAACACTTTCTACTCTGTCTCCCAGCCTTTGCATGCCATTGATAATAGCATCAAGTTTCTGATCTAAGGCTGAGGGTTCTTCTTTGAAAGTGGTTCTTCTCTCCATTCTAGCTCTATTTCTTTTGGCAATTAGGTTGGCCTCTATGCTAACAGCAACATTTTGCATGTCTGCGAGGGTTTGAGGGGCTCTTTCTTTTAACTGGTAGGCCATATCTGGATTGAATCCATCAGGGAATTTATACAAGGCAAGGTCAGGTGGAGGTCTTAGGTTCTGTGGTATTGCATTATAGACATTATTGAATCTTGCACAGTAATTTAGGACAGACTCTTGAGGACCTCTTTTTATTGTATTGTATTCAGTAAGTATGTGCAAGGGGTCTTTCTTTTTCTCCCATCTGTTGGTAAAGGATTGGTAAAGCTCATCCAGAGTGGTTATGGAATTTGTAGCAAGTGATCTGAACCAAGTTCTTACATCACCTGTTAAAATTTGAACAAAAATTTTCATTCTCACACTATCATCATCTATTTCATAGTTCTCAAAGTAGTCTTGCATCTTCTTTGTATGCTGAAGGGCTATGCCTCAGGATTATCAAACTAAATCACATATTTTGATTGCAGGGACGACCGGAACAACAGGGATAAGTGGAACAACTGGGACAACTGGAACAATAGTAGTGGTAATGGTAGTATGTGCAGTGAATGGAGGTGTGGAAGGAGTGCTTTGGGAATTAGATGATGAACAAGGGGAAGCAGGGGTTGAACGAAATAAAACTTTGACAGGGGTTGGAACACTGCTTGGGTGAACTGCTTCAGGACTGTTATCAGCAAAATCTTCTCTTTGTTCTTGCTTCCTAAGGATTTTTGGGATTAAGTTCGGATTTTCAAAAGCAGCTGGGGGATTTGGGTCTGGATTTGACCTAGTATAGCGAGAATTCTTTTTGGGAGCCAGATTCTGAATTTGTTTTGGTATTTTCTGCGAATGTTTTTAGAATTAGCAAGGAACTGATCAAATTTCTGGGACAGCTATCTGTAGTTTAAAACTAGCATGAAGATTGACTGAAGCAGCATTTATTTACTCCTGTAACTGCAAAGCAAGAACAGTTTCAAAGGCTTCCTGGCCGACATTCAGACTTCATCTGTAGTTTTAAGGAATAGACAGCACTAATTTTTGTTCCTATGGAGTTTTCCAACTTGATTTGTGAAAATAACTGAGGATGTCGCCAGTGCAGTCGCCATTATGTTATCACTCAGGTTGTCCTTCTGGTCGGCTCAAAAGGATACGGCCGAGGTAACCACAGACCAATCTTTGGACTGCAAGTTCTAGCCCACCTGCAATCAGAGAGGGCTCTCTCTTTCTGATTTAGCTTTGTTGATAAGGTTTCTAGGCTAGTTATTGAGATCAAGGGGTTTTGTTTTGATTTTTGGTGGGAAGGATGATGCTTTCAAGTAAAGAGGCAGGGATAGCATGAAATTTTTAGAACCATTGGGCATGGAGTCAAGGAGTAGGACTGCTGGTGCATTTTCTTGGTCACAAGAAGGAATATGGAGAAATCTAGCTGTATATGAAACAATCATTCAAGGTAAAAGAGATGGATTAAAGGCTAAGGAATGAGGGGCAATTAAGAATCTCTCATTCAGGTTAGCAGAGAGAAGACAAATGAGCCCTATCTAGGAGCAGTTAAGAATTCCTAGATAACAGTCATCCATATGTGAAATAGGTCAAACATGAGCCATAACAGAATTCATATTTATGCCTAAATCAAGAAGAAAACATTAAGAATCCACAAAAAATGGGCATAGAGTGCAGCTAAGCAAATTCTAAACCAATCCTTCGTTCTGCAACTTGAGCATAAATGAAATTGAAATAACAGAGGTGAAGAAAACTTATTGATTCATATTGCAGCACAAGAATTCCACATTCAATTCTTCAAACCATTAGACACAAAGCAGACAGTCATTTCCCCAAAGCTTTTCAGCAATCTTTGATTAAGTAAAACATATCAGATATCTAGTGCGAGTCTCTAATGAAGATTATCAACCAACCAACCCTTTAAACAATACAGAGGATCGGTATAAATAGGGAAAATTATCCAAAAATTAATCTATTACAGCCGACCTAAATAGGTCTGAAAGAAAATTATTAATTTAACCTAATCTTATCTAGAAATAAATGCATGAAAATATCTTTGAGTTGCACTGAGGGCAGCTGTATCAAAACTGAGTTAATGTCTGTCCTGGGTGGCTCGGTGTAGTCCTCCTATAATAACTGTGATTTGTCCTTTATCTCCACCTCTAACTTGGTTTTGCTGCTGTTTGTTGGCATTAACGTGCACTAATCCTGACCAGATAGGCTTTTAAATGGCCTTAACTGCTTTGCTGACTTTGATGAAGGTTTTTAATTTTCACCTACTTTGATGTTGCTGAACCGATACTCTTTGCCACTTCATCTTCCCTCTGATACTCTTTGGCGCTGATCCTGGAGTCTTTAATATCTTCTGAGTGGTTTAGACTGTCCCATCGATCTCTCATGGTAGTTGTTCGGCCGTCTATTGCTTTAAAAACTGTGTTTGCCCCTTTCTGAATGCCTCGCGAAGAAAATCGGGTCATTCTACGCCTTTCGGGCTTGTTGGGGGCCGCGTGGTGAGGGGCTTTCCATTTTGGCCTATTTCCCGTAGCCATGCGTGATTAGCGCTAGGTGCTAATCGCGCATGAAAAACTACCTCAGATTCTGATTCTGGGCTTCCTAGGCTGCGATTTGCACCTTTCGCACTTTTTGACGATGACATCAGCATGACGTCAGTAGTGGGTCCCAATACGGTGGTGACGTGGTAGGATGACGTCAGTAGTACGGCCAGGTGATGTGGCGGTACGGCGGAAGAGGTGACGTGGCAGTACAGTGGTAGCTACGTGGCAAGGACACGGTGGCAGGAGGCCGACGCGGGATGGTGATGTGGCAGGGTGACGTGGTGCTGACGCAGGAGGGGGGAAAGGCGGTTTACGGTTTCGGGCGCACCGCCTATCCGCGTAGGTGGTTTCGGCAGAGGGGGCTCCGCCACAGTCGAGAGGGTGACGCGTGGCGGGAGTACGGCGGGAAAACCGCCGATCTCCCAGGCGTTAACCCTCGGCGGCTTCGCTGGGGAAAGGACCCGCCCACCGTTGATCTGCGGCGCGCCAGATCTAACGGTTGGCAGCAAAGATGAGGCGGTGGAGGATTAGGGACGGGGCCCATGGCGCGATTTGAATGATTTATTAAACGGAGGGGGTTTTAAACATTAGAAATGTGGGTTTATGGGTTATAACAGATTTTTAAAGGCATCGGGAGGGGTCCGAAAGCCTAGAAAGATGGATTTATGCAGTTTGAGAAGGGTTTTAAGGCAAAACAAGGGGTTTATGCCTTGGGAGGGTGAAAATAAGTCAAATAAGATGGTTTTTATACACATGAAAGGAATTTTATGCTGTGTGATGGAGTAATATGCATGAAAAGATAGTTTGAGGGTGGAGATGAGGGTTCTTGCTGAGTTTCAGATAAACTTAGCAATTCCCAATGAACTTATGGTTATGTTTCAACCAGGGGGAGGGGATAAGTATATAGGGGAGCTATTAACATAATTTTAGTAGGGGAAGGGGAACACAGATAGGGATTTACATAATAGAGTTAGTAGTTAATATGGAAATGACAAGAAAGCGCTAAGTATGTGGATCTTAGGCTATCGAAGGGGGAAAAGTGACTCATAGAGGAAGAATGGAAATCTTTGAGTGAAGCAGATCTTCACCAGGCAAATGATATGGAAAATGATGAAACTAAGAGGAATGAAGCAGATCTTGACCTCTTCAAGGAAATTAGTGAGTGATTTGGGGGAAGAGGAAGAAGGGGAGGTTAGAGATGTCCAGTTTGAGCTCCTCCAAATGAAAACTGCCTTGTACCTATGATCTGAAGTACAATATCACTTTAAAACACAAAACTGATCACATATCAACATTCTGCAACCTCAAAAACTACCTACCCAGCCTACTTACCTAACATTTTTCTTCTTTTTGGTTTGGGTGCACTTAGACTTGCAGACCCTACTTTACAATTTTTCTTTTGACTACCCTCCTATCTAAATCTACACCTATTTCTGCCAAGGGCCCAAATTAAGCAGTTGGGCTCCTTTGATTCTCTACCTATCTACAAATCTGCCAAGATTAAACTGTTTGGACAGATATCAATTCTCTACATTCTAAAACAAGAATTTGAAACCTAAGGAAGCCAAGATTAAGCTGTTTGGACTTCCCTTTTACAGAACATTCTTCAAAAATGGTTAAGTCATCAAAATTGGAATACAGCAGTGGCAATTAGACTGGCACATTTTCATGGCCTCTTCTTTGGCCTCTTTAAGAAATATGGATCATTGCAGTATGCAAAGTATGACATATTTGGCATGTAAAACTGTCAATCATGAAAGATGAACACCTGTTGCAACAGGAGGCTAACAGTATGTACCAGGTTTTAAAAGGAATCTTGTGTCTGTTGCTATGCTAGAAGATAAAGGCTATGATGTAGTCTTTAGTAAAGGAAAAGTTTCATGAGGCATATTGACACCAGAAAGACCAAGCAAATTGGGATTTGAGTAAAGAATCTCTACAAGTTGGAGGTAGATGACTGTGCTGCACTGAGTTCCAAAGAAGAGGTTGTGCAAAGCCAAGATGTTGGCGAGTTGTGGCATAGAAGACTGGGCCACTGTTGGGTCCCTATAATACTAGTGATTACCCCATTACTATTGTAGTTATACCCCTTATTTATATTGATGTACCCATGTAGTGCCCATATTGTTACTATTGTGCCACATAGAAGCCCACTATTGTTATTGTTGTGCCCTACAATATTATTGTTATGTAGGCTTTGATTGTATTGGGACCCTTAGACTCCTATATATAGAAAGGAGGTTTTTCATTTGTATCATCCAAGAATTGTTCATTTATGTAATGTAAAGGAGGTTGCCCCCTCGAAGAGGCTGAATTCTAAGGCGTGGATCTCTCTTTTCTATCTTTTTGTGAGCTGGTTTCATAACATTTGGTATCAGAGCTTTGGATTCTAGGGTTTCGCTGCTCCAAACAGGTCATCGTGGAATTTTCGCTATAATTTTTTTTCTGTGACGTTTCAGAAGTCGCAAAAAAAAACCCATTTGAGAAGAAATCGCGTTGAACCTTGGGTCCGAATTTCAGAGCTTTTTGCGCGATATTTTCGGAGATATGATCTGAGGAAGTTGGTCTTTTTGCAGACTCCTGAATTACATTCAAAACAGGTGACCTGGGGAAAATCGTCATAACTTTCTTTCTGAGCATCGGATTGAAATTTCGTAAGAAGGTACAGAAAGAGGACGGACTGTAGTTTCTTTTGGGTGTTTTTCAGATCCAAAGGTCGAAACAGTGACTCGTGGCACGTCGTACAACTTCGCTCTACTGAACCAGTCTAAAAGCAAGTCACTGTGGGAGATTTCACATAACTCTTCCTTGGAGAATCCAATTTGGCTCAGACTTGTGGCATTGGAAAGAGGACGCAGAAGGCTACTACAGGTAGCAATTTCAGAATTGGATGATCCGAAATTACAGAGATACATCAGATTCAATATCAGGCTTCTATAAAGTGAAAAAAGGTGTGTAGTTTTTTTTTAATTTTTGTGTAAGCTTGGTTTAACGGAATTCAAAGGGCATAGTAAAGCATTATTATCGGTAACTGATGCCCCGAGGAAAGAAAATGCAAACACCTAGTAAGGAACCTGAAAGCTCTAGCATGACTCATGAAGAAGAGGAAGAAATGCTACATGATATATCAAAATTACAAGAACAAGTGCAACAAATGTCACGCTCACAAAAGCTAACAGAAGCTAAGATAAGTGGCGTGGAATCTAAGGTAAATGGCGTGGAATCTAAGATAAAGGGCATGGAAGCTAAGATGGAGGATTCGATGGCAAATTTGAAGATAGATTTGAAGACAAACATGGAAGAATTGAAGAAGTTGCTACAAGAAAGGGTCACTAATGGTGAAAAGGTAGTAAAGGAAACTCATGATGAGAACAAAAGAAATGTTAATCATGATTCCATAGACTCTAATGTTGGATCGAAGACTCACCATGTTCCAAAAATCGATATGAGGAAGTTTGATGGCAAGGATCCCGCCACATGGATATTACAGATGGAGCAATTCTTCGATCTCAATAATGTGCAAAACACACAAAAGGTACGTATGGCAACTTTATATTTGGAACCAAATCAGTTTGTATGGTATCAATGGCTTTGTTCTCGTAAACAATTTATCACTTGGGCAATTTTTACGGAAGAATTGATAGCACATTATGAGGATACAAAAAGCAACACTTTTTTTAGCCAATTGATAAGTCTCAAACAAAAGGGTTCAATAATGGAGCACATTGAGGAGTTCCAAAAATTGAACATAAGGGTAAAAGATATTCCAGAGGAGCATAGGATTGATGTGTTCATAGGGTCTTTAAAGGATAATATCCAACATGATGTGCGCCTTTGGGAACCTGATTCATTAGAGAAGGCATTCAGGTTAGCAAGAAAAATGGAAAGCAAAATTATGGCAACTAGGAAGCATACCATTCACAACTATAAAGACGGAAGTGTTGTTGCCCATAGTCTTCCACAACCTACAAGGTTGACACCACAACAATTGGAAGAAAAAAGAGCAAAAGGGCTTTGTTACAATTGTGATAGCAAATACACAAAAGGTCATAAGTGTGCTGAGAAGAAATTATTCTACATAGATTGTGAAGAGGAAGAAGAAAAGGAGCAAGAAAGGTCAAAAGAAGAGGATATATTCCAGGAACAAAGCCTAGATGAAGAACAAATAAATCCGACCATATCTTGTAATGCATTGGCGGGAATTACCACTCCTCAAACCATCAAGATAGAAGGACAAATCAAGAAGAAAAAGGTAATAGTGTTGATTGATTCAGGAAGCACCCACAATTTTATTCATTGTAGGGTAGCAAAAGAATTGAATTGCTTCCTATATCCAGCACCAGAGTGTCAAGTGATGATTGCAAATGGAGGAACAATAAATTGTTCTGGAAAGTGCCATAATATCAAGCTATCCATGGGAGAATATGTATTGACTAGCCCAATGCTTTCCATTCCAATGGGAGGTGCTGATGTTGTACTAGGAGTCCAATGGCTACAATCCTTGGGTACAATAGCTTTTAATTTTCAAGAACTTTTCATGAAATTTTCTGTGGAAGGAAAGGAAGTTGAATTAAGGGGTATTGCAGGGAAACCAGGAAAGATAATCAGCTCTAATGGTATGACAAAGCTTCTAAAAAAGGAGCAAAGAGGTGTAATTGCACAATTATGTTCGCTAGATGTTTCCACATTGGAATCATCTATTTCTCCAGATCTCCAAAAAGTCCTGGACAATCATTCCAAGGTATTTGAGACTCCCAAAGGTCTCCCACCTATGCGTGATCATGATCATGCTATTCATCTGATTCCAGGAAGTGTTCCTCCAAACATCAGGCCGTACAGATATCCCTATGTCCAAAAAAGTGAAATTGAACGTATGGTTGCAGAAATGCTAGAGGCTGGTATAATTCAACCGAGTCAAAGTTCTTTCTCAGCTCCAGTAGTATTGGTGCACAAGAAGGATGGATCATGGCGCATGTGTCCAGATTATAGGGAGCTCAACAAGCTCACTATTAAAGATAAGTTCCCCATTCCTGTTATTGATGAATTACTGGATGAATTGCATGGATCAATTTACTTCACCAAGTTGGATCTTCGTTCGGGATATCATCAAATCAGAATGAAGATTGAAGACATTCCGAAAACAGCATTTAGAACTCATGAGGGTCATTATGAATTTTTGGTCATGCCTTTTGGCCTTACCAATGCACCTTCAACATTTCAAGGTTTGATGAATTCAATTTTCAAACCATTCCTTAGAAAATTTGTGTTAGTATTTTTTGATGATATACTAATCTACAGCAAGTCTTGGAAGGATCATGTTGAACATGTTGACAGGGTGCTACAACTATTGGAGGAGAAACAATTATATGCAAAAAGATCCAAATGTTTCTTTGGAGTCCAGGAGGTGGAATATTTGGGTCATATTGTATCTCATGAAGGAGTTAAGGTAGACCCTAGCAAAATTAAAGCCATTAAGGAATGGAAAATCCCCACATCCATAAAGCATCTGCGAGGATTTCTTGGGTTGACAGGGTATTATCGCAAGTTTGTTAAGAATTATGGGAGAATAGCAGCACCTCTAACAACATTATTGAAGAAAGATTCATTTTCATGGACTTCGGAAGCAACAAAGGCCTTTGAACATCTTAAAGAGGCAATGTGCCAAGCACCGGTCTTAGCTACACCGGACTTCACAAAAACCTTTATTGTGGAATGTGATGCTTCAGGAAATGGAATTGGTGCTGTTCTAATGCAAGATGAAAGACCCATTGCTTTTGAAAGTCGTCCAATCAAGGGAAAGTTTTTAAGCAAAGCTATTTATGAGAAGGAAATGTTGGCAATACTCCATGCACTTAAGAAATGGCGACCCTACCTAATGGGAAGACACTTCAAGGTAAAAACGGATCATGATAGCCTTAAATACTTTTTAGAACAAAGATTATCCTCTGAAGAGCAACAAAAGTGGGTCACAAAGATGTTGGGTTATGACTTTGAAATCATCTACAAAAAAGGGAAGCAAAATGTGGTGGCAGATGCACTCTCAAGAAAGGATGAGGATGTGGAAGCATTGTTGTGTGCCATTTCTATTATCCAACCAGATTGGATAAACGAAGCAAGGGAGGAATGGAAGAATGACGAAGAAGTGTGGGCACTTATTCGAAAGCTACAACAAGATTCCAGTACTTCTGATACATTTAGCTGGAAAAATGATTCGTTATGGTACAAAGATCGCTTATACCTCTGTAAGAATTCCCAGCTAAAACAAAAGATTCTTATGGAATTGCACACTTCTCCCTTAGGAGGGCACTCAGGATTTTTAAAAACTTACCACAGGGTTAAGAAGGAATTTTTTTGGGATGGCCTTAAATCAGATATTCAAAAGTTTGTGGCGGAATGTTTGGTTTGCCAACAAAATAAAGTTGAAACAATTAAGACACCGGGTCTATTACAACCTTTATCCATTCCAAGCCAACGTTGGGAGGAGGTTTCAATGGATTTTATCACAGGTTTACCCAAGTCTGAGGGAAAGAGTGTCATCATGGTGGTAGTTGACAGACTTACCAAGTATGCACACTTTTGTGCATTATCACATCCATTTAAAGCCAGTACAGTTTCTACTGCATTTATGGAAACAGTTCAAAAGCTACATGGAAACCCAAAGATTATTGTAAGTGACAGAGATCCCATTTTCACTGGAAATTTTTGGACAGAATTATTTTCTTGTCTTGGTACTCAGTTAGCTCATAGCTCATCTTATCATCCTCAATCTGATGGGCAAACTGAGATAGTAAACAAATGTTTGGAAGGATATCTTCGTTGCTTTGTATCTGATAAACAGACACAATGGGTCAAATGGTTGCCTCTGGCTGAATGGTGGTATAACACTTCCTTCCATACAGCAACAAAAATGACCCCATTTATGGCACTTTATGGGTATCAACCACCATCCATCACATCATATTTAAGAGAAAATTCTAAGGTTCAGGCAGTGGAACATCACATCGAACATCAACAACAAGTCCTCCAACTCTTAAAGGATAACCTCGTGTTGGCACAGAATAGAATGAAACAACAGGCAGATCAACATCGCAGTGAAAGAAGTTTTGATGTAGGTGATTGGGTATTCCTACGGCTACAACCATATAAGCAAATGTCCCTCAAGCAAGCTAAGAAGGATAATAAATTATCACCAAAGTATTATGGTCCGTACAAGGTGTTGCAAAAGATTGGTACTATGGCATACAAATTGGAGCTTCCTGCAGCTTCTCGATTGCACCCAGTTTTCCATGTTTCATGTTTAAAGAAGGTTATAGGCGACAAGCTCCCAGTTCAAACAATATTGCCAGAACTTGACGAGGAAGGAAAAATTATATTGGAACCGGAAGCAGTCACAGAAACAAGAACTCGACAGCTACGAAATCGATCAATTTCAGAGTATCTTATCAAGTGGAAGAACTTATCCGCTGAAGATTCCACATGGGAGGATGAGAATTTTATGCAGAAGTATCCAGAACTACTCAAGCGTTGAGGACAACACTTTTTTGAAGGAGAGGGGCATGTTGGGTCCCTATAATACTAGTGATTACCCCATTACTATTGTAGTTATACCCCTTATTTATATTGATGTACCCATGTAGTGCCCATATTGTTATTATTGTGCCCCATAGAATCCCTCTATTGTTATTTTTGTGCCTTATAATATTATTGTTAGGTAGGCTTTGATTATATTGGGACCCTTAGACTCCTATATATAGAAAGGAGGTATTTTCATTTGTATCATCCAAGAATTGTTCATTTATGTAATGTAAAGGAGGTTGCCCCCTCGAAGAGGCTGAATTCTAAGGCGTGGATCTCTCTTTTCTATCTTTTTGTGAGCTGGTTTCATAACAGCCACTTACATCACGGGGCCTTGAAGATCATGCAAAAACCTTCTACCGGCTTACCCAAGGCACAACTAGAGCAAACAGACACATGCAAAGGATGCACCCTGGGTAAGTGTGCAAAAGCTTCCTTTCATGAATGGGATAGTAGAGCTGGAGCGAGTTCACTCAGATGTATGTGGACCATTTTCTATAGCCTCCACTACTAAGAAAAGGTACTATGTTATTTTTATTGATGATTTTTCTCATAGATGTTGGATCTAATTTATGCAAAAGAAGGATCAAACCTTCTTGAGTTTTTGTGAATTTAAAGTCTTGGTAGAGAAAGAATCCAGAAAGAAATTAAAAGCCTTGCATAGCGACAATGATGGAGAGTGTGTTTCCCAGCAGTTTAAACACTTTTGTGCAATAGAAGGAATTAATCGGGAACTGACGGCACCTCATAACCCACAACAGAATGGGGTGGACGAAAGGAAGAATAGATCTATTGTGGGAGCAGCCCGAGCGATGTTGCATGACCAAAGCCTACCACTTCATCTATGGGCTGAGGCATGCAATACAATAGTGTACCTTCAAAACATAAGTCTTCATTGTATTTTAGGGATGAAGACATCAATGGAGGCTTTTTCGGGGAAGCGACCAGATGTGAGTCACTTCCGCATCTTTGGATCACCAGTTTTCTGTCATGTGACCAAAGATTCTCAGAAGAAGCTAGACCCAATAGCTGAGTTGGAGATACTTGTGGGGTACACAGATACACCCCACAACTATCGTGTGTTTCTGCCTGCCAGTCAGAGGACCATAGTGCTCAGGGATCTGAAGTTCAACGAGTAAAGAGCCATGCGAGTGTCACTTGAGAGGGAGCTCAAGTTGCATGGTGATGAGGAACTTTTAGTTCCAAAGGAGGAGGAGCCTCCTGATGATGTGGATCAGCCACATGCAGAGGATCCAGTATTGGAGACCACCACTACTGGAGAATATTCCAGAGACGAGCGGAAATGCTTGTGGCAAAACTGACAGATTGATGCTAGATGCGAGAGAGAATGTGGGGCAGCCATCCTCTCAGCACAGACAGAGGAGATCTCCTTAGAGATACACTAGCTACATGGCCCTAGTTGGGGAGTGTGTAGCAACTGAACCTTCTTGTTTTCAAGAGGCAGTGTATCAACCAGTCTGGGTTGATGCAATGGTAGAAGAGTACGATTCTATCATATGGAACAGTGTGTGGGATGTTGTACCTAGACCTAGGGACAAGTCAGTGTTTAGTTCCCAATGGCTTTACAAGGTAAAGCAGGCAGTTGATGGCAATGTTGAGAAACACAAGGCAAGGTTTGTTTCCTGAGGTTTCTCATAGGTTGAGTGGATAGACTACGATGAGACTTTTCTCCTGTAACAAGTTACTCATCTATAATATCGATGCTAGCTCAATCAACTCAGATGGGTTGGACGATCCATCAGATGGATGTGAAGATGGTGTTCCTCAATGGGAAGATTGAGGAAGAGGTATACATTGAGCAACCTGAAGGATTTGGGACCTTCAATCACGAGTTGCATGTTTGTGACTCAAGCAAGCACTATATGTTCTGAAGCAAGCACCCCATGCTTGGTATACCAAGATCGACAGCTATTTCACTAGGTTGGGCTTCACCAAGAGTGAAGAAGATGCAAACCTTTTCCAAATCATGGTAGAAGGTAAGTCATTGATTATTGTAATTTATGTCAATGATCTGATTTTGATAGGTGATGATCAGCTGATCAAATATTGCAAGGAGGACCTTGCAAGAGAGTTTGAGATGAAGGACATGGGCCTCATGCACTAATTTCTAAGCATGGAAGTGTGGCAGAAAGATGGGGAAGTTGTGCCTCAAGGCAAGTATGCCAATGAGATACTCAGGCACTTTCACATGGATAAGTGCAAACCCATGCAGACTCCTCCAGCTTGGAACTGGACGTAGGGGGATGCTACTTTAGGTGAGGTAGTAGCTGCTACTATTTATCAGCAGCTAGTGGGTTCATTAATGTATTTGGTGAACATACGACCCGTCTTATGCATTGCAGTGAACTAGCTGAGTTAAGCTATGGTTCAGCCTACCAATTTGTTTTGGAAGGTAGCAAAGCATGTGCTAAGATATCTCAGAGGCACTACACATTACAGATTATGGTACAAATGGATAGAGGGAGTGAAGCTTCAAGTCTTCACAGATGCGGATTGGGTTGGTAGTCCATCAGACCGGAAGAGCACTTCTGGAGGAATCTTCAACCTTGGTTCAGTTGTAGTTTCTTGGTATAGTAGGAAACAGAGATTAGTTGCACTTAGCTTAACAGAGGCTGAATACATGGCTGCAAGTGAGGTAGCATGCAAGGCCATTTGGATACGGAATATTCTAGTGGGATTGTTTGGTCAGATGATGGATCCTACAGTGATATACACTGATAATCAGAGTTGCATAAAACTCTCTGAGAATCCAGTGTTTCATGACAGGTCCAAGCATATAGATATCTATTACTATCATCTATGGGACTGTGTGTTCAAGAGGATCATGATGTTGCTGTATGTTTCGACCAAGGAGCACGATGCAAATATTTTGACTAAGGCATTGTCAAAATGCAAGTTCGAGTTCCACAGAGATAGGATCGGGGTTACTGATAATCCATTTCTTGTTGAGAGGGAGTGTTGAGATTTGCAACAATAAATGCTAAAAATAGGACTGCTATAAATACCAGTTTAGCCATTGTGGATCTTACTAACAATGGGTGAAAAGTGAAAGTGATAAAAATAGCTTTTCTAAAAATAGCATTTCAGGATCCCTTCTGATTTTAGTCAGTCCCTGGACTAAACATAGCAAGTAAAATTCGAATTTGATGTTAACAGTTGTTT
Organism: Pinus tabuliformis; assembly: GCA_031772625.1. Taxonomy (NCBI): domain Eukaryota; kingdom Viridiplantae; phylum Streptophyta; class Pinopsida; order Pinales; family Pinaceae; genus Pinus; species Pinus tabuliformis. Next base: position 177,894,769 of record CM062818.1, read on the forward strand.
GTAAATTGATTAATTAATTCATCTTGAGTTAATTAGTTAAGGAATGATGAACATGAAGTCTATGTGAGGACATGCAATAGTTTCTCCTTTGATTGAGGGATTTATCCATCAGTTAAAGAGATAAGGATGAGTTGTAATATTGAGTTGTAATTAGTTGACTCAGTTAAAGTCAAGTCCAGTTAGATTAATTTAACAGTTTGTTAAATTAATGAGAGTTCAGTTGGTTAATGCTCGCATGCATGTAACTACTGTATTTAAGATAACTGAAGATTCACTCATGGATAACTCATGCATGTCCGTTCAGTCAGAGACCCAGTTGATATCAGATGGAGGGACAATATACTATCAGTTGCAAGAATATTCTATTGTGAATATTCCTTGCATGCAGATGGAATAATATTCCTTAAGGATGGATCAAAGGTTATGGTGAGTGTGATGAGGCCAATTCACGCATGTGACATCATTGGACCCCAATCAAAATTGCACAAGGAAATAGGAGGCTTGGAGGGCTTGAGAAAGACATATACTATGTCTATTCAGTCCGTGAGCAGTATTGTTTGATTGCAGAGAGAGCAAGATAGCTTGAGAGCTGATTCTTTTTGTAACTTGAACAAGATTTCCACTTGTATGATAATACAAAGTTGGGGTTTTGGGCTGGTGCTTTCCCCAGTGTTATATGTTTTGTGTTATGGTTGATTACTTCTCATTCTCAGTTATATCTGATCATGCTTGATGTTGCTTATGTTCGATTAAGCTTCCGCTAAATTGTTTGTAGAAGTAGATCAAGTGTTTTGCTTTAGTACATTGCATTACCAGTTTATTTACAATGGGGATTTCTACACAGACCTGCGCACCTAGCTGCAGGTGGGTTGTGCACTTCGATGCAGACTCTTCAAGGCCTCCGCACACTTAAATGTGGAGCCTTCCCCCAAAATACAAGCTACAGATACAAAGACTTATTTCTCTTATGATCTTCTCATGAGATTATTCATTGATTAATATTTGACAAAATATTATATCTCCTTATATAAGTTTCGATACTACAAAACAATGGTCTACATACTATGGATCCAACAAAACAATGACTAAAATCCACTACCCGTTACAAAATAAGGGGATTTGACCTACCCCCAAAGCCCCTAAAATATTGTGCGATGAGTATAACTTCATCAGATCCACGTGCTCTACTCCTTAAAATGCAGAATCTTTGAACCAAAACATAGACCAATTTGGGTTGCGCCCAACATAATTCCTTGAACTCATTGGAGGTAACTTCCCCTCCCCTGTTAGATCTCAAACATTTGATCTTTAGATCCATTTTGTTTTCAACTTGAGCTTTGAATACCTTAAACTTACTAAGAGAATATGATTTTTCTTTAAGTAGCATGATCTATGTTTCACATTACATAGTCATCAATAAAAAGGATAAAGTACCTATCTCCTCTCAAGGTTTTTGTTCTCGTAGGAATGCATATATTTGTATGAACTATCTCCAGTGATCTAGACAATGAATTTTCTTTTGCCTTGAAGTGGACCCTTGTATACTTCCAAAATTGGCATGATCTGCATATGGAACCACATGCATTTGATAAATTTGGCATGCCTCTCACTGATTCTATCTTGTTTACTTTTACCAAGTTTTCAAAATTTATATGTCTCATTCTTTTATTCCATAACTAGATCTCATGCATTTTTCTCATGCATCGATTTTATTTGGTTCCATCAAAAGACATCATTTTTTGGAGTTCTAATTTCTGTTAGAAAATTATATATTACAGAGTAATGGAACACATAAAATATTGCAGAAACATAAACATAGGAAACGCATAAAACAAGAGAGACACAAATATATGTGGTTCACCCAGTTTGGGCTATGTCCACGGAGAAACAACCAGTGCTTCTTTTTATATTATCCAGCAAACTAAAGAGATACAACCTACAATAGATCCGTTGTAACTCTCTCTTCGCTCTCAATCTCCTCTCTCCTCCTCACTCAGAATACAAATCTACATAGACGCAATACAATTCCCTCATATATAGCGAGGGGTTGCCTTCTAGGGCAAAAACCCCTAAATTAAACATAACTTCTATTGTCAGATCTCCGCCTAATGAATGGCCCAGATTGACTAAGAAATTACAACATTTTACAAGGCAATTTTACATCTATTCTTAGCTTCGGAGATGCTGCAGGCTCCTAAAAGGTCGCAGCTGCCCCCCCTGGACACCCCGTGTAGCGAATATTAACCGGGGTCCAATGCAGCAATACCTTTGAATACAAAAGATAATCAGGCTCCACACCCAACAATCTCCCACTTGGAGACTGATTATAGCAACTCCACTCTTGCTTCATTTGCTGGACAATGACTCCACTTTGGACCTGGCTATTTCTCATCTTCTTCATCATACTCGAAGACCAATTGAAACTGAGAAAATTCTCAGTTTCTCCCTGGTTACAACTTTTGTTAACATATCTGCAGGATTCTGGCTAGTGTGTATCTTTTCTAGCTTCAATTGTCCATCTTCCAACGCTGACCGTATGAAATGATACTTGAGCTGTATATGCTTAGTCTTGGAATGAAATGCAGAGTTCTTTGCAAGATGTATGGAACTTTGGTTGTCACTGTCTAACCTACCCAACTCCTGCTTCTTACGGAATTCATCCAGAAACCTTTGTAACCAAATCATTTCTTTACTAGCCTCTATAGCAGCAACATACTCTACTTCTGTTGTTGAGAGTGTAACAACACTTTGCAGCTTTGATACCCAACTGATAGCTGATCCACCTATAGTAAACACATACCCTGTTGTGCTCCTCCTGTTATCTCTATCGCTCGCTATATCTACATCAACATATCCCTGTAGAGCAATGTTTGAACCACCAAAGCATAATGCTTGATTTGTGGTACCTGTTAGGTTCCTATACCAATAGGTTTCATTTTTCATGATTGACTGTAGAAGGGCCAAATATGTTCATCCTTGCATGCTGCAAAGGTTCCATATTTTATAAACAAAGGAAGAAGATTAAAAAATGAAAGGAGGGTATGCCTTAAAAGAAAAATCAAAGGGCAAAAAGAATGGATTGGTCAGAAAAAATGATAAAAATGAACCCCAAACCAAAAGACCAAGAAAGTGTGCTAGTTTAAATTCCACTACTATTCCATTGTTGCAGAATTTCATTGTGTACAGGTGGTTGATTCTACATACAGTTGATGAATAGCCAGACAGTTCAATCCTGGTTAGATCATGTTTGAATTTACTTGTCTTTAGAATAGAGAATAAAGATCTGTCCAAACAGTTCATAGCTTGGCAGATGAGTAAATAGGTAGAGAAAAAAAGGAGCCCAACTGCTTAATCTGGGCCCTTGGAAGAGATAAGGGTAGACTTAGATAGGAGGGCATTCAAAAGAAAAAGAGGTAAATCAGGGTTTTCTAGTCCAAATGCACCCAATCAAAAGGAAGAAAAAATTCTAGGTGTATTAGGCTGAGTAGGCAGTTCGAGGTTGTAGAAGCAAGTTTGTGATCACTTTTTTGTCTTGTTAAGAAAGACTCATCTCATGAATGACACAAGTACCATGGTAGTTGTTTGGTGGTAAAGCAGTGGAAGAATGACTAGTTTCCCCTTTCATTTCCCCAGAAATCATTTACTAACATCCCCTCAAGGACCTTGGGATCTACCCAGTAGTCCTATTTCACTTCGTTTTATGAGAAATGCTAAGTTGAACTCTGAGTTTACTTACTTAAAAGAAGCCACATTTCTTGTGTAAAAGATCTTACCATTTTACTTCATTTCCCTAAAATACCTAAGTTATTACCTTATAAACTTAGCGTTACCTATCCATAAAAATCATATTAACATTAACTTTATTATATAGCTCCTTTATTATTTTTCCCACCCCTATTCTATAAAAAACTATATAAAAAACCCAAAAATAGATAATATCCCTACCCCTGGCAACTATAGCCTTATATCAAAGTTCGGGAATTATGGGTTCATTTGGAACCTTAATGATAACCCTTCCGCGTTCATAAACCATACATTAACCTGGCGCGCATGTATATATCGGGTTTCGTTTAACATCCGGTTAAATGAATAACCATTCCGCCTAATCCACAGTTTAAAACCCACCAAAACATTATTAAAATGCCGAAATATTAACGCGAGTCCCGTGTTAATAAACCCCCGCCACTTACCTCACCCGTCGACCGTCCGATCCAGCGCCGTAGATCCAATGGCTGGCGGCAATATCGGGAGCTCCCATCTGTCGAACGTTAGTGTCTAGGGGATGGGTGGTATTCCTATCGTACCCCTGCCACGTGTCGGCTTCCCGCGTGATCAGAGCCCCCTCCTCCAAAACCACCATGGGCCAAAGGCGGTGTGGGGAATACCGCTTACCACCCCGCCGCCTACCCCCTGACGTCATCCCCACGTCACCTGATGACGTCGTGTCCATGTCGCCTGCCATCGCTCCATATCAGCGCCATGTCATCTGCTGACATCACCACCATGCCACTGTGTCATCTGCCACGTCATCCAACACGTCAGTTGACACGTCATCCTCCGTACCCACTACACGACAAAAAATACATCATGATGACGTCATCATAAAAAAGTGCCAAAAGCCCAAAAAGGCCCAAATTGCGTTAAAAGTCACAAAAACGACTGTTTTTTGTTTATTTCTATTTGCTCGTCAGTGGAGACTTCTGCATGCGATTTTATGACCAATCCGCCTCCAGAGTTGCATAGTCCATCACCCTGCAAATTTGCTCCGTAGCTCGACCTCGCAGCTCGAGTCACCCCTGCTAATCGCTCGCCGCGCCATCAAAACAGGTTTTTACTTACAGTTGTGCCCAAACCCTATGTTTTTCAGTTTTCGTTGCTAAAATTACTTATGAACTCCGAAATTTAAGTTGAAACCCATCACAATACCTGTGGAAAGTGCACCATAGTCACAATATTCTCCAACTTTTCACCAAGAAACCCTGTAAAAATAGTCTCCCTTTGCAAAGTTTCTCCCGAGGACTCGCACTCGAGTTCACTCTATTCTGTGAATGCTGAAGGAAAAATCCCAAAGCTATCCATAATCCAGTGTCCATTAAAGAAAACTCTGTAGGCTATCTTTTTCATTGTCATTTTCACCCCATGAGTTCATCCAGCTGAATTTAATCTATAAAATTCCATAGAAAAAGGCCCAAAGCTGATGTTCTGCTTATTTCACCCACACAGACCTCAGTGTACAAATTCACACTCATAGAATTGAGCCATGGAGACTCCAGTGGCTTTAAACATTACTCCTCTCAATGCACCCCACAGGGAATTAGAAGCACTACCTTTGGCTGATAGGGACTACCTAATCCACGACTTGGTTGGTGACAGAAACCACCTGCAGACATTCTGTGAGCAGAGGAATAGTTATCTAAACAACAATGATATTTATGGGATATGGGAATCAAATTTGCCTATATACTACCTTCCCTCTGTCAATATCATCCCTGAGATAATTCACCTCTGCTATGAAAACTATGAACCAACTCAAAGGGCAGTCAAGTCTCCATCTGGGAGCATCCTCTTTCATATAACTCCTGACTCCATCAATCAAATGTTAAATTTCAAGCCAACTCAGCTATTGTTCCCTCTTTCTATGAAATTCTTACTTTATGAAGGTCCCAAACTCTCCAGCTCAGAGATAGCCCAAATTGCCCAAGTATTCATGAGAGCATATCACCAGCCTACAGGTCCACCTTCTTTTCTCTATGTATGCTTCAATGAAGTGGGTAAATTGCTTGTTGATATGATATCTTATATTCTGGGTTTCAAGACAAGTGAACATATTGATGAAACTATATTGGTCTTATTGTCTGCATTTACCCCAGGGCAGCCCCCTGCTGTCAAGTACAATTATGCCAAATTCATTGCTAACAAGATACATGAGAAATTGTTGAAACTAGATAGGGAGGGAGTCTTCAAGTATTCATCCTACATCTACCATCTATTCCTGTATTATCAACCAGACTGTTTCCAATGCCCCATCAAAAGATTGGACTCTAAAGGAGAAAAGAGGTCTGTAATTTTTTGGACCTTAGTCTTTCATGAAGTCTGCAGCTCTCCCTACTCTTACTGTGAGTTTATTGACATGTTTGTCTATCCAGTTTCTTCTCTCCTAAAGAGAACTCCTCCTCCAAGACTATCCTATGACATGCAGAAAATATTGCAGCTCTCAAAAAACTACAAAATAGGTGACTGGTACTTCTACCAGAATTACACTGTCATTAGGATATATGGCTGTGAGTTGTGTCCCTACAGGCTGCCAAGATATGTGCCAATGAGACTGTTTGCCTTGGAATATTAAGGCAATTTATTAATTTAGATTTAACTCATTTTCATAGCACCAAGAAAAAGGCTCAGTTGAAATTCAGAGACCAACTAGGCCCCTTTGTCATGAACAAAAAAGAAGGATGGCAAGACGCTGATCAAATATTGGGGGAAAAACTCAGGCTAAAAAGGAGTTTCTGGTGGGTGCCTTATGACCCAAATGGCTTTATCAATGCCAGAAAAATAAAATACAGGCTGTCAGCCTATGAACATTGCAAAATCCCATAGATAGAACAATATGCCAACCAAGATGAGTGGGTAGAAGGTACACTAGTTGAAGAGTTCACTGAGGAAGAGATAATGGAGCAAAATGTCAAAGATTTGGAAAAGACTCTTGACTTGGATTCTTTTGGGTAGGTGTCATTCAAATTGCCACAGCAAGTTGGAGAAGGCACATCAACTGCTGCAGCTTCACAAGCTGCCCAAGAAAAGACTACACTGAGATCAGGTACAGCAAAAGGCAAGGAGGTAGTAGATACAAAGCCAAAAACAATGACAAAGCATCCAACTACCTCAAAGGAACAGAGTCAAGGGCAAGCCCCTCCACTGCAGACAGAGGCACCATAGATTCCAACATTACAGACTCCTCTCAATGAGGAAAGAAGCAAGAAACGGGACAGGGAAGAGACCACACCTACAAGTGGGTCAACACAGCAGCCAGAGGCCAAGAGGTAGAGAGTAGACCCTCAAATTGAAGAGGAAATTAGTGAAGGAATCATAGAGAGTCCAAGGAGGGAGAGTGAAACCAGCCAGCAAACATCCACCAGCTCTCACAGACAAGAAACAGAGAGGCAACATGGTATGGAGGTATCCTCCTCAAGGCAGCAAAGTAAGCAACCACCTGGTATTAAAGGAACATTTATGGAAATTAAGGCCCAAAATGAATTATTAAGAATACAACTTTATGATCAACTCCTCAAAACAAAACCCTCCAAACAGCAAAGGTTGATGGCAGCTTATGACTTTAAGGAGGAAAAGATGATCTTAAGTCATTTCAAGCCTAAGATTCAGCAACCACAGACAGCTGCAGACTACATAAAGACCAATCTAGAAGTCCTCGCCAAAGACATACATCCAATGGATCAAATTGAGCTACACAAGCAAACAGGTGAAATGGTCTATGCTACATTGGCAGACAAGGCAATGCTGGCCCACCAATTGAAGGAGTCATTAAGCAATACATCTGCCCAATTGGATTTGGAAAGAATTTCTTCCTTGGCTAAAGACAACAGAATAAAGACCCTGGAGGAAATTATTGTTGAGCTAGGGCATGATCCTAAGGATGCCAAGGGCATCAAAGCCCTCATAAGAAAAAAGGAAGAAGATATTGCTGCACTTAGAAAGCAATTGAGGCTACCTGCAACCATGCACCCAGAAACTACAGAACTTGTAGAAGAGAAGGCAGAGGGAGATACAATGGATTTTCTAATGAGGATGAATCAAAGAATAATTCAAATGGAGCAAGAATTGGAGAAAGCATTGCAAGGCAAGCAGGGAGAGTCAACCTCCCAGCCACCTGTAACAGCTCCAATAGTCCCCACTGCCCTTCCCACAGTAGCACCAGCAATCCCTCCTATCATCCCAGCATCGGCAACAGGTACATCAACCACGGATGCTTCAGCAGCAGCAACAACAACAGCACCAGAATCTAGCATGAGTATGGAAGAAATGCTGAGAGCAGTAAAAGAGATAGAAGTTCAAATGACAGCGCTGAAAGAGGCCAAAGAAAAGTTGGCCAAACTGGAAGTAAGCTATGACAAGTCCAAGATAACAGTGGCTAAAAAAACAATAGAAATAAAGGCCTTGGATAATAAATAAAATCCTTAGAAAAAGAGCTTACTCTGCATAAAACTATGGCTGAAATCAAGACCATTCTGTGGGGCAAAATTGGCCAATCTATTACTAACCAATGGCAATCAATTCAGACTATACATGAGAAAATAGAATTGATAGGGATCGCTCAATTTGAAACTCAAAAGGCCAGAGAATCATTGGGAAACATGCCTGAGCAGGCCAATAGAATGATTCAATTTTTGAACACTCATACCAGAGAACAACTAGCAGCTTTGGATATCAGGAACAGAACAGACACCATTTTGATAGTGAAAAAGGTGTTGACCCTAAGAAATTTTGTACAGACTTTAGAAAGAAAGTGCCAGGAAATGCAGGCAGAAATAAATGCCTTCAAATTAAAGTTTGCAACATTGCAGAGCAAAGGGTTACCCAGCTTATTAACCAGCAGTGGAAGACTGTTAACACATGAACAGTATACTAACAGGGTAAACACCTATGTTTCTAATCAAATTACAGCTTCATCAAGCATGTCAGAAGACACAGTGCCTCCCTCTGGACAGAGTCTATATGACAAGTTAGAAAATCTGTTCTACATTGAACATGAGATAAATCACCTTTTTGAGGTCCAGCCCGACTTCTATAGATATACTGAAGCTGATGAAACACTAATAAAAATACAACGACATCAGTTGCCAACAGAAGAATGGTGGCAAGGGATGCTGGAGGTTTTACCAAGGTGATTTCGGTTCTTTTTCCTTTTTTTATCAGCTACAGGTCAGAAATTCAAATACACAGGCCACCTGTCAAAGAGTCAAAACATCAGAAAGAGGAAGTCAGATTGTGACTACAGCTCATTTATGAAAGACCAAGCACTGATGACAAGGCCGAGACAGCAACACAGCAAAACAACAAGACAACAAACTCAGGAATGTAGAGTAAAGACGCAGCTACCAGCTGACTCACTCAGTCCAAAAGTCAAATATCTCTGACAAATTAAACAGCCAGCACACCAACATTTACTGCGGCATTCATTTCTCTCATTTACTTCTTCTAAAGGGTGGGTGAAAGAAGTTATTGCTGAAATAGCTTATCTACATGATATTTTGTATCACCTTTTTGTATAAATACCTCCCCATAAGATGTATTTGGGGTTGGTGATTTAATCTCTGGACTGCGCTGTAACTCTGAGACTTGTTAATACAAAGGTTGTTGAATTCCATTGCTGTTGGACCGTCTGAATGTGGATATGATGTTCTAGGAACTACTACATAATTCCTGCGTCTTTCTATGGATCAATAAGTTACTCTAACTTGCGTTTATGTTTTCTGTGTTTGCAAATTTCATATATGTTTCATAGTCTTAGTAACAGAGAAAAAGAATAGCCCAGAATTTGTTTAAATACACTCTGTGTTCAATCTCTGGTATTAATTATGTTTTCCTCAGAATTAGTCATAAACAGGAATTTTTAGCTGCTCCTGTTTCCACTGATTCTTTCATTTTGAATATTGCCTAGGAATTCTCTACTGCTCCTTGATAATATTCATGCACCTTCCCTCTGCCAGCATAATGAAGGATTCTTGATTTCCCCTCATCCACTGGCTTACATTCCATTAACTTCCAGATCTGAAAATTGTTCCAAGACTGATTATCTTGCTCTGTAGCATTGCCCTTTACCAAAGAGAACACTCTCAGCAATTCATCCTCATTGACCCCATTTTCCCAATGGTATAAACTATTTTAGACTTTCATCCCAGCTCTATTTAAGATCACCATCCAACAAATTTAAAATCAAACTCTGTGCATCATAACTAGCCTAAAATACTTCAAAACAAAGCTAAATTACAAAAAGAGAGCCCTCTCTGGTTGCAGGTTGGCTAGAATCTGTAGCTAAAAGACTGGTTAGTGGTTACCTCGACCGTATTCCCTTCTGGAGGCAGGGAACAACCTGAGTGATAATAGTACCTCTCAAATACCTGAGAATCCACTTCACTGCCATCCAATGTTCTTTTCCTGGATTGTTCATGTACCTGCTTACAACTCCCACTACGTGTGCAATATCAGGCCTTGTGCATACCATTGCATACATTAAGCTTCTAACTACTAATGCATATGGAACTTTAGACATATGAACCATTTCTTCTTGGGTCTTTAGGCACATCTCCTTACTAAGTTTGAAATGGCTAGCAAAAGGTGTACTAACCGGTTTTTCATTGTGCATATTAAATCTCTTCAACGCCTTTTGTATGTACTCCTTCTGAGACAATGTTAATTTGCAATTTTTTCTGTCTCTAGTTATTCTCATACCAAGGATTTGTTTTACTGCACCCAAATCCTTCATTGCAAATGAGTTTGCCAATTTTATTTTGAGCACATTTATTTCCTACATGTTAGACCCTGTGACAAGCATGTCATATACATACAATAACAATATAATATAGCTGCCATCATTTTGGTTTTTCAGATAAACACAATGATCAGAGTGACATCTAGTATAACCTTGTTCAGACATAAACTTGTCAAATTTTAGATACCACTGCCTTCAGGGAAAATTTTAAGAAGCCCCCCTAAATTTACATTTATAATAAATGGGCGAATCTCCATGGTATATAGGAAAAATGGAAGGCGATTTTATCAATAATATGATATGTATATATAATTTTTTGGCGAATCTCTCACCAGGCATGGCGAATATTTTACTCAATTATAAAATCTTGTGTTTATTGAATACACAAATGAAATCATTGCATTTCTTTAAAATATCTTTTGAAATCAAAATTATGGATATTTGATACCTTTCGAGGGTTAGTAGATCCAGAGTAAAGATGGATCTATGCTGGTTTAATTCCCCCATTTAAATAGGCTACATTCCAGGTGAATACCATGGGTCAATACCATGTGCCATTTTGGTGAATACCATGGGTCAATACCATGTGCCATTTTTATTTTTATTAATACTAATATTAGGGTTAATAATGTTTTTTTGCATGGTATTAATAACAATCTAGTCCATGGTATTTGTCCCATAGTATTTTTCCCATAGGTTTCACCTAAATATAACGCATTTTTTGAGTGTTCATAAATATAAGGTGACTTATGGAGTAAATATAAAAAAATGTTTTATTTGTTTACCATACCTCTCGCTTATTTATATTTTTATTAATTTACCATACCTCTTTTACAAATATGGTATTTGGCCCATAGGATTCACTTAAATAAAACCTCTTTCTTGAGCCTTCATAAATAGAACGAGGGTTATGGACTAAATATAAAAAGAGGTTTTATTTATTTACCATGCGTCTAGTTTATTTATATTTTTATTTATTTACCATACCTTTTGAGTAAGTATAAAAAAACGTTTTATTTATTTACCATACCTCCACTTTACTTATATTTTTATTTGTTTACACCCTTGCATGTATATAAGGTGACTTATGGAGTAAATATAAAAATTTATTTATTTATTTACCATACTTCTCATTTATTTATATTTTTATTAATTTACCATACCTCTTTTATAAATATGGTATTTGGGCCTTTGGCCCATAGGATTCACTTAAATAAAACCTATTCTTAAAAATGGGCGAATGGATTCACTTAAATAAAACCTATTCTTGAAAATGGGCGAATGGAAGGTTGTAACTCCTAATTTCAAGGGCTAAATTTACCTTTTTTACCCTCTCCCATAAAAGAAGGTGGGCTATTTGAGGTGATTTGTAAAAGTGTACTATGATACAAAATAATCGCCCACTAAAAATTTAAAACCCCTTAATTTCGCCAAAGGGCGAACATTCGCCCCTAAAATCACCCCTAACTGCCTTGGAGCCTGTTTTAAGCCATACAAACTCTTCTTCAACCTACACACTAGTTTCTCCTTCCCTTTTACCTCATATCTTTGTGGCTACTGCATATATATCTCTTTCTCCAAATCCCCATGGAGAAAGGTTGTCTTTACATCTAACTGCTCAATATGTAAATATTCAACTGCTACTAGACTTAAAATAGTTCTGATTGAAGTTATTTTAACAACAGGAGAAAATATCTCATCAAATTCTATACCCTTTTTCTATGCAAACCCTTTCACCACAAGTCTAGCTTTATACCTTTTTCTAACTCCATCTTCTTCCTTCAACTTGTAAACCCATTTATTCTGCAATGTTGTTTTACCTACAGGCAACCTGACTAAGTCCCAAGTCTAGTTATGTGATAAGGAGTCCATCTCTTCTTTCATGGCTTTCTCCCACTCCTTCCTGGTTTCTACCTACACTGCTTCTTCATAACATTCTGGTTCACCAAAATTAGTCAACAATACATAATATAATGAAGGAGAGTATCATTCAGGGGGTCTACTTATCTTGGTAGATCTTCTAACACCACTTTCAGGTGTTTGAAGTGCTTGTTGTTGTTGTGGTTTTTGTTCTGGCTATTGATCATTATGATTTTCAGGCACCATCACTTTTCCTGTGATATTATGAAGCACTGTGTATTCTCTATTTTCTTTTTCCTGTTACTTTTCCTGTAGCTGATCCTTATACAAAACCTTTTGATTGAATATAACATCTCTGCTCCTAATGATTTTGTGTTTTTCATAATCATAAAAGCGATAACCAAAATCATTAACACCATATCCAATAAAGGTAAATTTCTTTTTTTGCCTTAAGCTTTGTTTTATTTTCTTTATTAATGTGGACAAAGGCTTCACAACCAAAAGTCTTTAAAAAAGAGTAGTTTACCTTTTTACCTATCCATGCCTCCTTTGGAATACCACCATCCAAGGAACTTGAAGGCCCTCTGTTTATTAGATAAACAGCAGTATCTACAACATCTGCCCAAAATTTTAAAGGAAATCCTGCATGCAATCTCATGCACCTTGCACGCTCCATGATTGTCCTGTTCATCCTTTCTGACACACCATTTTCTTGTGGTGTTCCTGGAATTGTCTTCTCTCTACAAATTCCATTCTTTGAATAGTACCTATCAAACTCTTTACTGCAATATTCACCTCCATTGTCTGATTTGAGACACTTCAACCTTTTTCCTGTCTCATTTTCAACCAAAGCTTTCCATTTCTTGAAAGTATCAAATACATCAGATTTATTTTGAATACAATAAATCCAGGTTTTTCTGGTTGCATCATCAATAAAAGTAACATAATAACGAGAGCCACCAAGAGATGATACCTGAGCAGGTCCCCATGCATCTGTATGCACAAGCTCTAATTTTTCTCTCTTATTTTCTTTCCCAACTCTAAGGAATCTGACTCTCTTTTGTTTTCCATAAACACAATTCTCACAGAATTTTAAAACATGCTTCAAACCTGACAACAAATTTCTTGAGTGAAGAATCTGCATCCCCTTCTCACTCATGTGCCCAAGCCTATGATGCCACAATGTTGTATCTTCTCCTGTAGAGGTTAAAGAATTAACAGAATTAGAAATACCATTGCATAAATATAATGTACCAACCTTTCTTCCTTTCGCTATTACAAGGGATCCTTTAGTGACCTTCCAAGTTTTATCTGTGAAAGTAGTTACGCAACCTTCACCTCCCAACTGCCCTGTTGAAATCATATTTTTCTTTAGATCTAGAACATGTCTTACCTCCTTTAATAGCCATTGATTTCCATTTTGTTGTTTTATGAAAATTGTACCCATTCCAATGATTTTACAGGGTTTATCATCACCCAATCAAACCTGTCCAAAATCTCCTTGAACATAATCATAAAAATTTTCCTATCAGGTGTGGCATGGAATGAGACCCTTGAATCTACCACCCAGGCATCAATAATATTTTCTAATGAAAGAATCAAAGCATCTTGCAACACATCACCTGTTACATTTGCTTCATGCTTAGTTTCTTGTTGCACGTCTCCTTCTTTTCCCTTCTGAGACTTGCAATCTTTCATTAGGTGTCCTTTCTTCCCACATTTCCAGCACACTATCCCCGATTTGGACTTGTATCTGCCTTTTCTTGACTTACTGCGGTATCCTGGGCTCTTTCCTCTTTCTATTTTTCTTCCCCTAGTCTCTGCAGTCAAAGCATTACCTGATGTCTCACCAGAGCTTTTCTGTCGCATTTCCTCGCTAAGGATTGCATCAACAACATCATCAAACTTTAAAGTACTACATCTAGAGATGGAGTTACTAATGGCCATAACTAAACCATTCCAAATTTCTGGAAATGAGCACAGAAATAAACTTCATCATCAAAAGTTACCCCTATAGAACTTAACTGACTTGTAACTGTATTAAAAGCATTTAAATGGTATGCAACAGATCCACCTTATGACATATTCATATTAAAGAAATGCTTCATAAGAAATACCTTATTTGAGGCCGAGGGTTTTTCATATAGTTTGGCCAATGTAGACATTAAACCCTCTGTTTTCGTTTCCTTTGAAATATTAAATGCTACCGACACCGCTAGGCACAGCCGTGTTGTTCCAAGTGCTTTTCTGTCGAGAATATCCCATTCTGTGTCCGTCATACTTTTCGGCTTCTTTGTCTTTCTGCTCAATGGTAGTTACAAATCTCTCTAATACAAATAATCTTCCATCTACATCTTCCACAGCTAGTAGTTTTGGCCGTTGAATTTTTTTACCCTAAACCTACCATCTTCTGCCATTGCTCCCACTCGAACCAAGAACCCTTCTCTCCTATGAGTTTATTAGCAAAATAGACCTTCGGCTCAGAAACCAGTTGTTAGAAAATTATATATTACAGAGTAATGGAACACATAAAATATTGCAGAAATATAAACACAGAAAACACATAAAACAGGAGAGACACAGATATACATGGTTCACCCAGTTTGGGCTACGTCCATGGAGAAACATCCAGTCCTCCTTTTTATATTATCCAACAAACTAAAGAGATACAACCTACAGCAGATCCCCTGTAACTCCCTATTCGCTCTCAATCTCCTCTCTCTTCCTCACTCAGAATACAGATCTACGTAGACGCAATACAATTCCCTCATATATAGCGAGGGGTTGCCTTCTAGGGCAAAAAAACCTAAATTAAACATAAATTCTACCATCATATCTCCGCCTAATGAACAAGCCAGATTGACTACGAAATTACAACATTTTACAAGGCAATTTTACATCTATTCTTAGCTTTGGGGGTGCTTTGGGCCTAAAATGTCATAGCTGCCCCCCCTGGACCCCCCCTGAAGCGAATATTTTATGGGCAGCATTGTCGTCCCATTTTGAACTGGGGTCCAATGCGGCGATACCTTTGAATACAAAAGATAATCAGGCTCCAAACCCAACAATTTATTTTTCTATCAATTTACAAGACTCGACTTTCCTTATTTCTAAATCCTTCGAGAAAAATGTGATGTCATAACCTTGGTCACATATTTGAATTACACTTAGCATATTGTGCTTTAGACCATCAAGATATAATGTTTTGAGCCTTAGTATTTTCATTGAGGCTGACAATCCATTTTCCTTTTATCTTTCTTAGTGCATTATTATTGAATGTGACACTTCCTCCTCTATCTTCCTTGAAAGAGAGAAATTTGATCTTGTACCCCTTCATGTACTTTGATCACTGACTCTCAATATACCATTTCCCTTCTTGGTTTTGGGCATATAATGTGAATCCACATTCTTCAAACTTTTATTAATTTTTTTTCCACCTATTTTCACTTTCTTGTTGTTGAAATTGCTTAGGAAAATATTGGATAAGAGGATTAGTGAAATTGATTCTACATTGACTTACCTTTTACCAAAATTTATTACAATTATAACATTCAATTAAATTCATCCAAGATGGGAGAAAATGCATTGTTCTTGTTAGTGTAGGAATTTCTAGAACTAGAATTTGAAAATTGCCTAGATCTAACATTTTCATTTTTGATAAATTTAGGGGCTTTTCAATTTACAACTTTATGACCAAAATTATGACATGAATAATAGTATCCATACAATATATTTGGTTACCTAAAGTTTTACTTCCTTTGTAGAGAGGTGGTTCTACTGATTTTTTTTTTCCTATCTAGCTCATTCTTAGGTTTTCATTGAGGATCATTTGTGGATCTAATCGGATCACTTATTTTCTAGTTCTTTTCTTTGTTAGTTACTTCTTTTACAACACTATATCTTCCTTCGAGTGCATTTTCATAGCTTATGGATCCATCCTTTTCTAGGGACTTTGTGCTTGACTCACCTTTTGAGATCTCATATGGATCTCTATAACCAATAACCGCTTTGATTGTGGTAGATATTTTAATGTCGAGGAGGTTTCCTAACATGTTATATCCTCTAGCAAATCTAAGGTTCAGATCCATTATTTCCTTTTTTTCTCTAATATTTTCTTAGAGAAATGATCTCTACTTCTAATTTTTCATAGTTCTTCTCGCATTGTGTCAACTAATTTGTAAGGATATCCTCTTTTCTCTTTTCCTCTTCAAGTTGGGTTTTAGAGAGATGATGACTTCTCCATTTGAATTTAGATCTCTCTTTTCATGTTTCTTGAACAGCTCCTTTTCAGAGATGAATTCTCACCCTTTAATATTTCATGACATTTGTTTCTTGTCCTTTAGCTGCTTGAGGAGGATTTCTTTAATTCTATTTACTTCTTCTAATCGGGTATTTTGAATATTAATACATTCTTCATCAGAACAATGATTTCCTTTTTCTACATATAATAAATATTCCTTTAATTGTATGTTCTTTCTTCTAGTCATTCATAGTGCATATAAAGAACTACTAAGTTTTTACTCAAGACCAACTACTCCCTCAACTTCTTCCTCAGTATATATATTATCTTTATAATTATATTCAGTCTCTATTGCCATGAGTAGGAATTCATCATGCTCTTCACAATTTATGCTCATTTATGTCTTCTTTCAAGTAGAAACTCTTCTGTTTCTTATTTTTTCCCTTGTTATATTTATGGGATCTACCTCTACTATTTTGATCTCTTTCCTTTTCTTGATTTTCAACTTTATAGTAAGGATATTGAGAAGCAAAGCGACCAATTCTACCATAATAAAAACATTCAAGAGGCAACTTACCTTTAGCTTCCTCACAAATTGAGCTACCTCTCAATTTGGCTCATGACTAAAGAAATATTAACGTTCTTTAGATTTCTTTGAGACTTTGAAGGCAAACTAATTTGGTTCTTACATCTCTTTTCCAATCTTCATTTCATATGTTTCATGTAATTATTCCATTTTTAGTGAGTCCAGGTCCTTCATATCTTTAATGGAAGAAAAATTTTCATTGAATATCCTAGGAAGAGATATCAATACTTTTTGAATAACAAGTTATTTTTCAACCTTTTCGTTAAGACCTATAGTTATTAATGGTATTAACTACTTCATCAACTTTGAGAAATAATTCTGCAATATTTTCATCTTCATTCATCTTTAGGTTTTAAAACCTCATTCTCTGTGTCTGAAGTTTATCTTTCTTCACCTTAGAATCTCCTTCATAACTGATCTAGAGCTTAACCCAAATCTCCGTAGCAAATTCACAATGCATTATCTTGGAAAGTACAGATTGATTAAAGACAAAACATGATTAAATTTCTTACCTTTGCATTTTTTGAGTAGGCCCCTCTTTCATCTAGATATATTGGAGGAGTTTCTGGAATTGTGTATCCAACTGCAAAAAATGTCCATACATCAATGCCAAGGGAAATTAAGGAAGATTCCATCCTTGTCTTCCAGAATCCATAATATGTCCCATCAAATATAGGTTCTCTATTTAAGAATAATCCATCCTAACTGGCCATTAATTCTCTTTAGATCTACCTTCAACCTGTTAGATTGTTCCTAAAGGAACCTGCTTTGCACTAATTGTTGGGAATTAGGATAATACTAAGAGTGGGGTGAAATAATATTATATAATTTTCAATAGTTATTTAAATAGTAAACATATTCAATCACACAATTATGCACAATTCACATAAGATATTGAACACAAGATATTTATGTGGAAACCCATATGAGAGAAAATTGTAAATCTTCTTTTAATTGTAATGCAAATGCAAGCACCAACTTTAATTTCCATCAAAGTTTGTAGGCACCAAATTACAAGAGGCAACAATCTTCTCAAATTTGCAAACACCATCTTGCTGGAAGCTCTGATTCCCACTATTTGGAGACACCAAATTGTTGGAGGCACCAACCCCCTATTATTTATAGGAACCAACCTAATAGAGACCCTAATATGTTGATCTAGAGGCACCAACCTACTCCATCCACTCAAATACTTTTTTCATTCATTTTCAAACTCATATCTAATACTCTTTAATTAAAATATCACATTAACAACAATTTTAATTCTCAAATTTTCTTCCTTTATATTGTATAGCAACTTTAGTTCTATGTAAATATGTTCTCTTAGCCTCTGCCAATACTATGTCTTAAATATGTAGCTATCCACTAATAAATTTTCCAAATATGTTTTTACTCCTTTATGCAATTACTATAGAACACATAAAAGTTACACTCGCGTGATCTTCACTACACACCTTTGCCTGCTCTAACTCAAGTCTACTAGATTTAGAACATAGCCTTCGATTTATTGATAACATCACAACTTCCTCTTTTCATTCAACATTAAGTTCTTCTTTCCTACATGTCTACAACAGTCTCATGAGAAAAAAAGTGTGAAAATGCACCCTTCTCATGTCATTCTGTTTCTATTTATATATAATAGAACCATCTATCTTGTCCAAATCACAATTTATATAGTTCTAGCCTTTAACTAAATTTGGTGCTTAAAACACCAAATTTCCAATCTCAACACTCAAATTTCAATCCCTTTGATTCATATCATAGAGGGCTAAACCTAGTGGCTTAATACCAAAGGCACTTAGCCTAGTGACCTATGAAATTCGGTTAAACCATGTTATCAATGTTTACTGATGATGGCAAGAAACTTTATTTTTCTTCTGCTCGCTACTCACCACTCATACAATAGGTTCACTTCTTGCTATTGTACCCTGAATGAGAAATCCAATAGATGGAGTCTTCACTTTATCATTTATTTTTTATAATGAGAAAATCTCCCATTTTCCACTTCACTTCTCCATGCTCGTCACTATTTTCAACACTTTTTAGATCACGCAGTCTGATGGAAATAATCTTCACTTTCCCATTTATTTCCAATGATGGGAACTCTCTTGTTTGTTGCTTCACTTCTCATCACTCGTCCATGTTCACAACACTTTTTATACCATGAAGTTCAATGAGCGACCCACAACATCTTTTGTCCATGCTTAGTCAAATAAAATTCAAAAATCTCTTAAAGGGCAAAATTCTTTAACTCTACAAAGTCTTACCAAACCACCTCTTGGCATGAATCCTAAGGCATTTGAGATTTCCATGTCGATGCTCTGTGGACTAATCAAAACTCCCCACTTGTCACACCTTGCCAGATCTCCTGCTAGTCTACCACATCTCACATGCCAAATGTTCACTTGGCCACCCAAAAGTGTCAAAAACAAGTGCCACATGTCCCCATCCTAAGAATACTACATCAATTCCTAAGCCATGTCACTACCATTTGTCACCACCTACGTTGCCACATTCTATTGGGATCTGCTTATGTTGGCTCACTACTCGTAAGCTAAATTAGTTGTTTATTTGCAACTTCACTAACAATAAACCTTGGTGGTTTCCACCACATGGGGCTCCATCTTGCTAATTTTTTAATCGAATTGATCCCCTCCTATCATCAATCTTGACAAGAAGTTGATCCAATGATGCTTATCCTTCTTGGTGGGGAAATCAAAATATGGTCCACATCTTAAGTTTTTACCTAAGTGCAACCCCAAATTTCCTTATTCTTGGATACATCCATGAGCCCTTGATATCTGGAAAAGGACCAGATACAATGGAACCTTGATTGTTTGGAACCATGTCTAGCCTACTTGACTTAAAATGCATGTTTCTTCTTCTTCCTTAAAGAGTTAGGCTAAGTTTCATATACCATTGGAAATCTATCTGAGAGGGCTATCTAACCAAAAAAATTCATTCTCTTTCAACAAGGTACATATAGGAAAAATGTCTTTAAGGATAGGAAACTAGGATACACATCCAACACTCAACAAAAAAACTAGACTACCAACACTCAGTAAGAAACAAAGACATCAATGACATCATAGGCATAACACACTACTAATAGACTCAACAGGATCCCCATGAAATTGACATCAATGATAACATTTGACATTAATATTCCAAGATAGTCAACATATGTTGATCCTTGTCACCATTGGATATCAATTCCTGCTAAGTTCCATTTGCGTTGAGTTTGATTTGACTAACAGAAAAAATATGTGTAGAAAGATAAAACCTCTTCAATGTCATGTTTCAATGAAACTACTTTTAATTTTAACTAATAATAACATCAATGACACATCATTATAATTTAGTGATACTATTTTTAATTTAAATATTAGTAATATAAAAACCACCTCATTTCCTTTTCTTTCTAATGGTTTGGATTTGGAACAATCATTTATGGATTTACTAAGAAAAATAGTCCATCTAAAAGGTTCCTTTCTTCTTGCATGCCAAGATTAATGAAAATACATAACACAAAGAGTTCTTGATGTTATAAGTAATATATTGATATAATGCATAAAAAAAACAAAGAAGATTAGATGCATGGGCATTGAACCCCATGGCAATTGTTGGAATAATAGTCATAAAAGCCTTGCCAACAACTATCTTATTAATGACAGTTTCCCATACCATTGATTTTCCACACCCTTCAATCAAGTTCGCAAAGGTGGATTCCTTATCCATATAAAAATGGCCTAATGACAATTCAATTCAAATTCTTATTTTTAACATTCTATACAATCTCCAAAATCCATAAAAAAAATTAAGACAAATACTAATAAACTCTCATAAATCAATAAATAAAAGATCACCTTTCCTATACAAAATTACAAGTTGAGATAGTATTATGATGGTATGATATTACTTTTTTAACACAATATATATTATATAAAAAAATGGATACTACTATCAAATTAGTTCTTTTGTTTTACATATTAGTAGAGATCAATTTCTTTTGTAGTGTTTACTTTGATTAAAAGAACTTTGGCCTCCAGTTCCTTACTTTTGGCATTGGAACATCCATTGCATGTTATTAACTTAATGTATTAGTCATTTCCTCATGAGGGACTATTATATTTGCCTCGCGGTCAAGAGTGCATTGAATTTGCACTATCTTCTTGTTTTTTTTCAATTTTAACCAAAGTTATGGGAAAATGTTGAATATTTCTATATTCCCTTAAATTCAATAATAAATTTCTAATATTTTGGAAATATTATTTCTAATTTTCAATTTCCTGAACAAGCTTTGATGGGACATAATTCCCCTCGTGGAGAGTGTTTTATTTTCAATATTTATCAATGGTTGACAAATAATTCTAAAATAAAAAAGGATAATTTTCTGAGTGGCCATTCCACCAGTGAGTGCTTTGACATTGATGTTAGATGATCCAAAAATAAAATATTATCATAGGTTATAAAGTTAGAATAAAATAATTATTATTTTAAAATATTAAATTATTACTTATTAATCTAGAATATTTAATTATTAAATGTAGACATTTAGAATTAGAATATTGTTGTAAAAAGATATGACTCTACAAATGTGTCGTATCTTAGGCTCTAATTTAGGAGAATTGTTAGTAAGTTGTTTAAATAGCTTTTATTGTAAATGGACACTTGTTATTTTATAAGTGATCCATAATTAGAGGTAGTTAGGACATTAAGCTTATAAATAGCTCATTGCAAGAGTGTTTTGTTGTTCGGGTGTAAACTCTTGCAAAATTTCCGATGTAATTTATTTTCTTATTAATAAAATTACATGTCTAAGGACACTTCTGCCATTATTGTGGTATCGGAGCTCCAGTAATGCTGCAGTTGATGTGAGGAGGAGATTCCAGCTCTTCAGGCACATGGAAAACTCCATTAATTTGGTCAGTTAATATTTGGTATGCAATCTGTTGATTTGGTATCTAATTTTTTTTCAGGAAAAGAAATTTGATTATTGATTTTAGAATGTCTATGGCTTGATGAAATAGTTTTTTTTAATCTAAAAATCAAGATATTACAATGTCTGGATCAAGATATTTCTGACCTTCCAGGGAATTTTTTGATTCCTTTTCCTCCCTCCTGCTCTCTTTTCTCTTACATTTTTTGTGATGTACAACAACACTCACTATCAATATGAAAGTGACCACTGCAAGACTTTCAGCTAATGTCTTTGCGAGGAAAAACCTCAGTTTATCCTTTTTCGAATTTGACGGGAGATATAGGTAGTGGTTCCCAGTGTATCTTCCACAGATCAAATGAATTTGTAATATCTCTCATACTAGCCTAAAACTCTTAGAACCTGCATCTGAAGATAATTCTATGTCTGAAGAACTGTTGTACAAATTTTTGATGTGCCAACTTTAAACTGCCACTGCAGGCACATGGGCTCTCCATGTTCTTATCCTTGTCTTCCTCTTGGTAGATGCTGCATTCACCCAATTCAAATGCGTCAACAACATCTGCTCTGAAATTCGAAGAGAAACAGGCGAAGGCCTTCTTTGATCCAAAGCTTGAAAGCTATGATGCGGCTTCCAAGATTAAGATTATCAAGGAAGAAGGTCGGCGCACACTGACATCGAAGGTTCTAGAGACCTGTTTTGTAGATGTCACTAAAAGATTACATACATGCTTCTGGAGACGCGAGGGATGGTTCCACATAATTTACTAAAACGTCTTACCCCTGGTTTGAAGGCACCGCCTTATTTAAATACTATTGCTCCCTCTTCATGTGATACATCAGAGCTACAGATATTTGGAATTTAAAGCAATTTGATTTATTGAACGTTTTTTACTCCAAAATAAGGAAAGATTTTTTGATACCAGAGATTCATGCAAGGAAGGCATTTAGGACATTTACTAGTTTGTCATGGAGTATAATTTTTTCGTGCAATTTGCACAGGCTGATAGGAATAAGTCCCTTCAATTCTCTTTCCAAAGACCTCTTCACTCAGAATCAAAATAAAAATCAAAACAGAAATTTATTTGCAACTTCTTTGATGACAAGAAACTCAATCCTCTTTGTCATTGGTTACTTTTGCATTTTGGATTGGTGTCATTTGTGATCAAAGTTGAGAAAATAAAGTTTTTTTAAATCACTCTTATAAAGTGATTTTAATTTTGTAATTAAATGGAGAGATAGGGTATATATTTTTATGTAATGTTTTATTATTATTGGAGTAATAAGGATTTTGTAATATTTGTGGAGTAATAAGGTCATTTGTAAGTTTTGGAGTAATAAGGAGATTCTATTTGTAATTTTTTTATTTTGGAGAGATAAGAGTGACATTGTAACTCAAAGTAATTTTTTACTTTGAGGGGGGTTAGAGTACCTTTTGCATAAAACGTTGCAAGGATTGTAAATCAGTCAAATTTTGGAAGATTTCATTGTAAATTTTTAAGATAAATTGACTAGAGCCAAGTATAAAGATTAGACAATTTTCTCCTCCAACGACTATACGAGGGTCAAGGCCAAGCCCCAATAGATTGTTTTTTTTGTTTTTTGTATCTTTTTTTTATTTTTTCTTTTTTTTGTGTAGTGTGTTGCATGTTGTGTTTCCCATCTTGATAATTTTTCTGAGCCTGATTCTTGGTGTGAAGCTTCAACACTACAATGTCAAAGTTGATTAATCTGTTTTATGATTCTGACAAACTTGAAGGAACAAAAAATCTTACAAAACATGGCAACGCCTCATCGAAAGCACTCTCATTTATAATGAACTTTGGAAAGATATATGTGATGGTGATATTAAGGAAAATAAACCCACATATGTAGCTGCACCAGGAAAATGGGAAGTTAAGAATGCCAAAGCATTATCTCTCACTAAATCTTCTGTTAATGATGAAATGTATGTCCATATAGAAAATGCTACAGATGCATGGTCTACTTTGCAAATTTTAAAGACTTCTTTGATACTAAGCTTGAATCAAAAATAGTTGATCTACAATTAAAATTGTTGCAACAAAATTTGGTTGAAGGAAGTGATGTCCTTGAATACATCTCCAGACTTAAGAACATTAAGCAAGAAATCATTAATGTTGGTTTTCAAGTAGTATATGATAGTTTTATGGTCACAATTTTAACATTCCTACACACATTTTTTGGAAACTCTACAATTAACTAGAAATTTAGAGAAGTTAAAGTTTGATGAGCTATGCGAAATGTTGACCCAACATGATAAAACCTTTGGGAAGAAAAAGAAAGTTGGTGAAGATGTCTTTTTCACAGAGGCTAGCACTGGTAAATCATCAACTGACAGTTCTAGAAGCAGAGGCAGAGGGAATTTCAATCAGAATCATGTAGCACATAATGTACAAAGTCGTGGTCAAAGCCAAAGAAGAAGAAACAACTTTAATAGTGGCAACAGTTCACGCAGGAGAAATTTTCAAGGCAGAGGAAACAATCAAGGAAGAGGCTATTTTCAAGGAAGAGGTTATTTTCAAGGAAGGGGAAATAATCAAGGTAGAGGAAAACATCAAACAGAAGTCAAGGCAGAGGCAAAGGACAGTCTCCAAGAAGAGGAAGAGACTTAAGTCAAATTGTGTGTCAAAGATGTAATAAAGTTGGACATGATGTTGAAGATTGTCGAACTTCTATTGATAAAATACCCAAGTTTCATCAGCACTCAGCACAATTTTCAAATGATCAAGATGATGATGGTTCAGAATATGTCTTTACTTCTTTGTTGGCATTACAAATTTCCTCCTATCATAAAAGTGATTATGAAGATGCTTGGATCTTGGATTCAGGAGAAATTCAGCACATGACTTATCGACGAGACTTCTTTTGGAATTTTCAAGATTGCCAACTTAATTCCATCTTTCTTGCAGATGATACAAAACATACTTCTTATGGAAAAGGTGCAGTTAAAGTTTCTCTCCCTGGCATTGGAGAAAAAATGATTTCAAATGTATGGTGTGTACCAACATTTAAGAAGAATTTGTTATCTTTAGTCACGATTTGACAAGAAGGACATCAGGTAATTATGGAAGATGGCTTAGTTAAGATTAATTCAGTCAAACAAAGCTTGCAAACTATGATGACAGGTTATGAAGATGGAAAATTTTTAAGGATGAAAGGGACAATTATTCCAAGGCATTCTGACTTTGCAGGGGCAGTGACTACATGAATTTCACCTATAAGATTAAGATATGGAAATTTAAATTTTGAAAGTATTTCTCAATTGTAAAAGCAAGGGATGGTTAAGGGAATTCCAACTTTCAAAAAGAAAAATGAAAAATGAGAAGCTTGCATTTATGGAAAACAAAGTAGAGAAAGTTTTCCAACAAGTTCATGGCGTGCAAACAAACTGCTACAACTAGTTCACGGTGATGTTTGTGGACCACTACACACTTCATTAGGTGGTTGCAAATATTTCTTACTATTCACTGATGATTTCAGTAGAATGACTTGGGTTTATTTGTTGAAGCAAAAGTCAGAAGCATTTGAAAAGTTTAAAAATTTTCGCCAACTTGTTGAAAATGAAGTCAAAGAAAAGATAGGAATGCTCATGACAGATAATGGGGGAGAATTCACTTCTAGTGAATTCAAAACTTATTGTAGCAATAATGGCATAAGAAGACATCTTACAAATGTTTACACTCCACAACAAAATGGAGTAGTAGAAAGAATGAATTGCACCTTGTTAGGAATGGCAAGATCTATGTTAACTTTCAAAACGTTAAGTCCAACATATTGGGTAGAATCAATTCATACAGCTATCTACTTAAGAAACAGATCTCCAACTACTTCTTTAGATGAAATCACAACTTATGAAGCTTGGTTTGGTTTCAAACGTTGAGTTAAACATCTTAGAGTTTTTGTATCAGTATGTTATGCCTTAGTTCCAAAATAAAAAGGAACTAAACTTGAATCAAGAAGTTTGAAATGCACAATGATTGGATATTCTGATGAGAAGAAAGCGTACTGCCTTTTGACCAATGGAAAATTTATTGTGAGCAAGGATGTAATTTTTTATGAAACAAAGAGTAAGAATGCTAAAGAAATAGAAAGTCTTCTTCAAAAGTTAGAAACTAAAGGCAATCAAAGAAAAGGAAATGTGCAAAGTCAACCAAATTCACCAAATTGCTATGAACTTGATTTTCATTCATCTGAAGATGATTCATCCAGTCCATCTACTTCAACAACACTATCTGGATCTTCTAGCAGTTCATCCACATCTCCAAGAAGCAGCAGTTCTTCTGACAATGATTCTCCACCTCCAGAATCTTCAACTGATCAACAAACATCAGTTTACATTAATCCTCTTTACAATGATGTTGACTTTTCAAAATATCAAACAAGTGAGCATCAACTACCAAAATGGGCAGTTCAACTTTTGAAAGATGTAAGGCTTGATGATCCGAATAAAACAGGAACAAGGAAGTCACACGAAAGTGAAGGAAATTTTTCCTTGATAGCAAATCATTTTACTGAACCTTCCACATACAACGAAGCACTAAAACATAAAGAATGGCAACAGGCTATGAGTGAAGAATATCGAGCAGTAATTGATAACAACACTTGGAAACTTGTTGATTTTCATCAAAAATGTTAAACCCATAGGATGTAAATGGGTTTACAGAGTTAAGTACAATCAAAATGGAGAACTTGAAAAGCATAAAGCAAGACTTGTGGCTAAAGGTTTTGCGCAGTAAGAAGGCATTGATTATGAGGAAACTTTTGATCCTACAGCTAAATGGAGCACCATCTGATTAACACTTGCATTGGCCACTTAGAAAGGATGGAAAGTTCATCAAATGGATGTAAAAAGTGCTTTTCTCAATGGAGGTTTACAGGAAGAAGTATATATGACACAACCATCAGGTTTTGAAATTAAAGGGCAAGAACATAAAGTCTGCAAATTGATAAAGGCTTTATATGGGTTAAAACAAGCTCCCCGAGAATGGTATGGCAAAATGGATGAATACCTTAGGACAGTTGGATTTCAACAAAGTGAATCTGATGATA
This sequence comes from Pinus tabuliformis, assembly GCA_031772625.1. NCBI lineage: Eukaryota > Viridiplantae > Streptophyta > Pinopsida > Pinales > Pinaceae > Pinus > Pinus tabuliformis. The sequence goes on from CM062818.1 coordinate 177,921,971, forward strand.
CTTTGTATGTGCGACAACAAGGTAAATATCTGGTGATTCTTGTTATGTATGTAGATGATTTTCTCATTACTGGAAACAATGATGATCATATTGCACAGGTGAAAACAGAGTTACATGCAGGTTTTAAGATGACAGATTTTGGATTACTTCACTACTATCTTAGAGTTGAAGTCTTCCAACGTCCACATCATATTTTCATTTCTCAGAGGAAGTATGCAGCAAAGGTTCTTCAATGATTTGGAATGTAGGATTGCAAGCCTGTTCTTACCCCCATGGAGCAAAACTTGAAACTTTCAAAATTTGAAGGGGGAGAAATGGTGGACAACACTACTTATAGACAATTGATTGGCAGCTTGATTTATTTGACAAACACTCGCCCTGATCTATCTTATGCAGTTAGTATTCTTTCACGTTTTATGCAGGAACCATGATATAGCCACTAGAATGCAACCAAAAGATTTCTTCGATATATCCAAGGAACAAAAGATTTTGGTCTTCTTTACAAAAAGACTAAAAACTTTGTACTTGGTGGTTTTTCAGATGTCGACTTTGCTGGAAGTATTGATGATCGAGCATCAACATTAGGTTATTTAATGAGCATGGGGTCAACAACAGTGTCTTGGAGTTCTAAGAAACAAGCTACATTGGTCACTTCTTCAGTAGAAGCAGAGTACATTTTAGGATGGGAAGCAACATGTGAAATTGTTTGGTTGCACAAATTTTACAGGACTTGGGAATTTCTCAGGCAAAAGCTACGTCATTATTCATTGACAGCCAGTCAGCCATTAAGCTTGCCAAGAACCTAGTTTTTCATTCAAAGACAAGGCATGTGGACACCAAGTATCATCGTATCAGATCTCTCATTTCCAAGGATGTCCTCAAGCCAATTTATTGTCCTTCAGAAGATCAGATCTCTGACATTTTCACGAAACCTCTTGGCAGAATAAAATTTACTAAGTTCAGGGATGAACTTGGTATCTGTTGTAATGTATCTTTGGATCATAGGGGGGAATGTTAGATGATCCAAAAATAAAATATTATCATAGGTTATAAAGTTAGAATAAAATAATTATTAATTTAAAATATTAAATTAATGATTATTAATCTAGAATATTTAATTATTAAATGTAGACATTTAGAATTAGAATATTGTTGTAAAAAGATATGACTCTACAAATGTGTCGTATCTTAGGCTCTAATTTAGGAGAATTGTCAGTAAGTTGTTTAAATAGCTTTTATTATAAATGGACACTTGTTATTTTGTAAGTGATCCATAATTAGAGGTAGTTAGGACATTGAGCTTATAAATAGCTCATTGCAAGAGTGTTTTATTGTTCAGGTGTAAACTCTTGCAAAATTCCAGATGTAATTTCTTTTCTTATTCATAAATTACGTGTCTGAGGACACTTATGCATTAACTGACATTGTTATGCCTAACACCGCTACTACTATGCCCAATGATTTCAAAATTTAAGGAGTTCTAGGTCCCTTATGTAGGCGACACAGGGCGTAATGTTGACACATTATGAAAAGTGCGAAGGCGCGGATGAGCCCCCACTATTGGAGCTCCTCCACACCTTTGCACACACAATGTATTAATGTCTTAGTTTTATAATTTCATTATTGAAGTATTACAAATTATGGGAATATTGACAACATGTATCTGCTTTTATTGGTCCTTTTCCAGTTATCGTAAAAACAAAATATCCATCTCAATAGGTTAACCACATTTGTATCTATACCATGATCATCTTGACTTAGAAAGGATGTTGGTGAATAAGTTAAAGGTATGCTAGGAAAGAAGTAGAATCTACTGGAAGGTACACTAAGAAAGATGGTAATGGGTAAGATTCATCAAATACAGAACCAACTAGATCAACTTCTGTTAATAAAAGACAACCAAAAAAATTATTTAACCGAAAAATACAAATTTTCATGCAATGAAACAAGAAATAACCTAGAAAATTTACTTAAACATAGAACAATGGATTTACGTGGAAAACCCCATTTTGGGGAAAAACCATGAGGAAAGGGTTTAGTATATTTTTATTATCACAATTAAAAAATTTATACATTTCACTTGCTTCATTCTTTCTCACCCATACATTTCCTTTTTTTACTTACACCCCTATATATACAAATATTTCATTATAATACCATGGGCCCAATAACATGGGTTGTGAATACCATGGGCACTAACAACTTTGACATAATTTGGTCTCACACCTAACAATCTCCCACTTGAGACCAAATAGAATCTTGAGTGAATTTTTTTGACATTGTTTTCTCTTCTCGCTACTAACCCTTTCCCAAGATGCATTTTTATCATGTTTGAATTACTCCAGCCAAGGTTCCACAAAATTCTTGTTTATCCCTTGGAAAATTCTTTGTTGACATATCAGTTGGATTTTTTGTAGTGTGTATTCTCTCCAACTATAGTAGCCCATCATTTAACACTTCATGGATCCAATGATATCAAACATCAATGTGTTTTGTCTTAGAATGATATGTTTGGTTTTTTTATATATCAATAGCACTATAACTATCACAATACAACAAACATTTATCTTGTTTTACTCCCAAATCTCCTAAATATCATTTCATCCACAACATCTCTTTGCAAGTTTCTATGGGAGTGATGTATTTTGCCTCAGTTGTGGAGAGAGCCACTACTTTCTGCAATCTAGACATCCAATATATTGTTGCTCCTACAAAAGTACATATATAACCAATGGTGGATTCTCTAGTATCCACATCTCCAGTCATGTTTTCCTCTATGTAACCTTCAAGAACAACACTGTTATTACCAAATTACTAATACCTTGAGATGCCTCAAAATCCACTTTATTGCTTGCCAATTGTCTTTGTTTGTATTTGCAAGGAACCTTCTTATTACTCCCATTGAATGTGCAATATCTAGACGAGTACATACCATGGAATACATCAAACTACCAATGGTTGAATGATAAGGGATTTTACTCATTTCCTCCTTCTTTTCATTGTAAGGGCACAAATAAGCACTATGTTTGAAGTAAGGGTGTACCAAATGGTTTGGTATCCTTCATATTGAACCTATATAACATCTTTTCAATATATTTTTCTTGTGACAGCCATAACTTTCTATTCTTTCTATCACTTATAATCCTCATGCCCAATATTTGTTGTTCTATAATGAGATCTTTCATTGAAAATTTATTGCTCAAGTTCTTCTTCAACTTATTAATCATGTTCTTGTCATGTCCAATAACTAGCATATCATCCACATACAAAAGTAGTATAATATACCTTTTATTGTCATACCTATTGATGTAGACACAACAATCAGTCTCTATTCTTTTGAATCCATGCTCTAGCTTAAATGAATCAGATTTATTATACCATTGACAAGGTACCTATTTCAGCCCATAAAGGCTCTTTTTCAATATGCAGACAAGATCTTCTTTACCTTCTATCTTGAATCCTTCCGATTGTTTCATATAAATTTCTTCCTTCAATTCTCCATGAAGAAAATTTTTCTTCACATCTAAGTTCACATTCCAAGTCTAAAGAAACAACAAGACCAAGAATAACTCTTATGGAGGACATTTCAACAACAAGAATTTTTTTTTATGTAAAGTCAATACCTTCTTTTTGTACAAACCCCTTCACCACTAGCCTTGCTTTATATCTTTCCTTATTCTCCTCACCCTAATGTTTAATCACGTATACCCATTTGTTTTGTAGGGAATTTCTTCCTTTTGGAAGCTTCACTAGCTCCCACGTTTTATTTTTCAATGAAGATTCCATTTCTTCCTCTGTTTCTTTCTTCCACTTTTCATTACATTCCACTTCACAAGCTTCCTAAAAAAAATTAGGTTCACCTTCATCAATTAGCAAAATATAATCTTAAGTTGGATACTTTTGTGACTAATTTTGAGGCCTAGTAGACCTGTGAACCAACTGTGGTGGTGTGTTTTCCACTTGAATCTCTTGTAATGGGTGTGACAAGTTTTCTTATTCTCGTTGTCCATCATGTTCTTGAGTTTGTTGCTCATATTATTCCAATGGTGGGATATTTTCTTGTTATTATATAAACTTGTCAACAATTTTCTTGACCTTTATTTCACTTGTAGGCCTTTTATACATATCAGACTCATTAAATATTACATCCACACTTTTAACATTTTTTTGATTAATTGCATCCCATATAAAATAACCAAACTCAGCATCGCATATCTGAGAAAAATGAAGTTCCTTGATTTATCATCTAATTTGCTTCTATGCTCTTTGGGAATATGCATAAATGCTTCACATCCAAAAAAACTTAGGTGAGAATAATTTACCTTTTTACTAGCCCATACTTCTTCAAGAATAACACCATATAGGACTATAGAAGGTGAGAAATTCATGAGGTAACATGATATCCTTACTTATTTTTCCCAAAAATTCTTTTACAATCCATAATTCGATAACATACTCCTCACCTTCTCCATAATAGTGTGATTCATCCTTTTTGCAATACCATTTTGTTGTGGAGCACCAAGCACATTCTTCTCATGTTTAATGCCAAACTTATTATAATAATTCTTGAATGCATTGGAGCAATACTCCCCACCATTATCTGTTCTCAAACACTTGAGAAATATATTAGTCTCCCTTCCAATAGCAACACAAAATTTATGAAATATCTCAAACAACTCACCATTACTTTTCATGGGGTAGGCCCAAACCTTCCTAGATGCATCATCTATGAATGTAACAAAATATGAAGCTCCTCCTAAAGACATAATATTATGTGACCCAAAAACATAAGAGTGTATTAGTTCTAACAAATTTATTTTCCTTCCATGAGCACCTCTCATAAAAGAAACCTTCTTTGTTTACCACAAATACAATGTTCACAAATATCAAGTTCATAGGATTTCAAACCTGAAAATATATTTTTACCCACAAGAACTTTTAGTCTCTTTTCACTCATGTGGCCCAAGTGCTTATGCCATAGCTCCACATAGTTTTCTTCTTTTGCAACACCATGTGTATCTGATATCTCTATTATTTCCTCATTGTATACAAGGTTCTTGTCTTGGATCCGTTAGCTAGCACCAATGACTCTTTATTAATTTTCCAGCCACCTTTCCCAAAGGTTGTGGAGCAGCCTTCATCATTCAATCATCCCATAGAGACAAAAATCTTATGCATCTCTGGGACATGCCTACCCTGTTTGAGTAAGATACCTTGGCCATCCTTTGTCTTTCGTACATCTCCCACTACAAAAATATTACAAAAAGGATTATTTCCTAAATGTACTTTACCATGATCAACTTCTTCATATGTAACAAAATTATTTTTACATGGGGTCACATGGTGAGATGCTCCAGAGTCAAGTACCCAATCAATGCTACTACTATAAATATATAAACATGCTTCTTCTATTGAAAAAATTAATAAAGTATCACTTTCAGAAGCTACAACAGTAGTCTCACCTTCCTTTTTGTTGCTATACTTTTATTTGTGTTGATTGATTTTTGTTCCTTCTTCTCTTTCTGTTCCTTCTTCCAAAACCAATAATCCTTTCTCTTGTGTCTTGCTCTTCCACAGTGAAAACAAGTGAGTCTTCCCATTCTTGATTTCGATCTACCTCTTGATTTTGAACACCCTTGTCTACCACATTCAATTTTCCTTCCACAATCAGCTAAGACTAGAGCTTCTCCTCCCTAGTTTTCTGCAATCGATTTGCGACGAAACTCCTTGTTCATGTTGGTTATGGAGCCTGATTATCTTCTTTATTCAGAGGTATCACCACATTGGACCCCATTTCGTAATGTCACAGCAACACTGCTCGTAATATTTTCACTGCAAAGGGGGTCTAGGGGGGCAAAAACGATCTTTAGGAGCGCCCCCCCCCCCCCCCCCCCCCCCGACAGGGGATCGGGGGCAGCACCCCCGAAACTAAAAATAGATGTAAAATTGCCTTGTAAAACATTGTACTTTCGTAGTCAATATGGGTCGTTCATTAGGCAGATATCTAATGGTAGAAGTTAAGTTTAATTTATGGTTTTTTTCCCTAGAAGGCAACCCCTTGCTATATATGAGGGAATTGTATTGCATCTATGTACATCTGTATTCTGAGCGAGAAAGAGAGAGGAGATTGTGTGAGAGTAAAGAGGGAATTACAACGGATCTATTGTAGGTTGTATCTCTTCAGTTTGTTGGATAATATAAAAGGAAGGACTAGTTGTTTCTCCATGGACATAGCCCAAATTAGGTGAACCACGTATATCTGTGTCTCTTGTTTTATGTGTTTTCTATGTTTATATTTTCTGCAATATATTTTATGTGTTTCATTCCTATGTAGTATATAATTTTCTAACAACCGGTATCAGAGATGAAGGTCTATTTGGCTGATAAACTCGTAGGAGAGAAGGGTTCCTGGTTCGAGTGGGAGTAATGGCAAAAGATGGTAGGTTTAGGGTTGAAAAATTTAACAGCCAAAACTACCAACTGTGGAAGATGCAAATGGAATATTATTTGTACTAGAAAGCTATATACCTACCATTAAGCGGAAAGACAAAGAAGTCGACGAGTATGACAGACACAAAATGGGATATTCTCGATAGGAAGGAACTTGGAACAACACGGTTGTGCCTAGCAGCATTGGTAGCCTTTAATATTTCAAAGGAAACTACAACAGAGGGTTTAATGAAGCCATTGGCCAAACTATATGAAAAACCCTCAGCCTCAAATAAGGTATTTATTATGAAGATTTTATTCAATATGAAGATGTCAAAAGGTGGATCTGTTGCTGATCATTTAAATGAATTTAATACAATTACCAGTCAGTTAAGTTCTGTAGGGGTAACTTTTGATGATGAAGTTAGGGATTTTTTATTTCTATGCTCATTTCCAGAAAGTTGGAATGGTTTAGTTATGGCCATTAGTAACTTTGTCTCTAGATTTAGTACTTTAAAGTTTGATGATGTTGTCGATGCAATCCTTAGCGAGGAAATGTGATAGAAAAGCTCTGGTGAGACATCAGTAATGCTTTGACTGCAGAGACTAGGGGAAGACAAATGGAAAGAGGAAAGAGCCCAGGATATCACAGTAAGTCAAGGAAAGGCAAAACCAAGTCCAGATCGAGGATAGTGTGCTGGAAATGTGGGAAGAAAGGACACATGAAGAAAGACTGAAAGTCTCGGAAGGGAAAAGAAGGAGATGCGCAGTAAGAAAACAATCATGAAGCGAATGTGGCAGGTGATGTGTTACAAGATGCTTTGATTCTTTCATTAGAAAATATTATTGATGCCTGGGTGGTAGAGTCAGGGGCCTCATTCCATGCCACACCTGATAGGAAACATTTTCATGATTATGTTCAAGGAGATTTTGGACAGGTTTGATTGGGTGATGATAAACCCTTTAAATAATTAGAATGGATATAGTTTTCATAAAACGGAAGAATGAAAATCAATGGCTATTGAAGGAGGTAAGGCATGTTCCAAATCTAAAGAAAAATCTTATTTCAACAAGGCAGTTGGGAGGTTAAGGCTGTGTGACTACTTTTACAGATAAAACTTGGAAGGTCACTAAAGGAGCCTTGGTAATAGAAAAATGAGAAAAGGTTGGTACATTGTATTTATGCAATGGTATTTCTAATTATGTTAATACTTTAACCTCTACAGGAGAAGATACGACATTGTGGCATCATAGGCTTGGGCACATGAGTGAGAAGGGGATGCAGATTCTTCACTCAAGAAATTTATTGCCAGGTTTGAAGCATGTTGATTTAAAATTCTGAGAGAATTATGTTTATCAAAAACAGAAGAGAGTCAAATTCCTCAGAGTTGGGAAAAAAAGAAGAGAAAAAAATTAGAGCTTGTGAATACAGATGTATGGGGACCTACTCAGGTATCATCTCTCAGTGGCTCTCGTTATTATGTTACTTTTATTGATGATGCAACCAGAAAAACCTGGATTTATTATATTCGAAATAAATATTATGTATTTGATACTTTCAAGAAATGGAAAGCTTTGGTTGAAAATGAGACAGGAAAAAGGTTGAAGTGTCTCAGATCAGACAATGGAGGTGAATATTACAGCAAAGAGTTTGATAGGTATTGTTCAAAGAATGGAATTCGCAGATAGAAGACAGTTCTAGGAACACCACAAGAAAATGGTGTGTCAGAAAGGATGAACAGGACAACCATGGAGCGTGCAAGGTGCAAGGGATTGCATGTAGGATTGTCTTTACAATTTTGGGCAAACGCTGTAGATACTGTTGATTATCTAATAAACAAAGGGCCTTCAAGTTCCTTGGATGGTGGTATTCCAGAGGAGGCTTGGACAGGTAAAAAGGTAAACTAATCATTTTTAAAGACTTTTGGTTGTGAAGCCTTTGTCCACATTAATAAATAAAATAGAACAAAGCTTGAAGCAAAATCAAAGAAATGTACCTTTATTGGATATGGTGTTAATGATTTTGGTTATCGCTTTTATGATTATGAAAAAATCAAAATCATTAGGAGAAGAGATGTCATATTCAATGAAAAGGTTTTGTATAAGGACCAGTTGCAAGAAAAGAAAACAGAGAATACACAGTGCTTGATGAGATCACAGAAAAGTGAAGGTGCCTTAAAATCATAATGATCAACAGCAAGAACAAATACAACAACCACAACAACAACAAGCACCTCAAACACTTGAAAGTGGTGTTAGAAGATCTACCAAGATAAGTAGACCCCCTGAATGATACTCTCCTTCATTATATTATGTATTGTTGACTGATTCTGGTGAACCAGAATGTTATGAAGAAGAAGTGTAGGTAGAAACCAGGAAGAAGTGGGAGCAAGCCATGAAAGAAGAGATGGACTCCTTAGCACATAACCAGACTTGGGACTTAGTTAGGTTTCCTGCAGGTAAAACAGCATTGCAAAATAAATGGGTTTACAGGTTGAAGGAAGAAGAAGGAGGTAGAAAAAGGTATAAAGCTAGACTCACGGTGAAAGGGGTTTGCACAGAAAAAGGGTATAGACTTTGATGAGATATTTTATCATGTTGTTAAAATGACTTCAATCAGAACTTTTTAAGTCTAGTAGCAGCTAAAGATTTGCATTTTGAGCAGCTAGATGTAAAGATAACCTTTCTCCATGGGTATTTGGAGGAAGAGATATATATGCAGCAGCCACAAGGATATGAGGTAAAAGGGAAGGAGAAACTAGTGTGCAGGTTGAAGAAGAACTTATATGGCTTAAAACAGGCTCTGAGGCAATGCTATCTAAAATTTGATAGGTTTATGTTTGAGCAAGGTTATCCTAGATGTCACTCTGATCATTGTGTTTATCTCAAAAGTCAAAATGATGGCAACTATATTATATTGTTATTGTATGTAGAAGACATGCTTGTTGTAGGTTTTAAAATGCAAGAAATAAATGTGCTCAAAATAAAATTGGCGAACTCATTTGCAATGAAGGAGTTGGGTGATTCAAAACAAATCCTTGGTATGAGAATAACTAGAGACAGGAAGAATCAAAAATTAACATTGTCTCAGAGTGAGTACATAGAAATTTTGTTGAAAATATTTAATATGCACAATGAAAAACCTGTTAGTATACCTTTGGCTAGCCATTTCAAACTAAGTAGGGAGGTGTGTCCCAAGACTCAAGAAGAAATGGCTTATATGTCTAAAGTTCCATATGCATCAGTAGTTGGAAGCTTAATGTATGCAATGGTCTACACAAGGCCTGATATTGCAAATGTAGTGGGAGTTGTAAGCAGGTACATGAACATCCAGGAAAATAACATTAGATGGCGATGAAGCGGATTCTCAGGTATTTGAGAGGTACCACAAATCAAGCATTATGCTTTGGTTTTTCAAACATTTCTCTACAGGGATATGTTGATGAAAATATGGCAAGTGATATAGATAACAGGAGGAGCACAACAGGGTATGTGTTTACTGTAGGTGGAACAACTGTCAGTTGGGTCTCAAAACTGTAAAGTGTTGTTGCACTCTCAACGATATAAGTAGAGTATGTTGCTGCTACAGAGGCTAGTAAAGAAATGATTTGGTTACAAAGGTTTCTGGATGAATTGGGTAAGAAGTAGGAGTTGGTCAAGTTATACAGTGACAGCCAGAGTGCCATACATCTTGCAAAGAACTCTACATTTCATTCCAAGACTAAGCATATACAGCTCAAGTATCATTTCATACAGTCAGAATTGGAAGATGGACAGTTGAAGCTGGAAAAGATACACACTAGCCAAAATCCTATAGATATGTTAACAAAAGTTGTAACCAAGGAGAAACTGAGAATCTACTCAATTTCAATTGGTCTTCAAGTATGATGAAAATGATGAGAAACAACCAAGTCCAAAGTGGAGTCATTGTCCAGCAAATGAAGCAGCAGTGGAGTTGTTATAATCAGTCTCCAAGTGGGAGATTGTTGTGTGTGGAGCTTGATTATTTTCAGTATTCAAAGGTATCACTACATTGGACCCCAGTTAATATTCGCTGCAGGGGGGGTCCAAGGGGGGGCGGCTGTGACCTTTTAGGAGCCTGCAGCGACCCCAAAGCTAAGAATAGATGTAAAATTTCCTTGCAAAATGTTGTAATTTCGTAGTCAATCTGGGTTGTTCATTAGGCAGAGATCTAACGGTAGAAGTTATGTTTAATTTAGGGTTTTTTTCCCTAGAAGGAAACCCCTCGCTATATATGATGGAATTGTATTGCATCTACGTAGATTTGTATTCTGAGTGAGGAAGAGAGAGGAGATTGAGAGCGAAGAGGGAGTTACAACGGATCTGTTAACAAAAGTTATAACCAGGGAGAACCTGAGATTTTTCTCGGTTTCAATTGGTCTTCAAGTATGATGATGAAGATGAGAAACAACCAGGTCCAAAGTGGAGTCGTTGTCTAGAAAATGAAGCAACGGTGGAGTTTCTATAATCAGTCTCCAAGTGGGATATTGTTGGGTGTGGAGCCTGATTATCTTCTTTATTCAAAGGTATCATCGCATTGGACCAAAGTTCGTAATGTGGCGGCAATGCCGCTGTTGGCATTTTGGCACAGGGGTGGCGCTATGATACAGGTGTTGTCCTTGATGGCAACTCTCTTTGATGACAGATCTCCGTTCAGTCTACAGAATGAAGAGAAAATCTCATATACGCAGGTTAATTAAGTCCAAGTTGCGTATACACGCTGGTGATCTGCATACTAAGTCGCGTATACGCAGGAGAGCTATACGAAGTCGTGTATACACACAGATGCATGAACAGAAAAGGGCGTATATGTCGGGAAAATTCCTTTTGGTCTGTGGTAGTTAGTCCTCGGTACTTGAGCCTATGAATTTGGACCAAAGTATCTCGACAGACGTGTTGATCCCTAGTTTTTTAAGTTGATGGTATTGGATTTCTATGGTTTTGGCTCTTGGTATTGAGCAAGGCCTAAGGCTATATAAGGAGAAGAAGATCATTAGGGAAAAATATCTTTTGAAAAGACTTGAATATCTGAAAAAGAAAGAGATTTGATATGCAGGTTCTGGGTTGCTTGATCTAAGCTAAGGAGAGATCATATCGGTTGATGGAAGACTAGATCTAAGGATAGATCGGGATCTAATGGTTTGAAATGCACTATTATGATATGGTTGATTATGCGTATTTCTAGATCTGCATACTGACGCAATGTTATGTTCTGGGTCTAACTGATGTCTGGTACAGCTGCAAGTTAAGAGAATTTATTTTTAGATCTGTACGCTGGTTGTCTTCGGTAAAAGCGCGTGTATACGCGGGTTTCTCTCATTGAAGTAGCGTATATCTTTTGAAGTTTGATTTTTGGGTTGCAGTTGGATCTGACTGCTATTGCAGAGTTCTGTAGTCTGCTCTGAGTTCTTGTGACTGGTGTTGACAGGGTTTCAGTGGTTCAGTGATTCAAAGATTGATGATGCTAGTATTGGTTGTTTTGTGCTTCAATGATCTGTTGTGAAAGTTGAATGAATTGTGGTCTTCAGATTGTAATGTTGTGCTTCAGGAATATCCAGTCTGAAAATGTATGAAAGGTGGTACCTGAAAGAAAGAAGATTGTAGGTCAGCACCTACGTACTAGTATCTTAGCTAGTACAAGAGCAAAGGGGGTTGGAGCTCCCTTCCAAGGGAGTTTGGAGAACGAGAGAAGGTTGAAGCCTTCAGCAGGTTGTAGCCTGCGTACTGGTATAAGGCTGCACCAGTACAAAAAGATTGTAAACTGAAGTTTCATATTAAAGAAAGATAAAGACGACTTGCAGCAGGTGGTTTTCACCCACATTGGGTTTCCACCTTATATCATGGTGTTCATGTGTGTGGTTTTTGTGTGATCTGTTCTACTGCATCTGTTTACTCTTAATATGGTGAATAATGTCCTTATGCACTTAACTGAAGATAAACTAACTGAATTATAAGATTTCTGGCTATACGTTGTTTTCTTTAGACACAGTTGCGTGTACACGCTGGTTCACTTAACGAAAGTAGCGTATATGTTTCTGAGCATTGAAAAAGTTTTATAGTTCTGATAATACTAATTCACCCCCCCTCTCAGTATTATTTTCAACAATTGGTATCAGAGCAGGTCCTTCAGAGAAGCTTGACCGCTTGAAGGTAGATCGTTCATCATGAGCAACTACGAGAAAAAAGCATCAATCAGGCCACCGGTTTTTGATGGGACAAACTTCAATTATTGGAAGGTAAGAGTTACTGCCTATCTTCAATCTCTTGGTACAGAAGTTTGGAACATCGTAGAGACAGGCTACACTTTTCCTTCAGCTACTCCTACAGATGCAGCCGAGAAAAAGAAATATGAAACAAATGCGAAAGCAGTGTTTAGTCAATTTAGTGTTCCAAAATTGATGTCATTTATTGTCAACCCGGGGCTCGTAAGCTGATGAAGTGAAGGTGTACTATATGTACTTAAGCAACCTCTTAGAGCTTTTGTCGTTTGGGGTGTTGTTTATGGTTAACTTATCTTCCTAAGATGGAGTGATGATTAGAGACAAATGAGTGCAAGTGTGTGAAAAGTGAGTTCTAGATGAGTGAAAGTGTGTGATTGGTGATTTCTAATTACTTGCTGAATTTGTAAAGGAAAAGAACTTGAAAGAAATGAATAACTTGCAATGACTTGAAAGCAAATGACCACGTTCTAATGGCATTAGTCTCTACTCATATTGCTGCAAATAAAAGAAACAAGAAAATCACTTCAAGGACTGATGATAAGGGTTATCTCTTCCTAACTCCCTGCTTCTACCACATAGTACTGTGTAAAACACGATTAGGAAGTAGCTGAAGACAAATCCAAGAATTGATAAAAACTCTAAATGACAAATTATAACACTACTAAGCCTTTTCCATCATACTGCTTCCTACATATGTGATTATGTGTAACAAGTGGAAAAAAGTATTAGTGCCACAAGCCAAGACTACTTAAAAACAAGCTGCAATTAATTAGTGTTCTGTTCTCTGAAAGACAAACCATTCATGATAAAGAGAACATAAATTAGTTAGCATCCAACTTGTAAAACTAAGCTAAAAACTAATCTAGAAAACAGAGCAAAAAGGGCAGCATTACGAATAAGACAACTGCAACTACCATTAGATATTAAAGCAAATACAAGACACTCAATCCCGGGTTAAAACCTGCAAAGAAGCAAATCTGATCAGTGAAAATAAAGGCTGCAGCAATGAAAAGAAATCAAGCTGTACATAACTCAAGAAAAGGAAATGCTGTATGTGAAATAAAGAAATTGCAGAAGTATAAACATGAAATACTTATACAAGGGCAGTCATGAACGGGGGCCCTCCATCCATACAACCCACAGAAAACTCAGATGCTTTAAAACTTCAAAACAGCACTGTTTCCATTACTTCACATGCAGAAATACATAGTCAAAAGTGCTGGAACAACTCTATAAAAACAGAGTTCAGAAAGGTGCTAAAATTCTCACAAGTTCATAAACTACAGCAGCTAAAAAGTTAACATAAGCGTACGCAGACGCAAGTATTTATAGGCATCTGCAAGATGGCCTAATGCGTAAAGCATAAAACAGAAAATAAACTGAATATCATGCGTATTAAAGGTGCAGTGAACACGTCATATGCTTCATGGTCGAGCTGGAGGTCTTGGTCGTTATGGGCAATGAATCCAGCTTTGGATCATGTTCCCCACGGCTTACAAAACACGGACAAGTCATCTTTTCCACCGACGTGACCAAACAGCTTACGCATCAACGTTAAGCTGCCTTTATTTGACCGTAACTTGACCCCCTTTGACCGGAGGTACAGATGACGTGGCTGGCTGAACTGATGGCACAGGAACCTCGAGCACATATATTCCAACATGCCCATGTGGCTCGTTCTGGAAAATAGCACGTGGAACCTTGAGATCAACAAAATGGTTGCGGAATCATCAGATGGCTGCGGAATCGCTGAATGGCTGCGGAATCTCTGCAAATATGTCAAAAACTAAACAAAACAGTCACCCATTAGCAAAGCTCACTTGATCATGTTTAATGACAACTAATGTAATGATCTGGGTGGAAAATGAGGCAAAAGAGAGAGGAAAGTGATGAAAACAGTAGGTAATGATGGATGATAAGGTGTAAAGTAGAGGCTCTACATACCCCCACTACGAGGGCATTGCATGTCCTCATGCAAAAACACTGATTAATCAACCTGCTGTGATGCCTCTGCCAAGACATCCAATCTCCTCTTCTTTCTCTGTGTAGACACATTGACCCTTGGCTTCTTTACTAAGCATCTGAACTTTAGGTTGATCAAGGCTCTGTTTAGCCTTTTGCATTTCTTCCTTAACTTTTTGTTACTTCTTTGCCACAGGCCCAAATGTAACATGGTGTTATCATGAATCATCTTATCCAATTTGGCTTGCTCTTTCAACTTTTCATTTTCTTGCATGATATGTCGATTTAGAACCTCAATCTCAAAAATTTCCTGTTTTAAGGAGTGGACTTGTTGCTCTAAAGGTTGAACATTGCTTGGGCCAGCAGCTGCTTGCTCCAATGTCTCCAGATAATTATACACTTTCTGCTGCTCCGGGTCAACCTCAGGTGACTTTTTGGGACTTGGTTCATAATCAAATTCAGATCCGTGTTCATGCTCAAGTTCATGTTCAAAAGGACTTTCCTCACGTGGAGGACTAGTCTCAATATGCTCAGCGTGTGGAGGACTTTTCTCCAAGTCAGGACTTGTAGCACCTTTTTGAGGTGAGCTTAAGTCAATGAAGAATGACTGTTTACCCTTTGTGGCCCCTACTTTTCTGTTTTGTAATCTGCTGCTCCTTCTTACAGAGGTGGTACTCTGTTTTTCTTTTGGTACTTTTTGCTTCTGTTTTTCCACCTTTTTAGAGAGGGCAGTTTCATGGAGTTTGGCCATTCTTTGAGCTAAGGGCTGATTGTCTTCCTCACTAGAATTCTCAGGAGTGAGGTAAGTTTCTTGGACTACGGATTTACCTTTATCTTGCTTTTGTTTCTTCCTCCCTTCTTTTCTTTTCTGAGCAATTTCTTGAGCAAGTTCTGAAAGAGTTTCAGTGATAATTCCTTGGGCTGCTTGGTTATCTTCTTCAGTAAATCCAGGATCAATTTCCTGTTCAGGATGCTGTATATCAGTTTCCTCATCAAATTGTTCTTGAACAGTTTCCTCTTGGGCAGTTGTTTCAGGAATAGTGGTATCAGGAACAGTAGTTTCTGTTTGGGCAATAGTTTCTTGGTTAACCCCCTCTCCTCTTTTTCTTCTACTTCTTTTTGGTACTTGAGGGGACCCTCCAGAAGTTTCTCCTAATTCTTGAAAATGATTTCTTATGAGAAACCTCTCCCATGTGTCTCTTTTTTATTTCAATTGTTCCTCAACTAGCAATTTCACAAGACCGTGATGATATAAATTTGCTTCAATATTTCTGGGGTTCCTTTGGACAATTGCACACATTTTCTTAAGACTTGAAAGTAGAAAGTATGGGAGGTTAATATCATCTCCTAGAAAATGCATCATAACCTTTGCATGGTAAACATATAAGACCCCAAATCTTCCCTCACAAGTGAAAAATTTTTGCACTAATAAGAGTAAAGTTGTCCATTCCTCCTTAACATAAGAAACAGGAATCCCTTTTGTAAAGATGTTGGTATCCATACCTGGGTTTTTAAATATTTGTTTCCACTGCTGATCTTGAACTGACCGGTTCTTAAACCACATTTCTCCAGTCTGTGGAAGTGAGGTAGCTTGTGCTATGCTGCTCTCAGTGACTGTGAATTGTAAATCCCCTATCTCCACGTGATTATCTTTTTCTCTGAAGGACCATGCAAAGGCCTTCGTAACCTCCTTATGGTAGCCTCTAAACTTCTGGACGCATTGTAACCAGTTTTCCTTTTGCAATGCCTCTTTAACCTGAGGATCACCCTCCAGAAACTTTGAACCCTCCGGTTCTGCCCTTAAGAGCTTCCCCATTGGCTCTTACGGCTCTGTTCTATTTAAAACACGGCTTCAAAACGGCCTTACACAGTCAATTCACGGCTTTGTTCTAGAACACGACTTTAAAATGGCCTTGACTTAGTGGATTTACGGCCTCAACACAGTGGATTATGGTTTTAGCTCTGGATACGGCCGTAACAGACCTCCACTGGTGTTTAGAATTAGCGGAGAGGAAAAACAGAGTATGGTGAATGGTAGCAGCGTAGTGAGCACAGCGTAAATGAAATGAAACAGTGTGAGTGGAAATGAAACAGCGGAAGTGAAATGATATGAGCGTAAGAGGGTAGAAGGGTTATGGAATAATGAATGGAAACGGCTATGTCCTTAGGTTTCGGTTTCAGAGTTACACTTGGCTGCGTGAGTTAATGTCATATAGAGACGTAGTTCATTAGGCTACGTCACTTAAGTACGAGATCTTAATGGAAGAAGCAGCCGCAAGTGAAATTCAAAATCGTGGTAATCAAGGACTGATAGACTTGGGAGATACGTGGGTATATGGTCGCATGACTGGTAATCATTACATTTAGTGGCAAGAAACATAACCTAGAAAACTTTGCATAATGAAATAACTGTAACTTGCCACTAACCCTTCACTGATTTATGGCTGTTGCATGACTATTTTCCATTTATTATTGATGACTACTGAGCTGTAAAGAAATTTCAAACAAACTGTGTTTTTTTTTTATGCAGGTGCAGAGGGCTGCGGAATGGCTGAATGGCTGCAGAATCGTCAAACAGCTGCGGAATCTGCAGTAGTAACCTCCGACTGCACAAAAACAACTTTAACTATCTAAAAATGACTTTATTGATGGAATGGAATGTAGTGAATGGATGGATGAATGAAAAAAATGAGGTGGAGTGAAAATGAATGAAATGGTGGATGAAATGGTGGTGATGATGAAATGAGATGAAATAAGGAGAGAAAGAGATTTTTTTTTTTGGAAAACATGAGGTGTCAGGTGACCCTGATTTTCACCTCAGGTTTTCTGTATGAGACTGCCAATCAGAGATTGGTTTTCAGGCTCATACATTTATTCTTTTTTTTTTTCTTTTTTCTTTTTTCTCTTTTTTTTCTTTTTTTTTTTCTTTTTTTTTTTTCTTTTTTTTTTTCAAAAACCAAAGATTAGGCTGATGGAGGAGAAGAATCCTTCTCCACCAACCTGATTGCAGAATCTTCTTTGAACAATTTGACAAACTCTTCTTTTGAGAATGGCTTCTGGTAGATTTTCAAGCGGTGGCCATTCACAATAAGAGGAGTATGAAATTCATCAATAGTTTTTACTCGAACTGCTCCATTGCTAAAGACTTCATCAATCTCATATGGCCCAAGCCAATGAGTTTGAAACTTTCCTTTGAAGTCTTTGAATTTTGAATCAAACAATAGAGCCCAATCTCCTTTCTGAAACTTTCTTTCCTTGATATGACGATCATGCCATTTAGATCTTTGGTGCTGAACTTGATTGGTCCTTAGAATTGCATCTTGTCTCATTTCATCTAGCTCATTCAGTTGGTCCATTCTGTGCTTTTGGGCTTCTGAGAGGCTCATTCCCAATTGGACTGCCATCTTGAAGGTCTTGATTTGGAACTCAATAGGAAGCAGGACTTCCTTCCCATAAACAAGTTCATAGGGAGAATGTCCTGTTGTGTTCTTCCATGTAGTCCTATAGGCCCATAAGGCTTCAGGGAGCCTTTCCGCCCAATCTCTTCTATGAAGATGAACAGTCTTGGTGATAATGCCTTCAAGAACTTTATTGGTAGATTCCACTTGACCATTGGATTGCGGATGGTAGGGAGTAGATGTTCTGTGCTTGATCTTATATTCCTCCATCAGCTTCTCCATCAATTTAGATGTAAATTGGCTACCTTGATCTGTCACAATTTCCCTTGGGACACCAAAACGAGTGAAAATATCCTCAAAAATAAATTGAACAACTGAATTTTCAGTGGCAGAAGGCAATGCTTTTGCTTCTACCCACTTAGTAACATAATCAGTACAAACCAGTATATACTTCTTTTGCTTTGATGGTGGATTAATTGGTCCAACGAAATCTAGAGCCCATTTCTGAAAGGGTTCGATGCATACCTGAGGCTGTAGAGGCATTTCATTTGAAGGAGTTGGTTTCCCAACTCTTTGGCAGCTGTCACACCTTCTAACATACTGCTTTGCATCTTTAAAGAGAGAAGGCCAATAATATCCTAGAGAAAGGATTTTATAGGCTGTCCTCTTGTCCGCAAAGTGCCTGCCGCATGGTTCATCATGACATGCCTTAAGGATGTCAGGCATTTCATCTTCCCGAACACACCTTCTGATTATACAATCTGGCCCTGTTTTGAACAATTCATTAGAAATCCAAGAATAATGTGAACTCTCCCGAATGATTTTCCTTTTCTCATTAGGAAATAAGTGTAGAGGTAGCTTCCCTGTAACAAGATAATTAGCCATATCTGCATACCAAGGAGTTTTGGTAGTCACTGCAAACAAGTATTCATCTGGAAACTTATCTTCTACTGGAGAATCTTCATTAGTGTTTTGGATTCTAGACAAGAAATCAGCTACTGTGTTTTGCTTTCCAGGTCTATCTAACACAGTGATGTTGAATTCTTGCAAGAGTAAAAGCCATCTTGTAACTCTACCATTGGTGACAGGTTTGTTCATTAAATATCTTATGGCAGAGTGATCAGTATGGACAAAGGTTTCATAGCCGGTTATGTAATGTCTAAACTTGTTGATTGCATGTACCACAGCTAAGAACTCTTTTTCTGTAACAGTATAATTTAACTCCGTAGGAGTCAAATTCTTACTTGTGTAATAAATGGCATAAGGGATCAAATCCTTTTGTCCCAAAACAGCTCCTAGAGCTGTATCTGAAGCATCAGTAGAGATGTGGAAAGGGAGTTTCCAATTTGGTCCCCTTAAGATGGGTGCTTCAGATATTCTAGACTTTAAAGCTTCAAAGGCAGATTGACACTCAGGATCCCATTTAAACTCACGGTCTTTGGTAAGCAATTTGAAAAGAGGAGATGCTATCCTAGTGAAGTTTTCAATAAATCTTCTGTAATACCCAGTAAACCCAAGAAAACTTCTAACATCCTTCTGGCAATTTGGAACAGGTAACTTAGAGATGACTTCAACTTTGGATTTATCAACCTTAATTCCATCTCCTGAAATATGATGCCCTAAAACAATCCCTTCAGTAAACATCATAAAACACTTTTCATGACTTAAAGAAAGATTTGTTTCCTTACATCTTACCAGTACTTTTTCCAAATTTTCCAAAGCTTCTTCAAATGTATTACCATAAACTATGAAATCGTCCATGTATACCTCTACACAATCATGAATCAGATCTGAAAAGATTCCTAATACAGCCCTTTGAAATGTAGCAGGTGCATTGCACAATCCAAAAGGGAGTACTCGGTAGGCAAAAGTTCCCCAAGGACAAGTAAATGTGGTTTTGTCTTGATCTTCAGGTGCTACCTGAATTTGATTGTACCCACTAAAACCATCCAAGAATGAGAAATACTTTTTACCTGCTAAAGTGTCTAATACCTGATCAATAAAAGGTAGAGGAAAATGATCCTTTAAGGTTGCCTTGTTCAATTCTCGATAATCAATGCAAACTCTCCATTTACCATTCTTTTTGGGCACTATAACCAAGGGAGAAACCCATTGGCTATCTGAAATGGGGTAAATGAAGTTTACCTTGAGCAATTTCTGGAGTTCTTCTTTCACGATTTCCCTAAGGTTTGGATTCATCCTTCTTTGTGGTTGCCTAATAGGTCTGCTATTCTCTTCAGTGTAGATGTGATGAATACAAGTCTTAGGATCGATTCCTTTCATGTCAGTGTATTCCCATGCAAAAGCAGTGGAATGTTTTTGCAACAGTTTAGTTAATTCTTCTTGTTGTGGTCTTCCCAAGTTTTTGTTAATGTTTAATGTTTTTCCTGGAAGGATTTCAACTGTAGAACTACCAAACTCTTCCATTGAGAAGAGAGACATTTGTCTAGAGGAGAGATATTCAATGTCTGCATCTATCTGAAAATGTTCAGAGTCATATTCTAAAGATACTTCAAAATTTTCTAATGTATTTAGAATTTGACTATCCTCACTGATCTCAGAGATGGTTAGAACTGGTTGTATAGTATCTTCATCCTCTACCCATTCATCTTCTCCTATTTCTGTTATAGCCTTTGCTGGAGGATACAAGTTAAATTTCTTGGTGGAATTACCATCTGATATATACATGTCTCCAGACCTACAGCTTATGAAAGCATCAGCTGTGGCCAGCCAAGGTCTTCCTAAGATAAGAGGATGTCCTCCTAGATTGTTCTTGGGAGTTAAAATCATAAAATCAACGGGATATTCCCAAGAATCTAGAGAGACTGGAATATCTTCCAATACACCATCAGGTTTAATGATTGATCTATCTGCAAGCTGCAGCAAAGTAGGTGTAAAGAGAAGGTTAGGAAGCTTTAACTGATCCATGGTCTGTCTACTCATGATGTTGATCGCGGCTCCTAAGTCAATCAGAGTATTTGGGATTTCAACCCCATTAATATGAGTTTTGACAATAGGACTACCGGGATCCACATATTTTTGCATGGTAATATTACCCATCATTATGTCTGCAATTTTTCCAACTAGATGTATCCTTTTAGTATCTCTGGTTCTTTTTACTGTTTTCTTCAAACTCAACTCCTTTATTGTCTTCGCTAGAATGGGAATTTCCTTAATGGCTTGTAACAAGGGGATCTTGATACATACATTCTTCAATTCATCTAGGAAGTTATAGTCAGGCACCCATATCTGCTTTTCCACCCCTTTGTCAATTTGCAATCTTTCAGGAAAAGGAGGTGTAGCTGCAGGTGTAGGTTGCTCAACTATGGGAGTTGTAGAGGTTGATTCTTTTTCTTTTTCTTTTTGGATATTTTGGTTTTGAAGTGATACTTCAGAACCTTTATTGACTTTGAGAGATTCTTCCTCAGAAATGCTTGGTTGTTGAACACTTGTGGAAGGTTGATCTAGGATTCTACCTGATCTGAGTTGTACTTCATTGAGAGGAACAACCATATAGGTAGGGAATGGTTGACCTTCCATCATGTAAGCATTTTGAGGGTTCCTATTATTTGGATTTGGTAATGGCTGAGAGGGAAGTTGATTTGATTTCTGCTGGGATTGTAGTGCTAATTGAGAATTTTGATTTTGTGGAGGAGGTTGTTGTTGTTGAGGGTATGGCAATGATAGTTGTTGACCTTGATTTGGAAGTTGTGGGGCTTGCTGATTCTGAAATGATGGAGGATATTGATAGAATTGTGCAAATCTCCCATAAGGATTTTGCATGCTTTGCATCCATGCTTGGAAAGCATTTTGAGGTTGAGGCCAAGGTTGTTGCCAAGGATTCCAATTTGGTTGGGATTGAGAATTCATAGAGTTGTTAAACCCTTGATTTTTTTGTCCTTGCCAAGGTCTCCTTGCAATAAAACAGAGAGATTCAAGTGTATCTGGATCCTCTTGAAAGACTGCTTTGAGGCCAGGAATTGAAGGACAATCCTTGGTCTCATGAGTTTCTGAGCAAATTACACATGTTTCTACAACGTGTGCATCTAAGGGACATTCCCTTAAAGCATGTTTCTTTCTACATTTCGGGCAAAAGATAGCCAACGCCTCAGCTTCTGCTTTTTGTTTATTGTGAATCTTAAGGGTATCAAGTTGTTCACTAAGACTCCCTAAGATGTCAGTTTTAAATTCATCAAGCATACTGCCGATTTCAGCCCTACTCACTGATCCTGTTGCAGATTTATTTGCCCTAAGGAGAGAAGGATCTCTAGGCCCTTTTTGAGTTTTTGATTTGCCCCTTGAGAGATGGATACAAAGTTCTGCTATGTCACTGAGAGAAAGTTGAGAAATATCCCCTTTTCCCATCATGTTTAAGATGTCTATCCATTCATCCCTAATGGCCTTTAATAAGAGGGCTTTTAAGGTCTCTTCATCCAAGGTATTCATTTTTGCTCTTTTCAAGTTATATTGAAACCTTTCAAGTAAATCTTCTAGACTCTCATCTTCTTTTTGTATCATTTTAAAAACCTCGTCCTTGTGATTAGTAGGCATGCAATAGTCTAAATACCTATCCAAAAATGTCTGTTTCATCTCATCCCAAGTTCTAATGGATTGAGTGAGTAACCCCATGAACCATTTCAAGGCTTGATCCTTCAGTGTTGAAGGGAACAACTTGAGTTTCTGAGAGTCATCCAGGTAGTCATAAGTTCGACACACCACTTCAAACTCAAATAAGAATGTTTCAGGGTCCTCAGTCCTTAACCCATGGAAGTTAGGGAGGACAGATGGTGATATGTTCTTCATAGTGGCTCGGGAATCCTCATTAACAATGGGAAACCCAAATGAATTATCCCCATTTCTATTTCCTCCTCCAATGGGACCTCTACCTCCATTATTGTTATTGTTATTTCCTCTTCCTCCTCTACCTCTACCTCTACCTCCTCCTTCTTCCTCTGCCATGATGATTCTCCTAGGGATTTCAAAATCTTCTGGTTCCTCTACAAAAGGTGAATGAGAAGAGATTTCTCCTTCTTCTTCAGATGATTCCAATTCCTCAATTACAATTGGTCTTCCTGTAGGAGAAAGAGAAGAGTCTCTTCCTGGTTCAAACTCAATAGAAGGTGTAGGAGAGTCAACTCTTGGCTCTTGAATTCCAGGAATTCTAGGACTAGGAGTTTCAGTTGGAGATAAGGGGGGTGTCTCTTGTCTATCCCTTGAAGCAGATGGACTTGTAAAAATTGAACTTCGAGCTCTAGCTAAAAACCTTCCTCTAGAATCTCTAGCTCTATGCATGTCATTTTTTATTTTTTCTTCAAGTCAAGTTAATAGTTCTTTTTCTGATCTTCCAGTTCACTCTAGGTGCAAGAAGAGAGCATACTCAAGAAACTACTAAATCAATAACTTTCTCCTTTCTGATCCTCCAGATCACTTTGAAGTGCAAGAGGAGAGCATACTTGGATAGGTTATTAACTTCTTTCCTTGAAATTTTTATGTTTTTTTTTCCTCTAAGTATGGCTACTTAATTTCACTTCCCCGGAAACGGCGCCAAAATGTTTAGTCAATTTAGTGTTCCTAAATTGATGTCATTAATTGTCAACCCGGGGCTCGTAAGCTGATGAAGTGAAGGTGTACTATATGTACTTAAGCAACCTCTTAGAGCTTTTGTCGTTTGGGGTGTTGTTTATGGTTAACTTATCTTCCTAAGATGGAGTGATGATTATAGACAAATGAGTGCAAGTGTGTGAAAAGTGAGTTCTAGATGAGTGAAAGTGTGTGATTGGTGATTTCTAATTACTTGCTGAATTTGTAAAGGAAAAGAACTTGAAAGAAATGAATAACTTAAAATGACTTGAAAGCAAATGACCACGTTCTAATGGCATTAGTCTCTACTCATATTGCTGCAAATAAAAGAAATAAGAAAATCACTTCAAGGACTGATGATAAGGGTTATCTCTTCCTAACTCCCTGCTTCTACCACATAGTACTGTGTAAAACACGATTAGGAAGTAGCTGAAGACAAATCCAAGAATTGATAAAAACTCTAAATGACAAATTATAACACTACTAAGCCTTTTCCATCATACTGCTTCCTACATATGTGATTATGTGTAACAAGTGGAAAAAAGTATTAGTGCCACAAGCCAAGACTACTTAAAAACAAGCTGCAATTAATTAGTGTTCTGTTCTCTGAAAGATAAACCATTCATGATAAAGAGAACATAAATTAGTTAGCATCCAACTTGTAAAACTAAGCTAAAAACTAATCTAGAAAACAGAGCAAAAAGGGCAGCATTACGAATAAGACAACTGCAACTACCATTAGATATTAAAGCAAATACAACACACTCAATCCCGGGTTAAAACCTGCAAAGAAGCAAATCTGATCAGTGAAAATAAAGGCTGCAGCAATGAAAAGAAATCAAGCTGTACATAACTCAAGAAAAGGAAATGCTGTATGTGAAATAAAGAAATTGCAGAAGTATAAACATGAAATACTTATACAAGGGCAGTCATGAACGGGGGCCCTCCATCCATACAACCCACAGAAAACTCAGATGCTTTAAAACTTCAAAACAGCACTGTTTCCATTACTTCACATGCAGAAATACATAGTCAACAGTGCTGGAACAGCTCTATAAAAACAGAGTTCAGAAAGGTGCTAAAATTCTCACAAGTTCATAAACTACAGCAGCTAAAAAGTTAACATAAGCGTACGCAGACGCAAGTATTTATAGGCATCTGCAAGATGGCCTAATGCGTAAAGCATAAAACAGAAAATAAACTGAATATCATGCGTATTAAAGGTGCAGTGAACACGTCATATGCTTCATGGTCGAGCTGGAGGTCCTGGTCGTTATGGGCAATGAATCCAGCGTTGGATCATGTTCCCCACGGCTTACAAAACACGGACAAGTCATCTTTTCCACCGACGTGACCAAACAGCTTACGCATCAACGTTAAGCTGCCTTTATTTGACCGTAACTTGACCCCCTTTGACCGGAGGTACAGATGACGTGGCTGGCTGAACTGATGGCACAGGAACCTCGAGCACATATATTCCAACATGCCCATGTGGCTCGTTCTGCAAAATAGCACGTGGAACCTTGAGATCAACAAAATGGTTGCGGAATCATCAGATGGCTGCGGAATCGCTGAATGGCTGCGGAATCTCTGCAAATATGTCAAAAACTAAACAAAACAGTCACCCATTAGCAAAGCTCACTTGATCATGTTTAATGACAACTAATGTAATGATCTGGTTGGAAAATGAGGCAAAAGAGAGAGGAAAGTGATGAAAACAGTAGGTAATGATGGATGATAAGGTGTAAAGTAGAGGCTCTACAAGCAGTCAATACTCTATTGGGATGCATCTCTCAATCAGAATTCATGAAGGTAATGCACTATAAATCTGCAAAAGAAATATGGGATAAAATGGTCACGAGCTATGAAGGAGACGATCAGGTAAAGCGTGCTAAACTTCAAACTCTCAGGATTAAGTATGAGACTCTCAGAATGTATAATGATGAAAGTGTGGCTAACTACTTCCTTAGGGTAGATGAGATTGTCAATTGCATGCAAAACTTGGGTGAAGAAATAAAAGAGGCTATTGTGGTTGAAAAGGTTCTAAGATCTTTGTCCCCCAAGTTTGAATCTAAAGTGTCTGCCATAGAAGAAAAGGAAAATTTGCAAATTCTTACTATGTCTCAGCTTCACGGAATTCTAACCACTTATGAAATGAGAAAGGGAGGTCCATCAGACAAAAGAGAAGCTGCCTTCAAGGCTTCAGGCAAAGAAGATTATTATGAAGCAAGTCACCTGCCAGAAGATGAAGAAGAGGAATCAAATTTTGTCAGAAATCTTCAAAGGGGTTCTGGAAGGTTCAGAGGTAAGTTACCTTTTAAATGCTTTGCTTGTGGAAGAGTAGGTCATTATGCTGCCAAATGTCCTCACAAAGATAAGAATGACAAGGGAAAGGAACCTGTTAAATGGAACAAGAAACAATATGAAAAGAAGAAAAGCTATTACACTCATGAAGATAGTGATGGACTTTCAAATAGTGATGAAGATGAACAAGGTAATAGATATAAACTTTTGATGGCTTTTGAAGATGATGACTACATGGATGCTATAGATGTAGAAGGCTTTTATGAAGAAATGAAAGATCTCAAAGTTTGTTTAGAAGAGAAGAGTGCTATTATTGATTCTCTACAATGTCAACTAGCTGAAAAGGAAAAACATCTTGAAAAATTGGAATGTGAGATTGTTTGTCTTAGAAAGGAGATTGAGAAAACCAAAACAATTAATCTTAAGTTTGTTAAAGGATCTGAAACCTTGGATGAGATTATCAATGTGCAGCGATCTCCTCTGATCAAGACAGGTCTTGGATATAATGGAGAAACATCTCAAGCCTCTACCTCTAAAAGTTAAGGAGAAGCGAGCAAAGGCCAAATAAAAGCCATCAGGTGAATCAGGGACAGTTTACCCCAAGAACAAATAAAGACCATCAAGAAATTCGGGGACAAACTGCCTTAAGGACAAACAGAAGCTACAATCAGCCACAGGTAAAATCTTCCCAATTTGCTCCAAGAATGAATGTGAATAGAAGCTACAATCGGTTGGATGATAGATCTGATTATCGCAGAAGTTTCTTTAATGGCCAATGCTTTTCTTGCCATAATTTCGGTTACAAAGCAGCTCAATGTGTTGCCTACAAGACAATCATGACTAGAGAAGCTCAAAAGCAAGGGAGAATGACTGGAACCATGAAAAGGACTTATAACAATTTTTCGGTTCTTGAAAATGAAGTTGAATGCTCTATTTGTAATAACTTTGGTCATGAAGACTCTGAATGCAGGAGCAGGTTCTGGAAGACAACTCAGAAGGAACAAACCTCAAATGTTAGAACATGGAGAATAAAAGAATCACAACCAGAAAGATGTGGGATAGCCTTTTATGCAGAAGGTCAAGAAAGTCTATGGTACATTGACAGCGGATGTTCGAAGCATATGACAGGGGACAAAGAAAAGCTTGAGTCATATACCACATTAAAAAAGGGGAAGAAAGTTTCTTTTGGGAACGATATCTCTGCAGCCATAAAAGGAAAAGGTGTTGCTCCGTTGAAAGAGAAGGTCAAAGCAGGAAATGTTTTATATGTTGATGGATTGAAGCATAATCTTCTGAGTGTCAGTCAGATGTGTGATCAAGGAACCGAGGTAATATTTAGATCAAATGGATGTTGTGTTCGTGATCTTGATACAGGTAAAACAGTGATCAAAGGAAGAAGGACTCCAAATAATCTATATATCTTTGAGGAAAGACAACAATGCTACTTAAGCAAGGATGATGAACATTGGCTATGGCATCGGAGGTTGGGACATCTAAGCTTTTCACAAATAAGGAAAGCATGAAAATATCAGGCAGTTCGTGGTCTTCCAGATATCAAAATTCCAGACAATACCATATGCAAATCTTGTCAGTTTGGAAAGCAAACTAGAACTAAATTTCTAGAGAAGGAAGGATCAGCTAGCATGCCTCTCGAGCTAGTCCATACAGATGTATGTGGTCCATTTAGGAAGAGGACACCTCGAGGAGAAGAATATCTGATATTATTCATTGATGATTTCTCCAGATTTGTTTGGTTAGGGCTCATGAAGCACAAAGATGAAGCATTCGAAAAATTTAAATCCTTCAAAGCCTTGGTTGAAAATGAATCAGGACACAAAATTAAGTGTCTCAGATCTGACAGAGGTGGGGAGTTTACCTCAAACGAATTTTTCGATTTCTGTGAAGAACATGGGATAAGAAGAGAATTCTCTACAGCTAGAACTCCTCAGCAAAATGGGGTTGTGGAAAGAATGAACAGAACAATCCAACAAATGGCTCGTGCTATGCTTGATGAATCAGGTACTCCCGCAACCTTCTGGGGTGAAGCTGCACATGCTGTGGTTATTATTCTTAACAAAACAAATGTCCGAGTAAACAGCACTCAAACACCTCATGAGCTCTGGAGTGGTGAGACTCCTTCGGTGAAGCACTTCAAAATCTTTGGGAGCAAATGTTATATTAAGAATACTGATGAGCAACTTGGCAAACTTGAACCAAGAGCAGATGAGGGCATTCTTCTTGGTTATTCTCCACATAGCAAAGCATACAAGTGCTACAATAAAAGACTTGGCAGAATTGTTGACAGCATTGATGTAGTGGTTGATGAGAAGGGATATATTCCTAGGCAAGTTCATCATGAAGAGATTGAAGAAGATGAAGGCTACCCTCAAAGGCGGAATGATGAAGAAGAAGAACCTCAAGAAGAAGAAGAATCTCAAGAAGAACCAGAGGAGCAGACAAGAATAGAAGAGAAGACTCCATCCAGATATGTTCAAAAGAATCATCCAGAATCTCAGATTGTGGGGCAGAAAGAAGCAGGAGTACAAACAAGAAGGACTCTTGCAGAAGCTTCAAGCTATTTGGCATTACTCTCCTCCACTGAACCACAAAATGTGAAAGAGGCATGCAAGGATGAATGTTGGGTCAAAGCAATGGATGAAGAACTTGAGCAGATCGAAAAGAACAACACTTGGGAACTGGTTCCTAGACCAAAAGATAAGAATGTCATAGGGACAAATGGGTCTTCAAGAATAAATTGAATGAAAATGGAGAAGTAATTAGAAACAAGGCCAGACTTGTTTGTAAAGGGTATGCGCAGCAAGAAGGGATAGATTTTGAGGAGACCTTTGCTCCTGTAGCAAGACTTGAGGCCATCCGAATGTTCCTTGCTCTCTCAAGCTTTCAAAACTTCAAGGTATTTCAAATGGACGTGAAATCAGCCTTTCTGAATGGAGACTTAGAAGAAGAAGTATATGTTGAGCAGCCAGATGGTTTCATTCTTGGGAATGATCCAAACCTTGTATGCAGATTGAAAAAGGCTCTTTATGGTCTCAAACAAGCTCCAAGGGCTTGGTATTATCGGTTGGACAAATATCTTCACCAACAAGGTTTTTCAAAAGGATCAGCAGATAGCAATCTCTATATGAAAGTTGAAAATAAAAAATTGCTAATACTTGTTGTGTATGTAGATGATATTATCTTTGGTAGCAATGAAGAGGCTATGAGTCAGAACTTTGTCGTGGTTATGCAGAAAGAATTTGAAATGTCATTACTTGGAGAATTGACATACTTTCTTGGATTGCAAATCCAACAAAATGAAGGAGGTATTTTCTTGTCTCAAACCAAGTACCTCAAGCAGATCTTGAAGAAGTATGGCATGGAAGATTCAAAGCCAGTTTGTACCCCCATGGTTACAGGATGCAGCCTTAGTGCAAATGACGAATCAGCAGCAGTTCACCAACCCACTTATAGATCCATGATTGGGAGTTTGCTTTATTTGACAGGTACCCGGCCAGATATTATGCATGCAGTAGGAATTGTTGGAAGATTTCAAGCCAACCCAAAGGAAACTCATCTTCAGGCAGTCAAAAGAATCTTCAAGTATCTTCAAGGGACCCAAAACTATGGCTTATGGTATCCTAGAGATACAGATCTCACTCTTCATGCTTACACAGATGCAGATTGGGCCGGAAGTGTAGATGATAGGAAAAGCACAAGTGGTGGTGCTTTCTTCATGGGTTCCAGATTAGTATCTTGGTTCAGCAAGAAACAGAGTTTGATTGCTTTATCTACAGCTGAAGCAGAATATGTGGCTGTGGCATCTTGTTGCACACAACTTCTTTGGATGATGCAGACCTTGCAGGATTTTCAAATCACTTGCACGCCACCAGTCTCTATCTTATGTGATAATACAAGTGCAATCAGCATTTCAAAGAATCCAGTCATGCACTCAAAGACCAAGCACATACCAATCAAGTACCATTTTCTTCGGGAACAAGTGCTTGAGCAGAAGGTCAAGCTAGAGTATGTTCCTTCTAAGGAACAAGTTGCTGATATTCTCACAAAACCACTGCCCAGGGAAACTTTTGAATATCTCAGACAAAAGCTGGGAGTAGTTGATGCTTCATCCTGCTGTTGAAGCTTGTCTGTTCTACAGAAAAGTTGGTATACGCAAGTTACGTAAGGGAAATCCGCGTATATACACCAATTTATGGTGGGAAAGTCGCGTGTATGATGTACGCGTGCGACAGTAAGTATATCCGCGTACATACGCAGGTTTATGCAGGAGAAATCGTGTATATGGAGTTCTGAACAGCAAGGTCAGACTCTGGTTGGAAAAGGTCTGAGATGGGTATGCCAGAATTCTTCAGGCACAGTTTCAAGGGGTGCAGCAGGCACAGGTTCAGGGGGAGCAGCTTAAAGTCTCATAAAGCATTGTTGGCATTTTTGATGTTTGACTGATGTTGGTTTTAGGAGAAGGAGCTCAGAAAGGTCTCATCTTGGTTGCTGATCTAAAAGATGTTTATCAGATGCTGCTGGTGACTTTCATAAGTCTTGGTCTAGATTTGTTGTCTCTATGTCATGTATCTCTTGTGTGATATCTCTTTTATGGTGACAAGTTCATGTAACGGCCTATGTTGGTTTCCCCACTATGCCTGGGATGAATGATGTACTATAATTGATTATTTCTGATGTGTCCCCTCTTGGTAGGGAGTATGGATGTATGTATTGAGTCTTTTGGTGATAGGAAGGTCCCTTATGGTGTATAAGTCTTGGTTCTCTTTGAAGAACATCGTTTGCAGATCTTGCCTACAGTCAGGGGGAGCATGATTCAGCACAGCCCAGCAGAGGCATCAACATGTACTCAAGGGGAGCACAGCCCTTTGCCCTTGATGACAAAGGGGGAGAATGATTCTAAGGAGCTTGAGGTTGCCATCAAGTCCAAAGGGGGAGATTGTTGGCATTTTGGCACAGGGGTGGCGCTATGATACAGGTGTTGTCCTTGATGGCAACTCTCTTTGATGACAGATCTCCGTTCAGTCTACAGAATGAAGAGAAAATCTCATATACGCAGGTTAATTAAGTCCAAGTTGCGTATACACGCTGGTGATCTGCATACTAAGTCGCGTATACGCAGGAGAGCTATACGAAGTCGCGTATACACGCAGATGCATGAACAGAAAAGGGCGTATATGTCGGGAAACTTCCTTTTGGTCCGTGGTAGTTAGGCCTCGGTACTTGAGCCTATGAATTTGGACCAAAGTATCTCGACAGACGTGTTGATCCCTAGTTTTTTAAGTTGATGGTATTGGATTTCTATGGTTTTGGCTCTTGGTATTGAGCACGGCCTAAGGCTATATAAGGAGAAGAAGATCATTAGGGAAAAATATCTTTTGAAAAGACTTGAATATCTGAAAAAGAAAGAGATCTGATATGCAGGTTCTAGGTTGCTTGATCTAAGCTAAGGAGAGATCATATCGGTTGATGGAAGACTAGATCTAAGGATAGATCGGGATCTAATGGTTTGAAATGCACTATTATGATATGGTTGATTATGCGTATTTCTAGATCTGCATACTGACGCAATGTTATGTTCTGGGTCTAACTGATGTCTGGTACAACTGCAAGTTAAGAGAATTTATTTTTAGATCTATACGCTGGTTGTCTTCGGTAAAAGCGTGTGTATACGCGGGTTTCTCTCATTGAAGTAGCGTATATCTTTTGAAGTTTGATTTTTGGGTTGCAGTTGGATTTGACTGCTATTTCAGAGTTCTGTAGTCTGCTCTGAGTTCTTGTGACTGGTGTTGACAGGGTTTCAGTGGTTCAGTGATTCAAAGATTGATGATGCTAGTATTGGTTGTTTTGTGCTTCAATGATCTGTTGTGAAAGTTGAATGAATTGTGGTCTTCAGATTGTAATGTTGTGCTTCAGGAATATCCAGTCTGAAAATGTATGAAAGGTGGTACCTGAAAGAAAGAAGATTGTAGGTCAGCACCTACGTACTAGTATCTTAGCTAGTACAAGAGCAAAGGGGGTTGGAGCTCCCTTCCAAGGGAGTTTGGAGAACGAGAGAAGGTTGAAGCCTTCAGCAGGTTGTAGCCTGCGTACTGGTATAAGGCTGCACCAGTACAAAAAGATTGTAAACTGAAGTTTCATATTAAAGAAAGATAGAGACGACTTGCAGCAGGTGGTTTTCACCCACATTGGGTTTCCACCTTATATCATGGTGTTCATGTGTGTGGTTTTTGTGTGATCTGTTCTACTGCATCTGTTTACTCTTAATATGGTGAATAATGTCCTTATGCACTTAACTGAAGATAAACTAACTGAATTATAAGATTTCTGGCTATACGCTGTTTTCTTTAGACACAGTTGCGTGTACACGCTGGTTCACTTAACGAAAGTAGCGTATATGTTTCTGAGCATTGAAAAAGTTTTATAGTTCTGATAATACTGATTCACCCCCCCTCTCAGTATTATTTTCAACAGCCGCCTGTAATATTTTTGTTGCAAGCTAGGTCCAAGGGGAGGTGACATCAATCTTTAGAGGCCCCCTCTAGTGGGGGATCGGGGGCAGTGTCCCCAAAGCTAAAAATAGATGTAAAATTGCCTTGTAAAATGTTGTAATTTCGTAGTCAATTTGGGTTGTTAATTAGGTGGAGATCTCCCGGTAGAAGTTATGTTTAATTTAGGTTTTTCTTCCTTAGAAGGCAACCCCTCCATATATATGAGGGAATTGTATTGCATCTATGTAGATCTGTATTCTTAGCAAGAAAGCAAGAGGAGATTGTGTGAGAGCGAAGAGGGAATTACAACGAATCTGCTATAGGTTGTATCTCTTCAGTTTGCTGGATAATATAAAAGGAAGAACTGGCTATTTCTCCGTGGATGTAGCCCAAATTAGGTGAACCACATATATCTGTGTCTCTCTTGTTTTATGTGTTCTCTGTGTTTATATTTTCTAGAATATATTTCATGTGTTCCATTGCTCTGTAATATATAATTTTCTAGCAGTTCATTAAACTACTATTGACATCATCAAACTTTAGGGTCCCTATAGGTGTTGAATTGTTAATAACTACTATCAAATTCTCCCAGCTATCTGGCATAGAGCACAATAATAAGATGACTCTAATCTCATCATCCAAAATAATTTTGACAAAGGTAAATTGACTTGTTATTATATTAAAATTGTTCAAATTCTCCATCACTGAAGCACTTTACTTCATCTTCAGATTATACAACTTCTTCATTAAGAAGACTTTTTTTGATG
The DNA here is from genome assembly GCA_031772625.1 of Pinus tabuliformis. Classification (NCBI taxonomy): domain Eukaryota; kingdom Viridiplantae; phylum Streptophyta; class Pinopsida; order Pinales; family Pinaceae; genus Pinus; species Pinus tabuliformis. Next base: position 177,955,159 of record CM062818.1, read on the forward strand.
TCGTTTTATTTTCATATAAATCATGCATCTTTTTCCACAACCCTTTTATTGTATTTTCTCCAGCAATATTAAACTATACATTCTTTACCAATTACTGACAAATTGTGGTAATGGTATTTCTATCTAGCTTATTTCATTCTTCATCTGACATTGATGGAGGTTTATTCCCTAAATATTGATCCTTAAAATCAGTATTTCCTCCATTTTCTCCTTCCATAGGGAAAAATTAGCCCCATTTAATTTCTCCACATCACTTAATGTCATTATCTCCATGCTCATAATTCTTCCCAACAATAACCTGGCATACACCAAAAATTAAATAGAACATCCTTGCTCTAATACCAGTTGTTAATAAAAGACATTAGAAAAATTATTTAACTGAACAATAACAATTTCCATGCACTAAAACAAGAAATAACCCATAAAATTTACTAAAACATAGAACACCACAGATTTATGTGGAAAACCCCATTTTGGGGAAAAGCCACGGGGAAAGGGTTTAGTATATTTGTATTATCGCAATGAAAATATTTATACATTTCACTCGCTTCATTCTTTCTCACCCATACATTTATTTTTTTTACTCACACCCCTATATATACAAATATTTCATTATAATACCATAGGCCCAATACCATGAATTGTGAATACCATGGGCACTAACAACTTTGACCTGATTTGGTCTCACGCCTAACAACTTCTTCATTGTTGGGATCAATTGCTTAATTTGGACTAGGAAATGCTCCTGAAAATGGATTTGGATCTACACTGGGATTGCTTATACTAGAGCTTCATTAACTATTGTTGCTACCCTTGATTCCATTGTCTTTTCCCTTTCTTACGTTGGCATGCTTCTAGGTCTCATTCTCGTAATGGATCTAGATTGTGATCACCTAATTCTTAAGGTCAGAATATCGACCTCTAGTTGGAAGGGATTCTGGTAGTGAGATGGTGGTGGGGCGGCTAGGTCAACACCTACTAAGCCATCTTCCTGTGGTTTTGGTGCTTTCTTTATTTTTGGATTAATAATCTCTAGCAATAAAGCTTAAGAAGGTAAACTTCCTTCTCTACGATTGCTGCTCATGTTGATTGGTCTTCTACTACTATTTATGCTATTATAGGTGACTATCGAGTAAGGGATTCTATCATGGGAGCTAGACCTGAAACTGGTGGAATGTATGCTTCAAGTAATGGAACTAGAATAGAAACTGATTTTAGGTCATCAAGGTCAAAGGTGAGATCAAGCTATCAACCTACAAGAGATGTTGATACTAGGCAAGGTGCTAGTGCTAGTAGTGTTGTTAGTGGTAGAGGTGGATATGTTGTTGGTGGATAAGCTTGAGTATCTATTGACAACACTACTAGAATTAATATTCACGTTAACCATGCACAAAAGTAATAGTCACTTTAACCAGCACAAAAGTAATAGTTGCATTATTTCGAGCACAATATTTTGGGTCATAGCCATGTGAAAAGAAAATGGCACATCTTCAGTTGACGAGGGAAAACCATTCAATTGAGAAAAGTGAGCCTGATAATAAGGTACACAATTGGTAGCATGTATTGGCTCTACAATTCTAAAGATACATGCAAAGGAAAATATTTGAGAAAATAGGGAACATAAATGGGTTTGTGGTCTACCTTGACTTAGGCACTCCTCCTTACACAACAAGTTATGTAGGTTTCAAAGGAAAATTTTAGTACAATGAGCATTCTAACTTTCACGTTACCAAATCACTGACACAAGGGTATGTACTTCTTATGCCAAGAAAGGCACTCTGGATTTCAATCTAGTTGTCATTATCACATCTATGATCTACACTCTCATCTTTGTGCTTAGCCTCAATTTGGCACGCAGATGTGCCATTCCTCTTATAATGAAACTATTTGACTTGCCAACACTAGAGTGAAGAAGGCAGCCATGAAAGCAATGGTCATTATTGTTTACACATTTCCCTTTGTGCTGTCACCGAGCTTAGGCATTGATTTCTCCATCTTCTTGGCCAAATTTAGGGAATAAGAAAAGGTCGGAGTGTTTCCCCAATGCAATTGTGGCTTCCACATGGAGTGCATTGATAAATGGCTTACCTCGCATTCTTCCTACCCTATTTGTAGAAACTCGCGTATTCTCATTAGAAGAAATGAGAAGTCTACACACCCTATAGTTTCTCAAGCTACCTTATCAAACTAAAATGCACTACATGTAGTCATAGATACAATGGATTCAACTCAGGTGATTCTTCCAGGCACTAAAATATTGGAGAGAAATCCACGAGAGGCAACTGGGGTTATGACTACTTCACCAATGTCTTTTCCTAATTCAATTTTAGAAAATCAAAGCTCGTGATGTTATGAACAATGTGGGAATGTAGACTAATTATTTAACTTTGGGGTTGGATCTGGCATGTTTGTTCATCCTTTGGATTTCACAATAATTACATAGTCTATTTTTAAAATTTTGACACTTAATATGATCATGCAATTCGTGGAAGGTAATTTCATGCACACTATATTATTTCATATCAGATAATATTACATATAAATACATTTAGTGTTGTCTCAAGATAGGTAAACTAACTTGGTTGAGAGAATATGTCAACCACACACCAATCTAGGAAACATCTAGATATAACAACCCTAAGGAATAGGAATAGATTCCTGTAGACATAATGAATCACAATTGAGACAAGTAGGAATTACAATTTCCAAGTCATCACCTTAATGACTACTTGTCTCGATTTCAATATGCAAAGTCTAGTTGTGGTTAAACATAACAAAAGAATATGTCGACATCCATATAAAGGAGCAATCATCCACCGAAATGAATGGGTGCCAACTACTACAACTACCAGTCCACTAGGATGCCCTAAGCATACATGGTTCTGTCAACCATTATAACAACATACATGTACCTGTACCTGCAAATAACCTTCCATCATCATCATGGGTTTTATCAGATTACCCATAACCATGCTCTGGGTTTATCGAATTACCCTCAACCATGCCAACAAAGGCTCTTAGCTACCAAGGCTCAACTCAGCCACCAAGGCTCAACACAACCACCAAGGATCAATACTACCACCAAGACACTCAATTCAGCCACGAAGGCTCAACACAACCACCAAGGCTCAACACTACCAACAAGGCACTCAATTCAGCCATGAAGGCTCAAAAGAGCAACAAAGGCTCAACTCTGCCACCACGGAACTCAATTCAGCCACCAAGGCTCACCCCAGACCCAACGTAACCAAGCCCAGGATTTTCTCGACTCACCCTCAACCATGCCAAGGGTTTTGTCAAATGACCATAAACCATGCCTACAGGAATCCATGTCGACTTCACTCTCACATGTGGTTCCTAGCTTACCACAAACTAACACTACATAATGGTTTCCATCTCACAACAAACCTGCAATTACAAAGTGGTTTTAAGACTACCACGAACTTTATGGGGGTACACAGGCCTCATGAGGCTTACATTACACACTCCAACTCTTGGAGTTACCAGGTACATATGTTACAAAGACCACTGTAAAACATCTTAGAATTTCTTATTAATAAATATATGTGACACATAATAAACCATGATCATGAGTCTATTCCACAAACTCACACAAACTTTAACTTAGTTGTCCATCATAATAGTTGTTGTTGCTCCTTTACCTCATCTTCTCAAATTGTTCACATCTTGGCCATCTTTGTCTTTGTCAATTAAGTCTTGGAACTCCATGCTTTACCTATCATTTGTTAGAGTCGTGAATTATAACAAAATAACTTTACCTACATTGAGTTAGCTAAGCTCAATAAGGCTCAATAATTGTATCCATGATTCCAAGACATTAAAAAACTTTCAGACTAAAAAAACATCAAATTTCTCTATCTCTACCACGGATGACTTTAGACCACCATTTGAAAAAATATATATAACACCAGTTTGTGGAGGAGCCTTTCTAGGTCCATCTTTCTTTAAATATTACAATGCAACATTGGACATTGTAAATGTGCCAATAGAGTCAATATCCAATGTTGATAAATCCTCTGTAGAACAAATAAAATTTCACGCAACCCCATTCAAAATAATATCAAGTATTCCAAATTGATTTACTGCTACTTCAACAACACGAGCAACATCCTCTATCTTGTGAACATCTCCTTCAATTCCAATGGCTGGAATGCCTTGCGCTTGGAGTGCTGCAGTAGCTTCCTCGATGATGGTCTTTCTACAGCCCATGATAGCAATGGCAGCACCATGCTTCCCTAATTTTGTGCTTATTGCAAACCTATTCCTAAGCCTTCTCCTGTTACGACAGTTATTTTTCCCTTCAACGCGGTTTCCTTGAAGGGTGACTATATCTTATTTTTTGAATGGAATTTAACCTCTCTCAGATATATGGTCTTGAGAACCATTTTGTAATTCCCAAAGAACAAACCACAACAAAATTGCAAATCTAAAAAACATAAGAGGCGCTACCGGTGTTATCGAGAAATCTAGTGTCCATGCAAAGCTGCTAGTCCCACTAAGACTGGTAGCTATCTTAGAAACAAACAAACTAAAACTACTTTCGTTTTCCTTTATGAGAAGTAGATAAGAGGGGAACAAAGGAGACCAACCTCTGTCTTGCGTTTGGTTCCCTGCTTGATTCCTCTCCCTTCTGATAGATCTTTGCCACTCGCTTACTTGTCTACCCAACTTCAAAGAGCACCTTTGGAATCAAAGCAGCATAGCACTATCTAAGAACAAAGATCTACAATCACAAACAATATAGGACCAGATATATATTGACCACACAAATGCATATATCATCAATCATACAAGAACTTGGAGGAAAACTTGAATAGCTTTATTAATATCAAGAATAGCAAAGAGGATTACAACCAATTGTTCTGACCCAGCGTCATCCTCTCAGCAAGAAAGCCCTTCTTAACCTCATGAAAAGCTTAGATCACCCAACACTATGATGTTACACCAAGAAACCAACAGCACTTCCTTACAAAATACAAAATTCTAGCCTCTGGATCTCTGGGATGAGAGATCCATATATAGATGATTACAGGGAGGTGAGTCGGCTTCTGAGATTTGATTAGTGTCCTCTCTCTGATAGTTCTTGATTCCACTTGGAGATTGATGATCTCTTACTCATCCCTGGGCGAATTCAGAGAGGCAAGTGTCACAGGAGAAGTTTCTGGAAGATTCCATGATCATCCACCTCGCAAATTGACTCTGCCATTTGTACACTCTCGCCCATCTCACCCCATAGAAGGGCTTTTCAATATGCATCACACCTCCCGTGTGCATTTAGGTGGGATGCATCACACTTTGACCATGGAGCAAGTGAGATGGTCCAGCTTTGACCAGTTATGAGTAGTTTTTCATGGAGAACTTCTAGGAGATGATGTAATCAGCTGACCTTGTTCTTTTAGGGGATGGAACAACACTTTTAGGGACTTAGGAGTCCTTGGTTTATGGACATGTTTGATTGGGGTTGCAGTGCCCAAAAATGTCTATAACAGTTGCCCCCTAAAGCATGAGGTTTTTAATCTTTTGATGTCGGGTGAAATGCTTTATCATGAGGATCCGAAGTTTTTTTGAGCTGGAAGGCGACCTGTAATAAGATACAATACAATACATTATCTTCATAATATTTTCATGATCTAGCTGAGGCGGGCATTCCCATGCTCAGCTTTATAAATTAATTTTCATGTACATAAGACAGACAATCGTCTAAGTGCAGACTAATGATTCTGGTAGAGCCATCATCCCTTAGATTGGATGGTTATCTGTGCAGCAATGATGTACATTTGATGTCTTTATTTTCCTGAATATATATCGCAGCCCGGATGGATGAAACTAGATTCGGGGTCTTAAATCTCGTTTGATCTTCACTCAAAGTACAATTCGATCCATGTGAGAGATGTTCTAGAGTCGAACATGGAAATACATCGCCTGATTACCAGTCGGTGATGTAAGCTGTTAACAAGTGCGAGAGGAATCACCGATAATGATGATGACCCTCAAGGTATGATAGTAGAATTCACGTGGTGTGAAAAAGGGACTTGGTGTCAATCACCACGCAAAATCCTTTGGTCGAAGGCCATTGATGTAAATCTGTCACCGGAAGTGAGAAACTTGCCATTGAGGCATGCAAGCTTCAAAGTACTGCAAGGGTTGTTCCTAGATCAACTTCCTGGATAATGAGCTGATGTCGACAAGAAGCGATCCATCATAGGAGGGCCTTAATGAATCCCACATCTATGACACAAAATGGAGCAAATGATTTTAATGGAGGTGAAAATGATTTGATGATATAAGGTTCAGGGTGGCGACCATGAAAGAATGGAGTGTAAATGTACTGCAGTGGATGAGACACAGGTGAATTCTCTGAGCTACTTCTCTTGAACATATCGGCAACACTGACATGATGGATTGGTAGCGTTAACCCCAAATGTGGATGGTGTGATGGACCAATGGTGATATGACTAGTGAACGGAACAATCCAACCCGACTCGGATGCAGAGTGAAAGTGTCATGTTCAAGAGCGACTTGCTACCAATAAAGTTATTTCAAGTTTTCTTCCCAATTTTTCCCCAGTCATTGCTGACCAGTACCTCTTTATTTTTGTCAAGCTTGAGGAGGATAACATATGCTTGTTCTATAATTTGCCCTTCAGGAAAACCCATCGCTATGTTTTAACGAGCCTAGCGATAGTGAAACTCGTTCTTGTCTGTATGGACAAGTTTGTAGCTATTCGGTTTTAACAAGTTTAACGACAAAGATAACTCGGTCCTTTTCAATTTTAGAGAGTCCGAAAGGCACGTAAAGAAAACTCCAACAATCCTTTTTCGTCATATAATCCCTTAAGTCCAAAAAAGTATAAAATAATACAAAAGGGATGAATTTTCGGTAATTTTAACGAGCCGAACAAAACAAGCGCCCGATCTTTTTGTGTAATAATCCCTCAGGTCCAAAAAGATTAAAATCTAAAGGAGGGATAACACTTCCGGTCACTTTAACGAGCTGGAGAGGCCAATTACTTAACAATCTTTTCATATTTTACGAGTCAGATGAAAAGAGCTTAAAGGAGACTTGTTTTTCAAGGAACGAGTGATAAATTCGGGTAGCAGCTAATTCCAAGTAAGGTTTGGAATTTTCCAATCATGACAACGTCACAAGGATGGCTAACAGGATCACTCTTCGCAGATGTTCCTCAAAAAGGGTAAACAATCAAATGGAGGTGAATGATCGGCCAATACAGAGTGGAGGTGATGATGAGAACACGACCAAGGCTCAAAGTTTGATGATAATGCATTCACGATGGTTTTTTACCAGAAATTGGTTCATTTTTTAATGAATGAGCTTAAACTCTGGGGGAAACATTTGCTCACTGCTTATCTTTAATTTTTAATGAGGTTGAACTCCACATACAAATTGCTCGATCCAGTCATATAATAAGGATGTCTCATCTAAGATACCATTTTTTTATGGAGCTCGCACCTTACACATCTTTGCCCCGCATCCTTTCTTTATGCAAGTTAGGAAGGGAACGACCAATCCTATGAGTTTAAAGGGTTAGAGGACCTACAAATTTAAAAAATAAATGGTCGCTCTTTGCTTGCATGCCAAAAGGTTTGCATGCCCCCAGGTATAGTGAAGTAGAGTTTCCTAGGTTACCCCTCAATTTGCAGAAAAAACATTTGTTTGATCGGGAAAGGCTTACCTTTTCCAGGTTACCCTTCAATTTGCAGAAAAAATATTTGTTCTATCGGGAAAGGCCTACCTTCTAACAGAGGTATCTTATTCCAGTCTAATCTCATAAACCAGTCATATATCCTTCACGGAAACCTACCCTATACCCAAGGTTTTCCTGCCGAAACAGACCAGGGTGCATGCCCCCTGGGTTTCAGTCATGTCCTCCCGAATCACTCGCATCATCACGTGGACGGATTGGAAATTGATGAGACATTCCTTGCGTGAAAAGACCATTCAGGGATGGTATTTGACTATTTGCTATGTGTGAGCCGGGGAATGAAAGCTGGTCTACGAGCTTGACCACTCTTCCTTCATGCGAAAAACACATTACTCTAAAGAGCGAGGAGACAATGGCTCCCATGCAATAAATATATTCACATCCCAGGAGTAGATTATAATCTAGGGGTCCTTGGACTACCATTACATTCATGTGAATGGTTTTCCTTCTCAATGTTATCAGCACATTGGGAAGGATCCCTAATAGTCGACTGATTCCTTTGTCAAAGCTTGTTAGATTTCTCATTTTAGGCAAAAGCAATGGCGAACCAAGAACTTTCCAAGCAGTTGAGGAAAGGATACTCACAGAAGCCCCTTCATCTATGATGGTACCAGCCATGACCATTCTGTATATTTGTGCAATGATTCGAAATTTTACACTAGCCGGTAAACGGGGTCTGCCTAGTAGATTCCAATCGAAGGAAACAACTAGGTTGCTTGGAGGTGGGACCGAATAGACGACTGGATATGACTCTAAAGAACTTCCTTCCTGCGGTAAAGGAACGGGTAGACTGCCCCCATGTTCATCGGAGTCTGTGTTTACGAAGAGAATTTGAACGGTGTCATTCTTGTTCTCTCCGGTGACTGTATCATCTGAAGATGGACCTTCTGAAGGCAAGACCGGGTCAACTGCCGCCTCGACCTTTTGACTTTCGTCTGGTGTGAATTCAGATGGTTTATCTTCAATGATAGACGCTTCAACCGACCACAATGGCATGTCAGTCGGATTTTCAACTAGTGATGGACTTGGCAAGAGTTTCTTATATCCAGGAGGAAGCTGTAACGGTGAAACCATACGGTTGTCCAAAACTCTTTTAGCTTCGTTTAGGAAGGGACAACAGTGGATGGCGTGATCGCCTTCACACAGTTTACAAGGGAATTTACTTTTCCTTTTCTATCCCAATATTTCTCTTTCACTAGTTGACGGTGTACTTTCAACATGATCATCAGAGGTTGTTGACACCGGATTGTGAAAACGAGGAGACCAGTCCCTTAAGATCCGAGGGATGCAAGGACAATATCGATGATAGTGTTATCACAAAACCAGTACTAGGGGCTGCAACCAAGCCAAGTTTCATGTAACTGTTTCAGACCATACTTTAGATTAGGAATTAGCCTTCCTAATCAGAGAGGGCTCTCTCACAACTCTTGATAAAATCCTTCAAACACTAGATGGCTAACTCTTTATTCACTTATGAAAGCATAAATGGTTGGAAACACATCAAACTGGCTCTCATTGGGCTATGGAGTCTATAATATTAAGTAAACAAGGAAAACACAGTGATCTCATGGAAATCAAGGCTCTTAGCATTACATGTCAAACATACTCCACCAAAACATAGCTTGCTGAATACACAGGAAGTCAGAGCATATAATTATGAATTCTGAGTGATTGCATACAACAAGACTATAAAATAACATAAAGTATAAAACACCATTACTACATTTGAACATGACAATCCTTCGAGAATCTTGAGAAGAGAATAACTTTGTTTTACTATTACTGTCAAAAAGGTCTTACAATGGCCCAGAACAACACTGTTTTTTTATAAAGTATCCAACCTTTTTTACATAAAATTTATTCCTATATATAGCCAATCAAAACACTACTGCACGAGACTCCTCAACAAGCATGAAGGGAGCTCGGAATTTTGACATTAATGACCTTAACTATATCATAAACAAACTAATTGATTACAAGAGATATGGTGCTACGAAAACAGAGGACTCTGTCACATTGGCACTTTAAGTCTTTCCCCTCGTATACTTTGCTGCGTTCTCAGAGCTTGCCACCTGTAGCATTACAATAATAACCAAACCCAAACTGAAAGCAGATTCAATGTATGAACAGCTCCGGATACCTGATGCATAGATGATTCATCAACCAATAAGAAAATGAAGCCTATATTCTCGGTTGCTGCCTCCCATCGGTGTACATGTATTAATGATCCAGTTTCAAGCCATTTAATCCTTGGATAGTCCCGTGTGACTGAAGAAAACTCATGATCTGGCCACCCCATAACTAGACAAGTGTATCACTTAACATCTCAGCAGCTCTATCACAACCCTAAAAACTCGGACATAAAGTGAAACTTTCAATAAGAAACAAAACTTCACCTTTTCTTCGAATATTTACACCTGGCAACCTTTTTTAAATATCTGACTGACCTTCTATAACCTCCATGCTGGCATTAAGTCATCTCTTTAAATATTTGCTGACCTCAGCATTCAAACTCAAGTTTTCAACATAACCAGTCATCTACAGCAGTTTCGTAGCGCGCTACGAAACTGCTGTAGGTCATCAAAATTAAATACATGAACCTTAAAGAAACAATAACTCAAGTCTGTGATTTCTTCAGTCATTCTATACAGGTGTAAAGACATCAAAAAGTCTCAAAAAGCTTTTTTAAAAAGACGATGGCCAAAATATATCAAAATTTGGAAAACACATCCCTTCTTGAATCATTTAGCTAGTTTGTCTAGCTTCTCTTTCAGGCTGATGACTTCTTCCTTCAACTTCTTGTTCTCTGCTCTTAGACCTGCATTCATTTGTTTCATAGTCTTCGCCTGCTTCAGAGCTGGCACTGTCCATACATAGGCATCAGATACTGAGCTAGCTTGACTGATCAAACTTGTCTTACCTTTCATTACAGCTTTCTTATAGCTTGTATATCTTACTGCCTTTTCTTTAAAAACATTTTGAACCTGAGGTATTTCCTTACTTGCTTCAGCTTGTTTCTTAATGGCAATCACATTTCCACTTTGACTGATAACAACCTTATTATCCTTGTTCTTGTTTTTAGTTGCTTGAACTATTTCAGAGAAGACTTCAAGTGCCTCTGTCCTAGGCATCTCTGAAGGTGCTTTCTCTTTCTGAGCTTTTTCCACTTCTTTCATTTGCCTTCTAGTCATTGGTCTGCGTGGTTTAAAGGCATACTCTTCACTTGGTTCTTCAAACTTTAATCTTTTAGAAGCCTTTGACTTCTTAGAACTTTCAGGTGAGGATTGTGTTAGATCAATATGCATTGGTGATACCAATTGATCTTGCTCAAGTTCAAGTGGTTCAATTTGGATTGGATGATCTTGCTCTAATTCAATGGCTTCAAGTAAGTCATTTAAACTACCCTTTGAAATAGGACTTTCTTCTACAGGGGCTGACTTTCCTTTTTCTTTGCTTAGCTGGCCTCTAGTTCTCACCCTTGAAACCCTTTCAACTTCACTGGATTTAGTTTCATCTTTTCTTTTGTGAGTCTTCTGTTTTGATGACTGAGGTGTTTCTTTAGGAGATGACTTAGGGGTTTCCTTTTCAGATACTCTAGATGATTTTGAAGTCTTCTGTTCTGATGCTTCAGGTGTTTCTTTAACTGCTGGCTTAGGAGTTTTCTTCATTGATGCTTCAGGTGTTTCTTTAACTGCTGGCTTAGGAGTTTTCTTCATTGATGCTTCAGGTGTTTCTTTGACTGTTACAGACCTCTCTAATTTCTTTGTTTTAGCTTTGGGCTTCTTATGATCTGTTATTTCTTTCCTAATCTCAGCCAAAGTAGTTTCCTCACTCTTTTCTTCTCTTTCTCTTACAGGTAATGGAGTTAGGCCCGTTTTACTTGGGAAACCGGCCATGAACACAAATGAATCCCAGTCTTTACCAATTTTATGTAGGCTATCCAACACCAGTAATTTAACCAGACCATGATGAAAAAGAGATGTTTCATAAGCTTCCTTCTTTAACTGAATCTTATCACACATCTTGCTAATACTTCTGAATAAGTAAAAAGGTATGTCTATTGAGCTCTTACCAGTGAAGTGTAGCAGCAGCTTAAAATGGTATGAGTAGACTTTGTTGTACCGACCCTCACATGTCAGGTACTTCTGGATACATGTCAATAGCATAGCATAATTCTCCTTTAGATAGCTCCTTGGGACAGCTTTAGTAAGATCTTCGTCTACATATGGTGCCTTCAAGAACTCCTTGCACGGACCCATGTCAAACTTGAAATTCTTGAACCACTCTTGGCCACCCCTCGGGATTTCTGTGACAGAAGAAATGACTTCAGGGGACACCGGAAACTCCAACATGGCCACCTTCGAATTCAGTCCAGTGAAGTTCAATGCAAATGCCTTGGTCACTTCTGCATGTCCACCCTTTAATTTTTCACAAAATTGCCAGCAACCAGCACTTCTAAACGCCTTTGCTACCTCCTCATCCCTGAGGGTTACATCTAACCCCTCCGGCTCTGTTCTCACACATTTACCCGAACGATGTTCCCTTCTTTCCATGCTTCTTTGAGTAATTTTACACAAGGGAATGACGGTGGTTTGCAGCACGAAGACAATCTTTAGCTGTAGAGAGCAGGCTCGCTTGCAGTAGTTCGTTTAAAACAAAGCTCAGGCTTTTCATAGAGCAAAAACATTCATATGATATGAAGAACTCATTATGGAATGACCAGCTCTTATAACGTCCTCTAAACTGACACATAACTATATGATATCGGACCTTATGGAAAAGTAATGGCTCATCATGACAAAGAAATGGTATGAAAAGACAATCATGACCGGATTCGTGACTCACTACTTCTCGGATTAGACATTCAGGGAACAATGCTGCAAAAAAAAAAAACCTGAAACCCCGATTTCGTAGCGCGGGCAGTTCAAATTTAAGGGAATGCGCTACGAAATCGCTGACAAACGGGGCGCTACGAAAACACGCAAACATTATTTCGCAGCAAAACTGACCAATCACACCCGCGCTGCGAAACTGCGCAAGTACCAAAGACATCATACCCGCGCTGCGAAACTGCGCAAAGTACCAATGACATGACATGACATAACTAACAATGATGGAGAGGGACTAATAACCTTGCCTTTACACGAATTCTCATCCACAACTCTTGAATTTCAAATTTGAAATTGACATCAACTAACAAACCTATTTACAAGACCTCAATACTTTATAAAAACTTATGGACACTCTTATATACATGAACTATAGTTCCTAGTGATAACAGATAGTGATCTCCTTTGCAAATGACACATGGAGATTTAGGCTTTGACAATGCAGTGTGTGGATTTTCACTAGATGATGCCTGGTTGCCCCTTTTCGCCTTTGGCTCCTTCTTCTTCTTCTCTTTCTTCTCCTTTCCCTTCTTCTCCTTCTTAGTTACTTGATTTTTGGCTTTACCAGCTCCATCAAGCGAAGAGGAAGGAAGAGAGGGAGAATCAGATGAAGTAGAAGGTTCGGGGGTAGTTTTGGTATCGTCTAGTTGTTGACTTGATTGCTCAGGAATCACGGTGTTCTAAATGACAGAGGTCGAGAAGAGCCATACGGGCAGGCCGATTGTCAATCCTGGAAGTGACAATGTGGCCATATGGGGTGCACCAACATCTCCCCAAGAGGAGAAAGGACTAGGATTTCCTCCAAGGGGAAATCGTTGGTTGATGGACTCCATTTTTCTCAACCTAAGACCAACGTAGGAAAGGTGACGTTTATTCCGATTAAAATAAATTTTAGACGTTTTGACACAACTTGTTTTTTCAATTTTTAAGAGTCGAGAAAAAACAAAAGATGACTCTAGTTGCCTTCGATTTTTAATGAGCTTGAAGTGACAAGTGCTCAGATGGACCTTTTCCTTTAAGGAGTCAGAAAAGGAATGAAAGAGACTACTCTAGAAGTCTAGAAAAAGGGATTACCAAACCAATCACAAAACTGCAGAATACTTTTTACGGTACGGCAGTCAATCTTCCCAAATGCTGTGTTCAGTGCATTGCGATCGATAGGGCAGCAGACACGGCTTCCTATGGATAAAGGATATAGCCTATTGTGGTCTCCCAATATATACTCGACGGTACGTGGGAGCACAAGTCCGTACTGGCACTTGTCGTCTCAAAGTGGAGAAATCACCCAACCAGCAATGAAAACAACAGTTACCATGCTTTACGACGCTAGAATACGTCTCTAGCCTAGACTTCTAAATGTTGTGCGTTAGGTTCCAAAGCGTTTTTAGATTCATTAAATTTATTTTATAGTTGATCTTGTTTAAGAAATTTTCCTTTCAGGTTCACCGCGTGATGTAGATATACAATTCCTAAAATGCAATCTAAGATGATAAACAATCATTTAATCTTCTTTTTGCAATGAAAATCCTAGCTACTAAAGAAAGAGAGATGATATTCTTTCAACATAGAGAAGAGAGCACACACTATATGCACTGTCCTAAATCAAACCAACAAACAGCGTAAATGCAAATGCACATGCATGTATTTGTTTTCAGCCTTCTTAATTTTTGAATGATAAAAAGAAAGCTAAGTGCAAATTTGAATTATTTTTCAAAGCGACATTACTAACAAGCTTATTTTCAAGACAAAATGAAGACAATGACGACACTTTGCGATTTGGAATTGAAAACTTGCTTTCGACACTTGAAAAACTACTAATTCAAATCAAATACAAGAGTAGCAGTGTAATCGACTATCAAGAACAATTGGATTCTCTTCTATGACTGAAAACGACACTTGCGACACTTCCAAATCAAGAAACGACAGTTCAATTACGCTACTTGTTTGTAAAAGAGAACTGAAAATGGCTCACAATACATAAAACCATTTACATTTCTTTGCACAATGGAGGCAGAATAATGGCAAGGAAGGGGGTTTCCACAGAGGTATACTGACTACAGACAGCAAAACTCCTGAATAGAGCTGAAAAGAGTGAAGAAAAACCAAAGTCTGGAGGCAAAATTAGCCTTCTCTGACCATCGCACCTGTTACACAGGGATTCCAGTATGCATCCCACCTATTGCACTCGGGAAGTGCGATGCATACTGATATCCTTGAAGAGAGGGTGCGATGGTACAGTGCAAGAATTTTGATCCAATTCTTGATCACAGTTTGCAGCACAGTTCAGGGATTTAGGCTGAGCAAGTGATAATCAGTAAATAAATCACAGGGGTAGATCTAAGGAGGTTACTAGAGCCACCACAAGGGCAATTAGGATGTTTACAAATCAAGTGTTCAGTTTATAAACAAAACCCGTAGATAAACTGAAGCAGCATTGATCTACTTTGCACTTGCATAGCAAATGCAGTTCGAAGGCTAGCAGGCTTGACTTCAGGTTGCGTCTATAAGTTTATAAAACAAACAAGTATAAAAAATCAAACAAGCTATTCGTTCCCCAGTGGAGTCGCCATTTTGTTATCAAGAAATCTACTGTCCATGCAGAGCTGCTAGTCCCACTAAGACTGGTAGCTATCTTAGAAATAAACAAACTAAAACTACTTTCGTTTTCCTTTATGAGAAGTAGATAAGAGGGGAAAAAAGGAGACCAACCTCTATCTTGCGTTTGGTTCCTTGCTTGATTCCTCTCCCTTCTGATAGATCTTTTCCACTCGCTTCCTCGTCTACCGAGCTTCAAAGAGCACCTATGGAATCAAAGCAGCATAACACTATCCAAGAACAGAGATCTACTATCACAAACAATATAGGACCAGATATATATTGACCACACAAATGCATATATTATCAATCATACAAGAATGTGGAGGAAAACTTGAATAGCTTTATTAATATCAAGAGTAGAAAAGAGGATTACAACCAATTGTTCTAACCCAGCGTCATCCTCTCAGCAAGAAAGCCCTTCTTCACCTCATGAAAAGCTTAGATCACCCAACACTATGATGTTACGCCAAGAAACCAGCAGCACTTCCTTACAAGATACAACATTCCAGCCTCTGGATCTCTGGGATGAGAGATCCATATATAGATGATTGCAGGGAGGTGAGTCAGCTTCTGAGATTTGATTAGCGTCCTCTCTCTGATAGTTCTTGATTCCACTTGGAGATTGATGATCTCTTACTCATCCCTGGGCGAATTCAGAGAGGCAAGTGTCACAGGAGAAGTTTCTGGAAGATTCCATGATCATCCACCTTGCAAATTGACTATGCCATTTGTCCACTCTCGCCCATCGCACCGCATAGAAGGGCTTTTCAGTATGCATCGCACCTCCCATGTGCATTTAGGTGGGATGCATTGCACTTTGACCATGGAGCAGGTGAGATGGTCTAGCTTTGACCAGTTCTGAGTAGTTTTTCATGGAGAACTTCTGGGAGATGATGTAATCAGCTGACCTTGTTCTTTTAGGGGATGGAACAACACTTTTAGGAACTTAGGAGTCCTTGGTTTATGGACATGTTTGATTGGGGTTACAGTGCCCAAAAATGTCTATAACAACCGGTTCACTCTACATCATTCACCACCAGATTATAAACAGAGGGACGAACCTACAAAGCACTGAACCAATTATTGTCAAAGGAGACGTCATCACATCAATGTGGAGTAATTGAGTCATCGAACTAACTCTAGAAATATAATTTTTCATTGAATCCTTTCCAATTTGTCGGATTCATGAAGCTACATATTTTACATATGGTTCAAATTGCTATCATGTGGAGCATGCCACATCCACAATTGTTCACCTCTCAGCCACTGGATCTCGACAGTAATTTATTAACTTATCTCACAGTGGCTCGTTTTCTGCAACTCTTTTATCGCACAAGTGGAGTGGTCGAAAGAACAATATCACCACTAACACGATCACTTCCATTGATCTCGGAGGATGGCTCCCTTCACAACTTACACCGAAGCTCTTTCTGCATCTGACAAGTCAGATCATAATTCTCTAGCTGAAGCAAATCTTAAGGGTCGATTGCCACAACCACTGCTACTCTTCTAGTGAAGCGCTCAAGAAATCCATTGATTATAGTCTCCCAGTGAGCTTGAATGAGACTATTGTAAACCAATGATTCACAGGATATATCCTCGGACAAGTGCTATCACTGGCAGTTTTTCTACTCCCATGGACCTTGAAAATAGCATGCAGAGGTGGACTTCTCTTGCAAAATGTCAAATGATGAAGCGGTGCCAAAACAGCGGCATGGTGCGATGGACCTCCTCCTCAGGTCACCGTCTCAAATGGAGCTATGCATCCTTTATGATGAACGAACAAGAAACTAAAACATAATATACTCTTTTATTTCCCTCAGCCCAAAGGGGGCAAGTCCCGAGGCCCTTACGGGGAAGGATACTATGTTAAATTTTGAGCATTCACACTATATTATTTCACATCAAATAATGTTACATATAAATACATTTAGTGTTGTCAAAGATCGGTAAACTAACTTGGACACACAATCCCTTGGTTGAGAGAATATCTTAACCACACACCAATCTAGGAAACACCTAGATATAACAAACATAAGGAATAGGAACAAACAGGAGATAGAATGAATCACAACTGAGACAAGTAGGAATTACAATTTCCAAGTGCTTTTAGGCATTGAAATATTGGAGCGAACTCCACGAGAGGCAACCGAGGTTATGACTACTTCACCAATGTCTTTTCCTAATGTGCACAAAGGCTTGCACAACTTCAAATTTCTTCCACTCATATGGTCACTATGGAGCTCCAATGTCTTCAAAGTGCAGAAGAAGTTCATTGTGCCGGAGTGCCGAAAAATGCAACGCT
Organism: Pinus tabuliformis; assembly: GCA_031772625.1. Taxonomy (NCBI): domain Eukaryota; kingdom Viridiplantae; phylum Streptophyta; class Pinopsida; order Pinales; family Pinaceae; genus Pinus; species Pinus tabuliformis. The sequence goes on from CM062818.1 coordinate 177,972,695, forward strand.
TAGCACTCTTGCACAATAAACTTCCTCTACATTGTAATAATAAATTGTCACATGGAGGCTTGAACCAAGCAATGCAGGTTTAGACACATGATCATCATAGATATTAACACTCGTTAAAGGTAATGCTAATAGCCCCAAGTATGGTGTAATATCAGCCCAAAATATTATCAAAAAGTGACTTTTTAACATTTCCATGTTCAAAAACAATTTCTCTTGCTTTACACTTAACTAAGCAAACGCACACTAAACATTTGGGCTTTAGATGAAAATATCGTTACCAACTTTAATAATCTTCGAAAACATTTTCACTATATAATAAATGTCAAGAGTAAGCGTTTCTTTCCACATTTGGTTAGTGTTACTCTCACAATAAGCTTCGTTGCATCCTCCTTCAACATATAATAAATGTCGAAAGTCGTAAGTATAACACTGCCACGAGTGGACACCAAAATATGATGCCTCAGCGCCTATAGGCATCGAAACCCCCATACGAGTAGTCCACTAGCATGTGTTCCTTAGACAAGAGTTTTGGCCTGTACAACAACTCACATATGAAGTCGAACCAAAGTATTGTCATAGGGCGTCGTGTCTTTGGCGAGATACACTCTTGTAGGAAAAGAGTTTTGGCGTTAACAACAACTCACATATGAAGTCGAACCAAAGGATTTTGTCACAGGGTGTCGGTGTCGTGTCCCTGGCGAGATACATTCTCGTAAGAAAAACGTAAAGCTTCTACGCTATCCTTACAAAAATGAAAAAAACTTCGGAACTGGGGTTTAATATTTTACACCCACATTAATCTATTATCGAAGTTTTTTCTTTTTAAACGGGCGGGGCTAGTTCTCTACAGAAGCATCATGGCCTTTTTTTTTATACATATTTTACAAATACGTGTCAGAACTCGGCTGATAAGCGTCATATTGTTTTTTGATAATTCGCCATGGGTCTGAATATGCTGCAGCATGCAGCTCCGCGGATTCGATCGCGGCCGGGGGTGAGCAAACCAACCGCCCCGACCGTTGCAACATGCACTCACGTGCAATCTATTATCGAAGTTTAAATGTGCGAAGTTGCTGAAAAAGAGCCACCTCTGCATACCCATTCTCCGCACCTAACAACTAAGAGCCACCTCCGCATGACCATAATTTCAAGTAACAACTATAATTTTATCTTTTGCATAAATATTTTTAGTGCAGTGCTTTATCCTTTCATATAATATTTTTTTATTCACTTTAGCGATAAATAGTTTGATTTATTTTATTTCAGTGGATTGGCTTTTTCATATTTTAAGAAAATATTGATCATCTTATTAAAATAAATAATAAGTATGAAAGAGAGGTAAAACAGTTAGTGGTTAATAATAAATGAAAGGAAAAATGGACAGAGGCAAAGGAAGGTGTGGAGGTGGGAGGTGGCTTTCTTTGTGGAGGTGGTTTTTGTTGTAGAGAGGAAGATGTGCGGAGGTGACTTTCATTGTGCAGAGGAAGCATATGCAGAGGTAGGAAAAAAGACGAATTGTGATTGCAGAAAGCATTCTCACTACAAACTATGGACCCCACACTACCTTAATCAATTACTCACACTACCTTAATCAATTAATTAGCTATAAAAATAAGACATATACTGTGTTACAACTATTACCCTTGTTACAAAAAGAATTTTAACTTGTTACAACTATTTGTGGGTTTTTATTTTTTATTTTTTTATTAATTAATAAATTACCTAATTTTAAATTATAAGTTTGTTGAATTTAGAATGAAATGTGATTCTTTTGTACGTATGAATATTTATTATTGATTTTAAAACATTTATTTAAATGGTTCCATTAGCATTTTTTCAATTACATGTTAAATTTAGATTTTTGCTTAAAATATAGAGGTACTTTTAGTAGTATTCAAATTCTAATGTAACAAACATCTTTTGATGATGTATAGTCATTCTAGTCATATGATATCCATTCCTTTACATGGTCAAAGATATAATTTATAACACTTAATGAGTCTATAAAATATATTTCTTCAAATATAAATTTAATATTACTTTTCCTTTATGACACAATATGGAGATCATTAAATCAACTAATGAGATATTAATATATTATAAACCAATTAATATAGCATATATTCCCTATATGATAATAAGTTTTTCTTTTATTCTAGTGTAATTTTAGATGTCATTTTTGCAAGTTATATAACATTTTCACTTCATAATGTTTCAACATTATTTTAGATATTTTTTTATTTGAAATTCAACTATATATATTTTAATTTTCCATAATTTTAGAATATTTTATTTAAATTTGTGTATTTATAATGGAATTTAGTTATAAGGTTAAATTTTGGGAGAGAGTTTTTACATTTTAAAACGACAATTTGATAAAACTTTCCCAAATATCATTTAATAAAGATTTAATAAAATTTGGGTGGGTAATATACATATATTACAAATTTAAAACTAACTAAAATAAAATAAAATAAAATAGGTATACTTTTATAAATTTTATAATCAAATTATTATAAAAATAAACCCCTTATTTCACATTAAACAAAAATTAATTTAATATATAAAATAAATATAAACTTCAAAATATTATATTATTATTATTATTAAACTAAAACATATTGAGATTTATGGAAGCCTGCCCTCCTACAAGATGCCCACGTATACAAAATAAATCCTCCACTCCTATGTTTTGAGAAGTGATTTCTAGTAACAATGAGAAACATGGAACTAGTCCAATCGTGAAGAGTACAAACCATTAGATAGATGGCATATTAATAGAGATTGCGAATGCAATGGATACGTTTCTTAAGAGGCTCAAGCAAACAAATGAAGGTTTGACAAGAAACCATCCCTTTTTATTAGAAAAATAAAAAAATACCTTCCACTTCAATGTAAATATTGTTATTATATGCTTTTGCTTATTTTTTTTTTTCACCCGGTGAATTGGTATTACATACCTAAATTATTATATATATAATTTTATTTTTTTTTCTTTTACCATCGTGAATCGATATTATATATATAAATTATTAATAAATAAATTATATATTATTGAATTATTTATGAGAGTTATGGTTGTATTTGTTACTAATTTTCATGTATTGAAGTACTTGTGAATTTCAATGTTATCAAATAATAATTCTCTAAGAAATATCAAAATAGGCTTTTTAAGATCTCTGAAATGCAGCAAAGATAAAGCAAGATAGATTTTAAAATTATATTTATCATTAACTATGTTTAAATTTTTATAAAACTTAAATCTACATATTATTATATATGTATATATATTTTTGAATTAAATCTACATATTATTATATATGTATATATATTTTTGAATTTTTTTTCAATTATATAGTTTGTTTTGCTATTAATCATGGAAGAATGTTTTTCCAAACGTGAAGGCCTAATCCAATAAGTAAAGAACACAAATAAATTTTCAAGGAGAAACTAATATCAGCATAGTGACAAACTGTCCATATCTTCTATTTAGAATATGTGATATAGACATGGATTCAATTTTTTCAAAGGGAATTATTTATTATTTACAAGTTAATTCTATTACAAAGGATTTGCATGAATTGAAAAAAATTAGAACTCTTAAGTGAAATAGTCTTTAATCTTTTGTTAAAGGAAAGAAAATGGTTGTTTTTATTGGAACTTTTACCAATCTCAAACTAATTAGTAGATTAAGTTTGTAAATATTTTGTTGTCATGAGCAACATAACCTACTTGATAGCAAGGGTTTCTACTTAATGTGAGGTCTTAATTAGACCTCACACCATTTAAAATAAGGAAATAATTCATATTCTACCTTAAAAATTGTTTTTTTTTGCTATGAAATTGGTTGCAAAATACACAATGCAATATGCTATTATCCTATATGAAAATTGTAATCTTATCTAACCAATCCCAACTAGGAGCCAATTTTGACCAACAAGTATAATATATTAATTTATTCTTATAGATATTTCTAAAACCAAAAAACTAGTTAAAAAATACAAAAAATAAATAAGCATCAATAGAGATGAAAAAGAAAATAAATTTGTTACAACGATGTTATTCAAAATTTCATATGTGCCAACTCAAAACAAACATCTCAAATGAGCAAAACAAAACATAAACTATAAAATTTATTGAAGAGTCAAGAATAGAATGACAAATAAGACCAGTCTTTTAATTAATTCTTTCACATCCTGAAAATGAACCACCGTTGCTGGTTTGAATCATCGATTTAAAAAGAAATTGAATGCAATGGATCTGAAAAAAAATCTACACAAACATAAAACCCAATCAAAATTCTCAACATTTTCAATACAACCCCAATGCTTCTCCTTAAAATTAGCTCTCAAAGTTTTTTCTCATTATAATCCTCCAAAAATTTATAAATTTACAATTATCCAAAGAGCCTTTTCTGCCAAAGATCAATGCGATTATAAATCTTTTAGAATATAACTACTTGTATTTGGTTTGCTTCTTTGATGCCACTATAAATTTCCAACTTGTTTTTTAAACTTTCCTAAAGACTTTATTAAATTACGCTTTATTTTGCAATATGGTCATAATAAACCAATGCGACTTATCTTGAATATAAGATGCTCACACTCCATGTTGAGATGAAATTCCTAAGATACATCTAAAAAGTCGTTTCTCAAAGGCTAATTCATAAGATATTAGCTCCCTCGGCATGGGAGCATGTATTTGTTTAATGTAGTTAAGAAAGGAATAATTAAATTTACTTCTCTAAAGGGATTAGTGACATATTCTTTTAGGATGCTTTATGTGATCTTTGGAGTTATTCCAATTATGCTTCCTTTATTTTTTATATTTATTTTTCATTTAAGATGTTTTTCATGGAATTTGGTGCATCCATGTCTTATAAAAAAGTGGTAGATGGCATTTTTTAATAACATTTTCCAACAACAAGATGCAACCACTTGCAATTTTTTATAGAGATAGTAATTTCTTTTCTAATATTGTAATTGTTGTTTAGCAATTTGACAAAGTTACATAACTTAACTAGTTCAACTTGTTTGACATCCTTGGAAAGTATTCTAGAGCATCTTTTTCTTTTTCTTTCTTTTTCTTTAGCTCATCCATGTCAAGTTGCACTCCATGTACTACCACATTCTTATCTTTCACATTCTCAAAGTATGTAAAGAACTCGTTGGCATGATCTTGGAACTCTTCTAGATTAGTGTACATCTTTTTTTGTATAGTTCTAAGTTCACCCTATACTTCAATGCCACAAGCCATGAACTTTGTTACACTGGTTATATCACCTTTGTAGTGCGTTACTTTCTAGTCCATATTTTCTATCTTTAATTTATATTCTTCTAACTCTCTAGTCATGTTCTTGATATTGAACATGAAGCTTGAGAGAAGGAAACACCTACATATGTTTTTGAAACCAAATCAATTCTTGTGTCAACCATCAAAGGTTTCTTTGTTGTAAATATGAGTTCAAGAACTCCTAGTAGCTTCGTTTTCTTGTGGGACATTTTGGCCACTCAACCTTTAGTTTTATTGAAAAGAAAAGAGAAAATAATTGCTACACTATTTGACTTAGAAGGGGTGAATTATCCCAATCAAAATTCACCTAAAGGGAAATTCCCCTTTATGATGGATGCTCTTGGTGTGATGTATAAATTTCAGAAGGCCTAATATCCATAGGTCTTGAATTTCTAGTATCCTCTTCTCTTTTCTTATCCTCTTCCTTTGTTTTCTTTCTTTCCTCTTCTTCTTTATGAAATTTCAATGCTTAATCTTCCTTCTTTAATATTTGTTTCTCTGCTTTAGTTGTTGTTGTTCAGGCTTTCTTCTATTTTTTTTCTCTCCCTTTCATCTTTCTCCTTTTCAACTCTCTCTTCCTTTGCTTGCTTCCTCTTTTCCTATATCTTTTCTTATATTTCACTATTTTATTATTGCTCCCCATCCTAAATGTCACTTTATTCAAATATGTAGTGCTTATATGGACTTCCTCTTCTTGCCATACTTTGTTTTGGTAGAGTCACCCATATTTATAGGTGTGGCACTAGAGATATTGACTATGTCTAAGGCTTCATGGCTCCTAAACCTTTCCTCTCCAAAATGGAAGGTGATCAAGACTTCAACCTCCACAACTACTTCCTCGACACTTTTGAAACCATAAACTATGAAATGGAAGAGAAGCAAGAGCCATAAATATAATTTTTCATGAGAAAAGGAAGCTCCGACTCAATATAAAAATGTTTTATACGCTGCTTCCTACGAGGCCAGTTTGTTAAGGATAAATTTGGCTAGAAAATGGGGAGCTTTGGTGGCTCTAAAAAGTATCAAGCACATTCCCCTATTAGTAACATATCAGTGACCTACACTAGTTTCCTACATGGAATTATCTAACATAGCTTTTGTACTCTCACAAACGATTGTCATGTACATACAATCCTTGAATTACTCACACATTTGTGTGTAATGGATTCTATAGTGATTCTCCCATAAGTTGTAACAATATATATGGATGGGAGCTTTAGTTAGCTACCACTACCAACCCATCCTTATGAAACAATTAACCATGCAAGTAGTTTCAAGTAGGTAAGAAGACATGAATAATGTAGGTGCATGCTTGAGGCCATATGTTTGGCCTTGGAGATAGCTTAAACCATGAAAGCTGACAAGATAGTGGCCTAGTTGAGTATGAATGCATGTATAATGGGAACCTAGGATTCCTTTAACTGAGTCACATCTTCTTCTCCATGTAATCTATTGATAGATCCACTATGATTTTATATGGTTTCCTTAAGTGGATAGTAGAATGAGTTCACATTATCCTTTCCTTGAAATTTTTAAGATTGACCCACTATTTTTTCTTGATATTGAAAATGAAGCTTGAGAGAAGGAAACAACTACAAATGTTGTGGAAACCAAATAATTTATTTTGTAAACCATCAATGGATCCCAAAATTCTTTGGGTAGAGAAAAAGTCTCACGCATACCAAGGTTGCTAAGAATCACTCCTTTTCAAGGTTATAACATTCCCCCCAAAACCACATAAATAGACTAGAATTATTATAGAAGTAGGGGCCAATTTCAAACACTTTGGCCTTGTCTTCCAAACTTGTAAAGATAACCGTAAAGAAGCCTTTTGCTGCCATTTCCAAATCAATTTGACCTTTCGGTTGCCATTTGTTGTAGATCCATCTTACTAAATCTATCTCTGAAGGCCATATACCAATAAAATTGCAAATAAAGGTGTGGTATTCCATATGTTGTCTATATATTTTTAGGTTAGTGAGTTGAACCTCATATTTGGGGTTGGTTGTTGCTTTAGGCGGGCATCGACTCTTGAATCAGGATTTCCATTGCGCTCCTAGAATCTTAGTGTCCCATGATTCTTCTCCTACATTTGGCGCTCTATATCCTCCCTCTCCAATAGTATGTGAATGATTTTCCCCAATCACAACTTTTTTGTAGGAGGGCCGCGCACCCTTCCCCACGTGAGCACTTATGAATGTAATCAGATTTGAAAATAGTGATAGTGTCCAAATATTATATGTATTCCTACTGGGGCTCCATTATTCTTCAAATGCAAGAAAGGGTTTGCAGTGTAACCAAACCCTAACTTTAGAAGAGCATTTCCAATGGTTGCCACAACATATAAAAAATACAATATTATAATTATCATATATTAGTTTAATATCTATTTTAGTCTTAAAAATATGAATTAGTCAATATATTCATTTTACAATCTCTTATGATGGGGATGTGTAATTCCTTCCATGTTCAATTTGGAGTTGAAAAATATCCCTTTTAAAATAAAAACAAAATATTCACTAAAAAAATAAATTAGATCCTTCTTAACCCTCAATTTTCAAGGAATTGAATACAATTATGCACTCAAAAATACAATTCAAGCAATAAAATATTACAATTTCACAAAGATATATTGTTGAAACTTTTTATTGGGTGTTGCTAAAAAATTGAAACATATATGTAATTATTTTCATGTTGAACATGGAGTTTGGAGTTTTGGGTGTGTGTGTGTGTCTAACCAGGGTAGATCCATCCTAACTTGAGCTAGAGGTATCAAATATCTTGAGTTGCAATTTTTTTTCAAATTTTACATTTCAACAAATTTGTACATCAAGAAATTTGATACGTATACTTCATAAATCAAAAGTTAAAATAAATCTATACTGATAAAATATATAATTATTATCTTCACAATATCTCTAAATTATGATAATCTATATAATAAACAAAATCATTACTCTATACTAATAAAATATACAACTGTTATCTTTTTAATATCTTTAAACTGTTGTAATCAATAAAATAAACAAAATCGCTAATTTTGAAAACTTTTTCAGATAAATAAAAACAAATATATTCATAACTAGACTACCATTTTTTAATTTTTTTTTAACCTTTTAAACTATTACATATAATAAAAATTACTAAACTATAATGTTAGTGTTCAAACTAAACTTCGCAAGACAAGTACTAAAAGAAGTGCTGCAATCCTGATAGGAAGTTGCCTAAACAAGGACGTGCCACTCAACAACTTAGGCTCGTTAAAGTTTCTCATTTCAAATCAAGGTCGATTGAAGTCATAATTTTAGCTTAAATGCTTGCAATTGGATTTTATATTTTTTTAAATTCATAACTACATATTTGTTTTTCCCATAAGACCAACAACGAATTTTTTTGTGTATTTGAAAACTTTATTGAATACTAAAATTTCTTGGGCATTTTCTACTTATCATTGAATTTTGATTGAAAAAATGAAAAAATCTTAGTTAAAAATTTTTGTTATCCATTTTGCAAAATATAGAAATTTTATTACAAGGTATATCTCAACCAGAGAAGGATTACATCCATTGACATCTCGGAACTCTATCTTCTGCAAAAACAAATCTAGTCTCTCGCACTATTTCGGCATCTAGACGACATAAGAGATTAAGGGTGATTTTTTCAAATATTTACTGCTACGTACTTCTACATCAAACATTTCCGACTGTAAACCAAGTAACGATGGTTTTTCAATGCCCACGGCATCTTATTCCTTTTAATTTTCGTTTTTGGTGTGGATTTTTGATTGCAAAGTGTGATCAGACTTTTGTTTTTGACACAGGAACTCTGGGTTATAACACCTGAATAATTTTAGAAAGAGCCGGCTAACGTTCACACAGGAGTAGATTCAAGCTGGGATCCGATCATATCTTTCTCGAACTGTTTAATGGATGTTGCCAGAGCTTTCATGGTGCCATCGTATACATAAGGAGTGCCTCCCACCCAAGTCACGTTGTGTATCATCGATTGCTTCACCCATTCCCTGCACGGCTCTTCTCTGGTAGATATGGTGTTATGATAATGGTAGTATCTTATTTTGCCCTCTGTCTTGTGGCTTGTTTTCCCCATCAAATTCTCAGACATGTGAACTCCAGTCGCGTACATATTCCTGGTCTGCGCTGCATACTTGCGATCCCTCCATATTCCTGTCTTCACATCCCTGAATACTAGCTTCTCAAATCCCCATTCCCTGTTCACCAAAAATTTTAAATCAAAATTATCATACTGAATTACAAATCCAAAATTAATTGAAAAATAGGGTTGATAATTGAAAAACAGGGTTGATAGCCGATTTTCAGGATATTTTGGAATTTGATGCGATAACTGTCAAAGTGAAATACAATTGACCTCAGATTTTGGAATATTCCTAAAATCTACCATAAAAATAAAAATGCTCAGCCTTACCTGGAATGGGTATTGTTAGCCAACTCGTTAAGCAGATTATACTCCAAGCAGAGATTGCCAGACATGGTATATTGCTCAATGGTGAACTGTGTATAATCTGAGAACTCATTCAGCACAGATTGGAGAGCATTCCCCTGAGGAACATAGATATATTCATCTATATCGAAGAAAAATGTCCAATTCGCCATGAATTTGTATCTGTGCAAACAATCATTTACAATGAGGAACTGATTATGGTAATACCCATCGAACTTTTCTTGCTCTGTTATGTCTTGCAATGTCACACGACCAGCTTGAATCCATGGCTCCAACACCTTTCTAACTTGAGGATGAACCCCACCCGCATTGTAAAAAACGAAATGCGATCGAGGGCCGAAGAACTTGGCATGATAAGCCATCCATTCTCTCACTCTCTTAGGACTCAGGTCACCGAACAACGGGGAACCACAATAGAGATAATCATAGGGAGGAGCCTGGCTGAAAACAGAGCCATTGTAGGCACCTTCTTCTTCTTTCAGAGCAACGATCTTCTCTGGTTTCCCAGACTCGTTGCAGTGATGTGCGTGAAGAATGAGCTCTCCACCATGGCCATCTGTGCCAACATTCTGAGAAAATGTGCAGTTGACAACCACGACTGTGTAAACTCGGCCATAGCCCCAATCTGGGAGCATTTTCTCGACCTTTCCCTTCAATCTACCAGAGGATGAATTCTTGGGGATCCATTCACATTCAAATCGTGGGTTACCATAAACATGGAGAGGCTTGGAAGCAAGCCCAATTACAGCGAAGGTGTTTGCACCTCCTCTGTATGCCCCCATTTGGATAAACAAGTATGCAGCATTCCCATAAGGAAGAAAAACCCTCTTATTCGGATCTTCTTTCACATGAAGTTCAGCACCTCTGCTGGCATTATGAATTCTGCTTGCCTTGGCCATGTCCTCCAGTTCTGTAGTTCTGACTTCAAAACGGTATGCACCTGGATTTGAATCTTGGTGGGGAAATGCTGGTGCCAGATATTTATAGGAGAAGAAATTGTGTCTACCAAATGGCATAAAGTGGCCTGCTATAAGCAAAGAAGCCATAACAAGAATTGTCTTCATAAGAACTTTAGCCTCCATGCAGCTTGAAATAAATTCAGGTACCACAAATTCCTTGTCTTTCTGTTTCCCCATGGTCATAGCAGAAACTGAACAGAAGGAAGGAACTAAAATTTGAGTTTCTGTGTGACCTCAGAGAATTTTTTAGTGGACACAGAAACCAACTTAGTACAAATATCAATGCATAGATCTGTTCACCTTCAGCCTATATAATAGTGAATGTCTACATCTCCAGTGTTGTTGGGTGTGATTTGTGAGCTTACCACCTTGAATGGTAATACTAGAAAGAAACTCCGAGATTGATGGAGTTGAATTAGTTTGTTCAATGGTTAAGAGAAGAAGTGTCTAGTATGGCAGGCCATATGTCACCTTGCCTTCCCTCCTCCTTTCTTTTTCCAGTTTGACCAGAGAAAATGTTTTCAATATATGGGATTTACAAAGGTTTTAGTGTAATTATTCAAATTGTTAATTACCATCATCATTCAAATTGTTAATTATCATCATTATACCTTCTTAATTTATTAACACTCTTGCTTTCCATAATAAGAATGTCTGAACTTGTTAATAGATCGTCAAAGCGAGTATGAGAGCACACCTGCTGAGGACAAAATTACTCGTTGGTAGGGAGTAATTGATGACATTTTAGGCCACCTGTCCCCTTCAAAACCTTTGTCACAATAACTACTTAATCATTAAAGCTGACCTTTTATTTTCATTCATCGGGACTTCAGTAGTAAAATATTTCGTATTTGCCCTTGTGCAAATCAAGCTAAAAACTCAATTAAGTAATCAATTAAGACAATATTGTCGGAAAATGCAGGTTAGTGGATGATCCATGGTGTAATTTCAACCATAGATATTTCACTGAACTTTGACAATTTTAAAGGATAAATCCCATTTGCTGCTTTAAGTAATTTCTTAAAACGCTACCCTCAAAGCATGCATTAGATTAATCGACAATATAGTTATTGATATTCCAAAGGATGGTAGAGTAGTTATCTGTATGTTCAAGAGAACTGGTTGCATGAAATGGTATCACATTCGGAAATAACAGCATTTCACGACTCTTGAATTTACACGCGGAATTTACATATTTCAATAAATGTAGATCATGAAATGCTTAACCAAATGTGTAATAAGTTTTTAAACTCTCTGTAATCAGAAGGATAAAATATTATGACTAATTGGATATGAATTAAATTATCACACAACTATAACACTCTCTCCCATTCCCTTGGACTTCACTCTCTCCCATTCCCTTGGACTTCTCAAGTTGTGGGAGGTGTTATTTTTTACTAACTCGACCTCTATCGTCTCACTGTGAAGATGAGGTTATAAAACTCCTGCTCCAAAACATGCAAAAATGATTTCTGATATCACCAATATATACAACTTGTCTAGGGCTTTTTGTCGATATAAACTTTACCTCTATTTGATTTTTGGATTGAAAGATATGCTTGTTCAAAGTCCAGCCAATCACATGGCACTACATCAATGTCACACTGCCACGTGGGGTCCACGTAGACTCAGGATCATAGGTCCCACCAAACCCAACCTCGTGGTGCTTTGCAAATCTATACTTAATATATCTAGCATCGAAGGAAAATCTAAGGTGCACAACTTTTCCCATAATACAATATTTCCCCACACTTCCTAGATCACCTGAATCTCGAATCTCCTTCTTCACAAGACATACTATGGAGCCCACATCATGCACGTGGTTACTTTGTCCATCGCGACTTCCTCCACCTTGTCTCCCTTCACGAGTCCCATAGCACCAACAACCTTTGTGTCTTTCCACACTTCTAGGTAATATTCAGTCCATCAGACAAATCCAATGTGTATGCAAGTGTGCACTCTTGCTAGACACAGATCCACCGGACTCTAGATAACTCATCCTCCAGCTTCAACATCCGGCTCTGCAAACATTTACGCCATGCACTAATCCCACGGATCACCCAGATCCTAGATTCTTTAGCAACTTAACATGCAACTATGCCATTGTAATGTTCCAAATATAAATTTAGCAGGATTTTTTTTTCAAAAAATTTAGTCATCAACTCCATAAACAAAACACAAATTAAACCACAAACTTAATGGAAAAAATGGAAATACAATTTGCAACTGAAAAATAAACAGGATAAACATGCAGAGAATCTCAACCTTGTTTTATTAATATTAGTATGTTGATACAAGAAAATAAAAATGGCTGACGTGATGGCCTTAAAAGGATCTACAATAGTATTGTCACTCACCTCTAAATAAATTGATCTGATGACTGCACCTATGAATTCTGAATCAATTCACCAAGGGGAGAGATGGGTTCTTGCCCATTCTCACTGAATCCCCCAAGGTTTTTCGTCCTAGTACTACTAATGTAGAGAATTGAATTTTCCAATCCACACTAAAGACAAATACTCAAAACCAAGATGTTTCAAATGATCTCCACCTCCTCCTTTTAAAGACTCCATAGATAGATCTCCAAACTTCTAGTATTTTATTTTATTATTATTCTAGAAGCTCCTCCTTGACTTTTTCGTAAGTGACTTTTAATTTATTTAAGTCACTTTTGCCCCTTTCCCCTTAATTACTATTTTCCTTTTTTAATTAATTGACTAATAAAGTCATTTTTAAGGTGGGAAAATGTAAATCACCCACCATACTCTCTCCAACTACTGGAAATCACTTCTTAGCATCCCATCCTATAGATCTTCTTGTTTCGGTTCCAATGAGCTATTACACTAAAGTGTTCCGTCAAAATTTCCTCTCAGGATGTCATCATGAGTGTAATTAATTTAGCCCAATAATAACCTTACTTTATGGGAATTATCAGAAAACCATGGAGCCAAAAACAAGTTGTGTTGAACTTCTCATGATAATGAATATACCAAGCAAATTTCGTCGGATGCCATAAAAAATCCTCAAAACTCCCTTGGTACCCCTGATGACATAATCCTGCTCCCGTGATCTAGTCATCATGTGCCATGGAAATTCACCCTGGTTGTACTATAGAGGAAAATAAAAAATAGAGACATGACAAACCCTCCTAGCCCAAGATTGTTTGCCCTTAAGAAATTCATATTTGTCCATTGCAGAGGCATCTGCAAACTGATACGGGGATCCCATATGCACCATTTTTCTATGTCATACCTTCACACTAACCAAACATGAATGGGCCCCTCAATACCTAGATCCCAAACAAGCCACTAACTTAATCCACCATCAATGATCCACCTAGATCCCAAAGTTGCCACAGCTAATCATCCCTGTCCATACCCCATGGCTCTAGTTGTGCTCTATCTTTGGCCATAGATGATGCTCCATCAAAAGAATACCAACTCATCACCTCTATCCAATCCAACCTCTGGCAAAGGCTAAGGTCAACCACACTCTGCTGATGTTGAGCTAGTGCTATTAGAATGTTGATGAACTAGCGGGCCACATCCCACTACCAATTGAAACATGTAGTATCTCTCACACCTAAGGGCTCCTGTTGTACTAAGCCCCTGACTAACAATGATGCCCCATCAATAGGATACTAATTCATGATCTATCACCAATCCATCTTGTGGGAAGGATCAGATTTATGGGTACCTATATATGGAACAAGTTCACTATGCTTCCCCATGCCCAACTCATGGAGTTTTTCTTGGTCAATAAAAAAGACCCATTTAGAAAACCCTGTCTCTCTCCCTATGATGGACACAAGTGGGAAAACCGTGTTGAAAACCCTATCTATGTACTCCTAGAGAGGGATGCTACCAGAAAATGTTGTAGCTTTTCTCATGGCCCCTGCATCTATTTGCACCTCATCAATGGGTAGATTCAAATATGGATGCACCACCATCTCCCTCATCTGAATGGGAACTCCATTCTCCTCCTATCTACCAACCTCCAACAAAAATATCATGTCAGACTCCAACACTTTGTGATGGCAAGTGTCTGAAAGTACTACAACCCTGCTAATTTTATGTGCATTTGTCTTCTCATCTTTAATGGATAACGCCAAAGGTGGCTTTTCATCCTCCTCCATCATGGGCTCAACATGAGCCACTAGCTGACTCTCCAAAAATGGCCCATCACACACATTGTGCTCCATTATGTGTTGCTCATGTTGAATCATCACTGGTAGCTCACCTCCCTGGTCTCCTCCTCAAACTCCTTCCCACATGGGAACAATCTATTGCTCATCAATCTCCTCTACCAAACATGGTTTCATCTCTGAGTTGTTGTCGACAACTCCCCATGACTACTCATGCTCCTCAGAGGTATCCTCGTAAGAACCCATGGACTCAACTTTAAAAGAAGAATCCTCATCCTAAAAGTCAGAAGGAACCTCCTCTTAATCTACCTCTACCATCTCCTCTGTGTCACTCATGCATGAGTGGTCAGGTCCCCAAGGTTCTGTACAGATAAAGCAAAGGCCCTTCCTCCTTAACCCATTCTTGTTGCATGGTCCATTGAACTTGAGCAACTCCTCCCTTGTCAACTTCCTTTTGAATAGCCCTATGTGCTGCTCAATTAACCTTTCGACTAGTTAATAATTAGTAGGTGAGATATTTGTTCCTTCCTCCAAATTTCCAACAACTTGGACTGCAACTCTCTACAAATGGCCTCGTGATCTCCCATACATGTAGATAAAATGGATTGCATGTGTGTTTTTACCATGTCAGGATGATGTTTCCTAATGCTGAAGAAGTATTGGAACATTTGGAGAATCAAGTCATCACACTCTAAGTCAAACAAGATGTCATATGTGGTGAGCCCTGGTATTGCACCAATAATGTTGCAACTCCCAGGTGCTCCTCAACTCAAATTATCAACCCAGGGTTCAAACAAACTTCAAGGTGACAGTGCTATATACACAAAAAATAGGATTCCACTCATGCCACCCTCAATTATGACATTAGATCAAAAAGTGCTCAAAGACCCTTCCTTCTACGGAATTAGAATGATAGCTTGATAAAAGGAAAAATTGGAAATTTATTCTACGTATGAAAATAGAAATTCCAATGACTCAACTTGTAAAATCCTAACTACTCAATGCATGAAAAGATAAATGCTAACATACTTACAGAAATGAAGCTATGTTATCTTGTAGAATTCATCACACTACCTCATCTACTTGCAAAAAAGAAACTAATCTATCTTGCATAATTCATCAAACTACCAATCAGAATCACAAGTACCATCTACCTAGTTCATACTTGCTCATAAATCAATAACCTATTTGCATGATAAAGAAACTAACTCTACTATGTTTTTGCAATGAAGACAAGGAAGGTTTGGAGTGGCCTAGGAGCTTTTCCTAATCATATTATCATAGCTGTAGGTCATTATGCATCTATGCTAGGTCAAATTTGCAGTGTGGGTTGGAATTGATGAAGCAAAAGGTTGCTACAATTTTCCAACAAATGATTGCTACACGAGGCCTGTAATGCTACAGGAGGGCATCCGAGTGGTTTTTGAAGGTGAAAACATTGGCTTGAGGGTATGGAGAGGTGAATAGTAGTTGAAGCAAATAAAATATGTTTGGTTTGAGCCCCTAGCCAAGTTTGGGACTTCTCGAAGGCCTGTCTTGCACTATGATGAGGGCTCTCTATGACCTAGACAGAATAGCTTATAAAACATGGTTTTTTGGGACAAAGCTTGAAGGTGGAAGGAGAAGGTGAAAGAGCTTAGGATGGAAGTGATGAAGGTTCCCTTCCTTGTAGATCAATCAACCCTACAAGAAATCGCATGCATTCATCCATTTATCATTTGAAAAATGAAATAACTTATGATGGAAAAGATGAGTTGAATTTAAATGACATCTAATTCATGCAAACCACTGATCTACTCATTGAACTAACTTCTAAACTACAAAAAGAAAATGTAAAATAGGAAAACCAATACTAATATATTTCCAAGAAATCATAAACAAAATCTTTTTGGGCTTCCACTCATTCTCCCACAAGAGAGGTGATGTAGAGGTTGCAACCACAAGATTTTATAGGTTAACTTCTACTGAAATGCAAGAAACTATGAACTGCTTGGAATCAAGAAGAAACATAAGTACAAGAAGAGGGACCAAAGCCTCTAGGGTTGGGCCCAAACCCAAGGGTCTCATCCCTCTGAAACTAACTCAAATGCAACTTAAAATCAAACTTCTCATTATATAAAAAAAGTAGGTCTATACATCACACGGAAGTTGAAAATAATAATGTCAATGCTTGGATCTCAATAGCTACACCTAGCTAAACAAAAACTTCGAATCCTAATGATCTCTTCCTCTAGTTTATTTATACAAAAGGGCAGTTGAAGCAACTCCCTTGAAAATAGGAATGGTTCCCTCCTTGATCTCGAAAATGGTGGATCTTGTCCTCCCTGATCTTCACTTAGACTAGGAGTCACTCGACTTCCAATGAACTCGAACTAGTGAGAGAGGATATGGTGATCCCAAGCTAAGTTTAGGGAGTTAAGGAGGTGGAAAAACCCCCTAGATTCTCTCCTAGTTGTCTCCATTGAGCCCCTGCATAATAATAGCCTAAAAAATGCCTCATTTTCCTGCAATTAAACCACATTAGGCCACATACTATGACAAACACCTTCTACTCCTCTTACTAAGCATAATATAACAAAAATGTGAATTAATGCAAGAGAATGATAGTTTTAAGGCTGGAGGATGGCATATTAATATTCAAAATGTACCTATTGATGGGATTTATCATCACCCCCGTGCTAAAGGTGTTTCTCATCCTCTGAGAAACTTAGTCATCCATGTGCAACTCTTTCATGGCCCTGGTGGCCTCCCTAACATCCCAAGGCTCCTCAGATGGTTTTCCCTCTTGGGGGTAAAAAGCTGCATTCTTCTCTATTTTTGTCCATTCCTTCTTCTCTCATGCTTCATCTCTCCCTTCTTGTAAGCCTAATAATAAGGGTGGACTGACCTTGAGTCCTATCCACCTTACTTTCATCCTCTACATGATCCTCTTGTTAAATGTTGTTCTCTCGAAGGCATTCCTTAGCCTTTCAAGAGAGTGATATTCTATGACCTATAGACTATGGGGTAAGGCATGCCATCTCCTTTGGAAATCTTGTATGACTTCCGTCCCCAAAAAACTAAATGTGTCTTCAAAGTGTAGGATTGATTTCTCCTAGTTGGCAAGGTATTTAGGTGCTAAAGTAGCATCGCTGGAGATGAAACCCTGATTGCTAATGACAACCCTTAGGCTCACTAGCTCTGCCTTGATATACAATGGTTCCTTTTCTTCCTTTGACATTACCCTTTTCACTTCCTCATCTCTTGTCTCCTCATGAGTCATCCAAGAGGTTAAGGCCATCAGCTGCATATCTCCTAATCTTGCATTGGGATCCCAAAAATTCATATTTGTGAGAGTGAGTTTGTGCATGTAAAATTCAGCCAATTTTGCATTGTCTTCCACCTTAGCTTGGCTACAAAATTCAATGAACTGGTTGTAATCTTGAAAGGGCATAGATCCATGTTATGTAAAGGTTTTGATTTGGAATTGCAACCATTGCTATTTAATAAAGAGGGCATAAGACTTTGATGGTTGTTTGCATTACAATGCTTCCATGGAGAGACTTTCCATGGTGGCAAGTTGTGTTTCTTTCTCCTGCAGCCTCTCTCTTAACCTCATATTTTCCACCTGTAGCTACTCCTTCATTGGAGACTCTCTCATTCTCAGCTCACTTAAATATTTGCTCATTTAAGTTACCTTTTCTTCCATGAGGCCTACATCCTCTACCTTCTTATATTTACTAATTTGCATCCACGTGTGGGTTCTTCCTCTTTCTATCTCTAGCTCATAAATGAGTGGGACTGCAAAATTTTCGGGGATAATCCTCTCTCCTTTAATGAATTTGTAGTAAAAGCTCAATCTAGGTTATGGGCTAGGTTCTTGGAGCTCTTGTAGGTATTTTCCAATAGTTTTTGAGGTGGTGGATACCTCTTGTGAATATTTCTTGGGCTCCTGTAGCTTCCCCTGTTCTTCTTATAGCAAATTCTTCCCCTCTTGTAGCAAACCCTATCTCTCTTGTAGCTTCTCTTTTTCCTCTTCCTCAAATGCAGATTGTGTCCTTGGCTTCTTGAAGGTGACAAACCTAGTGGTAGGCCTACTCACAAGTGCTATGGGTGACTTTTTTTTGGTTCTAGGAGGAGTGACCTCCTCAATTTTTCCCTCACTGGGTCCTATTTCTTCCTGTTTTCTTGGTGACTCATCAATAATTATAGGAACCCTTATAGGAGTTTGTGGATTTCCTTGTCTAATTCTAGTGCTCTTCCTAGTTCTGAAATACATTTGACTTGGCTTTGATTGCTTCCTTTTTGTCTTGACAAGAGTGCCCAATGTAGCTAAGGTTGCAACCACTTCCTGTTCAGTGTCTTTTGTTCCTTGGGGTGGAGAAGTCTTCTCGGGGCTCATTATTTCTTCTCCTTTCTTCTCCTCCTCTTCTCCTTTCATCTCTACTTCTCCTTCCTCTATCTCTATTGCCTCTTTCTCTTATGCCTTTGTTTCTTCTCCTTTTGTTCTTACTGCCTCCTCCTCTTCTATCTCTCTTTCTTCTTCTTTCGACCTTGCTACCTCTTCCTCTTTTGTATTTTTCCCTTCTTCTTCCTCTTCTTTTCCCACTCTTCCTCCAACACTAGAGGCTGGGATTTCTCCTGGAGTTAGGGATTTTGTTTCTATGAAAGCCCCCTTATCCACGTCTACAAATTTGTTCCATAGCACAAAGATTCTCAAAAGGTTCAGAGCATCTACCACTATCAATTTAATGAGGGCATGGTGAGCTAAATGTTTATTCTTTCCTCCCCTTACCTTCTAACTCATCTCCATGATTGAATGCATAAGAAAATAAGGGAAACTAAGTCTTTGAGAAAGGGGTAAGTCTACCTTGAATCTCAGCTCTTGGAGAAACCCAAAGTGGTATGCATAAACTACACTTAATCTCCCTTCACAAGATATGCATTTAAGAATATAGTAAGCTACCTCATCCCAAGGGTAAGGTAGACTTTCTCTCCTCACTCTACTCTTGTCTTCTACAGGCTTCTCATTTGAATGGAATAGGTTTTTCCTATTTATGACACTTACTTGCTTGTCTTGTTTGCTCCATCTCATTCGTAGAGGCAAGGTGGTTACTCTGCTGATAGTTTTTGTACTAAGAGAAATGGACAACCCTCTGAAAATAGTTGTGGAACTGTCTTCCCCTTGAGAGTGTAATACTATGGAAAATTCTGTGCAAGGTCATCATAATACCCCTATAGTAGCTCAAAGAAGCCCAACCACAGGTGGTTTCTAAAGATGTCAACTACAGGAGGGTGTTGGTGAATTATCCTGGTATCTTAGTGTTCCCTTTTGTTAAATCCTTCCCCCATTTCTTCTCTATTACTCCTTGATGCTATGTTGGTATGGAATTTCAAAAATTCAGGCAGTCTCAGTGGTGAAACAGTGGCATAAACAATGGTGAAACAGTGACACAGTGCTTGGTGATAGTGAGGAAGAAGGGCACTCAAAGTTATATTCACCAAGCTATTTCTTTTACCTTAACCACAAAAACCTCCAAAATCATCCCCTACTAATTAATTTGACTACTATATGCTCTTAATTTCAAGCAGAATATTCATGAAATTGGGTGTAGAAACAAAGGAGGAGGGTATCACCTACTTCTTATTAGAGAAATTCTAGGTTTGCATGAATTTTTTGAGAAAGTATTGAGCCACTTTGACTCCTTTTTCTCATCTCAATTCCTCCTATAGCTCCTATCGACCCTCTTGTAGCAATTACATGCCTGCCTATAGCTTTCTCATATAGCACTGTGCAGGTAGGGTTCAAAACTCCTTGGTGACACTCTAGCTTCTCGATGCACTAGATCGTCCTTCCTCGACCGGTTTTTGGAATGAGTGATGGTGTAAATGGAGTCGAGCCAACACATAATATCCTTTTTTGGTTAAAATCTTGGAGCATTGTGGTGACTTGGCATTAACACAAGTTTCTTATTTTGGATTGTTTTCCCCACTAACTATCATCATCTCTCCCTCCTCGTGATTATCACCCCACTCTTTGAGGACACCAGTTTGTTTTGAGTTAACATTTCCATGTTGCATGGGTAACTTAAATCACACTTGAGTTGACTAGTCGAAGGTGGCCACGTTCACTGGCCACCTCCAACCTATTAAGACACATTTTCTCACTTAAAACAATTTTTTGTCATTTTTATGTAGACGAAGGAGGCTAGGTTTTCCATACCTAAGCCTACCTATGGAACGATCTACTACCGAGGTTTGCATGCTAGAGCTAGACCATACATCATTATGAACAAAGGAATTGACCTCTTTGACATATTTCCTATGCATGTCTTCATTTTCTTATGTTTCCTTGATTATTGTTGTTGTTGTGTGTTCACAAGTGCTTCTTCTAATATTCAAGCTATTGTCAGTGGTGGAAATCCTCCCTGAGAATGAAGTGTCTCTTCATGGCTACAAATCGAGCTTCATCATCCCTTTTGGTGGGGAAAAAACATAATATGAGTGTTTGTTGTGTGGTTGTACAGGATGCTACAGGAGGAGTTTCGTCCTATAGCAGTCTATTTTTCTCCTCTTTACGTCTTTAGTTGGAATGAGAGAGATGATGATGAGTGATGAGGATAGGGTTAGAATCATGAAGGAGTGATGTAGGCACTATATTGATAGAAAATGATAGCTTCTATGTTTTTTTTAAGGTAGGACATAGTGGAGAAGTTTGAGAAAATTTTTGGTGAAATGAGTGGATGATGATAGATGAGTCATGGAAAAGTCATAAGAGGACCCTCTTTACCATTTCTCATAGTCAATATGGTCTTTTAGATCGTTTTCCTCTTCGGATCTCCCTCCTGTAGTGATGAGCCTCAGTATTGCAACAAGAATGATGCAACTCCCAAGGCTACCAACTTTAATTATCAACCCAGGGTTCGTACAAACTTAAGAGGTATTGGAATTATATGTTAAACATACAATGTGTCCTTCCTTTTCTATCATGATGTAATGGAGTGCATGTAATGAAATCAAATCCTAACTAGTTGCAGAAATGGAAATGCTCAAAATGGAAACCTTAACCTATTGCAAGAAAGAAAATACAAGGAAGGAAAAACTATTCTAATTGCATAAAGTAAAGATCATTAGCTAAATATCAATCATTAAATTTCAAAGAGTTTAGATCCATTGATAGATTTTATTGGATGTGGCAATCAAGAAAATCATTATTGTATTATCCAATTCATAAATTTGTTCATTAACCCAATTTGCTGAGATGTTTTGCATGGGTAAAAAGGCAAGTCCTAAGTGGTGTTTATTCCTCCATAACCATTTATTTATAACATATGGGTCATTATTCAACCCTAAGGGACAAAACCAACATTTTTGACCAAATCTTGGCAAGTATATACATGTTGGGGGAGTGTTATAGGAATCTGCTACAAGAAACAAGTTTTCTATAGGAAGATATAACTCACCGAATGGCCAAGAAAATCAAATCCAAATTGAATGGGACAATTTTTTTTATTTACTAGGATGTCTTAGTTCTCCATTACAAGTTGAATCACTCAAAAAAAACACTTCTTAACACATGCTAAAAAATAGCAGAAAATTTCTAGTCTAAAATCTAGAAATTCGAGAACTAGTGAGCTAGTTAATATATCAAATGCCTAACCTAATCAAGTGTGAATGCAATGGGGTAATATTTTTTATTAACGGGAATGGTTTTTTGATCTAATTCAAGTGGAATCAACTTGATTGAATCTCTTTAGCATGTTTCCAAAAAATAGAAGAAATTTACTACTATTTGCCACAAGGGACTTCCAGAAATTTAGATTTGGGAATAAGCAAACTGATCCAAGTAGCTCAATGATTAATATGACCTTCAAAATTTGTTCAAAGGATGGAATCATGATTTTGATCTTGCAAAATAATTCAACCATTTAACCTAATCCTACAACAAGATATCATCAACACTAAAGGCAGAAGTAGAAAAAGATAAGAACAAGATATGCATGTGAATAAGAAGTGAGGAAGAAAAGTAAATGATACAAAAGGGTTCTGAGGCTCCTAGGATGGCCAAGCCCAAGGAAAATCAGAGTCCTATGAAGGATACCAAGATTTAGAAGCTGAAAATGGCACCAATCTTCATTATTTCCATCAATACAATTACATCCCTGCAAGAAATGAAAGTGGAGCTACAAAAATATGAGTTCTCTCCACAAGAAGACTAATAAAAATCAACCCCTAGAGGAAAATTCGACTTGGTAGTTATACAAAATGGTTAGGAAGCATTCCCCATGAAAGGAGGGAGTTTTTCCCTCCAAAATCCCTAAAATAGTGGATCTGGTTCCCAACACTAGGAATCATCATTAAATGGAAGGGAACACGTTCCTAGATTTTCTCAATCATTGGAGCTCCAGAATCTGCGCAATAATTTCATAATATATTGTTGATTTATTATCCAATATTGATCCTCTTGTAGTAGGGAGCAAGTCCCTAAATTATCTCATCCTCCAAATCTCCATAATCTACCCAATATTCTCACAATATTCTATAAAAATAAATAATATTAGGCACAAATATGCAATTATCCATAAACCTTCATAATGAACATATTAAAGCTAAAATGAATTATTAAGTGTAGAAGGAGAGGCTTATTATAGCCTTCATGTGCCTAAGAAAGGTTAGATGGGCCTTAATTTATGTCTAATTTGGAGGCCCATCATGTAGCTCCATAGACTCCTCTTGTAGCATTATAGGACCTTCCTACACCAACACAGGTCCTTCCTGTAGCAACATGGAGAGGAGGTGAATTTTAGATTTCTTGATGATAGGATGGTGGAGAGAGATATAAATGTGAATGGAGAGGATCGATATGGGTTGTATGGATAGAGGAATGGATAGAATCCTGTAGGTCCTCGCTGGTAACCATGAAATCTGCCACTGTGTACAACTCTGCAAAACAAAAGAAAGGTTAGAAAATAGGATATAAGCTTATTCATTTTCCTCTTTTATTTTCTCTCTTTTTTATGTTTTTTGTTTTTTTTTTCTAGAGACACAAAGGTTTCCTTAGAGGACGTTTTCAACCTGCATGCCTGCCCTAGGTGCCTTAAGAGAGGTTTTCAACTATGGATCTTCATTATTTTTTTTCTTTTTCTTTTTGCTCCTGGGCTTTCTCAGAGAGGTTTTCAACCTAGGAGTTGGCCTTAGATGCCTCATATAGGTTTTCATCTAGGCTTTTTATTTTTCTCTTTTATTTTATTTTTTAAACAAAGTTTCTAAAAGTGTTGTGGACTGGAAGCTATGAAACTCCCAATCACATTCAATTCCTTGTTGATTGGACTTATAAATTCCTCCTTGGACAAAGCTATTGTATATAACCTCAACCTGTAACCATTTACAAGCAAGGGGATGCCTTCATCATCAATGGTTCTGATCTAGACCGATCCATTTTTATGACATTTTTTCCACTAGGTATGGGCCCAACCATCTTGTCATTAGCTTCCATTTAAAAATTTTGAACCTAGAATCATATAATAGGGCCAAATCCCCTTCTTGAAAAGTCTTTTCCTTGATATGCTTGTCATGCCAGACCTTCCTTTGCAGTTGTATGAGTTCAATGTGTAAGAGAGATTGCATTCTAAGCTCATCTAAGCCATTTAGTTGGAGAAGCCTTTCTTGTTGTGTTGTGGTGACATCTGTGTCCAATTGAGCTTCCATTCTCAAAGTGTTATATTCAAAGTCAATAGAAAGCAGACATTTCTTCCCATAAGCCAAATCATATGGAGTGAAACTAGTGGTGGTTTTCCAAGTGGTATTGTAGGCCCAAGTGGCATCTACTAGTCTCTCTGGCCATTCTTTCATGTTGATGTTAACAACTTTGGTGAGGATACTCTCCAATGCTCTATTTTTGACCCCTACTTACCCATTTTCTTGAGGATGATAGGCAGTGGATGTGCTTTTCTTGATATGGTGCTGCATCATGATATCCTTAATCAAATTGTATGTGAACAGTGCTCCTTGATCAGTGACTACCTCCCTTAGATACCCAAACTTATAGAAGATGTTCTCTATTAAAAATGTTGCCACTTTCTTCTCAGTTGTTGCTTTGAATACCTTTTTCTTAGGCCACTTTGTCAAGTAATCAGTGCATACAATGATGTACTTTTTCTGCCCTGATGATGGATCAATTGGCCTAATGAAATCCATGCCCCACTTTTCAAATGGCTCTAAGGTCACTTGAGGTTGTAGGGGAATTTCATCCCCAAGTGTGGGTTTTCCCATTATTTGGCACTGATCACATCTAGTGGTATATCTCCTTAAATCTTGATGTAAGGTGGGCCAATAGTATCCAACCTGTAGAACTTTAAAGGTTGTCCTTTTTGCAGCAAAATGACCTCCACAAAGACCATCATGACAAGCTGAGAGGATGTCCAATACATCCTACTCTCTTACACATCTCCTCAAGATTTGATCTGGTCCCAACCTAAAAATATTTCCCCCAAGCTAAGTGAAAGGGGAGCTTTTCCTTACAATTTTGCATTTCTCCCTAGGTTAGGAGGGAGACCTCCTAGTAACCAAGTAGCTTTTTATATCAGCAAACCAGGGAGAAATCACCGCGATAGAAAAGAGGTGCTCATCTGGAAGTTGATCATACACCATCTCTTCATTATCTACAGGCAAGGTTAACTTGGACAAAAAACCATAACCACATTTTATTTTCCTGGTTTTTCAATGATAGTCAAATCAAACTATTGTAGCAATAACAACCACCTAATTATCCTAGCATTAAAATCAGGCATGTTCATCAAATATTTAATACCTACATGATCATTATGAATAGAATTTTGGTGCCCAATGATATAGTGCCTAAATTTGTTTAAAGAATGTACTACAATTAGGAGCTCTTTTTTAGTGACAGTGTAATTCAACTTAGCTTTAGACAAATTCTTTATAAGAAATAAATGACATAAGCAACTTATCCTCTACTTGTCCCAAGGCTCCCCCCACAACTTTGTCTAATGCATCAGTATGGATATGGAAAGGAAATTCCCAGTTAGGACCTCTTAGGAAGGGTGCAATAGTCAAATTTTCTTTCAACACTTCAAGGGCCTCTTGACAACTTCTCTGTAACACCCTCCTCCCACATCTACCCAAGCAAACAGCCAGCCGAGGTAAACATGCAATGAGAGGCCACTATGATATCATTTTACCTCCTAAGTCGCGTTAAGGAAGTGGAACCAATGGAAACACACCATACATACATTCAACATCAACATTAGGATCCTCTAAAACCAATCCAAGCTTTCTGCTAACCAGCCCTTTGGTCCCACTGAACTTTTGGACCACTTGACCTCTATATGCTCTCATGCTATGGGCATGCCAATGTCCAGGGACCTCTGGACACTCTGATAGGCCTAAAATCTAGTGTCCAGGGAATCTTTTGTATAGTGTTGGAACAAGATCCCTGGGATTTGAGCCACTTTTTCAAGCCTAGAGCAAAAGTGACTTCCTATAATTTAATGACATCTTCATAACAAATAAATAACAAGGAAATAACAGTACTAATGCAATTACTTGAATAAGACCTTGACTGGACCCCTACTAGCCATGACAAGAATTTCATCAAACATATCACGAATATGTAATCTATAGGTGTAAATAACAAATCTTAGCATAGGGGTCTCATACTTAGCTGAGAATTGCAAAGAAGCATTGATGCCTCAACTCATTGACTACCATTTCATCCATTACGTCATAGATACATTGAATAATGAGAGAGATCCAAAACTGAACTGACAAAAGGTTACCAACTAATCCTCAAAATCCCTTTTATGAATGAGGTCTCTATTTTCTTCATTTTCCTCCTCACATGCAACTTATGGCCTTTCACCTATTGAAAATAGCGATAAGAAATGCTAAAGATAGAAGTGATAAAAATAGCACTGCTATAAATAGCAGTTTGGGTATTAGTGCTGGATTGAGCAACAGGGAATGAAAAATGGAAGTGCTAAAAAAATAACAATCTATTTTTAGCTGGTTGAAGGGAAAGTACCCCTAGGGTCCTTTGGGCTAAGACTCTACCAGACTGAAAATTGCTTATACAAAGAAACACACACACACAGCCATCTTTTTTACTTTTAAGCAAATCCTAATGTTTAGGGTACATACCTAAGGTCCTACGTTCGAGAAGACCGTTAGGGTGCAAACCCTTCTTGGAGTTCCCTTCTTCTTTCTTTGACCTGCAAGACAAACAAATCAAAGAACACGACAGTACATGTATAGAAGTTTATATATAAATCATCTTTATGCTATAAAGTTAGTTATAAAAAGTCTTTAAGTAACCACTTTCATAAGAATTCAACACAAGAATCTCATAAGCATAAAGAAAGATTATTCGGGAACAAAGACGTGTTTCTTTATATATAAAGGCAAATAAAGTACATATATCGGAAAGATATCACCTGAACACCTTCAGCAGGCTCCAAGCAAGCTTCCTCCCGGATTCGTTCCAGCCTCCAGCATCCAACAAGAGCTCCTTCCAAGTCTTACTCAATGATGATGTCAAGGATGAATGATCACCAATACACATGGAAACAAGGGTTTCCAATGCAAAATGGGGGAAGTGCAGAATGCACCAAGGACTTCAGACCTGGTCTAAGGGAAAAATCTCAGCATAATAATTTTGCTCTCCTCTCTCCCTCCCCTTGGCCTTCCCTTTGATGTCTTTTTATACCCTCTCCAAAGTAGTTTTTTAGTTAGGAGTTGGTTGGGAACAGTTGGGCCACGGGCACTAACAGGTGATCCAGCAGGTAAACCCGCGATCACCGCCCGAAAAAGAGGAAATTATATATTTTTTAAGTGTTTTAATAGATACACGCGGGTTGGGTATGACAGATCCGCGTGTACACGCGTTTAACACAGGGCAAAGTCGCGTATAGGGAATAAAACACTGTTTTTTTAAATTTTTGGACCAGGTCTGGAAGGAGGGGTTGCCCTAGGCCATAAGTGCAGCATCACAAACCATAAGAGTGAGATTTGGAGCTATAACAGATGCCCCCTAATGTATGAGGTCAGAAGGGGAACATGATGGCCGAAATATATTAAGTAAGTACAAGGAAAGGAACTCTGCCGAAAAACCGAGGAGGACTTCACCAGAATTCAGCCTGCCAAGCCACCGAAAGGAGATCAGAAAGAAACACTGTCTGAGGCGGGCATACCCATGCTCAGGAAAAGTAAAGCATGTCCGCATATCAAGTACAAGCGGATCCACTAAGTATACAAGTATAAACGACTGTAAAATACATAATGGATCATCTGATCATAATGAGTAAGTACATGTCTGAATATCACATATAAAACTGTCAATGATGCTGAAAGATGCAACGGATGACTGAAATCAAAGACTGGTCCCATAAGGTACCAACTGAACATGATGGAATAGGATGGTACTACACTGTAAACTCAGGTGCCAGCATATAAAATGTCGCCATAACTGACTGCAACATATAAGGTGGAGTGGTATCAACTAGCAGCAACAGGAGCAACTGTCAAGTGAACCAATGAATGCTGATACAACCTGAGGTCTTCACCGACCGCCGTGGTACATTTCTACACCATGGGAATAAATGATCTGAAGTCAACCATGTGAGAAATCGTTTGATTACCGGTCATTGATGTATACCGTTAACAAACGCGAGACTACTCACCGATAATGATAATGAGCGTCAAGGTACCCAGTACAATCTAACAAGTGTGAATAGATGAGCTGAAGTCGAACACCTGTAAGAATCTATCAATAAGGAGACAATGATGGTTTCCCACTGTCGATAGCGAGGAATCTGCCACTAATGACTGCAAACCCCAAGGTACTGCCAAATGGACTCTAGATCTTTGCCCCAGAGCAATGAGTCGGAGTCGATAGGGAAAGATCCGCTAGAAGGAAGGCATTAAGGCATCCTCCATCAATCTAGCGCGAGTGTAACCCATAGGCCAATAATGTGGAAGGAATCGGACGAAAAAGATGTAGTAACCCAACCGAAGCACGTTTCCGGCGTACACAAGATGTGGCTAGCGCACGGCAGAAACCCTCTGAACCAACCAATAATGAAAGCTGACACAGAGGCGAGGTATCCACCAATAGGGTCAAATGGAAACCAAGGTACTGCACGAATCCCAATGTGTGATAATGTATGCTGATGTCGAACACAAGGGAAATCACTCAGTCAAAGACCCATGATACTGATCGATGCTGAGCACAAGGTGACCTATCAATAATGAAAATAGGGCCAGGGTGCGGTCTCTAGGTCTGCCCTCAGAGCA
The DNA here is from genome assembly GCA_031772625.1 of Pinus tabuliformis. Taxonomy (NCBI): domain Eukaryota; kingdom Viridiplantae; phylum Streptophyta; class Pinopsida; order Pinales; family Pinaceae; genus Pinus; species Pinus tabuliformis. The sequence continues at coordinate 178,001,858 of CM062818.1, forward strand.
ATGTGTCGTCGTCGATAAGGACAAGACCCGCCAGCAAGAAGTCAATGGGGACCTTCTCAAACCGGCACGAGTGAAGGACCAATATAACTGATGTGATGATAGACATGACACTGACAACCAGGGATGGCCGACTGAAAAATGAGTCAAGAGACACCGCAGAAAGGCCGACTCAGGCTAACTTCCCTTGAACAAAAGCACGACTCAATGTGACTATGTGGCAGCATATAATGAATCTGTATAAGTTCGTCATGCAGGAGGCACGAACGAACCCTCCATATGATTGGAAGAGATAACCAATCGGGGGAGAACTAACTCGATAACAAGGCTATGGCTTACCTAAGTCAAACTAAATCCCACCCATGCGGAGGAGACTTTGTTTTGAGTGCTTTGTTCAAGGGCGACATGACTGACTCTAGCTGCCAACAATAAATGGAAATAATGTCCCTGTTTCCGCTCTTTTTGGAATATTTAATTTTTTTGTCTTTTTCTGATAAGCCGGAAAAAGAATAAAAGAATGCTATGGTACAGTGGAAAGAACGAGTGTCGGTGAAACAGATGATCTAGTTCCTGGGAAAGGAACGTTCCTATGCTCAATGCAGGGAGGTGAAAAACTGGTCAGTGACACTCAGAGGTATGTCCATTCCACGGGTCTGGGTATGTCAAGCTGGAGAGGTCAAGGGTATGCAAGGTTGATTTTTGCAGACGTCATGGTCAAAAGTGGGCTTAAACACGAGTCCAAGTGAAGCCGGCTATAGGCCAAAAGGTGCAAATGGTCAACATGCAATGCAGAAGTACAACTCAACACACATAGGAGCCTCTGGGGTATAAGGCCAGAACGAAACGAAGAAGCAAAGAAGAATGAGTCTTCAACGCATAAGTCATGGCGGGACTACAGAGGACTCCCGAGCCTACTCAAAACGAAGCAGCATGGGCAACAAATGTCAGTGAGGTGCTAACTAGGATGCCCATGTAAAAGGATGGCTCTACCATCATGTCATGATTTAAAGAATCGGCGAGTGAAAATGGCTTGCGAACCATAACATGATGGGGTCGACCCTACGGCAGATGTATCGGTCAAATGGAGGCTAGTATGCATAATGCAACGGAAAAATGGTGTCCCTAACCTATATGCCAGTGAGAACACGATACCTGCCATGACGGGTCAGCAGTCATGGAACCGTCTCGAACCGTCGAAAAATGTCCAAAAATGTCCTGAAAAACAACTCAATCTCGACATTCCAAGCTCCCAAGTTAAAAGTGACATGAAACCAAACAAAATAAAATTTTGAAAAAATTTTGCATTTTCAAAACTTATAAAAAGAAATTTTGGACTTACCATTTTCACCGTTTGACTTGGAGAGCAAATTGTGGAGCAAAAGGAGCAAACTTTCCCCGTGACTTATTCCACCGTTCAAACTTGCCGAAAACTTCCAGGTAAGCACTAAACTTGTCTTGCAATCAATTGTGATAGTTTTTAGGAAGTTTAATTAATGTTTCACCGTTAGATTTTTGCAAAAAATCGCTCTGCGGCGTACACGCGGGTTGGATGTATATAAATCGCGTATACGACGGCCCTACACGCGACTGTGTAGAGGGTAAACCGCGTGTGCGCAGCGAAAAATTTTTATACATAAATCTAATGGATGAAAATGATTTTTTCTTCCAGGATGACTCTCACATGGCGTGAAAGAGAGCACTCAGCTGTAGATAATGAAGTTATGGACAATGATGAGGCATTAGATGCCTTACGGGGATGCGGATTGTTAAAATTCTTCAAGTTGCCGAATATGAAAGCAAATGTGCGTCTGCTCGAGAGACTTATTGATTATTGGGATGTCGAGGAAGAAGCTTTTATGATTGATCAAATGCCACTCAAGATAGAAGTGGAAGATATATATTTCATCACGGGCCTTTCCCGAAGGGGAGAGGTAGTACACTCCCGGGGCAGGACCCGGAATAGTCTCAGTGTAGACGACTATGTACAACTTTACTGCCCAGGTCATCGGAAGGTCGGGAGTCAGATCTCGATCCCACACGTGGCGAGTTTGTCACTGCGGATAATCTTGTTCACCATAGCTCGAGTGAACGGATCATCTTCGCTACATCAGGCATCACGGGTAAACATGAGCGTAGCAGTGGACTGTCTCACCACGGTGTTTGACTGGTGTACTCCTCTACTTGCCAACATGAAGGAGCAGCTTGCTTCTATCAGGAGGGGACAGACCAAGAACTTTGGGTACGGAACCATTTTATGTACTTTTTTCTTCGAGAAGGTTCCCGCACTCCGCCCCAGGGTAGCAGTTCCCATCAGTAGTCCACGTGATCCACGCATGGGCCGGTGGGCTGACTTGATGAAACGTCTGGGGGGTGGGGAAGTGCCCAGGAATGCATTCGACGACGACTTTTTTGCTTGGTGGGAGCAACAGATCATCGCCATAGACGACTACCCCTATGCTGGACTGGATTTCCGAGGAGATCCTGACCTAGTGTTGCCACCAGATGCAGCATGGGGCGAGATCGGTAAGATTTTTTTGATTTTTTATGATTTTATGATTTTTAGGATTTTTCAAGTATAATGATGAACTTTGAAAAATATATTATTTTTTGATGAGATTCAAATGACTGATATGATGATCATGTTCCAGACATTGGGCCCGTGCGACCAGATGGATTCCCACGGCATGGACGGCGTGGCCGAGGAGCCGAAGAGGAGGCTGCGAATGCGGAAAGGACCCTCAACAACGTCCAGCGACACTTGGCGAGATTGAGCTACCAAGTACCGATGGCCGAGATAGAGGACCTTCCTCCTGATATGCAGCGTCATGTGGTTGGGATGCCACGTGACTGGGTTCGCGTCTTTCGGCGCGTGGCCACTGCTATAGTTAGTTATTTAGCTGCTCATCCAGAGCCGAGGCATTAGATATGCCTGACATGATTATGGGCATTTGAGTCCCAATTTTGTATATTTTGGACACACATATGTACACTCGAGACGCTTTGCGATATATATATATATACAGTTTGACTTTTTGATGCATGATTTTATGATGATGAATGATTGATATGCCAGTCTAATGCTTGATTAGCGATAGAATCAGCTAACCAATTTTGAGATCTTGGAATGTGCAAATAATTAATGTAAATAAATGATCTTTGCAACAACCTCACCCTTAAATATTGGCGATATAATGATGGATCTCTAACCCGATAAATGTTATTTAACTGAGACACTATCAATTGAGAATCAAGATACACTACCAACGAGTCGATCCCATAAGAGATTGCCTCGGATAGTAAATTGATAACAGCTGTATACTCGGCCATATTGTTTGAAGCAGGACCGATACACACACCTCTCGATGTCATCAACTGACCAGTTGGGTAATAAAGTACCCAAGCTGCGGAAGCAAGATTCCGAGTGTGCCGACTAGCACCATCGGCGAATCCAAAATAAACCAAATCATCCATCAACACCTGCCAAAGCAGACCAAAAAGTGCTGATATCAGGAAACGCTCGATAAGATATGTACAAATATACATAAAATACAAAGAAGCCATTGCCTGGTAAAACTAAGCAAAATACTTCTTTAAATAGAGCCCATTTCGGGGCTCCGCCAACTTGTTTCCTTCGAAATCAATTAACTCATACGATCCTTTTTCTAAGACTCGTTTGATAATGAAAGGACCGTACCACATAGGCTTGAATTTGCCTGCCCCCAAGGCGTCCTTATCTTGGTCATAGACCAAGACAAGGTCACCTTCAGAAAAGACACGAGGTCGGACAGACTTATCATACTGAGTTTTGACCCTTTTCTTATGGGCCTCATTCGTCGTGGCGGCATCTCGACGCTGCTCATCGAGATGTTCCAGGTGAACTAGGCGCTCCTCGAGACTCGAAGTCTCAGGAAGAAGCTCGACAGCCAATTTCAGAGATGGAATTTCACATTCGACCGGAAAGATAGATTCCATCCCGTAAACTAACTGAAAAGGAGTAAAACCAGTAGCCGTTTTAACGGAGGTTCGGTATGCCCAAAGAGCCGGATACAACATAATGTGCCAATTGGACCGATTTTTATCGATTGTCCGTTGGAGTATCGTCTTAAGAGTTTTATTGACCGCCTCGACCTGTCCATTGGCCTGAGGATAGTAAGGAGACGAATGCTCTTGACAGAAACCTAATTTAAAAGCCAATTCGGACATTAGCTGATTTTGGAAATGACTGCCATGGTCAGTGACAATCTCTCTTGGGATACCGAATCTTGAGATAACTTGATTGAAAAGAAACAAAGCTGCCGTGTCACTGTCGTTCTTATAAGTAGGCATGGCTTCAGCCCACTTCGTGAAGTAGTCTACAGCCACGATAATGTACTTGTGATTTGCCGCTGAAGGCGGATTACAAGTCGTAAAATCAATACCCCACTTAGTAAAGGGACCGACGGTGACAACGGGAAAAAGGGGAGCTGGATGCGCGCGCATCTTGCGAGTAAAAATTTGACACGGGTGACAGCGTTTTACCGCTTCCACACAGTCCTTAAAGAGTGAAGGCCAAAAGTAGCCGGCACGTAAGATGCGCTGGGCTGTAGCAAGCCCGGATAGATGACCACCACAAGCTCCACTGTGGCAATCATTAAGAACAGACTCTGCTTCCTCTAAGGTTAAACAACGTCGAAGAATTGAATCAACCCCTCGACGGTATAAAGTGTCACCAATGATAACATAGTTTTTAGCCAGGTGACGTAACTTGCGACGTTCATCCTTGGAGGAAGTAGAGGGAAACTTCGAAGTCTGGAGATAAACAATGATATCTCCATACCAAGGGTCTTGTGAAGAGATGAGGAATATATGTTCGTCGGGTAAACTTTCCTCATAAACAACATCCTCTCCACAAGGAAGCTCAGAAATTAGCTCCGCGAAGACCATAGATTTCTTAGACTTGGCGGACAAGAACTCGAGGTCGAATTCTTGTAAAATGACTATCCATCTATTATATTTGCCCCCAATCACTCGCCTACTGAGGACAAATTGGAATGGATTGACCGCCGCTAAGACAAAAGTTTTGCGTAGCAAAATGTAATGACGGAGCCTCTGGACAGCATGGACTGCTGCCAAGGCCAACTTCTCAACTGGAGAATAGCGGAGTTCAGGGCCTATCAAGCCTCGGCTCAAATAATAAATCACGTGCTCGACAAGAGCATCGTCTTCCTGAACTAGAACCATACCAATGGTAGATTCTGCTGCAGCGAGATATAAAAGGAAGTCTCTACCATAATCCGGTGGACTCAAAAGCGGGGCAGAGACTAATGCCTTTTTCAAAGCATCAAACGACCGCTGCGCAAAGTCGTCCCACAGGAATGGAACTCCTTTCCGTAGCAAACGCATGAACCCTTTAGTGATCTCGGCATAGTTTGCTATAAACCTTCTTAAGAAATTGGCCTTCCCTTGAAGACTTTGAAGTTGACGAATTGAAGACGGGGGAGGCAACTGAACTATTGCCTCAACCTTGAAGGGATCAACCCGAATCCCTTCATTAGACACAATAAACCCTAACAACCGACCGGATGTAACCGCGAAAACGCACTTATTAGGATTCAACCGGATTTTGTAAAAACGACATCGCTCAAAGACTAATCGAAGATGACTAGGATGATCGGTTCTCTTTCGAGAACGAGCAGCGAGATCATCTAAGTATGCCTCGATGATATGTTTGATGTCGTGGAAAGCGTAAGACATGGCCCGCTGAAAGGTGGCTCCAGCATTTTTAAGACCAAAAGGCATCTTTCGATATGCAAAGGTACCCCAGGGACATATGAAGGCTGTCTTATGCTGATCCTCAGGACGAATGGAGATCTGATTATAACCCGAAAAACCGTCCATGAAGGAAAAAATTTCATTACCCGCACACTCGTCGATAATCTGGTCAATGAATGGCGTGGGGTAATTGTCTTTTGGACAAGCCTTGTTTAAGTCCCTAAAATCGATGCATACGCGGATTGTTCCTTGCTTTTTGTCCACAGGGACTGGATTCGAAACCCAATCCGTAAGAGGAACAGGGTATATAAAACCCGCCCTTAGCAGCTTCTCAACCTCAGCTTTGATAGCCGCTGCTTTCCTAGGGTTAACCGGCCGAAGCCTTTGACGAATCGGTTTTGCGTTTTCGTACGTCTTGATCTCATGTTGGACTATAGAAGGATCAATGCCGGGCATTTCCTCATAAGACCAAGCAAATACATCACGATATTCCTTGAATAGGTCGGTGTAAATTTGAATTTCTTCAGGGGAACACTCACTTCCGATGAAGATATTCTCGATGATGTTAGGATCCTTAGAGATGTTTATAGGTATCGTTTTTGAGATTACCGACATATTACCTTCAACACGTGTGTGTGTTGGAGCCAAAGGGTTCGATACCGTACAAACATCACTACCAACGAGCTCGGAGAATCTAGATTCTACTTCTTGCAATGGAGGAAGAAAATATGAGCGATGGTGTAAGTCTTCCCAAGGTCGATCTATACCCATCATAATTTCGAGGATTGCTTCTTCAGAAGGTAGAACCGAATCTAAGCAGTCCAAGGCAGAGTTAGAATCAAAGCTCCAAGCGGGGGCCACATGACCATCTAACTCCTCTTCGGAAAAAGGAGTAGAATGGTTATCTGCAGAGTCTACGATAGCCTGATATCTAAGCTCAGCTGCAGATATAGGAAACGCCATTCCATTAACTTGCCCTTCAACTAATGTGGTCGTAGGTGAAGGCAAGGTCCAAGGGTCGGAAAAATGATGAGTTCGGAAGAACTCCTCTCGAGAAGATTCCTTGGATGATGAAATAGCATTGATTCTTGCAAAAGGAGAGGGAAGATCAAACGTACCCATCAATGAGGAATACATCCCTACTCCTAAATTCTCAGTCGGCGGGCGAGGGTTATCCACCAAAGGAACAGTAGAGTCGGAGGTTGCTTGAGGATCGATTGGAGCATAGTCCAATTGATCAACCTTAACGATTTTCCCCTCATGAGGAAAGCAAATGACACGAAACAGAGTCGAAACAACGGCTTCCATCTCGTACACCCAGTTCCTTCCTAATAGGAGATTATAGTCTAGGTTAGCATCTACGACTTCAACTTCGATATTAACGACCTTCCCTCCAACACATATAGGAAAGGCCGGGATAATCCCATGCGGCTTGTGAGAATGGCCATCAAATGCAGTTAAGACGGTTGGTGAAGGAACAGCCGAAGGTGAACCAATAGCCTTCCAACATGACATGGACATGACGCATGTGGAAGCTCCTTCATCTATAACGGTGCGAAAAATATTGATTTTTCGGTATGTTGACTTTACCTGAAAAGCCATATGATGAGGGAGTCTCTTTTTGACATTTGACATGTCAAAAGAGAGCACTAGAGAGTTAGCTGGATCGACTGCTCCAATGGCGGAGAGTAAAGCACTTCTCTGAGACGGACACGACTGGAGAACTTCCAAAGCGGACATAGCACATGGGCTTTGAGCCAAATCCTCCACAATGGAGTAATTTTGAGCAGCTCTAGCATTGGGGTTAATTGTCGCGCGTTTGGCGGAACCTTTCGGTATCCTAGGTACAGTCTCAACAGGAGGTCGCTCAATATGAAGGTCATTACTTCCGGGAACCGTTTTATCCTTAGATGTTTCGGCTTCACCATAATCACGTGACCGAGTAGTCACGTTAACGTTTGAACCCATCATAAAAACATTTGATGCTTTTTCCCCTTCCTGGTTGCCCCCCGAGGAGGTCCCAGGATTCGAATTTGCGCCAGCAAGAAGTTGCTGCCCTTGGGGAAATGGGTTAGTCAACACAGCTTGCGAACTAGAAGTCCCTTGCTGTCCTAACAAGCGCTGAGCGTCTTCGATTCTAGGGCAAAGATGAGTTAGATGGTCCCCACTGCATAACTTGCAAGGAAACTTAACTTTCTTTCTCGACTCACCCTTACCACCACCAGCGTTGTTGCCAGATTTATTTGCATCGGGCTTCCCATCCGAGTTCTTCTTTTTACCACGTCCTTTCTTTTTCCCATTGGAATTTTGATTTCCTTTGGGGTTATCGGATTGGACGGCGTTAATGGAAGAATTTTGGGAAGCAGGAGGATTAGACATTGTGACTTGGTTGTTAGGAGCAGTTTGTAATGACAACTGCTGCAATTGATTCAACAAGTTCACTGTAGTCGAGTCTACAGACCCCACGATACCATCCGCGTGCGGACCTGGCTTTGGCTTAGCTAAATCAACCTTAGATCCAGGAGCATCTGGCAAGTACTTTTGGAGGATCCCAGACTGAGAGTAAATCAGTTCTAACTGCTGGGCCCTGAAAATGGCTTGCTCCTCAGAATAGACCCCAGACATGGAGACATCCTTGGAGATCTCAGGTTGCAAAGACTTCAAAAACCACTCTAGACGGTACTCTGGAGGGATTTCGGCTTTAATGAGCCTTTTTCTCCGTCTCCATTCCTGTATGTGATCAGAAATGTGGGTTGCCTTATCCTGACGAAAGGTAGCCAGAAGTTCAGTTCCGGCATCATAGCGGACAGGCAACTGGAAGTGATTCAAGAAGATATTGGCTAAGTCAGCGAACGATGTAAAGCTGCCCCCTGGCAACTCTATGTACCATTTAGCCGCATTACCAGTCAAGGTGCGCTGAAAGAGTCTCAACCTAACCGAATCTTCGATGAGGGAGTTAGATGAGCACCACAAATGGAATGTGGTTACATGATCGCCCGGATCTTCACCACTCTTCCCTTCGAATTTTGGTATGTCCGAAGGGAGTTTGGTTGGGACCGGAGGCCAGGCCGGATTGTATCTGATAGGGTCGTTCGTTAGCTTAGTGAGATCTGGCAAGTTTAACGTTGCCAGAAATGGAAGCCTAGGAGGACCTAGGGGATTCCACCCAGACTGGGCAGAACTCCCAAAGTTCTGAAAAGATTGTCCTGGGATTTGAGAGGCACCAGGCTGCCCCAAGTGACCAATAGAACCAGCTGAACCAAAAGGCAAGCCTTGTGGTCCAGCAAAATTCGGAGTTTGACCAACTCCTGCCGTATAAGCTCCATAGCTTGCAAAGTTTCCTCCTAAAGAATTGTAAGGAGTCGATAACCCCTGATATGGGTTCCAAGCCGAAGCGAGGGGAGGAATACTTTGAAACATGCTAACCGTGGAATACGGCCTACTTCCTTGTTGGCCAATGAATGGATTCGCAGTTCCTGCGTTACTAACCCCAGGGTTATTCCAACCTTGGAAAGGATTGCTGCTTTGTCCTATTGAAGAAAAAGGCATGGATCTTACCGTTGGGTTGGAATGTGGGATATGACCACTTCCAAAAGGAAAACCCTGAAATGAAGCCGATCCGCCCATCATGGACGTAGCGGCACTGAACGGAACTGACGGAATACCCTGTGATTGGGTGCCAAAAAGGAAGGAACCAGTACTAAAAGCATTGGTTTGGGCATTTCCACTCGTGGACGGAATGGAGGTAGACCCAACCAAAGATGTGCTAGCAAACGATCCGAACAAGGAAGCGGAGGGGATGGAAATGGTTCCTCCCCCTTGCACCGATGTTGGGGTCTGCATAGTCGCAGTGCTCGTGGAAGCCATGCTTCCAGTAGTGATTATAAATGGTAAGCGCGTAGCGTAACCTGGACTCGCTGGTCTATATAATGGAGGCCCAACGTATTGCAATACGTCTGGATAACTAGATGGTAGTGGAGAATTTGGAATCACTAATGATTCTGAAAGTTCTTCTACCTCTACGTTATTCTCCGCTTGAAAGCGAACTTGAGAAAAGACTGGAGTGTCCCTCTCTTGTTCAAAAGTACCAGGCCTTGCTTGGCCGCTAATATCCCCGAGAGGAGGATCAATCCCCGATGCGTCAACCGGCGTGGGACGGACCCCACCGGTAGTATTCCCTCTGCGCCTTCTAGGAGAAGGCTCTAAACTAGGTGGCGAGAGACCACGAAGTCTTCGAGACCGTCTTGGAGACCGGTCAGCCACTTTGAATTTTTTGTTAAGATCTAACTAAAGACTCAAAAAATTAAAAGCTAAGCCGACTAGGAGCACAGAGCACACAGTATAAAGTTCCTAAAGATACAGCCAGTCAAACAACTTTCAAGTATTTCCGCTCCGGGTGATTGAGACCGGACACCAAAATACGAGAAAGTGAATCAAAGGGCCTTCCGAGGATAGTCTGGGATGATGAGGGCCCAGTCCTATCAGCGAAGGTATCAGAGGAAGTTACGCTGACCTCCTAACAACAGTCTGCGCCGGTGCAAGCCCCCAAGCTTCGCAAGGGTGCCCTCCGGAAGTACTGTCGAGAGTGATACAACGTCGACCTCAGGTGCCGCGGGATTCCCCTCCGCAGCCACCTATGCAGATCCCTAGGAGAGGCAACTATGGGTACCAACTCGTCGCAGAAGCCAGGCGGAACAGTCGTGAGGTAAGTTCGGACAAGTAGGAGAGGGGGTATCTCTCTTCCCTGTCTTCACAGACCCTCGTGCTTAACTCCCAGATCCGGAGCTTTCCTGGTCTTCCTAACGCTATTGGATTTACTCTCTTTAATCAGACTCTTATGTTTGACGTTTTGTGTGGCCTTGGAGAGTTAACTCTCCACTCGCCTAATCCAAGGCCCTAAAATCCTAAACTTGTTGGTGTAATAACTAAAACAAAAAGTTCTAGTGGATTTTAATTAAGCGCTTGATTTTATTAGGCTGTTCTTTAAGTCAAAGGTAATGGAGGTGAAACTTGTGGTGTTTTATGGACGCAAAAGAAATTAATAAAACTTAGCTACATGCATATGCACTTTTGTTTTCGATGAATAGCAATTTCTATGAGGTTCAGAAGGCACTTGTAATATAATTTTTTTTTTTTTTTCTTTTTCTTTTCAGACTCCACACTCACAAAAACTAACAAAACTAAATATGCCTAAAAAGAGATGCAAATCTTACCCTAATGCAAGAACTAAATGTGGATGCACGATTCAAAGACTACTCTAAAAACAAAGAAGGAAAGTTGCTGCTTTACCAAATTTTGTCTTGCCACTGAAATGCTTAGATAGAAGATGATTTGTTACTAATCATTTCGTCCAAACAATAAAAACAAGTTTAAGATAAAAACAAAGCACTTTCACTTCGCAAAAAAGGAAATCAAATGAGAAGCAAGTTTAAGAAAGAGAAACTCAAAAACTTTCAAAAGATTTTCTTTCAATCATACCAAAAAGTCTTTTTTCAAAGGAAAACTCTCAAAAATACTGACACTAATGATTGATAAACAAGCCACCAAACACTTTTGTGAATTGACACCTTTCAAATGATGAAAACTCAACAAAAATAAAATGTGTTCGAAAACGCTTTTGACAATCAAAAGCAGCAATGAAAGTCCAAAATATCAAAAGACAAGTTTCAAGAAACTGGTAACAAACAAATTTCCCGAAACAAAGGAGTAAATGGTCATAAAAATGATTTCGTTAAGCAAACACAAATGTCATGAAAACAAAATGGACACAAAGATTTGAAGACAATCTTCCCACTCTGCCGAAACAGAGCAATCAAGATTCTTAAACAAAAATCTTGTGTGTCAAAAATCAATGACGCTTGCAATCAACGAAAAACAAGACAAGCACTCCTTATAACTAGAGAGAGTTCGAAACAAGATGCCCCCTGTTAAACAGAGAACTGTCACTGGGAATTGACTGTTTTAAACTGACCCAAACCACCAGACAAACATTCAGCAAAAGAAAAATTATAAATCTTGAAAATTATGTGATATACGCGCCTGCAATTATTTGCAGAATGCGTGTATACGCGACTGTAACTAAGGAAACCTGCGTATACGCGGTTTTACTTAGTGCAACTTGCGTATATACGCTTCTGTAATCCAGAAAAAGTGCGTATCTGAAGTCTTTCAAGAAAAATAAAAAACACAAACTGAAAAACTGGAAAAGCTTGGAGTTCAAGAAAATATCAGACAGTCAGAACCAACAAACAGAGGGACTGAGCCTTGATTGGCTTGAGGACTACCCAAACTAGGAACAACAAGAGTGTTTTCCCCAGCGGAGTCGCCAATTCTGGTTGAAGGGAAAGTACCCCTAGGGTCCTTTGGGCTAAGACTCTACCAGACTGAAAATTGCTTATACAAAGAAACACACACACACAGCCATCTTTTTTACTTTTAAGCAAATCCTAATGTTTAGGGTACATACTTAAGGTCCTACGTTCGAGAAGACCGTTAGGGTGCAAACCCTTCTTGGAGTTCCCTTCTTCTTTCTTTGACCTGCAAGACAAACAAATCAAAGAACACAACAGTACATGTATAGAAGTTTATATATAAATCATCTTTATGCTATAAAGTTAGTTATAAAAAGTCTTTAAGTAACCACTTTCATAAGAATTCAACACAAGAATCTCATAAGCATAAAGAAAGATTATTCGGGAACAAAGACGTGTTTCTTTATATATAAAGGCAAATAAAGTACATATATCGGAAAGATATCACCTGAACACCTTCAGCAGGCTCCAAGCAAGCTTCCTCCCGGATTCGTTCCAGCCTCCAGCCTCCAACAAGAGCTCCTTCCAAGTCTTACTCAATGATGATGTCAAGGATGAATGATCACCAATACACATGGAAACAAGGGTTTCCAATGCAAAATGGGGGAAGTGCAGAATGCACCAAGGACTTCAGACCTGGTCTAAGGGAAAAATCTCAGCATAATAATCTTGCTCTCCTCTCTCCCTCCCCTTGGCCTTCCCTTTGATGTCTTTTTATACCCTCTCCAAAGTAGTTTTTTAGTTAGGAGTTGGTTGGGAACAGTTGGGCCACGGGCACTAACAGGTGATCCAGCAGGTAAACCCGCGATCACCGCCCGAAAAAGAGGAAATTATATTTTTTTTAAGTGTTTTAATAGATACACGCGGGTTGGGTATGACAGATCCGCGTGTACACGCGTTTAACACAGGGCAAAGTCGCGTACAGGGAATAAAACACTGTTTTTTTAAATTTTTGGACCAGGTCTGGAAGGAGGGGTTGCCCTAGGCCATAAGTGCAGCATCACAAACCATAAGAGTGAGATTTGGAGCTATAACATTAGCAGTTCTGGATGGATTCCAATTTTAGTCAGTCCCTGGACTAAAATAGGAAGTAAAATTTTAATTTTAATTTAACAGTTGTTTGAAAATAAATTAATTAATTCACCATGAGTTAATTAGTTGTGAAAAATCAAACATGGAGTCTATGTGAGGACATGCAAGAGTTTCTCTATTAATTGAGGAATTTATCCATCAGTTAAAGAGATAAGGATGAGTTCTCATTTGAGTTGTAATTAGTTGGCTTAGTTAACTGAGTCAAGCCCAGTTAGATTGATTTAAATAGTTTGTTTAAATTAATGTAAGTTCAGTTAGTTAATGCATGCTTGCATATAATTTTTTCACTTCAGATAACTGAATATTCTCTCATGAATAACTCATGCATGTCAGTTCAGACAGAGACCTAGTTGAGATCAAAGGAGGGACAATGTACTATCAGTTAGATGGATTTTTCCTATAAAGGAAGCTCATCCATGGAGAAGGATTTATCTCCTTCAAGATTGCGTAGTTGGATCAGAGGTTAGTGAGTGTGTGAAGAGGCCAATTCACACAAGTGGCTACACTGGACCCCAATCAAAATTGTGAAAAGAAATAGGAGGCTTGGAGGGTAGAGGAGAAGGTTTGTGAGAAGCCTTTGACTGTCTATGAGCAGCAGAGGGATTGTACTAAGAGCTGGATAGCTTCTGAGATAAGGCTTTGTGTAATCCAGACATATTTCCACTTGTATGATAATACAAAGATAGGGGTTTTTAGTTGATTCTTTCCCCAGAGTATTCTTATGTGTTTCATGTGTAGGATATCTTCTTCTTTGTTATATGTGTTATGATTGATCTAGCTCAAATTGATTAAGCTTCCACAAAGTTTGTTGTAGAAGTAAATCAAGTATTTTTCTTTATTATATTGCATTATCAGGTGATCTATAGTGGGAATTTATACATGGTATCAGAGAAAAGGTGATCAAGGAAGAAAAATATACAAGAAGGGAGAAGTTTGAAGTTTTTAATTCCTGAATATAGAAATCGAGTTCTTATCACATCTCTATTTCACCTATGGCATTCAATGGTTTCAGACTCGAATATTCCCTTGATGGCAGTTCAAATTATATAGCCTGAAAGGATCGCATGGAAGCAGTACTAGAGGATAACGATCTAAAGGACTTCATTGATCAAGAAGTCCCCAAGCCGACTGGTGCTGCTAAATTGGATGAATGGAAGAAATGTGTGGCTAGAGCAAGGAGAATCCTTCTGGAGGGGGTTCGAGATCACATAGTCTCGAGTCTCCATGGGAAGGAGACACCTTTTTCAATGTGGAAAACATTGAAAGATCTATATCAGAATAGTAGTGATCAGAGGGAGCTGGCACTGAAAGACAAGCTTCGAAAGATCAAGTGTGAAAAGGGCGACACGATCTCTACATATTTGAACAGGCTCACCACATGAAGGGATGAGCTTGGAAGTGTAGGGATCGTGACAGCTCCTGATGACATGGTGAGTCTTGAACTCCTCGGTCTTCCTAAGAGCTGGAATAGCTACCAGGACTTGGTTAATGGAAGAGTGAAACTGCCAAATTGGGAACGACTTTGGTCGGATTTGATGCAGGAGGAGATAAGAGGAAGCACCAGAGATGGTTCTTCATCCATGGAGGATGAAGAAAACTCTGCCTTAGCTAGTAAGGTGAATAAGGGGAAGGAGAAGGTTTCTCATTCTGAATCAAGTTCTGCCCATGGTGGGAAGAAGTTTGACAAATCAAAAGTGTGATGATTTCGTTGTCATGAGGTGGTCCATTTTGCTACAAATTGTCCACTAAGGAAATCCAATAAGGGATCCGTGGAAGGATAAGAAGGTGAGGCACTGGCCTCACAGTTCGAGTTGGATTTCACATTGTTCGCATGCATGGTTTCATCCATGGTGGGAAGTGGTTGGTTTCTTGATTGTTGGCTTGATGGGGCCTGACCCAGGTTCGAAAGTGTTTTAGCTAAACAAATCCCACACTACCAGCCCTTTCGGCAACAATCTGCGGAGCGCACACTGTAGTCTCACCCGAGGTAGTAGGGGAGGGTGCTGGAACCATGTTCCACACCCTAGGGATGTCTTGATGGGGACTGGAAGGGTCGTGAACCAATTTGCACACTTGCGCTACTCTGCTAAGCTTCCAGGCCTTTGCGTAGCTTGGTGACGAGGCACTTCCTAGATTCTTATTATTATCGTGGTTATTATAGATCATAACTAATACTTAAGGTCTTTATTCAAGCATTCAATAGTTATAAGCAGTGCGCGCACCCATAAATCTTACAGATTTGCATAAACTTTAAAGAAAAGCATAACATATAGATCTGTGATACAACACACAATGGTTCTAGAATAACTTATCTTTTATTAACTTTGATCCAGTACATTCCACTTCCACCCTACGCACTCAGCTACAGGGGTCCGCGCACACAGCTACGGACCCTACCAGGCCTCTGCACACACCACTGCGGAGCCTATTCTACTACTATCACCCACGACTCAGACTTACAGACTCAGAGCAAATATTTCTTTCACAATCCCATACACTTCAGATCTTCCCAAAAAGCTACTTTCTACCATTACAGCCTTGCTCTATTTATTCATTCCCATGGTCCACGGACCATGGGTAGGCCAACTCACTTTCTATTATTTTATTTTACTTTCGGGCAGACAAACCTTTGACTCAACTTATTACAGTTCGCGCTATGCACCTTTGTAGAACTTTTACCATATCATTACCCTAAATTATGGGCTTTAAGCCCCAAAACCATTACGCGGGGCCTCCGTTACCAACAGGCCCCCAACACAATCATCGTGACTCATCCCGAGTCACTCGTCGGTGTGGCGATACGTGCAGCCAAGGCTTCGTGGTCCACCATCCTTGTGAGTGACACACTACGTTTTGTTGCTCCCTCTGTGTCTCTTGCAACTCTTCTTCAGGCTCATACTCCATTTCCTCTATTAATTCGTGCAACCGGTGACGCTCATTCTTCTCTGATCGGTTAACACAGAGCACCCGCTCATAGGATTTTAGCTCAAGCTGGGGTGCCTCATGCGGGAAATCTTCGAGCCAAAGCAACAAGTCTTCAATTTCTGGTCTTCTATATGCACTGTCTGCTGCAGCTTGTGTTGCATTTTTGCAAGAAAGATGTTGTTGTCTGCGAGGTCCTAATCTTCAAGGTGCATTAGAGATGAACTGTTAACTTCAATTGCATCATTTGTCTCAAGATTCGCAGTCTTTCCCTTATCTGTCATGGGTCGCTGACCAGCCCGTGGTTTAGGCGGCGGCATCCAGACCAGTTTTACTTCGTGTCTAAGAATTTCTAGTACATCCCCTACCGTCGGTGCTACGCACGGCGAAACGTCCGCGGTCGTCGACATCAAACTATCCAGAAGGTCCTGCATATCCATTGGCCATATTACAACCCCTGGGCTTACTCCTTGAACGTCAATGATCATCAGTTCCATACTATTAGGAAGGCACAATAGATTATTTCTCTCGATACCATAAATCATTTGGTGGACACCCCCCTGCAATTTATAGACGTGTTGAAGTTCAATTTCAGTCGTTCCCTCCTTTTCTAGTGCATTAACGTTAAATCTACAGTAGATCATTCTGGATCGAGTTCATACTTTGTATCTTAATTGCCTGCCACCCTCTTCTTTTCGCCGGAACTCATACATCTTGTCATGAATAGTGACAGCAACAGTCACCTCCGTGTTTATCCATGCAGCAGTGCAGCCCCTTCTGCACAACTGCGATCCTTGTGACATACGCAGCTCTTTAACAGACAGTTTTACCATCTCGCACTCTCTTTCAACTGTCCAGAGTGGTGAGACTGTGCTTTGGTCGATTAGTCAGGTAGCCAACCCACCCATGTAGAGCTTCAGGTGACTACCATTTACTCTTCCTAGGAAGAGCTCACCATTAAGCTTGTCGAGCTGGACCACGCCTCCATCTATGACTTCTTTGACTACATAGGGTCCCAACCAATGCATTCGGAGCTTTCCAGGGAATTTCTCGAACTTGCTGTCATATAGTAATACTAGATCGTTTTCTTTGAACGTGCACAACTTGATATGGCAATCATGCCAAGCTTTTTCCCGCTATTTCTGTACCTACTGATGGAATCCTGCCAGAAACCGGGCCTCCTTGAGTTCTTCTAGTCATGTGAGCCTCTCCTCCAAGGCCCCGCGGTCTGCCATGCATGTCATTGCTACTATTCGCAAACTGGGTACGATGTATTCCATGGGCATGATGGCTTCCGTACCATAGACTAACCGGAAAGGTGTCTAACCCGTCAACTTCTTGCATGTGGTTCGGTATGCCCATAGCACAGCAGGTATGCACAAATCCCAATCATTTCGTTGCACATTACATACCTTAGTCAACACAGTCTCCAAAATCTTGTTGAACGCTTCGACGGTCCCATTCACTTGTCGATGGTACGGGCGTACTTTGCTGATGATATATCTGGTATTCCTCAGTGAGCGCGCTGATAGTTTCATTCAGGAAGTGCGTTCCATGGTCACTCATTAGAATTTTCAGGCATCCAAACCGCGTCAACACATTCTCAAATAAAAATTTCGCAGCTGTAGCGACCGTGCAGTCCTTAACCAGCTGTGCTTCCACCCATCGAGTCAAATATTTTGTCGCGGTGATGATATAGCGTGCACCCATCTTTCCTTGAGGTGTGATAGGCTCCACAAAGTCGATTGCCCATTTTTCGAATAGTTGCAGCATCATCTGTGGATTGAGCGGCATTTCGTCCTTCCGCGATGGTTTCCCAGTACGTTGACATACATCACAGGCCCAATAGTACGCTTTTGAGTCTTGATGTACAGTTGGCCACCATAGTCCAGTGCGAAGAATCTTCTGTGCTGTTGCGCGTCCCGCATAATGTCCTCCTACAACCCCCCCTGTTCTTCTACAAGGATCTGTCCTCTCTCAAATTTAGGTACATACCTTCGTAATGTTTCATCGTTGCCCATTTTGTATAGGTGCCCCGCGATAATAGTAAAATTCGCTGCATGTATCACCAATTCTTTTCTCTGCTGAGTTGAATATCCCTACAACGAAGTCCCTATGGTTAAGAAGTGGACTATGTCCTCGAAGTGGCCGTCTGCGACACACACTGCATAGAGTTGTGCATCGGGTAGTCCTTTCTCCAAATTTGTTAGTTCCTCATCGTTCTCAATTCGCGATAAGTGATATGGACCTGTGTTTAGGCATCTTGGCTTTACGATGACCTCGAAGTCATATCCTTGAAACAATAACAACCATCTACAAATGCACCCCCCTAACACAGGCTTATTCACTAAGTATTTCAACGCGAAATGATCAATATACATCTTAAAGTGCCCACCCAGCAGATAGTGGCTGTATTTCTGGAGTGCATATAGCATTGCCAGTCCCTCGCGCTCAGTAGTAGAATAGTTATTTTCAGCTTTGGACAACCGTCAGCTTGCGAACGCGATCGGGTGATCGACACCTTCTGCACCTTCCTGCGTAAGTACAGTGCCCAACGCAATACATGATGCATCAACATGTACATGAAATTTGATGTCCCATTTTGGAAAGACCAGAATGGGAGCAGATGCCATTTTTTCCTTGAGAACCTCCAGACTCTTCTTACATTCCTCATTCCAACAATATGTAGCATCCTTTTTCAACAACTGTTCCATTGGTGCCATGATTTGTGCATAGCTCTTAATGAACTTTCGGTAGTACCCAGTGTGTCCCAATGTGGCACATAGTTGTTTGACACTTCGCGGTGCCTCTAGATTGAGTATGACAACAACCTTCGCGGGATCCACCATCAGGCCTTGTTTGTAGACCACATGACCAAGCAAGTTTCCAAAGGGGATGAGGAAAGTGCATTTCTTAAGGTTCAGCACAATCTGGTGCCGTCGGCAAGTATCCAGCATCAACCATAAGCTTGTGATATGTTTCTTGACTAGCCCAAATACAGTCCAATCATCAAAATAAACTTCTAGAAACTTATGGATGAAGTCCTTGAACGCGGCCACTACTACACGTGAAAATATTGCTGGGGCATTCTTTAACCCAAAGGGCATAACCGTGTACTGAAAACATCCCCATTCGGTCGCGAAGGTGGTCTTGCTTCTATCTTCTGGCGTGATCTTCATTTGATGGTACCCTGAAAACCCATTCATAAATGAGTACGCTTCCTGTCCACCAACATTCTCCAGAACTTCATTTGTAAACAGTGTCAAGAACGGGTCATGAACACAGGCATCATTCAGTTTTCGGAGGTCCACGCAGATTTAAATTTCGCCCTTTTGTTTCTTTTCCTGCACTATCATAGGAATCACCCGATCATATTCTTCCACAAGTTCAATAATTCCTGCTGCAAGCATTTTGTCCAATTCTTCGTGGACCTTTTCTTTGTACTTTGGATTCAAACAGTAGGGATGCTACTTAATTGGCTTCGCGTCCGGTTTTAGAGTTATCTTCATCATCCCTAGATTGTCGAGGATCCCTTTTAACTTAGTTATTTTGGTCGGGAATAAGTCTTGATATTCACGAAGTAATTAGATGACCTTATTGACTGTGGCATCGTCCCAATAGTCCCCAAACGTTGCATACTTCGGCTCCTCCTCCGTACCAATGTTCACTTGTTTCATTTTCAGTGGCGCAATGATGTTGGGATCCTCGATCACTAATCCACGAACCTCATGACTCCCCTCTATTTCTGGAATATTGATGTTTCTAGGGTGATCATCATCATCTTCTACCTGGACATTGTAACATTCGAGGGCCTGGCTCAGCTGATGAGACCATATTGGCTACACTATTTCTTCTGGTTCCAGTGGTATTTTGAAAATGGTGGCCTTCACAATTTGCAGCGCATCGTCAACAGTATCCATCCATTGGTCCTCAAATAAGAATGTTAGTAAAAATCCTTCACACAATATATCCCATTCAACTGTACCATGTCGGAGTTCTATTTCAGTATACCAGTTCCTTGGGATGACATCCAGGGTATGATAAAATATGTGTACCCACTCTGGCTGGGGTTCTTCTCCATAGGTCTTGGTCCATTTTGTGAGGTGCATGCGTGGGTCAGCACATCCATCGTATTTCTCGATTATTCATAGTTCCAGCTTCCCAAACCTTATCTACATCATCCGCCCGCAGCCATGCCAGTCTTCACAGGTTACTTCATGTGTTCCCCACCAACGGGCAGGTGTTGCCCGCAACACCCATTTTAATGCATCGAACCTTTGGTGCTCTGGTACCACGCTCTCAAACTTGTTTAGGAATTCGTCCATCACTGTCAACCCATCATACGTCGGTAGATCTCGATCCTGAACTAGTCATCATATTACAGTTTAGCATTGTTACTTGGCTTAACCGATTATGCCAGTGTTCGTCTTCTTCTTCTGAATCTGAGGAATCTACACACTCCCACAGTATCCACCCCTCCACAGTCAGATTTACCCAATCCTGATCTCGCGCAGTTATTTTGTAGATATAATCCAATTCATCATCGCTTCCATCATCGCATACAGGTTCAGTGTAGCGCACTCCTTCAGTTGGATCTAGCGGGATAACTACACGCAGGAACTTTTTCTCAAATATCATCTTCTGATTCTTTAAGTTAATGACTCCATTCATATCTATGGCCTAATCTATTCCTCACAATTCGGGGTAAGGGTTACTATCATCCATAATTTCTATTACCTCAAAATATGTTTGAGTGCTCGTGCCTTCAATGTCCACTGTGACTCCTTGCAATCTTCCCATGGGCAAGATATTTTGTTGGTTCGCCATCTGTAGTTGAATAGGAGACCACTGTAATGTAGGAATGCCCATGAGTTCCCATGTTTGGTTAGGTAGCACATTCGCATCCGAACCCAAGTCCAAGATGATTTGGTCCATTTCAAAGTCGCCAATCTACACCATTAATCGCATTTCCCGCCTGGTGCGCAATGCATGCCTCTCAAGTTTGCAGACCACACACGGTTCACCTGACCCTGCACAACTTGTTATTAGTTCTTGTAATCCCTTAACTACATTATTTTCACTTAGTAGCTTTATGCATGTCTCTAAAAAGGTAGTTAGCATAGATGGATCCATTTCCGGCTCGGGTTGATCCTTACTACCTGAAGTAGAGACCTCCACGAAGCTCTTCTTAACTTCCATAAACGTCTCCTTTGCACATTCCAAGTCAAACTCTGGTTGCTTTGTAGGGGCTGTTACACAGTAATTTGTCACTGTCTTTACTCCAGTCTTCCTACTGCGTCATGTGTCCAAAGTTGCTCATGCTCATGTTAAGACAAATGCTCTCTGATGTTGCCAAATGACCCACTTCTCCAAAGGTTTTTGCCTCATCGCATCTGTTGGCTAAATAAACGTGCTGATGGGTGCTCCAAAGCAGTCCAAAAGCGCTGCCATCGTGGAAGTACACGTGATTCCCGCGATGGTCGAATTTTATGTGCCAGCGCAACTATAGCTTGTAATTTTTCGTGATTACATGACTAGCTACGTTATTTAATAGCGATGTCAGCACGGCAGGCCAGTTATGTGCCCGCGATGATCCAAATTGGGTGAATTTGTTCCAACAGTCGGCCTTCCAGATGACTCCAGACCTGGTTGTTGGCCTAGTTTATGTCGCCCTCCTTTCTCTGGTGTGGTTGTTCCGTCATTTGTGCTACCTTCCTTGGAGATAAGCTCATCCTCCCACCTTTCATGGAGACTCCTTCTCCTATTTAAACTCTCACCATTGCTATGTGCTACTAGTTTTGGAGTTCTTAGTCTTTGGAGTGATTGCTGATAGTGCTGTTAGTGCTTGTGAGTTTGCTAGATAGCTGGTGTGAGTGTGACAAGTGTGGGATTGTTGATAGCTTGAGGAAGGTTGTGAAGTGCCTTTGATCTTGTGTAAAACTTGTGAGTGAGAGAGACTTGTATGTTGGGAGATCCATCTTCAAAGAGTGAATGCTTGAAGAACATGCTGGCTGGATCCCTCTGAGAAGGCTTGTGACATCAAGACTTTGGTTGTAAGCTTACTCTTATTTCATAATTAATGCAATCAATGATGTTTTCCTATGTCTTGCATGTAATGTACTTGATAGCTCATGACTTCTTGACTTTGTGAGTAAATATATCCTTTGTTGTTCTGGTTACGTGCTTTGTTATATTTCCTTCGCATTGTTTCAGGTTGATTACTCATTAGGAGAAAGCGGAAGCTGGAGCAGTGCAATGGAACTCCATCGACCACTAGTTGAGGTAGGCCTCCAACTATGACTGTTTAAGGAAAGCTATTGTTGATTTGTCCTTGTTTGTGACTAGACCCACTCTAGGGCTAGAGGGGTTGCCTCTGTCTGCAAAGGGAACACTTTCCTGCATCACAAATTGGCGACTCCACTAGGGAGCCTTTGTTCTTTTCTTGTTTACTCTTGTCTTGATCTTTGGTTTGGTCTCTTTTGAGGTTTTGGGGATTAGTCATCAGTCTTCTGAGTTTCCTGGCCTGATCTGGGAAATGTCCTTATTTGATTAAAGATTGATTGTCTTTGATTTGGGAGTTTTTGGTTCGCTTGTTACTATTTTGAACATCATCGCGGCTTTTAATTTAACAGTCGTGCTGTCATCACGTCACCCCTTTTGTAGTGTCTTGTTTATCACATAATTACGCTTAATAGTCGCGACGATTCTGTAAATCGGACCATCGCGGAAAAGTCGTGTACTTCCGCGCTGACATCGCTTTGTTGCTGCGTATTGTTCTTTATCAGTGCTTTATTGCTAGTGTATTGCCCGCGCTGATTGCTGTAGAATTGATTTTTTCAATTCTGCCTCCTGAATCTGTCAATCTTGCTAGTCCCTTGCTGTTCACACTTGTTTAATAACTTGTTTTTCACTGTTTGGAGGTTGAGGCACTCTCTTGTGAGCTTTGTTAAATGAATCTTGTTTTTCTTGCTTTGTGACCTAGTGTCATTGTTTCAAGTCTTTTGGATCAATTTCGCTTGGTTGTCTGTTTGCAAAGATTCGTTTGCTGCTTGCTGTTGGTTTGATTGAGCCTTTCCTTTTGCTTACTTTTGGTTGATTGTTTAGTGATTGTTATTAGATCCATCTTGGCATCGGTTTGATTTCTCTTCACTACCCGGACATAGATTACAATTGTTTGGATTAACCACTTTTCCACATTTGTTTATTGCTTGTTGGTTTCTTTTAGATTTAAGAGACATCAAAATCAAAAAGTTTGCATTCATTTAGCATACGAAAGTGAAAGTACATTTGCATTACGAATTTTCATGTTTGAGAAATTGGAAAGCAAATTTTAAATCTTTCATTAGTAGTTTCGATGCATCGTGAGATTAGTGTATTGATGCATTGCGTTTCCTAGTGTCTGCATTTGCTTGTCTTGGTTTGGGAATGAACTCCCTACCTTTCTGTAAGGAGGTCTTCATCGAAATGAAGGATATTTCATTCATTCTAGCTGCATCTTAGGATTTGTTATATACACACAGTAATGCCTGAAAACTGAAACATAATCCAAGATCAACTCTAAAATGAATTGAATAAATCTAACAATGCATTGGAACATAACGCACACATTTAGAGGTCTAGGCTAGAGACGTGCTCTGGCGTCATTAAACCTAGTCACTTTTGTTTCCACTCAAGATTGGGTGATTCCTCCTTCTGTGACTCAATAATGGTCTAGCACGGAATTGTGCTCCCATGTACCGTCGAGTATATGCTGGGAGACCCCACTAGGTTATCATCCTTTATCCATAGGAAGCTGTGTCTGCCACCTCACAAGCCGTAACGCACCGAACACAACATTTGGGAAGATCAACTGTCGTACGGAAAGTCCTTGGTTTTCATATGACTACCAAGGTGTATATCCAGTTTTATGGATTTGTTTGGTAAACCTTTTGCCTAGTTCTCCAGAGTAGTCACTTTCGTTCCTTTTTGGACTCCCTAAAAGAAAAGGTCCATCTGAGCACTTGTCACTTCAGGCTCATTAAATATTCGAAAGAGACTAGAGTCATCTTTTGTCCTTTTCTCGACTCTTTAAAGATGAAAAGGTCAAGTTTTGTTCCTGTGTCTTAAAATATATTTGACCACGATCCACATTTACCCTGTTAGATCTTGTTTGCGTTAGCTTGAGTAGGGTTCTTTCTCGTTCTCGATGGCAACATTCCCTAAGTCTACCAGCCAAGGTTTTCCCCCAGATGGAAATCCTAGTTCGTTTCCCTCTTTTGGAAATGCCGGTGCTCCGTATATGGCAACATTGTCTTTGCCTAGGTTAACCATCGGTTTTATCGTGTGGTTGTTTTCAACTTTGGTAGTCCCGAGTGTCATGACTCCTGTTCCACCATCTCCTTCATCCGAACCACGACATGTTGATTCCAAGGTTGAGCCTACGCCTTCTTCCCCTGTTTCTTCCTCCTCCTCTCCTCCTTCGCCTGGTGATAGTTTCACATCTAGTAACCAGGAGACTAAGAAGAAGAAGAAGATGATGAAGAAGAAGAAGAAGTCCGATAAATGCAAGGCCACCTGTGCAGTTACTGCTCCGAGTACATTTCAGGTCGGACCACCTTCTGCTCCTCCGCGGAAGGTTAAGTTTCCAACAATGTAAACTTTGAAACGGGAACTATAAACTCAAAACGGGAACTCTGGCCCAAAAACCCCAAAAAAACCACAAAAACAGTGCTCAAAACGAAAAGTGTGTATACTGGAACGATGTTTTTTTTTTTTAGGTGTCAATTTTGCGGCTGTTTTAAAAATGGCGGTAAAAACCAATTTTTTGCGCAAAAATTATCCAAAAAACACCCTCAAAATGAAGAGGGTTGATTCTGGAAGAAGACTTTTTTTTTTCAAAAGCTAAATTTCAACATCTCGAAATAATGGCATGAATAAAAAAAAAAAAATTATCATGACCCCGAAAAAACATTAAATTTAAAAAAATAATGAAAACATAAAATTAAAAAAAAAAAAAAAAAATTAAAACAATGAAAAAAAAAAAACATAGATTAAAATATCTATTAAAAGAAAAATATAAAACAAAAATAAAAAATGAAAAAAAAAATCAATCATAAAATGTAAAAAGAACGAAATTAATGATAAGAACTAAAAAACTAAAAAAAAAAAAAAAAACAAATTATAAACAATTAAATAGTAAAAAAAATATTTTAAAAAAATAGGGAAAAAATGAGTAATCTTGCAAACCAAAAAAAATTGGCAAAATAAAATATATATGGAAAAAAAAAAAACCATTTAAAAGAAACAAAAAATTTAATGGGTGAAAATAGAAAAAAAAAAAAAAAAAACAAAAAAATTAAAAATTAAAATTAAAAACAAACTAAATTTAAAAAAAAAATAGAAAATTAAAAAAAAAATTATAAGCTACTAAAATTAAGATTAAAATGTTTATTACTTAAAAAACAAATATAAAAATATATATAAAAGACAAAAATAAAAAAACAAAAAATGTTAAAAAAATTATCTCACAAACCATAAAAGGATTTGGAAAACAAAAAAAAAACACAAAATTAAAATATATATATTAAGTAAGTAAAAATAGAGAAATAAAAAAAAACATTAGAAAAAACCCGGAAAAAAAAGCAAAGAAAAAAATTAATGAAAAAATTTAAAAACTAATAAAATTAATATTAAAAAAGAACAAAAAAAATTTCAAACTATAAAGAAAAAACAAAAAAAAGTGTATTTTTTATTAAAAAAAAAAAATGTAATTAATTTTTATTAAACATAGATATTTTGTTTAAAAAAAAAATCAAAATTTAATTAAAAAAAAAAAAAAAAAAAAAAACGTTTTTTATTATTAAAAACAAATTTAACTTTTATTTATATTTTTTATTTAAAAATAAAACTATTCAATAGATCTTTTATATTTAAAAAATAAAAATAAAACCTATATTTTATATTAAAAAAAAAAATTTACATTAAATTTTTTTTTTAAACAATGTTTTAAAAAAAAAAAAATTTGAATTTTTTTTTTTTTTTAACCATTATTTTTGGTTATAATTAAGATTAGTTTTTTTTTTAAACCATTTTAATTTTTTTTTTATTTAAAATTTTAAAAATTATTAAAAAAAAATTAAAAACTTTAAAAATGAAATGGTTTTTTTTTTTTTTATAAAATTAAAAATTAAAAATTTTAAAAATTAAATAAAATTTTAAAAATTTAAAAATTAAAAAAATTAATATGGTTTTTTTTTTTAATTAAAAATTTTAAAAATTTAATTGTTTTTTTTATTAATTTAAAAAAAAAAAAAAAAAAAAAAAAAAATTGGCGCCCCCGGGCCGCGCCGCTGCGGGCCGCCTGGGGGAATCGACGCCCCGCCCCCGGGCGCCAATTTTTATTTTTTTTTAATTAATAAAAAAACAATTAAAATTTTAAAATTTTTAATTAAAAAAAAAAAGAAACCCATATTAATTTTTTTAATTTTTAAAATTTTATTTAATTTTTAAAATTTAAAATTTTTAAAATTTTTAATTTTTAAAATTTTTAATTTAAAAAAAAAAAAAAAAAAACCCATTTCATTTTTAAAGTTTTTATTTTTTTTTTAATAATTTTTAAAATTAAAAAAAAAAAAAAATTTAAATGGTTTAAAAAAAAAAACTATTCTTAATTATAACAAAAAATAATGGTTTAAAAAAAAAAAAATTCAAAATTTTTTTTTTTTTAAAACATTGTTTAAAAAAAAAATTTAATGTAAATTTTTTTTTTTAAATATAAAATATAGGTTTATTTTTTTTTTTTAAATATAAAAGATCTGTTGAATAGTTTTATTTTTAAATAAAAAATAGAAATAAAAGTTAAATTGTTTTTAATAATAAAAAACGTTTTTTTTTTTTTTTTTTTTTTTTTTTTTTTAAAATTAAATTTTGATTTTTTTTTAAATAAAATATCTATGTTTAATAAAAATTAATTACATTTTTTTTTTTTAATAAAATATACACTTTTTTTTTGTTTTTTTTTTATAATTTGAAATTTTTTTTGTTCTTTTTTAATATTAATTTTATTAGTTTTTAATTTTTTTTCATTAATTTCTATTTTTTTTTTTTAACTAGTTTGTTTTTAATTTTTTTTTTTTTTCCCCGGTTTTTTCTAATGTTTTTTTTTTATTTCTCTATTTCTACTTACCTAATATATATATATATATATATATATATTTTAATTTTGTGTTTTTTTTTTGTTTTCCAAATCCTTTTGATGGTTTGTGAGATAATTTTTTTAACATTTTTTTTTTAAATATTAATTTTACTATTTTTTAAATTTTTTTCATTATTATTATTATTATTATTTTTTTATTTTTTTCCCTAGTTTTTGCTCATGTTTTTTTTTCCCTCAATTTTTACTGACTTATATATATCTATATTAATTTTGTTTTTTTTTCCAAATTGTTTTATGGTTTATAAGATATTTTTTTTTAACATTTTTTATTTTTTATTTTTGCCTTTTTTATATATAATTTTTTTTTTTTTTTTTAGATAGAATTATTTCATTTGGATTGAAAATTTAATTAACGATGTATAAATATGTAAAATATCGAAAATGAAAAATATCGACCTTCTTCTTTAAATATACAAATCAATAAAAACCTCACTACAAAAAAAAAAAAAATAAATAAATAAAAACAAAAAACTATGAAGAGGAAGACCACTTCCAAAATTATTAAATTTACAAAATAATTGTTTACATTTCATACATTAGAAAAGTTAAAGTCAAGAAAACAGGCTTTTTAAAAAAAAGGGTCTGATGCAAAATAACCATTTTTTTAAATCGGCATGAAAATCACTACCATTCTAAAACGCAATGTACATAACAAGAATTTAAAAAAATTAAAGTTCCAAAAACCATGTTCTAAAAAAAACATGTGTATTCTGCATCACCACTTTTGAAAATCGGGTCATTTTTTTGCCACCTCTACGAAACGGGTAACAGTATCAGTTCCCGTTTCAAAGTAAAGTTCCAAAAACCATGTTCTAAAAGAAACATGTGTATTCTGCATCACCACTTTTGAAAATCGGGTCAGTTTTTTGCCACCTCTACGAAACGGGTAACAGTATCAGTTCCCGTTTCAAAGTTTACAATGTTTTCCTTGTAAATTGTGCAAGGGTGACCATATTCTTCGTGATTGTCCTGGCATTCCTAGGATCTTAGACGTATGGTCTCACGATCTGGTTCATCCCTCATCGTCCTCTGAAGCTCATGGCGATGCTACCCTATCAACTGGCAACGGTAAGAAGAAAGGGAACATTCGATTCCCCTGTAGGCTATGTGAAGGCAAGCATCCCCTTCACCTATGTCCGCTCATGGATAAAGCTTCTGTTGTTTTGGAAAGTCTTACAGCTTCTTCACCCCAACTTCCCGTTGGTTATCAGAGGCTCTCTTCAGACCCTCTCCCCGTCGACCAAGAGATTGACTTAGATTCTTCTCTTGTCTGTCCTCCTCTTTCCGAGCCTGGCTGTGCTACGCCTGTTCCAGACCAACCATTGGTCGGAGAGAGTGTCGACTTGGGTTCACCACCTATTGATCACTCTGTTTCAGAAGAGCATCATGCTCATGTTCTTCTCGTCTCATCAGATTCTCCTGAGTCTGAGAACGACCCTCCTATCCCTGCTAATCACGAGAGTCCTTCTTCAGTTCTTGTAGAGCAGGGGGGCAATCATACGATTCCCCCACCAAGTAGTTCAGTCGTTTCCTTCGACTGGAGTCATTTGACTACATTCTGCCTTCCATCCCATGTGCCTTTCCAGATTACAGTACATGCCTATGATAAGGCAGTACCTGGCACTGTCTTGGATGAGGGTGCATTTGTCAGTCTTATGCCTTCCACTACTTGGCAAGCTTTGGGCTCCCCACAGCTTGTGCCGGTTGCACAGAATCTGTTAGCGTTTGATGGAGGAACCAATCAACCTTTAGGGATCCTCCCAAAGTTTCCTGTTACTTTGGGGGGCAAAACCGTCTGTATCGATGTGATGGTTGTCCAAGGTGCTTTAGATTTCAGTCTTCTCCTTGGCCATGACTATGTTTATGCCATGGGGGCCCTCATCTCTTCACTTTTCCGTGTGGTCTGTTTTCCACACAACAGAAGAATGGTGACCATAGATCAATTATCATTCTTTAGTCCCTCGGTGCCTCCTGCACAGTTGTCATCCCCTCTTGGTTCTTGCTCGCAAGCAGTACCTTCCTTGCCACAGGTCAATTATGTGGCTACCCGTTCTGTCTCCACCTCTGCTGATGATCATGCAGATGGTCTCGTACATCATGTACTGGGGGCATTGGAACCCGATCTATCATTGGTGCATCATGACATGTATTCCTCCTAGAGTGCATTTCTTCCATCCCGCGAAGACCTCTTGGGAGCCATGTTCTCATGTGGCCCATGAACAGGAGTTACGAGGATAGTTTGTTCCTGTCTCAACCTCATTAAAAAATGAAACAAGGTGCATAAGGATAGTTTGTTCCTGTCTCAACCTCGTTAAAAAATGAAACAAGGAGTGCTGAGGATAGTTCTTGATCTTATGTCAACCTTGTTAAAAAATGAACCAAGGGTTATGAGGATAGTTCTTTTTCATTGTGTCAACCTCATTAAAAAATGAAACACCTCCCTTTCCAAATCGAGTCTTTGCTTAAGATCTCGTAAAATCCCAGTCGAGTCTTTCCAAGATCTCGAAAGTGAACTTTCATTCCATCCACCTCGATGAATGCAATGAAGCTTGGGGGGCATGTACCTCGATTTGCGTCATTATGCTGGGGGCATGCAAACTTATAACAAGCATAGTTTTTCGTTTCAAGCTTGTGTAAACATGAAACCGAATCCAAGCAGATTCTCCATGGTTCAAGCTTGTGTAAAAATGAACCCATAGCCGATTTACATCTCGTGGTTGCCGTTTATCTGCTAAATTTTGCTAGATGAGCCTTGGTTGTTTCATTCCATCGCTGCCATCTCTTTGGCCAGTCATATGCCTTCACTTGGTTGTTTTTCCTTTCCTGAGGAACCGCAGTGATGAGTGGTTTTTTTTAGCCAACCTCTTGACCATTACATGTTTTGAGTAGTTCCACCATTGCCGGAACCAGTTGCTACCCTTTATACCACTCGTTCCTCTAGGACGAATCTACTTTAAGCTCTTTTCTGACTCGTAAAAGATGAAAATATTGCCGAGTATTTTTCCCTTTTTGACTTGTTAAAGAAAATAAAAATGGAGGTCTACTTTAAGCTCTTTTCCGACTTGAAAAATGAAAAGATAGCCGAGTTTTCCTCTTGACTCGTTAAAAGAAACGAGAGGCAGTCACCTTTAAGCTCTTTTCTGACCGTTTAAACACAAAAAGATTGTCGGGCCTTTGTCGTTTCAAGCTCGTTATTGGTTGTGAAACGACGTGCTTCTGACCGCTTTTCTACTTTTTCGGGTCGAAGTCACTAGTTACGAAAAGTACTCCTCGATCGTAATGGTCAGGCGGTTCTTTCGAGTATCGTTTTATACTTTTTCGGGCTCGAGAGACACAACTATACGAAAAAGGACCCCCCTGGAATTTTCTTTTCCGTGTCTTTTCCAAACTCTCTAAACATGAAAAAGGCTCTGAGTTTTACCTATGTCAGACTCGTTATACCCTGACAAAATTGGACTCGTCACCATGACGAGACCCGAGCTTCTCCTTCCTAGGGCTCGTTAAAATATTACTAGGTCGGATTCAACAGTAGGTTTATCATTGATTGTCTATGGCAGCTAGTCGCTTTTGAACATCGACACTTTTTGCTTCTTGTCAGGTTGGGACATCCATACATCGTCATTTGGCCTTCCACGGGTTTGGGTTGTCATTTAGCCTCATTCCATCCGATTCATGTCGTCTCCATTGTGCCTCTGATCCCTTGGTATCTGAATGCTACCACCCTCCGTAGTCGTGTCGCCAACATGTTCAAGAGTATAATCCTTCTACAGTTTACACCCTCACCTTCTCCTCTGATACTCTGTTTCGCCATCTACCACTTGTTCCTTATCTTGTGTCGTTGATGGGGGAAACATTATGGCCCTCCTACGACGGGTCGTCTCCTATCGACATCAGCTCATTATCCAAGAGATTGATCTAGAGATCCCCTTTAGTACCTTAGAGCTTGCATGCCTCAATGGCAAGTTCTTCGCACCTGACGGTCGACTTTCATCATTGGTTGTCGATTGGGTGATTCCACGAGTGTTCGACTTCAGCTCCATTTTCACACTTCGTGGATTGTGCTAGAAAGTACCTTGAGAGCCATTAGCATTATTAGTGGTTTCTCTCGCACTTGTTAATGGTTTCCGTCATTGACCGGTAATCAAGCGATGTTCTATCATGCTCGACTTCAGCACATCTATTCGAATGTTAGGATTTGTACTATGATCGGATGGGGTCAAGACCCCAAACTCAAATTACACATGTTCGGGTTGCGTGGATTGGTTTATGGTTACATGACTCATTGATGGATGGCTACGACCATGCCTGAGTCTTCATGGATGGTTGCGACCATACCTTTATCATCATCATGGTCTCATTAGCTGGATGGCTGCGTCCATACCACAGACCTCTTTCGTATGTCTTTTGGATGGCTGCGCCCATGCCTAGACTACATGTACTTCATTATTAGAGATATCAGTTGTACTTGCGTGTAGATTCTTCCAGATGGTGTTCCAGCTCAGTCAGTTTCGTAAAGCATTTCACCCCTCCCTCTCTCTCGGGCTTCATACTTTAGGGGGCATCTGTTACACAACAATTTGTCACTGTCTTCACTCCAGTCTTCCTACTGTGTCATGTGTCCAAAGTTGCTCATGCTCATGTTAAGACAAATGCTCTCTGATGTTGCCAAATTACCCACTTCTCCAAAGGTTTCTGCCTCATCGTGTCTGTTGGCTAAATAAACGCGCTGATGGGCGCTCCAAAATAGTCCAAAAGCGCTGCCATCGCGGAAGTACACGTGATTCCCATGATGGTTGAATTTTATGTGCCAGTGCAACTGTAGCTTGTAATTTTCTGTGATGACATGACTAGCTACGTTATCTAATAGCGATGTCAGCATGGTAGGCCAGTTATGTGCCCGCGATGATCCAGATTGGGCGAATTTGTTTCAACAGTCAGCCTTCCAGATGACTCCAGACCTGGTTGTTGGCCTAGTTTATGTCATCCTCCTTTCTCTGGTGTGGTTGTTCCGTCATTTGTGCTACCTTCCTTGGAGATAAGCTCATCCTCCCACCTTTCATGGAGACTCCTTCTCCTATTTAGTTTCTCACCATTGCTATGTGCTACTAGTTTTGGAGTTCTTAGTCTTTGGAGTGATTGCTCATAGTGCTATTAGTGCTTGTGAGTTTGCTAGATAGCTAGTGTGAGTGTGACAAGTGTGGGATTGTTGATAGCTTGAGGGAGGTTGTGAAGTGCCTTTGATCTTGTGTAAAACTTGTGAGTGAGAGAGACTTGTATGTTGGGAGATCCATCTTCAAAGAGTGAATGCTTGAAGAACATGCTGGCTGGATCCCTCTGAGAAGGCTTGTGACGTCAAGACTTTGGTTGTAAGCTTACTCTTATTTCATAATTAATGCAATCAATGATGTTTTCCTATGTCTTGCATGTAATGTACTTGATAGATCATGACTTCTTGACTTTGTGAGTAAACAGATCATTTGTTGTTCCGGTTATGTGCTTTGTTGTATTTCCTTTGCATTGTTTCGAGTTGATTACTCATTAGGAGAAAGCGGAAGCTGGAGTAGCGCAACGGAACTCCATCAAACACCAGTGGAGGTAGGCCTCCAACTATGACTATTTAAGGAAAGCTATTGTTGATTTGTCCTTGTTTGTGACTAGACCCACTCTAGGGCTAGAGGGGTTGCCTCTGTCCGTAGAGGGAACACTTTCCTGCATCATAGGGGCCTTGCGAACCCATGTATTTTCTTCATATTGTTTCCCTTTATCTTCCCCTGTGGTGGTGCCACTTCTGAGCATCATGTTCATGTTGGGGTCTTATTTGTACGGTTTGGACCTCATCATTTGGACATTCTATGTTGGCGTCGGCTATGCTTCCCTTTTCTTGTGTATCTGTGCTATCAGCATTGGACAATCTATCATTTCATGATCGAACTGCTCACGGTATGGACATGATATTCTAGTTGGGTTGATGCAATCACGCACGTAGTGCCCATGTCCTCCACAATTGTAGCAGATTAACTGTCCACGGCCTCGTCTAGGTCCCATTCCTCCCTGTCCTTGTCCTCCCCCCTGGAACCCACCATGCACTATTGCTACAGCTGGAGCTTGACCTCGTGCCTAAGTCTGCATCTTGTAGGCAGGCATTCGGTCCATCAACAATTCATAACTTCGACAATCTCATTCATCATGGTCCACCAATTTACAAAAATTTCAAAATAGCTACTTGGGGGTCTGTGTAAACTTTTGTAGTAGATGACGGTTGGCCGTTGTGTGCTTTCCTCCCACCTAATAGATCGCGCACCAGAGCATGGGCACCACACTGGGTCCTACCTACACCTCTAGTCTCAATGGCATTGGCCCTCCCCTCACCAAATAGTTCACGAATATCGGACAATGATCCTTATCGTGGCCCTGGCTTCTACATTTTATGCACCTCACTTCATCTCGTGCTTCTGGCCGAGGCACCCTATCCTATTTCAGATTTTGCATCTCCAAGCATAGGTTTTGTCGTTGCGAGTGGATTTTCTGAACTCCCAACCCAGGATCCTGTATCAAAGTCTCATGCAACCTCATCGCTATTTCCAATTCTGTTTCCTGGGTTGAAATCTTCTGCTGTGATAGCGTCATCCTCAGATGTGGTGTCAAAGATGCCACAACCACACACAGTGTTGTGCATTCGTCAGCGTCAAGTTGGCTTTGCGTATTGTGCTCTTCAGTCTCTAATCCAGATCCCAAGGGATTTCACCTGGCAGCATCACAATCTCCTTGAACTCGATGATCGACTACATCTCTGATTTCGGCCGGCTAAATTATTTGTTCAATGCATCTTATATCTCCGCTATTCCCGCATTTGGATGATCGCAAGAGTGCTTTATATACCAGATCAACACACGATCCTGAAACGTGCTTACCAAAGTAGCCTTTTTGATGTTATCATCCGTAATGCCTTGGGCTTCCCATACTGCCTTTACCACGAACCAGAATTGATCTGGTTCCTCATTTCCTACGCCTCTAAATACGAACAACTTGATCGCACTTTCCATTCCAACCCTTGGTGGTGGCGGAGGAGGGGTAGGTGAAGCTAGGGTAGATGTAGGTGAAGTGGGTGATGTTATG
The DNA here is from genome assembly GCA_031772625.1 of Pinus tabuliformis. Lineage (NCBI taxonomy): Eukaryota > Viridiplantae > Streptophyta > Pinopsida > Pinales > Pinaceae > Pinus > Pinus tabuliformis. Next base: position 178,036,241 of record CM062818.1, read on the forward strand.
GATGGTGGCAGTAAGTGTGGAATGCGCTTCTTTATCAACCGAACCACACTTCTCAGCGAGAAACTAGTGAGCTCCTCCTCACTTCCTCGCGACAGTGAAACTAGGGGATTGTTCTCTATTCCTTCGATCCCTTGGTAACCTCTTCTGCTCCACGTTACCCTAGACATCAATGGATTCGCATAACCTATTTTTCACATAACAACATTTTAATCCAGGTATTCAATGATTTGATATACCTACATCGCGGTCCTTTGAGAAAACGTCACTCCACTTCGCTGTAGCTCACGGTTGTGTCTACCATGAACTCAGTGATAAACCTGCCTATTATCTGATCCAACCAGTGATCTACTGCCCGTGCAATTTTATCTTCAGATGCCTCTAGCCTATGCACCAACTCTAGAGTCCACACAATGGGCTATTCAAGTCCGCACCTTCCCTGACTGTCAGCTAGCCTCGTGATCCACTCATATAGTTCTGTTGAGAAGGATGTAAAGAAGATCTTGTGGATCTCTGTGTATATGTAGCGATCTAGCCACCTCTTTTCAGATATCTGTGGAGTTTTGTTTTCCTGTATCACGAACTCGTGCAGCTTTTGATCCAACTAATCTTCAATCTCTTTCTTTGTAGGGTTTTGGTGTTCCGACATCAGACATCCCTTAGGCAGATCCCAGTCTTGGTAACGGAACCATTTGTTGGCTTGATGGGGCCTGACCCAGGTTCGGAAGTGTTTTAGCCAAAGAAATCCCGCACTACCGACCCTTTTGGCAACAATCCATGGAGCACGGAATGTAGTCTCAACCAAGGTAGTAGGGGAGGGTACTGGAACTAGGTTTGCGCACCCTAGGGATGTCTTGATAGGGACTAGAAGGGTCGCAAACTGATCTGCACACTTGAGCTACTCTGCTTAGCTACCAGGCCTTCGCATAGATTGGCGATGAGGCACTTCTTATATTCTTATTATTATCGTGGTTATTATAGATCAGATCTAATCCTTAAGGTCTTTATTCAAGCATTCAATAGTTATAACCAGTGCGTGCACCCATAAATCTTACAGATTGGCATAAACTTTAAAGAAAAGCATAACATATAGATTTGTGATACACCACACAATGGTTCCAGAATAACTTATCTTTTATTAACTTTGATCTAGTACATTCCACTTCCACCCTGCGCACTCAGCTGTAGGGGTTCACGCACACTACTGCGGACGCTACCAGGCCTCTTCGCACACAAATGCAGAGCCTATTCTACTACTATCACCCATGACTTGGACTTATAGACGCATAGCAAATATTTCTTTCACAATCCCATACACTTCAGATCTTCCCAAAAAGCTACTTTCTTCCATTAGAGCCTCGCTCTATTTATACATTCCCATGGTTCGCGGACCATGGGCAGGCCAACTCACTTTCTATTATTTTACATTATTTTTGGGTGGACAACCCTTTGACTCAACCTATTATAGTTCACGCTCCGTACACTTCGCAGAAATTTTACCATATCATTACCCTAAATTATGGGCTTTAATCCCTAAAACCATTATGCAGGGCCTCCGCTACCCAACATTGACAGTGGAGCTTCTTTCCACATGACCGACGACAAGAGTTTGTTCAGTACTTTGGAGGAGAAAGATCTCTAAATACTCATAGCGATGGGTAATGATGAAAAGTATAGTGTCTCAGGTGTAGGCACAGTTATTTTTCAGAGGGAGCATGGAGCTCACCTTACCTTGATCGATGTCAAGTATGTACCAGGACTGAAAAGAAACTTGGTGTCGATCACGATGCTAGAAGACAAAGGCTATGCTGTAGTATTCAGTAAGGGAAAGGTTTTCCTTAGACACATCATCACTAGATGGGTGAAGCAGATCGGTTCACGGGTCAAGAACCTGTAGGCTCTTGAGGTTCAAGATTCATTCAAAGCCTTGAGGAGCAAGGCAACTGATGGAGACTTGGTGGTTGAGAGGGAGAGTACATTACCTCTCAATATGTAGTGCCAGAAGAAGTCTCAGATGATTATGGAGGAGCCACAATTGGTGAAATAGCTTCAGGAGGTTGTGGAGCAGCCACAACTAGAGAAGCTGAGAGGAGATTGAGTAGAGACATCTACTCATGCATAGACCTCTAGTAGGGGGAAACTTCGAGCCAAGTGGGCAGAGGGATCACATGTAGCCACACCTCTAGGTAGGAGGTGGGGTGAAGTGGAGTGATCGTCCCAAGGAGGAGGGGCGGGATCCTTGAGGTACCCAACCTCTTTGATTCGACTTTGCTACAGGAGCCCTGATGAGGAGTAGTAGGACTGACTGATTGGGTAGAGACAAACATGGATGGAGTAGCAAAGAGAGCTATAGTGCACGAGTCCCAAGACAATGTAGAGCTAGCAAGATGCAACAATGCAAGAGGCACAGGAGTGTTGCACTAGTGCAGGATGACACAGAGACGTGTGAAAGGGTGCGAGATGCATGGAGTGTTGCAATAGCTCAGAGGTCAGAGAGGGAGCACTTGTCAGCAATAGGTAGAGCTTCAGCATCAAAGTATGTTTCTAACCCAAAAGAGAGGTCAGTGGGGAGTTTTTTGTTCCGAGAGTTGTTGGAGCAACCACACTTGGTAGAAGTGTTGCATGCAAAACATTCCAGAGGTACAGGATCGGGTTCGAGTTGAATGCCTTTCTTGTTGCGAGGGAGTGTTGAAAATAGCAACAAGAAATGCTAGAAATAGAAGTGCTAAAAATAGCACTGCTATAAATAGCAGTTTGGGTACCAGTGCTGTATTGAGCAACAGGGAATGAAAAATGGAAGTGCTAAAAATAGCATTCTATTTTTAGCAGTTCGGGATGGATTCCAATTTTAGTCAGTCCCTGGACTAAAATAGGAAGTAAATTTCGAATTTGAACTTAACAGCTATTTGAAAATAAATTAATTAATTCACCATGAGTTAATTAGTTGTGAAAAATCAAACATGAAGTCTATGTGAGGACATGCAAGAGTTTCTCTATTAATTGAGGGATTTATCCATCAGTTAAAGAGATAAGGATGAGTTCTAATTTGAGTTGTAATTAGCCGGCTTAGTTAACTGAGTCAAGTCTAGTTACATTGATTTAAACGGTTTGTTTAAATTAATGTAAGTTCAGTTAATTAATGCATGCTTGCATATAACTGCTGCACTTCAGATAACTGAATGTTCTCTCATGGATAACTCATGCATGTCAGTTCAGATAGAGACCTAGTTGAGATCAAAGGAGGGACAGTGTACTATCAGTTGGATGGATTTTTCCTATAAAGGAAGCTTATCCATGGAGAAGGATTTATCTCCTTTAGGATTGTGTAGTTGGATCAGAGGTTAGTGAGTGTGTGAAGAGGCCAATTCACACAAGTGGCTGCACTAGACCCCACTCAAATTTCTGCAAAGAAATAGGAGGCTTGGAAGGTAGAGGAGAAGGTTCGTGAGAAGCCTTTGACTATCTATGAGCAGCAGAGGGATTGTACTAAGAGCTAGATTTCTTCCGAGCTAAGGCTTTGTGTTATCCGGACATATTTCCACTTGTATGATAATATAGAGATAGGGGTTTTTAGCTGAGGCTTTCCCCAGAGTATTCTTCTATGTTTCATGTGTATGATTTCTTCTTCTCTGTTATATGTGTTCTGATTGATCTAGCTCAAATTGATTAAGCTTCTGCAAAGTTTGTTGTAGAAGTAGATCAAGTATTTTGCTTTAGTATATTACATTATCAGGTGATCTACAGTGGGAATTTCTACATCACCTCCCTTTTCTCCTAGTTTCAATTATTTTCATAAATAAATGTGCCAAAAATGTCATTTGGCCTTTCCAAAGAATTAGCTATTTCCTTTGCTAATTTCCTTAGCCATTAATCAATCACAAGTGATCCCCATCACTAGGATTTTGCCCAACATTCAACTTGGAATAAGTATCCCATCAACCATGGTTATTATTTTGCCTTTATTAACTTTAATTACATGTAATTTTCACTAGGGCTATTATAGAACCCTCCCCCTTTGGGGAACACCATCCTCAATGTTAAACAACACCTATAACCACAAAACTATTATAAGAAAAATATATTACCGATGGAGCTTTAAAATTTAGCTCGGTGCAGTATTTACAATGATCAACCTACTGAGAATCAAACCAACATGAAAACATAACAGCATAACATCATAATGACATGACACCCATACTGCTTTTTGGATCTTTATAACATAGGTCATGGCAATATTTACATCCATATACATATGTACATATACGAAACATCATCAAAACATATACCAAAACATATACCAAGTCATATACCAAAACTTGCTTTCCTCAACCAGCAAAGAAGGAAGGATACACAGCCCACATCTTATCCACTATCTCCCATGTTGCTTCATCGAGCCCAAAGTGTTTCCATCACACTTTAACTTGCCTGATTGCTTGGTTCTGGAGCATGAGCACATTTTTCTACAATATACACTGAGGCTCTGGCTGGAATTCTCCATCTGGTTCCACCTGAAATATAGACCAGTCAATCACATGATCAACATCTTTAACGTACTTCTTAAGCAATGACACATGGAAAACATCATGTAATTTCATTGTCAGACGCAGTGTAAGTCGATAGGATACTGGCCTAATCCTCTCAATGATACTGAAGGGTCCACAAAATCATGGTGCCATCTTTGCACATGATCCAATACACAAGGAGCTCTTCTTTGGCTTGATGTGCATGTACACATGTTCCCCAACCTGGAACTCTTTGAACAACATGTTCTGATATGCATAGCTCTTCTGCCTATCCTGTGCTACCTTTATATTTTCCTTGATTACCCGCATTTCCTATTCCATGTCAGCCAACATGTTTGGTCAAATCAACACTTTGTTAACCAGATCAGTCCAATTGATAGGAGTATTTCAACTCCGCCCATACAATGCCACAAATAGACTCATCCTCAAAGATTCCTAATATCCATTGTTGTAAGTGAACTCTACTAGTGGAAGGCACTCTTCCCACTTTCGTTGTTGATGCATCACATACATCCTCAACATGTCCTCTAATATCCTTTTGACCCTCTCTGTATGTCCATCTATATGCGGATGATAAGTTGTATTGTGTTAGGGCCTAAATCTACCTCAAGCTAAGAAAGGTAGGATCTAGGATAACATCAAACCACACTTAACCTAGTAGCTAGCCCTACCAGATCGGGAGAGGGCTCTCTCCTTGTCAATCTCAGCAAAATATGATCAATGAGGGCTTGAGATGACTGATGTGAATACTGATCTTAGGCTAGGTATGTGTGCAAAAGAGCTTGTTTGAATATAATGATGTTTTGTTGGTTCAAATGGAAAGACAAATTTGGGTCGGGGAATGAGGTTCAGTTTTGCAGAGATCTCTATGGGGCAAGGTAGGAAACTGATTTGGCTCTTCAAATTGAATCAAATGGATAAATTTAGATAGATGAGGAGTTGAAGAGGGCAAGAAAACCTCAGGGATCCTCTTCAAACAGCTGAAAACATCAATAACTAAGCAAACCCTTGGTAGAGCACTGCAATTTCAATGGATTCTACCTTTATCCTTGTTTGTTTTAGTTAAGAAGAAGCAAGAAAGATAATGGCATACATAAAACACATATAAACTTACAATTTACTAAAGGAAACACAATACCAAAGCAAGATGCCACATGAATCCCATAAAGTGCTGCAAACCCTGGTCTATTCCTTAGCCAAAACTGCTGAGATGAGTATACAATGAAGCTCCAAGCTTTCTCAAAAGTCCAACCATGCTAATGATTGAAAAATCAAAAAATATAGGAAAAAAAAAACTCATCCTAGCCTCTAGGGGTCGAGCTCATGAGTTTAGGAGCTGTTCCAACAAATTCTAAACTAAGAACTAAAAAGTAGGCAGTGGAACAACTTGCCTCTAGAAACTAGGGAACTGATTCATTCAGTGGCAAACTACTTTTTTATAGATGAATCTACCTCCATGAGTGAAAATTTGACATAATTATATCAATATCCATCAATTTACATTAAATTACATCATAAGTTTTACATTAAGAAGGAGAAAAGTCAAACTGTTAAGAAACTAGGTGAAAAACAGAGTATTCTTGGTCAAACTGAGCAAAATTTCCCCAATGTACCGCGCTGATTTCTATATGCATAGTGCCTGTTTGCAGCCACTTTTGGAGGCCTTCCTGGTGTCCAAATTTTCTCCAAGTAGGCTTGTTGAAAAGGTCCACCTATCTACCTTCCATCAAAAGTAGAATTTTTAAATTTGGCATCCATTTTCCCCTCCAAAATTGAGTTCTCCCAAGACTGTTTCCTGTGTGTCAAAAAAGGGGCAGAAAGGTCATTTTTAGGGTGTTTTTGACCTTTTTGGGGAATCAAAATTTGTCAAAATTTCTTGGAAATTGGTGAGCATGCATATTTTTTCATGAAAAATCCAAAAATGCTGATTTTTCATCAAAATGAGTTTCCCATCAAAATCGAACACTAGGTGGTGCAGCGCATTGGGCAAAAAATCCTGTTTTTTGGCCCAAAAATTCCAAAAATGCAAAAAGTGTCCCAAATTTTTTGAAATTTGGGCTGAGTATCCTCCATTAGGTGCTATGCTGGGAAAAGGAAGCCTCAGCCAAGATCTGAAGTTTATCTTGTACTTTTTTCCTCCTCGATCTCTTCTTCAACTTGGCCTTCAAGTTCCTGATTCTAGCTTGGCACACCATATTCCTTGACAAATAGTGATATGCCATGTTTCTCAACATATTTTTCTTGTCGATGGCCTTCTCAAACATCCTCTCCAAGTAGATATTAGTGCTCTCCAACCAAGACTCATGATCAGCATTGATTTCTTGCTCAAGTGTTGTGAACTTGACTTTCCTTCTTTTGGCAACTTACCGGTTTTCTCGTATGTTTCTTAGCTCCATTATGGTTTGTGGATCCTCTAGTTGCTTGTTTCTTTTCTCCAAGTGATTTATTATCCACTTGGCTCTTTCCAAGTTGAGGGAAAAAGCATTAATGTCCGCCTGTTGGTCTTGGATGACCTCCTTGAGCTTTGAGCTTTATGGGCCCAAATCAGTGTCATCGTCCTGAATGAGAATGAAATCGGTCTCCTGCTCACCTAAAGGCCGCTCATCATGTAATGGCCTCTTTCCCTTGTCCTGAGCCTACTGTGCTGATGAAGGAAGCGAGACCGCTTCCACCCCGGGTGGAGATAATACTCGCTTTGCTGCTGCAAACAACCTTCTAGTGCTCTTTTGATAGGTGACAAACACCAACACACTAGCGGTCTGTGTCTCATGACCCTCCTGCTGACGTGAAGGTCCACCTGTCTCATGAAAAGCTTCTGGAGGTACCTGAGGAGCTGTGAAGAACTTACGGGAAATGAAATCCTCCCATGAGATGCCCTACAAATCAAGCTGATGCATGACCACGATTTTGATGAGTGAAAAATGATATATACTGTTAAACTACTGCTGAGGAGTCTTCTGTTGTACTAGGGTGGTCACGTTCTTAATATTTCAGCACATGAAGTAGGGGAGATTCATCATTCTCACCCTGGTAAAGTGCATCAACAATCTGATATGATAAGCATATAGGCGAGAAAACCGGCCCTCATAGCTGAAATACTTCATTATGAGTTTCATCAAGGGAGCATATGAGTCTTTCAGGTACCGAAAGGGAAAAACTCTACTGAGTTGTCTCAAATAATTGGGCTTGATGTATGGTTCATAATGTTCCCTGTCAAGTTGCTGCCTTTTATTTCACTGCTCTCCGACATTAGGAATGCTGGTTGCTAGAGAAATAGACTCCCGTGTCAAGGTGAATGCCACACCAGCTAGAGCGGCTTGACCATTATGTAGATGAAACACAAACAACCTGGCCAACTCATCATGGTACTGGACTCTAGAAACCATCTCACAGAATTGATAACAGGATTGGTGTTGGAAGCATGTGATAGCAAGAGGGCAGGCCTGCAACTCAGCAAGTGAAGTAGGCTCCTCTCATATATGTTTTCCACCCTTGTGAGGTCTCCTTGGTGCATGCATTTCTGTAGGAGAGTCACTGTGTGTCTCTTCATCTCAATCATATGAAGGATCAGATTCCATGTTTGCTAATGTGTGAGTTTTCTTGATGAGTATGAAGAGATTTATGGTGTTTTTAGTTTTCTTCCACCAAGGGTAAGAATGTATGAGGGACTGTGGAGGGAGAGGGTATGAAGGGTTTTGGGAATATTATGACAAGTTTTTTGGGAAATAAGGGGTTTAGGGAATAGTATTTAGGCTCTTGGGAAAGCAATTAGGGTTTAGGGATTTGTGGGAATTGGGGATAGGGGGTGAATGAATTTAGGGATATGGGGATTAGGGAATGGATTGATGAAACTGGAAAATGAATGAGGGAATCAAAGAGTGAGGGAGTGATGGAGTGGAATTGGTAGCAAAAACACAAATTGTAAACCCTATGCAACTGTTTTTGGCAAAATTGCAAGGAGGTAGGGTTTCAAGTTTTTCTCATTAAATCACCATAAACTCTAAGAGAAACTCATTCACTGGTAGTGGAAGAATGCTTGACTTACTTGGACACCTGAAGATTGAGAAAATTTTGCAAATTTGGGAGAGTTTGTGGGTGAAATCGGCTTGAAGCCCTATGCATCGTGCCACTTCAATGCACCATGCCAATGTAAGTTTAACACTATAGAGGGCGGCCCAATGCGCCGCGCCTCTCACTTGATGCGTCGCGCCCACAAACTTGCACAATTTTACTCCAAGCTTGCTTCCTTTGCTCAACACGGCCCTCTCTTGCTCAATATTTCTTCTTTGAATGTCAATGAGCTTTTTGAATTGTGAAAATGATTTATATACAAGAGATTTTGATTTTTCATTCACAAAACCCACTTTTATAATGTTTGCATTGTAACTTACCTTTTCAACTCTGTTTTTTGGGCAGTTTAATTTATTTGTGCCTTTGATGAATTGAATGACTTGATTTTTTGTTTGTTTTGAAGGGATGGAGTAACTGAAGCTTGGCAAGGTGACAATGGTTGCCACTGAAGTTACTTACATATGAACGCACTGAAATTACATCAATTTATAATAAAAACCTGGAAAAATACATTTCTGAGCATGAGATTATGAATTTTATTGGTACTGAAACTTTATTCAACCTCCTCATGTGCCTGCTGACTGTTATTGGACATTTTGAAGACCTTTTTGATGAAACCCTAGACCTAATGAAACTGAAACCCTGGAAATGACTCTTGCAAAATTAAAGACAAAAAGTGACTACAGATGATCTTGATGAATGGAAATGATCTTGAGATTGCAACAAGATGATGGAGCTTAGTGAAAAGAGTCGCCTTCACTAAGTGGGCCCACAGGCAAATTATGGCACAAGTTCTATTTTTGGATCACAGCAGGGATGATCACAGCAGAAGTGATCACAGCAGGAGTGATCATAGCAGGAGTGATCAAAGTCTATTTTTAGACTGGCTGTCAAAAATAGAAAAGTCAGATATTATTGTCTCATAATAATATTTAGACTATAAACTTTATCTTATTCTCTTGGAGCACTTCAGTTTGAGCTACAGATGTGGCACATGCAGCTGTCAGAAGGAAATACACTTTCTTTGTGGGTCAGTTGAGTTGTTGCATGCATGACTTTAGTTAGAACTCAATTAGTTGAGTTTGGTGGAGTTGATTGTGGAGTTGATGGAGTTGTGTTCAGTTTGACTTGGTTAAACTAGTTGTAATTAGTCTAACTGCAAATAGACTAATGATGAGTTGTTAAACTAATTATTAACTCATAATGCAACTAAAGAATACATCAGTTAACTCAGTTGCATGTCAGTGCATGTACAGTTCAGCAGGGACAGGTGTTAGAGGATCAGATTGCTATCAGTTGTGACTATAGTTGTGCATGAGGATTTGCACAATCAAGGGATTGAGTATGCCAATGAGTATTGCCCAGTATTTGCCCAGTAATATAGCCTCTGCTCATGTGATTCCCAGTGTGAGTGATTCTTTTGAGGTAAATACGAGTTTGGTTAAGCCATTCTCATTCATTCTTGAGCAGGTATTGTGCAGTGGAGGCAGGCAAGCAGTGGAATAGATTTGGAGATCAGATCTGAGCTGTATTGTGTGTAACAGGTGGAGATAGTGCTGGATACTTGTGAGGAGTATTGACTATTGTAATGTTACATGTTCTCAATCATTAATATACAGATAGTGTGGGGTTTTCAGCTGTAAGCTTTCCCCGGGTTACATACTGTGCTAATGTGTGCATGTTGTTGATGTTTTATTGTTATTAATGCTGCTAAATTGATGATCAACGTAGAGGAGCTTATGTATTGTGTATGTATTCTGCAATAGTACATGATCATGATAATCTCCATTGAATATGTGTTTATTATTCAAAATTTCTACATGGTATCGGAGTTGTTGATCATCAGATCTACTATTCAGGAAGTGTTTACATTCTATTTCTTCAGGCAGAGTCTGTAATCGGGCCAGGTAGCCTCTGGATTCATCCTTCCTTTGGAAGGTGAAATATCCGGTAAAAGCCCATACAATCAATCTCTGTATGAGAAATATTTTATTCTCACGAATCTTAGATCCGAGGTGGTTGAATTTGGAGCTGGTGGAATTCGAATTTGCAGCAGTGTTTTTCTTGGTGTCAACGAGGCAATGTCTTTCAACGGATTGCGATTGGAGTATGCTCTTGAGGGCAGCTCAAACTATATTGCATGGAAGGACAAGATGGAGGCAGTATTGGATGATAACGGGCTGAAGGAGTTCATAGAGATGGATGTCCCAAAGCCTACTGATGCTACTCAAGCTGATGCTTGGCAAAAGAAGACCGCAAAATGTCGAAGGATTCTATTGGAGGGTGTGAAGGATCACATTGTGTCCAGCCTGCATGGAAAGACTTCTCCATATCTGATGTGGAAGGCTTTAACAGATCTATTCCAAAGCAAGAGCGATCAGAGGAAGCTGGTGCTCAAAGGTAAACTCAAAAACATCAAATGCAAGAAGGGTGACAGTATGCCCAAGTATCTCACGAAGTTCACTCAGTGTCGAGATGAGTTGGGAAGTGTGGGGGTTACTGTCGATGATGAGGAATTGGTGAGCTTGGCTCTCCTTGGTCTTTCGAAGGGTTGGCATTCCTATCAGGACTCTATCAATGGTCAGGAGAAATTTCCAGGATGGGAATGACTGTGGTCAGATCTTGTGCAGGAGGAGATCAAGCAGAGTACTAGGGACGGATCTTCATCAAAGGGAGCTGATGAAGAAAATTGCTCTTTGGTTGCCAAAGAAAAGAAGGAGAAGAGCAAGAAAGCTTCTCAGTCTGGTGTGAAAGGCAAGAAGCAGGACATGTCCAAGGTGAAGTGTTTTCACTGTCACGAGCACGGACACTATGCCACTAATTGTCCGCAGAAGAAGAAGAACAAGCAAGTTGTTGGATCTGCAGCAGGAGAGGCTCTAGCCTTGCAGTTTGAGCTTGATTTTTCATTGATCGCATGCTTGGTTTCAAGTGTGATGGGATCGGCGTGGTTCTTGGACAGTGGTGCGTCTTTTCACATGACGGGAGATCGAGATTTGTTTTCTAATCTGGAGGACAAAGATCTTGGAGTGCACATCGAGATGGGCGATGATGGTAGATATAGTGCGACCGGTATCAGTACCATTTCCTTTGAGAGGAGTCTGGTAAACCATTCGTATTGAAGGAAGTCATGCATGTTCCAGGATTGAAGAAGAATCTCATCTCTGTGGCAATGTTAGAAGACAAGGGGTATGATGTTGTTTTCAGCAAGGGAAAGGCTTTCCTGCGCAGCAAGACAACTAGTGAGACCCGGAAGATAGGGGTTCGAGTAAGGAACCTTTATCAGTTGCATGTAGATGGATGTGCAGCAGTGGCAGGCAAGGCAGAAGGATTGGTGAGCCGGGATGATGGCGAGCTGTGGCACAAGAGATTGGGTCACCTTCACCATGGAGCCTTGAAGATACTACAGCAGATCACTACAGGGCTTCCTAAAGGCACACTTGCGCAGTCAGATCAGTGCAAGGGGTGTACTTTGGGGAAGTTTGTGAAAGCCACCTTTCATGAGAAGGATAGTCACACCATGACAATCCTTGAGAGAATTCACACAGACGTGTGTGGACCTTTCTCAGTTGCTTCGACAACAAAACACAGGTATTATGTGATTTTTGTTGATGATTTCTCTCGTAAGTGCTAGATCTTCTTCATGCAAAAGAAGAGCGAGACATATTCAAAGTTCTGTGAATTCAAAGCACTGGTTGAGAAGGAGTTGGGGAAGAAGGTGAAGGCTCTTAGGAGCGATAATGGTGGTGAATACATCTATGACGAGTTCAAGGATTTCTGCAAGGCAGAAGGGATTCGAAGAGAGCTCATAGCTCCCCATAACCCACAACAGAATGGGGTTGCTGAGCGGAAGAACAGAACGATCGTGGGTGCTGCACGGGCAATGTTGCATGATCAGGGCCTACCCCTTCACTCGTGGGCGGAAGCATGCAATACAGCAGTTTATGTGTAGAACCATTGTCCTCACAGCATACTTGGCATGAGTACACCCGAGGAGGATTATTCTAGTAAGAAGCCTGATCTTTCTCATTTGAGGATTTTTGGTGCTAACGTTTACATGCATGTGACAAAGGATGCCAAGAAGAAGTTGGAGCCGACCGCAGAGGTTGGGATATTTGTGAGGTACACTGATACGCCCCAAAACTATCGTGTGTATTTGCCAGACAGTGGTAAAACTGTTGTGCGACGGGATATAAAATTTTAGGAGGAGAAAGCCATGAAGTGTTCGCTTGAGAGGGAGCTACACTTGCATGCAGATGAGGAGCTATTAGTTCCTAAGGATGAGCTTCAGGACATGGATCAGCCACAAGACGAGGTTCATGGAGTGGAAGAGACCACTCATGCAGCGCCAACTATCAGAGGGCGAAAGCACTTGACAGAAGCTGAGCAACTGGCTCAAGATGCAGAGAAAGTTGTAGGACCACCTATAGCCCAACGCAGGCAGAGACAGTCACCTGATCGGTACACTGGATACATGGCTCTTATGAGCAAGTGTGTTGTGACTGAGCCATCCTCCTTCGAGGAAGCTGTGGAGGATCCCGCATGGGTAGACGCCATGGTGGAAGAGTATGATTCTATTGTCAGAAACAGTGCATGGGAGATTGTTCCTAGACCGGAAGGGAAATCAGTGGTGGGTTCGAGATGGATCTACAAAGTTAAGCAGGCTGCTGATGGGAGTGTGGAGAAGTACAAGGCAAGATTTTTTTCCCGAGGCTTTTCAGAGATTGAGGGGATCGATTATGAGGAGACGTTTTCACCTGTCGCAAGGTATTCTTCCATACGAATGATTCTTTCTCTCTCAGTGCAGATGGGGTGGCACATTCATCAGATGGATGTGAAGACTACGTTCCTCAACGGAGTCATTAAGGAGGAGGTGTACATTGAGCAGCCCGAAGGCTTTGAGGTCTTCAGCAGTGAGTCGCATGTGTGCAGGCTAAAGAGAGCGTTGTATGGGTTGAAGCAACCACCATGTGCTTGGTACACACGAATAGACAGCTATTTCACAGGACTTGGATTCTCCAAGAGCGAGGCGGATCATAACCTATACCAGATTGTGGTGGAGGGTAAGTTGCTTATCATTGTACTGTATGTTGATGATTTGATTCTAACGGGTGATGATCTGTTGATACTTTCATGCAAGGATGATCTTGCTAAGGAGTTTGAGATGAAGGACTTGGGCCTCCTTCACTATTTCCTAGGATTGGAAATATGGCAGTGCAGTGGTGGACTGTTTATTTCTCAGGGTAAGTATGCTCGGGAGATACTGGAGAAGTTCAACATGCATGGCTGCAAGCCTGTTGATACTCCTCTTCCTGGAGGTTGGAGGAAGGAGGATGCCACTTCGGGAGAAGAAGTGGATGCCACTGTTTATCGAAATTTGGTGGGGTCGCTGATGTATTTGGTCAATACACAACCCGATATATGCTATGTAGTTAACCAGCTTTCACAAGCTATGGTTAAGCCTACCAAGCTCTTTTGGAAGGCGGGCAAGCATGTATTGCGTTATTTGAGAGGCACATCAGGATATGGATTGTGGTACAGATAGGAGGATGAGGTGAAGCTATGTGGCTTCACAGATGTAGATTGGGTAGGGAGCCCAACAGACAGAAAGAGCACATCCGGAGGGGTCTTTAGTATTGGATCGACAGCAGTTTCTTGGTACAGCAGGAAGCAAAGATCCGTGGCACTCAGTTCAGCAGAGGCCGAGTATATGGCAGCAAGTTTGGCTGCATGCGAGGCTATATGGATGAGGAAGATCCTAGTTGGTTTGTTCGGTTCTCATTTGGATCCTACTGTGATTTACTGTGATAACTAGAGTTGCATTAAACTCTTGGCTAATCTTGTATTTCATGATAGATCTAAGCATATTGACATCGGGTACCATCATATCAAAGATTGTGTGCAGCGAAGGATCATGTTACTTTCATACATTCCAATGGAGGATTAGGATGCTGATATTCTGACGAAGGCTCTCACCACGAGAAAATTCGAATACCACCGAGGCAGGATAGGGGTTGTTGATAATCCATATCTTGTCGAGAGGGAGCGTTGAGATTGCAACAAGATGATGGATCTTAGTGAAAAGAGTCGCCTTCACTAAGTGGGCCCGCAGGCAAATTATGGCGCAAGTTCTATTTTTGGATCATAGCAGGGATGATCACAGCAGGAGTGATCAAAGTCTATTTTTAGACTGGCTGTCAAAAATAGAAAAGTCAAATATTATTGTCTCATAATAATATTTAGACTATAAACTTTATCTTATTCTCTTGGAGCACTTCAGTTTGAGCTACAGATGTGGCACATGCAGCTGTCAGAAGGAAATGTGCTTTCTTTGTGGGTCAGTTGAGTTGTTGCATGCATGACTTCAGTTAGAACTCAATCAGTTGAGTTTCGTGGAGTTGATTGTGGAGTTGATGGAGTTGTGTTCAGTTTGACTTGGTTAAACTAGTTGTAATTAGTCTAACTGCAAATAGACTAATGATGAGTTGTTAAACTAATTGTTAACTCATAATGCAACTAAAGAATACATCAGTTAACTTAGTTGCATGTCAGTGCATGTACAGTTCAGCAGGGACAAGTGTTAGAGGATCATATTGCTATCAGTTGTGACTATAGTTGTGCATGAGGATTTTCACAATCAAGGGATTGAGTATGCCAATGAGTATTGCCCAGTATTTGCCCAGTAATATAGCATCTGCTCATGTGATTCCCAGTGTGAGTGATTATTTTGAGGTAAATACAAGTTTGGTTAAGCCATTCTCATTCATTCTTGAGCAGGTATTGTGCAGTGGAGGCAGGCAAGCAGTGGAATAGATTTGGAAATCATATCTGAACTGTATTGTGTGTAACAGGTGGAGATAGTGCTGGATACTTGTGAGGAGTATTGACTATTGTAATGTTATATGTTCTCAATCATTAATATATAGATAGTGTGGGGTTTTCAGCTGTAAGCTTTCCCCGGGTTACATACTGTGTTAATGTGTGCATGCTCTTGATGTTTTATTGTTATTGATGCTGCTAAATTGATGATCAACGTAGAGGAGCTTATGTATTGTGTATGTATTCCGCAATAGTACATGATCAGGATAATCTCCATTGAATATGTGTTTATTATTCAAAATTTCTACAAATGAGGCAACAGGTAAAGGACATGAGGGAAAATGTACAACAAGCCACTACTGTCAGATGATCCATGCTCCTAATGGAATGTAGCTGACTGAGCGAGACACCTAATATGCAATGCAACAAGAGAATTTGATCTCTGACGGAGGGATGAAGATACCGACACTAACATTGGCTCCAATGGGGATGGTAGCTCCTTGGAGGTGCCAAGAACTACAGATCTCTGGGAAAGTAGGCAGTGCCTTTGTCCATTGGGCTATGGAGTCAATAACTTCGACAAACCAAAACCAAACTCTTGACTCAATTTCAGGACTGAAATCTAACTCAAAACTGACTCAATTTCAAGACTGAAATTGACCGAAAGACCTGAATCAAACAAACCAAACCAAAAATGAAATCAAACCTCAGTTTTATAGCCTTCACCTCAGGCCCCAAACTGAAAGGATGATTACAGTACACACTGACTCTAAAACTATCTTGAAATTGACTAAAACAAAAAATGACTCAAGACTTACTAAACTGAAATAAGTACTTACAAAGATTTTTAATGGCAGCAGACCATCAAGATTTGAGGGATCTAAATCATGATGACAACCACCTACCTACTGATAAAATATGTACAATCATGTGAAGTGGGCCTTCCAATGTAACCAATCCAGCAGATGGCTACATACTGAAATTCTGCTCTCGCTTTTCCCAAGCAGGTATAACGATGTACATGTAGGCAACTCACAATAACAACTGAAACCAAGGCTTATGCTAACGAACCAGGAAACATTCATCATCTCTAGTGCTTGCAAAAGAACACCGAAGGGATCTTGATAATCTTGAAGCACTATCTTGTCTTGAGATCCAGCAGCAAAAATACAAGTACTCCCTTCATTCTGATCTGAAAGAACAACTGGTTGCTAGGTGATGGGAAGGCATAGAGAGGTATTAGCTTCTGCTATCTGAGTGTCAGCTAAAAATTCCTCGATCATGAGAATTTCTGGCATATTGTCTCTCTCAGGCTCGTATTCCTCAATTTCATGGTCTAGGTCATTCTTAAACAGAAAACAATCTTCAAGATCATCAAACATAACAGCCTTATCATCTTCATGAAAGAAAATATTATTTGTTCGCTGATCTATAAATCTAATTTCAAGACTGTCATCATTTTCAAAAGAGGAAGAAGTTTCACTCACACCTCCTTGATCATGTGCACACTGCAGACCTGCATTAGCTTGGGCTGGAACCTGACCTTTCAGGAGTAGATCTATTTCATCTTCAGACAAAGGAGATAATGTTTTTTGTTTTGTTTTGCTCAAGTGATTATTGTCTTCTTGAAATAACATGAAAAACATGAAAAACTTGAATGACAGTCCTTAATTCCCTGATCTTCTAAAATTTGAAAACATTGTTGATCATCTTCATATGACATAGAAATCAAATTATCACTAACCATTGAGTTATCGAAAGAAGATTTTTCCCTTACTTGAACAAAGATCTCATCTTGTTTTTCATAAAATGACTGGATTACCTCCTTGTGAAAACGTTTTTCTAATAAAACGAGAACACTTGGATAAATAACTTTGTTTTCTTCATTCCAGATGATCTAAACAGCAGAGCTCTCTTTCATGGGATTCAAAACAAGATAGTCTTCATCATCATGATCTGAAATAGCTGACTTGACTTTATCACATTCTGAAATTGAAATTTGACTTTCATGCATGATGTGCTCTTCTATGGACAGATCTGAAATAAAACCTTCTCTTTCATCATTTTCCATTGTACTATGATCTTGATCCTGCTGCAAATTTTCCTGAGCATCTTGATAAGTATCCTCTTTATGCTGCTGAAATGGATTTTCATACAGAGCCTCCATGATCTCATCGTCCATGAAGTCATCATCTTCATAAACTTTTTCAAGATTTTCAATAAAACTATAAACATGTTTACAACAATCCTGAACTAAGGTTAAGGATGGATAAGATTCTTTATACCTTGCAAATAACATGGCATGAAAATCCTTTAAACAGTAAATACAAGCAGGCGGAAAACTTTCATACCAAGATCGGGCTTCACCTTCCAGAGTGGCCATGAATATCTTCATCAAGCAATCTTCAGGAAAATCAACCTTCAACTTACGAATATGTATGTGAAATCTAACCAGATGTAAAGCAACATCATTCATATCATCATCTTTAGACATAGGCAAATTCATTTTCCAATTTACCTTCAGAATTTTATTTGGAAAACCTGGAATGTGATCTCAGCTCATGGGAGCATACCTTCGATACAATGAAACCATTTTGATAACAATGAATTCATCAAGAAATTCTTCAGGCTACTGTTTATTGAAGAGTAGAGTCGCCATAAAAAGTTTGAACCTTGGGATTTTCGACACTGGAGTCACCAGGTGAATGATTTCAGCCTTGTGGTGTCTGATCATTGTCCACCATTAACAATCAGATCTGAACTTGATTACATTTTACTAAGGAAACCAGATGTTCAGTTCATAAACTAGACTGGAGATTGACTAAAGCAACATTCATCTACTTTCTCTAATGCAAAGCAAGAGCATTTCGAAGGCTACCTGGCTAACTTCAGGCTCCATCTGTAGTTTATAAAGCAAACAACAAACTTTTATTCCCCAGTATGGTCGCCACTATGTTAGGGCCTAAATCTACCTTAGCCTGAGAAAGGTAGGATCTAGGATAACATCAAACCATGCTTAACTTGGTAGCTAGCCCTACCAGGTCGGGAGAGGGCTCTCTCCTTGTCAATCTCAACAAAATATGATCAATGAGGGCTTGAGATGACTGATGTGAAAACTGATCTTAGGCTAGGTATGTTTGCAAAAGAGCTTGTTTGAATATAATGATGTTTCGTTGGCTCAAATGGAAAGGAAAATTTGGGTCTCGGGAATGAGGCTCAGTTTTGCAGAGATCTCTATGGGGCAAGGTAGGCAACTGATTTGGCACTTCAAATTGAATGAAATGGAGAGATTTAGATAGGTGAGGAGTTGAAGAGGGCAATAAAACCTTAGGGATCCTCTTCAAACAGCTGAAAACATCAATAACTAAGCAAACCCTAGGTAGAGCACTGCAATTTCAATGGATTCTACCTTTATCCTTGTTTGTTTTAGTTAAGAAGAAGAAAGAGAGATAATGGCATACATAAAACACATATAAACTTACAATTTACTAAAGGAAACACAATACCAAAGCAAGATGCCACATGAATCCCATAAAGTGCTGCAAACCTTGGTCTATTCCTTAGCCAAAACTACTGAGATGAGTATACAATGAAGCTCCAAGCTTTCTCAAAAGTCCAACCATGCTAATAACTGAAAAATCACAAGATATAGGCAAACAACAACTCATCCTAGCCTCTAGGGGTCAAGCTCATGAGTTTAGGAATTGTTCCAACAAATTCTAAACTGAGAACTAAAAAGTAGGTAGTGGAACAACTTGCCTCTAGAAACTAGGGAACTGATTCATTCAGTTGCAAACTACTTTTTTATAGATGAATCTACCTCCATGAGTGAAAATTTGACATAATTACATCAATATCCATCAATTTACATTAAATTACATCATAAGTTTGACATTAAGAAGGAGAAAATTCAAACTGTCAGGAAACTAGGTTAAAAACAGAGTATTCTTGGTCAAACTGAGCAAAATTTCCCCAATGCGTTGCGCTGATTTCTCTATGCGTAGCGCCTGTTTGTAGGCAGTTTTGGAGGCCTTCCCGGTGTCCAAATTTTCTCCAAGTGGGCTTGTTAGAAAGGGTTGCCTATCTACTTTCTAGTGCAAGTTTAATTTTTGAATTTGGCCTTCATTGTCCCCTCCAAAACTGAGTTCTCCCAAGACTGCTTCCTACGTGTCAAAAAAGGGGCAGAAAGGTCATTTTTAGGGTGTTTTTGACCTTTTTGGGGGCTCAAAACCTGTCAAAATTTCTTGTCCATTGGTGAGCATGTATATTTTTTCATGAAAAATCCAAAAATTCTGAGTTTTCATCAAAATGAGTCTCCCATCAAAAGCAAGCGCCAGGTGGCACGACGCATTGGGCAGAAAAACCTGTTTTTTGGCCCAAAAATTCCAAAAATGCAAAAAGTGTCCCAAATTTTTTGAAATCTGGGTTGAGTATCTTCCATTAGGTGTTATGCTAGGCCAATGAAGCCTCAGCCAAGATCTAAAGTTTATCTTGTGCTTTTTGCCTCCTCGATCTCTTCTTCAACTTGGCCTTCAAGTTCCTGATTCTAGCTTGGCACACCATATTCCTTGACAAATAGTGATATGCCATGTTTCTCAACATATTTTTCTCATTGATGGCCTTCTCCAACATCCTCTCCAAGTGGATATTATTCCTCTCCAACCAAGACTCACGATCAGCATTGATTTCTTGCTCAAGTGTTGTGAACTTGACTTTCCTCCTTTTGGCAGCTTGCCAGTTTTCTCGTATGTTTCTTAGCTCCATTATGGTTTGCTGATCCTCTAGTTGCTTGTTTCTTTGCTCCAAGTACTTTATTATCCACTTGGCTCTTTCCAAGTTGAGGGAAAAAGCATTGATGTCCGCCTGTTGGTCTTGGATGAGATGAGGGATGTTAGCACTTGTCATGTTACTGGATTTCCATGCTCTCTTCACGGGTTCTGGCTGCAATTTCTTTTATTATTTTGTCTCCCTTTTCCGGGAAGAGCTGAACAGTACGACAGTGTCAAGGAACAACCAGCCCAGATTTGAATGCACAGAACGCTTTCAAATGTTTCACCCAGACTATCGAATTTCACACATGAACATAAAGAAATGCATCACACCAATAATACGCGTTCATACCATAAAATGCCTCCTCTCTTTATATCTTACATACAATGGAGTTTAAAGCCAACGCACACCAATAACACACAGTCAAGCGTAGAGTAGTAGTCCAACGTTCCATTCAACGCAGGGTAGCCCAAACGTTTTACAGAAAAACGCAGTCCATCAAATAAACAACACAGTCCACAGCATTTAGTATACTCATACCTCCATTAACAAAACGATACCTCAATTCAACGTACTGGCAGCTGGATTCAACGTAGACAAGTTCAATTCAACGTACTGGCAGCAACGTACGTAATGGCAGAGGGCGCAGAGAGCATATGCAGCGCTGGTGTGTCAGATAAACGCTCAGGCTTAGAGGCGCAGAGACAGGTATGTCAGAGGCAGATTATCAAGGGTATATTTTCTGCATGAACGCTTATGCTTCTCAGGTGCATTCAATATCAAAAACGCCCATTCAGTAGCGCATAACTATGGACAATGCGCAGTCTCACAGAGGTGCTCAGGACAGAGGCAAGCAGTCTCAGGACAGTGCTCAGTGTCAGGACAGAGGCACGCAGGACAGAGGCGCTCAGCTAAAATAAACCATGAAAAAACTACACAGGCCACACATCATGGCTCTGATACCATGTTAAACTCACATGGACAGTGAGTCATTAATGTTACTGTTCATTCCAATAAACCAGCAGTCGTACATGCAGATGCAGAAACTCATTCTGCACTTCCCAAGCCCATCATCAGACCTTGGGAACAGCTTGTCCACAACAAGCACAGAACCGGTCTTGGATATGACAAGGACTTGTCCTTTCATATTCCAGACTATGCCAAGCCCATTCAGTTTCAGAGTGCTGGATTCATTTATGACAGTTCACCTGCTCCTCATGACAGTTCACCTGCTTCTCATGGCAGCTCACCTTCAGCTGTTCCAGATTCTGCCCCTCTTCCACAGCAACAACAACAACAAAAACAACAGATCGTGAAATGCCAACACTGTGACCGAGTTGGCCATTTGAAAGATCACTGTTTTGATCTTCATCCATGTAAGCACTGTCATAAAACCAGCCATTCTTCACACAGATGCTTCAAAAACAAACGACCTGCAAGAACGAAGATTCATCTTGGATGGATCGCTTCTTGGCAATGGGCATCAACAGCCAAGAAGATATTCCAAACACATGTCAGAACTTGCTCCAGAGTATTAAACAGTCTTGCAGTTGAGTTTTCTCCATCTTCTCACCTTTTATCTGACAGGGGGGGAAATGATGGTCATCTACAAGCTTCAAAGTCACATCAAGCGAGCCTGAGCCACAACCTGCCACACCAGTTTCAGAGTTGCAGCCAGAGACAAAGATGCCCGTGAACAGATTGAGAACACTTCCTCTAGCAGAAGACTCCAGCTTCTTGCCAGTTTTGGAAGAGTTCCAGGAATTGCATTAAGCATTCCAGAGTTGTTGGTTATCCTTAAACCATCACAGGTTGAGACTTCCCTTTTCAGGTTGAAGTTTTACCTTTTATGCGGGGTGAGACCTCCCTTTTATGGTTGAAGGTTTCCCTCTTTAAAACAATAGGATCACTTCCTCTAGCAGAAAACTTCAGTTTCTTGCCAGTTTTGGAAGAGTTCCGAGAAATGCACTAAGCGTTCCAGTGTTGGTGGTCATCCTTAAACCACCGCCCTTTATACCAACATTTCATAGAGCACAATCAGCCTAGTGCTGCCATGCATTCTTTGCACATTTTGTATTACAGCTCTTTTCTTGGACTCATACATAACCCTTCGGATTAAGGGGGGGAATGTTGGACACCTAATCCTAAAGGGTTAGCGTGGAAGTTGAATGGACAAAGCAGTCCAAGAGACCTTGGGATCTGAATCCCAAGAGTCACATATGTGTACTATAAATGTATATCTATTGTTAATAAAAATGTACTCACTGATTTATCTTTCACATTCTTGTGCTGTCCATGTCTGTTTAACAGATGACCTCCTTGAGCTTTGAGCTTTGTGGGCCCAAATCAGTGTCATCGTCTTGAATGAGAATGAAATCGGTCTCCTGCTCACTTGAAGGCCCCTCATCATGTAGTGGCATCTCTCCCTTGTCCTAAACCTGTTGTGCTGATGAAGGAAGCGAGACCCCTTCCACCCCGGGTGGAGATAATACTCGCTTTGCTGCTGCAAACAACCTTCTAGTGCCCTTTTGATAGGTGACAAACACCGGCACACTAGCGGTCTGTGTCTCATGACCCTCCTGCTGACGTGAAGGTCCACCTATCTCATGAAAAGCTTCTGGAGGTACCTGAGGAGCTGTGAAGAACTCACGAGAAATGAAATCCTCCCATGAGATGCCCTGCAAATCAAGTTGATGCATGACCACGATTTTGATGAGTGCAAAATGATATATACTGTTAAACTGCTGCTGAGGAGTCTTCTGTTGTACTAGGGTGGTCATCTTCTAAATATTTCGGCACATGAAGTAGGGGAGATTCATCATTCTCACCCTGGTGAAGTGCATCAACAATCTAATATGATAATCACATAGGCGAGAAAATCGGTTGTCACAGCTGAAATACTTCATTATGAGTTTCATCAAGGGAGCATATGAGTCTTTCAAGTACCGAAATGGAAAAACTATGTTGAGTTGTCTCAAATAACCAAGCTTGATGTATGGTTCATAATGTTCCCTATCAATTTGATACCTTTTATTCAACTGCTCTCCGACATTAGGAATGTCGGTTGCTAGAGAAATAGACTCCGGTGTCAAGGTGAATGCCACACCAGCTAGAGTGGCTTGACCATTATGTAGATGAAGCACAAACAACCTGGCCAACTCATGATGGTACTGGACTCTAGCAACCATCTCACAGAATTGATAATAGGATTGGTGTTGGAAGCATGTGATAGCAAGAGGGCAAGCCTACAGCTTAGCAAGTGAAGTAGGCTCCTCTCGTATATGTTTGCCACCCTTGTGAGGTCTCCTTGGTGCATGCATTTCTATAGGAGAGTTACTGTGTGTCTCTTCATCTCGGTCATATGAAGGATTAGATTCCATGTTTACTAATGTGTGAGTTTTCTTGATGAGTATGAAGAGATTTATGGTGTTTTTAGTTTTCTGCCACCAAGGGTAAGAATGTATGAGGGACTGTGGAGGGAGAGGGTATGAAGGGTTTTGGGAATATTATGACAAGTTTTTTGGGAAATAGGGGGTTTAGGGAATAGTATTTAGGCTCTTGGGACAGCAATTAGGGTTTAGGGATTTGTGGCTAGGGTTTGGGATAGTGGGAATTGGGGATAGGGGGTGAATGAATTTAGGGATATGGGGATTAGGGAATGGGTTGATGAAACTGGAAAATGAATGAGGGAATCAAAGAGTGAGGGAGTGATGGAGTGGAATTGGTAGCAAAAACACAAATTGTAAACCCTATGCAACTGTTTTTGGCAAAATTGCAAGGAGGTAGGGTTTCAAGTTTTTCTCATTAAATCACCATAAACTCTAAGAGAAACTCATTCACTGGCAGTGGAAGAATGCTTGACTTACTAGACTCCTGAAGATTGAGAAAATTTTTCAAATTTGGGAGAGTTTGTGGGTGAAATCGGCTTGATGCCCTATGCGCCGTGCCACTAACCCTGTGCACCATGCCAGTGTAAGTTTAACACTGCAGAGGGCGGCCCAATGCGTCATGCCTCTCACCCAATGAGCCACGCCCACAAACTTGCACACTTTTACTCCAAGCTTGCTTCCTTTGCTCAACATGGCCTTCTCTTGCCCAATCTTTCTTCTTTGAATGTCAATGAGCTTTTTGAATTGTGAAAATGATTTATATACAAGAGATTTTGATTTTTCATTCATGAAACCCACTTTTATAATGTTTGCAATGTAACTGACTTTTTCAACTCTGTTTTTGGGCAGTTTACTTTATTTGTGCCTTTGATTAACTGAATGACTTGATTTTTTGTTTGTTTTGCAGGGGATGGAGCAACTGAAGCTTGGCAAGGTGACCAGGGTTGCCACTGAAGTTATTTACATATGAAAGAACTGAAATTACATCAATTTATAATAAAAACCTAAAATACTTTGTTTTTCCTCAAAACAGGGTTTTGAGGAAAAATACATTTCTAAGCATGAGATTATGAATTTTATTGGTACTAAAACTTTATTCAACCTCCTCATGCACCTGCTAACTATTATTGGACATTTTGAAGACCTTTTTTATGAAACCCTAGACCTAATGAAACTGAAACCCTAGAAATGACTCTTACAAAATTAAAGACAAAAAGTGACTGCAGATGATCTTGACGAATGGAAATGAGCCAACAGGTAAAGGACATGAGGGAAAATGTACAACAAACCACTATTGTCAGATGATCCACGCTCCTAATGGAATGTAGCTGACTGAGTGAGACACCTAATATGCAATGCAACAAGAGAATTTGATCTCTAACGGAGGGATGAAGATACCGACACTAACATACTGAAGGCCAACTCTATGCCCAAACCTGCAAACAAATCCTTCTAAAACTTGGAAGTGAACTTTTCATCCTTGACTGACATAATCTTCTTTGGAACACCATGCAATCTAACCAAGTCTCTAATGAATACCTTTGCTACATCACTAGTTGAGAATGTAGACTTCACTGGAATGAAATTTAAAACCTTTGTCAACCTGTTGGTGAGCACCAGTATTGCAGCAATAATGCTACAACTCCTGGGATACCTACTTTACTCTTATCAACCCAGTAGTTCGTAACAAACTTGGAAGCGACAGTGTTGTATGCACAAGTACTAGTTCTTACTGCAGGTTGTCACTTGGTCAGCCAGCGCAAGATCACTAGGAGCTCAAGCCAACTTCTATGGATTCCAGAAGAAGCTCTATATGTGATGAAAGGAAAGAAAGATAGATGCTATTCTAATTGCAGAAAGGAGAAAGACTGAAATGTAAAGCAAACCAAGTAAACCCTAATTAACCAACTAACCCTACTTTTGCAGAAAGCACTATGAAAACCATGAAAAGAATGCCATTATCTATTCAAAGAGGTAAACAAAATCTAACTAAGCTATTTCTGGAAGTAAATGAGCAAAAAAAATCTTTTTGGATTTTTATGTATTTTTATGTGAATTTGACATGCATGTAATTTATTGTTTGTGAATGTGTAAGTGGATAGGTGGTGTTGAAGGGTGGTTTTAGGACTTGAGAGGATGTAGGATGGTGTGGTGGGGTCCTAGGAGGTCTCAAGTGGCCTTCTAGAGGCTTTTCCCACACTCGGCCTTCAAAAGAAAGCCTACAGGAAAATCTACATGAGGACACAAAGAATCTATAGGAGGAAAAACAACGTTCTACAGGAGGCCTACAGGAGGAGGCCGAGAGCAGTTTTGGTTGTTTTGAGGGTGTGAAAGTGGGTGGAAAAGGTGGATGAGGGTTGGAATGAAGTGTTAGGGCACCTAGGGTCTACCAAGAATCATTAGGAGAGAGAAAGATGATTGGATTTGCTAAAGGAGAGAGGAAGAAATCCTATGGAAAATGCAAGAAACTAAGGCAGAATTGAGGGGAGACTTGAGCGACCTGTAGGGCATGGATTAGATGGAGGATGGAATGGCTGATAGGCTGACCTACTGCTAGAAGATATCTACTACATAACTGACATTCAACCAATGAGATCAAGCAAGCAATGAAATAAGTGCATCTAGAAAACAGAGTTTTGCATCAAACTAGTCTAAACTATGATCTATGAAAGGAAATGCTTGAGAAATGCTGCAAGAAAGGAAAGCATGAAAGAAGACTATTGTAAATAAAGAAATGAGCATGATGGAGAAGTTCTGAAGCAAAGAAAACTAGACTATTAACCAACTAAAAAACTGCAAACACTAGAATTCCTATGAATTAGGAAAATCTGTGTTTTGGGGGCAGCAAGAGGGTCTTTGCCTCAGATCATGGTCCCAAAGGGAGGAAGAGAGGCCAAGGCACCATTTCTAGCCTTTTTAATCTTTTCTTTGTCACTGCTTAACTTGCTATAGAAAGCACAAATGGAAGCAAACTACTGAATCATCAAAAGCAACCTATTCTTAACCATAAAAGAAATACATCTAATAGCAATCTAATCTACAACTAAAATAAAACATACAAATACAATTAAAGAGGAGCTTGGCTACTTGGATTGGGCCCTAACACAAGAGCTTCAGCCCTCTGAGGTAAATTAGTGCTAACTCAAAAATGATTCCATCTTCATTTCCAAAACAATAACAAGATTACATGAAACTGTCAAAATAATAAGCTCGAAGTTGAGCAGAGGTTACATAAGAAAAAGTACAAAAAAAAATCCAACAAAAATCTGACCCTAGTGAGGCCACAGGCTTCTCTACTTATACAAACGAAGCTACCAATAGCTTCCTTAAAGTCAGGGAGGCTTGGCTCCCAAAACTCAAGATAATCATCATTCATCCTCCACTTGCTCGGCTGCCTTCTAGTGCATGACTTGGCTGCTTCTACTCCGAGCTCAATGAAGGGGAATTCGAAGTGTGGAGTAATAAATGAGGGGGATTCCCTCCTATAAGTCATCTCCTTTGTCCACTTCGAGTTATCGCTGCCATTTTTCCACTGGATCCTTGACTTTGACCTCAAAATTCAATAATAATTTGCATTAAACACATAGTAGACCACATGACATCATAACTAGCTCAACTCACTCTATAAGCATAAATATAATCATAAAATCATACAATAAACTAAGAGAATAATTGATTTGACTAGGTTAGGAGGTAAAATGAGCCCATATAATTAGCCATTTATGAGGCTCATCATCACCCCCCTACTTAAAGTGTTGCTCATCCTCTGAGAAACTTATTCCATCTCCTCATCTTTTATGGCCCTAGTGGCCTCCCTAGCATCCCATGCTTCTGATGTGGTCTCCTCTTCCTTTTCATGGAATCCTAACTTCCTGTCTATCTCTTCCCACTGATCTTGCTCTTCTTCTTCTCTTCTACCTTCCAGCATGCCTAGCAGCAGTGGGGGACTCAATTTGAGGCCAATCCAATTGACCTTCAGCCTCTGCATGGAGCACTTATACATGGGCACTCTCCTTAATGCCTCCTTCATCCTCATTGGGGAATGATATTCCCTGATCTGCAGACTGTGTGGTAAGGTGTTCCATCTCCTCATACATGCATGCACACAGTCATCCCCAAGTAGCCTTTCCATATCCTCAAAGTGTGTAATGGCTTGTGCCTGATCACTTATATATCTAGGGGAAATCTGAGGATTATTGGTAAGCAGGTTATGTGTGCTAATGAGTGCCATGGGGTCTGATGGCTTGGCTCCGATCATTAATGGTTCATTATGCTCCTTTATCATCAACCTTCTTATTTCTATTGCCCTTAAATTTTCATGGTTCATCCATGAGACCATGCCCATTAGTTGCAGGTCCCCTAGCCTGGCACTGGGGTCCCACACATTCATGTCTACGAGGGCCATGTTATACAGGTAGAATTCTACCATCTTTGACTTATCTTCTGATGTGCTTTGGTCACACAAGTCCATAAACTGCTTGTATTCTTGGAAAGGCATTGTGCCTCTTTGTGCCAAATTCTTTATCTGAAATTGCAACCATTGGTCCTTGAGATACATGCCATAGGATTTTGTTGGTGTTCTACATTGCAATGCCTCCATGGACCAGCTGGCCATGCATGCCAGTTGGGTCTCTTTCTCTTGCAGTTGCCTTCTTAGCAATTCATTTTCTGTTTCAAGTTGGCTTCTTGTAATTGCTTCTCTATGTCTGATAGCACTCAACTCTCTGCCCATTTCTCTGAGTTTGCTCTCCATATGGACAATATCCTCAACTCCCTTGGATTTGGCTATTTGCATCCACCTGTGTGTTCTTATTCTCTCTTTCTCTAATTCAAAGAATAGTGGAATTGCAAATTTTTGTGGAATTATTCTTCCTCCCTCAAGAAGATTGTAGTAGGAACCAAGACTGGGCTGGGGATTAGGTTCTTGTAGCTTTGTCTCTTCCTCCTTTCCCTATGGCTATCCCTCTACCCATTTCTCAAGCCTTTGGTTCTCTTGTAGTTTTGACAGTGTCTCTTATAGAACTGTCTGTGCCTTTTGTAGGACTATTTTTGGGTCCTGTATTTCTACCTTTTCTTTCCATGTAGGAGATCTAGGAGTCCCCCTTTCATATGTGATAGGTTCCTTAGAAGGGGATTCCTTTCCTTAGGCAGAGGGTGAATCTTCAATTATAATTGGCACTTTTGAAGAAGGCTGGGGTTTTCCTGTTTTGATTCTTGTGCTCTTCCTAGCCCTGAAATACATGGGGACCTGCCTTTTACTAAGTCTGGAGTCCACACTATTGGTTTGTCGAGACTACACCTTCCTTGGTTGTCTGCTAACTTCGCAATCCACTCATACAGCTCCGATGGAAAAGATGCAAAGAAAATCTCATGGATTTCAGTGTACAAGTAGCGATCCAACCACTGTTCCTTAGATACTCGTGGATTTTTGTTTTCCTATGTCGCGAACTTGTGAATCTTCTTGTCCAACCACTCTTCAATTTCTTTTTTTGTATGGTTCTAGTGGCACAACATCAGACATTCTTTATGTAGATCCTTGTCCAGGCAACGGAACCATTTGTTGGCTTAGTGGCGCCTGACCTAGGTTTAGAGGTGATTTAGCGAAGAAAATCCCAGTACTATTGGCCCGTTCGGTAATAATCTGCAGAGTGCGGACAAAGGTATTACCCGAAGTAGTATGGGAGGGTGCTTGAACCAGGTTTCTGTACCCCAGGGATGTCTGATGGGCTTCTGTAGGTTCGCGGTTTGACCGGTCATTGCGCGCACTTGCGATCCCTTTACAACCTGTGGTGTGGATTCCGGGCAGCCCTACTGGGGCGCAACCCATTTAATACCCACGTTCCTTGTTAATTAACCAATTACTTAAATTGTGTGCATAACATTTATGGTTACTACTATTAGCCTCCTGTTGCAATAGGTGTTCATCTTTCATGATTAACATTTTTACAGGCCAAATATGTCATACTTTGCATGCTGCAGTGTTCCATATTTCCTCAAAAGGCCAAAGAAGAGGCCATGAAAGTGTGGTAGTCTAAATGCCACTGCTGTATTCCAATTTTGATGAGCTGTTCCATTTTTGAAGAGTTTTTCAGTTAAGGGAGGTCCAAATAGCTTAATCTTGGCCTCCCTAGGTTTCAATTTCCTGTTTTAGAATATAGAGTTGAATATCTGTCCAAACAATTTAATCTTGGCAGATTTGTAGATAGGTAGAGAATCAAAGGAGCCCAACTGCTTAATCTGGGCCCTTGGCAGAAATAAGTGTAGACTTAGATAGGAGGACAGAAAAAAGAAAAATTGTAAAGCTGGGTCTGCAAGTCTAAGTGCACCCAAACCAAAAAGAAGAAAAAATGTTAGGAAAATAGGCTGGGTAGGTAGTTTTGAGGTTGCAGAATGATGATTTATGATCAATTTTGTGTTTCAAAGTGTTATATATTTTCAGATCACAGTCATGATGCAGTTTTTCATCTGCAGGAGCTCAAGCTGGACATCTCTAACTTCCCCATTCTTCCTTATCCCCAAAACACTTACTAATTTCCCTGAAGAGGTCAAGATCTGCTTGAGCCTCTTAGTCTCATCATGTTTCATAACATTTGCCTAAGTACAGATCTGCTTTACTTAGAGGCACTCATATCTTTTCTACAAGTTCTATTTTCCCTCTGTAGCCTAAGGTCCCTTACCTTAGCGCTTTCTTATCATCTCCATATTAACTCCTAACTCTATTATCTAGCTCCCTATCTGTTTCCCCTTCCCCTACTAAAACTATGTATAAAAATCCCAAAAATATAATAATACCCCCTCCCTGGCACTATAGCCCTATTCATCTAAGTCTGGGAAGTAGCAGTTCATCTGGGGCTGTTATTAGCCCATCCATGTCCTGGAGTTACTCTGACACCTGGTCAGAATAACAACCTTTACCCACCCCTTCGCCCTTAAAAACCTCACGTTTTCTACCCCTCTACAGTCATTTTCCCAAAGATTAATGTTTAAAAGTTTTATTAAACATTAAGTCTTTCCCCCCCGCTTAAAACTAACACAAAAACCAACAAAACCAAAGTGTAAACCCCCCTCCGCGCAATATTAATATGTGAATATTCCCGCGGGCCCCGATCCCTTATTCCTCCGCCGCCTTACCCGTCCCGCCAACCGTCCGATCATCCGCACCCCAGATCTATGGTGGGTGGGCCTTCCCATCTCCGAAGCTGCCGATGGTTAGCATCCGGGAGATGGGCGGTATTCCCGCCGTACTCCCGCCACGCGTCACCCTCTCGGCTGTGGTGGAGCCCCCTCCTCCAAAACCACCTTTGCTCCAAGGTGGTGCGCCCAAAACCGAAAACCGCCTCCGCCCAGTGACATCACTTTGCCACGTCATCTGCCTGCGTCAGCCTCCTGCCACGTCACCCGCCGTACCACTGACGTCATCCTGCCACGTCATTCGCCGTACTGGGTCCCACCCGCTGACGTCATGCTGACGTCATCACTCAAAAAGGCGCGAAAGGCGAAAATCGTGCTTAGGAAGCCCGGATTCAAATTCTGAGGCAGTTTTTCATGCGCGATTAGCGCTAATTGCGCATGGCTACGGGAAATGGGCCAAAATGGAAAGCCCCTCATCACGCAGCCCCCAGCAAGCCCGAAATGTGCAGAATGACCCGTTTGTCTTCGCGAAGCATTCAGAAAGGAGCAAAAAACAGTTCTAAAGGAAACAGAGGGCCGAGCAGTGGCCATTAAATATTGATTTGACAATTTCAATACCACAGCACATCGAAGAAGTGGCAAAGAGTATCAGTGAAGATTTTTTAGGGGCTCGAAGCAGCTGAACATTGATGAGCCCCCCCAGCAAAGTCAAATAAAGTGGTGTAAGCCATCAAAGCTCTCAAATCACAGGTAAAGCATTTAAAGCCACCGAACAAAAATGGAGCAGAGACCCATGCACAGTTATTGTAGAAACACTGCACCAAGCCACCGAGGACAACACATTTACTCAGTTTTGATACGGCGGCCCTCAGCGCAGCCCAAAAATATTTTCTTGCATTTATTTCGGATAGGATTAGGTTAAAGTAATCATTTTTCTTTCAGACCTATTTAGGTCAAACTGTAATAGACAATTTTGGAGAGTTTTCCCTATATATACCACCCTCTGTATTGTTTTAAGGGTTGGCTGGTTGAGAATTTTCAGAAGAGACTCGCACTGTATACCTGACATGCTTTCTTTAACCAAAGACTGCTGAAAGTTTGGAGAATGGACTGTTTGATGTGTTGTTAATGGTTTCTGGAGACCGAATGTTGGAATTCTTGTGCTGCAACATGAAACAATAAGTGCCTCTTACCTCTGTTTTCATTGTTATGTGCTCATGTCATACATGTATTACCATCTAAATAGCAGAAAGAAAGATTAGCTTAGAACTTGTTTAACTGCACTCTATGCTCAATTTCTACTGTTTATCTATGTTTTCATCTGAGCTGAGTTAGAAATGAATATGAATTCCCTGTGGCTCATATTTACCCTAATTCACCCATGTTTGACAGTTATCTAGGGATTCTTGACTGCCCCTAGATAGAGCTCATTCACCTTTCTCTGTTAAGCTAATTGAGAGATTCTTAATTGCCTCTCGTCCCTTAGCATTCATTCCATCCTTTTAACCTCAAGCATTGTCTTATGTGCAGCTACCCTGCTCTATATTTCTCTCTTGTGACCAAGAAAACGCACCAGCAGTCCTCCTCCTCGACTCCATGCCCAATGGTTTGAAACTTTCATACTATACCTGCCTCTTTACTTGAAAACACCAACCTTCCCACCAAAATCAAAACAAAACCCCTGAATTCAATAGCTAGCCTAAAATCATTTTTAACAAAGCTAAATCAGAAAGAGAGAGCCCTCTCTGATTGCAGGTGGGCTAGAACCTGCGGTCTAAAGATTGGTCTGTGGTTACCTCGGCCGTATCCTTTTGATGCTGACCAAGAGGACAACCTGAGTGATAACATAATGGCGACTCCACTGGGGAACATCCTCAGTTAATTTCAGAAAACAGGTTGGAAAAATCCACTGGGAACATCAATTTTCTAATTGTTGTATATTCCTTAAAACTACAGATGAAGCCTGAATGTCAGCCAGGTAGCCTTTGAAACTGTTTTTTGCTTTGCATTAACAGAAGTAAATAAAAGCTGCTTCAGTCAATCTTCATGCTAGTTTTAAGCTATACACAGCTGTTCCAAAATTTGATCAGTTCCTTGCTAATTCTAAAAACGTTCACAGAAAAATACCAAAAAACAAATTCGGAAGCTGGCTCCCAAAAGGAATCCACGATATACAAGGTCAAATCCAGACCCTAATCCCCCAGCTGCTTTTGAAAATCCCAACTTAATCCCAAAGATCCTTAGGAAGCGAGAACAAAGAGAAGACTTTGTTGATAATACTCCTGAAACAGATCACCCAAGCTGTGTTCCAACCCCAGTCAAGGTTCTATTTCGTTCAACCCCTACTTCCCCTTGTTCATCATCCACATCTCAAAGCACTCCTTCCACACCTCATTTCACTGCACATACTACCACTACCACTACTGCTGTTACTGTTGTTCCAGTTACTCCTATTATCCCCGTTGTCCCAGTCGTTCCATTTACCCCTGTTGTTCCACTTATCCCTGTGAATATGGCTAGATATGCACCCCTCCAACTAGCTGCTAATCCTGCGGCTTTGCCTCAAGATTACCAAACTAAAATCACATTTTTTGACAGTACTGGTTCTTGCACAGCCCTTCAGCATACCAAGAAGATGCAAGATTATTTTGAGAACTACGAAATAGATGATGATAGCGTGAGAATGAGAATTTTTGTTCAAAGTTTGACAGGTGATGTAAGAACTTGGTTCAGATCACTTGCTGCCAATTCCATAACTACTCCTGATGAGCTTTACCAATCCTTTACCAATAGATGGGAGAAAAAGAAAGACCCCTTGCACATACTAGCTGAATATGACACAATTAAAAGAGGTCCTCAAGAGACTGTTTTGGAGTACTGTGCAAGGTTCAATAATGTCTATAATGCAATACCATAGAATTTAAGGCCTCCACCTGACCTTGCCTTGTATAAATTCCCTGATGGATTCGACCTAGATATGGCATACCAGTTAAAAGAAAGAGCTCCTCAGACCCTTGCCGACATGCAAAATGTTGCTGTCAGCGTAGAGGCAAATTTAATTGCCAAGAGAAATAGAGCTAGAATGGAAAGAGGAACCACCTTTAAGGAAGAACCCTCAACCTTAGAGCAGAAGCTTGATGCTATCATCAGTGGCATGCAAAGGCTGGGAGAGAGAGTAGAAAGTGTTGAGAGGAAATCATCATGGGAAGGACAACAGTCCAATACCATAAGGAACCCAAATTTCAGGAAAACACAGAACACAAATGCTGGTAGGTCTAGTCTAGACCATGATGTAAGGCCCCATTTTCATGAGAATTATGTCGAAGCATCTACATCCAGTGAGCAAATAGAAGACACCCACATGAATTTGATGGATCTAAAGGGTGAGCATCAAACCTTTCTATCCCAAGAAGACCAAGATGAGCATGACTTTAATCAATTTTAGACTAAGTCTGGTGAGTCTTTTGATTTTAAACAAGGTTATGATACTGTTGTGTATGAGGTCCACAAACAATATAAACTGAGAACTAGGACCATTGATATTTCTGAACCTAGTAAACCAAAGGATGGTAAACAGCCCAACAAGATTAAAGGCAAGGCTGTCATAACAAAACCAGCTGATGTACCTGTCCCAAACCTGCGCCAAGTGACTGTAGAGGACATAACAGAACTGCAGCCTTCCATTGATCAGCCTCTGCCACCTTCTTTCTCTGAGCAAAATTCGAACAGCATTCCAAAAAGCTCTCCTAAAATTGAAAAACCGCAAGCAATCAAACCTCATAACGCTGATAGACAAGAGAAAATCGTAGATAATTTAGATGAAAAAGAAAAAACTGCCATCATCAACACCAAGACTCCATTGGAAAAGCCATTTAATTTAGAGGCAGAGATTGGAAAACTTAAGATATCCATCCCCCTCTCAGAACTTGCCAAACATGATGTGTATAGGCAACAAATTCAAAGATCACTTCAAATCCCACAAAACAAAGATGATGTAAATATTTTAGATGATACCCCTGAACTGCTGTTTGGTCCAGAAGTTAATGGAAAATTAACATATGGCCCTATTCCACCCTTTTATATCAGTTTGCATATACATGACAAATTTTTGCACAATGCTATGTTTGACTCAGGGGAATCGCACAATCTTATGCCCAAAGCAGTTAAGGAAAAACTGAACCTTGATATTACAAGACCTTACAAAGATCTATTTTCCTTTGACTCAAGTCAAGTCAAATGTTTAGGCCTCATCAAAGACTTGTGTGTCTCCTTAGTCCAATATCCCAACAAGACCATCCTCATGGATGTGGTGGTGGCTAACATCCCACCAAAGTACGGCATGCTCCTATCAAGATCATGGGGAGCAAAGCTCCAAGGATCCCTTCAATTAGACCTCTCCTATGCCACTATTTCAGTCTTTGGGCAACCAAAGAGACTGTACAGAGAAACGCTGATGAAATATGTGGTAAGTAGTGAGAGCAAGCCTAAAAATTTTCCCATTTACTCAATCCATTCTGATATGGATTCCTTTATTTTGTTTAATGATGATACAAATTCTCCAATTGATGATGAGCCTTTGGCTCTAGAACAACAAGCACACATCAATGAAGAATTGGTTGTCCATACTGATGAGACTATCACAACAGTTAACGCAACCAGCATACAAGAATAACCTCCCCAAACAGAAATGTCAAATTTGCCCAATCCTAAATTAGCTGAAACTCTTAGTACTAACCACAAGCAAGAAATCACATGGTATTTAGAGTTTGATGGCTCTGTCAACAAGTTAGGAGCAGGGGTAGGTATATGGATTCACAATACACATAACAGCCATGCAGAAGGCCATGCCTACAGACTGAACTTTAAATGCACCAACAACATGGCAGAGTATGAGGCTCTGCTTTTAGGCCTTAAACTGCTCAAAGCTCTAGGAGCTGCAAAAGTGTCCATTTTAGGTGACTCTGATTTAATCATACAATAGATGAAAGGTAACTTTGTTACCAATGACAATAGAATGAGGGCCTATAGGACTGTTGCCACTAATATACTCAACGCATTCACTGAATTCGAACTTGCCAAGATTTCAAGAGATCATAACATTCATGCACATAGCCTAGCCACTTTTGCTAGTACATGCAAGCTTCCCTTTGAGCCAAACCATCACTTTACAGCTGAAATAAAACATAGGCCCGCTGTCCCAAACAACGTTAAAGACTGGCAAGTATTTGAAAGTGATGCCCAGATTAATAATTTCCTCACCCTTGAGCATGAGTTTTCAAATATTAATATTGACATGGATGCTATGGACGATTCCCAACAGCAAACAAATGAAAATCAGCAGGCTGTGATAGCTGCAACAACCAAACAAATCCTAAACCCAACTGTTTTTGACAAAACAAACATAGAAGAGCTGAAACAAATACATTTGGAGGAAATAGCCAAAACAAAGGCCGAGATAATTGACTTAAAGGATAATTTTTTGCCTGTTGCCCTAACTCCATTAGAAGACATGTTTGATGCTAATGATGTTCCTAAAAAGCCAAAATTGTAGCCCATAAACACTGCTATAGAAGAACACAACATTGGGACAACAGAGAATCCCAAAATGATCAAATTGTCCAAAAATCCGCCATCTGATCAAAAGCCCAAATACATTGATTTGTTCAAAGAATTCCAAGATGTATTTGCTTGGAGTTATGAGGACTTGAAGTCCTATGACACCTCAGTGATCCAGCACACCATTCCCTTAAAACCAAACCAAAATCCATTCAAACAGAAACTGAGGAGAATCAACCCTGTGCTTCTCCCTTTGATTGAAAAGGAAGTGAAAAGAATGTTTGAAGCAAGCATAATAGCACCCATCAGATTTTCTGAATGGGTATCCAATCTTGTTCCAACAAGAAAGAAGACAGGTGAGATTAGACTTTGTGTAGATCTGAGAAATTTAAACCAAGTCTCACTAAAAGACCACTATCCTTTGCCCAAAATGGACCACATCCTACAAAGAGTAGTGGGGTCATCTAGAATCTCTTTGCTAGATGGCTTTTCAGGTTTCAATCAAATACTTGTTCACTCGGATGACCAAGACAAGACAGCCTTTACCACACCGTGGGGAACATTTAAATATGTGAAGATGCCATTCGGACTTAAAAACGTTGGTGCTACCTTTCAAAGAGCAATGGATATTGCATTCGCCAAGGAAATACATGATTTCCTAGTTGTCTACCTTGATGACTTAACCCCTTTTTCCAAATCTGATCAAGAGCACCTCAAGCATCTAAGGCAAATATTCATGACATGCAGGAAATATGGCATTTCCTTGAATCCCAAGAAATCTCTCTTTGGCCTCAAAGAAGGCAAGTTACTTGGCCACATCATATCAAAGGATGGGATTAGAATTGATCCTGAAAGAATACAAGCCATCCTCCAAATCCCGTATCCAAGAAACATAAAAGAGCTGCAAGCATTCCTTGGAAAGATCAATTTCCTGAGGAGGTTTATCCCAAATCTGGCTGAGTTAATAAGATCATTAAGCAACATGCTAAAGAAGGATGCCAAGGTAAAATGGTCTCTTGAAACCAAGCAGGCATTTGAGAGTATAAAATCTGCCTTAACCCAAACCCCTGTCCTCACCAGCCCACAATTTGACAAAGATTTTATCATTTTCTCTTTTGCATCTGATCACACTATAGCCGCTGTCCTTTTGCAAAAGGATGAACAGGGAGCTGAAAAGCCAATCGCTTTTTTCAGCCGAGCCTTAAGAGACGCCCCTTTGAAGTACCCCATCATGGAAAAGCAGGCCTATGCACTTGTTAAGGCCATCAAGGATTTCAGGATTTATATTTTATATTCACATGTGATTGCCTATGTCCCACACGTTGCTGTAAAAGACATACTAACCCAAGAGGGATTAGAGGGAAAAAGAGGCAAGTGGATTGCAAACATCCTTGAGTATGACATAGAAATAAAACCAACCAAGCTGATAAAAGGACAAGGTTTAGCCAAACTGATGTCCGAAACAAACTTTCAAGCCTTAGAAATTAACCAAATGGACAATGAACAGGAGCTGGCGACTCCACGGATCAGTTAAACCTTTTTGCAATTTCCATGGTATGCTGATATATGTTTTGTATTGTTAAACATGTTTGCTCCCCCAGGATTGACCAGAACCAAGAAAAGATTTTTGAAAATGAAGGCTTTAAAGTTTTGTGTTATAGATGGTGCATTGTTTTGGAGAAATCATGAAGGCATATTGCTTAACTGTTTAACCATGAATGAAACTAACAATGTCATGAAAGAATTCCATGCAGGTGACTGTGGAGAACATCTATATTGGAAGTCCACTGCTGATAAAATTTTAAGGGCTGGTTTCTACTGGCCCTCTCTTTTTGCAGATGTAAAGAAGTTTGCCATGTCATGTCACAAATGCCAAATCTTTGAGGGCAAAAGAAAGTTGTTGCCCTTGCCCCTGAAACCCATCTCAACCAAAAAACCTTTTCAACAATGGGGTCTTGACTTCATTGGAGAAATCCATCCCTCTTCCTCAGGCCAGCACGAATGGATCCTAACAGCCACTGACTATTTCACCAAGTGGGTTGAAGCCATCCCATGTAGGCAAGCCAATGACACCATCATTATCCAATTCCTTGAGTGCAATATCCTTTCTAAATTTGGCTGCCCTGAGAAGATCATCACTGACAACGTCGTTGCCTTCAAATCCAAAAAGATGATCAATTTTTGCCACCAATTTCATATTACCTTGGGCCACTCTACAGCCTATTACCCTCAAGGTAATGGCCTGGCCGAGTCATCCAACAAAAGCCTCATCAACATCATAAAGAAAGTGCTAGAAGAAAACAAAAAGAACTGGCACAAAAAGCTGGTGAATGCCCTATGGGCAGACAGACTTTCAACAAAGAGATCCATTGGGATGAGCCCTTATGAGCTAGTATATGGCATGGAGGCCAGATTTCCTTCATCCTTGGGCATCCCTACTATCAGACTGTTACAGGAGATTCAGGCTGAACCAAATGACATTCAAAGAAGAATTAATCAGACCATTCATCTTCAGCAAACCAGAG
Organism: Pinus tabuliformis; assembly: GCA_031772625.1. Lineage (NCBI taxonomy): Eukaryota > Viridiplantae > Streptophyta > Pinopsida > Pinales > Pinaceae > Pinus > Pinus tabuliformis. Next base: position 178,075,019 of record CM062818.1, read on the forward strand.
AACAAGTCTATGAAAGAGCTCAAATTTTGCAAGAGAAGCTCAAAAAGATGTTTGATAAGAGAGTTAAGGCTGAGGATTTCTACATTGGTGACAAAGTTCTAAGGTGGGACTCACGAAGAGAAGACAAGGGCAAACATGCTAAGTTTGTTTTTTTATGGAAAGGGCCATTCGTTATTGCTGCTGTTCAGGGAAATAACACATATTTTCTCAAATCTGTAGAGGGCAACACTGCTGAAGAAGGCCCTGTTAATGGCCGTATGCTGAAACATTACCATGATCCCTTTTAAAGGGATACAATACAGCTCTGTATATAGTTCTTTGTACAGTAATATTTGTATATATCAGCACTTTGTTTTCATTTTCAATAAGCAGACCGATTGTTAGAGGAGCAGCAGCAAAAATTTTGAAGACACAGCCAATGCAAGTACTCCATTTCAGATCTCTGTCAATACATTAGTACTCAGCAAAAGGGTGCAGCTTGCAGTTTTTAGTCAAAAATATCAAAACAGAGCAGTATTTTCGGTTCATATCAGCACCCTTGCTCAAAGCAAAAACAAGGCAAACACATCAGTTTTGATCCATGTCCTGAGACTGTTTCAAAGGGCATGCTCCAACAGCATTGTACATAGTTATCAAGCACGCAGAAGAAAGCAGGCGATGCTATACAGTTCACAGTAGCCCAGTTGTTGAGAGAGCTGTTCATATTTCAAAGTTTTACACTTTTAGCAGCCAGTACAAAGAAATTTTCCAGTCTACAGCAACCATAGAAGATCAAGGCAGTCTGACCTGCTGTTCTTGGCTTTTCACAAGGAAAAGCCATCCCCAAGTGGAGCCACTGTTAGCCTCCTGTTGCAACAGGTGTTCATCTTTCATGATTGACATTTTTACATGCCAAATATGTCATACTTTGCATGCTGCAGTGTTCCATATTTCCTCAAAAGGCCAAAGAAGAGGCCATGAAAGTGTGCTAGTCCAAATGCCACTGCTGTATTCCAATTTTGATGAGTTGTTCCATTTTTGAAGAGTTTTTCAGTTAAGGGAGGTCCAAACAGCTTAATCTTGGCCTCCCTAGGTTTCAATTTCTTGTTTTAGAATATAGAGTTGAATATCTGTCCAAACAGTTTAATCTTGGCAGATTTGTAGATAGGTAGAGAATCAAAGGAGCCCAACCGCTTAATCTGTGCCCTTGGCAGAAATAAGTGTAGACTTAGATAGGAGGACAGAAAAAAGAAAAATTGTAAAGCTGGGTCTGCAAGTCTAAGTGCACCCAAACCAAAAAGAATAAAAAATGTTAGGAAAATAGGCTGGGTAGGTAGTTTTGAGGTTGCAGAATGATGATTTATGATCAATTTTGTGTTTCAAAGTGTTATATATTTTCATATCACAATCATGATGCAGTTTTTCATCTGCAGGAGCTCAAGCTGGACATCTCTAAATTCCCCATTCTTCCTTATCCCCAAAACACTTACTAATTTCCCTGAAGAGGTCAAGATCTGCTTCAGCCTCTTAGTCTCATCATGTTTCATAACATTTGCCTAAGTACAGATCTGCTTTACTTAGAGGCACTCATATCTTTTCTACAAGTTCTATTTCCCTCTGTAGCCTAAGGTCCCTTACCTTAGTGCTTTCTCATCATCTCCATATTAACTCCTAACTCTATTATCTAGCTCCCTATCTGTTTCCCCTTCCCCTACTAAAACTATGTATAAAAATCCCAAAAATATAATAATACCCCCTCCCTGGCACTATAGCCCTATTCATCTAAGTCTGGGAAGTAGCAGTTCATCTGGGGCTGTTATTAGCCCATCCGTGTCCTGGAGTTACTCTGACACCTGGTCAGAATAACAACCTTTACCCACCCCTTCGCCCTTAAAAACCTCACGTTTTCTACCCCTCTGCAGTCATTTTCCAAAAGATTAATGTTTAAAAGTTTTATTAAACATCAAGTCTTTCCCCCCCGCTTAAAACTAACACAAAAACCCACAAAACCAAAGTGTAAACCCCCCGCCGCGCAATATTAATATGCGAATATTCCCGCGGGCCCCGATCCCTTGTTCCTCCGCTGCCTTACCCGTCCCACCAACCGTCCGATCGTCCGCGCCCCAGATCTATGGTGGGCGGGCCTTCCCATCTCCGAAGCCGCCGATGGTTAGCATCCGGGAGATGGGCGGTATTCCCACCGTACTCCCGCCACGCGTCACCCTCTCGGCTGTGGCGAAGCCCCCTCCTCCGAAACCACCTTTGCTCCAAGGTGGTGCGCCCAAAACCGGAAACTGCCTCCGCCCAGTGACGTCACTTTGCCACGTCATCTGCCTGCGTCAGCCTCCTGCCACGTCACTGCCACGTCACCCGCCGTACCACTGATGTCACCCTGCCGACGTCATCCTACCACGTCATTCGCTGTACTGGGTCCCACCCGCTGATGTCATGCTGACATCATCACTCAAAAAGGTGCGAAAAGCGAAAATCGTGCTTAGGAAGCCCAGATTCAAATTCTGAGGCAGTTTTTCATGCGCGATTAGCGCTAATCGCGCATGGCTATGGGAAATGGGCCAAAATGGAAAGCCCCTCATCGTGCAGCCCCCAACAAGCCCGAAAGGCGTAGAATGACCCATTTGTCTTCGCGAAGCATTCAGAAAGGAGCAAAAAACAATTCTAAAGGAAACAGAGGGCCGAGCAGCGGCCATTAAATATTGATTTGACAATTTCAGTACCATAGCACATCGAAGAAGCGGCAAAGAGTATCAGTGAAGATTTTTTAGGGGCTCGAAGCAGCTGAACATTGATGAGCCCCCCCAGCAAAGTCAAATAAAGCGGTGTAAGCCATCAAAGCTCTCAAATCACAGGTAAAGCATTTAAAGCCACCGAACAGAAATGGAGCAGAGACCCATGCACAGTTATTGCAGAAACACTGCACCAAGCCACCGAGGACAACACATTTACTCAGTTTTGATACGGCGGCCCTCAGCGCAGCCCAAAAATATTTTCTTGCATTTATTTCGGATAGGATTAGGTTAAAGTAATCATTTTTCTTTTAGACCTGTTTAGGTCAAACTGTAATAGACAATTTTGGAGAGTTTTCCCTATATATACCACCCTCTGTATTGTTTTAAGGGTTGGCTGGTTGAGAATTTTCAGAAGAGACTCGCACTGTATACCTGACATGTTTTCTTTAACCAAAGACTGCTGAAAGTTTGGAGAATGGACTGTTTGATGTGTTGTTAATGGTTTTTGGAGACCGAATGTTGGAATTCTTGTGCTGCAACATGAAACAATAAGTGCCTCTTACCTCTGTTTTCATTGTTATGTGCTCATATCATACATGTATTACCATCTAAATAGCAGAAAGAAAGATTAGCTTAGAACTTGTTTAACTGCACTCTATGCTCAATTTCTGCTGTGTATCTATGTTTTCATCTGAGCTGAGTTAGAAATGAATATGAATTCCCTGTGACTCATATTTACCCTAATTCACCCATGTTTGACAGTTATCTAGGGATTCTTGACTGCCCCTAGATAGAGCTCATTCACCTTTCTCTGTTAAGCTGATTGAGAGATTCTTAATTGCCTCTCATCCCTTAGCATTCATTCCATCCTTTTAACCTCAAGCATTGTCTTATGTGCAGCTACCCTGCTCTATATTTCTCTCTTGTGACCAAGAAAATGCACCAGCAGTCCTCCTCCTCGACTCCATGCCCAATGGTTTGAAACTTTCATACTATACCTGCCTCTTTACTTGAAAACACCAACCTTCCCACCAAAATCAAAACAAAACCCCTGAATTCAATAGCTAGCCTAAAATCATTTCCAACAAAGCTAAATCAGAAAGAGAGAGCCCTCTCTGATTGCAGGTGGGCTAGAACCTGCGGTCTAAAGATTGGTTTGTGGTTACCTCAGTCGTATCCTTTTGATGCTGACCAAGAGGAAAACCTGAGTGATAACAACTACAACATATATATCAATTATATCAGTGTCCGCAATACACAACCGAATACAAACATAAAGAAGATAATGCAAAGCAAATACACATGAATAGAAATCGATTTCTATTTTGTTAATCTTCAAACTTGCTTACAAACCTAACACTGCCCTGCGCACTCAGCTGCAGGGGTCTGTGCACTCAACTGCGGACTCTACTAGGCCTCTATGCACTCAGCTGCAGAGCCTCTTCCTACTCCTACAACCCAAGACACCTAGAACTCTACTCTAAGCTCGAACCATTCCTTTGCTATTCATCTATTCCTCTTTTCTTTTCTAATTTTACAACTTAGAGCCTCGCTCTATTTATACAATCCCATGGTCCGCGGACCATGGGTAGGTTGACTTTACTCTAATTTACAATACAATATTTAGGGCGGACAACCCTATGTCTCAATTTTACACTTCATGCTCCGTGCCCGCAATTTGCGAAGTTTTACAACATCTTTGACCAAAACTTGGTCTTTGAGCCCCAAAACCTGCTATGGGGGAATTCCATGCCCAAAAATTATCCTTTAGTCATTTGTTAAAAAACTATAAGGATATATATTCTTGGAGTTACAAAGATCTCAAAACATTTGACACCTCTATCATGCAACACACAAATCCGATGACATCTAATGATAAACTTGTCCAACGAAAAATAAGGAAAATTCATCCGAACTTAGAAAATCAAATGAAAACATAATTGAATAAACTCCTTAAGACTAAAATAATTTTTCGTGTTAGGCATTCAAGATGGGTTTCCAACTTGGTAATTGTTATGAAGAAAAATGGTGATATCTGCATTTGCATAGATTTTAGGAATGTGAATAAGGCTAGTCAAAAGGATAATTTCCTGCTACCCACTGTGGAACAGATTTTACAATCAGTTGTTGGTTCTGAACTTATGACTTTCCTTGATGGTGTTGACATTATGATACAAGTGTTGTCCTTGATGGCAACTCACTCAGATGACAGTTCATAGTATAGCAGCAAAGGATTACAGATCAGACTCCAAATAATGAAGAAAGAGAGGTATACGCAGGTTCACTTTGTCCAAGTAATGTATACACGCGGGTTAACAGAACAAAAGGAGAATATAACGTATACAAGCACTTTCACAGGAGGAAAAGTGCTTACATGTTGGAAAACCAAGTTTTTGGTCCGAGGTATTTGGTCGAAGGTATTTTGAGCCAAGGTATTGGTCCAAGGTATTTGGTCCGAGGTATTTGGTCCAAGGTATTGACCCTAGGTACTTGGTCCAAGGTATTGATCCTAAGTAGTTTTGGTCCAAGGTATTGAGAAATGCCTAAGAGTATATAAGGAGGGGAAGATCATTAGGTTAGGTGTGCAAGTATTTGATTCTCTGATGAAGTGTGAGATCAAGTATGCAGGTTATGGGTTTCTGATGCTTTGCTTGATCTGAAATAAGGATGCACCTATGTGGTTGATAATGGATGATGGATCGGGATAATAAGCCCTTAAATGTATTATCATTATTTGGTTTGATCATGGACAGTCTAGATATGAATATTGACGCATGTTTTATTCTGCAAATGTTATGATCTGGGTATGACTGAATTCTGAAATAGCTACGAAGTTTTTTAAGTTAGTATTTGCATATCTGTACATTGGTTTGATTTGGTAAAACGCATATACACACCAGTTGGGCTCATCAGAGTAGCGTATACATTACGAAATACGATATTTGAATGTGCAGTTGGTCCTAGTGGTTGTTGTAGAGTTCTAGGTTCTGCTTTGTGTTTTGGTGATTGTGTTTTGATGATAGTATTCTGAATGTTCAGATTGGTTGATTGAGATTTGCTTCAGTGATGATGGGCCTTCAGTGATTCAATTGTGGGTGATTCAGAGATTGATGATTGAGTTTCATTGATTGGTTAATGCAAATGTATTTTATGGTTGTATTGCCGTGGTGATTGATTTTGAGCTTCAATGTTGTTGATGGGTCCAGAATGAAAATTGGATGAAACGTAGCGTTCAGATTGTGGTGTTGTGTTCCAGGAGTATCCAGTTTAAAAATTTATGAAACGTGGTCCCTGTAGGAAGAGATAAGGTTGTAGCCTTCTGTTGGTTGGCACCTACATACTAGTAAACATATCGGCCAACACAAGAGTCAGGGGGTTGGAGCTCCCTTCCAGTAATAGCCAGAAAATGAGTGAAGGTTGGAGCCTTCAGTAGGTCGACGCCTACGTACTAGTAAATGGATCGGCTAGTACAAGAGCTAGGGGGTTGTAGATTCCTTCCAGTAGAAGCTCGAGAACAATAGAAGGTTGTAGCCTTCTACAGGTGGGTGCCTGCGTACTGGTATGAGTCTGCACTAGTACAAGATTGTAAACAGGTTTTTCTTATATTAAAAGAAGATAGCATTAGGTTTCCACCTTAAATCTTGTTGTTCATGTGTGTTTCTTATGTGCGATGGTTCGTTCTATTATTACTGCACATGGTTACTATTTATATGGTTAAAGAACTACTGATGCACTGATTAAAGATCAACATATGATGAATTGACTGAACCATAAGTTTGCTGGATATACGCTGGTTGCCTTAAATACAGTTGCGTGTACATGCGAGTCACCTTCATTGATGTGGCGTATATAAATCAAAATATGAAGAGAAAAAGTTATTTATTTGACTAATACTGATTCACCCCCCCCCTCAGTATTATTTCCAACAATTGGTATCAGATGAGGTCCTTTGGTAGAAGCTTGATCGCTTGAATGAGATCCGTAGAACAATGGGAAAGAAGCTAAAGAAGAAAGCGCCTTAGAAGAAGAAGACAGCTCAAAGGAACAGTGACAACAGGAGAGAAAATTGGTCGTTAGGTGGAAGCAAGTATTCAGATTCCGAATCACCTCAGATTGAATATGGACAAGCAAATGAAGCATCAAGTACAAATGTTTGGCCTTCTAGTTTTATTTTTCTTTGTTCTACAATATTGGAGATATTGGAAGTGATCGTGAAAGAAACATAGAGACAGAAGTTAAAAGAATCGCAGATAAAATCAGAGATCAACAAGATCTATTTAACAAAAGGGAGTGTGCCTTCAAAGAAGAAGTTACCAGATTAAAATCTCAGCTAGAGGAAGGAAACAAATTAAGGAAGCAGTACAAGGAAAGGAAGATCAATGTCAAAAGCTGCAGGATGAAGTGACATCATTGAGAAATGAAATAAATGATCAGTATAACAATCAAGAGACTTAAAGATAGATCCAGTTACTATGTAAGTCTTGAAGCTAAGATCCTATCTCTAAAAGAACATCTAGAAAATAAGCAGAATGAAGAAATACCACAAGCGGATGAAGAACAAGAAAATGAGATTCTAAAATTAAGGCAACAAGTGGAAGAAGGAAGAAAGGATGAAGAAATCTTTAAGAAGAAATATCTAGAAAAGGAAGAGCAATATCAGGTTGAGGTAAATATATTAAAAGGTAAATTAGAAGAAAAGGATAAATTGTTACGATTTCAAGATAGTACTAAGATTTTGGATAATATTCTTAGTAGTCAAAGGTCTCTTACCATCAAAACTGGTATTGGTTTTCATGAATCTGTTGAAGGAGAATCTAGCTCACAAGGTGAGGCAAGGAACTCTAATGCAAAATCTGAAATGCTCAACAAGGAGATGAGAGGTCAACCCCATCAACAACCAAGGAAAGAAAGTCTTCAAAGAAAATATTTTACTCCTAACTGTGGAAGTGATAGTCGGTTATTTCCTCTGATGAATAATGTTGAATGTTTTATATGTCATAATTTTGGACATGTTGCAGCGAGATGCAGAAGTAGAATGGTTCAAGACCGTCACACAAAAAGATCATCAGCTTCCAGGTACTTTAAGGGATATTGTTTTTCTTGCAATATGTTTGGTCACAAAGCCATTGATTGCTATAGAAGGAATATGAAACATGTAAGATGTTATGCTTGTAACAAGTTTGGACATATAGCAAAGGAATGCATGAGAAAATTTCGGCCACCATACCAAAGGGAGAAAACATCATCACACTCGAAGATATGGAAGAAAAAGGAAGTACAGTCAGAAATATGTGGCATAGCAGAGTATACAGACATAACAGACTCAGAGGGAGCTGAAAGTGTGAAACTTCAGAATTTCAATTCTCATACGCAGTTAGCATGAAGACAAGTTGCGTATATACATGAGTTCAAAGCTGCACAGTCGCGTATATGGGGTTTTGAGGAAAAAGGAATGGGGAAAACACAGGAAAAATGGGTCTGATATGGTTCAGACAATTATCAAATATCTGTTCTGTTCTGTTTTGATTGACAAAGACTACAGACTGTGGATATTATTTAGAATTTCTTTTGATCCTCACAAGTTGTTGATAACTTGATGCATATCTGATTGATGATGATGCTTTGATACTTCTTACTGATATATGCAATGATCAGATCTGACAGTGAACAAGTGAAACAGGTTCAGGGGGAGAACATGCTATGCTTCTAATAAAGCATTGTTTTCACTATGTTTAGAAGTCTTTGGTACCCAATCAATGATGATGATGCTTATGTGGCTAAAGTGTTTAAATGATACATCTTTCTATGTGACAGTTATGAGTTGCCCATGATGAAATCTCAGATGATACTTGTATTGCTTGGGGTTACATAGTTGTTATTCATATCAGATTTATGGATGATTGTTGAAGACTTTTTGATGATGCATATAGTACATGTTGCGTACATGGTGATCTTCATAAGGAAAAGGAGAAGTACAAAGCTTGAGTACACAACTTCATTATTTGATGATGAGCCACTCATTTTTTTTATATGTTGTTGTCATCATGCCTTTAAAGATGCAGTTATGATGCAGGATTCTTATAATTCTTGGCTCTCACATGGTTGAGGATTTTTGTTGTTGATGATATCAAGAAATATTGACAAATGACCATGAGCTCATGATTTGCTAGATACATATTGCCATCTATTTGATGGATATATAGTATGTCAGATACATGGATGACTACTTAAGTTGCATATTGATAAATATTATTTGGCCAAAAGAATGGTGTTATTGCAGGTCACATAAAGACATAGCTATTTGAAGACATGGATATTCGAAGACATGGCTTACTTAGACACATAATGATGATGAGTTCTTACCTTATGATAATGGGTTGATACTCACATATGTTGATTATCATGGTTGATGCTTATCAGATGTGGGATGTTCCGTAGTGATGATACATGGCTGATATATTAAGGGTTCTTGTGAAAGATCATGCAGTTCTTGATGATGATGAGATGACTATGGTGTTTTCACATATGATATGATGTGAATGATTTTGTGTTACTGCTTGGAGATATGTCATATGCTTAGTTGATTCGTGGAAGGTTATGATAATTCTCTTTCTGTTAAGGAAAGGAAGCAAGTTGATCTTGATGAGATCAAGAGGATGAGTTGATATCTATATACGATATACTTAGTCATGGGTTGATGATATTTACTTTGTCATATCTTCAGAACTAATGATGGACATATACAAGTTACAGGTCTGGATGCCGTTGATAGATGCTTATGGTGCAGATCATACATGGTGTATGATAGTTGCTGATGACTATCATGGTCTTGTTTAGATTGTTGGTCCTTGTTATAAATGTCATCATTTGATGTAAAGGTCATGAAAAGACCTAATTTGTAACCCCACTATGCATGGGAAGGATGATGTAATAATTTCTATTTCAGTCATGTATAAACAATTGGTATATCCCCACTTGGTTGGGTGGATGAGTCAAATTTGGTATATCCCCACTTGGTTGGGAGATGAATGTATGTATGAGTCATTGGTGATAGGAAGGTCATACTCACATAGTTGAGTTATAGAGTCATGTTATTCTTTTAGAGAATATTTTTGCAAACTCTACATGTGCTCAGGGGGAGCATGGATAGTTTCAGTGCATCTCAGCAGGAGCTCAATCAGAGAATTCAGCATGTACTCAGGGGGAGCATGGACAACATAATGTATATCAAAGGGGGAGGATATCTTGGTCCTCCCTTTGCCCTTGATGTCAAAGGCATAGAGTGTCGTGGTGTTGCTGTTGCCATCAAGTCCAAAGGGGGAGATTATTGGCATTATGATACAGGTGTTGTCCTTGATGGCAACTCACTCAGATGACAGTTCATAGTACAACAGCAAAGGATTACAGATCAGACTTCAAAGAATGAAGAAAGAGAGGTATACACAGGTTCACTTTGTTCAAGGAGCGTATACATTCGGGTTAATAGAACAAAAAGAGCGTATAATGTATACACACACTTTCACATGAGGAAAAGCGTGTACATGTTGGAAAACCAAGTTTTTGGTCCGAGGTATTTTGATCCAGGGTATTGGTCCAAGGTATTGACCCTAGGTATTTGGTCCAAGGTATTGAGAAAGGCCTAAGAGTATATAAGGAGGAGAAGATCATTAAGCCAGGTGTGCAAGTATTGAATATCTGATGAAGTGTGAGATCAAGTATGCAGGTTATGGGTTTCTGATGCTTTTCTTGATCTGAACTAAGGATGCACCTATGTGGTTGATGATGGATGATGGATCGAGATCATAAGACTTTAAATGTATTATCATTATGTGGTTTGATCATGGATACTCTCGATCTGAATACTGACGCATGTTTTATTCTGAAAATGTTATGATCTGGGTATGACTAAATTCTGAAATAGTTGTGAAGTTTTTTAAGCTAGTATTTGCAGATATGTACGCTAGTTAACTTTGATAAAAGCACGTATACACGCCGGTTCGGCTCATCAAAATAGCGCATACATTATGCAATATGATATTTGAATGTGTAGTTGGTTCTAGTGGTTGTTGCAGAGTTTTAGGTTCCACTTTGTGTTTTGGTGATTTGTTTTGATGACAGTATTCTGAATGTTCAGATTGGTTGATTGTGATTTGCTTCAGTGATGATGGGCCTTCAATGATTCAGTTGTGGGTGATTCAGAGATTGATGATTGAGTTTCAATGATTGGTTAATGTAGATGTATTTGATGGTTGTATTGTAGTGGTGATTGATTTTGAGCTTCAATGTTGTTGATGGGTCCAGTATGAAAATTGGATGAAACGTAGCATTCAGATTATGGTGTTGTGTTCCAGGAGTATCCAATCTGAAGATTTATGAAACGTGGTCCCTGGAGGAAGAGAGAAGGTTGTAGCCTTATTGTTGTTGGGAAAAGTATCCAATTCAGAATGCCCCTATCCCACTCTAAGGTGTGATAGTGCCTTAGCAACAAACAAGGAAAACTATCTTCATATTCTTCTTTATGAAATGTAAATAGAGAAGAAGGATGTAACTAACCGATGTCTTCCGCTAGTTTGTCGATCCAATCGCTCTCTCCTTTGTTCGCTTCCCGCTGCTTGCTCCTTCACTGGTCCAGCTTCATCAAGTTCCTGCAAGATCACAAGAGAGGAAAACTACACAAAAGACATTGATTTACATTCATAACTAGTTTAGGATCAGATATAAACTAAATATGCAAATACAACAAAGCATCATTGATATACAAGCATATAGGAGAAACTCAAATAGTTTTATTGATATGATAAGAAAGTCCAAGAGGAGATACAACCAAGTGAGTCCCGATCCAGCATCTACCTCCCAGCAAAGGAATCCCTTCCTCTCCTCCAACAAAGCATAAATCACCCAATGTACTAATCTCAATCTCAAACCAACAGCAATTCTCTGCAAAGTACAAAATTCCAGCCCCCTGGACCTCTGGGTGAGAGATCCATATATAGATGTGAGCAGAGAGGATGAGTCAGCTTATGTTTTGACTTGTGGCTTCTCTCTGTCAGTTCTTGCTTCCACTTGGAGGTTGAGAGCCTCTTACTCATCACTAGTCGAATTCATTGAGGCAAGTGTCATTGAGGAAGATTCTGGAAGCTTCCAGTGTTTGTACACCTCGCGGAATGACACTGCCATTTGGCATTTCTCGCTCAGCGCACCCTGGTAGTGCATTTAGGTGCGTTGCAACGCACCTAGCTAGTGTACTGGGGTGCACTGCAACGCAGGGAGCTAGTAGAGCATCTGAATTGATCCTGAATTGACTGTTTCTGAGTGGTTTTTGGTGGAGAACTTCTGGGAGAAGCTGTCATTGGTTGACCTTGTTCCTTTAGGGGCAGGAACAACTCTTTTAGGGACTTTGGATCCCTTGGATTATGGACATTTCATGCTCAATGTTGTAAGGCACAAAAATGTCTATAACAGTTGCCCCCTAAAGTATGAGGCTGTTTATCGGGTGAAATGCTTTATTAGGAGGATCCGAAGTTCTTCCAATGCTGGGAGGAGACCTGTAATAAGATACAATACAACACATTATTTTTCATACTGTTTTCATGATCTAGCTGAGGCGGGCATTCCCATGCTCAGCTTTATAAATTCATTTTTCTGTACATAGAACAGACAATCGTCTGATGGTAGACTAATGATTTTGATGAAATCATCATCCTTTTGGTAGGATGATTATCTGCTGCAATGCTGTACATGTCAATGTCTTTATCTTTCCTGAATATATATCGCAGCCCGGATGGATGAAACTAGATCCGGGGTCTTCAAACTCGTTTGATCTTCACTCTAAGTACAAGTTGATCCATGTGAGAAATGTTTTGAAGTCGAACATGGAAAGACATCACTTGATTACCAGTCGATGATGTAAACTGTTAACAAGCGCGAGAGGAATCACCGATAATGATAATGACCCTCAAGGTACTGCAGTACAATTCACGTGGTGTGAATAAAGGACTTGACGTCAAACACCACGCAAAATATTTCGGTCGAAGGTCATTGATGTATACCTGTCGCCGGAAGTGAGAAACTTGCCATTAAGGCATGCAAGCTTCAAAGTACTGAAGGGGGTGTTCCTAGATCAACTTCTTGGATAATGAGCTGATGTTGACAAGAAGCGATCCGTCAAAGGAGGGCCTTGATGTATCCCACATCAGTGACACGAAACGGAGCAAATTATTTTGATGGAGGTGAAAACGATCCGATGATATATGGTTCAGGGTGGCGGTCATGAAAGAATGAAGGATAATGTATGGTAGTGGATGGGACACGGTTGACTTCTCTGGATGACTTCTCTTGAACATATCGGCGACACTTATGTGATGGATTGGTAGCATTTACCCCAAAGATGGATGGTATGGCGAGCCCATGGTGATGTGACCGGTGAATGAAACAACCCAACCTGACTCAGGCATGGAGTGGAAGTGTCATGTTCAAGAGCGACTTGCTACCAATAAAAGTTCTTTGAGTTTCTTCCCAATTTTTCCCTAGTCATTTCTAACCAGTACCTCTTTATTTTTGTCAAGCTTGAGGAGGATAACATATGCTTGTTCTATAATTTGCCCTTCGGGAAAACCCATCGCTATGTTTTAACGAGCCTAGCGATAGTGAAACTCGTTCTCGTCTAAAGACAAGTTTGTCGCTATTGATCTTTTTAACGAGTCTAACGACAAAGATAACTCGGTCCTTTTCATTTGTAGAGAGTCTGAAAAGGTACGTAAAGTTAACTCCAAAATTCCTTTTTCGTCATCTAATCCCTTAAGTCCGAAAAAGTATAAAACAATACAGAAGGGATGAATTTTCTATAGTTTTAACGAGCCGAACAAAACAAGCGCTCGATCTTTTTGTGCAATAATCCCTCAGGTCCAAAAAGATTAAAATCTAGAGGAGGGATAGCACTTCCGGTCGCTTTAACGAGCTGGAAGGCCAAAACTCGGCAATCTTTTCATATTTTACGAGTCAGATGAAAAGAGCTTAAAGAAGACTCGTCTTTTGAGGAACGAGTGATAAACGGGTAGCAGCTGATTCCAGGTAAGGGTTGGAATTTTCCAATCACGGCAGTGTCACAAGGATGGCTAGTGAAATCACTCTTCGCAGCTGTTCCTCAAAATGGGTAAACAATCAAATGGAGGTGAATGATCGGCCAATGGAAAAGTGGAGGTGACGGTGCAAACACGACCAAGGCTTTAATGGCTGATAAATGTTACATTCACGGTGGTTATTTACCGGAGGGTAGTTCATTTTTTAACGAGCTTAAACGCGGATTGAAACACTTGCTCGATCTTATGTTTATTTTTTAACGAGCATGAAATATGTGCTAAAACTGCTCGATTAATCCAGTCATATGATAAGAATGTCTCATGTAAGATTCCATTTTTTATGGAGCTTGCGCCTTACAAAGCTTTGCTCCGGAATCCTTTCTTTATGCAAGTTCGGAAACGACTAATCCTACAAGTTTAAAGGGTTAGACCTACAGGTTTAAAGGGAGGACCTAAAAATTTAAAAAATAAATAGCCGCCCCTTGCTTGCATTCCAAAAGGTTTGCATGCCCCCGGGTATAAAACAGAGTTTCGAGGTCTCCCTCTATTCGAGCTGACAAAACATTTGTTTTATCAGGAAGGGTCACCCTTTATTCGAGCTGACAAAACATTCGTTTTATCAGGAAGGGTACTACCTCTTACAGGTTACCAAAGATTGTCTCATTTACACAGCAAACAAAACACTTCTTCGGCGATGTCTACCGAGATAGACAAAGGTGAGTGACAATGAGCGTCAAACACATAACTTTGACAAAAGAATCTTATTCTAGAGCAACACCTCTTCCAATCACGGACGGGGTATGGACTAGTCATATTCTCCCTCGGAAACCTACTCTATACCCGAAGTTTTCCTGCCGAAGCAGACCAGGATGCATGCCCCCTGGGTTCCAGTCATATCCCTCTGAATTACTCGCGCTCATCGGGAGGACGGACCGTAGGTTGAGACATTTCTTGCATCAAGAGACCATTTAGGGATGGTATATGACTATTTGCGATGCATGATCCGGGAAATGAAAGTTGGTCCACGAGCTTGACCACTCTTCCTTCGTGCAGAAAACACATTACTCTAAAGAGTGAGGAGATGATGGCTCCCATGCAATATATATAGTCTCGTCCAAGGAGTAGGTTATAATCCAAGGGTCCTTGAACAACCATCACGTTCATTTGAACGGTCTTCCCTTTCAATGTTATGGGCACATTGGGGAGGATCCCTAAAGGTCGACTGGTTCCTTTATCGAAGCCTGTCAGATTTCTCATCTCAGGCAAAAGCGATGGCGAACCAAGCGCTTTCCAAGCAATAGAGGAAAGGATACTCACAGATGCCCCCTCATCAATGATGGTACCAGCCATGACCATTCTGTATATTTGGACGATAATTCTGAATGGTATGCTTACTGGCAAACGGGGCCTGCCTAGTTGGTTCCAATCGAAGGATACAACTAGGTTGCTTGGAGGTGGGACCGAGTAGACGGCCGGGTATGGCTCTGACGAACTTCCTTCCTGCGATAAAGGAATGGGTGGGTTGCCCCCGTGTTCGTCGGAGTCTGTGTTGATGAAGAGAATTTGGATGGTGTCATCCTTATCCTCTTCAGTGACTGTATCATTCGAAGATAATTCCTCTGAAGGCAAAACCGGGTCGACTGCCGCCTCGACCTTTTGACTTTCGTCTGGTATGGATTCAGTTGGTTTATCTTCAATGATAGACGCTTCAGCTGACCACTTGAGCGGGCCAGCTGGATTCTCAACTAACGAAGGACTCGGCAAGAGTTTTTTATATCCAGGAGGAAGTCGTAACGGTGAAACCAGACGATCTTCCAAGACTCTTTTAGCCTTGTCTAAGAAGGGACAACGGTGGAGGGCATGGTTGCCTTCGCACAGTCTACAGGGAGGTCTAGCTCTCCCTTTTTGTCCTAGGACTTCACTTTCGCTAGTTGACGGTGTACTTTCAACATGGCCATCAGAGGTTGACGACACCGGATTGTGCAAACGGGGAGACCAGTCCCTTAGTATCCGAGGGATGCAAGGACAATCTCTGTGAAAGTGGTCTCCCTTGCAGATGACACATGGCGATTTAGGCCTGGTCGGTGCTTTGTGTGGATTTTCATTAGACAACACTTGTTTTCCCTTATTTGCCTTTGGCTCCTTTTTCTTTTTCTCTTTCTTCTTCTTTTCCTTCTTCTCCTTAGGAACTTGGTTTTTAGTTTTACCAGTCCCATCACGCGAAGAGGAAGGAAGAGAGGAAGAATTAGAGGAAGTAGAAGGTTGGTGGGAAATTCTGGATTCGTCTAACTGCTGATTCGACTGTTCAGGAATGGTGGTGTTCTGAACGACATTGGTTGAGAAAAGCCAGACCGGCAGGCCAATTGTCAGTCCTGGAAGCGACAATGTGGCCATATAGGGCGCACCAACATCTCCCCAAGAGGAGAAGGGACTAGGATTTCCACCAAGGGGAATTCCTTGGTTGGTAGGCTCCATTTTCTGAACCTAAAGATCAACGTAGGAAAAAGGGTTGATTATTCCGTTTAAAATAAATTTTAACGATGCTTAGACACAACTTGCTTTTTCAATTTTAAAGAGTCGAGAAAAAGCAAAAGATGACTCTAGTCGCCTTCGATGTTTTAACGAGCCCGAAGTGACAAATGCTCGGATGGACTTTTTCCATTATAGAGTCTGAAAAAGGCCAAAAGGAACTGCTCTGGAGATCTAGGTAGAGGGTGTGCCAAACCAATCGCAAAACTGCAGAATACTTTTTAGGGTACGGGCGGTCAATCTTCCCGAATGCTGTGTTCAGTGCATTGCGATCAGTAGGGCGGCCGACACGGTTTCCTATGGATAAAGGTTTTATGCCTATAGGGGTCTCCCAATATATACTCGACGGTACGTGGGAGCACAATCCGTACTGGCACTTATTGTCTCTCAGGAGGAATCACCCAACCATCAGTGAGGCAACAGTTACCAGGTTTTACGACGCCGGAACACGTCTCTAGCCTAGACCTCTATGTTGTGCGTTAAGTTACAAAGCGTTGTTAAGTTCATTCAATTTATTTTAGGTTGATCTTTCTTAGAAGTTTGCCTTTTTGGATCACCACGAGATGTATGATACAATTCCTAAATGCAGTCTAAAGATGATAAGCAAGCTTTTGTATTTTTTCAACAATGAAAATCCTAGCTACAAGGGGAAAAGAAAGACACCATCTTTTCTCAAAGAGCATAGAGCACACTGTAAATGCACTTTTCCTAAATCATCATACAAACTGTCAAAATGCAAATGCACTTGTGCATGTATTTGTTTTCACTTTCTTAATATTGATGCCTAAGAAGAAAGCTGTTGTACAACTTTGAATTCGATTTCAAGTGAACACACAAACAAGTTTCCTTTTCGAAATCAAAAAGATGATTATGACACTTTATGATTTACTTGTTTCGACACTAGAAATGCATAAATTCAAACCAAAAGACAAAAGTAAAAGCGTAATCAACTGTGAACAACAAACAAACTCACTCCTAAGATCAAAACGACACTTATGACAGGTCTAGATCTAAGGGCGACAGTATGACTAGTATACTTTTGTGATGGGAAACTGCAAATGATGTAACAAATACACAAAGAACAAATACAGTTTCTTTATACAACTGAGGTGGAATTGAGGCAAAGAAAAGGGGTTTCAGATAAGTACACACACTAATAACAGGCTGCAAAAAACAGAGATAAAACTGAGCAAAAGAAGCAGGGAACCACAGCTGCACAAGGCAAAGGCTGATCAGCGCACCCCCAGCACAGAGAAACTAAACTTCAGTGCAGGTAGCCTTCACGGGACCTGCGTTGAAATGCAGAACCTCTTCACAGAGTCTGCGCTGAAGCAGAAACGAGAATTTGTTTCTGGGTTCTGGGTCACAGTTTGCAGTTTAATCTACAGTTTTTGGCCGGATAAAAGCTATCAATTAGGTACAATTAGAGGGATGATTTAAAGGAGGACTAAGATCTATCACAAAGGGCTGTTAGAGTACTTGTGGATCAGCTGTTCAGATCATAAACAGGCCCAGTGAATGGACTAGAGTAGCAGATCTCTACTTTGCATTTGAAAATGGCAAATGCAGTTCGATTCGGCACTCGTGAGTTTATGAGAAGAACAACAGTAGAAACACAAATAAACTAACAAGATACGTTCCCCAGCGGAGTCGCCAATTTGTTGTTGGGAAAAGTATCCAATTCAGAATGCCCCTATCCCACTCTAATGTGTGATAGTGCCTTAGCAACAAACAAGGAAAACTATCTTCATATTCTTCTTTATGAAATGTAAATAGAGAAGAAGGATGTAACTAACCGATGTCTTCCGCTAGTTTGTCGATCCAATCGCTCTCTCCTTTGTTCGCTTCCCGTTGCTTGCTCCTTCACTAGTCCAGCTTCATCAAGTTCCTGCAAGATCACAAGAGAGGAAAACTACACAAAAGACATTGATTTACATTCATAACTAGTTTAGGATCAGATATAAACTAAATATGCAAATACAACAAAGCATCATTGATATACAAGCATATAGGAGAAACTCAAATAGTTTTATTGATATGATAAGAAAGTCCAAGAGGAGATACAACCAAGTGAGTCCCGATCCAGCATCTACCTCCCAGCAAAGGAATCCCTTCCTCTCCTCCAACAAAGCATAAATCACCCAATGTACTAATCTCAATCTCAAGCCAACAGCAATTCTCTGCAAAGTACAAAATTCCAGCCCCCTGGACCTCTGGGTGAAAGATCCATATATAGATGTAAGCAGAGAGGATGAGTCAGCTTATGTTTTGACTTGTGGCTTCTCTCTATCAGTTCTTGCTTCCACTTGGAGGTTGAGAGCCTCTTACTCATCACTAGTCGAATTCATTGAGGCAAGTGTCATTGAGGAAGATTTTGGAAGCTTCCAGTGTTTGTACACCTCACGGAATGACACTGCCATTTGGCATTTCTCGCTCAGCGCACCCTGGTAGTGCATTTAGGTGCGTTGCAACGCACCTAGCTAGTGTACTGGGGTGCACTGCAACGCAGGCAGCTAGTAGAGCATCTGAATTGATCCTGAATTGACTTTTTCTGAGTGGTTTTTGGTGGAGAACTTCTGGGAGAAGCTATCATTGGTTGACCTTGTTCCTTTAGGGGCAGGAACAACTCTTTTAGGGACTTTGGATCCCTTGGATTATGGACATTTCATGCTCAATGCTGTAAGGCACAAAAATGTCTATAACACTTATGTAGGTCTATGCCTACGTATTGGTAAAAATATTGGCCACTACAAGAGCCAGTGGTTTGGATCTCCCTTCCAGTAACAACTGGAAAATGAGTGAAGGTTGGAGCCTTCAGTAGGCCAACGCCTACGTACTAGTAAACGGATCAGCTAGTACAAGAGCTAGGGTGTTGTAGCTCCGTTCTAGTAGAATCTATATAATGAGAGAAGGTTGTATCCTTCTATAGGTGGGTGCCTGCGTACGGGTATGAGTCTACACCAGTACAAGATTGTAAATAGGTTTTTCTTATATTAAAAGAAGACAACAATAGGTGGTTTTTGTCCTGCATTGGGTTTCCACCTTAAATCTTGGTGTTCATGTGTGTTTCTTATGTGTGATGGTTTGTTTTGTTATTACTGCATATGGTTAATGTTTATATGGTTAAAGTACTGATGCACTGATTAAAGATCAACATATGATGAATTAACTAAATCATAAGTTTGTTGGATATACGCTTGTTGCCCTAAATACAGTTGTGTGTACATGCGAGTTACCTTCATTGAAGTAGTGTATATAAATCAGAATATGAAAAGGAAAAGTTATTGATTTGACTAATATTGATTCACCCCACCTCTCAGTATTATTTCCAACAGATGGTTTCTCATGATGTAATCAAATCATGGTCCACCCAAATGATAGGCGAAAGACTACTTTCAGAAATAAATGGGGAACTTCTGTCTACCAAAAAATGCCATTTAGTGAAATAAAGGTAGGGGCCACTTTCCAATGAGCCATGGATATAGCTTTCAAAGGTATGTTAAACAAAATGGTTGTTTTTTATCTGGATGACATTACTATTTATTCAAAAAAAAAAAATAATCATTTGCAAGACTTAAGACAAATTTTTGAATGCTATAGAAAATATGGGATTTCATTAAATCCAAAAAAGTCTTTTTTCGCTCTTAGTGAAGGGAAACTTTTACGATTCATTGTGTCAAAAAAATTAATTTACATTGACCCAGATAGAATAAAAGAAATTTCAGAAATTTCTCCACCATATAACAAAAAAAGTGTGCAATCATTTTTTGGACAGATTGTTGGCTTTAGGGGCCCTAACCCAGGTTCATAGTTAATTAGCCAAACAAATCTTGGTACTATTGGCCCTTCCGATAACAGCCCGCAGAGCATAGATTGAGGTCTCACTCAAAGCAGTATGGGGGGATGCTAGAACCAAGTTTCCACACCCTTGAGATGTCTGAGGGGTCAGTTTAGTCCAACTGTGAATACCTTCACGCAGGTCACTTCGAGTGCTGTCTTGACCTACGAGACCTTCACGATCTGTTATAATCACCTTTCTACAGCCCTAATCAGGGGCTGAGGTGATTTCACGCTGCCTTAGCAGCGATCTACGCTACTTCCCCAATTTATACTGCGAATCTTACTTATCTTCTTATAATAGTTGGTTTTCTTTGCGTAAACAAATACTTAATCTTATATTCACTTTATCAACACATTCATATAAGTTCACGCATCATATAAACAATAGAAATGCAATCTATATCCGATACATTCAATGCACAAAACAGGAAAAAGATACACATAAATGATGTAAAACTTTTCTTTATTACTTCTCTAAAGGTTATAGACTCGACTCGCCCTACGCACTCAGTTGCAGGGGTCTGCGCACTTAGTTGCAGACTACTAGGCCTCTGCACACTCAGCTGTAGAGCCTTCTCCTACTCTTCGACTCGAAGACTCAACTCTACACTTAGATAAGACTCAATTCTTCTTCCTTCATTCTCCTCTTTACAACTTAGAGCCTCACTCTATTTATACAATCCCATGGTCCGCGGACCATGGGTAGATTTCTAAAGCTGACATTACATTAAAAAAATGAGGGCGGACAACCCTATGACTCATTTACAATATTCGCGCTCTGCGCCGACAAAACGCAGAGTCTTTACATCAGATTTGGTCAAAATCTGGGCTTTAAACCGCAAAACTTGCCTTGGGGGATCCTGCGCCCAACAAGCCCCCAACACAAACATCATGACTCGCCCTTGTGTCACTCTATCGGTGCAGAGGTCTTAGCACGGAGACCTCCCAACTCTGCCTGAACCGCTGCAAGGTTGGCAGCACACTAAGTGGCTACCTGTTGTATCTCCTGCACTTGTTGTTGAGAGACCGTTGTAACTAAACTGCTTCGTTGTATCTTCCCTTGCATTCCCTGCATCTGTTTATAGTACCGTGCCTCCTTTCAACTACCTGAAACACTAATACTATGCTTCGTTGGGCTAGTCAGATAGCCGGGCCACCCATGTATGGCTTTAACCGACTACCATTCACCATTCCTGGAAAAGGTTCTCCATTTAACTTTACCAACTACACCGTGCCTCCATCTATGACCTCCTTAATAACATATCGTCCTAGCCAATGCATTCTAAATTTTCCTAGGAATTTATCAAACTTACTGTGATGTAGGAAAGTGTTCCCTCTGCGGACAGAGGCAACCCCTCTAGCCCTAGAGTGGGTCTAGTCACAAACAAGGACAAATCAACAATAGCTTTCCTTAAACAGTCATAGTTGGAGGCCTACCTCAACCGGTGGTCGATGGAGTTCCATTGCGCTACTCCAGCTCCCGCTTCCTTCTCCTAATGAGTGATCAACCTGAAACAATGCAAAGGAAATACAACAAAGCACGTAACCGAAAAACAACAATCATCTATTTACTCACAAAGTCAAGAAGTCATGAGCTATCAAGTAAATTACATACAAGACATAGGAAAACATCATTGATTGCATTAATAATGAAATAAGAGCAAGCTTACAACCAAAGTCTTGACGTCACAAGCCTTCTCAGAGGGATCCAGCCAGCGTGTTTTTCAAGCATTCACTCTTTGAAGATGGATCTCCCAACATACAAGATCTCTCTCACTCATAAGTTTTACACAAAATCAAGGGCACTTCACAACCTTCCACAAGCTATCAACAATTCCACACTTGTCACACCCACACCAGTTATCTAGCAAACTCATAAACACTAACACCACTGCTCAACTAGCCAACCATCAAAAACTAGCAATGCATAGCAATGGTGAGAGTTTAAATAGGAGAAGGAGTCTCCATGAAAGGTGGAAGAGTGAGCTTATCCCCAAGGAAGGTAGCACAAATGACGGAACTGCCATACTAGAGAAGGAAGGGCAACACAGCCTATGCCAACAACTAGGTCTAGAGTCATCCAAAAGGTCGACTGTTGGAACAAATTCGCCCAATCTGGATCATCGCAGGTGAACAACTGAGCTTTAGCACTGACATCGCTAGTGAGTAATGTAGCTAGTCAGATCATCCCTAAAGATAACTAGTAACCTCGCCATAGAAAATTTTAGGGGCGAATGTTTGCCCTTTGGCGAAATTAAGGGGTTTTAAATTTTTAGTGGGCGAATATTTTGTATCATAGTACATTTTTACAAATCACCTCAAATAGCCCACCTTATTTTAAGGGAGAGGGTAAAAAAGTTAAATTTAGCCCTTGAAATTAGGAGTTACAACCTTCCATTCGCCCATTTTCAAGAATAGGTTTTATTTAAGTGAATCCATTCGCCCATTTTCAAGAATAGGTTTTATTTAAGTGAATCCTATGGGCCAAAGGCCCAAATACCATATTTATAAAAGAGGTATGGTAAATTAATAAAAATATAAATAAATGAGAGGTATGGTAAATAAATAAAACATTTTTTATATTTACTCCATAAGTCACCTTATATACATGCAAGGGTGTAAACAAATAAAAATATGAGTAATGTGGAGGTATGGTAAATAAATAAAACGTCTTTTTATACTTACTCAAAAGGTATGGTAAATAAATAAAAATATAAATAAACTAGACGCATGGTAAATAAATAAAACCTCTTTTTATATTTAGTCCATAACCCTCATTCTATTTATGAAGGCTCAAGAAAGAGGTTTTATTTAAGTGAATCCTATGGGCCAAATATCATATTTGTAAAAGAGGTATGGTAAATTAATATTTTATTTAAGTGAATCCTATGGGCCAAATACCATATTTGTAAAAGAGGTATGGTAAATTAATAAAAATATAAATAAACGAGAGGTATGGTAAACAAATAAAACATTTTTTTATTTACTCCATAAGTCACCTTATATTTACGAACACTCAAAAAATGTGTTATATTTAGGTGAAACCTATGGGCAAAATACTATGGGACAAATACCATGGACTAGATTGTTATTAATACCATGCAAAAAAACATTATTAACCCTAATATTAGTATTAATAAAAATAAAAATGGCACATGGTATTGACCCATGGTATTCACCAAAATGGCACATGGTATTGACCCATGGTATTCACCTAGAATGTAGCCTATTTAAATGGGGGAATTAAACCAGCATAGATCCATCTTTACTCTAGATCTACTAACCCCCAAGAGGTATCAAATATAGTGATATGCAAACTAGCATAGAGTGAAAAAATATTTGATCCGATCAAGAGTAAAAATGGATGTTGTAATTTAATGTATGTTAAACATTTTAGCTTGGTTAAAATAAAAAATAAAATAAAAATCAACTATTAATTTTATTAATTTTTATAAATTACTAATAGTGATTTTTAAGCTCCAGGTTTATGATAACCCATGGTATTGACCCATGGTAATACCATGGTATTCATGTGAACATAGACTATTTAAAGGGGAAATTCTATCATCTTAGATCCATCTTAATTTTGGGTCTACCAAGTGCTCAGAGGGATAAATAGATTTCATCCCCCTAAGAGTGGTAGATGTGGAGTTAAGATGGATATAGGTTGGTTTTTATGATAATGAAGATATTAAATAGACTTAGGAAATTATATTGTAAAAACATCTTAAGGTGAATGGTTAAAGCATAGAAATTGGACAAGTATATTTGTATACTTCTGTTTTAAACTGAAATAAATCCAGGGCTAAAAGGAATGGATTGATTGCACTAGTCATCCTTCTATAACTTTCCAACATATGCTGGAGTAAACAGATTGTAATTTGGGCAATTTTTCTAATTGCAAACAGGAACATACTTGTGTATTGGAAGGGTGGTTACGAGGTCCCTAGAAGTGATGAATTTGAATTTTTCTTGGTTTTATATATAGTATTAGGTTTTTTCTCATGCTTTCTGTGAATGGCACAGGTGAATTTTATCCTACACCCACTAGGTTATCGATATGTAATTTCGATAATTTTGATTTCAAAAGATATTTTAAAGAAATGCAATGATTTCATTTGTGTATTCAATAAACACAAGATTTTATAATTGAGTAAAATATTCACCATGCCTGGTGAGAGATTCGCCAAAAAATTATATATACATATCATATTATTGATAAAATCGCATTCCATTTTTCCTATATACCTAGAGATTCGCCCATTTATTATACATGTAAATTTAGGGGGGGTTCTTAAAATTTTCCCTGAACCTCGCGCTGAAGCATGAAATCGGACCATCGCGGGAATCAAATGTACTTCTGCGCTGGCAGCGCGGATGGGCTATTCATGAGTGCCCTTCAGCATGTATATTAAGTCCACAGTTGCGATGGGGTAGATAACTTAGGAAAAGTGGGTCATTTGGCAACATCAGAGAGCATTTGTTCAATATGAGCATGTTTGACTTGGACACATGACACAGTAGAAGGACTGGAGTGAAGGTAGTGACAAATTACTGTGTAACAGATACCCCCTAAAGTATGAAGCTCGAGAGAGTGGGAGGGGTGAAATGCTTTACGAAACTGACTGAGCTAGAACACCATCTGGAAGAACCTGCATGCAAGTACAACTGATATCTCTGATAGTGAAATGCATGTAGTCTAGGCATGGGTGCAACCATCCAATAGACATACAAACTAGGTCTATGGTATGGACGCAGCCATCCAGCTAATAAGACCATGATAATAACAAAGGTATGGTCGCAGCCATCCATGAAGACTCAAGTATGGTCACAGCCATCCATCAATGAGTCATGAAATCACGAACCAATCCACGCAGCCTGAACATGTGTAACATGAGTTCAGGATCTTGAACCCAACCGACCATAGTACAAATTCTAACATGCGAATAGATGTGCTGAGGTCGAGCATGATAGAAAGTCGCTTGATTACCGGTCAATGAGTACAACCATTAATAAGCACAAGAGAAACCACCAATAATTCCAATGGTTCTCAAGTTACTGTCTAGCACAATCCACGAATTGCGAAAAAGGAGCTGAAGTCGAACACTCGTAGAATCACCCAATTGACGACTAATGATGAAAGTCGACTATTAGGTGCGAAGAACTTGCCATTGAGGCATGCAAGCTCTAAGGTACCAAAGGGGATCTCTAGATCAATCTCCTGGATAATGAGCTGATGTCGAAAGGAGACGACCCGTCGCAGGAGGGTCGTAATGTTTCCCCCATCAATGACATGAGATAAGGAACAAGTGGTAGATGACGAAATAGAGTATCAGAGGAGGAGGTAAGGATGTAAACTGCAGAAGAATTGTACTCTTGAACATGTCGGCAACACGACTCCAGAGGGTGGCAACATTTAGGTACCAAGGGATCAGAGGCTCAATGGAGACGGCATGAATCGGATGGAATAAGGCTAAATGGCAACCCAAACCCACGGAAGGCCAAATGACGATGTATGGATGTCCCAACCCGACAAGAAGCAAAAGTGTCGATGTTCAAGAGTGACTAGCTACCAATGATGATTTCCAAATTTTCCCCCACCATTACTGGCGAGTACCCCAATTATTTTTGAAAACAAACTTGAAGGGGATAGCATATGCTTGTAATATAAGTTTTCATGCCCCCAGCATAATGATGCAAATCAAGGTAAACCGATGGTTAACCCAGGAAAGGACAGTGTTGCCATGTACAGAGCACCGACGTTTCCAAAAGGTGGAAATGGACTAGGATTCCCATTTGGGGAAAGACCTTGGCCGGTAGACTCGGGGAATGTCACCATCGAGAATGAGCCTGAAAAACAATTGAACTGTAAAGAAGAAACCTAATTGTTACCAGGAATATTTCGTGGGTAGTAAATTTTATGACACAGGAACAAAACTTGACCTTTTCATGTTACAAGAGTCGAGAAAAGGACGAAAAGGTGACTCTATCTCTTTCGAGGTTTAATGAGCCTGAAAGGAAAAGTGCTCAGATGGACCTTTTCTTTTAAGGAGTCCGAAAAGGAATGAAAGTGACTACTCTGGAGAAACTAGGCAAAAGGTTTACCAAACAACCTGTAAAATTGCATATACACCTTGGTAGTCATATGAAAACCAAGGACTTTCCGTACGACAGTCAATCTTCCCGAATGTTGTGTTCGGTGCGTTACAGTTTGCAAGGAAGCAGACATGGCTTCCTAAGGGTAAAGGATGATAACCTAGTGGGGTCTCCCAACATATAATTGATGGTACATGGGAGTACAATTCCGTACTAGACTGTTATTGAGTCACAGAAGGAGGAATCACCCAACCTTGAGTGAAAACAATAGTGACTAGGTTTAACTATGCCGAAGCACGTCTCTAGCCTAGACCTCTAAATAATGTCCGTTATGTTCCAATGCATTGTTACATTCATTCAATTCATTTTAAGGTTGATCTTGAATTATGTTTCAGTTTTCAGGCCTTACCGTATGTATACAACAAAACCTAGGATGCAGCTAGAATGAGTGAAGCATCTTTTTACTTCAATGAACACCTACCTACAGAAGCGTAGAGAGATCATTCCCAAACCAAGACAAGTGAATGCAAACACTAAGAAACACAATGCATCAATACAACCTGTAAAACTACATATACACCTTGGCAGTCATATGAAAACCAAGGACTTTTCGTACGGCAGTTAATCTTCCTGAATGTTGTGTTCAGTGCGTTATGGTTTGCGAGGCGGCAGAAACGGCTTCCTAAGGATAAAGGATGATAACCTAGTGGGGTCTCCCAACATATACTCGACGGTACATGGGAGCACAATTCCGTACTAGACTGCTATTGAGTCACAGAAGGAGGAATCACCCAACCTTGAGTGAAAACAATAGTAACTAGGTTTAACGACGTCGGAGTACGTCTCTAGCCTAGACCTCTAAATAATGTGCGTTATGTTCCAATGCGTTGTTAGGTTCATTCAGTTCATTTTAAGGTTGATCTTGAGTTCCTAATTTTTGATGCAGGAAAGTGTTCCCTTTGCGGATAGAGGCAACCCCTCTAGCCCTAGAGTGGGTCTAGTCACAAACAAGGACAGATCAACAATAGCTTTCCTTAAACAGTCATAGTTGGAGGTCTACCTCAACCGGTGGTCGATGGAGTTCCGTTGTGCTACTCCAACTTCCGCTTCCTTCTCCTAATGAGTGATCAACCTCAAACAATGCAAAGGAAATACAACAAAGCACGTAACTGGAAAACAACAATCATCTATTTACTCACAAAGTCAAGAAGTCATGAGCTATCAAGTAAATTACATACAAGACATAGGAAAAAATCATTGATTGCATTAATAATGAACTAAGAGCAAGCTTACAGCCAAAGTCTTGACATCGCAAGCCTTCTCAGATGGATCCAGCCAACATGTTCTTCAAGCATTCACTCTTTGAAGATGGATCTCCCAACATACAAGATCTCTCTCACTCATAAGTTTTACAAAAAATTAAGGGCACTTCACAACCTTCCACAAGATATCAACAATTCCACACTTGTCACACCCACACCAGCTATCTAGCAAACTCACAAACACTAACACCACTGCTCAACTAGCCAACCATCAAAAACTAGCAATGGTGAGAGTTTAAATAGGAGAAGGAGTCTCCATGAAAGGTGGAATAGTGAGCTTATCCCCAAGGAAGGTAGCACAATTGATGGAACCACCATTCCAGAGAAAGCAGGGTGATACAAAATATGCCAACAACCAGGTCTGGAGTCATCCAGAAGGCCGACTGTTGGAACAAATTCACCCAATCTGGATCATCGTGGGGGCATAACTGATCTTTAGCGCTGACATCACTAGTGAGCAATATAGCCAGTCAGGCCATCACTAAAGATAATAAGACACCTCACGCTGGAACATGAAATTGGACCATCGCGGGAATAAGATGTACTTCCGCAATGGCAATGCGGCTGGACTGTTCATGAGCACCCTTCAGCGCATATATTATGTCCACAGTCGCGATGAGGCAGATAACTTAGGAAAAAAGGGTCATTTGGCAGGACAAGAGAGCATTTGTTCAATATGAACATGTTTGACTTGGACACATGAGACAGTAGAAGGACTAGAGTGAAGGTAGTGACAAATTACTGTGTAACAGATGCCCCCTAAAGTATGAATCCTGAGAAAGTGGGAGGGGTGAAATGCTTTACGAAACTAACTGAGCTGGAACACCATCTAGAAGAACCTGCACACAAGTACAACTGATATCTCTGATAATGAAGTACATGTAGTCTAGGCATGGGCGCAGCCATCCAATAGACATACAAACTAGGTCTATGGTATGGACATAGCCATCCAGCTAATAAGACCATGATAATAACAAAGGTATGGTTGCAGCCATCCATGAAGACTCAGGTATGGTCACAACCATCCATCAATGAGTCATGAAATCAGGAACCAATCCACGCAACCCGAACATGTGTAACCTGAGTTTGGGGTCTTGAACCCAACCGACCATAGTACAAATTCTAACATGCGAATAGATGTGCTGAGGTTGAGCATGATAGAAAGTCGCTTGATTACCGGTCAATGAGTAAAACTATTAACAAGCACGAGAGAAACCACCAATAATGCCAATGGTTCTCAAGGTACTGTCTAGCACAATCCACGAATTGCGAAAAAGGAGCTGAAGTCGAACACTCGTGGAATCACCCAATTGACAACCAATGATGAAAGTCGACCGTCAGGTGCGAAGAACTTGCCATTGAGGCATGCAAGCTCTAAGGTACCAAACGGGATCTCTAGATCAATCTCCTGGATAATGAGATGATGTCGACAGGAGACAACCCGTCGCAAGAGGGCCATAATGTTTCCCCCATCAATGACACGAGATAAAGAACAAGTGGTAGATGGCGAAATAGAGTATCGAAGGAGGAGGCAAGGATGTAAATTGCAGAAGGATTATACTCTTGAACATGTCAGCGACACGACTCCAGAGGGTGGCAGCATTCAGGTACCAAGGGATCAAAGGCTCGATGGAGATGGCATGAATCGGATGGAATGAGGCTAAATGGCAACCCAAACCCACAGAAGGCCAAATGATGATGTATGGATGTCCCAACCCGACAAGAAGCAAAATTGTCTATGTTCAAGAGTGACTAGTTACCAATGATGATTTCCAAATTTTCCCCCACCATTACTGGCGAGTACCCCAATTATTTTTGAAAACAAGCTTGAAGGAGATAGCATATGCTTGTAATGTAAGTTCGACTGCTGGTCGAATCCAACCTAGTAATGGTTTAACGAGCCCTAGGGAGGAGAAGCTTGAGTCTCGTCATGGTGACGAGTCCAATTCCGTCAGGGTTGAACGAGTCCGACATAGGTAAAATTCGGAGTCTTTTTCATGTTTAGAGAGTTTGAAAAATACACGGAAAAGAAAACTCTAGGGGGTTCCTTTTTCATAGATTTATGTCTCTCGAGCCCGAAAAAGTATAAAACGATACTCGAAAGAACCACTTGACCTTTACAATCAAGGAGTACTTTTCGTGATTAGTGACCTTGACCCGAAAAAGTGGAAAAGCGATCGAAATCACGTCATTTCGTAACCAATAACGAGCTTTAAACGACAAAGGCCGGGCAATACTTTCATGTTTACATGGTCGGAAAAGAGCTTAAAGGTGACCGCCTCTTATTTCATTTAACGATTCAAGAGGAACAACTCGGCTATATTTTCATTTTTCAAGTTGGAAAAGAGCGTTAAAGACGACTCGTCCTAGAGGAACGAGTGGTATAAAGGGTAGCAATTGGTTCCAGCAACGGTGGAACTGCTCAAAACATGTAATGGTCAAGAGGCTGGCTAATAAAACCGCTCATCGCTGCAGTTCCTCAAGAAAGGATAAACAATCAAGTGAAAGCATATGATCAGCCAAAGAGATGGTGGCGATGGAATGAAACAACCAAGGCTCATCTAGCAGAATTTAGCGGATAAAAACGACAATCACAAGGTTTAAATTAGGTATGGGTTCATTTTTACACAAGCTTAAACCATGGAGAACTCTGCTTGGATTCAGTTTCATGTTTACACAAGCTTGAAATGAAAGACTCGATTTGGAAAGGGGAGTTGTTTCATTGTTTAATGAGGTTGACACAGTGAAAAAGAACTATCCTCACAACCCTTGTTTCATTTTTTAACAAGGTTGACATAAGATCAAGAACTTTCCTCAAGACTCCTTGTTTCATTTTTGAACGAGGTTGACACAGGAACAAACTATCCTCGTGACACCTTGTTTCATTTTTTAACAAGCTTGACACAAGACAAGGAACTGTGCTCCAGGATCCTTGTTTCATTTTTTAACGAGGTTGACACAAGAACAAACTATCCTCGTGACACCTGCTCATGGGCCATACGAGAACATGGCTCCCAAGAGGTCTTCACGGGATGGAAGAAACGCACTCTGGGAGGAATACATGTCATGAGGCACTAATGATAGATCAGGTTCCAAAGCCCCCAATACATGATGTACGAGACCATCTGCATGATCATCAGTAGAGGCAGAGACAGAACGGGTAGCCACATAATTGACCTATGGCAAGGAAGGCACTGCTTGCGAGCAAGAACCAATAGGGGACGATGGCTGCACAGGAGGCACCGGGGGACTAAAGAATGATAATTGATCTACAGTCACCATTCTTCCGTCATGTGGAAAACAAACCACACGGAAAAGTGAAGAGACGAGGGCCCCCATGGCATAAACATAGTCACGGCCAAGGAGAAGACTGAAATCTAAAGCACCTTGGACAACCATGATATCTATATAGACGGTTTTTCCCCCCAAAGTAACAAGAAGCTTCGAGAGGATCCCTAAAGTTTGACTGGTTCCTTTGTCAAACACCAATAGATTCTGCATGACTGGCACAAGCTGTGGGGAGCCCAAATCTTGCCAAGTAGTGGAAGGCATGAGACTGACAGACGCACCCTCATCTAAGATAGTGCCAGGTACTCCCTTATCATAAGCATGTACTGTAATCTGGAAATGCACATAGGATGGAAGGCGGAATGTAGTAAAATGACTCCAGCCAAAGGAAACGACCGAACTACTTGGTGGGGGAATCGTATGATTGCCCCCCTGCTCTACAGGAACCGAAGAAGGACTCTCGTGATCAACGAGGATAGGAGGGTCGTTTTTGGACTCAGGAGAATCTGATGAGATGAGGAGAACATGAGCATGATGGTCTTCTGAAACAGAGTGATCAACAGGTGGTGAACCCAAGTTGACACTCTCTTCGACCAATGGTTGGTCTGGAACAGGCTTAGCACAGCCAGGCTCAAAAAGAGGAGGATGGACAAGAGAAGAATCTAATTCAATCTCTTTGCCAATGGGGAGAGGGTCTGAAGAGAGCCTCTAATAACCAACGAGAAGTTGGGGGGAAGAAGCTGTAAGACTTTCCAAAACGGTGGAAGCTTTATCCATGAGCGGACAAAGGTGAAGGGGATGGTGGCCTTCACATAGCCTACAGGGGAATCAAATCTTCCCTTTCTTCTTACCACTGCCAGTTGATAGGGTAGCATCGTCATGAGCTTCAGAGGACGATGAGGGATGAGCTGGATCACGAGACCATACGTCTAAGATCCTAGGAATACCAAGACAATCACGAAGAAGATGGTCACCCTTGCACAATTTACAAGGAAACTTAACCTTCCACGGAGGAGCAGAAGGTGGTCCGACCTGAGATGTACTCGGAGCAATAGCTGCATAGGTGGCCTCGCGTTTATTGGACTTCTTCTTCTTCTTAGTCTCCTGGTTACTAGATGTGAAACTTTCACCAGGCGAAGGAGGAGAGGAAGAGGAAGAAACAGGGGAAGAAGGCATAGGCTCAACCTTGGAATCAACATGTCGTGGTTCGAACGAAGGAGACGGTGGAATAGGAGTCATGACACTCGGGACCACCGAGGTTGAAAACAACCAAACGGGTAAACCGATGGTTAACCCAAGCAAGGACAGTGTTGCCATATACAGAGCACTGGCATTTCCAAAAGGTGGAAATGGACTAGGATTCCCATCTGGGGAAAGACCTTGGCCGGTAGACTCGGGGAATGTTGCCATCGGGAACGAGCCTGAAAAACAATTGAACTGTAAAGAAGAATCCTAACTATTACCAGGAATATTTCGTGGGCAGTAAATTTTATGACACAGGAACAAAACTTGACCTTTTCATGTTTCAAGAGTCGAGAAAAGGACAAAAATGTGACTCTATCTCTTTCGAGGTTTAATGAGCCTGAAAGGACAAGTGCTAAGATGGACCTTTTCTTTTAAGGAGTCTGAAAAGGAATGAAAGTGACTACTCTAGAGAAACAAGGCAAAAGGTTCACCAAACAACCCATAAAACTGAATATACACCTTGGTAGTCATATGAAAACCAAGGACTTTCCGTACGGCAGTCAATCTTCCCGAATGCTATGTTCAGTGCGTTACAGTTTGCAAGGCAGCAGACACGGATTCCTAAGGATAAAGGATGATAACCTAGTGGGGTCTCCCAACATATACTCAATAGTACATGGGAGCACAATTCTGTACTAGACCACTATTGAGTCACAGAAGGAGGAATCACCCAACCTTGAGTAAAAATAATAGTGACTAGGTTTAACGACACCAAAGCACGTCTCTAGCCTAGACCTCTAAATAATGTGCGTTATGTTCCAATGCGTTGTTAGGTTCATTCAGTTCATTTTAAGGTTGATCTTGAATTATGTTTCAGTTTTCAGGCCTTACCGTATGTATACAACAAAACCTAGGATGCAGCTAGAATGAGTAAAGCATCTTTTTACTTCAATGAACACCTACCTACAGAAGGGTAGAGAGATCATTCCCAAACCAAGACAAGCGAATGCAAACACTAAGAAACACAATGCATCAATACACTAATCTCACGATGCATCGATACTACTAATGAAAGATTTAAAATTTGCTTTCCAATTTCTCAAACATGAAAATTCGTAATGCAAATGTACTTTCACTTTCGTATGCTAAATGAATGCAAACTTTTTGATTTTGATGTCTTTAAATCTAGAAGAAACAAATAAGCAAGAAGCAAGTGTGGAAAAAACCGGTTGATCCAAACAATTGTGATCTATGTTTGGTAGTGAAAAGAAATCGAATCAATACCAAAGATTGGTCCAATAACAGTCACTAAACAATCAACCAAAAACAAGCAAAGGGGAAGGCTCAATCAAACTAACAAAAAGCTACAAACAAACCTTGAGCAAACCAGCAACCAAGCCAACTGATTCAAGAAACTTGAAATAATGAACTAGGTCACACAGGCAAAAAAGCAAGATTCATTCAACAAAGCCAACAAAAGAGTGCCTTAACCATAAATAGTGAAAAACAAGCTACTAAGCAAGCGAGAAAAGCAAGGGACCAGTAGGACTGATGGACTCAGGAGGTAGAATTGAGAAAATCAATTCTACAGCAATCAGTGCAGGTAATACACAAGCAACTAGCGCTGATAAAGAACTAACCGTAGCAACAGAGTGATGTCAGCGCGGAAGTACATGACTTTTCTGTGATGGTCAGATTTTCAGAACCGTCACGACTGTGAGACGTAATTACGTGATGCACAGGATCTTACAAAAGGGTGAGTGTGATGACAGTGCGACTGTTAAATTTTAATCTGCGATGGTGTTCAAAACAATGACAGGCGAACAAAAACTCCCAAATCAAAAACAGTCAATCCTTCAATCAAATAGAGGTACTTCCCAGATCAAGCCAGGAAACTCAAAATACTGATAACTAATCCCCAAACTTCAAAAGAGACCAAATCAAAAATCAAAACAAGAGCAAACAAGGGAAGAACAAAGGCCAAACTCCCCAGTGGAGTCGCCAATTTGTGATGTAGAAAAGTATTCCCTCTGCGGACAGAGGCAACCCCTCTAGCCCTAGAGTGGGTCTAGTCACAAACAAGGATAGATCAACAATAGCTTTCCTTAAATAGTCATAGTTAGAGGCCTACCTCAACCAGTGGTCGATGGAGTTTTGTTGCGCTGCTCTAGCTTCCGCTTCCTTCTCTTAATGAGTGATCAACCTGAAACAATGCAAAGGAAATACAGCAAAGCACGTAACCAGAAAACAACAATCATCTATTTACTCACAAAGTCAAGAAGTCATGAGCTATCAAGTAAATTACATACAAGACATAGGAAAACATCACTGATTGTATTAATAATGAAATAAGAGAAAGCTTACAACCAAAGTCTTGACGTCGCAAGCCTTCTCAGAGGGATCCAGCCAGCATGTTCTTCAAGCATTCACTCTTTGAAGATGGATCTCCCAACATACAAGATCTCTCTCACTCATAAGTTTTACACAAAATCAAGGGCACTTCACAACCTTCCACAAGCTATCAACAATTCCATACTTGTCACACCCACACCAGCTATCTAGCAAACTCACAAACACTAACACCACTGCTCAACTAGCCAACCATCAAAAACTAGCAATGCATAGCAATGGTGAGAGTTTAAATAGGAGAAGGAGTCTCCATGAAAGGTGGAAGAGTGAGCTTATCCCCAAGGAATGTAGCACAAATGATGGAACTGCCATACCAGAGAAGGAAGGGCGACACAACCTATGCCAACAACCAGGTCTAGAGTCATCCAGAAGGCTGACTTTTGGAACAAATTCGCCCAATCTGGATCATCGTGGGTGAACAATTGAGCTTTAGCGCTGACATCGCTAGTGATAAATGTAGCCAGTCAGATCATCGCTAAATATAACAAGTAACCTCGCTCTGGAGCATGAAATCAGACCATCGCGGGAATCAGATATACTTCCGCGCTGGCAGCGTGGCTGGACTATTCATTGTTGGCATTATGGCACAGGTTTGGAGTTATGGCACAGGTGTTGTCCTTGATGGCAACTCTCTCTGGTGACAGATCTCAGTTCCAGATCTCAGTTCAGGCTTTCAAAATGAAGAAAAAGATATATACGAAGGTTCACCTAGACAAAGGCGCGTATGCGTATACACGCACTTTCACGCAAGGAAAAGCGCGTATATGTTGGAGAACTTACTTTTGGTCCGTGGTAGTTAGTCCTTGGTATTTGAACCTATGGTTTTGGACCATGGTATCTTGTCAGAAGTATTGATCCCAAGTATTGGGTCCATGGTATTATTTTATTATGGTTTTGGACCGTGGTATTGTGAAAAGCCTAAGACTATAAAAGAGGAAGGAGATCATTTGGCAAAGTATCATATGAATTAATTGAATATCTAATAAGTGCTAGATCTGAAATATTGGTGATTGGGGTTATGGTGCAGATCTGGATCTAAATGAAGGAGCAACCTTAGCGCAAAGAAGGATAAGTTCTATTGATGGGTCATAATCTTTTGGCTTGAATGATAGTATCTTTGTATGATTTTGATCTGTTATATGTGGCGCATGCTCGATCTATAAATCTGATAATTTGGGTTAATTAGTGTCTGAATATTTGAAAGAGTGAATTGTCCTTTATAGACCTGTACGCAGGTTCAGTGAATCAAAGGCGCGTATACACGCTGGTTCAGTGAATAAAAATGCAAGTTTTGCCAAACACAGAAGCGTATGCACGCAGGTTTCAGGTTATTGAAGTAGCGTATATCTTTTGAGTTGTGATCTAGCTACTTCTGTTTATTGTTGCAGTGTTCTGGGTTCATAATTTGGTGTGTGGTTACTGTTACTATGTTTTGGGTACAGCTGTCAGAGAAGTATCTACTTGATTCAATTCTAATTGGTGAAAAGGAGATTGTTTGATGCAGAAATTATTGATGATTGATTGATGTTCATGGATCTAGTCTGAAAATTTATGAAACGTGGTCCCTGGAAGAAAGAGAAGGTTGTAGCCTTCTACAAGCCAGCACCTACGTACTAGTATCTTGGCTAGTGCAAGAGCTAAGGGGGTTGTAGCTCCCTTCCAGGAGAAGCTGGAGAACGAGAGAGGGTTGTAGCTCTCTGCAGGTTGCAGCCTGCGTACTAGTAAAGGACTGCACCAGTACATTGTAAAAAGAAGTTTCTAATTAAAGAAGATAGAGACAAATTGCAGCAGGTGGTTTTCACCCACAATGGGTTTCCACCTTATATCTTGTGTTCTTGTGTGTGTGATTGTCTTCAGATCTGTTTTACTGTTTCTGGTTATTGTTTATTTAATCCTAATGCACAGATTAATGATCAACATCAGTAAGATAAATTAATTTATAAGTCTGCATTGCATATGTGGGTTTCATTCTCTGTAGTTGCGTATATACGTGGTTTTATCTAGCTGAAGTAGCGTATATGATCTGGGTTTGAAAAAGAAAATAAGTGACTTGATAATATTGATTCACCCCCCCTCTCAGTATTATTTCCAACAATTGGTATCAAAGCAGGTCCTTCTGAAGAAGCTTGATCGCTTGAAGGAAGATCCATCATCATGAGCAACTACGAGAGAGAATCATCTATCAGGCCACCAATTTTTTATGGGACAAACTTCGTATATTGGAAGGTAAGAGTTACTGCCTATCTTCAATCTCTTGGTACAGAAGTCTAGGATATCATAGATACAGGGTACACTTTTCCATCAGCAACTCCTACAGATCTGGCTGAGAAGAAGAAATATGAAACAAATGCAAAGGCTGTCAATACTCTATTAGGATGTCTATCTCAATCAGAATTCGTGAAGGTTATGCAGTATAAATCCGCAAAAGAAATATGGGACAAGATTGTTCTGAGCTATGAAGGAGATGAACAGGTAAAATGAGCAAAACTTCAAACCCTCAGAATTCAGTATGAAAATCTCAGAATGCATAATGATGAAAGTGTGGCTAACTATTTCCTTCGTGTAGATGAGATTTTTAATTGTATGAAAAATTTGGGTGAATAAATAAAAGAGGCTGTTGTGGTTAAAAAGGTTCTAAGATCTTTGTCCCCTAGGTTTGAATCTAAAGTTTTTGCAATAGAAGAAAAAGAGAATCTACGAAACCTTACCATGTCACAGCTGCACGGAATTCTGACTGCTTATGAAATGAGGAAAGGAGGACCATCAGACAGGAGAGAAGCTGCCTTCAAGGCTTCAAGCAAAGGAGATTACTATGAGTCAGGACACGTGTCAGAAGAAGAAGAAGAATCAAATTTTGTCAAAAACCTTCAACGGGGTGCTGGACGATTTCGAGGTAAGTTACCTTTCAAATGCTTTGCTTGTGGAAGAGTCGGTCACTATGCTGCCAAATGTCCTCATAAGGATAAGATTGACAAGGGGAAGGAACCTATTAGATGGAACAAGAAACATAATGCAAATAAGAAAAGCTATTACACTCATGAAGATAATGATGGACTTTCAAATAGTGACGAAGATGAACAAGGTAACAAATATAAACTCTTAATGGATTTTCAAGATGATGATTTTGTGGATGCTATAGATGAAGAAAGTCTTTATGAAGAGATTTCTAGACTCAAAATTTGTTTAGAAGAGAAGAATGTGATCATAGATACTCTACAATTCCAACTTGCTGAAAAGGAAAAACATCATGAAAAGTTAGAATGTGAAATTGTGGGACTAAGAAAAGAGATTGAGAAAACAAAAGCTCTTAATCTTAGATTTGTTAAAGGATCTAACACACTAGATGAGATTATCAAAGTGCAGTGCTCTCCACTAATCAAGACAGGTCTGGGATATAATGAAGAAACAACTCAAGCTCAGAAACCATCTACCTCCAAGAGTTATCTTGATGCTGCAAGGAGAAGTGAACAAAGACCCAATGGAAATCACCAGGTAAATCAGGGACAATTTACCTCAAGAATGAACAAAGACTACCAGGTAAATCGGGGGCAATCTACTTTAAGGACAAACAGAAGCTACAACCAGCCACAGGTAAAACCCTCTCAATTTGCCTCAAGAATGGATGTCAATAGGAACTACAATCAATTGGCTGGTAGATTTGATAATCACAGGAGTTTCTTCAATGGCCAATGTTTTTCTTGTCATAACTTTGGTCACAAAGCAGCTCAATGTGTTGCCTATAAGACAATCATGACTAGAGAAGCTCATAAACAGAGGAGTATGACTAGGATCATGAAAAGGACTTACAACAACTTCTTTGCTCTTGAAAATGAAATAGAATGTTCTATTTGTAACAATTTCGGTCATGAAGATTCTGAATGCAGGAGCAGGTTTTGGCAGACAACTCAGAAGGAGCAAGCCTCAAGTGCCAAATCATGGAGAATAAAAGAACCCCAACCAGAAAGATGTGGTATAACCTTATATGCGGAAGGGCAAGAAAATCAATGGTACATCGACAATGGATGTTCGAAACATATGACAGGTGATAAAGAAAAACTTCAGTCATATAGTGCCTTAGAGAAGGAGAAGAAAGTTTCTTTTGGAAATGACACCCCTGCTCTCATAAAAGGTAAAGGTTCTGTTCAGTTGAAAGAAAGGGTCAAAGCTGGAAATGTCATGTATGTTGATGGCTTAAAGCATAA
The DNA here is from genome assembly GCA_031772625.1 of Pinus tabuliformis. Classification (NCBI taxonomy): domain Eukaryota; kingdom Viridiplantae; phylum Streptophyta; class Pinopsida; order Pinales; family Pinaceae; genus Pinus; species Pinus tabuliformis. The sequence continues at coordinate 178,113,694 of CM062818.1, forward strand.
TCTATTAAGTGTCAGCCAGATGTGTGATCAAGGAACTGAGGTAATATTTTGATCAAATGGATGTAGTGTTCATGATCTTGATACAGGAAAAACAATGATCAAAGGCGTAAGGACTCCAAATAATTTATACATATTCAAAGAAGGACAACATCAATGCTATCTAAGCAAGAATGATGAACACTGGCTATGGCACAGAAGATTGGGGCATCTTAGTTTCTCACAGATAAGGAAAGCATGCAAATACCAGGTAGTTCGTGGTCTTCCAGACATCAGAATCCCAGACAATACAATATGCAAATCATGTCAGTTTGGTAAGCAAACTAGAACTAACTTCCCTGAAAAGGAAGGATCAGCCAAGAGGTCGCTTGAACTTGTCCATATTGATGTATGTGGTCCAACTAGAAAAAGGTCACCTCGAGGAGAAGAATACTTTATAATATTCATTGATGACTATTCCAAGATGTGTTGGATAGGACTTATGAAGCACAAAGACGAAGCCTTTGAAAAGTTCAAATCATTCAAAGCCTTGGTGGAGAACGAATCAGATCTCAGAATCAAATGCCTTAGGTCTGATCGAGGAGGAGAATTTACCTCGAATGAATTTTTCGATTTTTGTGAAGAACATGGAATAAGAAGGGAATTCTCTACAGCTAGGACTCCTCAACAAAATGGAGTAGTGGAAAGGATGAACAGAACGGTTCAACAAATGGCTCGTGCAATGCTTGATGAGTCTGGAACTCCCGCAACTTTCTGGGGTGAAGCCGCATTTGCTGCAGTTGTTATTCTCAACAAGACAAATGTCCGGGTGAATAGCACTCAAACTCCTCATGAGCTCTAGTATGGTGAGACTCCTTCGGTAAAACACTTCAAAATTTTTGGAAGCAAATGCTATATTAAAAATAATGATGAAAATCTTGGCAAGTTTGAACCTAGAGCAGATGAAGGCATTCTCCGTGGTTATTCTCCCCACAGCAAAGCATATAAGTGTTACAACAAAAGACTTGGAAGAATTGTTGACAGCATTGATGTAGTGGTTGATGAAGAAGGAAACATTCCTAGGCAAGTAAATTCCAAAGATCTCGAAGATGATGACTATCCTTCAACATCAAATCAGAACTATGATGAAGAAGAAGCTCAAGAGGCACCAGAAGAATAGATAAGGATAGAAGATAAGACTCCATCCAGGTACGTTCAGAAGAATCATCCAGAATCTCAAATTTTGGGGCAAAAAGAGGCAGGTATACAAACAAGAAGAACAATTGCAGAAGCCTCAAGCTATTTGGCTTTGCTCTCCTCCACTGAACCACAAAATGTAAAAGAAGCATGCAAGGATGAATGTTGGGTCAAGGCAATGGATGAAGAACTTGAGCAGATCGAAAAGAATAACACTTGGGAGTTGGTTCGTAGACCAAAAGACAAGAATGTCATAGGGACAAAATGGATCTTTAAAAAAAAATTGAATGAAAATGGGGAAGTGATTAGAAACAAGGCCAGACTTGTCTATAAAGGGTATGCTCAACAAGAAGGAATAGACTTTGAAGAAACTTTTGCTCTCGTTGCTAGACTTGAGGCCATCAAAATGTTCCTTGCTCTCTCTAGCTTTCAGAAGTTCAAAGTATTTCAAATGGACGTGAAATTAGACTTTCTGAATGGACACTTAGAAGAAGAAGTGTACATTGAGCAACTAGATGGTTTCATTCTTGGGAATGATCCAAATCTTGTATGCAGACTAAAAAAGGCTCTCTATGGTCTTAAACAGGCTCCAAGGGCTTGGTACTACCGTTTCGACAAATATCTTCGTCAACAAGGTTTTTCAAAAGGATCAGCAGATAGCAATCTTTATATAAAAATTGAAAATGACAAATTGCTAATACTTGTTGTGTATGTAGATGATATTATCTTTGGCAGCAATGAAGAAGCTATGAGTCAAAGCTTTGCCTTGGTGATGCAGAAAGAATTCGAAATGTCTTTGCTTGGAGAACTGACATATTTTCTTGGATTGCAAATCCAACAAAATAAAGGCGGTATCTTTTTGTCTCAAACCAAGTATCTCAAGCAGATCTTAAAGAAATATGGCATGGAAGATGCAAAACCAGTATGTACCCCTATGGTTATAGGATGCAGCCTCAGTGCAAATGATGAATCAGCAGCAGTGCATCAACCAACCTATAGATCCATGATTGGAAGTCTGCTTTATTTGATAGGTACCCGACCAGACATCATGCGTGCAGTGGGAATAGTTGGAAGATTTCAGGCAAATCCAAAGGAAACTCATCTTCAGGCAATAAAGAGAATTTTCAAGTACCTTCAAGGAACTCAAAACTATGGCTTATGGTATCCTAGAGATACATATCTCACTCTTCATGCGTATACAGATGTAGATTGGGCTGGAAGCGTGGATGACAGAAAGAGCACAAGTGGTGGTGCATTCTTTATGGGTTCCAGATTAGTATCTTGGTTCAGCAAGAAATAGATTTCGATTGCTTTATCTACAGCTGAAGCGGAATATGTGGCTGCTGCATCTTGTTGCACTCAACTTCTTTGGATGATGCAAACCTTGCAGGATTTTCAAATCACTTGTACACCACCTATCTCCATCTTATGTGATAATACAAGTGCAATCAACATTTCAAAGAACCTAGTCATGCATTCAAAGACCAAGCACATACCTATCAAATATCATTTTCTCTAGGAACAAGTGCTAGAACAAAAGGTCGAGCTGGAGTATGTTCCCTCTAAGGAACAAGTTGCTGATATACTCACCAAACCACTACCCAGGGAAACTTTTGAATACCTCAGACAGAATCTGGGAGTAGTTGATGCATCATCTTGCTGTTAAATCTTGTCTGTTTCAGAGAAAAATGGGTGTACGCGAGTTTCCTGAGGAAGATCCACGTACATATGCCGGTTTGTTCAGAGACGGTAGCATATATGGAGGCTTGATGGATATCTGTAGGGACAGGCTCTGGTTGAAGATATTCTAATATGGGTCTGATAGAGACCATCTGGCACAAGTTCAGGGGGAGCAGATAAACTTCTAATGATGCATTGTTGGAATTATCTTAGAATCTTTTGGTTCTAGTTCACAGCTATTGTTGGTTTCAGGTGGAACAAAGGTAGAGGGAGAACAGAAGGAAATATTGGTTGCTGATCTGAATGGTGATTGACAAATGCTGCCCCTAAGGACAGTCTATGCGACAACCATAATTGACAGATGATGCTGCTATTAGTTATTGGTGACTTTCATAAGTCTTGATCTAGATATTTCGTCTCTATGTCATGTATCTCTTTTATGGTGTCAAAGGTCATGTAACGGCCTATTTTGGTTTCCCCACTATGCCTGGGATGGAGATGTAATGTACTTGGTTGTCATATGTAATTTTCTAATTTATCCCCACTTGGTTGGGTGATGGATGTATGTATTGAGTCTTTTGGTGATAGGAAGGTCTTTTATGATGTATAAGTCATGGTTCTTCTTGAAGAACATCTTTTTGCAGATCTTGCCTACAGTTAGGGGGAGCATGGTCAGCACAGCAGGGCAGAGATTTCAGCATGTACTCAGGGGGAGCACAACCCTTTGCCCTTGATGACAAAGGGGGAGAATGACTTTGAGGATCTTGGGGTTGCCATCAAGTCCAAAGGGGGAGATTGTTGGCATTATGGCACAGGTGTTGTCCTTGATGGAAACTCTCTCTGGTGACAGATCTCAGTTCCAGATCTCAGTTCAGGCTTTCATAATGAAGAAAAAGATATATACAGAGGTTCACCTAGACAAAGGCACGTATACACGCGAGTTAGAAGTTACAAAGGCGCGTATGCATATACACGCACTTTCACGCAAGGAAAAGTGCGTATATGTTGGAGAACTTACTTTTGGTCCGTGGTAGTTAGTCCTTGGTATTTGAACCTATGGTTTTGGACCATGGTATCTCGTCAGAAGTATTGATCCCCAAGTATTGGGTCCATGGTATTGTTTTATTATGGTTTTGGACCGTGGTATTGTGAAAAGCCTAAGACTATAAAAGAGGAAGGAGATCATTTGGCAAAGTATCATATGAATTAATTGAATATCTAATAAGTGCTAGATCTGAAATATTGGTGATTGGGGTTATGGTGCAGATCTAGATCTGAATGAAGGAGTGTTACACTAAAAAATGTCACCTTGACTACTTACAGTTAGTATGGCTCAAATCAACAGTCATGCTACCCTCTTAGGCAAAGTCTCATGCCTCTGTTATCCATCTCAAACTCAAAGAAGAGAGAAAGTCTTGTAAAAACTATGTTTATCTCTGGGGTCGCAGGTTCTCTCTAGCCTTACCTGCGGGGACGCTGACCATGTTCACAAAATCTGCGTCCATGAACGCTCTGTATGTAAAGGGACAGGTGCGTCCCTCTGTAAAAGGCAAAATGCGCGAGTTTTATCTTGAAAAAGTTACTTGTGGTTACTTCTAGAACATTCTAGAGGTCGGTTTGATGAAATGGATGCGCCTCCAGTTGGTTCATGTATCTCTATTAAGGGGGAACTTATCCCATCAATAAGGGAGCTATCCCACCCAAAGAGGGGGATGATCCCATTGATAGTGGACCTGAATAACCTCTTTACAGCACTATAAATAAAGGCATTGAGCCAGAAGGAGGGGAGGTTGGAGCTATACATTTTCTTTGGGTAAATGCTGCAGGATTTAGGTCTTCCATTAGAGCCTTTGTAAGGAGAGATTGTCTTTACTTGATTCTACTTGGGAGAGGGTGAGCTTTGTCAAAGTAGAGGAAAACCCTTGATGGACCCTGGGAGGAACTTGCACAACACCAAGGCCAGGTTGTAAGAGTTTCTTTGTTTTGTTATTAATACAAACTGGTTTATTTTTCTCAATAGCTTGTGTTAATGAGTTATTTCATGTGTTCCTTGGTCTGCATGTTGAATATATGTTTTATTATATGAAATGCAAGTGCTTGGTAATTGTTTGATTGTTTGTGGTTGCAGGAATTGACTTGAAGGAGGAGCTCATCCGGATCGTCAAGAACGAACTTCAACAACAGCGTTTTGGAATAAGGTAAGCCTAAACACTTGTAGTTTTCATGTTGTAAAAGGTGTATTTAGAGAAAGATCACTCCATTTTGTCTTGTTTGTCATTAGAACGTCTTAGACTTCTAGGAAGGTCAGCTGTGTCCGCACCCTTGACTAATTCCGTGTGACAAATTGGCGACTCCGCTGGGGAATCCATTAATGAGAGAGTCTTTTCCTTTATATGAACTTTGCTTTGAGAAAATCATTCTTATTTTCTGGTTTTTGACTGTGAGAATTAGTATTTGGGTGGCTTAGCTTTAGATTTAGTTAGATTTGGTTTTTCTTCATTTTTCCAGAGAGACGCACCCTCTGAGTGCTGCACAGTGCGTCTTTGGACGCGCTGTCGCCGTCTGCACAGAGCGGGCCCGCGCCTGTTCTAACGGGTTGCCTGCGTCTTCCTGTAGAATTTAAGAAAACTCCATTTTTGCTTTAATTGCTTTTAGATTTTGATTTTTCTTAGTGTTTCCTGCCCAGATCCTTTAGTACCCTGTCAAGAATTTTCACCTGAACTTGTTTTGTGAGCTTTGAGTGTTTTAGTGGATTTCAACGAAGTTTAGGCCTAGGGTTTGATTTTTGAATAGGTCTTGTAGTGACTTTGATAGTAGAAAGTTGTCTAACCTTAGATCTCTCTGGTTAGTCAACCTTCTTAGAGGTCAGACCTGTCGTAAAGTCTCCTTGTGTGAGCAACTTGCCATTTGAGTTGTTTTGGGTCAAATTTCGATTTGCTTGTTTATAAAGTATTGATTTCCATTTTACAAAAAGAACAAAAAGATTAGAATTTTGTTTTGACTAGTTTTTGGTTCTGCAATAAGCTAGTCCTTGATTTGATTGTGATCAAGTAAAACACCTTAGAAATAATCATTGTTAGTTTTGGCCTCGTTAAGATTGCTTAGAGTAAATTTGCCCTTAGTTTGCTTATGAGTGCATTTTCATAGATTTTAAGAGTTGTTAAGATTGATTTTTGGTTATATTAGATTTATTTGCTTTATTAAAAGAAAAATACAAAAACATCTTCTTAAAAAGTCTTGTTTCAAGTAGCTTTTTGTTTTCGAAAGAAGAAAAGAGTTTTTTCGTGCATGTAAAGAGAGGTTATGTTTTTATGCTTGGAAAAGACAAACGAATTGTTTCTTTGATTGTCTTCAATTAAGAGGTTGCTTTTATAAAGATTGCATTCTCTCAACTTTTTAGTTAAGCAATTCATCGAAAAAGTAAAGTAGTGGGTAAATCATCCTAGGTGCATTTTGTAGTGGTTTCGAGTCGAGTCAACACACCACTGGTTTCATTTCCATCACCTTTTGACTTAAGAAACAACCTTAAAAGTAACGCTTAAATTAAAATCAATCTAGTAATCTTTATTTTTCTAGGGCTCTGAAACACCAACATAGCTTAGGCTAGGGTCTTGGAGTAGGTGAGTACTTAACTCTCCAAGACTACAAAACCAAACAGATAGTCTATCTTGAGTAGAACAAATCCAATTGTTTCAGTTACATTCTGGGAAAGCTCCTCTTAAAGGAGAAGCACGAGCTCGTGTCCGAACCAGTGAGGGGATCATTCCTCCCTCGTTGGGAACGACGCCAGGCAGTACGTATTACAAACGGTAAACCTCGGATTAACCATTGTCAAGGAGCCAGGGGTCACTTATCGGTAAACCTTGGATTGTTGTCAAGGAGCCGGTAAGGGGATTGGAGCTTGTTACTCTGCCCTTGCGTGCTGTCGGAGTTTAGACTGTTCCCCCAGGTGTAATTGTTGTGATTGGTAACTTTAGTGACCATAATCTTTAGGGTTCTACCGAGGTGACGGTGGAGGGAAGGTCCCACTGTACCTGGAGCAGACATCGTTTATACTCACTTGGATTTTCCGGGGGGTTCACTTCACTTCGAGACGGTTAAAGTGGAGGAACTTGTGCCGGTCTATTCATTAAGCAGGTTGCCGGGGTAACTGTTCCACCCGCCATTTCTGTACTGAATCCAGCGAGGTTGGATTTCATCACCAACTAGCGCTTTTGGTCCGGAAGACTACTGTTTGTGTGTGGTTTGACGCTCTAGATTATTTAGGCATGTGCTTCAAAATTGTTTGGTTCTTTAGAAGACTTTAGGTGGTTTGATTTGAAATTTTTTACTTTGTTTTCGTGTGTTGTAGTTAAAAATCTTTAATTGTGGCGGAATTACCGAGACAGTCCCGTAGACTTCGGGGCAAGTCTCCTGAGATTGTTACCGGAATAGATTTGTTAAGAAAACTCCGTAAATCGCGGGGTGAATCTCCTGAAGACATTCCGGGTCATTTAGAAGGGTTAAAAGTCCTTGTAACTCCTCCTAGTGGCAGTAGAGTAGGTTCACCTGAAGAAGGAGAATCTTCCTTGGTAGTCCATCCAGATTACCAAAGTTTAGAAACAGGTTACAATCCCGAAGCTGTTACAGTTTCCGAGCTTGCTGGTAGTTTTTCATCTGCCAGTGAAGTTTCCGAGCTAAAACAATCGACATCCACGTACATTTCTGATCACATTCATGAGTGGAGACGTCGAAGGAGATTAGTGAAAGTTTTTATCCCGGACCAAATCTTAGCTGAATGGTTTGTCAAATCATTATTACCAAGAATTACTGAAGATGTAGCTAAGGCCAGAGTAGTTACTGAGGAGCAAGTCATTGCTCAGGCACAATACCTTGACTTAGTTTACACTCAGTCGGGTACACTACACGAGAAGATTCCGGATCTTCCAAAGTCAAACCAAATCGCTGCTGCTCCTTCGGGATCTCATGCCGCTGATGGTATGATTGGTATCGTGACTACGAAGAGTAAGAAGAAGTCTTCCAAGACTTCAAATACTCCAATTATCACTTTGCCTGATTCTCCGACAGGAGAGTCTTCTCCTCCTGAACTTACCGCCGATATTCACGCTGTAGAGTCATCTACGGCCAAATCAAAAAACGGTGGAAAGAAGAAAGGAAAGAAGAAGGCTAAAGCAGACAAGGCTCCAAAGGAGAAAACTGAAAAGTCGGAAACCAATGACGAAAAACGCAAACCTCGATATCCTTGTCTCATTTGTGAAGAAGATCATTTTACGAGAGATTGCCCTCATCGGGCCGAGGTAGTGAAAATAGTCAAAGGTTCTCCCACTCCTGCTGTGTTAAAAAATCCATTTCCAGAGCAGGAGAATAAGATGATAGGTTCTTCTTCGAATGCCAGTGAAGAACCCATTTTGATGATGTCTCATGTCAGGATTGCGACTCGATCGCAAGATTATGGTAGTAAGGCTCCTATTGATGGTAAGGAAGCAGAATCTTCTCACTCTAACCCATCAACCTCAGCTCCTGGTTCCGATCCACTACAGATCAAAAAACCTAACCCAGACTTAGTGATTAAGCCGCCCGCCAAGGGTGTACTTCGAAGGTCTGCTTTCAATCCACATGCGAGAGCAGCCCAGAATTACAACATTGTTGAGGACTTAGCTGTTTCACCCTCAGCAATGTCGGCATTAGAAGTGCTGCAATCATGTCCAGCGCAACGAAAATTGCTTTTGTCGGCTATCGGAGCTGTCGATGTTCAGGACCCGAACCTAATGATCTTTGATCTAGAAAATAGTACACCGCGTCTCCCCCATCAAATGGCTTTCCAAATTCCAGTGATAGTCAAAAACAGGCCTATTCATCGGACTGTGATTGATGAGGGAGCTTCTACGTGTATTATGTCGATTCAATGTTGGAGATCGCTTGGTTCTCCTTCGTTGAACCAATCCCCCACCATCCTTAAGGCCTTTGATGGCCGTGGGTTCCGTCCGTTTGGTATTCTACAAGAATTGCCTATAGGGGTCGAAGGTAAAACCGTTAGTCTGGATGTGGAAGTGGTTGATGCCCCTCTAGACTACAACCTTCTTTTGGGTCGAAGTTGGTCATATGCTATGACAGCGGTCGTTTCATCGGTCTTCAGGGTCATTAAGTTTCCACATAACGGTAAGATCATGACTATTGATCAGCTGACATACTTTTCATCCGATCCAGCCTCTTCAGAGAGTATTCAACATGTTGGTAAAACGACAATCCCTTATAGGGACATTGGTGTAGGTTTAGTTAAGGATTCCGGTTTACTGGGAACTTTTCCTCTCCCTCCACTCAATGCAGACCCTTCGTTTGCAACGATTCATATGATCACGTCAGAAAACATTATTTATGATGATCCTTGGTATGTTCCCTCTGACTCTGAGCTAGACTCACTCGGTGATGTTATGCCGTTGAGTCCGTATGAGATTGCTTATGAAGCTCTTATGTCTTTTACCGACTTTCATTCAACCGAAACCGACCAAATGAATGTGGTCAGTGAAGAGTCACTTTTCACCTCACCCTTAGAACGGATAACGTTTCCCGAAGAAGTGTCATCTGACGAACAACTTCGCGAAATCCTAAGTGTAGATGATCTACCATGGGAAGATCTCCATCATAGATCTTCGTTTTTACCTAAGGATGATGCATTTGAAAACGATTTTTCATCTATCTTTACCGCTGAATATGTCAAAGACGCTCAGGATCCAACGAAACATTCTGATTCAGAGCTGAATTTAGGGAATATTTCTCGTACTATTCCCATTGATATTTCAGTGAAGCCCGGAATCGAGGAGAACATTCATATAGGTGCCGCATGTACTGAAGAAGAAATCCAACCTTACAAGGCCCTATTCCAAGAATTCCGCGACGTGTTTGCCTGGTCTTACGAGGAAATGCCGGGAATTGATCCTGCCATTGTTATTCATGAAATAAAGACCTACCCGGATGCTAAACCCATTCGGCAACGGTTGCGTCAGATTCACCCTCGAAAAGCGGCTGCGATTAAAGCAGAAGTCGAAAAGCTGTTGAAAGCAGGTTTCATTTATCCGATCCCGTTAACGGATTGGGTATCGAATATTGTTCCCGTCAATAAAAAACAAGGAACAATAAGAATCTGTATCGACTATAGGGATATAAATCGAGCTTGTCCAAAAGACAACTATCCTACGCCTTATATCGATCAAATTATTGATGATTATGCCGGAAGTGAGATGTTTTCCTTCATGGATGGTTTCTCAGGCTATAATCAAATCAATATTCTACCTGCCGACCAACCAAAAACGGCATTCATTTGTCCATGGGGGACATTTGCTTATTGCAAATTACCTTTTGGGCTTAAGAATGCCGGGGCCACTTTTCAACGGGCGATGTCTTATGCATTTCATGATATCAAGCACATTGTGCAACCCTATCTCGATGATTTGCCTGCTCATTCTTTACATCGAGCTGATCACCTTGTCCACCTACGAGCAATCTTTATGAGGTGTAGGCATTATCGAATTCGGTTGAATCCCCACAAGTGTGTTTTCTGTATAGAAACAGGTCGATTGCTGGGATTTGTTGTTTCAAAAGCCGGCATTCGCGTCGATCCCTCGAAAGTCGAGGCTATCATCAAATTGCCTCCTCCTTCGAGTTTGCGCCAACTCCAAAGTTTGCAAGGGAAAGCGAACTTTTTACGCCGATTCATCCCAAACTACGCCGAGGTCACTAAAGGTTTTACACGGTTGTTGAAACAGAACGCACAATTCTTTTGGGACGAGATTGCCCAACAATCTTTTGATGCACTTAAACACGCGTTGACCCATGCACCGTTATTGCATCCTCCCAACTACAACCAGGACTACTTCTTATACCTCGCAGCTTCGCATTCCACCATTGGAATGGTGTTAGTTCAAGAAGATGAATTCGGAGCGGAGCATGTGATATATTATCTTAGTCGAACCTTAAACCCCACTGAGTTAAAATATTCGCATGTGGAGAAATTGGCCCTGGCAGCCGTTCAAGCTGTCCAGCGTTTTCGTCACTACATTCTTCTTCGCAAAACTACGGTTATTTCGGATTGCAACCCTATGATTTATATTTTGACAAAACAACTGCTAGGGGGCAAGTACTCTAAATGGATTGTTATCCTGCAAGAGTTCGACTTGGAGTTCGAGAAGTCCAAGTCTAAGAAATCTTTAGTTTTTGCGGAATTGATGTGTGATTTCCCGAGTGCTGACACAGAGACTGTGGCAGAGGAGTCCATTGCGGACGAATCTTTGTTTCTTATTAGCACTTTAGATCCGTGGTATGGGGATATAATCATCTATCTCCAAACCCAAACCTTTCGGCCTGAAGCTTCCAAGGAAGACCGTCGAAAAATTCGGTTTCGATCCCAGCAATACAGAATTATTGGAGATACACTTTATCGCCGGGGGGCAGACTTAGTTTTTCGACGTTGTTTAACTCACGACAAGGCTGAGAGAGTTTTAAATGATTGTCACTCTGGAGCATGTGGCGTTCATATGTCTGGGTATGCCACAGCTCAGAAGGTGTTGCGCGCTGGCTATTTCTGGCCGTCTATGTTTAAAGATTGTATCCTTGCCGTCAGAACATGCCACAACTGTCAAGTGTTTGATCGCAAGATGCGCGCTCCACCTGCTCCTCTCCATCCTATAATTGCCGCTGGTCCATTCGCCAAATGGGGTATCGACTTTATTACTTGTAACCCTCACTCGGCCGGGGGCATGCGTATATCATCCTCGCGGTTGATTATTTTACAAAATGGGCCGAGGCGATGCCTACATTCGACGCAAGCGGCAAGACAGCTGCAGTTTTCGTATTCAATCATATCATAACTAGGTTCGGTGTCCCACAAGCAATCATTACTGACCATGGGAGCCATTTTCGAAACGTCATGATGACTGAGCTTACAAGCCAGCTTGGTTTGCGCCACGATAGCTCTACTCCTTATTATCCGCAAGCCAACGGTTTGGTTGAGTCAATCAACAAAGTTCTAGTCATCATGATTCGACGGATCATTGGTATCCATCGAACGAATTGGCATAACATGTTATTTTCGGCGCTATGGGCATATCGAACTTCAGTGAAAAATTCAACAGGTTTCACCCCTTTCCAGCTAGTTTATGGCTTAGAAGCTGTGTTACCTATTGAATGCGAAATCCCATCACTTCAAATGGCTGTCGAATTACTTCCAGCTACTTCCGAAGAGGAGAAACGGTTATTATACTTGGCTAAATTAGATGAGACTCGACGTGACGCTACTTTAGCTATCGAGACTCACGCGAAACGAATGAAAGCTCAGTACGATAAAAATGTAACCCCTCGAAGTTTTTCGGAAGGAGACCTAGTACTATTATATGATCAAGCTAACGATAAGCTAGGTGCCGGAAAATTCGTTCCCATGTGGCATGGGCCCTACATTGTAAAGCGAAAGCTAGCAAAAGGGGCTTATGAGTTAGTTGATTTTGATGGGGACTCTTTGGGTAAACCCAGAAATGGACTTTACCTAAAGAGGTATTATGCTTAAAATGATGGGTATGGAGAAATTTTTAGATAGGTTAGATTTCCTTTCTAGCTAGCAAGTGTGTTAGTTTAGTCAGTGTGCTTAGCTTAGCGAGTGTGGTTTTTCGTCATTATTCTGGCTTATCTTGGTTTTACTCTTGATATTGTAGATGTCGACGCCTCTCCAAACATACATTGGATTTGCTGATGGTGCTTGTCGTAGTACACGGAATATCTCTTCCGCAGCTTGGGTTATCTATTCGCCCTCTGACGAGTTAGTTTCTATGCATGGGGTAAGCCTCGGTCAAACAACGAATAACATTGCAGAATACAGTGCAGTGGTTGAATTATTATCCGAATCTATTTCATTTGGAATTCGACGTTTGATAGTGAGGTTAGATTCTGAACTTGTTGTATTACAGCTTAATAGAGTTTATGCCATTAGAAATCCTGTGTTATTAAGGTTGTTTTTGAGAGTGCGTCTCTTGGAACGTGAATTTGATTACATTGAATATCAACATATTCCAAGGTCCCTGAATACATTAGCAGATGCAATTGCTTCTCGAGTGTTGGACAGACATTTACGATAATCATGCAAGTAAATTTAAAAACATTTCATCATACATGTTAAACAAGATAAGCCGGTAATAGTGATATATATATAGGTAGAAGTGTGTCAAAAATATATACATCGTCTTCGATCATAGGTTTAAAACACCTTATGATCGGCAAAATGATAGTACAAAAAGTCAAAAATGTCACATGTGACTACAAAAGTGACTAGTCAATCACTGGTGGTGCTCTCTGTACGACACCACTGCGCGGGCTACCTTACGCAAAAATCTCCTAAACGGTCCAGGGACCGCGACTACAAAGCGCTGAAGCCTGATAGGAATGTCGTCCATAGTAGTCTCAGGTATATCTGCCGTGAGACGCTCTAGATCATGCTCCAACTCGGCTAGTACTTCTGCTGTCGCATCCTGTGGGGCCGGTACCGGTGCAGCTGGATGTAGTCTATCATAAGGCCGGAGGTTGGCTGGACGCTGTGGACCAACATCTGCATTTTGAAAGTTTTACTATTAATTTTGAGACGATATATATAAAAAATACAAAAAATAGATAACTAGAAAACTTGTGAAAATAAAAAGTACCTCTGTCGTCCCATTGTTCTCCCTGTGGAAGAACCATGTCCGGATCACCTCTGAAATCCATTCCGGCATAAGGAAAGTCCTGTATCGAAAAAACCTGGTCCTCTAACCAGTGAAAGTAACTATCTGAGAATCGAACCACCGCCGCGCCCTCGTCAGGATGCCGGGCCATCACCGCAACCCATCGTATCAGCTTTGGCTGCCGAGGACCCAACGTATCAACAGTGAGTTGCTGAGGGATCAGCATTGGAACTCTCTCCAAGGCAAAGCTCACGACTAGAGGCCCATATCCAAAAGTCTTTAGTCGTCCGTTCTTTGCCTTGGTCAGTTGGCTCTTCATATGAGCCGACACAGCTTCACACCAGTTGAAAATGGTGCCTTGGTAACAGTCAATTGCCATCCGCATTTGGGATCCGGAAGCAATGTGTAAAGCGGCCGCGCCGCAAATTCTGGTAACCGTGAACGCTATGACTTTGAGTTCACACAGAGTGATGTGTTTTATCTCTATGCCTTTCGAATGGTGAGCCCCAGGTGTGCACCACTCGTCACGGAGACTATCAAGGGATTGGCCACCCGGCCTAGTCCCCGCAAGACTAAGTTGCTCACCTCTGTTTGGCAAGCCAGTGAGAAAGTATACATCCGAGGGCTCTATCTCGAGCTGGTGCCCTCCTATGTAAAAGCATTGTTCTTGAACGTTCCATCGCTCAACCAGCCATTCCAAGAATCTTACCTGGCCCCTCATGCCCGGTATGGTCCAATATTTGTATAATCCGCATGCTCTTAGGGCATCCAGGGAAGGTTGATGATTTATTGCAGCTTCATCTTCCTCTACATGCTCTCTTTCTCTCCAGTCTAACATGATTAATGCCCTGCATATCAAAAAGAGCAATTAGAAATTGATTTGGGACTTTTTGGTGATTTTTTGAGAGAGTTGGGGTTTTGAAATGCGCACTTCTCGGAAGACGCACCCCGGCTTTGTAGCACAGGGCGCCCGGACGCGGCTGGCCTGAAGGCGGGCCGCGTCTTCCGACCATTTTCCCGTATGAGAAAAAGTCGGGGGACGCGGTTCACCCGAAGGGCACCCGCGTCCGCCGAGAGGCGCATTCCAAAACCAAAACCCTCCCAAAAAATGAAACTAAAACCTAAAAATTAATTCTAAATGGATAGAAATGCAGAGTAGGATGTGTAAAATACCTGGTTAAGACGGCGTTCGATTCCGACGGTCAGATTTTCCGCAGCAACCACGGGAAGTTTCTTGTCAAAAGCTCCTTTTTCAACCTCAACAGTGAAACGGTAAAAATGACATGGTAAAAGGTCTTTTTATAGGTTTTTTGGATGAATTAGTTCATTTTTTACCATGAAAAGATGTTTTCAATGTATTTTTGCCTATTTTAAACAGGTATGAGTAATGTATTGCTTTTGTGCAGGACAAAGGGATTTCGAGGGAAATTGTAATTTTTCACAAACAAAAATATCAGAGTCATCTTTTAAGCCCTTTTCTGACTCCTAAAACATGAAAAGATCGCCGAGTGTTTCTTTTTCACTCGTTAAAACGGAATTAAAAGACGGTCCCCTTTTAGCTCTTTTCTGACCGCAAAATCAGGAAAAGATTGCCGGGTTTTTGTCGTTTCGAACTCGATAAGGAAATAAAACGACGTGTCCTTGATCGCTTTTTACTTTTCAGGTCAACGACACTATTATGAAAGTACTCCTTGGTCGCAAGATCAAGCGGTTCCCCCAGGTATTATTTTATACTTTTTCGGGCTTGAGGGACACAAATATACGAAAAAGTTCAACGTGGAGTCTCCTTTAGTTTTTTCAGACTCTCTAAAATTGAAAAACGCCGAGTTTCTCCTATACTGGGCTCGTTAAACTTTTACAGTAGAGGACCTGTTCAATTACAAACAGGAACGAACCACTCCTTCCTAGGGTTCGGATTTAAACTAGGTTGGACTCGTCCGAAGGATGAGCTTATAATCAAGCATATGTTATCCTCCTCAAGCTTGTTAAAAATAAAGAGGTACTTGCCAGAAATGGTGGGGGAAAAGAGAGAAGAATGAACCTGTTTGTCACCTTTTGTCTCAGAAGAAACTTTATTACCGCTCTTGAACACGACACTTTTCATTCACCTGGGTTGGGAAATCTTTTACCTCACAGTTGACCAAATCACTTTGAAAGTCTTTAACCGGGTTTCGGGATTAACTTTGAGTTATTCGTCACCAAGCCATCTGTTGTGTCGTTATGTGTTCAAGAGGTCTGCAAGCAAAACTTTCATCTGCAAAATACTTGTTGTCCATTTGACCATCCCTGAGTCAGTCCTTACAGCAACATTTCTTCAACTTGAACAATGATTTCGTGTTGCGGGCTTGCCTGCAACGGGTCGCTTTCTATCGACATCGACACATTATCTAGAAAGATGACTTAGGAATCGACAGTACCTTGAAGTCTGCATGCATCAATGGCAGGTTTCTCGCCTTTGACGTCAGTTTACATCATTGACTTTCGATCAAAGGATTCCGTGAAGTGTTCGACATCAAAACATCTATTCACATTTTACGGGTTGTGCTTGGTACTTTGAGAACCATTGACATTACTGGTGGTCTCTCTCACGCTTGTTAACAGTTTACATCATTGACTGGTAATCAAGTGGTTTCTACCATGTTCGACATCAAATCATTTAATCACATGGCTAGAATCGTACCAATTCGGGAAGTAGAAATGAAGACCCTGGATCTAGTTTCTACCATCCAGGCTGCGAGGAGTTTTGTATTCATTATCTATGTAGACTAATCATAAACAGATGGCTGCGTCCATACTGTGTCTACAAAAGTCTATAAAAATGATGTACTGCAAGATCATTCCTGTATCAGAGTAGTTAGTCCATTAGTTAAAGTTTTGAATCTGAGTATGGGAATGCCTACCTCAGTGATGATATAATCTTATACATGTATTTTGTGTTGAAAATTGCAGGTTCCAACCAGGTCATCCACAAGACAATCCTTGAAATGATAAAGCGCTTCACCCTTCCTAGAATTACAAAACCCTATTCTATTCCAGGCTTCGCACTTAAGGGGGCAATCTGTTACACTAAAAAATGTCACCTTGACTACTTACAGTTAGTATGGCTCAAATCAACAGTCATGCTACCCTCTTAGGCAAGTCTCATGCCTCTGTTATCCATCTCAAACTCAAAGAAGAGAGAAAGTCTTGTAAAAACTATGTTTATCTCTGGGGTCGCAGGTTCTCTCTAGCCTTACCTGCGGGGACGCTGACCATGTTCACAAAATCTGTGTCCATGGACGCTCTGTATGTAAAGGGACAGGTGCGTCCCTCTGTAAAAGGCAAAATGCGCGAGTTTTATCTTGAAAAAGTTACTTGTGGTTACTTCTAGAACATTCTAGAGGTCGGTTTGATGAAATGGATGCGCCTCCAGTTGGTTCATGTATCTCTATTAAGGGGAACTTATCCCATCAATAAGGGAGCTATCCCACCCAAAGAGGGGGATGATCCCATTGATAGTGGACCTGAATAACCTCTTTACAGCACTATAAATAAAGGCATTGAGCCAGAAGGAGGGGAGGTTGGAGCTATACATTTTCTTTGGGTAAATGCTGCAGGATTTAGGTCTTCCATTAGAGCCTTTGTAAGGAGAGATTGTCTTTACTTGATTCTACTTGGGAGAGGGTGAGCTTTGTCAAAGTAGAGGAAAACCCTTGATGGACCCTGGGAGGAACTTGCACAACACCAAGGCCAGGTTGTAAGAGTTTCTTTGTTTCGTTATTAATACAAACTGGTTTATTTTTCTCAATAGCTTGTGTTAATGAGTTATTTCATGTGTTCCTTGGTCTGCATGTTGAATATATGTTTTATTATATGAAATGCAAGTGCTTGGTAATTGTTTGATTGTTTGTGGTTGCAGGAATTGACTTGAAGGAGGAGCTCATCCGGATCGTCAAGAACGAACTTCAACAACAGCGTTTTGGAATAAGGTAAGCCTAAACACTTGTAGTTTTCATGTTGTAAAAGGTGTATTTAGAGAAAGATCACTCCATTTTGTCTTGTTTGTCATTAGAACGTCTTAGACTTCTAGGAAGGTCAGCTGTGTCCGCACCCTTGACTAATTCCGTGTGACAAGGAGGAACCTTAACGCAAAGAAGGATAAGTTCTATTGATGGGTCATAATCTTTTGGCTTGAATGATAGTATCTTTGTATGATTTTGATCTGTTATATGTGGCACATGCTTGATCTATAAATCTGATAATCTGGGTTAATTAGTGTCTGAATATTTGAAAGAGTGAATTATCCTTTATAGATCTGTACGCAGGTTCAATGAAGCAAAGGCGCGTATACACGCTGGTTCAGTGAATAAAAACAACGTATACGCAGGTTTCTCCAAACACAGAAGCGTATGCACGTAGGTTTCAGTTTATTGAAGTAGCGTATATCTTTTGAGTTGTGATCTAGCTGCTTCTGTTTATTGTTGCAGTGTTCTGGGTTTAGAATTTGGTGTGTGGTTACTGTTACTATGTTTTGGGTACAGCTGTCAGAGAAGTATCTACTTGATTCAGTTCTAATTGGTGAAAAGGAGATTGTTTGATGCAGAAATTCTTGATGATTGATTGATGTTCATGGATCCAGTCTGAAAATTTATGAAACGCGGTCCCTGGAAGAAAGAGAAGGATGTAGCCTTCTGTAGGCCAGCACCTACGTACTAGTATCTTGGCTAGTGCAAGAGCTAAGGGGGTTGTAGCTCCCTTCCAGGAGAAGCTGGAGAACGAGAGAGGGTTGTAGCTCTCTGCAGGTTGCAACCTGCGTACTGGTAAAGAACAACACCAGTACATTGTAAAAAGAAGTTTCTAATTAAAGAAGATAGAGACGAATTGCAGCAAGTGGTTTTCACCCACATTGGGTTTCCACCTTATATCTTGTGTTCTTGTGTGTGTGATTGTCTTCAGATCTATTTTACTGTTTCTGGTTACTGTTTATTTGATCCTAATGCACAGATTAATGATCAACATCAATAAGATAAATTAATTTATAAGTTTGCATTGCATACACGGGTTTCATTCTCTGTAGTTGCGTATATACGCGGTTTTATCTAACTGAAGTAGCGTATATGATTTGGGTTTGAAAAAGAAAATAAGTGACTTGATAATACTAATTCACCCCCCCTCTCAGTATTATTTCCAACATTCATGAGTGCCCTTCAGCGCGTATATTAAGTCCACGTCACGATGAGGCAGATAACTTAGGAAAAGTGGGTCATTTGGCAACATCAGAGAGCATTTGTTCAATATGAGCATGTTTGAATTGGACACATGACACAGTAGAAGGACTGGAGTGAAGGCAGTGACAAATTACTATGTAACACTTACTATCATATAGTAACACCAAATCGTTCACCTTGAAGGTGCACAAATTAATATGTCGATCGTGCCAGGCCTTTTCGTGCTACTTTTGTACCTATTGGTGAAAGCCATCTAGAAATCATTCTTCCTCGAGTTCCTCCAATTACGTGAGTCTTTCCTCCAGTGCTCCGCAGTCCGTCATACCTGTGAGCACTACTATACCCAGACTAGGCACAATATATTCCATCGGCATTACAGCTTCCACTCCATAGACCGGCCGGAAAGGTGTCTGTCCCATTAGTTTCTTGCATGTCATCTTATAAGCCCATAATACTGCAGGTACGCATAGGTCCCAATAACTTCACTACGCATTGCATACTTTGGTCAGCGAAGTCTCCAGTACTTTGTTAAATGCTTCTACTATCTCGTTGGCTTGTGGGTGATAAGGTGTGCTTTTTTGATGATACTCCTGAAACTCTTCGGTTAGCGCAATGATCGTCTCGTTCAAGAAATGTGTACCGCGATTGCTCATCAAGATCTTCGGACATCCAAATCATTTCAATACATGTTCAAATAGAAACTTCTCGGTCGTGGCAGTCGTGCAATCTTTTACTGGTTGCACTTTTGCTCAACGAGTTAGGTACTCTGTCGCAGTGATAATATATCTCGCGCCCATTTTTCCTTGAGGTTTGATAGGTCTTATGAAGTTGATCGTCCACTTTTCAAAGGGTTGCAGTGCCATTTGCGGATTCAAAGGCATCTCGTCCCTCCATGATGGTTTACCTATTCTTTGACATACATCACAGGCATTGCAATGTGCTTTTGAATCCTGATGAAGGTCGGCCACCACAACCCTTCGTGGAGAATCTTCTGCGCCGTCACTCTCCTTGCATAATGTCCTCTCGCAGAGCCCCCATGTGCATCTGCGAGGATATGAATTCTTTCCAATTCAGGTACATACCTTTGCAGTATCTCATCATTGCCCATCTTATACAGGTTCCCCGAAATGACGAATAAATATCCTGCATGCACAACTAGTTCCTTCTTCTACTGGACAAAGTACTTTTTCGGCACAGTTCCAGTCGTAAGAAAGTGGATTGTATCTTCAAAATTTCCATCTGCTATGCACATAACAAAGAGCTGTGTGTCAGGTAATCCTTCCTCTAGACTAGTAGGTTCCTCGCATGTCTCAATGTGCAACAGGTGATCCAGTCCTACGTTCAATCGTCTAGGTTTCACAACAACTTCAAAATCATATTCTTATAACGATAAAATACATCTGCATATGCGGCCCCCCAAAACAGGCTTATTGATCAATTATTTCAGCGCGGAATGATCTGTATACATTTTGAAGTGTCCCCCTAGCAAGTAGTGTCGATATTTCTGGAGCACATACACCATAGCCATTCCCTCACGTTCAGTGGTGGAATAGTTCTTTTATGCTTTAGACAACTTGCGAATCGCGAACGCGATAGGGTGGTCCAAGCCCATGCCACCATCCTGTGTTAGTACTGCTCCCAGTACTATACACAATGCATCAACATGGACATGAAACTCCTTGTCCCAGTTCAGGAAGACCAAGATCGATGCAGTGACCATCTTTTCTTTCAATACATCCAGGCTTTTCTTACAGGCATCGTTCCAACAAAACGTGACATATTTTTTCAATAGATTTTCCATCGGTGCAGTGGCCTCATCATAGCTTTTGATGAACTTCTTGTAGTACCCCGTATGTCCCAGGGTAGCGCGCAGTTGTTTCACACTTCACAGCGCTTCCAAATTGAGAATCACCGCAATCTTTGTGGGATCTACCAACGGTCTCTGTCTGTAAACCACATGTCCCAACAGGTTCCCGAAAGGAACGAGGAACATACACTTCTTAAGGTTAAGTGCGATTTGGTATCTTTGGTAGGTATCAAGCATCAAGCGTAAGCTCGCTACATGGTCCTTAACTAGCCTAAATATAGTCCAATCATCAAAGTAAACTCCAAGAACTTGTGAATATATTCCTTAAATGTTGCAACAACCACATGCGAAAAGATGGTCGGCGTGTTCTTCAACCCAAATGGCATGACAGTGTATTGAAAGCAGTGCCACTCAGTTGCAAAGGTTGTCTTTCTCCTATCTTCTGGTGCAATTTTGATCTGGTGGTACCCTGAGAACCCATCAGTGAAAGAATATGCTTCTTGCCCACCGACATTGTCCAACACCTCATCTGTGAATGGAGTTGGGAATGGATCGTGCACACAAGCATCATTCAATTTTCTGAGATCCACGCATATTCTTATCTCGTCCTTCTACTTCTTTTCCTACACCACCATTGGACTTACCCAATCGGATTCTTCCACCGGCTCAATGATTCCTGCTATGAGCATTTTGTCTAGTTCTACGTGGACCTTCTCCTTGTATTTCGGATTTAAGTAGTAAGGCCTCTGCTTAACTGGCTTCGCGTCAAGTTTTAACGTGATCCTCATCATTCCTAAATCTCCAATGATTCCCTTTAAATCCGTAAACTTGGTCGGGAATAAGTCCTAGTACTCGCGGAGTAACTCAATGACCTTATCCACCATCGCCTCGTCCCAGTAGTCATCAAGCATTACAAACATAGGTTCGGCCTCCGTACCAATGTTCATCCACTTTGTTTTTACCGGTGCAGTGATGTCAGGGTTCTTAATCTGTGGTCCTTGAACCTCGCGATAGCCTTCTGTTTCTGGAATGTTAATTTTCCATGGATCTTCATCTTCTTCTTCAATGTTTACATTATAACATTCCAACGCGCAGCTCAGCTTAGTAGCCCATTCAGGCTTAACCAATTCTACCGGATCCTATGGTATCCTAAAGATAGATTCCTTTACCTCTTGTGGCACTTCATCAACATTTTCCCACCATATATCCTCAAAAATGAAGGTCATCATGAACCCTTTACGCAAGATATCCCATTCACTTGTCCCATGGTGGAGTTCCATCTCTATATACCAATTCATGGGTATAAAATCTAGGGTATGACAGAACAGGTATACCCACTCAGGTTGTGGTTTTTCTCCATAGACCTTCGTCCATTTGGCCAGGTGTGCACGCGGATCATCCTATCCATCATACTTGTCTGCTAGCCACATCTTAGGCTTTCCAAAATGTGTGCGCATTATTCTCCTGCATTCGCGCCAGCCCTCAAAGCTCCCTTTGTGCGTACCCCACCACCTCGCGGGTGTAGCGCGCAGTACCCAATTCAAAGCCTAGAACCGTTGCTTTTCTGGCACCTCCCTTTCAAACTTATCTAGGAAAGTGTCTACCTCACTTAACCCATCATAAGTAGGCAAATTCCTCACTTTTGTCGATACACAGTGTAGTGATCTTGTCATCATATTATAGTTCAGCGTGGTTACCTCGTGTAACCGATTCTGCCATCACTCTATCTCCTCATGAAATTTGTCCATCGACAGTGGGATTTACCCAGTCTTGCTCTTACATGGTTATTTTGTAGATGCAGTCCAAATCATCGTCACTGTCATAGTCATGCACTGGCTCTGTGTAGTGCGATCCCTCAGCAAGGTATAAGGGTATAACTATGCACAGAGACTTTTTCTCAAAAATCATCTTGCACTTCTTTAGATTAATCACCCCGTTCATGTCAATGGCCCAATCAATTCCTAAGAGCACAGGGTAGGGATTGTTGTCATCAACATTCTCTATCACTTCAAAGTCTACTAGTGCACTCACTCCCTCAATATCCATGGTGGTTCCCTACAATTTCCCCATAGGTATTATCTTTTGTTGGTTCACCATTCGCAGCTGGATAGGAAACCATTGTAGCGTACGCCTCCCCATGCGCTCCCATGTCTGCTTCTGATCCTAAATCCAGTTTTACTTGGTCCATCTCATATTTGTGTATGATCCTAAATCCAAAATTACTTGGTCCATCTCATATTCTCCAATCTATGTGGTTAGCCTCATTTCTTTCCCTGTACTACTCTTTTGTTTTCCAATCTTCTGGACTATGCGCGATTCTCCTAGCGTGGTCCCAGCACATCTATTAATGAGTTCTTGCAATCCTTTTACAACCTTACTGTCACGCAGTAGCTTCATGCACGTTTCTAGGAACGTCATAAGCATAAATGGGTCCATTTCTGGCTCCGGTCTATCTTTGCTTCCTGAAGTGGAGGCATCAGTGAAGCTCTTCTTAGCTTCCATGAAGGTTTCCTTAGTGCGCTCCAAATCAAACTCTACTTCTTTCGTCAGAGCCTTGCCAACCCAATTACTATCTTCGAGCTATTTTCCTTTATCATCTCTCATCTCGATTCCACTTCAGAGCACAATGTTCACATTTGGGTCTTCCTCACATGGCTCAGACCTCATCATCTACAAGTTCTAAGTCAGGAGAGGTGGTAGCACTCCCTTGTCACGTATCCTAGCTATCAGCGTAGGACAATCCTCTGTCTCATGATCAAACAAGGTACAATACAGACATGATCAATGCATTGGGTTTTTACAATCATGGGCATAATTTCCTGGCCCTCCGCAATTGTAGCATATCAATTGTCCACGACCTCATCTAGGTCCTCCTCCACCTCGGCCTTGTCCGCGCCCCTGAAATTTGGTTTGCGCAACTCCTTCATTCAGGTCTATGGGCCGCGTTTCAGCATGAACTCTATAGGTGGGAGTTCTATCCATCATTAGTTCATAGCTTCTACAAGTGCGCTCATTATTTCCAACCAATCTACAAAAATTGCAGAACAACTGTTGCAAATTTTGTGTGTACTTTTGTAACAAATGGCAGTTGTTTGTAGCATGCTTTCCTCCTATTTGACAAATAGTTCACCACAAAGCAGGTGTCCCGCTAGGTCCTTCTTATGCTTATGGACTTAACGGCATCGGTCCTCCTCCCACGAGGTAATTCGCAAACACAGGGTAGTGGTCCTTATCATGACGCTGACCCTTGTATTTTACGCACCACACCTCTTCGCGTACTTCTAGTCGAGTTGTCCTGTCCTGTTTCAAACTCTACATCTCAAGGCATAAGTTTTTCAGCTACACATGGATCTGCTGAACTCCCAAGTTAGGATCCTGAATCGGGGTTTCACACAACCCCATCACAATCTCCAAGGCCTTCGCCTGAGTCATTAACCTCTATTGTGACAACACGTTCCTCAAATGCGGCGTTAGTGATGATACAAACCATTCGCGGTGTTGTCCATCTGTAAAAGTCATATTATCTTCACAAATCATACACTTCAGTCTCTGATCTAGCTCCTGACGAGTCTCACCTAGTAGCATTGTGATCTCTTTGAATCCAATGATCAATTGCGCTTCTGACTTCGACCTGCTAATTTGGATATCTGCAATTCCCGCATTCAGATTATCATTAGAATGCTTAATATACTAGGTCAGTGCGCGATCCTGCAGAGCACTGTCCAGCATCGCTTTCTTTATATTATCATCTGTAACTCCCTATGCTTCCCATATAGCTCTTATCATGAACAAAAATTGGTCTGGATCTTCATTTCCTACTCCCTTGAACATAGGCAACTTTATTATGCTTGCCATATTAACTCGCAGTGCTGGCAAAGGTGGTACGGGCGAAGATGGAGGAGAAGGCAATGAAACTAGCGGCAGCATGGGTGGGGATGGTATGCGCAAAATAATATGCCTTATCAAATTGATTGCACTTCGTGACAAGACCTTCACGAGCTCTTCCTCATCCCCTCACAGAGGTGAAATCAAAGGGCTATTCTCTAGTCCCTTACTTCCTTCGTTTCTATAGGTTTTTCCACTTCGCGTAGCTTCGGACATCAAGGTAATTGCATAACCCTCTTTTCACACAATAGCATTTTAATCCAAGTATTCAGAGACTTTACGTACTTACCTCACAGTCCTTTGAGAAAGCATTGCTCTACCTCGCTATAGCTGACTGAAGTATCTACCGCAAACTCAGTAACGAATCCTAATATATTTCTATCAAGCCAATGATTAACAACGCGTGCAATCTTATCCTCTGATGCTTCTAATTTGTGTACCAACCCTGGGGTCGACACAATAGGCTTGTCGATTTTCCACCTTCCTTGGCTATCTGCTAGCTTTGTGATCCACCCATACAGCTTAGTAGGGAAAGATGCGAACAAGATTTCGTGGATCTCTGTGTACAGATAGCAGTGTAACCACTCTTCTTTTGTCAGTCATGGGTTCCTGTTTTCATGCACCGCGAACTCGTGAATTCTTTTGTCCAACCAACCTTCAATTTCCTTCTTAGTTGGATTCCAATGATACGACATCAGACATCTCTATGCAGATTCCAATCCTAGGAACAGAACCATTGTTGACTTGATGGGGGCTTGACCCAAGTTCGGAGTTAATTAGCCAAACAAATCCTGGTACTACTGGCCCTTTCGGCAACAACCAGTGCAGCATGGACTGAGGTCTCACCCAAAGCAATATGGGGGAATGATGGAACCAAGTTTCTGCCCCCTTGAGATGTTTGAGGCGTCAGTTTAGTCCAAATATGAATACCTTCGCACAGGTCACTTCGCGTGCTGTCTTGACCTGTGAGACCTTCGAGATCTGTTATAATTTCCTTTGCACAGCACTAACCAAGAGCTGAGGTGATTTTGCGCTACCCTAGCAGGGATTTGTGCTACTTCCCCAACTTATACCACGTATCTTACTAATCTTCTTATAAGAGTTGGTTATCTTCGCATAAACAGGTACTTAATCTTATATTCACTTTACCAACACATTCATATAAGTTCATGCATCATATAAACAATAGAAATGCAATCTATATCCAATACATTCAATGTACAAAATAGGAAAAAGATACACAAAAATGATGTAAAACTTCTCTTTATTACTTCTCCAAAGGTTACAGACTCGACTCGCCCTGCACACTCAGATGCAGGGGTCTGTGCACTCAGCTATGGACTACTAGGCCTCTGTGCACTCAATTACAGAGCCTTCTCCTACTCTTTGACCCGAAGACTCGACTCTACACTTATATAAGATTCAATTCTTCTTCCTTAATTATCCTCTTTACAACTTAGAGCCTCGCTCTATTTATACAATCCCATGGTCCGCGGACCATGGGTAGATTTCTAAAGCCAACATTACATTACAAAAATGAGGGTGGACAACCCTATGACTCATTTACAACCTTCGCGCTTTACAGCCACAAAACGCGGAGTATTTACATCAAATTTGGTCAAAATATGGGCTTTAAGCCCCAAAACTTACCGTGGGGGATCCTGCGCCCAACATAGATCAATTTTGTCAAAATGTTTGTCCCTAATTTCTCACAAATTATTTTGTCGTTACAACAAATGATTAAGAAAGACAGTTTTTAAATGGGGTCATGATGAAAAGAAAGCATTCTATTTAATCAAATAGACAATTATCAATGCTCCTTCTTTAAATACTCTAAATTTCTCCGATCATTTCATATTATAGACATTTTCTTCTTCAACATCTTATAAGGTTGTTTTGACACAAATTGATAATCAGAAAATTGAAGAACCCATCACTTTTTTAAGTTCAAATTTTCAGGGTGCTGAATTGAATTATTCAGAAGTAGAAAAACAAGCATTTTCTATATATAAATCTGTAAAGCATTTTATACCTTTTCTTTTAAAAACACACACAAAAGTAATAGTCCCATTCCCAGCAGTGAGACAATTACTAATGTAGAAAGAATTAGGAGAAAAGAGAGAAAATTGGGTAACAAATCTACAGGAGTATGATATTGAAATTAAACCAGCCAAAATTATAAAAGGTCAAGGTTTCTGCAAGCTTCTTACAGGAGAATCCAACATACCAGCCAAAGGGGACACAGGTAACAATGAACACATTTCTAAGGTAAGTGTAATTGATGTTGAGTCCCAATACGCTGATTTAATTTTTTATTTGAAAAATGGATATGCTCCTCCTGAACTCAATCATAAAAGAAATAGATCTTTACGATTAAAACGAAGTGATTATGAGATTGTTGATAATGTGTTATTTATGAGAAACTATGATTCCATATTGTTAAGATGCCTTGAAAAGTCTGGAGCACAAACATTTTTGCAGGAACTTCACGATGGACCAGCAAGTGGACACTTTAGAGGAGATACTACTGCACACAAAATCTTACATGTTGGATACTATTGGCCCACTCTCTTCAAAGATACCCACGCATACATAAGGAAATAAAAAACATGCCAAACTACTTCTGGAAGACAACGGAAACCAACCTTACCTCTGCAGCTAGTCAACATTGAACAACCTTTTGAAAAATGGGGACTAGATATCATAAGTGAGATCGTTGCTCATTCTTCTAAACAACATAGATATATTTTGACTGCTACAGATTACCTCACTAAGTGGGTGGAAGAAATTCCACTAAAGGTAGTCAATTCTGAATCTGTTATTGAATTTATTGATTAATTTATCATTACAAGATTTGGTTTTCCTTCTACACTTATATTTGATAATGCATCTTATCTTTTAGGTACCAGTATGATTGAATTTGCAATTAGGAGAGGTTTCAAGCTCAAATATTTTGCTAATTACTATCGCTAGGGAAACAATTTGGAAGAATCAACTAATAAAAATCTCCTTAGAATAATCAAAAGAATTGTTGATCAAAATCAAAGAAACTGGCACAAAGCTTTAATATTTGCTCTATGGGTTGATAGGATAACTCAGAAGGCCTCTATAGGAACTTCTCCATTCAACTTAGTATATGGGAAGGAACCCATCATTCCATCACCTTTAGCTCTTCCTTCATTATCCCTAGTTCAATCTATTGAAAAAACACCACCTTCTTCCTTGCAATTAAGAAATTCACAAATCCTAAAAATAGAAGAAGAAAGGAAAAAGGCCAAACTCACACACACCAAACATCAACATATGGTGAAAGCTTCTTTTGATACAAGTTCAGGCACATAAAGATCCTTCCAAATTGGAGATCTAGTTCTCAAGTGGGATAAAGCACACGAAGGAAAAGGGAAAAATACCAAATTTCAGAAATTATGGCTTGGTCCATTTCAAATTGTTAAACAGATAAGTCCATCTACATTTATACTTCAAGATTTATCAGGAAAGAGAGATTCTCTTCCTGTAAATGGGCTCATCTTAAATAAATTATTTTCTTAAAAAAAAATAACGAAAAAAAAAAAAATTAAAATTTAAAAATAAAAAATCTGTAAAAAAATCACTTCCATTGTACATCCTGCCGCAATTTATTTTTCCTTTACATATTTTGTTAATAAAAATTTTAAATAGTACTCTATTTACTTTTCAAACATCTCTTGAATTTATTTTTCATTTTTTCATTTTGAAGGTAGGAATTTTTAAAGAAGTGGTTACCAAAATTGAAAACTAGATAAAAATTATATAACTCTGAAATTTTTCCATTAAGTTGTGAAATCTTTTAAAAACCTCAAAAATTATATCCTTTTACTCTAGTTTCAGTAAAAAAGGTTATCCTTAAAAAGTAAATATTGTCTTATGACTAAAGCACTTTCAACTCGGATTTGTCATCCAAAACTCTTAAGGAGTCAATGATCCTCCCCATCCATTAAAAAGAGAATTTTTAGAGTGTAATTCTAAAATATAATAAATCTAAAAAGATAAGAGGTCTCATCATGAGCCAGCTTGTTCAGTTTGATTATTACCAGTGAATGGAATTTTCATTCTCTAGTCATCAAACCAGGACGATGGCTTTTTAGCATCAGTTAAAACAAAAAATAAAATAAAATAAAAATAAACTTACCTCTAATTATTGCACTATTAAATGGATGAGACACTGGATTGTTGTTGGTTAAAAGGTAACCATGTCGAGGCTATGAACGCTTGCTAGCAGCAGTGGCTCTACCTGTGACAAATGAGTACACTACAAACTAAGTCGTAAAAGGCCCCCTACTTTATTTTTATAAATTGATTAATCACTGATACAAGTAAATAGGTGTTTTTCATTCACGAAATTTAAAAAAAATAAAAAATAAAAAAATAAAAAATTGCAATTTAATGAATTTTATAGTCAGAGTAATTTTATTTATCTAAATGTTTCAAAAAGTAGTTTCCACTTCCTAAATTATTTTTACTGAATCTTTGAAGAAATTCGTCATTTATCAGAGATAACTAGTTCTTCCAGTGAATCGCCAATTGTTGTACTGTTCAACAACCCCCATTTTAATGTATTATAAATTTCCTATCAAATTTATTATATTAAAATAGGAACCCTTTAATTTTAGAAAAACCTTTGATTTTATTTCTTTTAAAAAAAAACAAAAAATTAAAAAATATAAAACCAACATAAAAATTGTTAATAAAATCCCATAACCAAAGTTTAATACTTAGGATTTTTAATTAAAACCCAAGTATTAAACCTTGATTATCCAAAACCAAAATTTTAAAATAGCCCCCAAGACCAAAACTATACTTAGGCTTCAAAAAACCTTAAGTATTAAATAATAATGGGTTATTTAAATAATCAGAGTTTCCTTTTTTTTAAATTCCCGAAGGTCAAAATCTTTATAAACTCTGACTCACCACTTCCCCGCATCACAAAATTTCCATAAGGAAAAGACCCCTCCACCAACTCCATTGCGATTGTGATATCACCCCGGACCCGACAGGAAAGATAATGCAATTCTATAAATCTCTCGTGTCCACAAATTTCAATGACCGTAGACTTAAGTCTCAGCATCAACCGATTGTGACATGTGATATAAACTGGACCCGATGGGAAAATTAATCATAATTCATAAAATCCCGCATCCACAGCTATCACAAATCCCAAAAGGTCCTACCTCCTGCCTCATGTCAATTGCTTATTACATGGTATTTAAAGAACAATGTTACACGTATTCATTTCTGATCATGCTGCTATTGATATTTTTTAAATACATGTTAAGCAATTTTCTTTGATATTCTAAATGTGATATGAGTTATACACATTATTTTGATTAACTATTTAATAAAAATAATCATCTTGAAATATTTTTATTTCCATTGGTGTTTAAGCAATCTATATTGATATTTACTAAGGAAAATCATTATAGATCGCATCTAGATAAATGTTAAACAATCTCGGGTTATAGAGTAGATTAATGCATATGTTTTCCATTTGATTCATTGCTGCAAATGCATCTATTCCTCCCCAATATAAGCATTACACATTCATTCAATCACCTTTCATTGGGAAACGGGTCCCATTATATCCAGTCGGAGCCACTATCTAAATGAAAAAGGAGCTGCCTGAAGGTCCGGACCGGGTGGTTTTCCCCGTGTTGATGCATCAATTTTCGAGGCCTCAATAGGGATATAGTTCAAAGAGGCACCCAAGAGCTTGTTTTGCAGCATTATTACACTTAAGCGACCAAGATTCATTTGGATTTTTGCAATAAAAAGCATAGTGGGCGTTTGGATCAAAGGACATATAGGTTGGCAGTTGTTTTGCGCCATCTTTGGTAAGTGTGTCAAATGTGCCATATTTATGGATAATAAAGCATGGATGAGTCAGCAGCTAAACCTGAAATATTGTTGGCAATAAAAATTGGGTTGTTGGCCTTAATTCAAGCATTTCAACAATGAACTAGTTGGAAGCTAGATTTTAGGATTGGAGGAAAATTGCTGAGAAGCATTGAATGAAGGCATGAAAGACTACGAATTACAGAATGAATTTATGAGATTGATCCATACATAACAAGCCACCTCTAATATTACTTGCACGTTATGAAGAATTAAAATGGAAATATGGCTAAATGCAGAAGCTCGAATCACAGACCAAGAGAGCCATGCTTGAAGTAAAACATGAGCTCTATGGGAAATTACGAAGAAATGGAGAACCATGTTTTTTTTGCAAACAGAATTCATGAGTGGTACTCCTTGAGTGTGCAAGTAACAATAAGATTTAATTAAAATAGGAAAACACTCAGAAGCGCATTCTCTACATTAACTCAGTTGTTGTGACTGTAATCACAAGTAATAGTAATGGATATTCATGCAAAAGTATGCCTTCGGGGAGTGTGGATGGTAGTAGAGTTAGCATCATTCTCTTTCTAACAGAGAAACCAAACATTTTATTGCAATAGCGAAAAGTTGGATATACATCATTGTTGAGAAAGTTGAGTTAACAGTTGTCGTGAGAGGCCGATAGTGTCTGCGCTGCAGAGAGAGACCAAGAGTGCCTATGTAGAGAAGAAAAGCCAAGAGTTTTTATATGGGCTAAGATTTGTGATAATGAGTCCTCCTATAGAATTTTAAAAAGGCAAAGTGTTGTGTGGGTTGAATGAAGTGAAAGCTACTGAGGAGAATAGGGTATCATATCAGGCAGAGTAAGTGCTAGTTGAGAAGGCCAAGTTGTTCAACACAAAGTTGAAATAAGGGCAAAGTGGGTGCCATAACATGGCGTAGTGATCTCCTGATTGAGTGTGGGTTGAAGCCTTTATACTATGGAGTTGGTGCTTCCATCTAGTGGGTATCTGAGGAGATCTTGGAGGCAAGTTCCTCCTACAAGTGGGTGCTTGCATAAATCCATGAAGTTGGTGCTTCATGGTAAGTTGATCAAGTGTCTACAAAAGAAGGGAGTTGGTGCTTCCTGCTAGTGGGTGCTAGCAAACAATCAAAGGGAGTTGGTGCTTCCTGTGAGTGGTGGCTCACAAACATTGATGTAATAGAGTAGGATCTCTTATTTACATCATAATAACAATTGGTGGCTTTTCTCCCAAAAGGGTTTCCATGTTAAACCTCAATGTCTTATGTGATTGCTTCTCTTGTTATGTATATGCATGTTTTTATTCATATTACTGCAAATGAGATGTTGTTGATGGTCACATGAATGGTTGATGAGTTAGAATTTGAAAAGTATAAATTGACATAAATGTTTAAATTAACCTAAATACTTATTCACACCCCCCCCCCCCCCGGACATTTAACATTGTTTCCAACAGTCTTGACTCTTTATGAGGTTGATACCACTTCCATCTATTGAAGCAATGTGTAGGTTCTTACCTCTTGCCTTACCACCTTTTTGCTTCCTAGTCAGGAGCACTTCTAATGCACCCTATTCAACAATGCATCTAGAAAAAAGAACAATTCTAGTTATACTTATGTACCTTTAATAACCTCCCTGGGAAAAATGCTAAAATATTGGGTGAATTAGTTATCGTTTAATAAAACAGATCAATTGCACACACATAAATTATCAAACATGGTAGGCCTATTTATTTCAAGGTTATCATATAGTAAGTGACTAATAACTATCAATGATTGATAAATATTTATCGCTAAGCATTCTTCTACAATAACATGGCACTTAGTCAAACCAAAAGTTGTAGTAACTCTTCACTCTTACATAAATGAAAAGTAATTCAACAAAAGCATCATTTAAAGCCCTCACTTGGATAAAGTTTGAACTTTGCACACAATGCTATAAATGAAATCACACTTGCAGAATTAAATGACACTCATTGTTACAGATCCATTTGGGCACATCAGCCCCAACTTACGGATCGATGCTACTAGGGCCCATCAACCCCTAATACAGTTGTAACATGCCCTAAAGAAGTTAGTCATCAAAATGCCTTACTCCCAAAGAAGATCCATCACTGAAGACATCCAAAAACCACCTCTAAGAAGATCAGCACAGGTAGGCCTTCCTTGGGGTGCATTGCAATGCAAACCATGCATTAACAGGGTGCTATACAGCACACTTAGTCCCTCTTTGACCTGCGCTCGGCGAACTTGAGCAAAGTTCTGTGAGGGTTTGACCATTGGAAGCCTCTAGAAGTTTCTCAAATGCCACATGCTCCTTTGAGTTCACCTTTGGATGAGAAAGAGAATTAGGAAACATCAATTCCCTATCCCTCCTTCCATGGAACTGATTTATAATTTTAGAAAGGCATTCATTACCTCCATTGATAGCATAACCTCCTTCACTCACCTATAAATAGATCACTCATCTTAGAGATCTGGGCTAGAAAAGATTGAGTTGTAAAGAGATGCTGGTGGTATGAGATTAGGATTGAGTGCAAGTATTGTGATATTGTTGGAATGTCTTGCTTTTCATGAGGCGAAGAAGGATTGAATTGGAAGGATGACACTGGATCGAACTCGCATTGGTTGTAATCTTTCCTCTTATCAATAAAGTTTTCAAGATTTTTCCCTTATGATTGTGTTTATGTTAAATGCATTCATGTGTATATCATGTTTTCGATTCCATGTTATTTATAAACAATAGATCATTATGCTTTGACGGGTTTTTGTTTCTGTAAGTTGTGCAGGTACTTCTCAAGTGATTTAAGTACAAGAAGGAGCAGCGAAATCGGTCAAGGGAGATAAGGAACAAGTGGAAGTTACAAGTAGGTTCTTTGTCCCTTATTTTATCTATTGTTTATAGGGAAAATTAAGATTTCTTTGATTGTTGTTTCTAGATCAGCTACTAGATCTAGAGGGTTAGGCGTTTTTCCAAGAACACTAAATATCCCCGAAACAAACTGGCGATTCGTGTCATAGTGTGGGATACATCAAGGCCCTCCTGCGATGAAGTTACTTCTTGTGGACATCAGCTCATCATCCAAGAAGTTGACTTAGAAACACCCCTTCAGTGCCTTGAAGCTTGCATACATCAATGGCAGGTTTCTCGCTTCTGGCAATAGGTTGACAACAATGACCTTCGACCGAAAGACTTTGTATGGTGTCTGACATCAAATCATTTATTCAAACCATGTGAATTGTATTGTAGTACCTTGAGGGTCATCATATTCCAGCAATAGGTTGACAACAATGGCCTTCGACCGAAAGACTTTGTATGGTGTTTGACATCAAATCATTTATTCGCATCATGCAAAATGTACTATAGTACCTTGAGGGTCATTTTCATTATCGGTAATTCCGCTCGCGTCTGTTAATAGCTTACATCATTGGGTGGTAATCAAACGATGTCTTTCCATGTTCGACTTCAGAACATCTATTCACATGGTTAGACTTGTACATTGAGTGAAGATTGAACGAGATTGAAGACCCCAGATCTAGTTTCATCCATCCGGGCTGCGATACATTCAAGAGTACTAAATCAAATGTACAATGGCCATACACAAATGGTCATCCTAATCATGGGTCTATATCTATAAAAACATGAGTCTATAATTGTAGACAACTATCTGATTTATGTACATGTAATGAAAATTTATAAGCTAAGCATGGGTATGCCTCCCTCAGCAAGTTCATGATAAAAATAAAATCATCATGATATATGTATTTTAATTGATGCAGGTCACCTTCCATTCGAAATCTCTTCATCTCGTGATAAAGCATTTCACCCGACATGGCTATTTACGACTTCATGCTTTAGGGGGCAACTATTACAGATCCATTTGGGCACATCAACCCCAACTTACAGATCGATGCTATTAGGGCCCATCAAAACCTAGTACAGTTGTTACATACCCTACAGAAGTTAGTCATTAGAATGCCTTACTCCTAAAGAAGATCCATCACTGAAGACATCCAAAAACCATCTCTAAGAAGATCAGCGCAGGTAGGCCTTCCTTTGCGTGCGCTGCAATGCAAACCATGCATTAACAGGGTGCTATGCAATGCACTTAGTACCTCTTTGATCTGCTGTGGGCAAAGTTGAGCAAAGTTCCATGAGGGTTTGACCATTGGAAGCCTCTAGAAGTTTATCAAATGCCACATGCTCCTTTGAGTTCACCTTTGGATGAGAAAGGGAATTAGGAAACATCAATTCCCTATCCCTCCTTCCATGGAACTGATTTCTAATTTTAGAAAGGCATTCATTACCTCCATTGATAGCATAACCTCCTTCACTCACCTATAAATAGATCACTCATCTAAGAGATCTAGGCTGGAAAATATTGAGTTGTAAAGAGATGCTGGTGGTATGAGATTAGGATTGAGTGCAAGTATTGTGATATTGTTGGAATGTCTTTCTTTTCATGAGGTGAAGAAGGATTGAATTGGAAGGATGACACTGGATCGAACTCGCATTGGTTGTAATCTTTCCTCTTATCAATAAAGTTTTCAAGATTTTTCCCTTATGCTTGTGTTTATGTTAAATGCATTCATGTGTATATCATGTTTTCGATTCCATGTTATTTATAAATAATAGATCATTATGCTTTGACAAGTTTTTGTTTTTGTAAGTTGTGCAGGTACTTCTCAAGCAATTCAAGTACAGGAAGGAGAAGCGAAATTGGTTAAGGGAGATAAGGAACAAGCGGAAGTTACAAGTAGGTTCTCTGTCCCTTATTTTATCTGTTGTTTATAGGGAAAATTAAGATTGCTTTGACTATTGTTTCTAGTCTGCGAAACCAGAGATTTTGGGTTCGATCCCCAGTGGAGTCGCTAGTTTGTTTTAGGAATATTTAGTGTTCTTGGAAAAACTCCTAACCGTCTAGATCTAGTAGCTGATCTAGAAACAACAATAAAAGTAATATTAATTTTCCCTATAAACAACAAATAAAATAAGGGACAGAGAACCTAATTGTAACTTCCGCTTGTTCCTTATCTCCCTTGACCAATTTCGCTGCTCCTTCCCGTACTTAAATCGCTTGAGAAGTACCTGCACAAATTACAGAAACAAAAACCCGTCAAACCATAATGATCTATTGTTTATAAATAACATGGAATTGAAAACATGATATACACATGAAGGCATTTAACGTAAACACAAGCATAAGGGAAAAATCTTGTAAACTTTATTGATAAGAGGAAAGATTACAACCAATACAAGTTCGATCCAATTCAATCCTTCTTTGCCTCATGAAAAGCAAGACATTCCAACAATATCACAATACTTACACTCAATCCTAATCTCATACCACCAGCATCTCTTTACAACTCAATCTTTTCCAGCCCATATCTCTTAGATGAGTGATCTATTTACAGGTGAGTGAAGGAGGTTATGCTATCAATGGAGGTAATGAATGCCTTTTTAAAATTAGAAATCAGTTCCATGCAAGGAGGGATAGGGAATTGATGTTTCCTAATTCTCTTTCTCATCCAAAGGCA
Source organism: Pinus tabuliformis (assembly GCA_031772625.1). Taxonomy (NCBI): domain Eukaryota; kingdom Viridiplantae; phylum Streptophyta; class Pinopsida; order Pinales; family Pinaceae; genus Pinus; species Pinus tabuliformis. Next base: position 178,149,576 of record CM062818.1, read on the forward strand.
AACTCAAAGGAGCATGTGGCATTTGAGAAACTTCCAGAGGCTTCCAATGGTCAAACCCTCATAGAACTTTGCTCAACTTTTCCCAGCGCAGGTCAAAGAGGGACTAATTGCACTGCATAGCACCCTGTTAATGCATGGTTTGCATTGCAGCGCACCCTAAGGAAGGCCTACCTGCGCTGATCTTCTTAGAGGTGGTTTTTGGATGTCTTCAGTGATGGAACTTCTTTGGGAGTAAGGCATTCTAATGACTAACTTCTTTAGGGTATGTAACAACTGTACTAGGGTTTGATGGGCCCTAATAGCATCGATCCGTAAGTTGGGATTGATGTGCCCAAATGGATCTGTAACAGTTTCCCCCTAAAGCATGAAGTCATAAATATCTATCTCGGGTGAAATTCTTTATCACAAGGAGAAGAGATTTCGAACAAAAGGTGATCTGCATCAATTACAATACATATATCATGATGATTTGATTTTTCTCATGAACTAGCTGAGGGAGGCATACCCATGCTCAGCTTATAAACTTTCATTACATGTACATAAATCAGATGGTTTTCTACAGCTATAGACTCATGTTTTTATAGATATAGACCCATGATTAGGATGACCATCTGTGTATGGCCATTGTACATTTGATTCAGTACTCCTGAATATATCGCAGCTCGGATGGATGAAACTAGATCCGAGGTCTTCAATCTCATTCAATCTTCACTCAATGTACAAGTCTAACCATGTGAATAGATGTTCTGAAGTCGAACATGGAAAGACATCGTCTAATTCCCAGCCAATGATGTAAGTTGTTAACAGGTGCGAGAGGAATCACCGATAATGAAAATGACCCTCAAGGTACTACAATACATTTCACATGGTGTGAATAAATAATTTGATGTTGAACTCCATACAAAGTCTTTCGGGCAAATAGCGATGGGTTTGCTCGAAGGGTGAATTATAGAAAAAGCATATGTTATCGTCCTCAAGCTTGATAAAAATAAAGAGGTACTAGTTAACAATGATTGGGGAAAATGGGAAAAGTCGAGAAAATTTTATGGTAGCGGGTCACTCTTGAGCATGACACTTCCACTTCATCTCCGTGACTATTTGGGTTGGGTCATTTAGCTTGATGGTTATCACACCGTTGGTCTATCACACCATCCATCACTTTTGTTTTGGGTCAATGCTACCAATTCATCTCAGTGTTGCCGATATGTTCAAGAGAAGTCATCTAGTTAAAACATCATTCGTTGCAATACCATAAACCTTCTTTTTCATGACCGCCATTCCTAAACCTTGTGTCATCAGTCAATTCTCATCTCCAAAACATCATTTACCTCGTTTCGTGTCATAGATGTGGGATACATCAAGGCCCTCCTACGACGAAGTTACTTCTTGTTGACATCAGCTCATCATCCAAGAAGTTGACTTAGAAACACCCCTTCAGTGCCTTGAAGCTTGCATGCAATAATGGCAGGTTTCTCACTTCTGGCGATAGGTTGACAATGGCCTTCGACCGAAAGACTTTGTATGGTGTTTGACATCAAATCTTTTATTCACACCATGTGAAATGTACTGTAGTACCTTAAGGGTCATTTTCATTATCGGTGATTCCTCTCGCATCTGTTAACAACTTACATCATTGGCTGGTAATCAAACAATGTCTTTCCATGTTCGACTTTAGAACATCTATTCACATGGTTAGACTTGTACATTTACTGAAGATTGAACAAGATTGAAGACCCTAGATCTAGTTTCATCCATCCGAACTACGATATATTCAGGAGTACTGAATCAAATGTACAATGGTCGTACACTGATGGTCATCCTAATCATTGGGTCTATATCTATAAAAACATGAGTCTATAGTTGTAGACAACTATCTGATTTATGTACATGTAATGAAAGTTTATAAGCTGAGCATGGGTATGCCTCCCTCAGCTAGTTCATGAGAAAAGTCAAATCATCATGATATTGTATTGTAATTGATGCAGGTCACCTTCCATTCGAAATCTCTTCTCCTCGTGATAAAGCATTTCACCCGACATAGATATTTACGACTTCATGCTTTAGGGGGCAACTGTTATAGATCCATTTGGGCACATCAACCCCAACTTACGGATCGATGCTATTAGGGCCCATCAACCCCTAGTACAGTTGTTACATGCCCTAAAGAATTTAGTCATCAGAATGCCTTACTCCCAAAGAAGTTCCATCACTGAAGACATCCAAAAACCACCTCTAAGAAGATCAGTGTAGGTAGGCCTTCCTTAGGGTGCACTACAATGCAAACCATGCATTAACAGGGTGCTATGCAGTGCACTTAGTCCCTCATTGACCTGCGTTGGGCGAAGTTGAGCAAAGTTCCATGAGGGTTTGACCATTGGAAGCCTCTAGAAGTTTCTCAAATGCCACATGCTCCTTTGAGTTCGCCTTTGGATGAGAAAAAGAATTAGGAAACATCAATTCCCTATCCCTCCTTCCATGGAATTGATTTCTAATTTTAGAAAGGAATTTATTACCTCCATTGATAGCATAACCTCCTTCACTCACCTATAAATAGATCACTCATCTAAGAGATTTGGGCTGGAAAAGATTGAGTCGTAAAGAGATGCTGGTGCTATGAGATTAGGATTGAGTGCAAATATTGTGATATTGTTGGAATGTCTTGCTTTTCATGAGGTGAAGAAGGATTGAATTGGAAGGATGACACTGGATCGAACTCACATTGGTTGTAATCTTTCCTCTTATCAATAAAGTTTTCAAGATTTTTCCCTTACGCTTGTGTTTACATTAAATGTCTTCATGTGTATATCATGTTTTCGATTCCATGTTATTTATAAACAATAGATCATTATGCTTTGATGGGTTTTTGATTTTGTAAGTTTTGTAGGTACTTCTCAAGCGATTTAAGTACGAGAAGGAGCAGCGAAATCGGTCAAGGGAGATAAGGAACAAGCGGAAGTTACAAGTAGGTTCTCTGTCCCTTATTTTATCTATTGTTTATAGGGAAAATTAAGATTGCTTTTACTGTTGTTTCTAGATTAGCTACTAGATCTAGAGGGTTAGGCGTTTTTCCAAGAACACTAAATATTCCTGAAACACTCATATATTCTAATTCAACAAAAACATCCCTTTCAAACCCTCACTTGGATAAAGTTAGAACTTTGCACACAGTGCTATAAATGAAATCACACTTGCAGAATTAAATGGAACTCGTTTATTCTACATCTCTCTTGCAAGAAAAGGAAATAGCACCCTCCAATCAATTTCACAAATCCATTCAATCACAACGATCAAACCAATCAAAATCAACCCTTTCATTAACTACATGACACACTATAACAAATATAATTATAGCCAACTAACATTTTGTTTCAACAATGAATTATAAATGTGTAGTAGCAAACAATTAATCCAATAATTATATTGACACATAAGAAACCTATATTAAATATTTTGAAAGTTAAATTACCTACCAATAACAACATTGTATTAACAAGAATCTATAACAACGATGAGTTGAAATTATAACAAGAACTGAAATAACATAACTTGCAAGTAATTTAAAATGAAGCCACTATGCTACCTATACAATGCAATGATCCCTGCTAAAGAGGAGGGTCATTCCTCCTTAGCCAAGAGCTGGTAAATCCCATCAACCCTTAGATACTTTCTTAGGGAAAGATAGGGAGATAGACCTAGGAAGTACACTTATTATTTTGATTAGTTATTTTCACCAACTACACATAAGTTTGGAATTTCAAAACAGAGTCACCCATCAAATTTGAAGGTTTTCACACTTCTCCCATTAGTCTTCACAATTTCAAATAAGTATCTTTGAGGGATTTGAAAAATTTTAAACTGTATTTGACAAGAAAATCACCTCGTGATAGGCAATTTTCCCTTCAAATTCCATTGTTTCCTACTGTAACACTCTCCTCCCACACCTACCCAAGTAACTATCCAACTGAGGTAAACATGCGACGAGAAGCGACTATGATGGGATTCGACCTACTTTGTGACCTTAAGGAAGTGGAATCAATGAAATCATAACACATAGACATCCAACATCAGCCTCAGGACCCACTGAACCAAACAAGCACCTTAGACAACTTGCCCATGGGTCCTACTGAAGTTTTAACAAACTTAGACAAGAGTAACGCTCCCCAGACACTACCAATGCGAGTTATAATGCTTCCCAAACACTGCCCAGGTGAATTATAACGCTCTCATACACTGCCCAGGCGAGCTATTCTCTAGGCTAATGCTCTATTTTGCTAGCATTCCAGGATTTGAGCCACCTTTTTCGGCCCAGAGCCTAGGACACTACCCAGAATGGAATGGTCACTTAAAATTGGTAAGAATAGAAGGGAACAAGGATGGAAAATAAATAAGTTGAACAAGACCATAACCAGACCCTTACTATCCATGACAGGAATTTTGTCAAACATATCATCAACATGTAACCTGCATGTGTAAACAACATAATTAAGTGTAGGGATCTCATACTTATATGAGAATATCCATGAACCATCGTTTATTTATGTCATGTGTTGCCTTATCATTTATTAGGTAATAGATACATTATCCATTCATATACAAGTAAAAACATGTCGAGATCCATGCATAGTTGCTGTCACAAAATATACATATAACCAGCATAATAGGAATAGAAATACAAACGACATGTCAGCCATCAAAATCCATGTATAAATCAATACTTTTACACATGAAAATCAAGGGAATGGATTTCTCATTAATGAATGAAATGAACCAACTGGAGATGGGACTACCATGTTCCACCCAACCATAGATTGACTGAGCCAAGTCTCTCTTCAACTTATCACTCCCGTGCCATATTCCAAGCATGAATGTGGGACTCACAGAACACATCATAAAAACACCAACCATTATGGATTCCACCGGATTTCTCTGCCTACACCATGAGGAATTTGAGTGCCTGCTAGTCTCTAAGGATTTATCATGCATCCACAGTCTGATCCAAGGATCAGTAGGCCCTACACCGAGACATACTCTCCAATATTTATTGTGCATTCCATCCCATAAACATTAGGCCCAACGAAGAGAAAATCCACCTCTCTGTATATCCCACCATTCTCCAGAAAGGATTCCTAGGCACACAATCTTGCTTTACTGCAACCCATAGTCTAGTTCAAGGGTTACTAGGCCAGTGGCTTCATGATCCTCAGTTCGGTTTAGGGACCACTACACCATATGTTTGTCAATTCGGAGATCCACCCCACTTAGCTTCAAATATAATTCGGTCATCCCACATAAACCAAATTAGAGAACCCATATCATCAAAGCTATCATGAAATGGCAAGGCTTAGGCTAAAAATATTGTCACACCTAGAAAAACGCATGCCATGGTAGAAAAGAAACACATGCAATCCCATGCATGCCAAATCTAGCAAGGAAAATACACATGCAAGTCAATACCTGCAATGAAGCATGCTATAGTTGCTTGATCTTTCCTTTCCCTGCTTGATCTTTGCCTCCTCTTTCCTTCTTTCCCTTTGTTGCTCCAATGCCCAAGTGCTCCATGAAGACTCTAAGTGTAAGGACCTGCGGTCGGAGAACTCACCGTCGATTGAAGTGCAACTTGAAACGACAAGATATGGAAGCTCTACGACCAGCGCGCGAGGAGACATAAGGTAAAATGCGTAGATGGGTTGAGCGACCATTTTTATAGGGTGGACAGCATGGGCGTTCACCGATATGAAGTCGACGGTTGGAAGTAATGGTTGAGGGCGTTGGTCGACGGGCTGACCAACCACAAGCATGAACAAACGCGTTGGTTTAACATGAAACGAAGGTCGGCCAAGGATGTAGCACAACCACTTGTGGAGCGTATATACTATATGCATGATGGCTCATTTGAACCATCACTCATCGCTCATCTAATGAAGAGGAGGGCGCAGAAAAAGGTGCGAAGTGTAGGTTGAGAAGAAGGTGCAGATTTGGAGATGCACCCATTCTTGGGCAAGGAACACAAGCACGAGTTCGGTTATCGGTTGGAGTAGGGCGTGCACGGGTGTGGCACCCGGATTGTGCGAAGGAGCGCCCGATGGTGAAACGAAGGCGTGGGTGCCTGGTTTGTGCGATGACTTGGCACGGGTTCTTGGGTGACTCGAGTGAGCACCCGCCCGTCATGCAAGTGTGCACAGTGTGACTTTTGGCGAAGTGTTGAGATTGTGAACAGAGGTGCAACTCGTGCAGAGGCGCCCGTGTGTGGCGACTTGGAGGCGTGCCCAAGTTGGGCAAACAACATGATCGTGCAACAAGGTGAACGAAGGATTGGTGAGTCGTGCGGCGATCGTGCGGAGGCACCGACGAGCTGGGCAACCGAGTTTGTCGAAGATTGTAAATTTGGCTAAGTATGAAACTTGGTGTTTCCAAGTATACTTGTAAAGCTTTGTAATATTGAAATACTGTGTAATATATTGTTGGGTAGACACATTATTCATGGAGTTTCCCCTCCCTTTATACTGTGCAATTGTGTTCTTCATGTATAATTGCTAATGTTAATGAATGTGTATGGGTGTTCATTGGTATAAAGGAAACATTAATAATACTTGGTTGTGAAACACAAACTAAGTAGGATAAGTGGTTAGGCGTAGTCCACGAACATAAGTATTGGTGAAAAGAAAGTGTTCGATGGTGCTGCACCTCACCTAGAGTGGTTGGAAGACTACTGGAGGCTTGGAGGCGTGACAGGTGGTATCAGAGTAGCTGATTCGGGCATTGAAGGTTGAAGCTGCTACACACCTCCACTGAAGTAAAGGTGGTGTAAGAGCTAGTCTGAAGACTTGGAGGAGTCTTGCAGGAAGCTGGGTGAAGCAAGTGTGCATACACTTGGAAGTTGGTAACAGTGAAGCAGGTACTTGCAGGTGAAGGAAGCTGATTTCACATACAAGTGGAACAAGAGCTGGTTCATGTCTGCAGGGAACTTGGAGAAGGCTGAAAGGCAAAGATGGTGGATGAACCTACAACAGGTGAATCTAGCCATGATGCAGGTGAAGTCTTCCGGTACAAAGTGTTGGAACAAATGGGTCGATGGAGTTCTAACTGGGTTTCGATGAAGGCTGAGAACATGAAGATTCGGGAAAGCTGTTCGGAACTAAGGAGGGAACTTGAAGAACTCAAAAGCCAATGCGGAAGTACGATGGATGGTGAACTCAAGGAACTTGATGAGGAGATCCAACGAAGTGGTCTTGGTCTTCAAGAGCTCTTGGATGAAAGAGCCCGGTTAAGGAAGAAAAGTGCCATGGTGGAAGCCGAAATCAAGCAAATTGAGGAAGAGATAAAGAAGAAGCTTCTTGGTAAGAAGATCGTTGTAATTGAGCAGGAAGAGCTCGACTACATTGACAGGCTGGGAACTCACTACCGAGACAATCCAGAGGATGTTCGGAAGCTTAGTTCTATGGAAGTAGTCAATGGACACTTGGTTGGTGCACTTGAGTAGAAGTCGATGGAGGACAAGCTTGATGGAAGACAGGCTAGACCAGCGTCGAGTTGCTTAGAAGAGACAAGCAAGGAAGTGAAGTACCTTAGGAGGAATGTCAGATTGGAGCACAAGCCAATGGACACTTCTGAGGTCGAGTTTTTGAAGAAGGTTGCTGATGTAAGACACAAGATAAAGCCGACAGAAGGGGGTGATGCCTTGAAGCTGAGTTTTGTGCAGGTGACCGTGAAGGGCAAGAGATTTGCTTCTTTGGTGGATACGGGAGCTACTCATAGCTTCTTAAGCAGGAAAGTAGCAAAGTCTTTTGGGAAGAAAGCGAAGATGGAGAGGGAATGGAGTGCTTTCAAAGCAGTCAACTCTACCATGAAGGCTGTTATTGGTGTGATGGAAAACACTCAGGTGAGAGTGGGATTGTGGTTTGGAAAGTTGGACTTGAGGATCGTGGACATGGATGATCATTCTATGGTGCTGGGGCAAGATTTCATGAGGCTTGCACAAGCCATACCAATGGTGGACCGGGACATTCTCTTGATCACAGCTGAAGGAGGAATTATGATGGTTCTGATGAATAGAAGGAGTTGCTTGGGGTATAGACCAAGGATGAATTCTATGACTTTGTATCCCAAATATCCGAATGTGAAGCATGAGGATGTGGAGCATAGAGGACTTGGGAGTATGACTCAAACAATGAAGGAAGGAAAGTTGATTGACTTCGTTGCAAGAGTGAGGAAGAATGAAGTGAGAGGGCAATCTCACGAACCTTGAAGCACTTGACAGAGACATATTCTACTAATGATCTTCACAATGGAGTTGCGAAAGAAGGGAGTCCGAGTACTACTTCAGAGGTAGTGGTTGATGAGGATTATGAAGGTAGAGATCTGGCTAGTATAGTGGACTTTTGCAGGTATGCTATGCGAATATATGACTTTCAGACGAAAGCCAATCTTGGGGAGCTTAGGTGTACATGTGAGGAGATTGAGGTTGTGCACAAATACTTGAGGACACAACATCAATCTGATACATGGGTGGATGAGAGTCAGGGAGGAAACTTCCTGGCCCTCCTTTCTCTATAGGCGACCTTGGAGATGGGTTGATGTAGGGACCTTGATTGGGAGGGGCTGCACCAACTTAGCAAGGGGCTTTGAGAGAAGGATTCTTTATGACAGATTTGTAGACTTGGATGCGGATGGCCAGATGTTGGGATGGAGTCTACATGGGTTGGACATCATGGACAACTAGAGTCATGGACATCAGGTTGGAGACATGGAGCATGAAAATTATGCAGGGAAATTATGCAGGAGCATGTATAGAGGTGTCATGGACATTCTACGGGGAAAGCCAAAGTAAAGGATGTTGTGCAGATGTTGTTGTGACATGGAGATGTATAAGCTAGTGGAGAGGTTGTACACTCTTGTGCAACAAGGCCATGGGCTGAACATGTTACAGATGGGATGGAGTTTCCATGGACCTGAGCATGGGATTGAGAGCAGACTTGACGAGTCCGAGATGTAGTAGAAGTCAGGGAAAGACTTATGGTGGCATAAGGATGTGCATTCTTGTGGTTTCGGCGTATGGTTGGATTAGCTACCCAACTAGTTTGAGTCATGAGGGGTACTAGTGTGCAGAATTATGTTGGCATTAGTCGAGACGGGTCAATGCAGGGCAGAGATGTGTCAGTATTGGTTCTACACTTGACAGGCAGACTACAGGATGAGGACAACACATGATGGAGATGGGAGTTCTACATATGTTGCAGGGTTGTTTGCAGTATGTGGAGGAGTTAAAATCATGGACCAAGGATGAGACAGACATTGGTGTTGATCTTGGTGGATGGCTACTAGGATGGTATGTTGTCGAGGACGACAACGACTTCAGGTGGAGGAGGATGTAAGGACCTGCGGTCCGAGAACTCACCGCCGATTGAAGTGCGACTTGAAATGACAAGATATGGAAGCTCTACGACCAGCGCATGAGGAGACATAAGGTAAAATGCGTAGATGGGTTGAGCGACCATGTTTATAGGGTGGACAGCATGGGCGTTCACCGATATGAAGCCGACGGTTGGAAGTAATGGTTGATGGCATTGGTCGACGGGCCGACCAACCACAAGCATGAACAAACGCATTGGTTTAACATGAAACGAAGGTCGACCAAGGATGTAGCACGACCACTTGTGGAGCGTATATACTATACGCATGATGGCTCATTTGAACCATTGCTCATCGCTCATCTAATGAAGAGGAGGGCGCAGAAAAAGGTGCAAAGTGTAGGTTGAGAAGAAGGTGCAGATTTGGAGATGCGCCCATTCTTGGGCAAGGAACACAAGCATGAGTTCAGTTATCGGTTGGAGTAGGGAGTGCACGAGTGTGGCACCCGGATTGTGCGAAGGAGCACCCGACGGTGAAACGAAGGCGTGGATGCCCAGTTTGTGCGACAACTTGGCACGGGTTCTTGGGTGACTCGGGTGAGCGCCCGCCCGTTGTGCAAGTGTGCACGGTGTGACTTTTGGCGAAGTGTTGAGATTGTGAACAGAGGTGCGACTCATGTAGAGGCGCCTGTATGTGGCGACTTAGAGGCGCACCCAAGTTGGGCAAACAACACGATCGTGCGACGAGGTGAACGAAGGGTTGGTGAGTTGTGCGGCGACCGTGCGGAGGCGCCGACGAGCTGGGCAACCAAGTTTGCCGAAGATTGTAAATTTGGATAAGTGTGAAACTTGATGTTTCCAAGTATACTTGTAAAGCTTTGTAATATTGAAAGACTGTATAATATATTATTGGGCAGACTCATTGTTCAGGCAGTTTCCCCTCCCTTTATACTGTGCAATTGTGTTCTTCATGTATAATTGCTGATGTTAATGAATGTGTATGGGTGTTCATTGGTATAAAGGAAACATTAATAATACTTGGTTGTGAAACACAAACTAAGTAGGATAAGTGGTTAGGCGTAGTCCACGAATATAAGTATTGGTGAAAAGAAAGTGTTCGGTGGTGCCGCACCTCGCCTAGAGTGGTTGGAAGACTACTGCAGGCTTGGGGGCGTGACACTAAGTGTCCAAGAGTATGAGAGAGAGAGAGAGAGTAATGAGGGAGATGCAAAACTAAACTGATCCAGCCTGCCCACTAATCCTCAAAACCCTTTTCATCAATGAGGCCTCTATTTTCTTCATTTTCCATTATTTTCCTTCATTTTCCTCCTCACATGCAACATGTGACCTTTCACCTCCTTTTTTCTTGATTTCCATTATTGTCATAAATAAATATGCAAAAAATTTCATTTTCCCTTTCCAAAGTCGTAGCCATTGCCTTTTCCAATTTCCTTATCGATAAACAACCAAATGAACACCCACACAAGGATGTCTTGCCCAACATTTAGCTTGGAATATGTGTCCCATTGACCGTGGTCTTATATATTTTTACATGGAATTTTTACCAGGGATGTTACAAAACCCTCCCCCTTGGGGGAACACCGTCCTTGATGTTCAATGACACCTATAACCAACAGGACTGCTGAAAACAAAACATACTTTCCATGGAGCTTTATAAAATAGTTCGTTGCAGTATTTACGATGAATGACCTGCTCAAAAGAAAAACATCATGATAAAATGACAATATAACAACCATACTGCATATTGGAGCTTTATAACATAGCTCATTACGATATTTACAATAATAATCACATATACACATATCAACATTTGCTAAACCAGCAAATAAAGGATATGATGCCTACATCCGAAACAAGGGAATCTAGAGGCTCACACCTCCACCCTCAAAGTAATTCCAAGATTCACCTCCTTCCCAAGACGTCCAGAATCCACTACCACGGTCAAAGTTGCATCCAATGTCCATTGCTACAATCCCATGCCACTTGTCCTCTCAATGAACAGTTACCGGCTCATTGTTCCAAGGTGCACTCCTAATGTGCATTTGATTCCATATGGCAATGCTAATGACCAAAACAAATCCATCCCCGACCTTCCCTTCTCTGCTACACAGTCCCCGGGAAATCTGATCACCTCTTCCATGTAGTCACTCACCCTCCAAGTTCCGTTGGCACCCCCATCTTGAGCAGTCCATCCCTTGTCAAGGCTTCCTCGCATCAGAAGATACAAAACCCAAGGCATATCCCTGCCTTAAGACCATCATACCATTCATAGCATGCTCATGGCAATCAATGGACACTATTGGGTACCAATGTCCCACAATGGACCTACTCCTGAAGTGCTTTACCATCATTTTGTTTCTTGTGCCAATTCTGATTTTTTTGTTGCTGCTAATGCTTTATGTTAGTTTCGACCATCCAACTGGCATATTCATGCATTCCTATTCCAAGAACATTACTTCCATTAGATTCAAAATAAATTAAGATAACTTCAAATCATACCTCATTGGTAGCTAGTCAATAAGGCACACTTGCATCATATTCGCTTCCTGCCACAACATGTCAAACTAGCATATTTGACCAAATCAACAAGCATAAACATATCATATCAAGTTAGCTCAAAACATAACCATCAAAATCATAAATCACATGTAACCATCATGAACCAAAATCATAGATCACATGTAATCATCATAGACCATAATCATAACTCATATGCATAATAAATCTGAAATAAAATACCGATACATATCCTTCATCGATCCTTACTCCTGCCTTTGTTCTTTTTGTACACACATAGAATTGGTTGCCACACCCGAAAAACACCTAGTGCCTTCTCCTCAACCATGTTCACAGACACATAGTGTACATCCCATACATAAAACCACACACAATGTACCACACTGTGCAATACATGCATTCACACCTTACATATGACACATACACCTACACCCAATGCACAACACAACACAATACATCACCCACACTTGGTGTACAATACAAGACAATAGATACTCCTAAATCTAGTGTATGATACAACACAACATGATACAAACACAATGTATATCACAAGACATACAACCACATACAACTTACGACACCTCAAAATGCATACACATACACCTAATATACAACACAATGCATACATCTATACCCTATCTACAACGCCACACAATACATGTACCCACACAAAGTACAACACAATGAATACACATGTCACAATACCACGACTACACAATGCACATACATAGCACCGTATATACAACACAACATGTACGACATGCACTCAATACCATATGTACACTAGTACCATATGTACAACATATACACAGTACCACCTGCACAACATGTGCACAACATCACATGTACACGAAACCACCTACAAAACGTGTATACAACGCCATTTGTACACTACACCACTATACAACGTGTACATAATACCACATGTACATAGTACCACACACACGACATGTACATGACACCACACGTACACAGCGCCACATGCATGACATGTACACAACACCACCTTCACATAGGGCCACTTGTACAACATGTAAAAAACACCACATGCACATAGCACCACTTGTACAGTCATGCACAGGACACCATATGTACATAGCATCACATGTACAACGTGCACTTAACACCACATGTACATAGCACTGCATATCCAACACGTACATAGCATCATTTGTACACAACACAACATATCCCACATGTGTAGAGTACCATATGCATACAACAACGCATATCCATCATGCACACAATACAATATATACACAACACTATATATCCAACATGTACATAGCACCATCTATACCCAACACTGAATATGCAACATTCATATAACACTATTTGTACTAACACCCTATACATAACATTGCATAAACAATAGGAACACAGACTAAATATACACCACATTGCATGCACACAACATCTCAAATGCAACATGTACAACATATGCACAAGAGTAGTACCACACAGTCAAAACCACACTGACTCTACCAAGCAACCCTACTTCCAACGTCTTATCCATGCTTGTCCTAGCATGTCGCAAACCACACTTCTTTCATTTCGCTGATGTATCCTTCAGCGTTACATGTCATAACATGAGCATAGACATAGTATAATCACATAATATCAACTCATAACCACATGATACTGACCTCATATGTTTGTCGTGACTACTCTTCCAACTTAATTCCCATAAGACCAGGAATCTCGTCATGTCATTCACCTATATAAGAAATCATCCCTCCACAAGAATGATCCTTGAAGACCCTGTCAAATAGTGACATATATACATACATTCATACATGCATAATCATTAGCATAAAACAATTATCATCCTATCAGACAACGAAATAAATATACACATACATGTATACATATATAAACATCAGCATAATCATGATCATAAAATAATTACTAGATATAAAGGTCAAGGTTTAAGAGAACTTCCTTTATTCATGTAACACATGCACAACATTAAGAATAGTCGTTCCCAACATATCCAAGGGATCTGACACCTATGATATGCTTTCTTTACCTTCTGGTTACCTTTCTCATGTCTGTACTTCCACCGTTCATTTACCACAATGGGCCAACCAGTCCAACTGACTATCATAGTCTTACCTTCCGTTGTGCTTACTCATGCACCGAGCTTCATCCATGTCTTACACTACCTTTTGGGTACCACACAGCTTTCCTTGAGCTCTATTAACTTTCCTCTTTCCCAACCAATTCCCAAGACTCAAAACACAGAAGGAAAGACAAGAAACAAACAAGAATAAAACCATGAAAACCAATAACAACACGATTCTACAAACAAAGTGGCAAGGCCTTGCACCAAACATTAAAAAAACCACAAATAAAGATTAGTAAATCATAAAAGACCAAAAGCACAAGACTAGAAAAAAACACCATGACTCAATCCCCATGGTTCCCAAGGAAAACTCAACCTGAGCCTTCTTCGAGATTTCATGGCAACCTCTCTTCCATGCAACTCCCTACATCATGTTTCATTAACACATAACTATTAGTGTATAAATAAACATAGCAATACACCAGTTACTTCATCTTGTTGTGCTAATCACATTGATTTCAATTTAACACATACACGCCATCTCTCAAGGGACTCCAATCCTTTGACAAATCCACCTGTAACAAAAGACTGGCTAATATACCTATCAAGTAAATGTTCATGAATATAACATGTATCCACATAATGTTAGAGAAGATTAAGGTTAAGAATACTTCTTGTGTGCAAAGTACTTATTCATTTGGAATTAGGATTTCCAAACATAGCTAAAGGAATTCTTGTCCAATTCCTTTCTTTTACCTTTTTTACCTTGCTTCAATCGAGGCTTACTATGTACTGTCACATCACCCAATTGTTAGTTATATAAAAACATCAACTATTACCTTGTCATGCTAATACCAAGCATATTTCCTGTATTGCTCACACGTGTCAACCACACATTCCAAATATCAAGACAACCATATCTATCAACTTGACATCAAATTTTGCAAACAATCATGTCATAATCCATAGTCAGCTCATAGTCATTAGACATAACGCTACAACTGTCAACTACATTCATGTACATATCAATTGTCTCAACGCATATGTATAAGTACAAATATCTTAAAACAAGATCATTTGAACACATACTCATATTATGCAATTCATTAAACATTTAATCAACTTGCAACCATACCATGTTAACTAAATCAACTAGGTGACGTAATCAAACACTCAAACATAAAATAGATGACATAAGCAGACTCATATCTTAATGTATCTCAGGGGAGGCTATCTTGTCTGCACAATCAAGCTAGTTAGCATGATATAACTTCTCAACACATTGACTTAAACATAAATAATATCATGCTATCCATAACAATCATTAACTAACATGTTCACATCCTAACTCATAAACATTGGTTGTTCATACATATCAATCACATATGCAAAGTCAATCCAGATTAGTACAACACCATATCACAAACATGTCGGCTCATACCTGAATATTGCAACCATAACCGTTTGCATAGGTCAAACCAGGTTAACACAATACATATAACATCAAGGTTTTCAATGCAAATGAAAATAACCATCTCGCATATCACCAACCAAAATTTCAAGATCAAGATCTCAATGAAATAATCCTAATCATCAAGTTAATAGCATATAACAACAATAAGCCATATATCATGATCATCAATAACAGATGACCTAATCATCAAGTTATCTAATATAAACAAACAATATAAATGCATACAACCACAGGTTACTATCATTTTTTATTATCCCTACACTAATCAACTAACATATATCATGAATGTAACCATAACATCAAAAGATGTGTAGATAACCTAATCTATATAAACCTAATGCATATAACAATCCTTCACTTACATACCTGCATGCCAAACATACAATACCTATATGATGATCTGCTCTTACCCCAAAGTCTAATGCTGCAACCTCGTTATGATGATCTACATCTCCTGCTCTATCTCAACCAACACATTAGTATCATAACAACCAATAGCACCACGATGACCTAAATTGCATACCATGAAGCCACAAGGCATGTTTGACCTACTATTCATGCATAACTATAACCAAGACCATACATGCATAACAACTGCATATACACATATAACACATGAGTACCAAACCATATACACATCATTCTAGCTAGATTCCAGTCAGCAATGCATGACCATATCAACTACACAAACCATGACCTCATGCATTACAACACCCATTACTCCGTTATACACATTTCCACATCCAACCATCAACATGCATAAGCAATGCTTAATCAACTACACAAGCCATGACCTCATGCATTACAACAACCATTACTCCACTATACACATTTCCACATGCAACCATCAACATGCATAAGCAATGCATAATCAACTACACGTATGCATAAACACATGTAGTCGAGCATAAGTGATCAATTCTTGTAACCAACCTACAAGACTGATACATGTAATCAAAATATTTAAGAATGTAACCTAACATACAAGGATGTAAGTAGGCAACATAAAATAAACATGTAAGCAACATATAAACATATACAACCATTCACATAATCATGATATATGCATTCCACAAAATAAATATCAAATTCTCCATGATAACCATACTACAACCATAATCAATCATCAAGCAAATGAAACAAGCATATGAAATGCAAGTGTAAGAGAGACACATGCAATAGAAATTCACGCATTACAAAGGCACCACCCATCTAGTCTGAGATTTGAACCATGTTTTCATACTACTCTATAACACCCTCCTCCCACATCCACCCAAGTAACTAGCCAACTCAGGTAAACATGCGACAAGAGGCTACTATGATGGGATTAGACCTCGTATGTGACCTTAAGGAAGTGGAATTGATGGAATCATAACACACAGACATCCAACATCAGCCTCAGGACCTACAAGAACCAAACAAGCACCTCAAACATCTTTCCCCTGGGTCCTACTGAAGTTTTAACCAACTTAGGCCAAAGTAATGCTCCCCAGACACTGCCGAAGCGAGTTATAACGATTCCCAAACACTACCTAGGCGAGTTATAACGCTTCCCAGAGACTGCCCAAGTGAGTTAGTCTCTAGGTAATGCTCTATTTTGCGAGCATTCCAGGATTTGAGCCACCTTTTTCGGCCCAAAGCTCAGGACACTGCCCAGAATGGAATGATCACTTAAAATTGGTAAGAATACAAGGAAACAATGATGCAAAAGCAATAATCTGAACAAGACCATAACCAAACCCTTACTATACATGACAGGCATTTCGTAAAAGATATCATCAACATGTAACCTACAAGTGTAAACAACATAATTAAGTGTAGAGATCTCATACATATCTGAGAATTGCCATGAACCATTGATTCCTCATGTCATTTGTTTCCTTATCATTTATTAGGTCATAGATACATTATATATTTATATACAAGTAAAAACATGTTGAGAGCCATGCATAGCTGCTATCACAAAATATGCATATGACTACCATAATGGGAACAAAAATACAATGGACATGTCAGCCATCAAAATCCATGTATACATCAACAATTTTACACATGAAAATCAAGGGAATGAATTTCTCATTAATTAATGCAATGAACCAACCGGAGATGGGACTATCAGGTTCCACCCAACCATAGATTGGTTGAGCCAATTCTCTCTTCAGCCAATCACCCATGTTCCATATTCCAAGCATGAATGTGGGACTCATAGAACAGATCATAAAAACACCAACCAGTATGGATGCCACCGGAGTTCTCTGCCTACACCACGAATAATTTGAGTGCCTCATAGTCTCTCAATCTTTACCATGCATCCACAGACCGATCCAAGGATCACTAGGCCCTAAACTGAGATATAATCTCCAGGTTTTACCATGCATTCCATCCTGGAACAACTAGGCCCAAAGGAGAGAAAATCCACCTCTTGGCTTTACCGTATATCCCTCCATTCACTGGCAAGGATTCCTAGGCCCACCGAGGCACACAATATGGCTTTACCACAACCCGCAGTCCGGTTCAAGGGTTACTAGGTCAGTGGCTTCATGATCCTCAGTCTAGTAGAGGGACCACTACTCCATGTGTTTGTCAATTCGGAGATCTAGCCCACTGAGCTTCGAATCCAATCTGGTCATCCCACATAGAATGAGAGAACCCATCTCATCAAAGTTATGAGGAACTAGCAAGGCGTAGGCTGCAAATATGGTCACCTGGAAAAATCCATGCCATGGTAGAAAATAAATACATGCAATCCCATGCATGCCAAATATAGTAAGGAAAATACACATGCAAGTCGATATCTGCAGTGAAGTCTGTTGCAGCAGCTTGATCTTGTGTTTCCCTGCTTCATCTTTTTCTCCTCTTGCCTTCTTTTCCTTTCTTGCTCCAATTCCCAAGTGCTCCAAGAAGACTCTAAGTGTCCAAGAGTATGAGAGAGAGAGATAAAGTAATGAGAGAGATCCAAAACTGAACTGATCCAGCTTACCCACAGATCCTCGAAACCTTTTTTATCAATGAGGCCTCTATTTTCTTCATTTCCCACTATTTTCCTTTGTTTTCCTCCTCACATGCAACTTGTGACCTTTCACCTCCTTTTTTCCTAATTTCCATTATTTTCGTAAATAAATGGGCCAAAAAATTCCATTTTTCCTTTCTAAAGCCTTAGCCATTGCCTTTGCCAATTTCCTTAGCCATAAACAACCAAATGAGCAGTCACACTAGGATGTCTTTCCCAACATTCAACTTGGAATATATGTCCCATCGACCGTGGTCTTATATATTTTTACATGGAATTTTTACCAAGGTTGTTACACCTACACACCTTGCAGGGAAGATATGCCCATCTAATATTCTAGGGACCCGGGTTGTATGGAGTGGAAACATGTCCAAATGCATGTGTATCCATGGAAATAAGTGTGGTCACCTAGAATACATATCCGTTGAAAACACTAACCATTTTCCAGGATTCATCTAGGGTCCATCTACCCTTATATATTCCCCTAGTTTAGTATAGAGTGCATCGCCCCATGGAATTAAGCCCCGAAGGAATGATTCCAAACCTAATTATCAAGTGGACATTCTTTTGGATCTTTATATTCAACGTAGCTCCTTGTACCCTTAGACAATGGCACACTAGGTAAAGCCACAATTGCCTCAGGTAGCATAGGAGTTTATGCCTTAGCTTTACGAATCCTTTAGATTGAAAAAGGAACAGTCAACCATCCCCCAAGGTCTCAGAGCCCTTAGAGAGGAGATCTCCAACAATGAAGATGAAAAAGAAAAAAAATGTTGGTGGGGGAGGCTATATTTGTTTATGGGACTTAGGATATCCATCTACCCGATGCAATAATGTTGAGAGTACAATTATTTTTCGGCATAATGAACGCTTCCCACAAGCCTGGAATTTGACGTTCCACAAAACGTTTTTGCATTTTTAAATGTATTTGATGACATATGTTTTTTTTTTTTAACATAGAAAATGATAGTTTAAAAAAATTCTCAAACCAATTTCTTGTATTTAGGTTGTTCGTCATAAATTTTAGGGGGAATGAGGGAGTATAGGCACAATCAACCTTGGCAACCATTATATACAATGCTATCAATATATTAATGCATTGAGGCAGTATATGTCACTGGTTGGATTTTGTACTTGCTTAAATTTAACTAGTGGAATATACTGCCCTGCGCATTAATAGATTGATAGCATTATATATATTGATAGCCTTCTAAATATTCGCATAAGAAAGGACAGGTTTAGTGTAAATCTTAAAGGATTTTTTTTTTAAATTAAACAACGGGAGGTAATTGAATTTTAAGGGCTGAAGGCACATATTTCTTGTTTTCTAGGGAAATACATATTTTTCTAGCTGAGGAAGAACTGCCAAAGCCGAGGACAATTTTGCCCGAAGTTTTTGATTTGCAAACTTAATCTCCTCCTTTGATCTTCTGAAATAGTAGAGGTGAGTTCTCCTCTTCTTTTTGTTGTTCTTATCATTAGTTTTACTTTTGAATTTTTGTGAAGTCTGGGTATGAATTAAATCTGGAACACATTGAAAGGCGTGGATTAAGATTTAAGTTAAAGGTTACCGAAGTATGTATTTAAACTAACTTTATAGTTTCATGGATTGTGGATTAAAATTTAATTTAAATTTCCGAAGACTCTATTTTGTTTCATGTTTGCATGTCGTGTCGTTTTAGTAGGAACACTTGCAATTAAATTTAAATTTAAATTTTCCGTTATTTTTTAGTCTCTTTGGCAATGTATTTGAATTGAATCATTGTCGTGTTTTAGTTGTCGTGTTTTAGTTTTCAAATAATATACAGTACACAAAATTTATGCCTTTATATGTGTGTACATTTGTCATTTTCATGCCTTTAGAGATATACAGGGCCCATGTTCAGCGTCATGTTGAATTTATTTATGGGAGGAACTTGATTTCACAAGTCGAATGATACGCATTGTCTTTTGTTTGAAGCTTGCATTTCTTCATAAATTGATTTCCACTTCATTTCCACGGTAGTCTAAGATCTTGATTTCCACTGTTTTCTAAGAAAAATTGCAAAATTGTGGCCTCTTGTAGCCTTGTTAGACTACCGCCAAAATTTCACTACGCACTAAATTTTGATGGATATGTCGTAGTATTGTCCTTCCACCCAAGCCATTATGTCATAGGCTACATTCACTACCATCTCAACATAGTGAAGAAGAAATAGAAATTAAGTGTGCCCTTGAGACTGAGATCTGGTCAATGAAATCGACTCACCATCTTATTTGTGTTATAAGGCATAATTATTAAATTCAATTTTAAATTTGATTTGTTATTAAAAAGAACCAACAAGATAAATTTCAATACAAAAAAAAATCAAGAGTATACCTCTTATGAACACTAAATACAAAACAAACAAAAAAAAACCTATTTCTTTGTTTGTTCTTTACCTTAGTTTTCATCTATTTTATTTTTTAATTTAAAAATTTACTAATATTAATTATATATTATTTTAATTATTATATATAAATTCAAAAAAACAATTACTCAAACTGTATCCTTTTCAGGTATAGGATTAACCTTAACTTCAATAAAAATTTAACTTTCTTTCTTCTTCCAGCAAAAGAGAGATTTTTTAAATATTATATATAAATTCAAAAAAACAATTACTCAAATTGTATCCTTTTCAGGCATATGATTAACCTTAACTTCAATAAAAATTCAACTTTCATTCTTCTTCGAGCAAAAGAGAGATTTTTTATTAAATATTTAAAAAATCTTTGAAATTATTTTTTAACAAATATCGTTCGAGAATCTACGATGGGTTACTTCCTTACGGTTCTAGCAGTTCATGGTCAAAACTTAAAAAAATGTTTTTCATTTCACACCGATCATTGTATTGATGATGTCGAGCGTTGCAAAGGAAAAAATTCTAATGATTGAGAGTGGTATGTATATAGTAGTCTTTTTGTGAAATCAATAGTCAGGTGCGAGTTAATAGTGAGAATTGTACCGTTTGATGTGGTATTTAAGATGAATTTTGTATGATTATATAATTTTTTATTATAATATTTTTTATTAAAATGATATTTTTTATTTGAATTTTAAATAGTTTTTTGTTTGGTTAAAATACTTTATATTATTTTGTGAAACTAAATATACATTATATACTAACTAATGTTTAGAGAGAGGAAGCAATTCTCAAGTTTCAACGTAGTATGACTCTACTATAAACTGATATTTAAGGATTGGCAGGTTTTATGCACTTTTCTTGTTTGGGCTTCTGCTCTCCTATGACAATTCACAATTATAGAGTTGGTTTCATCTATTAGATTTTGGTCCTATTTGAGATGGATGGATTGGACTATGGCACAACATACATTCCAACTTTCCAAGTCCAACAAATGCTTTATTCCATAAACTTAGCATTCTCTTCTTTCTTTACTCCTCGTGTATTAAGCGTTCACTTCTACATTACTCCTAATTCTAGGCCCGGTTGAGACTCATAGAGATATTACACTCAGGGCCTCCAATATTGACACAATCACAAGCTCACATAGGACACAACTAGGCTGTAGCGAATGAACTTCAAGCAAGATTTTTTTAATCCAACGGTATTTACTGGAACCTTTAAACATTTGACCTTACTAAGCACTCTCTCATGTAACAATATGCTTTTGACTTTTGGGAAAAAAAACTATTGTTGAATCTTTCCTGTATATTTTCAATCTACTTTCATATCTACATAAAGTATGCCATTTTTCATCTTTCATATCCATCAAAGTTTGCTTTGAACCTCGCCTACCTTTGAGGCATGAAAAATTATTCTTCAGGAACTCTCAAATTGCAAAAAATCACCACAATCCATGCTCACATTTTTAGAAACTTTTTACTTAGAATTGCTTCGCACTGTTGTTCATATCTTTAATAAAAGGGTCCTTAATTAGTTGTAAAAATTATCATAAGTCTGCCCTTGTCATCAAAATAAGAAAAGTCTAAGCACTACCTAGAATCATGCTTATCAAACGTTAGCAATGTTAGTTCAAACCTTTCAGAATGAGGATGGTGCTTTATTGTTGCAACAAACTATTTATTCCTCCCATGTTGTAGATGTCACCTACCAAATTTTAGAGAGATCACATGCACAAGGTTTAATACTAGAAAGCCATTAAAAGAATTATTTTATGTCTTGAGGGTTTCATTAACAATATACATAATCATTGTTACTTTAAACACACGATATAATAGATTCTACCTACAAGATCAAAGGTGTCATGATTGGGCTTAGCCAACAAATCATTTGTGATGGGAAATGGTTCTTTGACAACTAGTTACTTCCATTTAGTATTTTCCTCTTGATGCAAGTTTTCCACATCTAATATGGCTAGAGGGATGCATAACACCATATCATCTAATGATGGCTGAGGATCCTCATAATCCTAACTATGTGTCATGCTTTAGTGCCTTTCACATATTAAAATTTAAGTACATAATCAAAACTATTAACCCCAAAAGCTGGAAAGCCTTAAAAAATCTTAAAATTGGGGTCGTATGCTATCTCGAAGAACATATGATAACTTATGAAAAAACAAGGCACTCTTAGAGGGAGATTAATGAAAGTTGACATGTGAGAGTAGTTGAAAGAGAGTTTCCAGATAAGTGGAGATCGACACTCGCAAATTTTCATATAACGTATAATGAAGAGCATGAAAAATACAAAAGCGTCATCAAATTTTCATTTGATGGGAAAAGGGGATTTCAAATTCCAAGCATGTTCCCCAATCTATTTTTCTTTAGTTTTCCTACTTTAGTGGACTCGGCTAGTGTGATACATTAGGATAAAGCCCAAGGTTAGGTTGGAGGCTTGATCAACTCATTAAGATTTAGTCCCCTAGGTTATTGCATGATATCGATCCTTATAACATAGGTCGAGTATTACCTAGGCCACACAAATTGAATGTCATGCTACTCAATAGGCCACCAGGTTTATCCCTCCCCAATTCAGATTTCCTCCGCTCAATAAATTGAAAAAATGGTGTTGTCTATTAAGGCCACAAATTCACCTGGAAAGTTATTTTTTTGCTGGAATCCAACGTAATTTTTTTCAAAAAATATCATCATAGGAGTGCTCGATTTGTGGTGGAAATGGATTTAGCACTATCAAAAACCCCTTAGGCACCCAAAATCCTGAAGTTTGACAGTTGTAACCCAAATTTTCCAAAATTTCTACCGAATGGAAAAAATCATGCTAGAATTTCCACTATTTTTTGGGCGAATTTGTGGCCTCAGTAGACTACTTTATACTAAATTCCCCCGAGGATGTGATAGGGGAAGAAGAGTTTAGGAATTTTGATCCTTAACTGCGTGGAAATAAAAGGGGTTTATGACCTATTTCCAAACCCATCATAAACTATTATTCGTCATCAAATCTTTTACCCAGGAGGTTACTCACAGCTAGAGTAAGATTGGTACTAATGTTATCCTGCAAGTTTGTTTCCTTGTTCAGATACACAAAGGTCGATTTGAGAAACATGCTTCGCCTAAATATCTACTCATTCCAGAAAGTACTGATGCAAGAGACTTTCGTGCAATTCTCAAATATTGGAAAATCACTTATTTCATCCCTTCTACTTCTCCTCACCTAAAGGTCTACATTGTCTATCCATATCTATGTAATGATGCTATAGTTGGTGACTACACAAAGGTATAGACACTAATAATTAGCACAATTCTTGAGTTACTTCACTTTTCATAGCGAACGTTGAGGATTGGTTGAGTGCGAAACCCTCACCTTCTAGATCAGGTGGGCGACTCTGCCCTCATCCATATGACAGATGATCCAAGTGGATATTGGTGGCCACCCGCCAATTCCACTTGTACCCCCACCATTGTTTCTTTAATTTTTTTAGTTTCCTTAATTGTAGCAAAATTTATTATTTTTAGCAGTTTTTCGTGTCCTAAACATCCGGAGCTGGTTTGAGGCGCTAAATGACGTTTTTTGGCAATCTATCACCAGCAACTTCTGGTAAGTCATTTTTTTGTCATATTCCTCGGAGATATATTTCCAACGGGATATCATGCACGTCAAACAGAGATAATATAACCAAGTCACGACCCTGGGAAGTTGGTTGCCTAACAAACCCCAACGGGGCCCATAAACTCTTGGTGTTACATCTCCTCGAGTTAGGGTTTTGATTGTTTGGGGTTTTCTCTTATTGTTCAATAATAAAAGGCCCTTAAGCCTCATTGTAATGCAATTCAAAGGCATGTAGCCACCACATCTCTTCTCAGAGATAAGCTACCATCGTCGAGCTAGTCTCGTTTCCATACTGTTTGTAAGCATATTTCATTATTTGATATTAATCAAAGGAAGTGTTATTTCTATTGCATCTCTATATTTATGGTTATATCTGTAATTTGTTTCGTTTCTGTTTAAATTTGGATCACTGGTATCAGAGCAATCTGCTCTTTCTCTTTTTTTCTTTGCATGTCCCCAATGAGGTTGGGATATAAGGAGTTAGGGCTTGAACTGGTCGAACCTTTGCAAGACCAACCTCATAAATCTCGACGGCCTCCCATGGCAGATGAAAAGAAATAAGAGGGGGCAGGAGATCCTATCAGCATCTTGTTGAAGAAGCCCTCGAGTGACAGAGGAACGCGATGATGGACAACTTTGCCCAGATCCTTCAGCGGCTACCTAGGGGCGACGTAGCTACTTCCAGCAACTACTCTAGAAACACCACACCTTTTAAGGTACAAGTTAACTTTGAAATACCCATATTCAAGGGTCAGATAGATGCAGATGTCGTAGATAAATGGTTAAATCTGCTAGAAGGGTATCTTTCTGTTCATGATTTTTCCATTCAAGAAAAAAATTCTTTCGCTCTTTTCAAAGCTGCCCCCCACGTCAAGGACAGGTGGGAAACCTACTACGAGCAGAAGGATGAAAGCACTGCCTCATTGTTTTCAGCCGCACTAATGTGGAATTCATTCCAAGATGTCATCAAGGAGCAGTACTACCCTGTCAAAAGCTATGAGGATAAATACATAAAGTGGACCACACTGTGGCAGGGAAGGGACCAAGATGTGTCGGAGTTTACCAATATTTTTCATACCCTTCGCACGAAGTTAGGTATCAAGGATTCTGAGAAACATTTGGTACTCAAGTACTACGACTACCTACATAGGTACATCTAGGACGAGATAGAGTTCCCAAACATCTCCTCGCTCGGCATGGCATACCAATACGTTGTTAAGATAGAGTAGAAGTTTAAACAGAAGAAGCAAGACTTTGGATCCACGAATCTGAAGCAAGGGAAAGGCTTCCCCAAACCGTAGAAATAAGGAAAAAGCCAAGACGGTGTGACCCAAGACAACCCATCGAAGCTACAAGAAAATAATACCACCACGAAGTCAAAGAAGGACATAGGAAAGTGGTGTGAGTTCCACAAGAGCCCCAATCACAGCAAAAGTGAGTGTTGGGCCAAGCAGTCACTAGTGGCAGAGTTGAAGGCTTCAAAATCAGATGCATGTTTCGACCCTGAGTCAAAACCTGACAAGAGGAATGACAAAGGGAAGCAAATCATTGATGCGGAGCCTAGTGCCACTATTGCCACTTCTAAGATCCAGAAGAATAAGCCTGAAGATCCCGAGGAGGGGGAGCATATTTTCCACTCACGGATGTGGGTGAAGGGTTTGCTGCTACAATTCATTGTTGATAGTGGGAGCCAAAAGAACCCCATTTCAGCAGAGGTCATGAAGCAGCTGGGACTACCGATCATACCACACCCGCAACCGTATAACATCGAGTGGCTTCACCAAGGACGAGATCTCTGAGTCTTCCAGTAGTGCCACCTTCCCTACAGCATCAAGCCCTTCAAAGATGAGTTATTGTGTGATGTTGCACCTCTTGATGTTTGTGATGTATTATTAGGCCAACCATCCTTGTGGAAGTGACATGCTATGTATGAGTCAAGGCCTCGCGCTATTATTATTTTTGTTGAAATATGGCAACAAGAATATTCCAATTTAATTTGTCCTTGAATTAAATTATGAATTAAAATCGAATTTAGTCTTAACAGCTACTTGGAAATAATTAATTAATTTATTTTAAATTAATTATTTGGAGAAATTCAAGTTACAGTATTTCTGAAGTCATGCAAGAGTTATCCCTTAAATTAAGGAGATATGATTGAGTTATATTTGAGTTGTAATTAGTTAACTCAGTTTACTAAGTTAAGTCCAGTTAAATTAGTTCCAAATTGTTTGAGGAACTAATAGTGAGTTAATAGTCAGTTGATGCATTAATGCACTCAACTATTGCTACTCCAATTGACTAAAGATTCCCTCATCAAAAACTCATGCATGTCTATTTTTAGAAAGATCCAGTTGAGATAAATGTTCAAGGACAGTGTACTATCAGTTGCATGTGTTTTCTCATGGAGAAAACTCATGCATGCAGTCAAGGATTTATCCTTGAGGATTGCGCAGTTTTGAAGGCTTGGTTTTCCACTTGGTAATAGGCAGATCATCTGAAAGGAATAGCACAAGGAAATAGGAGCTTGGAGGACAGAGAGGAAGGCTGGAGAGAAGCCAAGATATATAATCAGGTCATCACTATTGTATTGACCTTAAGCCTCATTATAACGAAGTTCAGAGGTATGTAGCCACCACATCTCCTCTCAGAGATAAGCTACCATTGTCGAGCTAGTCTCGTTTCCATATTGTTTGTAAGAATATTTCATTATTTGATATTAATCAAAGGAAGTGTTATTTTTGTTGCATCTATGTATTTATGGTTAAATCTGTAATTTGTTGCGTTCCTGTTTAAATTTGGATCAATGGATGAGCAATAAATTCCTTTATTTAAGGTAAATGAAGAGAGTGTGCTAAGGTATAGGGTCTACTAGGTCCTCTTATTGAGATTTTTCTTTAGCAACTATACAACAACGAAAAAAACTCAAACACAGATACCACATCTCAATGGAGACGAGAAAACACTAAATGGGACCTGGAGGAGCAAAGGACTGGAAAAATATATGCATTGCACAATATTCATGACAAGGCTATTAATAATTTTGGGGATTTATATCGGGTGGATGAGGGGATAGACATTTATAATCAAATGAAAATTATTCAAAAATATCCTAATATGTTATATAAGGTGGATAACACAAAAATTCGGATGTCAATCACTTATGATGAACTAGTGTTGGTTCTAAAATATTTTGTCAAGGACAAAATTTTAGGTCTGGATGGTTGGTTTGTTGAACTATTCATACATTTCATGGATATTATGGGTGAGGAATTATTACAACTTGTTAAAGAATTGTGGATTAACTATAAAATATCAGGTACCCTCAATGCTACTTTTATTGCTCTGATATCGAAAGTTTCTCTAGCTAAATTATTTGTGGATTATAGGCCTATTTCACGGTGTAATATCATCTATAAAATGATTTCACCAAAGTTATTTATTCTAGTATCAAAGAAAACCTGTCGAAACATATTTCTTCACAACAATTTAGGTTTTTGAAAATACACAGATTCAAGATGCAATAACAATTTATCAAGAATATATTAATTCTATCAAGATGACAAAGAAGAAGGCATTGCTTATTGCAATTACTACACAAGGCATATGAATGTCTTGACTAGGGATTTTTGAGGTTCATCTTACACAAAATTAGTCTCTCAATGGAGGCACTTGGCTAGATAATGGCATGCATTACCTTGACAAATTTTTCCATTATTATCAACAGAGTACCTTAAAAAAAAAATTCGGTCACCAGGGGATTGAGGTAGGGTTGTTCTTTATCCCCATTATTACTTTTGCTTGTTACCGATGGGGTGAGTCAAATGATTTCTATGGCTCAACAGTTGGAACATTTTTCTGGGCTTCATATCACAAGAAACACGTCAATCTCCCACTTAATATTTGAGGACGATGTCCTTATTCTTGGTGTTGGGCATCCAACTTGTCATGATTTTGTTGATGAAACCATCCATTTTCACTTCATTCCATTCACCCATTGTCAGCATTTTTAACCATATTTCTCCGTAAACACACCAAATTCCTGAATACATGTTTACATGGTTTATACTTACTATTTCCATTATTTTTAATAAATTAAGAAAAACTTTGCTTGGCTTTACTAATGACAGTTTGTCCAGTTCAAGATTTTGCAGCTCAAAAACATTTCTGTAGCTATCTTCATGGTTAAGGTAGTAGCACCACTCTATACATAAATTCGACACTTGGAATTGGTTTCTATAAGCTCCAATATGGATTTGTATTGGTTAAATTCCACACAACTCGCACGTGTGGACCTTTAGTAAGAAATCAAAGGAAAAATGCAATAGTTTTCACTAGTCAACTTCAAACACATTTTCTAAGAAAATGAAAACGAATTTTGGAAAAAAAAGCATGGGTTCTTTTTCAGAACGAGCCCAATTAGGTTCCTATCGAGAAGTTTCCTCAAATTCATTACCATTTGAGAGATTTGAGGGGTTCTTTGGATCCCTATTTTCGAGATTGTGTGAGAAAACAATGCACCAATGTGTCAATCAACGCCCTATTGTAGGGCATGGAATCCCCCCAAGGCTTGTTTTGGGGCTTAAAGCCCAAGTTTTGACCGATTCTTTTGTAAAAGCTCCGCGAATTATGGGCGTGGAGCGCGAAGTCATAATAGAGTCACAGGGTTGTCTGCCCTTGGTTTTGTAATGTAATGTCAGCTTGATAGACCTACCCATGTTCCACGAACCATAGGAGTGTATAAATAGAGCGAGGCCCTAAGTGAAGAAGATAGAAATAAAATAACTAATAGAATGGAAGCATGATAAGTCTAAGAGATTGATTCGAAGTGTAAAATGTGTCTCTGAGTCGTAGAGTAGGAGAAGGCTCTACAGCTGAGTGCGTAGAGGCCTAGTAGTCTGCAGCTTAGTGCGCGGACCCCTGAAATTGAGTGCGCGGGGAAGGTCGAGTTTGTAATTGCTGGAAGAATTAATAAAGAAGAGTTTACCATATTTATGTGTATCTTTTCCTATTTTAATGTAGGATTGGGTATAAATTGCAAGTGTACTGTGTATTTGTTGCACGAACTCATATGAATGTATTGTATAAATAAATATACCTTAAGACATCCATTTACGTGAAGATAAGTGACTGGCATAGGAAGATAAGTAAGATCTCAGGTGAAACTTAAGGGAATAGCGTAGAACACTGCTCCAGCAGCGCGGAAGCCCCATAGCCCCTGGTTAGGGCTATGTGAAGACAAGTATATCAGGGCGTGAAGGCCTGGGAAGTGCACAAACCAACCTATGCGAAGAGAATAACAGTTGGACCATTTCAAACCCTCAGACATATCAAGGATGCAGAAACCTAGTTCCAGCACCCCCCCTATACTACGTCAGGTGAGACCTGAGTCCATGCTTAATAGACTGTTTCCGAACGCGTGAGTAGTACAGGGATTTGTTTGGCTAATTAACTACGAACCTGGGTTAGGCCCCAACAAGCTAACAAATGGTTCCATTGTCGGGATCGAGATCTGCATAGAGATGTCTGATGTCATATCACTGGAATATGACAAAGAAAGGAACTGAAGATTGGTTGGACAGAAAGATTCACGAGTTCGCGGCATGGGAAAATAGGAATCCGCGGCTATCAAAGGAAGAGTGGTTAGACTGCTACTTATATATAGAGATCCACAAAATTTTCTTCGCGTCTTTCGCTACTGAGCTATACGAGTGGATCGCGAAATGAGCAGACAGCCAAGGAAGGTGTAAGCTCGACAGACCTATCATGTGGACTCCAGAATTGGTGCGCAGATTGGAAGCATTGGAGGATAAGATCGCGCACATTGTTGATCACTAGCTCGATCGAATCATAGGAGGATTCATCACCAAGTTCACAGTAGATAATTCAGTCAGCTATAGCAAGGAAGAATGATGCTTCCTCAAAGGGCCGCAAGGTAAGTACGTTAAATCTTTGAACACTTGGATTAAAATGCTATTGTGTGAAAAAAGGGTTATGCGAATAAATTGATGTTTGGGGCTACGCAAAGTGGGAGAATCTACAGAAGCGAAGGTAGTGCAGAACTAGAAACCAGCCCCTTGATTTCACCTCCGCGAGGGGGCGAAGAAGAGCTTGTGAAGGTCTCACCAAGAAGTGTAATAAATTTGATAAGGAAGAGAATTCTGTGCATACCACCCCCACCCACACCACCACTAGTTTCAATGTCTTCACCCCCATCTTCGCCATACCACCTCTGCACCACCGCGAAGCATTATGGCGAGCACGATAAAGTTGCCAATGTTCAAGGGAGTAGGGAATGAAGATCCGGACCAATTTTGGTTTGTGATAAAAGTTTTATGGGAAGCACAGGGAGTCATGGATGACAATATAAAGAAGGCAACGTTGGTCAGTGCTCTGCAGGATCGCACACTGACCTGGTACATTAAACATTCCAATGACAATCCGAATGCGGGGATCGCAGATATCCAAGTTGCGCTAAACAAAGAATTTAGCAGGCCAAAGTTAGAGGCAAAACCGATCATTGGGTTTAAGGAAATTAAAATGCTACCAGGCGAGAACCTTTGGGAGCTAGATCAGAGATTGAAGTGCACAATTCACAAAGCTAACATGACGTTGATATATGGACAACACCATGAATGGTTTGTAGCATCATTAACATCGCATCTAAGGAACGCGTTGTCACAACAGAGGCTAACAACACAGGCCGAGGCCTTAGAGGTCTTGATGAGATTGCACGAGACTCCGATACAAGACCCCAACCTGGGAGTTCAGCAGATTCACGCGCAGTTGAAAAAATTGTGCCTTGAGATGCAGAGTTTGAAACAGGACAAGACAACTTGCCCAGAGGTGCATGATGAGGTATGGTGCGTAAAGTACAAGGGCTAAGGGCACGACAAGGACCATTTCTTGGTGTTCGTGAATTACCTCATGGGAGGAGAACTAATGCCATTAAAACCGGAGGCACAAGCAGGACCAAGCACGGCGCCTACATTATGGTGCGTGATTTGTCAGATAGGAGGATAGCATGTTACGGATAACTGCCATTTATTGTAGAAGCATACGCAGAATTCACAGCAATTGTTCTGTAATTTCTGTAGATCAGTAGGCCATGATGAGCACACCTGTAGAAGTTATGAGTTGATGATGGATTGGACTCCTACCTACAGAGTTCAGGCCAAAACGCGACCCCTTGACTAGAACACGAGGATGGCACGAACTGGATTTCAAGGACGCGGACGAGGCTGAAGTGGAGGAGGACCAAGAAGAGATCGCGGACAGCTGATATGTTACAATTGCGGAGGGCCAAGGAATTATGCCTGCGATTGTACAAATCCAACACAACCATCATGCTTTCATTATACATTGTTGGATCATGAGATGGAGGATTGTCCTACATTGATAGCGAGGTTGCATGATAAAGGAGCACTCCAACCTCCCCTGACTCAGAACCTGCAAAAGATGAGATCTGAGCCACGTGAGGAAGACCCTAATGTGAATATTGTGCTCTGAAGTGGAATTACGACAGGGGATGACAAAGGCAAGCAGCCTGAGGAAACTATTTGGGTTCGCAAGGCTCCAACGAAGGAATCGGATTTTGATTTGGAGTGTGCTAAGGAAACCTTCATGGAAGCCAAGAAGAGCTTCACTGATGCCTCCAATTCAGGAAGTAAATACAGACTAGAGCCGGAAATGGACCCATCGATGCTCACCACGTTCCTGGAAACATACATGGAGCTTCTGCGCAACAGTAAGGCTGTAAATGGAATGCAAGAACTCATAAATAGATGCGCTGGGACTGCACAAGGAGAACAACGTGTAGTCCGGAAGCTCGAAAAGCACACAACGCAAATGGGAAGGGAGATGAGATTGACCGCAGAGATTGGGGAATATGAGATGGACCAAGTGATTCTGGATCTAGGATCAGATGTGAACGTCCTGCCAAAGCAGACATGGGATCATATGGGAAGGCCTACACTGTAATGGTCTCCTATCCAACTATGAATGGCGAACCAGCAAAAGATCCTACCTATGGGGAGATTGCGGGGAATCACATTAGATATTGAAGGAGGAAGTGTGCTAGCAAATTTCGAAGTGATAGAGATTGTTGATAACAGCAATCCCTACCCCGTGCTATTAGGAATAGAGTGGGCCACTGACATGAATGGGGTGGTAAATCTGAAGAAGCACAAGATGATTTTTGAGAAAAAGTCTCTGCGCATGGTTGTACCTTTAGACTCTACTGAAGGATCGCTCTATACGAAGTCAGTGTGCAACTACGATAGCAACGATGACTTGGACTGCATCTACAAGATAACTGCACGAGAACAAGACTGGGTGAATCCGACCACGGATGGATGAATCTCATGGGAGTGCAAAAGCTCCTGCACTTTAGATTCGAATAAGGAAATAGAATGATGGCAAAACTAGTTACACGAGGTAACCACACTAAACTATAACATGATGACAAGATCGTTGCGTTGCGTATCGACAGAGGTGAGGGATCTGCCTACGTATGATGGGTTAAGTGAAGTGGATGACTTCCTGAGTAGATTTGAAGGAGAAGTGTCGGAACAACACCGTTTCGAAACTTTGAAGTGGGTACTGTGCGCTACACCTGTGAGGTGGTGGGGTACGCAGCAAAGAAGTTTTGAAGATGTTGGCATTTTTGGCACAGGTGTGGCTCTATGGTACAGGTGTTGTCCTTGATGGAAACTCACTTTGGTGTCAGATCTCAGTTTAGGCGCTCAGAATGAAGGAAATCTTGTATACGCAGGTTCACCTTGTCGAAGACGCGTATACACGTGGGTTATACGTTCAAAAGTCGTGTATGCGTATACACGCACTTTTATGCACAAAAAAGCGCGTACATGGTGGGAAACTTATTTTTGGTCCATGGTTGTTAGTCCTTGGAATTTGAACCTATGGTTTTGGACCATGGTATCTCGTCAGATGTGTTGACCCCAGGTATTGGGCCCTTGGTATTGTTCATTATGGTTTTGGACCATGGTATTGTGGAAGGCCTAAAACTATAAAAGAGGAAGGAGATCATGTGGCAAAAGATCATCTGATTTATTGAATATCTGATATTGTTCTAGATTTGGAATACTGGTGATTGGGTTATGGTACAGATCTAGATCTGAATGAAGGAGGAACCTGAGCGCAAGAAGGATAAGGACTATTGATGGATCAAAATCTCAAGGCTTGAACATTGGTATCTCTGTATGATTTTGATCTGTTATATGTGGCGCACTCTTGATCTATAAATCTGGGTTAACTAATGTCTGAATGCTTAAAAGAATAAATTATCCTTTATAGATCTATACGCAGGTTCAGTGAATTGCAGGTGTGTATACACGCTTTTTCTATGAATGAAAGAAGCGTATACGCAGGTTGGTTGTGGTACAGAAGCGTATACTCACAGGTTGTTGAACAGTGAAGTAGTGTATATATCTTGATTTATGTTCTAGCTGCTTCTGTTTTATTACTGCAGTGTTCTGGGTTCAGAATTGGTGCTTGATTACAGTTACTGTGTTCTAGGTACAGCGATCAGAGAAGTGTTTATTTGTTTTAGCTTTTGATTGGTGAAAAGGAGTTTGGGTTATGCAGAAATTCTTGATGTTTGATTAATGTTACTTTTGGATCCAGTCTGAAAATTAATGAAACGAGGTCCCTGAAAGCAAAGAGAAGGTTGCAGCCTTCTGCAGGTAGGAACCTGCGTACTAGTATCTCAAGCTAGTACAAGAACTTAGGGGGTTGGAGCTCCCTTCCAGGAAAGCTGGAAAACGAGAGAGAGTTGTAGCTCTCTGCAGGTTGCAGCCTGCGTACTGGTAAAGACTGCACTAGTACAAAACATTGTAAAGAGAAGTTTCTAATTAAAAAGAAGATAGAGACGAATTGCAGCAGGGGGTTTTCACCCACATTGGGTTTCCTCTTATATCTTGTGTTCTTGTGTGTGACTGTCTTCTGCTCTGTTTCTGGTACTATTTATTTGCTTTTGATACACAGATTAACAACTGACATCTAAAAGATAAATCAAATTCTAAGTCTACTTTGTATACGCGGGTTTCTTTATCTGTAGTTGCGTATATACGCGGTTTTTATTAACAAAAGTAGCGTATATCATATGGAATTGAAAAAGGAAATATTTGACTTGATAATACTGATTCACCCCCCCTCTCAGTATTATTTCCAACAATTGGTATTAGAGCTGGTCCTTCTGAAGAAGCTTGATCGCTTGAAGGAAGATCCTTCATCATGAGCAACTACGAGAGGGAAGCATCAATCAGGCCACCGGTTTTTGATGGGACAAACTTCGTATATTGGAAGGTAAGAGTTATTGCCAATCTTCAATATTTGGGTACAGAAGTCTGGGATATCATAGATACAGGATATACTTTTCCAGCAGCAACTCCTACAGATCCGGCTGAGAAGAAGAAATATGAAACAAATGCAAAGGCGGTCAATACTCTATTGGGATGTCTATCTCAATCAGAATTCGTGAAAGTTATGCAGTTAAAATCAGCAAAAAAAATATGGGACAAGATTGTCCTAAGCTATGAAGGAGATGATCAGGTAAAACAAGCAAAACTTCAAACCCTCAGGATTCAGTATGAAAATCTCAAGATGTATAATGATGAAAGTGTGGCTAACTATTTTCTTCGTGTAGATGAGAATGTTAATTGTATGAAAAATTTGGGTGAAGAAATAAAAGAGGTTGTTGTGGTTGAAAAAGTTCTAAGATCTTTGTCCCCTAGGTTTGAATCTAAAGTTTCTGAAATAGAAGAAAAAGAGAATCTACAAAGCCTTAAAATGTCACAGCTGCACGGTATTCTAACTGCTTATGAAATGAGGAAAGGAGGACCATCAGACAGGAGAGAAGCTGCCTTCAAGGCTTCAGGCAAAGGCGAGTACTATGAGTCAGGACATGTGTCAGAAGAAGAAGAAGAATCAAATTTTGTCAGAAATCTTCAACGGGGTACTGGACGATTCCGAGGTAAGTTACCTTTCAAATGCTTTGCTTGTGGAAGAGTCGGTCACTATGCTACCAAATTTCCTCACAAGGATAAGATTGACAAAGGGAAGGAACCTGTTAGATGGAACAAGAAACAGAATGCAAATAAGAAAAGCTATTACACTCATGAAGATAGTGATGGACTTTCAAATAGTGACGAAGATGAACGAGGTAATAAGTATAAACTTTTAATGGCTTTTGAAGATGATGACTACATGGATGCTATAGATTTAGAAGGTTTTTCTGAAGAGATGACTAATCTCAAAATCTGCGTAGAAGAGAAAAGTGCAATTATTGATTCTCTACAAGGTCAACTGGCTGAAAGGGAAA
Organism: Pinus tabuliformis; assembly: GCA_031772625.1. Classification (NCBI taxonomy): domain Eukaryota; kingdom Viridiplantae; phylum Streptophyta; class Pinopsida; order Pinales; family Pinaceae; genus Pinus; species Pinus tabuliformis. The sequence continues at coordinate 178,185,356 of CM062818.1, forward strand.
AACATCTTGAAAAATTGGAATGTGAAATTGTTTGTCTTAGAAAGGAGATTGAGAAAACAAAAGCTATTAATCTTAAATTTGTTAAAGGATCTGAAACTCTGGATGAGATTATCAATGTGCAGCGTTCTCCACTAATCAAGACAGGTCTGGGATATAATGGAGAAACATCTCAAGCTTCTACCTCCAAAAGTTATCTTGATGCAGCAAAGAAGAGCGAGCAAAGGCCTAATAGAAATCATCAGGTAAATCAGGGACAGTTTACCTCAAGAACGAATAAAGACTATCAAGAAAATCGGGGACAAGCTACCTTAAGGACAAACAGAAGCTACAATCAGCCACAGGTAAAATCTTCCCAATTTGCCTCAAGAATGGATGTCAGTAGAAACTACAATCGATTGGATGATAGATTTGATAATCGCAGGAGTTTCTTCAATGGCCAATGTTTCTCTTGCCATAATTTTGGTCACAAAGCAGCTCAATGTGTTGCCTATAAGACAATCATGACTAGAGAAGCTCAAAAACAAAGGAATATGACTGGAATCACGAAAAGGACTTATAACAACTTTTCGGCCCTTGAAAATAAAGTTGAATGTTCTATTTGTAATAACTTTGGTCATGAAGATTCTGAATGTAGGAGCAGGTTTTGGAAGACAACTCAGAAGGAACATACCTCAAGTGCCAGAACATGGAGAATGAAGGAACCATAACCAGAAAGATGTGGGATAGCCTTCTATGCAGAAGGATAGGAAAATATATGGTATATCGACAGCGGATGCTCGAAGCATATGACAGGGGATAAAGAAAAACTTGAATCATATACTGCATTAGAAAAGGGAAAGAAGGTGTCTTTTGGAAATGATACCCCTGCAGCCATAAAAGGAAAAGGTGCTGCTCAGTTGAAAGAACAGGTCAAAGCTGGAAATGTTTTGTATGTTGATGGCTTGAAGCATAATCTACTAAGTGTTAGTCAGATGTGTGATCAAGGAACCGAGGTAATATTTCGATCAAATGGATGTAGTGTTCGTGATCTTGATACAGGAGAAACAGTGATCAAAGGCAGAAGAACTCCAAATAATCTATACATATTTGAAGAAGGACAACAACAATGCCATTTAAGCAAGGATGATGAACATTGGTTATGGCACCGGAGGTTGGGGCATCTAAGCTTTTCACAAATAAGGAAAGCATGCAAATACCAGCCAGTTCGTGGTCTTCCAGATATCAAAATTCCAGACAACATCATATGCAAATCATGTCAGTTTGGTAAGCAAACCAAAACTAACTTTCCTGAGAAGGAAGGATCAGCTAGCAAGCCTCTTGAGCTAGTCCATATAGATGTATGTGGTCCATCTAGGACAAGGTCACCTCGAGGAGAAGAATACCTTATACTATTCATTGACGACTTCTCCGGGTTTGTTTGGTTAGGACTTATGAAGCACAAAGACGAAGCATTCGAAAAATTCAAATCCTTCAAAGCCTTGGCTGAAAATGAATCAGATTACAAAATTAAGTGCCTCAGGTCTGACAGAGGTGGGGAATTTACCTCAAATGAATTTTTTGATTTCTGTGAAGAACATGGAATAAGAAGGGAATTCTCTACAGCTAGGACTCCTCAACAAAATGGAGTGGTGGAAAGGATGAACAGAACAGTCCAACAAATGGCTCGTGCTATGCTTGATGAGTCTGGAACTCCCGCAACCTTCTGGGGTGAAGCTGCATATGCAGCGGTTGTTATTCTCAACAAAAAAAATGTCCGAGTGAACAGCACTCAAACTCCTCATGAGCTCTGGTATGGTGAGACTCCTTCGGTAAAGCATTTCAAAATTTTTGGGAGCAAATGCTATATTAAGAATACTGATGAGCAGCTTGGAAAACTTGAACCTAGAGCAGATGAAGGCATTCTCCTTGGTTATTCTCCCTACAACAAAGCATATAAGTGTTACAATAAAAGGCTTGGAAGAATTGTTGACAGCATTGATGTAGTGGTTGATGAAAAAGGATACATCCCTAGGGAAGTGAATCATGAAAATATCAATGAGGATGAAGACTACTCTCCAAATCAAACAGATGATGAAGAAGAACCCCAAGAGGCACCAGAGGAACAGATAAGGATAGAAGAAAAGACTCCATCTAGGTACGTTCAGAAGAATCATCCAGAATCTCAAATTTTGGGGCAGAAAGAAGCAGGTATACAAACAAGAAGAACAATAGCAGAAGCTTCAAGCTATTTGGCATTGCTCTCTTCCACTGAACCGAAAAATGTAAAAGAAGCATGCAAAGATGAGTGTTGGGTTAAGGCAATGGATGAAGAGCTTGAGCAGATCGAAAAGAATAACACTTGGGAGTTGGTTCCTAGACCAAAAGACATAAATGTCATAGGAACAAAATGGATCTTCAAAAATAAGTTGAATGAAAATGGGGAGGTGATTAGAAACAAGGCCAGACTTGTTTGTAAAGGGTATGCTCAACAAGAAGGAATAGACTTTGAAGAAACTTTTGCTCCCGTTGCTAGACTTGAGGCCATCAGAATGTTCCTTGGTCTCTCTAGCTTCCAGAAGTTCAAAGTATTTCAAATGGATGTAAAATCAGCCTTTCTGAATGGAGACTTAGAAGAAGAAGTGTACATAGAGCAACCAGATGGCTTTATCCTTGGGAATGATCCAAATCTTGTATGCAGACTTAAAAAGGCTCTCTATGGGCTTAAACAAGCTCCAAGGGCTTGGTACTATCGTTTGGATAAATATCTTCATCAATAAGGTTTTTCAAAAGGATCAGCGGATAGCAATCTCTATATAAAAATTGAAAATAACAAATTGATAATACTTGTTGTGTATGTAGATGATATTATCTTTAGAAGCAATGAAGAAGCTATGAGTCAAAGCTTTGCCTTGGTGATGCAGAAAGAATTCGAAATGTCCTTGCTTGGAGAACCGACATACTTTCTTGGATTGCAAATCCAACAAAATGAAGGCGGTATCTTCTTGTCTCAAACCAAGTACCTCAAGCAGATTCTGAAGAAGTATGGCATGGAAGATTCAAAACCAGTATGTACCCCCATGGTTATAGGATGCAGCCTCAGTGCAAATGATGAATCGGCAGCAGTGCATCAACCAACCTATAGATCTATGATTGGAAGTCTTCTTTATTTGACAGGTACCCGACCAGACATCATGCATGCAGTGGGAATAGTTGGAAGATTTTAGGCAAATCCAAAGGAAACTCATCTTCAAGCAATCAAGAGAATCTTCAAGTACCTTCAAGGAACTCAAAACTATGGCTTATGGTACCCTAGAGATACAGATCTCACACTTCATGCTTACACATATGCAGATTGGGCCGAAAGCGTGGATGATAGGAAGAGCACAAGTGGTGGTGCATTCTTTATGGGTTCCAGATTAGTATCTTGGTTCAGCAAGAAACAAAATTCGATTGCTTTATCTACAGCTGAAGCGGAATGTGTGGCTATTGCATCTTGTTGCACTCAATTTCTTTGGATGATGCAAACCTTGCAGGATTTTCAAATCACATGTACTCCACCTGTCTCTATCTTATGTGATAATACAAGTGCAATAAGCATTTCAAAGAATCCTGTCATGCATTCAAAGACCAAGCACATACCTATCAAATATCACTTTCTTCGGGAACAAGTGCTTGAGCAAAAAGTCAAGTTGGAGTATGTTCCTTCTAAGGAACAAATTGCTGATATCCTCACCAAACCACTGCCCAGGGAAACTTTTGAATATCTCAGACAGAAGCTGGGAGTAGTTGATGCTTCATCCTGCTGTTGAAGCTTGTTTGTTTCAAAGAAAAGTTGGTGTATGCGAGTTGGATGAGGGGAATCCGCGTACATACGCCGATTTATGCAGGTGCAGTCACGTATATGGAGTTATGAAGAAAATCAGCAAGGACAAACTCTGGTTGAAGAGAGTCTGATATGGGTCTATCAGATACCATCAGGCACAGGTTCAGGGGGAGCAGATAATCTTCTAATAATGCATTGTTGGCATTACCTTAGAAGCTCTTGGTTCTAAGCTGTTTTTGGTTCAGGTGGATCAGCTGCAGAAAGGAGAACAGAAGGAGAACATGGTTGCTGATATATACAGTGATTGTCAGATGTTGCTGATAGTAGTTATTGGTGATTTGCATAGTCTTGATATTTCGTCTCTATGTCAATGTATATCTTTTTCTATCAAGGTCATGTAACGGCCTATTTTGGTTTTCCCACTATGCCTGGGATGATTGATGCAATTGGTTGTCATCTGTAAATTTCTGATGTATCCCCACTTGGTTGGGTGGATGATCCCCACTTGGTTGGGTGATGGTTGTATGTATTGAGTCTTTTAGTGATAGGAAGGTCTTTTTCATGGTTCTTCTTGAAGAACATCTTTCTGCAGATCTTGCCTACAGTAAGGGGGAGCATGTTCAGAACAGCAGAGCAGAGATATCAGCATGTACTCAGGGGGAGCACAGCCCTTTGCCCTTGATGACAAAGGGGGAGAATGACTTTGAGGATCTTGGGGTTGCCATCAAGTCCAAAGGGGGAGATTGTTGGCATTTTTGGCACAGGTGTGGCTCTATGGTACAGGTGTTGTCCTTGATGGCAACTCACTTTGGTGTCAGATCTCAGTTCAGGCGCTCAGAATGAAGGAAATCTTGTATACGCAGGTTCACCTTGTCGAAGACGCGTATACACGCGGGTTATACGTTCAAAAGTCGCGTATGCATATACACGCGCTTTTATGCACAGAAAAGCACGTACATGGTGGGAAACTTATTTTTGGTCCATGGTTGTTAGTCCTTGGAATTTGAACCTATGGTTTTGGACCATGGTATCTCGTCAGATGTGTTGACCCCAGGTATTGGGCCCTTGGTATTGTTCATTATGGTTTTGGACCGTGGTATTGTGGAAGGCCTAAAACTATAAAAGAGGAAGGAGATCATGTGGCAAAAGATCATCTGATTTATTGAATATCTGATATTGTTCTAGATCTGGAATACTGGTGATTGGGTTATGGTGCAGATCTAGATCTGAATGAAGGAGGAACCTGAGCGCAAGAAGGATAAGGACTATTGATGGATCAAAATCTCAAGGCTTGAACATTGGTATCTCTGTATGATTTTGATCTGTTATATGTGGCGCACTCTTGATCTATAAATCTGGGTTAACTAATGTCTGAATGCTTAAAAGAATAAATTATCCTTTATAGATCTATACGCAGGTTCAGTGAATTGCAGGTGCGTATACACGCTTTTTCTGTGAATGAAAGAAGCGTATACGCAGGTTGGTTGTGGTACAAAAGCGTATACTCGCAGGTTGCTGAACAGTGAAGTAGCGTATATATCTTGATTTATGTTCTAGCTACTTCTGTTTTATTACTGCAGTGTTCTGGGTTCAGAATTGGTGCTTGATTACAGTTACTGTGTTCTGGGTACAGCGATCAGAGAAGTGTTTATTTGTTTCAGCTTTTGATTGGTGAAAAGGAGTTTGGGTCTTGATGTTTGATTAATGTTACTTATGGGTCCAGTCTGAAAATTAATGAAACGAGGTCCCTGAAAGCAAAGAGAAGGTTGCAGCCTTCTGCAGGTAGGAACCTGCGTACTAGTATCTCAAGCTAGTACAAGAACTTAGGGGGTTGGAGCTCCCTTCCAGGAAAGCTGGAAAACGAGAGAGAGTTGTAGCTCTCTGCAGGTTGCAGCCTGCATACTGGTAAAGACTGCACCAGTACAAAACATTGTAAAGAGAAGTTTCTAATTAAAAAGAAGATAGAGACGAATTGCAGCAGGGGGTTTTCACCCACATTGGGTTTCCTCCTTATATCTTGTGTTCTTGTGTGTGACTGTCTTCTGCTCTGTTTCTGGTATTGTTTATTTGCTTCTGATACACAGATTAATAACTGACATCTGAAAGATAAATCAAATTCTAAGTCTGCTTTGTATACGCTGGTTTCTTTATCTGTAGTTGCGTATATACGCGGTTTTTATTAACAAAAGTAGCATATATCATCTAGAATTGAAAAAGGAAATATTTGACTTGATAATACTGATTCACCCCCCCTCTCAGTATTATTTCCAACAGAAGACTGGCACGAATTTAGAAGGATGATGCGCATGCAGTTTGGGAAGCCTCATATGCGATTAACAGACAAGATTGTCAGACGAAACGATCCGCATTCCCACCTATCCAAATGGATACAGACATATGGTACGAAACTCGTGCAGATGCACACAGTCTTCGCGTTAGGAGACACGGTCAGTAAGAAGGTGTGAGCAAGACAATGGCGCGAACTACCCCTCCAGTTGGAACCATGGAGTATGGAAAGACCAAGTGCGCAGAAGGTTATCCACACAGAGGCCTCTAAAAAAGTATGAGAAGCACTAAACAAGGTCGACAATGTGAAGCACGCTAACTAGGACCTGCACATACCACTGGTTCTGTGGGCTTATAGGATTGCATGTAAGAACCTGACCATGCAGGCGCCACCAAGGCTGGAGTATGAAGCAAACGCTATAAGCCCCATAGAGAATGAAAAACCTAGTCTACACATAGCAACATCGGTAGATATGACGGTTCACGGAACCTTGGCAGAAGAAATTCAACAGGGCAAGTTTAGGCTCCAAGAACTTAAGAAAGAAAGGGTGCGATTAAGGAAGAAAAGCGCTTTGGTAGAAGCGGAAATCAAGAAGCTGGAGGTCAAGATAAAGGAAGATTTTCTCAATAAAAAGACCAGTGTAATAAGACAGGGTGTGCACGATCACTTTGAAAAGTTTGAGGACTATCACCGCGAATTGATCAGTTTGATGCCTTGGCTTGAACCGCACCTTACTAAGTGAATCAACCAGGGTGGCATGCTACAAATGATAAAGTGCGTGACACCGCCGGTAACAATAAAAGGTGGGTATTTCTAGGAAAAGTGATGGATGACAAGATGAAACCCTATACAGGTGGTGTAGCCACCTGACTAGCCGAGGGAAGTACAGTCTTAGCGCTCCAGGCAGTTGAAAGGAGGCACAGGACTATAAACTACTCTGCTCGGAAGCTGCGCGATGTTGGAGTTGTGTGCAAAAGCAAAGAGTCACAAGGTCAGTGACCGCGCAAGTGCGGCTCCACTGCCGCGCAGGTTGGCCAGAAAGTGACCGTTGAAGTCACTATTCATGATGGGATGCTCGATTTGAGGCCAGATGGAGTGGGCGGCTGGAATTTAAGACGCGATTTATGGGCAAGATTTGGGAAAATCTGCCGCCAAGGGAGAATTAATGAACTAGATTTGGGGGCAATGGTCGAATTCAAATTCAAAAGGCGTTATAAATTACAAAGGGTTGCCCAGCAAACAACACTTGGTTAGTTGTGAATTGATCAGTTGTATACCCTGCGTAGCCTAAGCAAAGCCCTGTTTGACCTATGTAGAACACTCATTAAGCCCCTGAGTACGCGAGTGATAGATTTCTAGTCGGACACGATGGCAACATCTAAGGAAGTTATGGATATCACAAAGATGACCCTCGAAGAGGCTGCGCAGGCCCTAACTATGGGAGATGACCCTCGAAGAGACTGCGCATGCCAAGACCAAAGAAAGACAAACAGGGAATGGCCTGTTTGTGTGTCCCCGCGAAACCCACAGCACACCAAGCTAGCGATGGAAGAGAAGGGGAAAGTCATTAACATAGAAACTGACGAAGAGGAGGAAGTCATGGAGGACCTTATCATCGAAGAAGATGAGGACGAAGGCATGGAGGAGGACAATGAGCCTGCGCACCCTCCAACAAAGTTGCCCACCTATATCCCCCTACGAAAAGGGAAGCCTAAAGTGCCCAAGGATCTTGACGAGAGCAAAATCTCTCTCCACACCCCGCTCCTCCCAGACAACATCATTTTTTAGGGCACTCACTTGGGATGGGTGCCTAGTTTAAAATTTGAAAATTGGGACCTCACTGACCACGAGAGGTTCCCTCACCTAAAGACCGTGCAGCTTATGAAGCCTAAGTAGAACACCACAGTAGGGATTACCGAACTAGAGTCGCGAAAGTGGTTTCGCAGAGTGGAAAAGGCAGGGCTGCTAAACCTGCTTTGGGTGTCGCATTTCCACTACGCCCCAATAACAACTTTCATCATCAGGAAACTTCTCTACCTGGTGTATGGTGGGTGTTTGTGGCTGGAGTAGCCCATCCCCATCACGGAACATTTGATTCACCACATCACCCAACTGCCATGCAAAGGAGAGGACCCCGTAGATATCTCGGAGGGAAAAGCAGTGACTTGGCCATCGCGGAGGCCATGAAGAAGAAATATAAACTAGAAAAGAAGAAGAGGGGCTACGCCATATCCAGCATCAACGACAAAGAAATAAGAGTGGCAACCCAAATACTGGTAGGTAAGGTTATGTGCAAGTGCCGCGTAGACAAGGTTCCTGCACTGGTGGTAGCCCTTGCTGAGCAATAAGCGGAGGGGATCCAGTTTAACTAGTCCAAGATCCTCTACAAGGAATTCTTGGAGAATTGTCGTGAAGCTCCAGAACAAGGAAAAACATTCCACTATGCATGGATTCTACTATCCATAGTGCTCGTGGCAAGGGAATTGCTGGAGGATAGTCAATTCCCCACAATTGACAGAGATCTGTCAGAGGCCGCGAAGTACGCTTCGCTCTAGGCCACAAAGGATGAAAATAGGATCCGCGATAGTAATATATTCTGGGTGTTCATGCAGATGAACCTCAGAATGGGGATCAACCGCAAGCTGTGGTTGTCACCCAATGTCTACAACAGCCTGCAAATTTTTTCAAAGTTTAAGTCAGACCTCCATAGCATATACATTAGAGCACACAAGGACCCAGCTAAGAAATGGAGAGAACTACCCTTTGTAGCCATGGACGACGTGATATTTAATGTATTGGAGACATGGCCACTAGAGTGGCGCACTCCAGACATTACGGCGATAGAGAAGTATACGGCACAGAGGAAGAAAGAGGAGGCCAAACTGCACATGGCATAGTTGGCAGAAAAGAGAAGGAAGGAGGCAGTGATGGCAGAAGTGCAGGAAGCGCGGGATGTTGCACAGATAGTAGCTGAATAGAAAAATGTCACAACAGAAACAACAGTGCAGGAGGTAGCCGCAAAGGCATGGGAGGGCCAAAAGTCACCTTCGCATGGGTAGGGAGCATAGGAAGAGGAGGGAGGCGCGAACCCACAAACTACATCAACATAGCTGAAGCGCCAACACCCAACTAAGAAGATAGGGCCACGTGAAGGTCAAGGCATCGAAGTTGTCTATTGACCCAATCACCCTTACCGAGGGTGATCTACACGACATCGGTGAGACAATGCGTGATGTCACCTCCGAGGCCCTCCAAAATTTTATGCAGGAGAACTGAATTGTGTTGGGGGCCCTCAGAGTGCAGCTGTAGGAGTTGAAAGTGCGCACTTCTTAGGCTGGTACCCTTTTGACCAGCCTCGCATTCGGTACAACTACAGCGGAGTAGATGATGCACGCTCGGGTGAAAAATACCATAGTGTTGCCGGAAGGGGCACTAGTGACAAAAAATGAGGCCGATAGGCCTACGATTAGCGCGTTGAAAGGTATTGGAATCAACATGGTTGCACTCCCACGTGAGACATTATACATTCTTGCAGATAGGATTACTGCAGAACTGCGAGCTAGGGAGAGTCGTGCACTGCAAGTACTAAGTGAGCAGAAAATCAACATGGAACAGTTGAGGTTGCAGTGCGATGAAGTGGTTTCACAGAATTGGCAGCTAGTACAGGTACTGGATGAAGCTTGTCAAAGCATCCCTGAGCTGGCCATCCTAGCAGACACACCAGCAAAGGTGCGCATCCACAGGCTAGCAGAAAAGGTTGTGCAAGGCATGGGAGGAAATGAAAAAGGTTTAGTTGGAGTTGAACCTTCAGATCACAGAGCTCCAGTTGAAGGTGTAGCCGTCCACCCTCTAGAATTAAGAGAACACCGCACCAGTGCTATTACAAGGGGACTGGACGAGATCAACAATGCAATGCGAGACTGCACCAGAATGTTGGAGGAGTCCTTTGAGTTCCTCATGAAGCTACAGGAGGACCCCAACATCCAGCACTTAGAGACAGAGACGTGAGAACTCCATTAGTAGTATGACAGTGTGAAAGGAACTACACAGACGATGGCCCTCACTCAGAGGCTCACGCAGATGCAACACGCCAAAGCGCTAAAAGAACAGGTGGATGCGGCACGACACAAAGAAGCAGTCCTAAAGGCATGCGTTCAGCCTTGGATCGACGAGGCCTTCACCATCACAGCATAAATTGAAGGCAAGTTTGCACAAATGCAGGGGACACAGGCACAGATGTAGGGAAGCAGTTCTGACACCGCAGTCTCGAAGCAACGTGGCCAGGAGATCCAGCAGGCAGTCACTCAATGCGTTGCTGACCTTGCAGTGGCTCAGACATAATTGGAGGGACTCCGCGTGAAGATCTCCAAGCCAACAGAGTGACTCGAGGGCGAGTCACGATGTTTGTGTTGGGGGCCTGTTGGGCATGGAATCCCCCCAAGGCATGTTTTAGGGCTTAAAGCCCAAGTTTTGACCAAGTCTTTTGTAAAAGCTCCACGAATTATGGGCACAGAGCACAAACTCATAATAGAGTCACAAGGTTGTCCGCCCTTGGTTTTGTAATGTAATTTCGGTTTGATAAACCTACCCATGGTCCGTGGACCATAGGATTGTATAAATAGAGCAAGGCTCTAAGTGAAGAAGATAGAAATAAAATAACTAATAGAATGGAAGCATGATAAGTCTTAGAGATTGAGTCGAAGTGTAAAGTGTGTCTTTGGGTCATAGAGTACGAGAAGGCTCTGCAGCTGAGTGCGCAGAGGCCTAGTAGTCCATAGCTAAGTGTGTGGACCCCTGCAGTTGAGTGCGCAGGGTAGGTCGAGTCTGTAACTGTTGGAAGAATTAATAAACAGAAGTTTACCATATTTCTGTGTATCGTTTCCTGTTTTAATGTATGATTGGGTATAAATTGCTGTGTACTGTGTATTTGTTGCGCGAACTCATATGAATGTACTGTATAAATAAATATAACTTAAGACATCCATTTACGCGAAGGTAAGTGATTGGCATAGGAAGATAAGTAAGATACCTTGTGCGACTTGAGGCAATAGCGTAGAACGTTGCTCCAGCAGCGCGGAAGCCCCACAGCCCTTGGTTAGGGCTGTGCGAAGACATGTATATCAGGGCACGAAGGCCTGGGAAGTGCGCGAAGTGACCTGTGGGAAGAGAATAATAGTTGGACCAATTCAAACCCTCAGACATCTCAAGGGTGTAGAAACCTGGTTCCAGCACCCCCCCATACTACTTCGGGTGAGACCTCAGTCTGCGCTCTGTGGACTATTGCCGAAAGGGCTAGTAGTACAAGGATTTGTTTGGCTAATTAACTCTGAACCAGGGTCAAGCCCCAAAAAGCCAACACCAATAAAGAAAAATGAAGTTGGAATGAGTTAGGCTTCAGCAAATTCTTGGCAATAAAGTGTCATTTCAATTCTGATTCTTATCCTTAAGATTCTTAGTGTGGTTACAATTTAAACTCCATATAAACGTTTCATTTGGAAGAAAAACACATTTCATATTTTGATGTTATTGCAGAGAATTATTATTATGAAGAAAACTTTCTTTACACACTCCAGTTAATAAAAATCTCTATTATGGCATTCTTGTAATTGTTATTGGTGATCTTCTTCATGTGATCTAAGTTTCCAATAACTCACACTCATCAGGAGGGCCCCCTAAAGATGTGTGAGAATAGTTAGATGTCTTTCATTCTGAATTAATTTCTTTATGCTTTGCATTGTTGATTGAATGTCATTCCATTTAGATGCTATGATATTTTATTTTGAATAGGATCTCTGATTATTTTTCTTTGTTCCATCATAGGTTGAGCGCTTAACAACAAAACAAAAGAAAACCAAAAACATATATTTTATGCTTAATCTCGACTTTGATTTTGAATACACACATCAATAATATTATGCTTTGTTCATTGCTCTTTTAAGACTTCTCTTTAGAGTAATTTCAAGTCTATAAAATAGCTTTTCCTTCATAGGAAGAAAAAAATTTATTTTGCTTTAAAACTCAGATTAAATTTATTTCAAGAATTCTTAGAATAGATTCAGCATAAATTTTCTTCAAGATTTCATAAAAGAGGCTTCTTTAGTGTAGATTTCCTTTTCAATAATCTTAGAATAGTTTTTTCTTTCAAAGTTCCATAGAATAAAAAGATTTCATTTTTTTTGTCTCATAGAATAAATCTTGAACATTATCCTAGTTTGTTTTGAATTTATTTAATTCTCTAGCTTTTGGGAAAGAACATGTGCATACTCATCTTAGTGATCTTCATAAATAAGTTTCATTTTCTTGTCATCATTTTGAAATAGATTAACTAACTTTTTAAAAGTTGAAAGTTGATCCCTAGCATATATAGTGCAAGTATGCTTCGCAAGTTCACGGAACCTCGGGTTTGACAATTAATGACAAGTAATTTAACAATCAATTAAATTACCCAACATTTTGGCATCGTTGTCTGGGAAGTATACATAGATGTTAGCTTTCAATTGCATCTCATTCTTAGTTGCATCCATTTAGTTGCATAAGATTAATTTCATTTTAGTACATCCTAGAGGTAGATTCATTAAAAGAAAAAGAAAAAAAATATGTCAATCAATACCAGCCCAACTAAATCACGTGGTGCAATAAGAGCCACATCATATTCCACATCATGAATTCATATTTTTGCTGGTAGAAGAAGAGGTGACAAATGAGGTAGAAGAAATGGTTGGAGATGATGACAATGAGGAAGATCCTTTTGTATTTCCCATTCAAGAAACTAATATCAATGTTCATATGAAGAACATCCCTCCATATGTACTTCCTAAATTCAAAGGTATGAGATCAAAAGACCCAGAAACCTTTATTTTTAAATTTGAAATACTTTGTAGATCTTATGGATACTCATTACACACTCAAAAATTGAATTTGTTTCTAACAACATTGAAGGATAAAGCTCTTAGATGGTTCATGAATTTAGGAACAAATTCTATAAGGGCATGGGATGACATGAAAAGGGTATTTCTAGAAAAATATAAAGATTATTTGCATACACCATGACCTTAGAAATGAATTATTTAAGATGAACCAAAAAGAGGATGAAATCCTAGAATATTTAGTGAAGATATTTACTTATAATGTCAAAAGATCTAAATTGCATGATTTAGGATTAGACACATTAAAAACTCTCCTACTAAAAGCTAGAAGGGATGAATGCATTGATCTTATTAACCTGATGAGCAAAGGACATGTCACTCAATTTTCATTTCAAGAAAATATCAAGAGAAAAATAAAAGTATGGAAGAAACCCTCAAGATCCAGTTATGGCAAGAGTAAGAAAGTCGGCATCAGGATTGGTAAGTCAAACTGAACTTAACAATCTACTAGACATTCTTGGTAATATAAATGAACAAATTCACATGCTAAGAATGCAAAACAAGAAAAAGGTTGAGAATTTTGTTTCGTTTATATTTTTCCCTACATGTAGAAAGAAACATGCTTTGCATGAATGTCCACTTAATAACATTAAAAATTTTCAAATATGTGGAGGATCACATACTACTAAATATTTTCCATCATTACTAGAGTTAAAGGTAGTTTTGCGAGGGATAAAATAAAACACTGGAACAATCCTTTTATGTAGCTCCAAGAATACCATGGTAGCCTCATCAATCTGGTATGATGCAAGATCTTAATTCTCAATTTCAGGGTTATGCACAACAATATCAAAGTAATTGGAAAAAAACCTTTCCGTGGCAACCTTCGACATCTCAATCCAAACCTCGAAACCAACCTTGTAAAACATGGCCATCTCAATTCCAACCTCAAAACCAATATTGGAAACAAGGTTGGCAAGGGCCTTATCCTCAATATTTTCCTCACTATCCTCAATACCAACATCAATGTTATCCATACCATTCACCTCCACCATAACATCAATTTCACCCTCAGTTGATCTTAATTCAACCTTTCTCATTATCAACCACACAAGCACCCCAAATATCCATTCCCACTCAACTACCTACATAACCATTTCAAATCCCCAATAATAAAATACCTCAATCCACTTATAATGTTGAGGTATTGCAAAATTATTCTTTAACTACCATTCAAGAACAACAACTAGAAGAAGAAGAACAAGATAAGGTCCAAGAATCATGGATGCCTGTTAAAGAAAAGAAGTTTTTGGAACCTAAGATTACAAATTTTCATGCATGCTTATCACCAAATTCTATGAATGGGAATCACATATCTGAATACTTGCATGGAATGATAGCAGGAAGCCAAGGAAGACAAGATTGGATTGAATCTTGGTTCAAGATAGTGATCGAATCCCAGTACTCAATTCTTCAGTATTTTCCAACATCATCTCAATCAAGGCAGTTGGTCTCTCATATATTGGTATATATCAAAGCATATATTTCAAACATGCATATGTGTTTATCTACCATCATGTTACGCACATGGTTCCATTAGAAGCATTCATATACTTGAACAAGTTTTCTTTTTCAGGTAGAGTGGGACATAAAAATAAAGAAAAAATTAAAAAATAAAAATAAAAAATAAAGAGAAAAATAAGTCCTATTATGAAAACCAACTTGTTGGCACAATTGGACATGAGCTTTTCTTGGAAACCAGGCAATTGGTGAACACCATTCACAATAAGTTCTGCAATTTCACGGTGGTTTCAATCTTTTATTATGTTTCTTCAAATAATTTTTGGTTCTATGCTTGTATTGGATGATGAGGGATTCCTTAAGGCCCACCTTCCAACGCATCTTGTCCCATTGAATTCGACACCTTACCTGGGACCAAGATCGGGTATTATTTAGAGTGCCTTGGAACTTGCATACATCAATGGAAAACATCCTCACTGACAATAATGGGAATACAACAATGTCTCTTGATTATCATATATTGTTGACTTCAACACATTCATTCGTCCCTGTCAAGATGTACTCAGGTACCTTCACATTCATTTACATTATTAGTGAGTTGCCTCGCATTGGTTAATGATTTTCATCATTGATCAGTAATCCAATAATTTATTTCCATGCTCAACTTCGGCACATTCATTCACATGGTAATAATTGTACCATGGACTTTGGTTTTGATGAAGACTATATGGTTCAATGGAATCAAAAACAATTTGTAGCAATTGATTTTCTTGTTTCTTGTAACAACATGATGGCACCACTATAATTCTTCTCCATTCATTTCCTTTTCAAGAAAATCAATAAAATTGGGTCTATTTCAACCAATATGCATCATGTTTTAAGGTTCTACTTCAGCGTACATCACACAATCCAAATCAACAGATTAGACTTAGAGAAAAAAAAATCAAAAGAGATTGACATTTTCTGCAACAACTATGGAAAGTTTCATTTTTTGCAGCTATTGTTGTAGCAACCGGTTTTTTTATTGTAGCAGCTTATTCCAGGGCAATTTTGGCACAAATATTGCAAGATATTCGAGCAAAAAAAAAAAAAAGATATAATGGGTTTTCTTAAAGTATGATAAATTGAGTAAGATGCAGGCAAAGTTCAAAAAAAGAGCAATTTTCCATGGCATTTCAATGGGGCTTGTAAGGGAGATTTTCATTTTTCACCATTATGCACACATCACAACAAAATTTAGTATTTTTTCACAACAATTCTTGTTCTTAATCAAAATGGGATTCTGAAGGCATGTGGCAATAGAAAAGGTAAAACTACATTTCCCTTCTGAAGAACTCAATTTTTCCTTAAAATGAGTTTGTCGCATATGTTTTTGTTGCAACATTGGATAGCGTGAAAGGTGAAATAGGGCAGAAATTGATTTTATCATAACTTACAAACCATGCATATGTTGGTCCTAAAATTTTTAAGGTAAATGCATCATGGTAGGGTAAATAAATACACAAAATTTTAAGTAATTCCAGTGTGTATTTTTCAATAAATGGGCCACCGTCATATACAGGAATTTCTTGTTTTTCTCGAGATCTATGTACCCATTGACTGAGAGTTTTTGTGGGAAGATGCATAGCATTAATGGTAACAACCTAAAAAAAATAGAAGAATATGATTTACCATTTGAGAGAAATTGGAAAAACAAGTATGATACATAAAAAGGATACATTTTGTGGAGCAAGGTCAAAGTGATGGTCAATACATCATGGAGCAAAGTACCTAAGCCAAATCAACACCAAATCATCCATCATATTTTTTTCTCTTCTCCAATTCCAAAAGGTAAACTTGAGGTAAAAATAGCTTCAAACTTTTTAATTTGTTAAAATTTTTGGAAATTGTAATAACAAAACTATTTTAAAACATGTGCTCTATGTATTTCACCCTATCATATCGATATTCTTCAAAAACAATTCTCAATACTTCATTCTTATTCTATTTTGCATGCATAATCAATCCCACATACTGTTTCCAGCCCTCATACCTTATTGGATACTCTACAAACCTTTTTATGGTTGAACCCCATACAATGATTGCATAAAGTCTTATGTTTTCCCTGGTAATAATGTTATCTCCCACCATTCTTTGTCTAACTTTCTATTCTTGTTGCAATATAAAATGACTCATACTCCCTTGATGAACAATTTGACCTTTATGGCCTACATATGACACTAATTCAAAATATGGAGATTCTTTTCTTAATGAACCATCTTAGTACATGTTTGTAGCACATGATCAAAAAGTACATGAGCACTTAAATTGTGCATCATATTGTTCATCTTTAGATTTTTAATGGAAGCCAAGAAATGATGAGTACAAAGACACAAGAAGAATAAGGTTGCAACAAGGCTTTTTTCACACTCTTGAAAGCACTTGGAAGTATATTTTCTCTTTGATAAATTGTACAACCCTCACCTACAACTATTATTTTGTGTTATGTGCAACTCATCTTGTCAAAGCTTCAGAGTGAGAAGTCTGCTTGCATTAACAAGACAACACTCATGTTTCACATAAATATCATTCATTAGTTGGTGATTTCTTGAAGAAACTATTTGACAACACTCTTGAAGTAGGATTGGCTGCTATGAAAAATCTTTCTATGCATGGATGATATGAAGACAAGAATTATGGGCTACAATCGATGATCATTTCCAGCCATGCTAATGGGATGAACTTCACAAGGATGGAAAGCACATTCTAGAGATGGAGTAAAATTCTTGATGTGTTCTTCACAATATGGTATTCTACCAAGGATTGAACAATTTCAGCACAATTAAGTAGTGACAAGAACCTTTGTAAGTTGTTTCCAAGTTATTGAAAGAGTTATATGTGCAAAGAATTTAAAAATAGTGACAAGTACTTAAATATGATACTATGTGGGCACCCTTGCCTTTCACACATGTTTCATATAATAAATAATGAAGGGTTGTTTTTATTAAGAAAATAACAAATAAACAAGCATCACTTCTACCACTATAGCATCTATGAGCAGCAAAGTATGTGAAGACTTCAAGTTGTATAACTTTCAAAGGAGGATGGGTAATTCTTATTTCTTCCTCTAATGACACAACAAGCAAATGTGAAAACAAAGGGTTATGCTACCAGATGTGTAATTTTGAAAAACAAAGAGAGAAAAGTGCATCTTATTGAGATAGATGGTCGATATTAATCTCTTGGAGCTTTGGTCAAGGATTCAATTGAAATGTCAAAATAAAGGAACATCAAGAACCAGATGGATTATGAAAAATATTTATTTGCACGAAGACATTCAAAATTTCTGGTGTGGGGGAATGTTGGGCTTCCAACTTGTCATGATTTTGTTAATGAAACCATCCATTTTGACATCATTCCATATTTCACCCATTGTCAACATTTTAACCATATTTCTCAATAAACGCACCAAATTCTTTCATGCATGTTTACATGGTTTATTATTATTCCATTATTTTTAATGAATTAAGAAAAACTTTTCTTGGTTTTACTAATGACAGTTTGGCTAGTTTAAGATTCTACAACTCAAGTCAATTTTTGTAGCTATCTCCATGGTTAAGGTACTAGCACCACTCTAGAAGGAAATCTGACACTTGGACTTGGTTTCTATAAGCTCCAACATGGATTTTTTATTGTTCAAATTCCACCCATCTCGCACGTGTGGACCTCTAGTAAGAAATGAAAGGAAAAACGAAATATTTTTGACCAGTCAACTTCAAATGTGTTTTTTGAGAAATGAAAATGAATTTTGGAAAATGAAAACGTGGGTTTTTTTCAACACGAGCCTAATCAGGTTCCTTGCGGGAAATTTCCTCAAATTCATTACCATTTGAGAAATTTTAGGGGTTCTATGGAGCCCTATTTTCTAGATTGCTTGAGAAAATAATGCGCTAATGTGTCAATCAACGCCCAATCAAGAAAAACAAAGTTGGAATGAGTTAGGATTCAACGAATTCGTGGAAATAAGGTTTCATTTCAGTTTTTATTCTTAGCCATAATATTATGAGTGTGGTTACAATTTTAACTCTATATAAATGCTTCACTTGGAAGCAAAACACAATTCAGATTTTGGTGTTATTGCAGAGAATTATTATTGTGAAGAAAATTTTCTTTGCACACTCCAATTAATACAAATATTTGTTATGGCATTCCTGTAATTGTTATTGGTGATCTTCTTCATGTGATCTCAGTTTCCAATAAATTGATGAACAAGTCATAACACTCTGATGCCTTCAACCCCTTTGCTCTTAACCCCCCTTCCTATTTCTCCTCCATGGGACTAGGTGTTGTGACTGGAGGCTTAGTGCTAAAGTGCTAAGGTATTTGAAATCATGTCGGGGGCCTATCCCTTAGTGTACTTTCTCTCACCCCTTTTTTCTTTTGGGTCCCTATAACCAAGTGCCAACAATGTAGCGAAGATCCTTTCATCATAACTTTTCTCAAAAGGATTTTACAATTGAGTTTTGATCTCCCCTACCTCCAAAATACTTTATAGCACTTAGGTGTTATGCCCTCTCTATGCCCTTGGTCCTTTGTGTCCTCATCACCAAATGATACTCAACATTGAATCCCCTTCATCCGATTGGAACTTTTCATAAAAAAAAATTACGGGAGTTACAAAAACTCCAACCTCCAAAAAACTGACCTCTAAAATGACATCATGCTAACATCATCATCTCCACATGGCACCTCCTGAGTGGTGACACATGTCACCCAAATTTTCCCTATTAGGTCCTTGAAAATGCCAAAATTGATTTCCACGTGTCCACTATACGTCCATGTCATGCTGATGTCATCTACCACATCTGCTCCCCTAGGTTAATCACCTGCTGCCATGTCTCTCCCCTGAGGAGAGAGAAAGGGTCCTTGGGGTCCTTGGATTTGCGATGATTTCCTTTGTGTTTCCTCTGCTCTGAGATATTTTCCTTCTAATATCAAGTTCCAAAATGTTGAGGCTCCGATATGCTCTCCGCCTCTCCTTCTGATTGCCTGCTCCGATATTCCATTTAGAGTTTGCTTTTAAAACAAATCGCCGAGGTCTCCACGTTTCATCCTTCGATATCCCGAAATCCCGATATGCTACCTATTGTTCCTTCTGATATCACTTCCCAATATTTCAACCTCCTTTCAATTTCAACCTTCAATATTTTGGCCTTCCCTGTGATTTCAACCTCTTTTATGGCTTTGGGACTTAGGCTCTCCCTTTTGGTTTTTCCTTTGGACCACCAATATTGCACCCATCCTTCTCTATACTAGGGATGAAGAATAGGACTATTTGACACAATTACAAAAGTGTATAATAGGTGACAACAATTTCTATGGCTCAGCAGTTGGAACATTGTTTTGGGCTTCATATCACAAGGAACACGTCAATTTCCCACTTAATATTTGTGGACGATGTTCTTATTCTTGGTAAGGAATCAATTATTGATTGGACATATTTGTACCAAATTTTCTATTCATTTGATCTCACATTTGGTTTATACATGAACAATGATAAATCTATTCTAATTGATGTGTTGCATAAGTTTGAGGATGTTCATGTGATTTATATTGTTTTTAATGTCAAATTAGTCCCTTTAGATGACAATTTTAATACCTTGGATTTTTTTTGAAACTAAACAATTATGGTATTTGGGATTGGCGTTGGATGATTGATAAATTTAGACGCAAATTGAAAATTGGTCACATAAGTGGTTGACTATTGGTAGTAGAATGAAATTAGTGTAATCGGTCCCTTAAATCATTTTTGTATATTGAATGCACCTATACATTTTGCCATGCTCCATTATAAGTGGATTAATTATATAATTTGAAAATTTATTTGTGCTACACCTCTGATGTTAAAAAAATACATCTCACTAGGTTGGAGGACATTTCTAAACACAAAGAGGAGGGGGGCTAGGGTATTATGGATAGAGAAAATTTTGGTGGGGCGTTGGGGGTTAAAATCATATGGCAGGCTTTATTTGGTTTTGGTATATGGAAGTATAATAAAGGAGAAATATCTTAGAAAGAAAACTTTATACGAATGGATCAAAGATGGGTCCTAGACTCTTGTTTCGACATCATACAACTAGAATGACATGTTGAAAAAAAAAATTGATTGGTAATCTATGATGCTTGATTGGTGATGGTTCTAATGTGGAGATTAGATTGGACCTTATTATCAAGTTCACTGAAAACCATATCCCACCTCCAACTCTCATTTGACATATACATAATCCAGGAATTTATTATATCAATCAGGTCAAGGTGGCCACAAAACCATATCGTTTATATCCTAACTAGATTTGCTCAAAGGATTTGGGTTTATATGGGCCTTTGGATGAGGTTTGGCATAGATACATTCACCAATTAATTATGGTTCGCTTTACTCTATATGGTGGTGGGGACAAATTCACTTGGGATAGGAAGTTTAAGCAGTATTAGATCTGGGTCAAAGATGCATACAAGTTTATCACAAGACCACAATTATATGAGAGGGGAGATGGTTGGTCCCATAGTATTTGGCTTGGGAACCTCTCTCTCAAACTAAAGTGTTTTGGTTGACTATCTTGGCACAACAAAATCCTTACTTGGGGCAATTTATGTCGACGTGGATACATGGGTATTAGGTTTGCAGGCTCAACAAGATGTTCCACATATTTTTCTCACTTGCCCCTTTTCAATTTTCATATGGATTGGTGTGTTAGACAATTCTAAAATCAAGGTTGCATGGAATCTTGTATCCGAGAATGGAAAAAGTAATATAAGGCTTTTTGTACTCTTCCTTTCTATATCATGTGGGGGTATATGGAAATGTAGGAATGCTAACATCTTTGAAAATAAATTGTTGGATATCCATGGCACATATTTTAATAAATTGTGCATATTTTAATAAAATTGGTCCTGTGGTATATTCTAGAAACTTGAGAAACATCAATTAGGTGGATATATGGGGAAGCTACCATGTGGGTTTTTTTTATGGGGTCGATAGAAAACATTCTTGTGGTTGTAGGGCTTACATTGTGTTGTAGCGGCTACAACCACCCTCCAAAATTTTGCCTTAGCCTGTTTTGGATCCTCCCTACCAGCCTTGCACAGCATCTTGTCTTGCTTCTTGTCATTCACAACTCGATGCATTACCCTCATAGGTTGATCACCCGGACTTGGTCCAGCTGCAGGCTGAGCATCTCCCCCAAGAAATTGCACAATTCTAGAGGGTAACCAGCCTTACCTCCATAAATTTCACAATCCTAACTAGTAGCCTTTTGGGCTCCAGAATTGCACAATTCTGTTAGTCAACACACCGAGCATGAATTGTGCAATCTTCCCCAACAGGGTTGCTCAGCCCGAAATTTGAGCAAATATGGGCAGAAGTCAACTACTCTACCCAGAAATTGCGCAAATCTCCTAGGCAGTCAGCCCAACTCCCAGCCAGAAATGTGCATTTCCTTCAAGCAGTCGAACAACCTCTTGCATTTGCAGCTGAGTTGACGGGTTCCTTCTGTGACTGAGCAAAACAGACTTGCATGCATGCGCTACTTCTCCCAACGCAACATGCAAAGGCATCCCTTATTTCAGGGATCTATGTTTAGCAAGTAGAGGTTACATACAAGGATAATTTCATAAACCTCCCACCAAGCATCGCTTTCCCTAGATTTGTGGCATGCGCGTCACAACCTCGATGGTATTGAAACTCATCAAATGGACACTACAAAGCTCATTCCTCACATCAACCTTGCAGCTCTGACATCCCACATCACATCTAGGAGAAGTCGGCACATTCAACTCAGTTGTTTTGGGGTAAACCTGCTTCCCATGCCTTTTGTTGCATTTCTGTCGCTTTTTGTGTTTTCTCTTGTATGAGTATTGTTTGCTTGATTTTGTTAGGTACCTATACTACTAGTGTAACCCCTTATTGTTATTAGTACAACCCCCTTATTATATTGGTGTGCCCATGTAGTCCCTATATTGTTATTATTGTGCCCCATAGAAGCCCACTATTGTTATTATTGTGCCCTTACATTATTATTGTTATGTCGGATCTAATTATATTATGACCCCTTAGACTCCTATATATAGAAAGGAGGTCTTGTCATTTGTATCATCCAAGAATTGTTAAATTGTGTAATGTAAAGGAGGTTTCCCCCTCGAAGAGGCTTATTTTGAAGGCATTTATCTATCTTTTCTATCTTTTTGTGAGCTGGTTTCATAACATTTGGTATGAGAGCTTGGATTCTAGGGTTTCGCTGCTCCAAATAGGTCATCGTCAAATTTTCGCTATAACCTTTTTATGCAATGTTTCCGAAGATAAAAAAAAAAAAAAAAACCCATTTGTGACGAAATTGTTCTAAACCTCAGGTCTGAATTTCAGATCTTGTCTCCCTATATTTTCGAAGATTTGATCTGAGGAAGTTAGGGTTTTTCCAAGCTCCAAAATTCAATCTCAAACATGCCAACCTGGAATTTTTGCTATAATTTGTTTTCTATGAAGGTTCAGACTCTGAAATTAAAACCCATTTGAGCCGAAATCATGGGGAAGCTCGGGCCTGAATTTTAGATATTGTTTCGCTATATTTTTTGAGATAAAATCCAAGACATTTAGGATTTCTGTAGGCTCCCGAATTACATCCCTAATAGGTGACCTGGTGGAAATCGTCATGACTGTCTCTCTGAGCATCAGATTGAAATTTCATAAGAAGTTACAGAAAGAGAACAGGCTATAGTTTTCTATGTATATTTTTCAGATCCGAAGGTTAAAACTGTGACACGTGGCACTTCGTACAAGTTCTCTCTTCTGAAAAAGTATATAATCTGGTCATCTTGGGAGATTGTGCATAACTCTTTCTTGGAAAATCCAATTTCAATCAGACTACTGGCATTGGAAAGAGGACACAAAGGGCTACCACAAATGACAATTTTAGAACTAGGAGATTCGAAATTACATAGTTACAGTCGTTTCAATATCGAGCTCCTAAAATCAAGAAAAAGTGATATGAGGAAGTTTGATGGCAAGGATCCAGTAAATTGGATACTACATATGGAGCAATATTTTGATCTACATGAGGTGCAATTGTTACAAAAGGTATGTATTGCATCTTTATATTTAGAACCGAATCAATTTTTATGGTATGAAGGGCTTTGTTCTCGTAAACCACTTGTCACGTGGTCAATTTTCACAGAGGAAATGATAGCACATTATGAGGATACAAAGAGAAACACCTTCTTTAGCCAATTGATAAATCTCAAACAAAAGGGTTCAATGGCAAAGCACATTGAGGACTTTCAAAAATTGAATATAAGGGTAAATGATATTCCAGAGAAGCAAAGGATTGATGTCTTCATAGGGACTTTAAAGGATAACATTCAACATGAGGTTCGTCTTTGGGAACCTAATTCATTGGAGAAGGCATTCAGGTTGGCAAGAAAATTTGAAAGCGGAATTATGGAAACAAGGAATCCCACCACTCACAACTATAAATATGGAAGTGTTTTTTCTCCTAGCCTTCCACAACCTACAAGGTTTACACCACAACAATTGGAAGAACAAAGAGAAGAAGGGTTTTGTTACATTTGTGACAGAAAATACACTAATGTCATAAGTGCGTTGAGAAGAAATTATTTTACATGGATTATGAAGAGGGGGAAGAAAAGGATCAAGAAACATCAAAAGAAGAGTATCTACACTAGGAACCAACCCTATAGAAAGAAGAAATGAATCTGACCATATCTTGTAAAGCATTGGCAAGAATTACCATTCCTCAAACTCTCAAGATAGAAGGACATATAAAGAAGAAAAAGGTTCAAGAAGTGAAAGATCACATCGAGAAAGAAGAAATGAATCCGACCATATCTTGTAATGCATTGTCTAGAATTACCACTCCTCAAACTATCAAGATAGAAGGACATATCAAGAAGAAAAATGTTCAAGAAGTGAAAGCTCACATCGAGCATCAAGAAATGAATCCAACCATATCTTGTAATGCACTGGAATAAATTACCACTCCTCAAACTCTCAAGATAGAAGGACATATCAAGAAGAAAAAGATTCAAGTAATGAAAGATTACATCGAGCATCAACCAAGTTCTCCAACTTTTAAAGGATAATTCCACATTGGTGCAAAATCGAATGAAACAACAGGAAAATCAACATCGCAATGAAAGAAGTTTTGATGTAGGTGATTGGGTATTTTTACAACCACATCTCAAGCAAGCTATTTATGAGTAGGAAATGTTGGAAATACAACATGCACTTAATAAATGGCGACCTTACTTAATGGGAAGACACTTCAAGGTAAAAATGGATCATGATAGTCTTGAATACTTTTTAGAACAAAGATTATCTTGAGAAGAAAAGAAAAATGTGCCAAAAATATGTTGGGTTATGACTTTGAAATCATTTACAAAAAAGGGAAGCAAAATGTTGTTGCAGATGCACTCTCAAGAAAGGATGAGGATTTGGAAGCATTGTTTTGTGCTATTTCTATTATCCAACCAGATTGGATAAACGAAGCAAGGGATGAATGGAAGAAATACGAAGAAGTGTGGCCACTCATTCAATAGTTCTAGAAGATCATAGTTCAAACAATATTGCCATAACTTGATGAGAAAGGAAAAATCATATTGGAACCTAGAGCAGTCACATAAATAAGAACCCAGCAGCTATGAAATAGATCAATTTTAGAGTATCTCATCAAGTGGAAGAACTTACCCACTAAAGATTCCACATGGGAGGACAAGAATTTTATAGAGAAGCATCAAGAACTACTCAAGCGTTGAGGACAACACTTTTTGAAGGAGAGGGGCATGTTAGGTCCCTATACTACTAGCGTAACCCCTTATTGTTATTAGTACAACCCCCTTATTATATTTTTGTGCCCATGTAGTCCCCATATTGTTATTATTGTGCCCCATAGAAGCCCACTATTGTTATTATTCTTCCCTTACATTATTATTGTTATGTCGGCTCTAATTATATTATGACCCCATAGACTCTTATATATAGAAAGGAGGTCTTGTCATTTGTATCATCCAATAATTGTTCATTTGTGTAATGTAAAGGAGGTTTCCCCCTCGAAGAGGCTTATTTTGAAGGTGTTTATCTATCTTTTCTATCTTTTTGTGAGCTTGTTTCATAACAGATTTCTTTGAACACTTGATGTTGTTTACATATACATTAGCTTGTCCTAGCACCGTTTCAGTTTTTTTCAACATCCCACTACTTTCGCATGCATGAAATTGTTTTCTGCGAACAGTCGTCGATTTAGCAACTCACCTCACCGACATGCATGTTGTTCCATTTTCTGAATCTTTCATTCACCATTTGCATGCATTATCATTCACTTATGCTTACACTCAGTATCAGCATGCATTCACATTCACATTCACGTTTAGTTGCCCGTCGGCGAGTCTGGCCAACCTTGGCCAGGACTCTGCCTCACTAGACAACATTGCGCAATCTTGAGAGAAAATGCTCTACCTTCCTCTCCAAAAAGGTGCATTTCTGCCTAGCAGCTGTTCCCCAGGCCTGCTTTGCGCAATCCTGAGGAACAGTGACTGTTGGCCAAGAAATTTACGTAATTCATTCACTGAGCCAGTAGCCATTCCCACCTGAGATTGCGCATTGCACAATTCTAGCAGTCAACAGCCAAACTGGACTCTTCATTGTGTAGTTCCAGTAGTTAGTTAGTCTCCTAGCAACCCACACTGTGCCTCGTGCAGTCTTGGCAGTCAGTCTCTCGACCTCCCGACTGAAATTGTGCAACCTTCATGATCAGTCACACAGGTGTGTTGCAAGTCAATTCTCAAGTTTAGTTTGGTTTTTGACTGAAAAAATTCTTGCCATGAGTGTTTCCATGTCTCCGGGTATTGTAGGTGTTCATCTGCCTCTCAGCAGTGTAGGTACAATGGTTTCCAAGAGGGCAGAGTCGAAGACACCGTGCAGAGAACACCTGGAGATGCAGTCAATCAAACTTCTATGAGCTTGCTTATTCACGTAGATATCAAGTTGTTCGTAGACAAGAAAATCAATATATCATAGCAAGCAACATCATGAACAGTAGCTGACTGCAGTGAATACAAGGAATGCAGCGAACGCATCGAATGCAGTGAACACATAGAATGTAGCGAACGCAACAAATGCAATGAATGCAAGAAGAAGGTTGTTGACAACACAGAGGCCGAACAAAGTTGCAATATCAAGCAAATACACTGATAATGAAAGAAACTTTGCAGACTCGGGCTATGAGGTGACGGCACGACATGAAGATCGTGCGAAGACAAAGAATGGAACAAAGAAGAAGTTGCATGTGTTGAAGCAGCGACTCAGGAAGAAAATGAAGCTGCACAGATAAACGAATGAGTTGCAGCAGGGACAGGAACAACAATTGGCGCAACATGCACTCACAGATGAAACCGTGCTCGTACAAGTTAAAGATCCATCCTAGCAGCTGACACAGAGCAGACATCATGAGCAGTGTTGTTGATCACATGCAAGATATTTAGCAGCATGCATGTCATTTTGCGCACACATGCAATCCAACCCATTCAACACGCTCACCAAGGCGAAGACAAGAAGCAAGTCCAATAGGAGTTGAACATGTACTTCGGCAAGTTGATGCGCATGACAACCAACACACACTTGAAGATTAGCACAAACACTATGCATCAGTGTCTTGTTGGTTCATCCGCACCCAAGAAGACCATGTGCATGTTAATAGATGAGTTGGATGAAGGAGTCGAACCAATGCACCGATTGCAATGGAGGCAAGAGTTCACTTCAGTAAGATGTCACCATGAGGTGCATGCACACCATCATGGACGACCAAGCTTGGCATCAGCTCACCACCTTCACCATCACAAGCATGTCAAAGAGTTGGTCTCATCATAGTGGACCGAGTATCATTGATGTATTGCATGGCTTGCTCAAGCCATTTTGTCTCACATGAATACATGTGCATTGTAATGTTGAGTCATATCAAGTGTAAGCCAAGTGTCAATAGTTGGATGTAACAGTCATAGAGTAGGTGAAGAGTCATGATAGTAGTTGAATTGTCACACAGGGGGATGTCAAGGGTCAGCCAAGTTTCTGATAATACTATCTTGGAGAAATCTTGGACAATATTGTAACGCGCCTTGGCTTCTCCACTGCATGGAGCTAGTTCATCTCTTTGGAGGAGCAGGTGGATGTGATTGTAACTTTACACTGTTGGGCTAGCAGGCTTACATGGATGTATTGTATGATTGGGACTTACACTTGTTTATATAATAAGAGCCAACACATTTTCATGCATATGTTGTTATTGTAGTTGGACTGTTTTGGTTGCTTAGCAATGTATGTTGTTTAACTTACATAGTTGGGTATGAACTAATTTGTATGAAATTATATGAATCGTGTTGTAGATGTGTTGTTGGTTTAACCATCACTTTGGATTGTAGGCTGACATTCTTTCCAGCTTGTGATTCATCTTCACTCGTGTGTTCCCTTCTGAGATGAATACTGCTACAGGTTTCCAAGGGGTGCACCCATCTCACCCCCCGATGTGTTAAAACCTCTCATTCACCTTCCTTGACTCACTACAGTAGTCACACCCTTGCTACTAATAGAGTTATCTTACTTTCCTTGGTGCGACATCGCAGTCAAGGCATTACCTTACGACCCACTGCTGGGACTCCTACACCAAATAGTCTGAGGTCTAATTGGGACTCCTTACCGGGGAGATCCCCTTGACATGTTGGCGGGTCCAACACCGTCAACATTTCTAGTGCTAGAAGGAGGGCCTGATGACAAGCTATGTCCTCTCATCCTGTTTTGAACCTCTCCATACCTTTCATGGATTCTTGCACTCTTCTTCCTCCGTGACGTTTTTCAAATCATGAAGATGTCTTCATCACAGTGGAGTTTTTCGATCTCTTGTCCACTTTCACATATGATGGTGAAGGCGAAGTGGCCTGGCTTGAGTACTTACATAACTTTATTTCGATGCTTCATGAGGAAGATGGGTGTTCTGACGAATAGGCCAACTTTCTGCTTACATACACACTTCGCGAATCTCCATGTAGATGGTTGCTCAACCTACCTGCTGATAGCATGCACTCACTTGAGCACTTCTATGATCTTATTGAAGACACCTTCTATCATTTTGATCCAAACCATCTTGACCGAAAACTGTTACAGCAATGGAAGGCTTTGCACGAATCGATTATTGATTTTGGTAGCACTTCTGTGACTGGCAATTTCAAGCTCCGAGGAGCCAGATGAAATTTGCTTATCTTTGGGACCGGTTCGATTATTACCTTAAGAAATCTGCCCGTCCCAAGAAGAAGCTTGAGATCAAGCCTCGCTTAACATTCTTCATTGATGGAACTGCACAATTTCATGTGGATGCGGTCACCGTCTCGATTGACAGTTCATCTTACTCTCATTCAACAGCTCCACCACTACCAAGTGATGTTAAAGATCATGCTCACACACCTATTCAATTTCACATCCTCCCAACATCACTTCACTCAATTTTTGCACAGATTTGGTTATGAGTCCTTCGAGTTCTCATATGCATTTTGTTCTACGACCTCTATCTTCGCACTCAGGTGTTCTTCTGGATGATGTTGTCTTGCTTTCGTCCATTCAGGACTCTTCACTTGTTGTTAATGAGGAACAACCCATTGACAAAGTTGGTGTTGCACAACCAACATGCGCTATCATTCATGAAGAATATGAGTGGGAGCTTGAACATCAACACTCGGCGAAGGATGACTCCCTTCCGTCTGAGCCCCCTCCGTTCTTTCCTAACCTCTTTGGTGAACTTGCCATCCATGATTTTGCATGTGTGTCTTCATCCATGGATGCACCCATTGTTGATCACTCACAAGACTCACTGGATGTTGGTCCATCATTCGACAATGGGGAGGATAAGCTATTCGTTGAAAATCCACTTTATCTTTCATCTGTCTTTTCCGGAAACACAGAGGAAGAGTTTGTTCGCTTTTCATCTACCCCTCTGTTTGACTCATCTAATCATGAGGATGCTGATGAAATCATTGATTTTTCTGTTTGTGGTGGTTGTGATCAATTTGTTTTTATATTTGATCACGATCACGACTCTATCACAATTGGTCTTTCAAAGCCACCGGTTTATGATGTTCTACTTGATGATGAAGTTGAAACACCCAAGACTGTCGAGGCACTTTAGTGCAAGCTGATGGTTATGTCAAGTCCTCACTCTCTTGGGGTTAGTCTCACTTCCGATCATGAAATTGTTCAATCACCCAAGGCTCCTCATCACTCATCTATATGCATTAAATATCCATCTCACACACATATCACACTTCCTCCACTCGAAATGCATGATCCCATTGCTGATTCATTGGAGGAATATTACATTGCAAGCACTCATTTGCGACACAAGTTATCTTTGTTTCTTTCGTTTGCTTACATGTCACAGTCAAGAGTGTGCTTATGCTTCAAAGTTGCACACAGTGACCCACATCACTATGATAATTCCATGGACTGCTCGTCATGCACTGGTACTCACTTATGTCTCGTGGGCACTTTGAAACATGAAGTGTGGTTGTCTTCATTGTTGTATCTTTCTTTCTTGCTAGTTCACACAACTGGGTTGCTCGCGAACCAAACCTTCACCAACATGGGTCAACCAATGCGTCAGTGGCTGCATTGGAAATATCACTTCACGTGATCAGGCCCATGCACTGTTAGTGTAGGAGTAGGAGTAGTGTTTTCTTTCAGTTGTTTGCCTGCATCCTTGTTTTCTTATATGCTTTGTTTGCTGGTTTGTTTGCTTGCTTGTTTTCTTACTTTCCTTTCTTTCACTTTCGCTTCTACTCTTACTTTGCTTTTTTGTTTGTCAGTTCTCTTGTTTCATTCATAGGTTAGTTTCGCATGAAACCATGTATGACTCTTGAAGCGCACTGGGTAAAGTACAAGAGGGCTTGTACAATTATCACTACTTGGTTATCTGTCATCTTGCCTATTCATGAAGAGCTTGTTACTTTTAGTCCATGATACTTCGAAGGGAAATACATACCGTTCGAAGTGAACCTTGGTGAAAACACAACACTTGCGCATTAACTAGTGTCACATTCTCTAGTCAGTTGTTTTTGGGTTAACCCTTATTGCTCAGTCAAGTAGAGTAAGGTGAGGGGGAAAACCTTAACAGGCATGTCATAGATACAATAAACTAATTCTCTGCTGGAACAACCTCTTCTGCTCTCAATAAGTTGGGATCCCTCTTCCACCTCTAAAATGAATAGGTGTTATGCACAATGAAAATGAAAAATGAAAAGTCAACAAATTCAAAATGAAAAATGAATAAGGTGAAAGAAGAGAAAGGCTTCATGCGCTGGGAGGTGATGCAAGTAACTCTGTCGAGGTACTGACCAGGCTCACTGGCAGTGGAGCCATGATTGTATTCCTATGTGACTCCACCGGGGTACTGTCCAGGCCTGCTGGCAGTGGAGAAACACCAGAGATGAAACTAAGACTCTGACAACTATATTGCTTGTGCACCTATATACCCCTCAACCCCAATCAAAACAACTGTGTTGCCTTGGCTTGGAATGTGTGTCAATCGACCAAGGGCTTGGTAGATGCTACATCTTATAATCAAGCTAGTGTGAAGCCAAGATGAGCTAAGAACTGAACAATACTTCCGGAGGTGTTAGACTTGCTTTTCATGAAAAAGGTCCATTCAAAGAGCTGGAGTTCTACCAGTGTGTCACCAAGTGTTGTAGCGGTTACAACTACCCTCCAAAATTTTTCCTTAGCCTATTTTGAAGCCTCGCTACCAACCTTGCTATCTTGCTTCATCAAGTACATAAGATTCAGTGTTTTTCTTACACAAAGGCAGCATGTCAATCATAGCTCGATGCATTCCCCTCACTGGCTGATCACCCAGACTTGGTCCAGCTGCAAGCTGAGCAGCTCCCCCAAGAAATTGCGCAATTCTTGAGGGCAACCAGCCTTCCCTCTAGAAATTGCACAATCCTGACTGGAAACCTTCTAGGCTCCAGAGTTGCACAATTCTGCCAATCAACGCTCCCAGCAGGAATTGCACAATTTTCCCCAGCAGGGCTGCTCAGCCTAGAATTTGTGCAAATCTAGGCAGAAGTCAGCTGCTCTGCCTAGAAATTGTGCAAATCCCCTGGGAAGTCAGCCCAACTCCCAGCTAGAAATGCACATTTCCTTCAAGCAGTTTAATAGCCTCGTGCATGTGCATCTGAGTTGATCGGTTCCCTCTAAGACCAAGAAAAACAGACTTGTATGCATGGGCTGCTTCTCCGAAGGAATAATGCAAAAGCATCCCTTGTTTCAAGGATCTATGTTTAGCAAGTAGAGATTACATACAAGGATCATTTCAGAAACCTCCCACCAAGTGTCGCTTTCCCTAGATTTGTGGCATGCCTGTCACAACCTCGATGTTATCAAAACTTATCAACCGGATGCTGCGGAGCTCATTCTTCACATCAACCTTGCATCTCTGACATCCCACATCACATCTAGGAGCAATTGACACATTCAGCTCAGCTGTTTTGGGGTAAGCCCACTTCCCATGCCTTGGGTCACATTTCTGTCACTTTTTTTGTTTTCGCTTGTATGAGTGTTGTTTGTTTGATTGCTTTGGACGTTTGCTATCATTTACAAGTATATTAGCTTGTCCTAGCACCGT
Organism: Pinus tabuliformis; assembly: GCA_031772625.1. Lineage (NCBI taxonomy): Eukaryota > Viridiplantae > Streptophyta > Pinopsida > Pinales > Pinaceae > Pinus > Pinus tabuliformis. Next base: position 178,217,540 of record CM062818.1, read on the forward strand.
TTCAGTTTTTTTCAACATCTCATTGCTGTCACATGCATGAAACTGTTTTTCTTGAATGATCACCGATTCAGCGACTCACCTCACCCACATGCATGTTGTTCCATTTTCTGAATCTATCATTCACCATTTTCATGCATGATTATTCACTTATGCTTACACTCAGTATCAACATGAATTCACATTCACATTCGCGTTCAATTTCCCGTTGGCGAGTCTGGCCAACCTTGGCCCAGACTCTGCCTCACTAGACAACATTGTGCAATCCTGAGAGGGAAGGCTCTGCCTTCCTCTCTAGAAATGTGCATTTCTACCCAGTAGTTGTTCCTGAGGGTTGCTTTATGCACTCCTGAGGGACAGTGACTATTGGCTAAGAAAATCGCGGAATGCAATCACTGAGCCTACAACCATTTCCAGCTGAGATTGCGCATTACGCAATTCCAGCAGTTAGCAGCCAGACTAGACTATGCATTGCACAGTTCCAATAGTCAATCAGTCTCCCAGCAACCCAGATCATGCTTCGTGCAATCTTGGCAGTCATCCTCCCGACCTCCCGGCCAAAATTGCACAACCTTCATGATCAGTCACATAGGTATGTTGCAAGTCAGTTCTCAAGTTCAGTTTGGTTTTCGACTGACAAATTTGTTGCAATGAGTGTTGCCATGTCTCTAGGTATTACAGGTGTTCATTTGCCTCTCAGCAGAGTAGGTACAATGGTTTCCAAGAAGTCAGAGTCGAAGACGCCGTTTAGAGCACGCCTGCAGATGCAGTCGATCAAATGTCTATGAGCTTGCCTACTCACGAAGATATCAAGTTGTCCGTAGACAAGAACATCAAGATATCACAACAAGAAACATCATGAACAATAGCTTAACGTAGCGAATACAGTGAATGCATCGAATACAACGAACGCAACAAATGCAATGAATGCAAGAGGAAGGTTATTGACAACACAGAGGCAAAACAAAGTTGCAAGATCAAGCAAATCCACTGATAACATAAGCAACTTTGGAGACTCGGGCTATGAGGTGACAGTGTGACATGAAGATCACATGAAGACAAAGAATGGAACAAAGAAGGAGTTGCATGTGTTGAATCAGCAATTTAGGAAGAACATGAAGTTGCACAAACAGACAAATGAGTTCCAATAGGGACAGGAACAATAGTGGGTGCAACATGCACTTATGGATGAAATTTCACCCGTACAAGTTAAAGACCCATCCCAGCAACTGACACGGAGCAAACATGGTGAGAAGTGTTGTTGATAGCATGCAAGAGATTCAACAGCATGCATGTCATTGTGCGAGCGCATGCAATCCAATCCATTCAACATACTCACCAAGGCGAAGACAAGAAGCAAGTCCAACTGGAGCTGAACATGTACTTTGGCAAGTTGATGCGCATGACCACCAGCACACAGTTGAAGATCAGCAGGGACATTGTGCATTAGTGTGTTTCTGGTTCAACCACACCCAAGAAGACCATGCACATGTTAGCAAACGAGTTGAATGAAGGAGTTGAACCAATACATTGGTTGCAATAGAGGTAAGATTTCACTTCAGTAAGATGTCACCATGAGGTGCATGTACACCATCATAGACGACCAAGCTTGGCATCAACTCATCAGCTTCACCATCACAAACATGTCAAAGAGTTGGTCTCATCAAAGTGGACCAAGTGTCAATGATGTCTTGCATGGCTTGCTCAAGCCATGTTGTCTCACATGAATACATGTGCATGGTAATGTTGAGTCATGTCAAGTGTAAGTCAAGTGTCAATAGTTGGATGTAATAGTCATAGAGTAGGTGAAGAGTCATGAGGGTAGTTGAACTATCACAAAGGGGAATGTCAAGGGTCACCCCACCCTTTGCTATAAATAGTCCCTCATAACTCATTGTATAGGCTTTTGGTCAACCAAGCTTCTGATAAGACTATCTTGGAGAAAGCTTGGACTATATTGTAATGCAGCTTAGCTTCTCCACTACACGGAGCTAGTTCATCTCTTTGGAGGAGCAAGCGGATGTGATTGTAACGTTCCACTATTGGGGCTAGCAGGTTTACATGGATGTATTGTACAATTGTGACTTACACTTCTTTATATAATAAGAGCCAACACATTTTCATGCATATGTTGTTATTGTAGTTGGATTGTTCTGGTTGCTTAGCAATGTATGTTATTTAACTTACGTAGTTGTGTATGAACTGCTTTGTATGCAATTATATGAATCGTGTTGCAGATGTGTTGTTGGTTTAATAATCACTTTGGATTACCGGCTGACCTACTTTCCAACTTGTGATGCATCTCTGCTCATGTGTTCCCTTCTCAGTTGAGTACTGCTATAGGTTGCCAAGGGGCACACTTATCTCACGAAGACAGAGAATGGAACAAAGAAGGAGTTGCATGTGCTGAAGTAGCAACTCAGGAAGAACATGAAGCTGCATAAACAGACGAATGAGTTCCAGCAGGGACAGGAACAACAGTGGGTGCAACATTCACTCACGGATGAAATTGCACCCATACAAGTTAAAGATCCATCCCAGCAACTTACACGGTGCAGGCATCGTGAGAAGTGTTTTTGATCGCATGCAAGAGATTCAACAGCATGCATGTCATTGTGTGAACGCATGCAATCCAATCCATTCAACATACTCACCAAGGCGAAGACAAGAAGCAAGTCCAACTGGAGCTGAACATGTACTTCGGCAAGTTGATGCGCATGACCACCAGCACACAGTTGAAGATTAGCAGGGACATTGTGCATTAGTGTGTTTCTGGTTCAACCACACCCAAGAAGACCATGCACATGTTAGCAGACGAGTTGGATGAAGGAGTTGAACCAATACATTGGTTGCAATAGAGATAAGAGTTCACTTCAGTAAGATGTCACCATGAGGTGCATGTACACCATCACAGACGACCAAGCTTGGCATCAACTCATCAGCTTCACCATCACAAACATGTCAAAGAGTCGGTCTCATCAAAGTGGACCATGTGTCAGTGATGTCTTGCATGGCTTGCTTAAGCCATGTTGTCTCACATGAATACATGTGCATTGTAATGTTGAGTCATGTCAAGTGTAAGTCAAGTGTCAATAGTTGGATGTAACAGTCATAGAGTAGGTGAAGAGTCATGAGGGTAGTTGAACTATCACAAAGGGGAATGTCAAGGGTCACCCCACCCTTTGCTATAAATAGTCTCTCATAACTCATTGTATAGGCTTTTGGTCAGCCAAGCTTCTGATAAGACTATCTTGGAGAAAGCTTGGATAGTATTGTAATGCACCTTGGCTTCTCCACTACACGGAGCTAGTTCATCTCTTTGGAGGAGCAGGCGGATGTGATTGTAACATTCCACTATTGGGGCTAGCAGGTTTACATGGATGTATTGTATGATTGTGACTTACACTTCTTTATATAATAAGAGCCAACACATTTTCATGCATATGTTGTTATTATAGTTGGATTGTTCTGGTTGCTTAGCAATGTATGTTATTTAACTTACATAGTTGTGTATGAATTGCTTTGTATGCAATTATATGAATCGTGTTGCAGATGTGTTGTTGGTTTAACAATCACTTTGGATTACTGGCTGACCTGCTTTCCAACTTGTGATGCATCTTCGCTCATGTGTTCCCTTCTCAGTTGAGTACTGCTATAGGTTGCCAAGGGGCGCACTTATCTCACACCCCCCCCCCTCCATGTGTTAGAACCTTTCATTCACCTTCCTTGACTCACTGTAGCGGTCACACCCTTGGTACTGACAGAGTTATCTTGCTTGCCTTTGTGCAACATCACGGTCAAGGCACCTTACGACCCACTACTGGGATTCCTACACCAAACTGTCTGAGGTCTAATTGGGACTTATTACTGGGGAGATCCCCTTCGCATGTTGGTGAGTCCAGCGCCATCAACACATTGTTATAGGGTCTAGTTATTACTTCCATTTAAGTTGGTTCAGAGGTAGTGGTACAAATTCTAGGGTTGAAGTCATTCCTTTATGGGGTGTCTTATTTTGTGCTAGATGGCTTTCTCTTGAGAAACTGGATATTTTTGGTGACTCAAAAGTGGCGATTAATTAGGTTTTGAAGTAGTCTTTCTTTGAACCTCCTCTTATTTTTTGGATGTGGAGAATCAGATTGCTAGTTAAACAATTCAATGTGGTTCACTTTGCCATATTTATAAGGAGCAAAATGGGGTGACAAATGTGTTATCATAAATTGAGCATCAATACAATCGAGTAGAGATTAATTATACTTTCTACGATAATAACCAATTTTAAGAAACTAGAAAAATTCCTTTTACCTTAATTGTTTCTAATGTTGTATATGGGGTTGCCTTTTTATTTTTATTTTTTTTATTCCACTTATAAATTTTGTAAAAAATAGAAAGTTGATGTGACTTTACATACATTTTGGAGCTATTGTGGAATAGTGAATGATATTAAGTGTGTTTAGAGAACCGTTAGTGTTTAGAGAACATTTTTTCTTTTATTTACAATTGATGCGAAATGATGGATATGATGTCACATTTTGAACATGTAAACAATCTCTTATATTTAATATAAACACTGTTATACGATTGATGCATGATAGGGTTATACGATAAGAGTATTTAACCATGGATGAAAAATTAATCTAGTTTTATGAATTGAATATGTAATTAACCACAGTTGAATGATTAATCAAGTTTTATGAGAGTATTTAACCATCGTTGAATGATTAATCTATGATTAATTTAGTTTTATGAATTGGATATGTAATTAACCATGGTTGAATGATTAATCAAGTTTTATGAATTGAATACTTTAGATTGAATATGAGAGTTATAGACTATTAGGTGAAAGAAATGTGTTTTGGTGACAAGGGGATGATTAGATTTTGCAATTTTTAAAAAGTAACCAAAAATAAAAATTTATATAAAAAGAAAAAGATGAGTTTCCATATAGGTCAGAGAATATGGTACAGATAATTACGAAGGAAAATTTTCATTAAACTTTATATTCCACTTTTGGCATATATAGTGTAATTACAACTTTTGAAAAATATGCTGGCAATCCTATTAATTGTGGGACAAAAAATGAAAACGAGTCATCCACAAAATGCACCATATTCAAAGCGGTGATCTCGTGCTGTCATGTCAAAGACAGTACAAAGTTCAGTGAGAGTGAGCTGTGAACAAGTTATCGCATGGAGCACCATAGTCCACTCAAAGTGAAATTCCATACTTTATAAAAGAATACGATACCATCAATCTCCATGCGGTAAAACAAACATGGAAATTTACAACAGATACCTAGATGCAGAGCACTCCAGAGTAAAACAATAATCTCTTGCAATGATTTCGTCTTTCCTAAATGGTACTTGCTTTCATCGATGGGCTGAATTTTCCCAACATGATCGCTCACTGCAGAATGGATTCGAGCTCGGATCCCATCATGTCTCTCTCGAATTTTTTAATGGATGGAGCAACAGCTTTCATGGCGCCATCGTATACATACGGAATGCCTCCCACCCAAGTCACGTTCTTTCTCATCGATGCTGTCACAAGTTCCCTGCACGGCTCTCCTCTGGTAATGATTGTGTCATGATAATGGTAGAATCTCATCAAACCATCTGTCTTGTGCTGTGTTTTCCCCATCACATTCTCAGACATGTGAACGCCAGTCGCGTACACATTTCTTGCCTGCACTGCATACTTGCGGTCTCTCCTTATTCCTCTCTTCACATCCCTGAATAATAACTTTTCAAATACCCATTCCCTGTGCAACAGAATTATCATATTGAATTTCAGACCCCAAAAACATATTCGAATTTTTTCTTCGGATTAATAGAAACTATAATGGGTCTTACCTGGAATAAGTACTGTTATCTGAGATGCTGTGCAGTTCATTCTGCAAGCAGAGCTTGTTGGACATGGAATATTGCTCAATGGTGAATTGAGTATAGCCAGAGAGCTCCTTCAAGACATATTCCAGTGTTTTCTGCCCAGGAATATACAAATACTCATCTACATCGAAGAAAAACGTCCAATTCGCCATGAACTTGTACCTGTGCAAACAGTCGTTCACAATGAGGAATTGATTATGGTAATACCCATCATATTGTTCCTGCTCTGTTACATCCTGCAATGTCACTCGACCTGCCCTAATCCATGGCTCCAACACCTTTCTAACTTGGGGATGCACTCCACCAGCATCGTGAAAAACAAAATGCGATCGAGGGCCAAAGAATTTGGCATGATAAGCCATCCACTCTCTTATTCTCTGAGGATTCAGGTCACCGTACAGCGAGGAGCCACAGTAGAGATAATCATATGGAGGAGCCTGACTGTAAACAGAGGAATTGTAGGTACCTTTTTCTTCTGTGAGAGCAACGATTCTCTCAGCTTTCCCAAATTTGTTGCCATGGAGTGCATGAAGAATGAGCTTTCCACCACTAGCATCAGTGCCCACACTCTGAGAAAAAGTACAGTTGATAACCACGACGGTGTAAACTCGGCCATAGCCCCAGTCTGGGAGCATTCTGTGGGCCTTGCCCTTTATTGATCTTCCAGATGACGAATTTTTGGGGATCCATTCGCATTCAAAGCTTGGCTTCCCAAAAACATGGAGAGGCTTGGAAGCAAGCCCAACTACAGCAAACGTAGCAGGACCTCCTCTGTATGCCCCCATGTGGATAAACAAGTATGCAGCAGTTCCATATGGGCGAAACGCCCTCTTGTTCGGATCTTCTTCCACATGAGTTAACTCACTGCTTCCACTGGTGCTGTTCATGGCTATGCTAGTATTGACCATCTCCTTCACCTCTGTTGCTCTGAATTCCAAACTGAATGCACCCGCCTTCGAATCTGCCTGAAGAAATGCTCCTCCTGTGAATTTACAAGCGAAGAAATCGTGTCGGCCAAATGGCATAAATTGGTCTGCTATAAGCAGAATCCCCATGACCACAATGATCCTAATGAGAATTTTAGTCTCCAAGCGGCCTGAAATAAATCGAGGCGGCACTGGATCTTTCTTTTCCCTGTGTTTCCCCATAGCAGAAACCTCAACACAAGGAATTCCTGAAGTCCTCCACAATGAATAGAACAGGGGCCAGGCGGTTCAAACATGTCGGATCACACGAATAAACAAATCGTGTTCCAACCAAACTCTTTGCGTTTTCAAAAAGCGTTAGTGTAATTGAACTGATTTCCTGAAGTCCTCCACAATGAATAGAACAGGGGCCAGGCAGTTCACACATGTCGGATCACACGAATAAACAAATCGTGTTCCAACCAAACTCTTTGCGTTTTCAAAAAGCGTTAGTGTAATTTAACTGATTTTTTATTCGGAAAATTATTGAAATTTCTGAATATTTTGTAAAATTTATAAATTTAAGTTATAGTTGTCAAATTTGGAAAATCCTATTTCCACCACTATAGGATCATTAATGCGCTCTTACAGGCGCGGGAGATAGACGTTTATAACTAGATAATAAAAATAAAAACGGCGCGTTACCCCTGCGCGTGTTATAAAAGTCTATCTCCTGCGCATGTAAGAGCGCATTAATGATCTTATAGTGGTGGAAATAGGATTTTCCGTCAAATTTTAAGATTTTGGGTGTCTGTAGAAGTATTTTTTATGATTCTGAATCTATTTCTACTATAATAAAACATGATCTACAAATTTCTTGAATTTTTTACTTAAATTTCGACTATTTTTACAGTCCAAACAAGTCTTCCACACATTTGTATTAACGATACTTTTCAAAAATTTAACAAAAAGAAATCCATTTAAAATTTCAAAATTGCAAATATTGTAAATTTTCATTATCTAAATTTCCTAACCTGAAAAAGGGAGGGGCTAGTTCCCAAGCAGAAGCGTTATAGGGCCCTCTTTTTATTACATTTATACATATCAGACAAGCTGATAACTGTCACATCGAAACCATCATATCAACCGGAATATTCGCCATCCATCACATCAGCCGGAATAATCGCCATGGAACAGCATACGCTGCAGCACAGCAACACAAAAGAGGTTCGAACACGGGCAGGGTGTGAATTAGCCAACTGCCCCGGGGTGCAAGTTAGCCCACTGCCCCGTCCGCCGAGCCAACCTACTTTATTTTATCAAAGTATGGAATAAAAGAAGACATTTGCTACACAATTAAGAATATTTTTTCAGCACGAAACACAATTACGAATATATATACATCATCTTGCATGATATTAATTAAAAGAGATTTCTGGGCAGTTAAAGGCACTATAAGAGTTTTACTATACATTTAAAAGCTTAAATCTTCTAATTTACCATTATCCCACTTCAACTTGCCTTTTTAATTACAGCGCGCATTATTTATACCCAAGAATTTCGTCACATAGATCTTTCTCAATTCAATCTCATCTTCTTACCTTTTATACTTTTAACATTTTCGTTATATAAAAATTATTTTCAAAGCATTATATAAAGATTATATACCACAAAAGCATGATTAAGTGAAAAGATAATATTACCCAAAAGCTGCGGGCTGTTGTATAAATTGACGACCACTCAACTTATTTATTAATTCTACCGACCTACACTTTAATAATTTATTAATGCCTTTTTAAGGTAGCGTGCACAAAAATGAAACTTTGAGGGAGAATTTGATAGGGACACCCATATATACATGTTATAGGGTTATTAAGTATTTGTTATTCATTGGATTTATGTAAATATAAAATTTAATAATGGTATATGCTGTTTGTGTATTAATGGTTTTATAGTATTATTAGTGTAGATAAATGTTTTTCGCATTAATCACATTATTAGGATTTGGTCAACGTTTCGAATCAATTAATGTGGTTTATCTTTCTTGTCCTGAGGATGAACCACATTAGTTGGCTCGAAACATACCAAATCCTAATGATGTGATTAATCCGAAAGACATTTATCTACGATATGGATCACAAAAGCCTTAGATCTAGCATTTATTATTATTATATTATATTATATTATTATTATCTAATTTTAAAGTCACAACCAAGTGAGACACCAAATTGGTGTATGAGACCCCTTTGTTTGTGGGACAAAGGACCCACCTCCACACAACGATTTGACTCCTTTGTTTGTGGGACAAGGGACCCACCTTCATGCAATGATTTGACTGCTAAGTCTATGAAGGCATACATACTCTACCCCCCTTTGGTTTTGAACCTGTGACATCTTAAGAGGAAACACATGCTCTTAACCATTAAGCCCACTATATATTGGTAGTTCTTTGATACCACTCACATTTATGGACCCAATGAACTCACAATTATCATTTTTATGGTAATATCGTTGCTTCACTATTGATTTAAAATTAATAATGGTTTTTGGTGATATAATGTAATTTATCAAATTTGAAGAGCTAAAAGAAAGAAAAATTTCTTATCAAATTTGAAAATAAGCCAAAAGGAAATTTGGTTGTGATCATGCCTGATGAATATATATATATATATATATATATATATATATATATATATATACACTAACATTTGCACCAAGAGGTGTAAAGGAACGTCGATAGGAGAAGTGGGGAATATGGAAGTAAAACCAACATTTAAGTAAAATGTCATCAAATAAATTTAATTTGCATTTCCAACTGCAACACCTAAAAAATGTCGACTAATTGCTTAAAACTCAAATCCATCTCTTTTCACATTCTACATATGCTTGAAATCCATGAATGTGGTACAAACTTCAAATATCTTTATGAAAGAATGCCCATGACTTCATGTAACCACCAGAGCCATAACTCCATTCCTTGGACCTGGATCCAACAATCTTCATCCACCAAAGCTTGAATAGGTTTCAAATATGCAAAGTATGGCATGCTCTTGCCCCAAAAAGACCTAAAAACTATATATAGTTGAAATATTATTAGGTTCAGGCACTTTCAACACAACATTTGGTAAAGTTCAAAGCTTCGCATATAAGAAATTCAAGATATGATCCATAAGTAGTTCTTGTATAGGGAATGGTTTCACATTAAAATAGTCCATATCATCTTCTTTTGGTGGAAATCTTCTAGGAAAAGGGTCTACCCTAAACAATATCCTTTGCAGCATAGGCAAAGCCATGTCTTCTGAGGAACTAGAAGCCATTGAAAGATCAAGATCTCATCAGTAGCAAAGCTCAAAAATACAACCAAACCATAAAATACCCAACTCAAAGCTTAATGTTATATGCCTCAATACATCAAAAGCATAAAAAACCTAACTCAAAGCTTAACATTATATGCCTCTTAATGTGAGACATGGGACTCAAAAACTTCCCAAAAGGCGCTTGCACGTTGGGGTGTCCATATTTTCAAATAACATACCATACCATGTCAATCTAGAGCACAAGAGAAGAAACCAAGTGTTTTGGACAATCCATGGAATTGTATGGAATTGCAAGGTGAAAAGCAACACCAAAATTGTTTTAGAAGTTCTCCATGGAAGGTTTTCACACAAAAACTGAAGAAATAGCCTAAAAATCATTAATATTATCAACAAAATAAAAATTTCAAGCCTATTGAAAACAATAAACATTTCCCCCTTATATTTTCTCAAATGCCCAATTAATTTTGTGCATTTTTTGAAGATTAATGACATGTTCAAAGCCATTGATGATGAAAACACATTCCCAATTAATGGAACTTTCAAGCCCACAGGTAGTGAAACACATTCCATGAGAGATTTCCTTAGGAGCACAGACCAAAAACGACAACATTTTGAATATACTATCTAGATTATTTTTAAGAAAACACTTATAAACTATATTATAAACTATCCATATGCCCTTTAAAATACCAGTTTTCAAGAGGATCTAGAAACATAGACTGTTAAATGTTAAAATACGTTAAACATTCATACAATAACGACATTAACAATCTTGAAGAAACGAGCTATAAGAAGTTATCGTCTTAAAGATGTTTCAACTACCCACTTCATTGAAATGAAGAATGATTGTTAGGATTAGCCATCTCCCACCTTTAAAATGACATTTTGTTGGCTTTTCAAACCAGCCAAGTTGTTTTGCTAGGTGTTTGGGGTTTTTCCACCCTTGAAGAAAAAAACATAAAAAGGCACATTTGTAGGTCTCCCCAATACAAAAATATGCTTCGCAGAAACACTAATATCAGGCACCTACATACACAAAGATTTGAAAAGGAAAATAGTAACTACTAGTAATATTTGCGATATGGTCTCCCGACACTCTTGCTTTTCATAAGCTGGAAAACCCTTTCGCATTGAATCCTGCTACTCACCATCTTGTTTTCTGATCAAATGATTTTACCTTCTGAGAATTTTGAGGATGTGTGCAATTAATCGACAATGGTTGAAAACAATATTAGATGAAAAGAGATGGAAATGGGTGAAAACATGTAACAAAGACTAATACCAAACCTGGTGACATGGAATGTCATGAGAGGAACACTTGTGGTTTTCATAATGTTGTCATGCTAACAAAGTAATTATGATATTTACGTGCTTCAAAAAGAAATATTACGTGGTGGATGACGAATCTATGAACAATACCCTGAGGAACAACGTCATAATAGAACTCAATGAGAAATAATCTTAATCCCTCAAAATTTGTACTATATAAGATAGTCTTAGATGATAAGATATTGTACTTGATGAACCTTCTTTTGACCTTGAGCCAGAACGCCACCAGAGGCACTACCTCGCCCTGTCCTTAAAAAATCTTGGGCCAGAGTTTCGACATTTTCCTCGCAGTTGCGCCTGATATTCTCCCTACCCTTCTTAGATCAAAATAATGAAAAACAATTTACAATGTCTTTTCACATGGGTTACAACTTTTAAAATATGAAAAACATTGAGAATCAATGGAAAACCTCAAACCTCTAAAGGTAAATTGGTGCAATTGTTTAACTGCCTCCTCCATGGGTTCAATACCAAGGATTTAATTAAATATGCATCAGTCAACTTTAAAAGTTAAAACTATATTTCGACACTGAGAAATTGGGAAGACATATATGATAACGAATTCCAATTTTATACTAGTACAACCATAATCATAATAGTAAAATTCGAGAACATCGTACTCAATTTCTTTGCAGGCCTCTTACCAACGAAACCATATGAAGAGGAGGAGAAATATAATGGTCTTGAATATGTTAATTCTTATGTATATAAACCCTACCATAATCTATTTGGTAACTTATCAAAAGAATGCATCTTATTTCACATCTTAAATATGAAGAAAGGAATCATAGCAAAGATATTTACCTTCACATGTAAATATTTGTGTTGGTCCCGAGACAGTGTTTGCACAGAAAGTATGCTTGGCCAAAGTGGGTAGCAACATGAATGTGGCTCGTCACCATCGTTGCTTCATGAGAAGCACCACTGTCTTCTGACAACTGCTTGTAATTCTCCCATAAACTTATAAAGAAAAATTTTTGGAAGGAGGAGAAATAGCCCCGAGCTCTCCTAAACCCGACGTGTGCTTGTTGCATCCTATGTCACCTGGTTTGATTTCGAAATTGAGTTCAACGACCTTGAAGTTTGATAAAAAATCGACAACAAATTTTTTTGGAATAAAATTCCACATTAAGTTTGATGTGCTAAATAATTTTAAATATATATATATAAATCAATTTTAAACCTTAGTAAATGTTAATTATCATCAACATCAGTAATATATGTAGATTAATACAATTCTAATTCTACTTCTAATTATAATTTAAACAAATAAAAAACATATATTAAATATTTCACACTAACTAAACAAATTAAAAAAGAATCTAAAACCACTTTGCTTTTGTGTTACATTATTTCCCTAATCATTCCCTTTCATTAAAATCAAAGTAAGGAAAAAATTAAAAGAGAAGTTACATTATTTCCCAACCATTCCGTCTTATTTGCATCCAGTCAATTGGTATGGGAGTGGGAGGTTGTTTCCGAAGGATATGGTCATTGAGGTCATCTTCATTAGGTTTCTCCCCTCCTGTAACAGTATATAGAGTGCAGATTGGGTAGGGGGTTGTGTGATAAAATTCATCCTATTCCTCCTCTTCTAACCAAAAGGGTAAGTCATGTTCAATAGAAGCCTGAGCAAGAGGATACAATACCATTTGTTTTGATAAATGTCCATTCTTAAAAGTCATGTTCCCATCCATTCAAATAATGTAAGCATCAACAGTGGCCAACCAAGGTCTTCCTAAGATTAGAGGATAGCCATTAAACTTGGTTTTGTCTTAGATAACCAAGAAATCAGTAGGATACTCCCAAGAGTTAATGGAGACCATAACATCTTCAACAATTCCCTCAGGAGCTATTGTGGATCTGTCTGCAAGCTGCAACACTATGGTGGTCTTCCTCAAAGCCCCTTGGAGATTTAGCTTTAGCATGGTTTCCTTAGTCATCACATTGATTGCAGCCCCAATATCAATCAGGGTATTAGGGACTATAATGCCATCAATGTGCACATCCACTACTGGGCTTCTAGGGTCTAGATATTTTAGGAAGATCACCCTCCCAAGCATCAAATCAGATAGTTTCCCAACAACATTTATGGTGGGGGTGTCTCTTTTTCTTCTCCCAAGATTTTTGAAACATTTTTCCTTGATAATCTTATTATAGATGGGAACATCTTTAATGGCCTAGAGAAGGGGTATCTTAACACACAAATTCTTCAATTCTCCCAGAAGTTCAACCTCTTTTGGGGTGTGCTAGCTAGGGTGGATCAACCTCTCAGGAAAGGGAGGTGGATTGACTTGAGGAGCACTCTCTTCCTTCTCTTCTTCAATCTCTTCAGGTGGAGAAGGTGGGTGATTATCTGGGAGCACTCTCCCAGACCGAAGGTTGATCTCTTGGATTTCCACAACATAAGAAGGATAAGATGTCTCTCCACTGTAGACCTGTTGTGCTTGCTTGTTGTTCGGGTTTGGATTGGGTTGAGAAGGAATTTGAGGTTGCTTAGGTGGAGTAGGATGAGTGAGTTATGGTTGAGGTTAGGGTGGAGGAAGTAAAGTAGGAGGTTGGTTGACTTGAGACCTCCACCCTTGTGATGGGTTGCCCCATTGAGAATATTGGGGTGGATATGGCTGAAAAGGATAGTTCACAGGTTGAGGAGGATATGGAGGAGCATAAGGAAAATAAGGAGGTGTGGACCATGATGGATGGGTCGAAGAGTAACAAGGTTGCAAAGGTGCATTCTGATTTGGATTATAATAAGAGTAATGTGTACCTTGCATGCCTTATTGATATGGCCTAGGTTCTTGAGTTTTTCTTTGATTAATGAAGCAAAGTTGCTTTGACCCACCTTTGCCCCTTGGTATACAAATTTTAGTCCTGGAAAAGAGGGACATTTTTCCGTTGCATGATTTTATTCACAAACTAGGCATACTTCGATGACATTCAATGGGAATTCATTCCTAGGATGTCTTTTGGTGCATCTAAGGTATAAAATATCTAGTGCCCTCTCTGCCTCCTCCTGATTTCTTTTGATTTTCATGGTATCCATTTGCAATGCAAAGGTATGCAACATTTCACTCTTGAAATCCTCTAACATGTTCCCTATCTCATTCTTGATGGATGTTGTGGAGGGAGAGGAACTAACCAAGCCTTGACTAGCCCTACCCTTCTTCATGGCAACCCTAGAGTGATTCTTGAATACAATTTTGATGTCATCATAGGTTAATTGATATATATCTCGTTGAGACAACATGTTGAGGGTTTCCAACATATCCTCCATGATCCCTTTAAGAAGAACTAACTTGAGTGAATCCTGATCAAGGGTACAGTTGGCCCTCCTATAACTGAGTTTAAATATCTCCTCATAGTCCTCTATGGATTCATTAGGTCTAATATTCATCAGAAGCATAGTCATAGGTCCTACAAACAACACCAAATTCAAACATTAGGTTTCAGGATCCTCAGAGGTTAAGCCATGGAAGTGTGGAAGGGAAGTAGGGCTTACATTCTTCATTCTAGCCTCTCCATTGGTCTCTCTAATAGGGAAAAATTCATTGTCCCTATTTTCAACCATAGTTTGGGTAGGTGAAGTGGGTTCTTCTTCTTCCCCAATAGGTTCTTCAAAAATTTCAGGTTTCTCACCTAGAGGGTCCTTTAACTCCCTTGCAATCACAGAGGGAAGCTCATAGTTACCGAAGAAGAGTGAAGGTTGACTGCTTGAGGGTGTGGGGGTTTTTGGTAATAATTTTCTTTGATTATCCCTACTCCTACAAGACATGAAATAATTTTTTTTTTTCAAAAACTATATGAAAAACATAAAACAATGCTCAAGCAGAAACAACATCAACTTAGACACCTCCTTGGAAACGACAACAAAAAGTGGTGAGCCCTGGTATTGCACCAAGAATGTTACAACTCCCAAGGGTCCTCAACTCAAATTATCAACCTGGGGTTCATACAAACTTAGAGATGACAATGCTATATGCACATCAAATTGGATTCTACACATGCCACCCTTAGTCATGACATTAAATAAAAGTGCTAAGAGATCATTTCTCCTACTGAACTATTGTGAAATATTGTTGATGAAAGCACAATTGAAAACTAATTCTAGCTATGAAAGTGGAAATTCCATTTGCTCAACTTGTAGATGCTAACTAATAATTTCATGAAAGGATAAGGGCTAATCTACTTGAAGAAAGAAAGCTACTTTACCTTACATAATTCATCATAATAGCAACATAATTGCATGTATCATCTACCTATTTCACACTTGCTTGAAAATCAAAAACCTAACTTGCATCATACTTGTGATTAAAAAAACTAATTCTACTATGTTTTGCAATGAGGAAAAGGAATGGTTGGAGTGGCCTAGGAGCTTCCCCTGATCATAAAATCACAACTTGGAGTCATTATTCATCTTGACTGACCTAAATTTGAAGTGGGGATCAAAATTGGTGAAGAAAAGTGGTGTTGCAGGCTTGCTACAGGTGCTTCTACATGAGGTCCTGTATTGCTACAGGAGGGCCTGTAATGCTACAGGAGGGGTTTTGAGAGACCTTTTAGGGTGAAAATGATGTCTTGAGAGTATGGAGAGGTGGATGGAGATTATAGATAATGAAGGAAGGTTGGGTTGATCCCCCTTAGCCAAGCCCAGGACCTCTCAGAGGTTTGTCTTGCATTAGGATGAATGCTCACGGTGTTCTAAGTTTACTAGGCAAAGTGACTTTTGAAAATAGAGTTTCTGGACAAAATTGAGGGGTGGAAAGAGAAGATGGATGTTAGCCTCACTCTCATATGTTAAAAACAATTATAAGCCAAAAATAATTAAATTAATTAAAATCAAGAAAGTTGGATTTAATCCTACTTTTCTAGATTGAGTTTATTCCTCATGGTTAGAAGTCAGTTTAGGCCTAGTTTGTTGAGAGATTCGCTCCAACTAGTTAGGCTCCTAGATTAGTGTTTGGTTGAGAGATTTTCTCAACCATAGTGTCCAAGATAGACATACTATCTTGAGACAAACTTCCTCATGTATTTATTTGTATTATTATCATTATTTGTAAATTACATTGCATTATGAGAGGAATACAATAAGGCTAAGGCCTTTTCTACCACTTCTATGTCTCTGGTATTTTTTCATGTGTGTTAATTTTGTTAAATATTCTACATGTGGTATCAGAGCATTATAGTTCTTAGGGCCTGAATGATTTTGTGGTAATTTTCCATGGAAGATTATGAGTGATGGCGATATCTTAACTAGAGCCATATGGGCCTGAGACTTGGCCCCTTCCAAGCTGAGGGAAAATATGTATTTGTTTTGAGTTATGCGTGGCAGACTGTGTGAGAATTTTATGGCTAAGATGGGAGACTGCATGCGAAGAGATTGCATTCCAGCCAAGGGACGAATTTGGAAGATAATTTCTTTTGAAATCGGACGCTGCATTTGATTTATTTGTGCATTATAAGGAAAGGGTTGAATATCCTTTGTGACTAGTAATCCGCTCCAGAATAACATCCATTGGGAAACTTGGTTTGCTGTAGCAGACTTATTAACTTAAGGGTGAAATCCACAGTGCCAAAACATCCCTACAAGGAGGATCAAATCAGTCTTATGGTGGAGGTTTTCTTGTCCTATTTTCTAGCAATTTATTGTGATATCAAATCGCTGTCAAGCCCATACTTCAGATCAGAACTTCTCTTTTGAGACCGAATTTATACATGCCTGTAGCAACTTCTCTAGAGGCTGTGATCATATGCCTGTAGCAACATTTCTCTCACTGAGGTTGTGTTTATATGACTGTAGTGACGTATTTTCTGAAGCCATACATATGCCTATAGCAGTGTATTTTGGAGGAGTCGAATTAGTCGAGAGCTAGTGTGAAAGCCGTGGTGCCTCTTTCCCTTCGCTGGACAGAGTATTACTTCACTAAGGGCTGAGTTCAATACACTGTGTAACGATTTCAACTCCTAAGGGAGCCAAGAACATTTAGAGACTAGTGTGAACGATCCAGCGTGAAAGTGCTAACTATGCGTGGACAGGACCTGCCTGAAAGATAATACCATGCCAGATTTTTTTGTTGCTGCCTGGACTTCTGCAACATGAATGTATCGATGAACCAGTGTGGAGGAAGTAGACATTTAAAAAGACCAGCGTTGAGCCACTTCTCCAAAGAATATTTTTAAAGGGGCAACATTTCAAACGAATTCCATGGATCCCTCTGATCGACATCGTCATGGAATAACGGAGACAATTGACCTCATCTGCCATGCCTGCAAAAAAAACTATTAGATTTCGCTTCACAGCAAAAGCGAAGGTTCGAATCTCACGTGGACACTTCTGAAGTTGTTGGAGTCTTCTACATATCAGATTTAGCGCAGCAGAAGCGAGAGTTCGAATCCTCTCTGCGAGTAGGTTGTAGTTCGTTTCACCTTCACCATATGCTGTCGTACGTAACTTCTCAAATTACATTTTTAAAAGTGTGCTTTGACATTTTTAAAGGAGATACACTCACTTTTAAAGTGACTCCATTCACATTTTAATTCACCTTTTAAAAGAAATTATAAAAATTTATTAAAGTTTTGGAGTGATAATGTGTGTTTTTATTTTGAGTGATAAGTGAGTGGAATAATAAGGTATTTTTTGAAAATAAATATTATTTTGGAGATATAAGGAGTGCTTTAAATTTTTGAAATCAATTCACTTTATAAAGTGATTTCATAAAATTGTTTGGAAGTAATTTGTATTTCTTTATGTAATGGAGTAATAAGTGATTTTGTGGAGTTATAAGGTGCATATTTTGTAAATTTGGAGTGATAAGGGAATATTTTTAAAAGAAAAAGTCATTGTTCTAATCCAAAGTAATTTTTTACTTTGAGAGAAATTGAGTCAGTGAATATTGAGTCTTTTGAAGACAATTTACCTCCAAGAAGTTCTCAAACTTTGTGCTTGAGAAGTTTCAACGAAGATGTTGTAAAGATGAAAGGTTGATGTACTCAAATACTTAATAAAGACATATTTTTTGTGGTGTTGAAGTGTCCTAGATCTGCCCGAAATTGAATAAGGGGATCTTAGGTACACCTTGTGTAGTGATTGATTGTGCATGTTTTGTGTCTAGCTTTGACACTGCAGTTATCTTATCTAACACACACAAGGAGTCTAAAGCAAGTGAATGAAACAAGCACATTAATCCAAGCACCTAAAATTAAGAAGTTTCAACGAGCATTCAATCAAGCACAAACAATCACATGCATTTGCACAACTACAACACATAATCAAAGTTGGCAACATCAGCATTCTACATCAACAAGCAAATTCACGCAAAGCAATCAAGTTAATGCAACTACAAACTCATGCATTTCAAAAGACTACATCAACATTCAACGACAATTGGTCATTGTGTAACTTGAAAAATCATAATTTGTAAGTTAACTTGTAAACAAATTCAAATAAAATTGAGTTGAATTATAAGGGTGCATTCTCGGTCAAAACCGACACCCAATTTGTGAGTTTATAGGAGGTAAAGTGAGTCAATTCTCCTCAACTGAGTCAATTAAATGATTCAATTATCTTCAAGTGAGTCAATATCACTTGAACTTGTCATTGTAAACATTGGGTGCATTTTCGATGGTATCCGACACTCTCATCCTAGTACAAAATTCAAGCGAGCATGAGTTCAACCATTCCATTGATAAACTAAACTAGGCACACAAGTTAAAGAATTCAAGTGAACGAGATCTTCAAATCCAGCAAGTGTTACAAGCAAGCATCAAGAAAACTCAAGCAAGAAAGCGAGCCAGTACAAGCGAGCGTGTCAAAATTCATAATGGGTAAAGGAGGAAAACGTCTTCAAAGTGTAGAACTGGAGATTAAAGATTTTCAAGATTGCAATCATGAGTTACAGAGAAAAGTTGAAATACTGGAATGGAAGTCGAAGTAGAATCAAACCTTAATCAATCAAATGACTAGTATATTAGAAGCAGCAAATTTTTTTTCAAATTGAGCTCGAAATGAAAGAAAAACTCATTCACGCACTCCAAATTAAGTTAAGTGAAAAACAAGATTTACTTGATGCACAATGTGTAGAGAAGACAGATGCAAGTTGTGACACAGAAGACCTCATCACAACAACAAATGAAAGTTGTGATACAAATGATCTTATTCAACATATTAATGAAGGTTGCAACACAGATGATCTAAGAAAACAGGTTGATATAAGTTGTGACACAAGTGATCTCGTCCAACCAGTTGTACTACTTAATGATGCAACAAATAGTACCAAAGATCAAATTGATCAGTGTGATGCAACATGTCAAACTAATGAATTGTTCATGATTGATGCCCAGTGTGATACCACAGATTTAATAAATCAAGGACAAAATGTTAGCAGAATCCGCAAGTATGAATAACAACAACAGGATAGTCTTTCCAAGAAAGTGATTAGACCTTGGGAAGAAATCTCCTTCAATAAAGATCGACATAGCCTAGGATACAACAAAGAAAACACTTTGTTTGTTTGAGATTTCTCAAAACCAATTTAGTTTGTAAGTGCTGGTTTTCTAGACAGTGATCAGAATATGGTTAAGTGTAACCATTGTAAGTGAAATGGCCATATGGAGAGTAAATGCTATGACCTCCATCCTTCTCACCATTGTGGTAAGAAAAATCATTCATCCGAAAGATGCTGCAAAAGAAATCAACCACCCAGAGTGAAGATTAATTACGCATGGATTGATCCTTGGAAGTGGTAATCTACAGTCAAAAAATTGTCTATGTGTTACTGAAGGATTCAGTCTCACATGAAGACCAATTCTACAATAAAATGAAGATGGTGAAACTCTCCTACACTTGAAGGGGGGGAGTTCAGAAATCAAGTTTAGATGATTGTCTCTCCTTTCAACTGACAAAGGGAGGAATTGATAATGGAATTGAAGGTGGTTGTCAAACTGAAGGTCTCGACAACATTAGAAAAAACAATCAGTGGGAAGTATTCATCAAACCATCCAGTGGGCATCCTCATCAGCCAGTGGGCATCGACAAAGAATCCAGTGGGAATCATCAACAAATTCGCCAGTGGGCGATCAACAATTTTTGCCATCATCAACATCAAGTAGCCAGTGGGCAGTTTCACATCAAAAAATTCACTAGTGAGTGTTCAACAACAAAAGCAGTAGCGAGCAGTTTTGACATCAGCGAATTTGCCAGTGGCCGTTCTCAATATTTTGTTAGTGGACAAAGAAAATTTGCCAATTGTCGTCATCAACATTTTGTCAGCGAACAAAGGATGTTGATTGAAAGCAAAGGAAAGATGGATCCTTTTGCAGCTTGGCACATGATGGAGTCTTCAAGAAAAATTTAAAGATGAATTAGACTTGTAGCTAATTCATGTTCTCTTCAGTTTGGAGTTTTTTCAGCATCCAACTTTGGCGGTTTTTCAGGAAGTGTTTTTGAGGGTCAATAGTTTGAGCATGAGAACTTGGAATATGGTTCTTGGTTCTTATTTTGGACTTATCATTGAAGGGGGGAATGTTAGCCTCACTCTCATGTGTTAAAAACAATTATAAGCCCAAAATAATTAAATTAATTAAAATCAAGAAAGTTGGATTTAATCCTACCTTTCTAGATTGAGTTTGTTCCTCATGGTTAGGAGTCAGTTTAGGCTTAGTTGGTTGAGAGATTCTCTCCAACTAGTTAGGCTCCTAGATTAGTGTTTGGTTGAGAGATTTTCTCAACCATAGTGTCCAAGATAGACGTACTATCTTGAGACAAACTTCCTCATGTATTTATTTGTATTATTATCATTATTTGTAAATTGCATTGCATTATGAGAGGAATATAGTAAGGCTGAGGCCTTTTCCGCCATTTCTATGTCTCTGGTATTTTTTCATGTGTGTTAATTTTGTTAAATATTCTACAATGGAGGATTCCAAGATGGAGGAGTCCAATATGGAGGTGGAGGAAGTTCCCTCCCTTGCATATCAACACAGCCTTGCAACCAGCCGCATGCATACATCCATTGATCATTAACAAAGTGATATAACCTATGATAGAAAAGATGATTTGAATTTAAATAACCTCTATTTTATGCCATAACACTACTCTAATCATGAAAATGGCTTCTAAGACATAGAAAGAAAATGTGAAGCGAAACAGCTAGCATTCATCTATTTCTAAGAAATCTTAAACATAATATTTTTGGACTGAGAATGTGAATCCTTACACCCATTCTCCCACAAGAGAGGTGATGTAGAAGATTGTAATCACATGGTTTTATAGCTTAACCTCTATTGAAATAAAAGAAACTAAGAAATTCTTAGAATCGAGATCAAAACACAAGTACAAAAGACAGACCAAAGCCTCTAGGTTGAGCCTAAACCCAAGGGTCTTAGCCCTCTAAAAATTGCTCAGATGTAACTCAATAACCAACTTCTCATTATCAAAAGTAAAGGTTTCATACATCACATAAAATTTCAAAATGACAGTGTTAAGTTCTAAGCTCAATAGTTACACCTAACTGAATTAAAACTTTGAATCTAATGAGATTTTCATCTTGTTTATTTATATAAAAGGGTAGCTGATAGGAATTCCCTTGAAAATAGGAGTGATTCCCTCCTTGATCTCAGAAATGGTGGATCTTATCCCTCTTGAGCTTCACTTGTACTAGAAGTTACTCAGCTATTAATGAATTTGAATTGGTGATAGAGGATGTTATGATCCCAAGTTGAGTTAGGGAGTTAAGGAGGTGGAAAAACCCCCTAGATTCTCTCCTAGATGTCTCCATCAAGCCCCTGCATAGTAATTTCCTAAAAAAATGCTTATTTTTCCTAAAATTAAACCACATTATGCCACATACTATGACAAAAACCTTTAGTCCTCTTACTAAGCATAATATAATAAAAAATGTGAATTAATGTGAGAAAAGGATAGTTTTAAGGTTGGAGGATGGCACGATGATCTTCAAAATATACCCATTGATGGGAATCATCACCTACTGTTAATTTTAGGGTTTTCTTGTTCTTTTCTAAATATAATTGTAGTTTTAAACATTTTCAACATTTTCACATTACGTTCACCCCATAACATCATATCATCATTTAGCAATTATATAGAGAGAACAATAACATCAAAAATCCAATGGAACAATAAGGAATAACAAAAGAAAAACATACACAATAGAAACACCTTTATTTAGGTCAGTGACTATGGCAAAATGCCACAAGGGGGAAAACCTGACTAGATTTTTCTTCTATTAGATATTCATCAATTGGTTAGCTGAGATACAAAGTACAATGAGAATGAGATACATCAACCCCATTAGGCCTCCTAGGTCTAACCCAAGTCAGTTCACAACTATTTTTTTGGACTGAACGATCTAATCTCCAGAGAGTTGTCACCATATCACTACCACAAGAAGTAACATCCATGTCATGGGAATAACTGTCATCACTATTAGAGGTCATCACTATCAAGAGTCGTCATCAAATATATACTACCATCAAAGATTACTATCATAATGTAAGAGCAAGGTCATTGTCATAATATAAGAGCGAGGTCACAACCATCATATATCACTACAGTTGCATTCATCAAGATCACTGCCATATCATTTATACTATCATTTTTTCACTATCATAGTCATATATGGATTGTGTCACATATCATTGTTACATATTACCATACATCAACATCCCTTTCATATAACCATACATCCCTTCCATACAAAACTGTCATCCAAACCATACATAAATATGATGTCTTAAATACATTGTAGCTTACATGTCATACATCTTTAACGTAAGGACATAGATATGCATCATAGGATAATTCCATAACAATGATATTTTCCCATACAAGGCCATACAAGGTTATTTCCATTAAAAAGGTTACTTTGTCATACGACATAAGCACAACTATATTGTCATCCATCATATATTATAACCAATGGAATTTCTGTCAAAAGGTATTGACATAGTCATTTTTATAGATCACACCGAGCAACAGATACATGCCACAAAGGATCATATGCAATAAATAGAAACATATACGCTTCACATATTAATTATACAAGTGATAGATGTCGTGCACAAAGATAAAAGGAGTGAGCCATAAGAAGTATCGCATACCATACACTGTAAAAAAAATCTAATGCTATGGAATCAAGCCATTGTAACATACTGTGATGTCACTAGAACTAATAGCGAGCCAAAATTTGCATGTGTGAGCCACTTGGATGATATGAGTGACTGAATTATGAATGCAATTCAAGTTTATGTGAGTCATAAAAGAATATAACTGAGCCACTCAGTGATAGAATGCAATTGAAAAATAAATGTAAGAGCAACAGGAATAACATATGCATGCTGAGCTACAAATAGTGTAAGTGTGAGCCATGGTGATTTCAAGCGTGAGAAATGGATCATAGAGCATGAAATAGTATATGATACGAACCACAAAGATTATAAAATGGAATGTGAGCCTCGATGATGTGGGCTACTGTAAATCGAGTCACTGAAAAAGGCGAGCCATATATATAAAAGATAGGATACTCTGTATAATGTATACTGCATAGAGACAATGTGATGCCATAGATAATTTTGAGGTATAGAAAAGATACGAGTTACCACAGGTAAGCGAGCTACTGCATGTGATCCAATAGAACATTAAAATCATAGAGATATGTATGATGTGTTTCTATTAAAATGAGGCACAACAAATGAATACTTGTAGTTGATTTTGGGATGCGGATCTTTACATGGGAGTTGGCATGAGTTTCTATAAGCTCGACCTTGTAATCTTTGCGGAAAACATAAAATTCAAATTAGTATTAAATATATTTTTCTTTTGACCAATATAAATCCTCTTTAGGGAACAATGGGATTTCTTTTGGGGCATTTGGGTTTTTCATGGGAAATTTGTCCCATAGTTGCCCAAATTTCAACACCTGAAACGTCAAAATCAATTTTAAAAACACCTTCATTATGCTTTGTAGTGAGAGATTTCTCTTCCTCCTCTCCCTTCTCTGCCTTCTCTTCCACATATTTACCAGCCTCTACTTTTGCAAATAGGTTGTCTTCCACTTGGCTTCCAAACACAAGTGGGCTTCTCTCACCAAATAACAACATATCAATGAGATCTTTCTGTTGCATCATGTGCAACCACTCATCACTAGTTAATTTTTCTTCATCAAAGTTAACATCAAAAATTTCAATTGTTGGATCCACCAAACCATTTACTGCTCTATTGGTAACTTTTTCTATGCCAAGTTGAACTGCTACTAGTTCATACACTACTTCATGAGAGGTTCCAACTTCCTTAACTTCCAACTTCATGGGGTTAGGTTGTCTGTGTTCCATCAATTCCACTTCCTTAACTGATACATAGGGAGTTGAATCATATCATAGTAACTCTTTGTCACATTTTTACCTCGGTTGGCCGATTACTTGGGTAGATGTGGGAGGAGGGTGTTACATTAAGCTTGTTGGTTCTGTAAACTTACATTTATGGTTTATACTTGAAGGTATTAAGGTTAGCATCATTTAAAAATGTGATATTCTCCTTTCATGTGCCTGTAGAATCTTATCGAAGGAAGTGTGGTGATATAGCTAAGTTCTTATTGATTTGATGCTCAAACTTTTTCGATGCACATTAATCTGCTGCCAAGTGGCATTCGGATCATCGACGTGAGTAAGGTCCCTGATCCACAATGCACTAGACTTAGACCAAAGATTGACAACTCAAGGTGTATGGGTGGGCTAGAGATAACTTCCAACCCTTCTGGCATCGTGAGGGTTTCTATTTTTGTAGTCCATAGTGTAAAAACAAGCTCTGCAACTATGGTGATGAGATTTTTGTTTTGAGTATGGCCAAAGATAGGGTGCACTATTTATTTTACTTATCAATATTGGTCGGATTCTTTTACTTTTGTTCTGCAAGCTAACCTTTTGATATATTTCTCTTTCACAGTGGAGGTCTATCTTACTTTGGCGTTTTGTTTTTGGAGCGTATAGAAGAAGCCCTAACCCCTCAAAAGAAATGGTTTACAACCATTGTCTGTGCACCCATTTGGCTAGAACATACCACTGTGGTTGAAGGATTTCCTCAACATTTGAGGTAGGTTTTACACTGTATTTGCCTTGAAGAATGTACCACTTTTTTTTGTTCTTTTTTGTAGTTGCTGACCTAGGGTTTATCCTTACCTTGCAGGTTGGGTTCTTGTTGAACATGGTTTCTTTTTTTTTAACTTTGGCTTGGAGTGTGGTTGGTCTAGTGGCCTTAACGCCAAGTTGGTGCCAAGAAAGGTTATTTACTATGACATTTCATTATTATGTTCAACTATGCATTGATAATTTTAATGGTTCACTTCAGGGTATGCAAGGTATTCATGCTACTTCTAGGACATCCACGTATTTTCCTAATACTATCTAGCAATTCTTGTTTACTACACATGATTCCATGGCCTCCCTAAGGCTTTCCCCACCAACTCTCAGGTATGAGATCTTGGTTCCCACACATGAATTCTCTCCTAATATTCTCTTCTTACTCTTACCCTAACTGATATGTGGTAATTTTCTTGATTACAGATAGTTCTGTGTTTTCGAGGATGTCATATAAGTTTTGGTTCAGATTTTCGTTATCTTTGGCCAGGTTCTCAAGCTAATTTCATCCTCACTATCCTCCATGTCTTCATTTGGGGAAATTATGTTTCGATTTTACTTTTGGTACCTTAGAGTTGCAAGGATAATGTATAACGATGTATATTTCATGTCTCTTGCTCGTGTTCACTTGGCCTTTTAGTTTGCAACCCCTTTCATTTTATCTTCAATCCATTTCATAGATTTATAACCATCAATAATCTTGGATAAACTCTGCTCGTAATGGTAACGTTAATTATTAGACTGGATTTTCTAGTTATTTAAATGATTTTGAGTATGGCCTCCGTTGTTAATTTTCAAATTTCGGATTGTTTTTTATCATGTAAGAACATATATAAGTATGGTTCGCATTCTAGCTTTCCCATTTATGTATTATTTATTTACATTAATTAAATATGGGCTATGTTCTTTCTTAACAGTGATTTGTTTAGTTAATAAGACCATTTTCTCTTGTGCATACAGTTTTTTCCTTTACTGTAAATACTTTTCTTAATTGTGACACAAATATTTATAAATAGAAATTTATATCGCTGGAGGGTTTTGTATTTATATCCTCGATGCACGTACTGTCTTGACAAATTTATCCAATCATCTTGTCATTCTTAAGTATTGATTGAAAATTCCATTATTCTATTCTTCCACTTAAGTAATTCAGGGCGACCTTCACCCGACTTACCACTTGGACAATAAGGACACAGAATGGTTTTCTGGGTTGTTGGCAAATACCCGACTATATCTAAAAACTATTATGGTCCATAGTAGGATTAAATATGGTAATAATTTTCTTTTATATTTTAGGTTATAATTAAATCCCCTTTTAATTTCCTTGCGACCCTATCATATTACTTAGTCAAACAATCCTCTATAAAGAGCAATGTGTTCTTGCAAACATTACTCATTATGTTGTAAAGAACATAATAGGTTGCTTACAAAATTCATTCATTCTCTATATATGAACATATATTTTCATAGAATAAACATATAATGGCATACAATGCATAAAATCTATTAATTTGGAATGAAACCACAACATTAATTTCACAACAATACTTATCTACTCTAGTTAGTTAGGTTGTCGTGGGAATCACTAGGGGAGGGAAAAATGCTCCTCCCAACCATCGAGCATGGTGTTCCACCCAAGCTCCCCCCGAGCCAATTTCCCTTTAGGACAGTCCTTGGATAGAGACCACATAGGTCTACACAAAAACTCCTCTAGCCCCAACCAGCTTTGGAATTTCTTGCTCAAAAATTTCACAAACTCTCAAGTCTGTACAAAAATTCCATTGGCTACAACCAGCTCAAGAATTTATGTGGCAGCATCCTTCCTTACCTCCACAAAATCCTGTTTGAGGTAATGAGTTCTCTTCTCCTCTTTCTTGGTTGCGTCGGGTTCCTCTCTACCTTTTTCGCTCTCATTTCCCAAACTAGGATATGTATCTCTAGGGAGAGGAGTAACTATCCATTAATTGTCTGATAGGTGAAATTTTCATTTAGCATTTTCACATTCCCATGATTCTTTGGCTAAGCCTAACTTATCTTGTTATTTTAATTAAAATCGAATAAATATTTATATTTAACATTAAACTAGGCCTTCTATTAGCCTACAGTCTTCCAAGTTACTATTATTAGAGATAATTTAAAATATTTACTCATTCACCGAGGGATATTATAAGTATCAACCAAGTTTCTTATTACATGAGGTGTTACATGTGTCAAAATCTCAGACACATGGCCAAAGATTGTAGGAAGTCCATAATCTTCAAGCCATCCAACGAAAAGAAGTAGTTAATTTAGATTTGGAGAAAGAAGGAGCAACAACCAAATATGTATGGGAAGACAATCCCCACTGCATTCACTTATATCTTATGCATATTTCTAAAAGGACTGTAGAAATGGATGAGAGGTGCATGATCTTAGGGGGGGTGATGCATGAAAAGAAGGTTTACATGTTTGTTGGTTAAACTTTAATGATGATTCTATGTGTTGCTAGATTATTCTTTTGGTGCAGATGATATATGCTACTAACGTTACATATGGTAAAGCTATTATGATCAGGATTGGTGATGCAGGATTGGAACAATTTCAAGGAGATAATATCATATGCTTTCGATAGTTCATTGTTGACATTATGGTTCCTTACTAGAAAAAAAGGGAAAAGCCATTGCTTAGGGAAACTTGCTATATCTAAAATTGCTTTATTGCGGGAATTATCAGACTATTGATGATGCCTATATGTTTCTTGGGATTGTATGAGAGTGTGTTGATCTATGATGAGTTCATAAGCTATATATTTTTCCTCATCCCATATTACTTTTGCTACCTCTTTGATGCTTTGTTTGTTTGACACTTTCTTTGATGAGGAGGATATATATAAGTTATGTTGTTTGTGTAGAGTATGGTTGTTGTTGATCAGTCTTATTTTTTATGTTATACTTAATGGCTTGTGAGGATTTTAGATGTTGTAAAAGGTATTAATTTATATTTTGATGAGAACTCCACATATGTTGCTATTGAGATCCCTATTTATTGAGAGTAACCATTGGATATCATATGACATGTATTGTACTCCTACTGTTATTGTTCATGGATGCCATGTATTTTTCACATATCATTGTATTGATCATGCATAGAGGAGAGCACATGGTCATACTTTGGTAAATCAACCATAGAGAGACACATTGGGTCCAACATGCATTGTAAAAGTGTGGTCATTTGACTCGAATGATGTAACTTGAGTCCATGTAGTCATGAGTCATCTATTGGTGATAGGCATGCTTGTAGAAGAGTCATATATCAATCTTATTAAAACCATGTATTTTATCGAAGGGGATTTGTTGCATATCATTAAACATTGTTAGTCAACAATTAGATGTCACTTACACAAGGAAAATAAGTTTATTGTAGAAGAAAAAGTGTTGGCATGTTTGCAGCCCCAGTATGTACTCAAAGGGATCATGGTCAACATGAGAGGTTATGATTGTGATGACATGTCTTGCAACTGAGTTCCTTGTTTCACATACTCTGTAGGACATAAAATTCTATCAAAATATCAGATTTATATTTTTGAGCATTTCAAAGGGAGTACTTCTCTCATCTTGGTTCTACCATTTTCCCTTGATGTCAAAGGGGAAGAGAAGGACTTGATGTTTTGTAGGAGGTTAATTAATCAAGTCCAAAGGGGGATATTGTTGGTATTATAGCTAGTGTGTTTACATTGATTTCAACGTGGATGTCAAATTGGATCATGATCTTGTCACACTATGACACTCTTATCACATTATGTCATCATGATCTTGTCACAGTATGACACTATCGATAAGTTTGCGGAATTGGTGTGCCTAGCTAGGTTATGGATGGATGATGACTCTTAATGATTGTAGAATATTTGCAAGAGACTTGATTATTGTATAGGAGTTGCAAAAAGTTTCACAGGGTTTGGAATAGTTACAAGAGGATGGACAAGGTTTGCAAATGCTTGAAAGTGAAGAAAACTAAGGTAATACAGGACACTAATTGAGGAAGGTTTATTGATTTGTAAAACGGTTTCTAAGGTGTCATAGAGACTTGTTAAGGCTTGATAAGGCCGTATAGGTGTTGAAGAAGGCATGCCGGAAGTTGGAAGAATTTTTTACTAAGGATTGACTGAATTTATGGCTTGAAAACAGGGTAACGTAGGTTTCCAATACATGAGAGTTACAAAGCAAGTCTCTAGAGAAACAGGTGCATTATAACGCACTTCCCAAAAGGAGAGGACACATTGCTTCCTATAAGTGAATAAAAATAAATAATATCAAGGAAAAACCATTGAATTTCCCAAAGTATTATTGTGCAAAAAGTCGAGTAACGTTTATTTGATCTCATCAAAGATTACCATAAAAAAAAATCCATCTATTTCCTGTGGTATTGGCAATAAAAAGTGGCTATAAAAGAGAAAATTTGTCTGATTATCATGAGTTATTTGTGATTTGTTTAGGAACATGTGTGCAACAGGGTGCAAGGAGGAGGCATAGATCTAACTACTCAATGTGAGATTTAAAGGAGATTTGGTTAGAATTTTTCATTGCTTTGTTTTTCCTTTAATATGTGAGGTCACTTGTTTGGAGGGGTCAGATACAATATAGTAATGAGAAATCTGAAGATCTGATAGCTAGAAGGTTTGAGTGTCTTAACATATTATTTCACTCTAGATTTGGCTATGTGATTGCAAAGATGTAATTGATTTGAACAGAGAGGCAATGTGAGGAAGAGCTTGTATTCTGATCTGTTTATTGCTAACCCATGAGTTGCAAAATTGTTATAATATACCATAGATCTAATTATAAAGGATTGTAGTGACAAAATTATATGATAGTCATGAGGGTTTTGCATAGATATTCATCTTGTATGCAACATGAACAAATTTGACAAACATGTTGGAACTGCCCTTGTCCACTTGATGGCATTATATTGTGAATGTAGAGAATGTATTTGTTGATGATAAATAATATACTATTGAGATGTCTTGTTGGTTAGTATTTGATCAAAGTGAATGAATGAACTTATGCTAGTTGTGACTTGATGATTTACTTAGGGATCCATGACCAATGAAGTTTTGTATACAAGAACTTGTTGGTTGATCTAATAGAAAGACGTTGTTTGTAGAGATCATTCTTTTGCATGGGTCTACTCATAATATTCACACTAGTGATTCAATTTCTTATCTTGTGCACTTGGATCTCATAGTGAATGGAGGTTAGATGTTTTTCATTGTATTGGTTTACATTGACTTATTTTGGGTATGCAGGGAAAAAGATTTGTTTGATCAAAGGTTCATGAAAATGGTGAGTCCTTTAAGGGTGTGTAATGATGGTCTTTGTCCCTTGATACAACGTGCAATATTGAAGTCAGAAAATGAGTATGGTTATGTATTGATTTGACTACAACACCTTGCTCATAGGATTAATGACAAAGATTGAATGTAAGGACTGTTGATGCTTATATATAGTGAACAAATATTAGATTTGACATTATCGGCTTGCCTAGATTTTGTTGTTGTGTGTCGCTGATATATTATGTAGAGACTTATATGGCTACTGATGTTATGAATATATGTTGTTGTTTTTCATTAATAAATATGAGCCTATTATAGAGTTCACATCCCAAATTTAAGACTTCATGATGATGCTATTATGATGTGTTTAGTTGGAGGAATTTGATGCTCATTTGATTAAAGGTTTTTTATGTTTTGAGTTTGTTGTTGTTGGTAGTATGCAAAGAAAGGCCTGACAGTGATGTTGCATATTGTCAAAAATATTTTTGAAATATATTGAGATTGAGAACAATTTCATGATGGATGCATTGAGTTAATTGTAGAGTTATGAGGGCTATTTTTGTGTCTTATTATCAGAGAGATTTTTGGTATTGTTGAGAGTTGATTTTTTGTTGACTGTCAAGGAATATCTTGATGAGTATGTTGATGATAGATGAGTATGAGAAATGATTTTGGCTTGGTATTTGAAAATGTTGATGAGCAAGAGTTTGATTACTTATTAAGAAAATTTGCTTGTTTAGTGATTTATTGGAGAGAGGTTTTGATATTCAGTTATTCAAATTGGGGATAATAGTTTATGTGGGTCTAGTTTAAAAATTGGATGAATCATGACCTGCGGGATTTGTGGTTGAGTTAGGTGGATCTAATGTGAAAGATTCTAAAACGTGGTCCATAGAGGGATTGAGGGTTAGAGCCTTCAGTAAGGGAGTGGTAGCTTCCTTCTGGTGGTGGTTGGTAAATATGAGAAGGGAGTAGTAGCATCCATCCAGTGGTAGTTGGAGAAACAAGGGGAGGTGGTAGCCTCCAGCAGGTAGGAGCACGTGTGCTGGTAAGAGTCCGTGCCAGTGCAAGATGTAAAAATATTTCTCTTTATAATAAGAAGAAGACAAAGACAAAAATAATTATGATTTTTCCCAGTTGGCTTTTCCACCTAAATATTCGGTGGCCACATGAGTTGATGAGTTGATGATGTGTTGTATTCTTATGGTTTACATGATATTAATTAATGTTTCTCATGTTTGATTGAATATGCCTATATCTACTGCAGAATGCTAATGAAATGATGGTTCAGATACATTTGAAAATGAAAGCATAAACTAAGTGAAATTTGATCTGGCATGAAGTATTGATTCACCCCCCCCCCCCCACCAGCTCTCAGTGTTTCTAACAAGTATAAGGATACTATTTTGACGTTTATGTTCTAAGAGATGGGTATTAGGGTCCAA
This sequence comes from Pinus tabuliformis, assembly GCA_031772625.1. NCBI lineage: Eukaryota > Viridiplantae > Streptophyta > Pinopsida > Pinales > Pinaceae > Pinus > Pinus tabuliformis. The sequence continues at coordinate 178,249,871 of CM062818.1, forward strand.
AGCACAATTTAATGCAAAGAACCAACACATTGGGATCTAATTTGTGTCTCATGTAAAAGAATGGATTAAGGATCTAAATCAAGTGGGATAGAGGAAATGCTTCATGGGATAAATGTGTATTTGTTGTAGCGGCTACAACCATCCTCCAATTTTTTTGCCTTAGCTTTGTTTTGGAGCCTCCCTACCAACCATCCTTAGTAGCATGTCTTGTATTGCCCAGGTACTTATTCTTTCAGTTGAGTTTCTTTGGCTTATCTGCTTGTGTTCGCTAACTTGTTTTCCTTTCACCTGCAAACTGACCTCCCATGACTTGGTCTTCAACCGGTTCTTGTGCTGACTTGGAGAATTGCTTAGAACTGGAGGGCAACCAACCTTGCTCTCTAGAATTGCGCAGTGCATTCTGGCAGCCAACACTTCTCTCCAAAATTGCACAGTGCATTCTGGCAGCCAACACTTCTCTCCAAAATTGTGCAGAGAATGCAGGCTACCTTCCCTAAGAAAATTGCACAGAGCATCCCATCACCGGGCTTGCTCTCAAAATTTACGCAATTCTAGCTAGCAGCCTTAGCTTCAGTCCAGAAATTGCGCAGAGCTTGAGGGGCAGCGAGAGCCACTCAACCCAGAAACTGCGCAGAACTCATCCTAATGCTTGCTAACCATTGCATGTGCTCACAGGTAGACCGGTTACCTCCAAGACTGTGCAATCTTGCCTTGCATGCATGGGTAGTTTTTCCAAAAAAGAAAAAAAGAATAAAAGCAACCCTAGATTTTAGCAATCTATTTTTAGCAGCTAGGGGTTACATGTAAAAGTCATCTTAGAAAACTCCCACCAAGTGTCGCTTTTTCCTAGAATTATGGCATGCCCGTCATAAACCTCAATCTTGTCAAAACTATTTATTCGATGCTTCAGAGCTCATTCTTCACTTCTATCATGGAGCTCTAGCATTCCCAATGCACTTAGGAACTTTTAGCACAACTTTTTCTAGGTAAGTCTGCTTTTCATGTCTTTTGCTGCTTTTATGTCCCTTTTTGTATTTCATTTTGTGTGAATGTTGTTTGCTTGGTTTTATTGAACAATTTTTTCATTTCAATGCATGTTAGCTTCTAGAAGCATTGTTTCGAGTTTTGCATTGCATTTCCTTGTTGTTGCATGAATGACACTGTTTCTGCACTAACAGTCGTCGTTGTAGCGACTTTCTTCACACACTTCGATGTTTTCCCATCTTACTAAATCCTACACTTACTGATTGCATGCATGTTCATTCACTCGTGTCTGCACCTAGCTTTTCACGTGCATTCAATCCTTACTGTTTTCAGTTGTCCATCGGTAGGTATGAGTTTCCTTGGCCCAGACCTTGCCTTGCCCTACTTGCACTGCACATTTCTAGGATGGAAGGCCTTACCTTTCTCCATGGAATTGTGCAAATCTTGCCTCACACTGGCCTCTAAGGATGTGCAATGCACAATTATGAGAGACAATGCCTCAGTTGGCCCCCGGGGTTAAGCAGTGCAATCTCCCAGGTGGTAGTCATGCTGACGGAAACTATGCATTGCGCAGTTCCAGTACTCAACAGGCCAAGATGGACTATGCTCTGTGCAGTTTCGGTAGTCAATCAGCTCACTAGAAGTCTGGACTATGCTTTGTGCAGTTTTGGCAGTAAGTCTCCCAATCTCTCCCAGAGAAAATAGCGCAATTTTCCGAGTGAGTCAATCAAGTGTGTTGCATGTTAGCCTTCAAGTTGCTTTTGGTTTTCAACTGAAAATTTTCTTTCCATGAGTGTTGCTCTGTCTCCAGGTATCACAGGCGTTTATCAGTCTCTCCGCAGCACAATTACAATGGCTTCCAAGAGAGAAGGGTCAAAGGACACCATAGAGAACACAACTAGAGATGCGTTCGAGCAAGTGTCTATGAGCTTGCCCATATATGAAGATACTAATTTTTTCATAGTCAAGGAGATCAAGATCACATGGCAGGATATCAATGACATCTTTTCTAGCACCTTTGAGGAGAATTTGGACAACCGCAGAGTCTATGTCAACATACACAAGTCTGGCTTGTAATAGGTTGCATGTAGGTATCCCGCATTTCCATGCGTGGACATGATCCAATGGATTGTCTCGCATATTGATTCAAAGACAATGGTACTAAGTAGTGTCAGTGGGAAAGAACTTGCTAGCTTCAGGGCAGAGAACTTTAAGGAGATGTATCACTTACCACAGTTGGTGAACAAAACGGATTCACTCTTCACCCATCCCAGCAGCAGTGCGAACTCAAGAGACATCTTGAAGAGCTAGGTGAAAGAGACATCTAAGTTCAGGAAAACACCCAACCAGGCATACAAGACAAAGGCACTGCAGAAGGCTTATAACTTCTTGGTCATCTTCGCATGCCGCTTATATGGCCAAGAGAGTACATAAACCTTTCCGCAGAGTTTGGTGATTGTGTTGGATCAACTGGTGAATGAAGGAAGACCTTTCAATTGGTCTGACATGTTGGCTCTCCAGATGAAGGGGCAAGTAACAAATTCCCAGAATTTTCCCAAGGGTAAGCAAGCAAAGCTCTTCATGTCCGCCTACAATCTTGATACAATTTATTCCCGTCAGCAGTTCCCTGGCTCTGGTTGGGCATGGACACCTTTAGAAACCTCTGTGCACATCTATTGCAGGTTGTTCTTTGAGTGTAGCTTTCACGGAGTTATACTACAACTATCAGACCACTTCGTCACCCTATTGTATAGGATAATCTTTGAGCAGGATCCGCCTTGCATGTCACAGGAATCAATGGAGGCATTGGTTAACATAGCAGATTGGTATGCCTCACCCCTTGGCACCGTCATCTGGATGTACAACGCAGAGAAGGCTCCATGTTACCGAAGTTTTCCAAGGACAAGTTGGTCATGCAAGAGGTTGCATACCACATCTCGATAGGATTGTCAGTGAGACAACACAGGAATAAGAAGGCACCTTGGCCTGCTCTTCCTTTGTGGATCAGGTTGTTCGAGATCTAGAGTCTCAAGCATGCTGAGGCCAAGATGGAGGAATTCAAGAGATTCACCTTCGGCACCAGAAGTTTCAATTCATACGACTTGCATTGCTTAGTGGAGGACCACTGTGCAAGAGTGTATCATCCTTGGATCCACAGGGCATGTCATTAGCTTGAGGAAGACCCACGGAGATACTACTACAACTCCTCAAGGCTCAATGAACCAGTCAGAGTGGTTGTAGAATGGTTAGCAGTGCACAAAGCAACGGCATCTCAGAGAGCAGCAACATCAACAATAGTAGAGTAAAATAGACCTACGTATGACAAAGGCAAGAGGAAGGTTGGCGACAGCACAGAGTCAGAGCAAAGCTGCAAGTTCAAGGCAGATCCACTTGTATTGAGAGTATATTTGGAGATTGAAGTAAAGAAGCGAAAGCACAACAGAAGAATTACACAAAGACAAAGGGAGAAGCAGAAACCGGAGGAGGCAAAGAAGAAGTTGTAAGAGGTGAAGCAAAAACTAAGGGAAGAATAAGAGTTGCGCAGAAGGGAGAAGGAAGTGCATCAGGAACAGGAACAACAGGAAGTGCAGTGAGCACACATTGATGAAACTACACAAATACAGGTCATTGATTCATCATAATAGCTAGCAAATAGAAAATAGGGTGAGCAGTCGCAGGAGTAGGACTTTGCTCAAGAGATTGAACAGATGTTGGAGTAGATGGACATGGATGGGGTTCAACCATAGAAGATCAGGATACAAACCTCATGCCCAAGGACCTAAAGGTGACTCTATCGGCTTCACCAGATCCTGGAGCAGAGCAAGTCCCAAGTGATCAAGGAGACACTGAAATCCTTGAGAACAATTTGGAAGTAGATGTGCACAACATATCCTTTGACGAGTCACAACAGAGAGTTGTGCAGGCGTGCAGAGTGCCCACTCCAGATGTACATGCATCTCTTGCGCATTTTCAAGAATGAGTGGTCATGTTCGATGTACGAAAACATCGAACTGCATTGGCCGATGCTACAAAGGCATATTCCAAACCCACTAGTTCAAGTATGAGATTACTTATAGCTGATAACGAGCGCATGGCTAAGGAGTTGCAAGCGGCCAAGTAGGGAGAAGAGCAAGCTAAAACATCCACCAATGCAAATTTGAAGAAATAAATACTTGATGAAGTATCGTCTCTCGAGACAATCATGTGGAAGTTGTACTTTAGGTTCGTCACCATGCATAAGTTAGTTTTCCATATTAATGGTTGGCAGCAGTGTTGTGCTAGGAGAGCACACATCTTGATAGACATACACACTATTGTCGATCACATGCAGATATGGACAATGAGGTACAAGGGAGCCCCATTGTACTTGCCAAAGATGATGAAGCCAAAGGTAGTGGAGTTGAAGGCATGCATTCAAAGTCAGATTTGGAGCTATGAGGAACTCCCACAGCTCATCACCAGCTTACAGGCTTCACATGCACGAGTGTTCAGGAACATGGATGTCATTGTGTGCACACATGCGATCCCATCCATTGGCACACTCACCAAGGCAAAAGCAAAGAACTAAGTCCAACTAGAGCTAGACATGTACTTCGAGCAGTTAATGCGCATATCCACCAACGCAGATTTGCAGATGAGCGCAGACACTATGCACCAGTATGGCACTGGTCAGGTTTCATTAAAGACCATGACGCACATGCTATATGACGAGTTGGAAAAAGGTGCTAAATTAGTGTACCCAGATACAACAGAGACAAGAGTTCGCTTTCAGAAGCATGTCACCACAGAGTACGCAGACACCATAGCAAACTACCAAGATTGGCATCAGTTCACCACCATTGATCACCAAGAGGATGTCGATGAGTTAGTCTTCCCATAGCTATCCGAGTCTCAGTGATGTCTTGTATGGCTTACTCAATCCCATTTTTGTCTCACATGGGTACATGTGCAGATTGTATTGTAAACATGTTGTAAAGTGAAAGACCAAGTGTCAATAGTAGAATGTAAATAGTCATGTGTAAGTTGAAGAGTCATGAGGGTAGTTGAAGAGTCACAAAGGGGAATGTCAAGGGTCACCCCACCCTTTTCTATATATAGAACCTCATAACTCATTGTACAGGATTTTGGGAGCCAAGCTTCTGATAGGTATAACTTAGAGAAAGCTTGGAGTGTATTGTAACGAGCCTTGGCTTCTCCATAGTGTAGAGCTAGTACATCTCTTTGGAGGAGCAGGTGGCAATGACTGTAACATTCCAATATTGGGCTAGTGGCTGTCATGGTTGTATGTATGATTGGATATTTCACTATTTTAATATAAAAGAGCCAACATGTTTCATGCATAAATTGTTATTGTAGTTCGACTATTTTAAATACTCTAGCAATGTATGTAGTTGTAATTTACACATGTATGTATGGACTATTCCGTATGTGTTTATATGAATCTTATTAAAGTGTTTTCTTGGTATAACTCATCACTTTGGATTGTCGACTACTATGATTTCCATCTTATGATGTATTTCAGCTCGTGTGTTCCTTTTCAAGTCGCGTGCTATCACATGCTTTTAAGGGGTGCACTCTTCTCCCCTTTCGTGTGTTAGAGCCTTTCATGCACCTTCCTTGACTCGCAGCATGGTCACACCCTTGCTTCCAGCAACGAAATATTACTTACCTCTGCGTGCAACCATAGTCAAGGCGATATCGTACTACCCACTGTTGGGATTCCCACTCCAAATGCTCTGAGGTCTAGTTGGGACTTCCAACCAGGGAGATCCCCTGACATGTTGGTGGGTTCAACACCGTCAAAATTTATGGCACTAGAAGGAGGACTAGATGAGAAGCTGAGTCCTCACAATATGTTTTGAATCTTTTCACATCTATCATGGTGTATGTTACAGTTCACCCTCTGAAATGTTTGTCCAACGGAAATATCTTTGAAGTCGAGAGGGAGTTCTGACATGACTTGTGAGAAATCACGTATGATGGTGAAGGTGAAGTGGTCTGGCCTGAGCACTTAAATGACTTCCATGCACTCATTGAGAATGTGGAAGTTTGTAATGAAATAGAGGTCTTTACACTACTCGCACACACACTTCATGAATACCCATTGATATGGTGTACCATACTGCCTCATAACTCTGTGCACTCATTCAAGCAGTTCAGTGATCTAATAGAATTTGTTTTTCACCATTTTGATCCTGAAGCACTTGATAAGAAAATGTTAAAAAAATGGAAGGCCTGACATGAATCCCGAGAGGAATTTTGGGGGAAGTTTTGTCGTCTCTCTTTTCAAGATCCTAAAAGTAAATGAAGTTGCAATACCTTTGGGATAGATATGAGTATGTCTGTTACAAATAAATCTATCCAAAAGTGGAAAAAAATCTCAAACCCCGCTCAACATACTTCAGAGATGGAGTTGTGTAATCACAATCGGGCACAGTCAGTGTCACAAGTGATTGTCTACATTCCTCTCATCAAACAGCTCCACCCCCACAGAGTGATGTGGGAGAGAGTGCACACAAGTCTATTCAACTGTCACATCCTCCCACCCTTAATACTCTCAATTTATGTGTAGATTTGGGTGGGAAGCCCATGGGTTGTCATATGCACTTGTTACCTAGACTTCTGTCCCCACGTTCTGCTGATCCTCTAGACTATATTGTCTTGTGTTCTTCTATTCCAGACTCTACACATATTGTGAATGAGGATCAAGCTATCAATGGAGTTGATGTTGCACCACCAACCTGCATTGTCATTTATGATGAGTATGACTGGGAATATGAACATGAACCCGCGGTGAAGGATGACCTCCTTCTGTCTATGCCTCCTCCACGTTTCCATCATTTGACAGTGGAGAGGACAAATCTTTCACTGAGAATCCACTCAATCTTTCATCTACTTTTTCTGGAAACGCAGAGGTGGACAATCTTGCTTCTCATCTACCCCTCTGTATGATTCATCAGACCACGAGGATGTTGATGAACTCATTAATTTTTTTGTCGTAGTTGTCATGATCTCTTTACTCCTATATTCAATCACAATGTTGATTCAATCATTGTTGATCTTTCAAAGCCACCCATTTATGATGATCTATCTGTCGATGAAGTCGAAACCCTACAGGCTATCGAGGAACTTCAACCCGAGCTGATGGCTATGTCAGGCCTTCACTATCCTGAGGTTACTTTCTCTTCTGATCAGGAAATTGTTGAACCACCCAAAGCTCCTCATCACTCATCTGTATGCATTGAAGATCATTCCAATACACGGATTTTGCTTCCTCCACCTGAATCACATGATCCCATCGCTCATGCATTGATGGAATCATACACAACAAGCACACTTGCGAGGTGTAAGTTATCTCTTTTTCTCATGTTTTCTTGTCTGTTAAAGTCAAGAGAGTGCGCATGCTTATCATCTGCACGCAATGTGTCACAACACCATGTTAGTCCGCAAAATGCTTGTCTTGTGCTTTCATGCTTTTCTTTTCTGTGGACACATTTAAACTCGGAGTGTGTTGGTATTCATTGTTATATCTTTGATGTTTGCTGGTTCACTTGACTATCCTTTTCGCAAACCATTCCTTCACCAACATGGGTTAACCAATGCACCGGTAGCTACATTGGAAATATCACTTCATGTGAGCAGGCCCATGTACCGTTAGCTTAGGAGTAGGAGTAGTGTTTGCTTTATGTCCTGTTTGCTTGCATGCATGTTTTGCTTCTTTGTTTGTTTGTTTGCTTTCTTGCCTACTTTTCTTACTTTCTTTGCTTACGCATTTTCTTCTTCTATTTTCTTTGTTATATTGTTTGCTTGTTTACATTCGTAGGTTAGTTTCGCATGAAACTGTGTGCGACTCTTAAGACAAGCAGGGTAAAGTACAAGAAGACTTGTACAACTATCAACATTTGGTTATTTGTCATCCTCTCTCTTTATGCATAACTTGTTGTCTTCAGTGAATGATACACCAATGGAAAATACGTTCTATTCAAAGTGAATCTTGGTGAAAACACAACACTTGCGCTTTAACTAGTACCACCTACTCTAGTCGGTTGTTTTTGGGTTAACCCTTGTCAACTCAGTCAAGTAGAGTAAGGTGAGGGGGAAAACCTTAATAAGTATGTTAGAGGTATATATAACATAATTATCTAAAGGAAAAACCTCTTCTACTCTCAATAAGTCAGGATCCCTCTTCTGCCTCTAAAATAAATAAGTACCTATGCACAATTCTTTGAAAAAATGAAAAAATGAAAATATGAAAAAATTGAAAAAATGAATAAGGCGAAAGAAGAGAAAGGCTTCCTGCGAAGAGAGGTGATGCAAGTAACTCTGCTAGGGTACTGACCAGGCTCGGTGGAAGCAGAGCGATGCTTATGTTCCTGTGTGACTCCATCGGGGTACCTTCTAGGCCTGCTGGCAACGGAGCAACACCAAAGATGAAACTTAAACGCTGATAGTCGTATTACTTGTGCACCAATATACCCCTCATTCCCAATCAAAACAACTAAGTTTACTTGGCTTGGAATGTGTACTGACCGATCAAGAAAATGGCAGGGGCTACATCTTTCACTCAAGCTAGTGTGGAAACCACAATGATCAAAGAATCGAATAATACTTCTAAAGGAGTTAGACTTGCTTTTCACAAAAAAAAAAGTCCATTCAGAGAGCTGGAGTTCTACCAGTGTGTCACCAATGTTGTAGTGGATACAACCACCCTCCAAAATTTTTTCCTTAGCTTCATTTTGGAGCCTCCCTACCAACCATCCTTATCAGCATGTCTTGTACTGCCTAGGTATTCATGATTTCAATTGAGTTTCTTTGGCTTATCAGCTTGTGTCTGTTAACTTGTTTGCCTTTCACCCGCAAGCTGACCTCCTGTGACTTGGTCTTCAACTGGTTCTTGTGATGACTTGGAGAATTGCACAGAACTGGAGGGCAACCAATCTTGCTCTCCAGAATTGCGTAGTGCATCCTGGAAGCCAACACTGCTCTCCAAAATTGCACAGAACATGAAGGATACCTTCCCCAAGAAAATTATGCAAAGCATCCATCACTAGGCTTGCTCTCAGAATTTGCGTAGTTCTGGCTGGCAGCCTTGGCTTCAAACTAGGATCTTGAGGGGCAGCCAAAGCCACTCAGCCCAGAAACTGCGCAGAAGTCATCCCAAGGCTTGCTGACCGTTGCATGTGCTCACAGGTTGACCGGTTCCCTCTAGGATTGTGCAATGTTTCCTTGCATGCATGGGAAGTTTTTCCGTAAAATATAAAAAAAAAGAAGCAAAAATAAAAAAGCATCCCTAGATTTTAGGGATCTATTTTTAGCAGCTCGGGGTTACATTCAAAAGCTATTTTAGAAACCTCTCGCCAAGTGTCACTTTTTCCTAGAATTGTGGCATGCACGTCATAAGCCTCGATCTTGTCAAAACTATTTATTCGACACTTCAAAGCTCATTCTTCACTTTGATTTTGGAGCTCTAACATTCCCAACGCACCTAGGAACTTTCGGCACACTCAACACAACTTTTTCTAGGTAAGTCCGCTTTTCATGTCTTTTGCTGCTTTTCTGTCGCTTTTTGTATTTTGGTTTGTGTGAATGTTTTTTTCTTGGTTTTATTGAACGCTTTCTATCGTTTCAATGCATGTTAGCTTGTAGAAGCATTGTTTCAAGTTTTGCATTGCATTTCCTTGTTGTCGCATGCATGACATTGTTTCTGCACTAACGGTCGCCATTGTGGTAACTCGCTTCACACACTTCATTGTTTTCCCATCTTAATGAATCCTGCACTTACTGATTTCATGCATGTTCATTCACTCATGCCTGCACCCAACTTTGCACATGCATTCATTCCTTACTATTTTTAGTCACCCGTCAGTAGGTCTGAGTTTCCTTGGCCCAGACCTTGCCTTGCCCGACTTGCACTGCTCATTTCTGGGACTGAAGGCCTTGCCTTGCTCCCAGGAATTGTGCAGAGCTTACCTCACATTGGCCTCCTAGGATGTTCTCTACGCAATTCTGAGAGACAGTGCCTCAGTTGGCCCCCAGGATTGCGCAGTGCGATTTCCCGGGTAGTAATCATGTTGTTTGAAGCTGCGCATTATGTAGTTCCAGTCCTCAATAGACCAAGATGGACTGTGCTCTGTGAAGTTTCAGTAGTCAATCAGCTCACTGGAAATCTAGGCTATTCTCTATGTAGTTCTAGCATTCAGTCTCCCAACCTCTCCTAGATAAAATTGCGCAATTTTCCGAGTCAGTCAATCAGGTGCATTGCATGTTAGCCTTCAAGTTGATTTTGGTTTTCAACTGACAGTTTTCTTTCCATGAGTGTTTCTCTGTCTCCAGGTATGACAGGTGTTCATCAGTCTCTCAGTAGCATAGGTACAATGGCTTCCAAGAGAGCAGGGTCAAAGGACACCATAGAGAGCACAACTGGAGATGCGGTCAAGCAAGTGTCTATGAGCTTGCCCATCTATGAAGATATTAAGTTGCTCATAGACAAGGAAACCAAGATCACATGGTATGATATCAATGACATCTTTTCAGGCACCTTTGAGGAGAATCTAGAGGACCGCAAATTCTATGTCAACATACACAAGTCTGGCTTGTACAGGGTTGCATATAGGTATCCCGCATTTCCATGCGCGAACATGATCCACTGGATTTTCTCGCATAATGATCCAGAGACAATGGTACTAAGTAGTGTTAGTGGGACAGAACTTTCTACCTTTAGGACATAGAACTTTCAGGAGATGTATCACTTACCGCAACCGGCGAACAAAACGAATGCACTCTTTACCCATCCCAACAGCAGTGCGAACTCAAGAGACATCTTGAAGAGCTGGTTGAGAGAGCCATATAAGTTTAGGACAATGTCAAACCAGGCATATAAGACAAAGACACTAGAGAAGGCTTATCAATTCTTGGTCATCTTCGCATGCTATCTATATGGCCAAGAGAGTACAAAAACCTTCCGTAGAGTTTGGTGATTGTATTGGATCAGCTGGCGAATGAAGGAAGACCTTTCAATTGGTCTGACATGTTGGCTTTCTAGCTGAATGGGCAAGTAACAAATGCTTGGAATTTTCCCAACGGTCAATAATCAAAGCTCTTCATGTCCGCCTACAATCTTGGTGCAATTTGTTCCGATCAGCAGTTCTCTGGCTTGGGTTGGGCATGGACACCTTCAGAAACCTCTGTGCACATCTATTGCAGGTTGTTCTTCAAGTGCAGTTTTCGTGGATTTATACTACAACTATCAGACCACTTCGTCACCCTAGTGTACAGGATGATCTTTGAGCAGGATCCTTCTTGCATGTCACAGGCATCAATGGAGGCATTGGTTAACATAGCAGATTAGTATGTCTCATCCCTTGGCCCCTTCATCCAGATGTACAATGCGGAGAAGGTTCCACATGTGCTACCGAAGTTTTCCATGGACAAGATAGTCATGCAAGAGGTTGCATACCACATCTTGACAGGGTTGTCAACGAGACTGCACAGGAAGAAGAAGGCACCTTGGCCTGCTCTTCCTTTGTGGATCGAGTTGTTTGAGATCTAGAGTCTCCAGCATGCTGAGGTTGAGATGGAGGAATTCAAGATATTCACCTTCAGCACCAAAAGTTTCAATCCATATGACCCACATCACTTAGTGGAGGACCACTGTGCGAGAGTGTATCATCCTTGGATCCACGGGGCATGTCATTGGCCTGAGGAAGGCCCATGGAGATACTACTACAAATCCTCAAGGTTAAATGAACCAATCATAGTGGTTGTAGAATGATTAGCAGTGCACAAGACAACAACATCTCAAAGAGCAGCAACATCAGCAGCAGTAGAGTGCATTAGACCTACATATGACAAAGGCAAGAGGAAGGTTTCCAACAGTGCGGAGGATGACCAAAGCTGCAAGTTCAAGGCAGATCGACTTGTATTTAGAGTAAATTTGGAGATTGAGGCAAAGAAGCGAAAGCACAATAGAAGGATTACGAAAAGACAGAGGGAGAAGCAAAAACCAGAGAAGGCAGAGAAGAAGTTGCAGGAGGTGAAGCAACAAATAAGGGAAGAACAAGAGTTGTGTAGAAGGGAGAAGGAAGCGCATCAGGAACATGAACAATAGGAAGTACAGTGAGAAAACAATGATGAAACTGTGCAAATACAGGTCATTGATTCATCATAACAAGTGGCAGATAGAAAACAGGGTGAGCAGCCATAGGAGCAGGACTTTACTCAGGAGATTGAACAGATGTTAGAGAAGATGGACATGAATGGGGTCCAACCAAAGCAATATTAGGATACAGACCTCATGCCCAAGGACCCAAATGTGACTCCAATCGCTTCACCATATCCGGGAGTAGAGAAAGTCCCAAGTGATTAAGGAGACAATGAAATCCTTGAGGACAACCCAGAAGCAGACATGCATAACATATCCTTTGACGAGTCACAACACAGAGTTGTGTAGTCACACAGAGTGCCCACTCCAGATGTCCATGCATCTCCTACACATTTTCAAGAACGAGTGATCATGTTCGATGTGTGCAAACATCCAGCTACATTGGCCGATGCTACAAAGGCATATGCCAAAGACACCAAATCAAGTGTGAGATTCCTTATAGTTGAGAATGAGCGCATGGCTAAGGAGTTGCAAGAGACCAAGTAGGGAGAAGAGCAAGTTACAACATCCACCAGAGCATATTTGAAGAAATAAATGCTTGATGAAGTATCGTCTCTCGAGACAATCATGCGGAAGTTTTACTTCAGGTTCGTTACCATGCATAAGTTAGTTTTCCATATTAATGTTTGGCAGTAGCGCTGTGCTAGGAGATCACACATCTTGATAGACATACACACTACTATCGATCACAAGTAGATATGGACAATGAGGTACAAGGGAGCCCCGTTGTACTTTCCAAATATGATGAAGCCAAAGGCAGTGGAGTTGAAGGCACACATTCGAAGTCAGATCTGGAACTATGAGGAACACCCACAACTCATCACTAGCTTACAAGATTCACATGCATGAGTGTTCAGGAGCATGGATGTGACTGTGTGCACGCATATGATCCCATCCATTGGCATACTCACCGAAGTGAAAGCAAAGAACCAAGTCTGAATAGAGGTAGACATGTACTTCGAGCAGTTAATGCACATAGCCACCAACGCAGATTTGCAAATGAGCAGAGGCACTATGCACTAGTATGTCGCTGGTCTGGCTGCACTCAAGACCATGATGTGCATGCTATATGACGAGTTGGAGAAAGGTGCCAAATAAGTTTACCCAGATGCAACAGAGGCAAGAGTTCGCTTTCAGAATCATGTCACCACGGAGTACGCAGACACCAAAGCAGACTACCAAGCTTGGCATCAGTTTGCCACAACTGATCACCAAGAGGATGTCGACGAGTTAGTCTTCTCCCAACTATTTGAGTCTCAGTGATGTCTTATATGGCTAACTCAAGCCCATTTTTTTTTCACATGGGTACATGTGCAGATTGTATTGTAAACATGTTGCAAAGTGAAAGACCAAGTGTCAATAGTAGAATGTAAATAGTCATATGTAAGTTGAAGAGTCATGAAGGTAGTTGAAGAGTCACAAAGGGGAATGTCAAGGGTCACCACACCCTTTGCTATATATAAAACCTCATAACTCATTGTACAGGCTTTTGGGATCCAAGCTTCGGATAGGTATAACTTAGAGAAAGCTTGGAGTGTATTGTAATGAACCTTGGCTTCTCCACAGTACAGAGCTAGTACATCTCTTTGGAGGAGCAGGTGGAAGTGACTGTAACGTTCCACTGTTGGGGCTAGTGGTTTTCATGGTTATATGTATGATTGGATATTTCACTATTTTACTATAAGAGAGCCAAAATGTTTCATGCATATATTGTTATCGTAGTTCGACTATTTTGGTTACTCTAATGATGTATGTAGTTGTAATCTATTCATGTATGTATGGACTATTCCATATGTGTTTGTATGAATCTTATCGAAGCGTGTTGTTGGTATAACTCATCACTTTGGATTGTTAACTATTCTTCTTTCCATCTTGTGTGTTCCCTTTCAAGTTGCGTGTTATCACAGGCTTCTAAGGGGCGCACTCTTCTCCCCTTCCGTGTGTTAGAGACTTCATGCACCTTCCCTGACTTGCTGCAAGGTCACACCCTTGCTTCCAACAAGGAAATATTACTTACCTGTGCGCGCAACAGTAGTCAAGGCGATACCATACTACTCACTATTGGGACTCCCACTCCAAATGGTCTAACGTCTAGTTGGAACTTCCTACCAGGGAGATCCCCTAACATGTTGGCGGGTCCAACACCGTCAACATTTATGGCGCTAGAAGGAGGACCAGATGACAAGCTGAGTCCTCACAATATGTTTTGAATCTTTGCACATCTATCATGGAGTATGTTACAGTTCACTCTCCGAAATGTTTCTCCAATGGACATATCTTTGAAGTCGAGAGGGAGTTTTGGCATGATTTATGAGAAATCACATATGATGGTGAAGGTGAAGTGGCCTGGCCTGAGCACTTAGATGACTTCCATGCACTCATGGAGAATGTGGAAGGTTTTAATGAAATAGAGGTCTGTACGCTGCTCACACACACACTTTGTGACTACCCATTGCTATGGTGTAGCATACTGCCTCATAACTTCGTGCACTCATTCAAGCAATTCAATGATCTAATGGAATCTGTTTTCACCATTTTGATCCTCAAGCACTTGATAATAAAATGTTAAAACAATGGAAGGCCTTGCATGAATCTCTAGAGAAATTTTGGGGGTGCTTCCATCGTCTCTCTTTTCAATCTCCGAAAAGTGATATGAAGTTCCAATACCTTTGGGATAGATATGAGTATGTCTGTTAAAAATCGTTCTATCCAAAAGTGAAAAAAAATCTCAAACCCCTATCAACATACTTCGGTGATGGAGTTGCGTAATCACAAGCGAACACAATCGGTGTCATAAGTGATTATCCACCTTCCTCTCATCAAACAGCTCCACCCCCATAGAGTGATGTGGGAGAGAATGCACACAATTCTAATCAACTGTCACATCCTCCCTCCCTTACTACTCTCAATTTCTGTGTAGATTTGCGTGGGAATCCCATGGGTTGTCATATGCATTTTTACCTCAACCTTCGTCCCTGCATTCTGTTGATCCTCTGGATTGTATCGTCTTGTGTTCTTATGTTACAGACTCTACACCTATTGTGAACGAAGATCAAGATATCGACAGAGTTGATGTTGCACCACCACCCTACGCTATCATAAACGATGAGTATGAATGGAAATATGAACATGAACCCATGGTGAATGATGACCTCCTTCTGTCCGTGCCTCCTGCGCTTTTTCCTGACATCCATGGTGATTCTTCTATCTATAATTTTCCTTGTGTAAATCCATCCATAGATGCATCTACTTATGATCATTTGTAGAACACACTCGATGTCAGTCCATTATTTGACAGTGGAGAGGACAAATCTTTCACTCAGAATCCACTCGATCTTTCATCTACTTTTTCTAGAAACATAAAGGGTGGACATTCTTGCTTCTCACCTACCCCTCTGTATGATTCATTAGACCATGAGGATGCCGATGAACTCATTGATTTTTTTATCGTATCCCTCGTGATCTCTTTACTCCTATATTTAATCGCGATGTTGATTCAATCATTGTTGATCTTTCAATGACACCTGTTTATGATGATTTATTTGTCGATGAAGTCGAAACCCCGTAGGCTGTCGAGGCACCTCAACCCGAGATAATGGTTATGTCAAGCCCTCGTTGTCCTGAGGTTACTTTCACTTCCGATCAGGAAATTGTTTGACCACCCAAGGCTCCTCATCACTCATCTCTATGCGTTGAAGATCAATCCAATACACAGATTTCGCTTCCTCCACCTGAATCACATGATCCCATCGCTCATGCATTCGAGGAATCATATGCAGCAAGAACACTTGCAAGGTGTAAGTTGTCTCTTTTTCTCATGTTTTCTTGTCTGTCACAGTCAAGAGAGTGTGCATGCTTATCATCTGCACGCAGTTTGCCACAACACCATGTTAAGTCCGCAAAATGCTTGTCTTGTGCTTTCACTCTTTTATTTTCCGTGAACGTGTTTAAACTTTGAGTGTTTTGGTATTCATTGTTATACCTTTGATGTTTGTTGGTTCACTTGACTATCCTTTTCATGAACCATTCCTTCACAAACATGGGTCAACCAATGCGTCGGTGGTTGCATTGGAAATATCACTTCACGTGAGCAAGCCCATGTACCGTTAGCTTAGGAGTAGGAGTAGTTTTTCTTTATGTCTTGTTTGCTTGCATGCATGTTTGCTTTCTTTGTTTGCTTGCTTTCCTACTTTTCTTACGCATTTTCTTCTGCTCTTTTCTTCGTTATATTGTTTGCTTGTTTACATCCGTAGGTTAGTTTCGCATGAAACCGTGTGCGACTCTTAAGACAAGCAGGGTAAAGTACAAGAAGACTTGTAGAACTATAAAAATTTGCTTATCTTTCATCCTCTCTCTTTATGATGAACTTGTTGTCTTCAGTCAATGATACACCAATGAAAAATACGTTATGTTCGAAGTGAATCTTGGTGAAAACACAACACTTGTGCTTTAACTAGTACCACCTACTCTAGTTGGTTGTTTTTGGGTTAACCCTTGTCAACTCAGTCAAGTAGAGTAAGGTGAGGGGGGAAACCTTAAAAAGTATGTCATAGGTATATATAACATACTTATCTAAAGGAAAAACCTCTTCTACTCTCAATAAGTCAGGATCCCTCTTCCACCTCTAAAATAAATAAGTGCCTATGCACAGTTCTATGAAAAAATGAAAATATGAAAATATGAAAAAATTGAAAAAATGAATAAGGCGAAAGAAGAGAAATGCTTCCTACACAGAGAATTGATGCAAGTAACTCTGCCAGGGTACTGACCTGGCTCGGTGGAAGCAAAGCGATGCTTATGTTCCTTCGCGACTCCATCAAGGTATTGTCGAGGCCTGTTGGCACCGGAGCAACGCCAAGGATGAAACTTAAACTCCATCAGACATATTACTTGTGCACTAATATACCCCTCATCCCTAATCAAAACAACTAAGTTGACTTGGATTGGAATGTGTGCTGACCAATCAAGAGAATGGCAGGTGCTACATCTTTCCCTCAAGCTAGTGTGGAAACCACAATGATCAAAGAGTCAAACAATACTTAAGGAGAAGTTAGACTTTCTTTTCACAAAACAAGATCCATTCAGAGAGCTGGAATTCTACCAGTGTGTCGCCAATGTTTTAGCGACTACAACCATTCTCCAAAATTTTTGCCTTAGCTTCGTTTTGGAGCCTCCCTACCAACCATCCTTAGCAGCATGTCTTGCACTGCCCAGGTACTTATGCTTTCAGTTGAGTTTCTTTGGCTTATCAGCTTACGTTCGCTAATTCGTTTGCCTTTCACCTGCAAGCTGACCTCCCGTGACTTGGTCTTCAACTAATTCGTGTGTTGACTAGGAGAATTGCGCAAAACTGGAGGGCAACTAGCTTTGCTCTCCGAAATTGCGCAGTGCATCCTGGCATCCAACACTACTCTCCAAAATTGCGTAGAGCATGAAGGCTACCTTCCCCAAGAAAATTACGCAGAGCAGCCGATCACCGGGCTTGCTCTTAGAATTTGCACAGTTTTGGCTAGAAACCTTGGGTTCAGTCTAGAAATTGTGTAGAGCTTGAGGGGCAACCAGAGCCACTCAGCCTAGAAACTGTGTAGAAGTCATCCGAAGGCTTGCTGACCGTTGCATGTGCTCACGGGTTGACTGGTTCCCTCCAGGACTGTGCAATCTTGCCTTGCATGCATGGGCAATTTTTTTGAAAAAGCAAAAAAATTAAAAAAGAAAAAAGCGACCCTAGATTTTAGGGATCTATTTTTAGCAGCTGGAGGTTACATGCAAAAGTCATTTTAGAAACCTCCCACCAAGTGTCTCTTTTTCCTATAATTGTGGCATGCGTGTCATAAGCCTCGATCTTCTCAAAAATATTTATTCGACACTTCAGAGCTCATTCTTCACTTTGATCTTGGAGCTCTAGCATTCCCAATGCATCTAGGAACTTTCGGCACACTCAACACAACTTTTTCTAGGTAAGTCTGCTTTTCATGTCTTTTGCTTCTTTTCTGCCGCTTTTTGTATTTTGTTTTGTGTGAATGTTTTTTGCTTGGTTTTATTGAACACTTGCAATCGTTTCAATGCATGTTAGCTTGTAGAAGCATTGTTTCGAGTTTTGCATTGCATTTCCTTACTCTCACATGCATGACATTGTTTATGCACTAACGGTGGTCGTTGTGGTAACTCGCTTCACACACTTCATTGGTTTCCAATCTTACTGAATCCTGCACTTACTAATTGCATGCATGTTCATTCACTCGTGTCTTCACCCAACTTCGCACATGCATTCAGTCCTTATTGTTTTCAGTCGCCTATCCGCAAGTTTGAGATGCCTTGGCCCGGGCCTTGCCTTGCCCAACTTGCATTGCGCATTTTTGGGATTGAAGGCCTTGCCTTGCTCCCAGGAATTATGCAGATTTTTCCTCACACTGGCCTCCCAAGATGTGCCCTACGCAATTCTGAGAGACAATGCCTCAGTTGGTCCCCGAGATTACGCAGTGTAATTTCCCGGGTAGCAGTCATGTTGATTGAAACTGCGCATTGTGTAGTTTTAGACCTCAGCGAGCCAAGCTGGACCATGCTCTACGTAGTTTTAGTAGTCAGTAAGTTCTCTAGCAGTCTGGACTATGCTCTGTGCAGTTCTGGCAGTGAGTCTCCTAGCCTCTCCTAGATAAAATTGTGCAATTTTCCCAGTCAGCCAATCAGGTTCACGTTGCTTTTGGTTTTCAACAGACAATTTTCTTGCCATGAGTGTTGCTTTGTCTCCATGTATCATAGGTGTTCATCAGTCTCTCTGTAGCACAGGTACAATGGATTCCAAGAGAACAAGGTCAAAGGAAACCATAGAGAGTACAACTGGAGATGTGGTTGAGCAAGTATCTGTGAGATTGCCCATATATGAAGATACTAAGTTGTTCATAGACAAGGAGATCAAGATCACATGGAAGGATATCAATGACATCCTTTCAGGCACCTTTGAGGAGAATCTGGAGGACCGTAGAGTCTATGTCAACATACACAAGTCTGGCTTGTACTGGGTTGCATGCAAGTATCCCACGTTTCCATGCACAAACATGATCCATTGGATTGTATCGCATACTGATCCAGAGACAATGGTACTGAGTAGTGTTAGTGGGACAAAACTTGCTACGCTTAAGGTAGAGAAATTTCAGGAGATGTATCACTTACCACAACCGATGAAAAAAATGGATGCACTCTTCACCCATCCCAGTAGCAGTGTGAACTCAACAGACATCTTGAAGAGCTGGGTGAGAGGGTCATCTAAGTTCAGGACAACACCCAACTAGGCATACAAGACAAAGACACTGCGGAAGGCTTATCAGTTCTTGGTCATCTTCGCATGTCGCTTATATGGCCAAGAGAGTACAAATACATTCCCGCAGAGTTGGGTGATTGTGTTGGATGAGCTGGTGAACAAAGGAAGACCTTTCAATTGGTCTAACACGTTGGTTCTCTAGATGAAGGGACAAGTAAAAAATGCCTGGCATCCACCCAAGGGTCAGCGAGAAAAGCTCTTCATGTCCGCCCTTGATGCAATCTATGCTCGTCAGCAATTCTCTGGCTTGGGTTGGGCATGGACACCTTCAAAAACCTCTGTGAACATCCATTGCAGGTTGTTCTCTCAGTGCAGCTTTCACAGAGTTATACTACAACTATCAGACCAGTTCGTCACGCCGGTGTACAAGATGATCTTTGAGCAGGATCCTCCTTACATGTCACATGTAGAAATGGAGGCATTGGTTAACATAGAATACTGGTATGCCTCATCCCTTGGCACCTTCATCCAGATGTATAATGCGAAGAAGGCTCTGCATGTGTTACCCAAGTTTGCCATGTACAAGCTAGTCATGCAAGAGGTTGCATACCACATCTCAACAGGGTTGTTAAGGAGACTGCATAGGAAGAAGAAGGCACCTTGGCCCGCTCTTCCTTTGCAGATCGGGTTGTATGCGATCCAAAGTCTCAAGCATGCTGAGGCCGAGACAAAGGAATTCAAGAGATTCACCTTCGACAACAGAAGTTTCAATCCATATGACCCACATCACTTAGTGGAGGACCACTGTGCGAGATTATATCATCCTTGGATCCACGAGGTGTGTCAGTGGCCTAAGGAAGACCCATGGAGATACTGCTACAACTCCTAAAGGCTCAATGAACCAATCAAAGTGCCTATATAATGGTTAGCAGTGCACAAGGCAACAACATCTCAGAGAGTAGCAACATCATCAACATCAGAGGGCAGCAGACCTATGCACGACAAAGGCAAGAGGAAGGTTTCCGATAGAGTAGAGGTAGAGAAAAGCTGCAAGTTCAAGGAAGATCCACTTGTATTGAGAGCAACTTTGGTGACTGGGGTAAAGAAGCGACAATGCAACAGAAGGATTGTGCAAAGACAGAGGGAGAAGTAGAATCTGGAGGAGGTAGAGAAGAAGTTGGAGGAGGTGAAGCAAAAACTAAGGGAAGAATAAGTGTTGAGAAGAAGGGAGAAGGAAGAATAGAAGGAATGGGAACATCAGGAAGCACAGTGTGCACACATTGATTAAACTACACAAATACAGGTCATTGAATCATCATAACAAATGTTAGATAGAAAATAGGGTGAGTAGTTGCAGGAGCAAGACTTTGCTAAGGAGATTGAACAAATTTTGGAGTAGATGGACACGGATGGGGTTTAGCTATAGCAAGATCAGGATACAAAACTCATGCCCAAGGACCCAGAGGTCACTCCACTGACTTCACCAGATCTGGGAGTAGAGAAAGTCCCAAGTGATCAAGGAGACAATGAAATCCTTGAGGACAATCTGGAAGCAGATGTGCACAACATATCCTTTGACAAGTCACAACACAGAGTTGTGCAGTCACGCAGAGTGCCCACTCCGGATGTCCATGCATCTCCTGTGCATTTTCAAGAATGAGTGATTGTGTCTGATGTGCGCAAACATATAGCTACACTGGCCGATGCTACAAAGGCATATTTCGAAGCCACCAGCTCAAGTGTGAGATTCTTGATAGCTGAGAATGAGCGCATGGCTAAGGAGTTTCAAGTGGGCAAGTAGGAAAAAGAGCAATCTACAACATCCGCCAAAGCAAAGCTGAAGAAAGAAATAATTGATGAAGTATCGTCTCTCAAGACAATCATGCGGAAGTTGTACTTCAGGTTCTTCACTATGCATAAGTTAGTTGTACATCTTAATGGTTGGCAGCAACGCTGTGCTAGGAGAGCACACATCTTGATAGACATACACACTGCTGTTGATCACATGCAGATATGGACAATGAGGTACAAGGGATCCCCATTGTACTTGCCAAATATGATGAAGCCAAAGGCAGTGGAGTTAAAGGCATGCATCCGAAGTCAAATCTGGAACTATGAGGAACTCCCACAACTCATCACCAGCTTATAGGCTTCACATGCACGAGTCTTTAGGAGCATGAATGTCATTATGCACGCGCATGCTATCCCATCCATTGGCACACTCACCGAGGCAAAAGCAAAGAATCGAGTTCGACTGGAGCTAGACATGCACTTCGAGCAGCTGATGTGCATAGCCATCAATGCAGATTTGCAGATGAGCGCAGACACTATGCACCAGTATGTCACTGGTCTGGCTGCACTCAAGATCATGATGTGAATGCTATATGAGGAGTTGGAAAAATGTGCTAAATCAGTGTACCTGGATGCAACGGAGGTAAGAGTTCGCTTTCAGAAGGATGTCACCATGGACTACGTGGACACCATAGCAGACTACCAAGCTTGGCATCAGTTCGCCACCATCGATCACCAAGAGGATGTCGACGAGTTAATCTTCCCACAGCTGTCTGAGTCTTAATGATGTCTTGTATGGCTAACTCAAGCCCATTTTTGTCTCGCATGGGTACATGTGCAGATTGTATTGTAAACATGTTACAAAGTGAAAGACCAAGTGTCAATAGTAGAATGTAAATAGTCATGTGTAAGTTGAAGAGTCACAAAGGGGAATGTAAAGGGTCACCCCACCCTTTGTTATATATAGAACCTTATAACTCATTGTATAGGCTTTTGGGAGCCAAGTTTCTAATAGGTATAACTTAGAGAAAGCTTGGAGTATATTGTAACGAGCCTTGGCTTCTCCATAGTGCAGAGTGAGTACATCTCTTTGGAGGAGAAGGCGGCAACGACTATAACGTTCCACTATTGGGGCTAGTGGTTGTCATGGTTGTATGTATGAATGGATCTTTCACTCTTTTAATATAATAGAACCAACACATTTCATGCATTTATTTTTGTTGTAGTTCGACTATTCTGGTTACTCGAACGATTATATAGTTGTAATTTACGCATGTATGTATGGACTATTCTGTATTTGTTTGTATGAATATTATCAAAGCGTGTTGTTGGTATAACTCATCACTTTGGATTGTCGACTATTCTTCTTTCCATCTCATGATGTCTTTCAGCTCGTGTGTTCCCTTTCAAGATGCATGTTATCACAGGATTTTAAGAGGCACACTCTTCTCCCCTTTCGTGTGTTAGAGCCTTTCATGCACCTTCCCTGACTTGCTACAAGGTCACACCCTTGCTTCCAACAAGGACATCTTACTTACCTCTACGCACAACCGCAATCAAGGCGATACCGTACTACCCACTACAGAGACTCCCACTCCAAATGGTCTGAAGTATAGTTGGGACTTCTTACCAGAGAGATCCCCTGACATGTTGGCGGGTCCAGCACTGTCAACAAGAGTTAAGGGTTGATTAGGGTTAATTAAAGTCATGTGGGCTTGAACTTGTTGACAAATATCTTATCACATTCATTCATAAAGGGGAGTTTCAAATTGTGTAAAATAAAGTCAATATATTATAGGTATTCGGGTGGGGAGATGTGGTTTATGGGGGAATTATAGGTATTATGGAGCTGTAAAAAGGGGTATTTATTAAAAATAAGGGTTATCTATTAAAAATAGAAGTTATTTTTGTTAGAAATATTTACTAGGAAGGGATCGGACAAAAGGATTTTGGGAGATATTTATCAATATCTAGTTAGTTGTCAATTTTGGGTAATAAGCGGCCATTTAGACGTAGTTGGTAACCATAATAAGGGGTTGATTATGGAGTAATTAGAGTTTAAGTAGGGTTAACCAAGAGTCAATTATGGGTTAATTAGAGTTTAAGTAGTGGTAACTAAGGGTCAATTATAGGGTAATTAGAGTTTAAGTATGGGTAGCTAAATGTGAATTATGGGGTAATCAAAGGTAGTTAATGGTAATTGAGGGTCAGTGGTGGATAATTAAGGGTAATAAGGGGTTAATTAGTCATTTGCGATTATTTAGGCATAATGAATGGTTAATTAGGGGTAACTGGAATCATTTAGAGACAATTTATTTTTCATGAGAAATATCTTTATATTCCATATGAGGAATATACATGTTTTAGTCTTTGAGGGATGCAACAAGGCTCAAGCCATTACAACAAAGGTCTTGGGTGAGGAGGATAATAATCACTCCTTTCTGTAGAAATTTTGAATAATATGACACATATTCACAGAGATTATCCCGATTATACACTATTGCAGAATACATGCATAATACATAACCTCCTCTACGTTGATCATCAATTTACAGAAGCAGAAACAATAACATGCACACATAGAAGCATCAATCACACATATCAACACAGTATTTTCCCGAGGAAAGCATCTCGCTAAAAACCCCAACTATCTGTATATTATATTGATTGAGAACATGTAACAAACATAGTACAATACTCTTCACAAGTACTCAGTACTATCTCCACCTATTACACACAATACAGCTCAGATCTGATCTCCAAATCTCCCCCGCTGCTTTGCCTGCCTCCACTGCACAATACCTGTTGAGAATGAATGAGAATGGCTGAACCAAACTCGTTTTTACCTCAAGATAATCACCCACACTGGGAATCACGTGAGCACAAGCTATATTTCACTTGGTATTGGCCCACACTATGCATAGATCATTGGCATAACTCAATCCCATGCATGTGCACAATCTCATGCACAACTGATAGCAATCTCAACCTCTAACACCTGTCTCCACTGAACTATACATGCACTGAGTTAAATGATGTATTCTTCAGTTGCATTATGAGTTAATAATTAGTGAATTAATTAATAACTAATTCACACAACTCATCACTTAGTCTATTGATCAGTTAGACTAAATACAACTAGTTCAACTAAGTCAAACTGAACACAACTCCATTAACTGCTCATCCAACTCCACAGAACTCAACCACATGAGTTCTAACTGATGTCCTGCATGCAATAGCTCAACTAACTCATAAGAAAAGCGTATTTCCTTCTGTCAGCTGCATGTGCCACATCTGTAGCTCAAACTGAAGTGCTCCAAGGGGATAAGATAAAATTTATAGTCTAAATATTATTATGAGACAATAATATTTGATTTTTCTATTTTTGACTAGTAGTCTAAAAATAGACTCTGATGACTCCTGCTGTGATCACTCCTGCTGTGATCCAAAAATAGACTTTGCGCCATAATTTGCCTGCGGGCCCACTTAGTGAAGGCGACTCCTTTCCACTAAGCTCCATCATCTTGTTGCATTCTCAATAAGCATTTCTTGTTGCACACTTTTCAACACTCCCTCTCAACAAGAAAGGCTTCCTCTCAAACCAGATCCTGTAATTCTGGAATGTTCTGCATGCAACACATCTGACCGGTCCACTTTGCTCCAACAACACTTAGAACAAAAACACTCCCAACTGACCACTCTGTTGGGCTAGGAACATACTCTGATGTTGAAGCTCTACCTGCTACTGACAAGTGCTCCCTCTCTGACATCTGCGCTACTGCAACATCTTCATGCATCTCGCACCATTGCACACCTCTCTGTGCCACCTAGCACTGTGCAAAACACTTGTGCCTCTCGCATTGCTGCAGCCTGCATGCTATGCGCTGTCCTGGGATTCCTTGCACTGTCACTCTCTCTGCCGCTCCATCCGCATCTGTCTCTACCCAATTAATCAGTTCCTGCCAGTCCACATCGGGGCTCCCGTAGCAAGGTCTCATCCAAGAGGTTGGGTACCTCAAGGATCCCGCCCCTCCTCCTTGGGACGATCAATCCACATCACCCCACCTCCTACCTGGAGGTATGGCTGCATGCGATCCCTCAGCCCACCTGGCTCGAAGTTTCCCCCTACTAGAGGTCTCTGCATGAGTAGATGTCTCTACTTGATCTCCTCTCAGCTTCCCTTGTTGTGGCTGCTCCACAACCTCCTGAAGCTGTTGCACCAATCGTGGCTCCTCCACAATCGTTTGAGACTTCTTCTGGCTCTGCATGTTGAGAGGTAATATACGCTCCCTCTCAACCACCAAGTCTCCATCAGTTTCCTCGCTGCTCAAGGCTTTTCATGCATCTTGAACCTCAAGAGCATACAGGTTCTTGACCCGTGAACCAATCTGCTTCACCTGTCTAGTGATGATGTGTCTAAGGAAAACCTTTCCCTTACTGAAGACTACATCATAGCCTCTGTCTTCCAGCATCGCGATCGACACCAAGTTTCTCTTCAGTCCTGGTACATACTTGACATCGGTCAAGGTAAAGCGAGCTCCATGTTCTCTCTGAAAAATAATCGTGCCTACACCTAAGACACTATACTTCTCATCATTACCCATCCCTATGAGTATCTGGAGATCTTTCTCCTCCAAAGTACTGAACAAACTTTTGTCACCGGTCATGTGGAAAGAAGCTCCACTGTCAAGAAACCAACCACTTCCCACCATGGATGAAACCATGCATGCGAAGAGTGTGAAGTCCAACTCAAACTATGAAGCAAGTGAGGCTGCCTCACCTTCAGATCCTTCCCCGGATCCCTTCTTGGACTTCTTCTTTGGGCAATTAGTAGCATAATGGACCAACTCATAACAACGAAAGCATCTCACCTTCGACTTGTCAACCTTCTTCACATCATTGGAAGAACTGGATTCAGAAAGAGAAACCTTCCCCTTCCCCTTCTTCGCCTTACTCGCTAAGGCACAGTTCTCCTCATCATGCATATATGAAGAACTGTCTCTGGTGCGCCGTCTAATCTCCTCTTGCACAAGATCCGACCAAAGTCTCTCCCATCCTGGCAATTTCTCCCGACCATTAACAAAGTCCTGATAGGAATGCCAACTCTTCGGAAGAGCAAGGAGAGCCAAGCTCACCAAGTCCTCATCATTGATAGTCACCCCCACACTTCCCAGCTCATCCTGGCATTGGGTGAACTTCGTGAGATACTGGGGCATACTGTCTCCATTCTCACACTTACATGTTTCTGAGTTTATCCTTGAGCGCCATTCCACCAGCTCAAAACTCAACTGCTTCTGATCTAAAATTCGTGAGAACAAAGTATTTCTTGTACAGAGATCGACTGTATGGGCATTCACCGGATATCTCACCTTCCAAAAGAAGGATGAATCTAGAAGCTACCTGGCCCGATTACAGACTCTGCCTGAAGAAATAAAATGTAAACACTTTCTGAATAATAGATCCGATGATCAATCCTCGCTTTGATATCCTGTAGAACTTTTTCTACAAATCAACCAGCTCTGATACCATGTAGAAATTTTGAATAATATGACACATATTCACAGAGATTATCCCGATTATACACTATTGCAGAATACATGCATAATACATAACCTCCTCTATGTTGATCATCAATTTACAGAAGCAGAAACAATAACATGCGCACATAGAAGCATCAATCACACATATCAACACAGTATTTTCCCGAGGAAAGCATCTCGCTAAAAACCCCAACTATCTGTATATTATATTGATTGAGAACATGTAACAAACATAGTACAATACTCCTCACAAGTACTCAGTACTATCTCCACCTGTTACATACAATACAGCTCAGATCTGATCTCCAAATCTCCCCCGCTGCTTTGCCTGCCTCCACTGCACAATACCTGCCGAGAATGAATGAGAATGGCTGAACCAAACTCGTTTTTACCTCAAGATAATCACCCACACTGGGAATGACATGAGCACAAGCTATATTTCACTTGGTATTGGCCCACACTATGCAGAGATCATTGGCATAACTCAATCCCATGCATGTGCACAATCTCATGCACAAATGATAGCAATCTCAACCTCTAACACCTGTCTCCATTGAACTGTACATGCACTGAGTTAACTGATGTATTCTTCATTTGCATTATGAGTTAATAATTAGTGAATTAATTAATAACTAATTCACACAACTCATCACTTAGTCTATTGATCAGTTAGACTAAATACAACTAGTTCAACTAAGTCAAACTGAACACAACTCCATTAACTGCTCATCCAACTCCACAGAACTCAACCACATGAGTTCTAACTGATGTCCTGCATGTAATAGCTCAACTAACACATAAGAAAAACGTATTTCCTTTTGTCAGCTGCATGTGCCACATCTGTAGCTCAAACTGAAGTGCTCCAAGAGGATAAGATAAAGTTTATAGTCTAAATATTATTATGAGACAATAATATTTGACTTTTCTATTTTTGACTAGCAGTCTAAAAATAGACTCTGATCACTCCTGCTGTGATCCAAAAATAGACTTTGCGCCATAATTTGCCTGCGGGCCCACTTAGTAAAGGCGATTCCTTGCCACTAAGCTCCATCATCTTGTTGCATTCTCAACAAGCATTTCTTGTTGCACACTTTTCAACACTTTCAACTACCCAAGATAATCTCAACGGAGATATAAATAGTGGTACTTAACAATTAATTGGAGGTAATTAGGGGGAATTATGTGGTGAAGGGTAATTAAGGGTAAAATATTAGTGATCAACTAGAGGAAATTATGGGTAATTCAAAGTAAATTACATCATTGTGAGGTGTTGATTAGTATTAATTAGTGGTCATTTATGAGTAGCTAGTGGTCAATTAGGGGCTAATTGGAGGTAATTAGTAAGTAATTAGTGGTAATTATGGTTTATTAAGGGTTAATTATGGGGTAAATAGGGATTAATTATTTCCTAACTAGGGTTTCAATTTCCCTAACTTGAAAAAATTCCCTACAAAATAGATTTAGGAGTTGTGCTTTGAAAACCACTTTTAAATGTCATGAAAATTGAAATTTTGAAGTTTTTCGTTTAAAAACTATGGGAATTGAAGTTTTTCTTTCAAAAACTATGGGAATTGAAGTTTTGAAGTATATTGTGCCATGAACTTTCCCCTTAACGTTGTGAGAATTGAAGTATTCAAGGTGCTTTTGTACAATTTATCTCTAAAATTTCCATTCTTTTGAATTTTATGGTTCATTTATGAAGCCCACTCCTAAACCACTACCTACAGGCCTCCCTCTGCTCCTGACACTCCCTCGACCCCGACGACCGCGACTCCTTCCACGACGGTTGTCCTCATCCTCAGCTGATTCTTCCGAATCCTCCTCTGTATCTCCCCTGGCACCCAATGGAGCATGACTCCGCTTACATATCCCAACCTTTCCGCCCGAGGTTGGTCGCTGTTCCTCCTCAGCAAGATAATCCCGGATATCAAAGTCATCCGAGTCTTCCGGGATGTTGAGGTAAATGCGATACGACGGTTCCTCATCCACATTCTTCCCTTTCGCCTCCTTACTCACACTCTGGCTGCGCGTGCGCCTTCCCTCACCGCGTTCTGGGTTTACTGCCATAATTTTTAGCAGTAATTTGGTGAACCTTCTAATAAACTCTCCCACTTTCGCAATACTGTACTCAGACAGATGAGCTAAGCCTCCCCCCCTCGCTTGACTGTTATACACTCGCAAATTGAGCCTTTGTCTACAGGCAAGCAGCAATAAGACCTTTCTCCCTCTACATGCATGCAAGATTAGCGCACTGCTCCATCTCCAGGCATGCAACATTATAACCCCGCTCGACCACCTTTCCTCCTTACTGCTTGGGTACTCCCAAACCTGCTCATTATTACACGTCTCAGGTCTTGGATCGTGATGTGATACTATCCCTGTCCCTCTGACGCCACCGCTCCACCACCTCGATACCTGACCCATTTTCCTTCTTGAAATGATCATCTCGTTCAAAGCCTTAGTATATTTACTCCACCTGAATTGAATTCGGACGGCATTGTTCTTCATATCCCCGGTGCTACCATTAATGAACCTGTCCTTTCCCCCCCAATCCATTATGAGTATGCAGCTAAGCAGTCCTGTCAAGCGTGATCGCCTCATCATTATCTTGTCTTAAAATGGATGATAACTCAGTCCACCGTGGATCCTCCTGGAATACTGACCAACTACCGTCCATCGCCCTATTCGGCTCTCCACATGCCCAGTTTGCTAAGTAATCAGCAGCCCTATTACCACGCCTCAACACATGGGTGAATGTAATATAGTCAACCGTCCGCATCAGCCCTTCTATGTCCTGTATTATCGCTGCGGTCCTCCAGCTTTTCGCCACATGGTCCCAGCTTTTGCCGCCTCTCAATTTCTTTAACATTTCAATCACAAGTTGGGAATCACCTTCAATATCGAGGTTTCGATAACCATTTCTTGCTGCAATTCGCAATCCATGATAGACCCCCCATAATTCGGCTTCATTATTGGACATTTCTCCTCCCCATTCTGCATATGCCCACCTTGAAATCCCTCTACAATCACGAAAAATACCGCCCCATCCTGCTTCCCCAGGATTGCCCTTTGATGCGCCATCGAAGGACAACTTAATTCTGCTGTCTCCTGGGAAACGAAAATGATTTGGGCTCTGCATGCGATACCTATTACGCCTGTCAGTGTTGGGATATAACATTGTATAGTCAATATTCAATTTAGATAGTATTCGCTGCTCGTCCAAGTTTAATTTCCAGTCATCTTCACTCCAGGGTTCAGATAAGATCGTCTCTTTGATCGATCGGCAGACTGCGTCCCAAATTATTGATTCATGGCAACATCTGTCTCTGAAAATTCGACGATTCCGTTCTTTCCATACCACTATTAAAAGAGTAAATCATTATAATATTTTAGAGAAAATTTCATCTTATGCATTTATTATACAACAACAAAATGTTGCCTCCCAAAGACTTTTTATTCATTCGTTTTCATTCTTAAGGTGTCAGGTTATTACTCTTATTTTTATGATATTTAATATATAACATTACCATAAATCTACATGCCTCCCGGCCATTGCAGGGCAGAATCTCGTTCCTGCTGTAAAATAAACATGGAAATTTACAACAGATAGATGCAGACTACAGAGTAAAACGAGAATGGTGCTATCACTAAACAGTAGGTCTGATGAGCTCTGGATTTCCTGATTAATTCAAAGCTCTTGCAATGATTTGGTCTTTCATAAATGGTGCTTGCTTTCATCGAAATGCAGAATTTTCCCAACATTATCCCTCACTGCAGAATGGATTCGAGCTCGGATCCCATCATGTCTCTCTCGAATTTTTTAGTGGATGGAGAAACAGCTTTCATGGTGCCATCTGATACATACGGAATCGCTCCCACCCAACTCACGTTCTTTCTCATCGATGCTTTCACAAATTCCCTGCACGGCTCTCCTCTACTGGTGATGGTGTCATGATCGTGATGGTGTCATGATAATGGTAGAATCTCATCAAACCCTCTGTAGTATTAATATAACTATTTTATATTTTTATATATATAATTTTAGAGGTTAGATATTAAATATAAATAATTTTTAAATTTTATTTTTTAGATTATAATTTTGTTATCGATAATATTTTTTTTGGGGAATTTTATTGGAGTTGTCTATAATGCGACTTTTTGAAGATTCCGGTGACGGAATCCGGCGGAAGAATTGAGGTCAAATCTTGATTTCTTGCTGTTAAAATGGTTTTTTAACTGCATATTTGGATTCAGCACCCTGAAAAACCCCTGGGACGCTTTCATTGTGCAGAAACTAGCTATCAAACTTGCGATTCCAATAATTCCTGCCGGATTTCGACCGGAAAAATCCGCCGGAAAAGCTTTCAAAAAGTCGCGTTATAGACAACTGCAATTTTATTTATTTATTATTAGGGATTTACCAATTATTAAGAGGGATCAAATTTCTTTTGACTTTAAAAGAGGTTTGCATTTCAAGAGATTTGGTCTTTTTTGGTGTTTTATAGATCGAGAGTTAAGATGGATCCAGGTTGATTTTATTATTAATTATAATTATAATTATAAATTTTATTTTTAGTTTTATGTAGTTTGACTCAATCAAAATATTTGATTATTATCATTATTTATTTTTTAATTTTATTTTACATTATAGCATTTCCACATATTGGGTTGGAGAGCGCCTCTCTAGGCAATTACTTTTAACGTTATAACAAGATTCTTAATCATGAATATTTACTCCCATTTTACCATATATATTATTAAGTTGTAAATAGGATTTGTTACAATACCATGTATTAATACCATGGCTTTTCAATATCACTTGCTCAAAAACCATAATTCATTTCAAAATCGAAGTAAACATTTCTACATGGACTCAAATAAAAAATAATAGAAAGTTAAAAGTATTTTTTTGGAAGAGTGCTCTTTAGCCCAATATATATAGATATTGTAATGCCTGGTAAACATTTTAACTCAATCAAACAATCAAAATAAAAATATAAAAGATTCATAGTAATAAATATCAATAAAACATTTTGATTTGTTCAAATTACATAAAGTTTTAATAAAATAAAACAATAATTAATAATTAACAAGTATATTTATAATTATAATTATGGTTTAAAAAAAATGTTCCTAATGTTTTTGACATTTTCTTTAGATTTTCTACTTTACAAACAACACATTCTTTAGATTTTCTACTTTACAAACAACACATACATTATTGAGAACACCTAAATTATATTATATAAATACTTATAATTTAAAAGTATTGCATTTTTATTTTTTATTAGTCTTATTTTTTGATTAATTTGAATGTCTGTTTTTTTTTTCAAAATTTTAAATCTATTTATGTATTCATATATTTTTGTCTTTTCTTATTCATAATTTCTGAATGTTTTTTTTTTCTAAATCTATTTATCCACTAAAAAAATATTAGTGCAATTAAAAAACGGAAAAAGAAAAAAAAAAATTGTAAAACAATTATATTTTTATAAGATTCTAATAACATTTCAATTTGAAATTACACTTAGCAATTTGAAATAAACCATGAGGACCACTCCATGCCAGCGAAGTTAGCAAATACCAATAAATCCAGACCCAGGAACCCAGAAAAAACTCAAAGCACAATTAAAAAAAACTCCGTAAAATGCTCAGCCAAGAGTTATACAATGCCAATCACGTGAGGCAAGCATCAAACAGTCAGTATAGAGCCATAGATAGCACGTAAACACCCCAACATATACGCCGACCGCCGTGAGAGGACGACCGCTCACGTTAACCAGGAGATAAAAGAGATACCGCCCTGAAACCTTAACTGAAACCCCGTTAACCAGGAGATAAAAGAGATACCGCCCTGAAACCTTAACTGAAACCCCGCTCAGTCATCGTCATCGCCCACCTTGTCTTCAATCTCTTAATTCTCAAAGTGGGAAAAAAATTAATGTTAAAGTGTCCTAATTTTTTATTCTTTTCAAAACATTAAAAAATTATTAATTCTTATTTTCTAATTGTCCAAATTTTATAGTATACATTTATTTCATCTTCAAAATTATCAATATAACATAAATATTATATAAAGTTATTAACATTTTAAATATTTAAAAAATTATTGCTAAACATTTTAGAATTTCCTTATTAAAGAAATTTACCGAAATTTCATCCTTAAATTTTTTATTAATTATTTATATAATAAAACTTATTAAATCTTTTAATTTACCATTATCCTACTTCAACTTTGCTCTTTAATTGCTCGGTGCGCATATGTGGCAATTCAATCTCATCTTCTTAACTTTTATACTTTAACATTTTATTTATATATTTTACACAGTTTATATAAAATTATATACAACAAAAGTATGATTAAGTGTAAAGATGATAATATCTAAAAAGTTGTTGGAATAGAGTTAATGGATCCAAGGTGGTTAAGTACATGTCATGAAACACATAGGGAGCGTTGGATTATCCAAAAGCCAATAATCTCCCTCGAGCGCAAGTCGAGTGTGATTCTAACTAGATCTTTGGCGCTGATACCACTTGTTGGCATCACTATCTCTGATATTATTTGTTGGAATCACAATTGCCGTTACACCAAAAGCCAAAAGTGTTAGTAAACGGACACATCACGAGAGTTAACCGATCCTCGAGAAGTGGTTAAACACATGTCATGAAACACACAAGGAGCTAGATTATCTAATCCCAACAAAAGTTGCTAAATGTTGTATAAATTAACTAACACTCAACTCATGGCCATAAAGAGTATTAAGAAGTTTCGGTAGTGTGCCACAAAAATCAAATTTTGATGAAGACTTTATATCGCTCACATTTATAATGTGCAATATCGTTGTTTTATTATAGATTTAAAACTAGTTTAATTGATTTTAAATTCAAATTTACTGATTATTAAGAGATCAGTTTAGAGAGTTGAGATGAATTTAAAGTAATAATTTTACATTTTATAATAAAAAAATTTAAGCTTTCATTTCATCTTAACAAATATTATAAGCAAAATCATGAGTTCTCAAAACCTAAATCAAAAAATCACTTTTTAATTTAATTTAATTTTTATTTTACCTGCTCAAAATATTTAGATAACATATTATAACAAAACATTACAAATACGTCTTCTATATAAAACTTGAAAACACCCATTAACACAATTAATAATCATTTTTAATTAATATAATATAATTTATCAAATTTGAAAAGTACTCCAACATAATTTTCTTATCAAATTTAAGAAGTCGTCGAAATAAAATTTTGTTGTGACCATACCTCATGAATCTCTATATGGAGATTTAATTATTAAAATAATATTTTATTGAATTTTATTTTTATATAAAAAAATAGAAAATAAATATGAATGTAATATTATAATAATCAATTTATATTTGTGTTAAATTTTCAATTTATATATGTGTTAAATTTTTTAAGTTTGAAATTTTTTAATTTCATGTGATGTATTACTTTTTTCATATTAAAAAAATTACATATTAATATAAGTTTCTTTTAAATTCATTAGTTTAATTTTTTTAAGATGTTATTAATTACATAGGTATATATATATTTAGTTATTTATTAAAATACTTTTGACCATAAATTAAAATAATGATTCAAAATCATAATCATTATATGTGAGAATTTCATATTTAAATTTAATTAATAAGCATATAAAAATAATATATTTAATATATATATTTTTCTAAGTTATATATCTCTCTATTTTGGGAGAAGCTCAATTAGTGATGGAATAATGTGGAATCTGTGCAAAATGAGAGATCCATGGTTGCCCGTTTACGGAGAGGAGGAGAGGCCCTAAACCTTTGAACCCCTAAAGGTTTACTTAATACACAAAGAAATTTGATCTCTCTAGATTCTTGATTCTTGGTAGTTCGAGAGTTAAGATGGATATATATTGATTATTAATGAGTGGTTCTCATTAAATATTTTAAAACCTTCTTTCAAGTACACTTACTCATAAATTGATTTTTTTTTAATTATCTTTTTCAAAGTAGTAAAACCTATAATAACTCAGTTGTGAAAGCAACATTGGGACAACAATTACTTCTTGTTATCCTCAAATGCACTTGTGTACATTTATTCATAAATTGATTTTTTTTTTTAATTATTTTTTTAAAAGTAGGAGAAACTATCCTAACTCAGTTGTCAAAACAGTAGTGGGACAATCATTATTGGTTGTTATTCTCAAATGCACTAGTTGTTATCGGCAAATGTAAAATGAGTCATCAACATTATTCAAGGAAAACCACTATCAACAAATGCAGGATGACTCATCAATATTATTCAAGGAAAACCACGACACTCACTAGTGATCCATAAAAAACAATTTTTTATTCTTATAAAATGCCTCTAAATTTTAAGCTATTAAATTATTTCTTTACTAAACAAAAACATTTTCAAAATATACTCGAATCATAAATTAAAATTATTTTGACATGGAATTAGACTTAAATAAAAAAGTAACATTTAAACCATTGACCAATAAAACTGTAAATATAAAATACAATACAAACATATTCAAATCATAAATTAAAATTATATTGACATGGATTAGTCTTAAATAAAAAAATAACATTTAAAGCATTGACCAGTAAAACTGTAAATGTAAAATTCAATACAATAGTATCTCAAAGCTGAGTTCAATATCCTCGGTGGTGTCCTAAAGGTGAATTTTATTTACTGAAATCCAAAGGGTTGAAGTTTTAAACCAATGGAAGCATGAGGGTCCATATGATTGATGTAGATAGGATTGTAGGATAACAGTTTTTAACCATGGCTGAATGATTAATCTATTTTATGAATCGAAAATGGTAAATCATGCTCGTGTTGTATGACGCAATTGAATTTTAGAGTTGTAGACGATTAGGTGAAAAAATATGTTGGGGTGACGAGTGGATAATTATATATTTTAATTTTTTTATAAAATTGATAAAATAAATATAAATGAGAGATAAAGATGAGTTTCCATATATGTTAAAGAATATAATACAAATCACATTCATATAAATCTTGTGATTGAATATCTGGCGGGTTATTTCGATGGTGCATCACAAAATTGCAATTGTGGATGTGGCTTTATATTATACATCAATCCAGAATTGTCATACCATGTCTACTGGGCCGAGCGGGGCGCGGCTTGGCACCAACAATAAAGCAGAAGCTATAGCATTATGGGGTTTCTTGTGATTTATTCATTTCCTAGATATACTATCTATATATTTAGGGAAACTCAAAGATGATTATTAATTATATAGGGAAAAAGCCACTGTATAAAAGCCCTCTCTCCATGGCTGGCTATAGCAGATCAAGACTCTATGGCACCCCCTAACTCAATCCTCCATCCATCACATATGCAGAAAATTCAATATGGAGGTGGATAATTTATCCAAACTGGGCATTCGGGAGGTTATGGACGGTCTCCATGTGAACATTAAAATGGAGGAAATATGGCATGATGTTGGGACTATGAAAATACCAGGATAAGGGTTATCAACATAAGAAATATGGCATGATGTTGGGACTATGAAAATACCAGGATAAGGGTTATCAACATAAGAAATATGGCATGATGTTGGGACTATGAAAATACCAGGATAAGGGTTATCAACATGGTTTTTTGACTGCTGCTCACAGCATATATGTTGTCTCATTTCCTTTTTTTTTTACATGTTGAGTGGATACTACAGGCAATGATAGCTTTTCTTTTATAGTATGTCACAAGTGCTTATATTTAGTTTTGACTGTCAGTTACTGGACTGATCTGAAATACTAGATACTACATAGCAGAATGACCCATGATGATATAGATAACAAAACATTGATTTAAAATTTAAATTCCACTTTTGTAACATATAATGTCATAACAATTTGCGAAAAATTTCTGGCAATACTATTGATAGTAGAACAGAAAATGAAATGAAACCGATCATATTCAAAGCGAGGATCTCGTGGTGTCAAAGACATTACAAAGTGAGGTGAGAGTGATCTGTGAACAAATGATGGCGAGGAGCAGCAAAGTCCACTCAAAATGAAATTCATACTTTACAAAAGAATACAGTACCATAAATCTACATGCATCGACCATGCCGGGGCAGGGCAGGGCAGGGCAGGGCAGAATCCCGCCCCTGCGGTAAACAAGCATGGAAATTTACAAGAGATAGATGCAGGCTCAAGAGTTAGAAAGAATGGTACGATCACTAAACACTAAGTCTGATGAGCTCTGGATTTCGGCCTGATCAAATCAAAGCTCTTGCAATGATTTGGTCTTTCATAAATGGCACTTGCTTTTATCAATTTGCAGAATTTTCCCAACATAATCGCTCACTGCTGAATGGATGCGAGCTGGGATCCCATCATGTCTCTCTCGAATTTTTTAATGGATTGAGCAACAGCTTTCATGGTGCCATCATATACATGCGGAATGCCTCCCACCCAACTCACGTTCTTTCTCATCGATGATTTCACAAATTCCCTGCACGGCTCTCCTCTACTGGTGATGGTGTCATGATAATGATAGAATCTCATCAAACCCTCTGTCTTGTGCTGTGTTTTCCCCATCACATTCTCAGACATGTGAACGCCAGTTGCGTACACATTTCTTGCCTGCACTGCATACTTACGATCTCTCCTTATGCCTCTCTTCACATCCCTGAATAATAACTTTTCAAATCCCCATTCCCTGCGCAACAGAATTATCACATTGAATTTCAAACCCCAAAAACATATTCGAATTTTTTCTTCGGATTAATAGAAACCATAATGACTATTACCTGGAATAAGTACTGTTAGCCGAGATGCTGTGCAGTTTATTCTGCAAGCAGAGCTTGTTAGACATGGAATATTGCTCAATGGTGAATTGGGTATAGCCAGAGAGCTCATTCAACACATATTGCAGTGTTTTCCGCGGAGGAATATAGAGATACTCATCTACATCGAAGAAAAAAGTCCAATTCGCCATGAATTTGTACCTGTGCAAACAATCGTTCACAATGAGGAACTGATTATGGTAATACCCGTCATATTGTTCCTGCTCTGTTACATCCTGCAACGTCACACGACCTGCTCGAATCCATGGCTCCAACGCCTTTCTAACTTGGGAATGGATTCCACCAGCATCGTGAAAAACAAAGTGCGATCTAGGGCCAAAGAATTTGGCATGATAAGCCATCCACTCTCTCATTCTCTGAGGATTCAGGTCACCGTACAGCGAGGAACCACAGTAGACGTAATCATATGGGGGAGCCTGACTGTAAACAGAGGCATTGTAGGTACCTTTTTGTTCTGTGACAGCAACGATTCTCTCAGCTTTCCCAAATTTGTTGCCATGGAGTGCATGAAGAATGAGCTCTCCACCACTACCATCAGTGCCCACACTCTGAGAAAAAGTACAGTTGATAACCACGACTGTGTAAACTCGGCCATAGCCCCAGTCTGGGAGCATTCTGTGGGCCTTGCCCTTTATTGATCTTCCAGATGACGCAGTTTTGGGGATCCATTCGCATTCAAATCTTGGCTTCCCAAAAATATGGAGAGGCTTGGAAGCAAGCCCGACTACAGCAAACGTAGCAGGACCTCCTCTGTATGCCCCCATGTGGATAAACAAGTATGCAGCAGTTCCATATGGGCGAAACGCCCTCTTGTTCGGATCTTCTTCCACATGAATTAACTCAGTGCTTCTAGTGGTGCTGTTCAATATGGCTATGCTAGAATTATGAATAATACTGGACTTGACCATCTCCTTCACCTCTGTTGCTCTGAATTCGAAACTGAATGCACCCGCCTTCGAATCTGCCTGAAGAAATGCTCCTGCTCCTGTGAATTTACAAGAGAAGAAATCGTGTCGGCCAAATGGCATAAATTGGTCTGCTATAAGCAGAATCCCCATGACCACAATGGCCCTAGTCAGAATTTTGGCCTCCAAGCGACCTGAAATAAATCGAGGCGGCACTCGAACTTTCCTTTCTTTGTGTTTCCCCATAGCAGAAACCCCAACACAAGGACTTTCTGGAGTCCTCCTCAATGAATTAAAGCGGAGCCAGACATGTCCGATGACAGGAATAAGCCAATCGTGTACAAACCAAACTCTTTTTGTTTTCGTTTTCAAAAAATTAGTTTGACAAAGTACGGTACGAAGTTTCAGAAAATTGTAAATCTTCATTATCTAAATTTCCTAACCTACTTTATCAAACTATGGAGTAGAAGAGGGCATTTGCTACGCAATTAAGAATATATATATATATATATATACATCATGACGTAAAAGAGATTTCTCAGCACTTAAAGTCATTTGTAAAATCATTGTTTTACTGTAAATTTAAAAGCTTAAATCTTTTAATTTACCATTATCCTACTTCAACTTTCCTCGTTAATTACTCAGCGCGCATTATTTATACCCATGAATTTGGTCACATAGTTAGATCTTTCTCAATTCAATCTCACCTTGTATACTTTTTCATTATATAAAAATTATTTTCCCAAAGCGTTATATAAAAATTATATACAACAAACAAAGGTATGATCAAGTGCAAAGATAATATTACACAAAAGCTGCTGGGTGTTGTATAAATTGACTACCACTCAACTTATGGGCCATTCGAAATTGACTTTATTGATTCTGAATTTAATGGTTTATTAATGCCTTTATACGAAATCGTGTCACAAAATTCAAACTTTGATGGAGGCTTTGATATCAACCCTCATTTTTCGACCCGATAAAGTAACATTATAATTTCCAGGAAAATGTGGTTGCTTCATTATGGATTAGTAATCGTTTTTGTTGGTATTGCGGAACGCTTTTCCTTATCGTAAAAGAGAATTTATATTTTGTTGTGACCATGCCTAATGAATCTATATATGTAGATTCAATTATTAAAATAATATTTTATTGGATTTTAATTTTTTTAACGTTTTTTATTTTTAAAAATAAAAAATAAATATGAAGATAGTATTAATATAATTAATTTAGATTTATTTTAAATTTAGATGAGAAGAATTAAATTTTTTAATATACAATTATTTTTAGTGATTGTGTTGAGAATCGTTCTACACTAGGCATTAGATGTGAGAATAGCTCTACAATAGGCATTAGATGTGATGCTAGACATTACATATAAACAATTTTTAAAATTTAATTGCTTTATATTGTAATTTTGTTATTCATAATATTTTTCTTTTAGGGAAGAGAATTGTACATGATAGTTAGTTAGTTATTTATCATTAGAGATCTATCAAGCGCTAATAAGGATCAAATCTCTTTTCACTCTAAAAAAGATTTGCATCTCAAGAGATTTGGCCACTTTGTTTGATAGATCCAGAGTTAACATAGATCTAGGATAGTTTTATTATTAATTATAATTATAATTATTAATTTTATTTTTAGTTTTATATAATTTGACCAAATCAAAATGTTTTTTCATCATTATCATTATTTGTTTTTAAATTGTATTTTAATTTTATTTTGACCAAGTCAAAATATTTACAAGGCATTAAAACATTTCCACATATTGGACTGGAGAGCGCCTCTCTAGACAATTAATTTTAACATTATAACCAAATTCTTAACTATGAATAATAAAATAATAATAATAAATATCAATAAAACATTTTGATTTTCTCAAATTACATAAAATTAAAATAAAATAATAATTAACAATTATATTTGTAATTATAATTATTGTAAAAAAAAGATAAGAATTTTTAATTTCTTTTACATCTTTTTACTTTACAAACAACACATACAATAACAAATACAATATTGAGATCATCTTAATTATATTCTATAAATGCCCATAATTTAAAGGTAGTGCATTTTTTAATCTTTTCTTACCCATATATTCAAATTAATTTGACTATATGTCATTTTTCAAAGTTTTAAATTCATTTATGCATTCATATATTTTTGTCCTTTCTTAGGCATAATTTCCAATGAATTTGGATTTTTGCATGATTTCCCATAAATTTAAATGTTTTGGGTTTTTTTAGCTCAAAATCGATTCTATACGTTAAAAAATATTTCCATATTTAAAAAAAAAAAAAAACACTAGTAA
Source organism: Pinus tabuliformis (assembly GCA_031772625.1). Taxonomy (NCBI): domain Eukaryota; kingdom Viridiplantae; phylum Streptophyta; class Pinopsida; order Pinales; family Pinaceae; genus Pinus; species Pinus tabuliformis. Next base: position 178,290,668 of record CM062818.1, read on the forward strand.
AAATTAAAACAATTACACTTTCTCCTTATAAATGAAGTTCTAATAACATTTCAATTCGAAAATAAAGTAGTTATAGATGAAATATATTTTTTGGCGATATTTTTTCTGGTTAATTTTAATCAAAATCCAAGAGACTTTTAAAAAAATGAGTTTAAGTTGTTTAATCTGTAGAATTCGAGTGACCCAAAGAGTTTTTCAGAGTATGTATGTATTATGCATTCAAAAGTACATTTTAAATAACAAAAAATCATATTCTTCCTTGAAATTATTTTGCCAAATTTTAATGATAAAATCTATTTCGTCTATAAATTAAACTAATCCATTTAAAATTACACTTAGCTTTATAAAAAAAAATATTTTAATGATACAAATATCTAATTAATATTTAAAATAATATATTAATAATACATAAAATAAAATAATAAATATTTACTAAATTTTAAATTATTAATATATTTTTTAATCAATATACTCCTAACCCATTAAAAATAATTTTATATGCCAATAAATTTTTAAATAATTAAAAATATTACGTCAGAATTCATTTATCTAAAACTTTTAAACCTTACCTCTATTACTTATTTTATTTTTTCTGCTCAAATAATAATCCAAAAATGTACCAAGTTAGAAAATAAAGGCTATTGATTATGAAAATTCATACATTAATTCATCCATTGGTAAGTAATGTCCACAATCACCTAGGGGAACTTGCCACTATCTGTTATCCGAAGAGAGAGTTGCAGGTCAGTCAACGTTACTCCACGTCCCTTCATTTCATTATGCCCCACGATCAGGGAAAATTTTAACAACCCCTCTAAATTTATAAATATAATAAATGGGCGAATCTCCATGGTATATAGGAAAAATGGAAGGCAATTTTATCAATAATATAATATGTATATATAATTTTTTGGCGAATCTCTCACCAGGCATGGCGAATATTTTACTCAAGTATAAAATCTTGTAAGATCTTGGCGAGTCTTTCACTAAATAATAAAACTTTGTAAAGTCCTAGTGAATCTTAGCATAGGCTACATGCTCGTTTAATTCCCCCATTTAAATAGGCTACATTCCAGGTGAATACCATGGGTCAATACCATGTGTCATTTTGGTGAATACCATGGGTCAATACCATGTGCCATTTTTATTTTTATTAATTCTAATATTAGGTTAATACTAGTTTTTTGCATGGTATTAATAACAATCTAGTCCATGGTATTTGTCCCATAGTATTTTGGCCATAGGTTTCACCTAAATATAACCCATTTTTTGAGTGTTCGTAAATATAAGGTGACTTATGGAGTAAATATAAAAAAAATGTTTTATTTGTTTACCATACCTCTCGTTTATTTATATTTTTACTAATTTACCATACCTCTTTTACAAATATGGTATTTGGCCCATAGGATTCACTTAAATAAAACCTCTTTTTTGAGCCTTCATAAATAGAATGAGGGTTATGGACTAAATATAAAAAGAGGTTTTATTTATTTACGATACATCTAGTTTATTTATATTTTTATTTATTTACCATACCTTTTGAGTAAGTATAAAAAGACGTTTTATTTATTTACCATACCTCCACTTTACTTATATTTTTATTTGTTTACACCCTTACATGTATATAAGGTGACTTATGGAGTAAATATAAAAAATGTTTTATTTATTTACCATACCTCTCATTTATTTATATTTTTATTAATTTACCATACCTCTTTTATAAATATGGTATTTGGCCCATAGGATTCACTTAAATAAAACCTATTCTTCAAAATGGGTGAATGGATTCACTTAAATAAAACCTATTCTTGAAAATGGACGAATGGAAGGTTGTAAGTCCTAATTTCAAGGGCTAAATTTACCTTTTTTACCCTCTCCCTTAAAATAAGGTGGGCTATTTGAGGTGATTTGTAAAAATGTACTATGATACAAAATATTCACCCACTAAAAATTTAAAACCCATTAATTTCGCCAAAGGGCGAACATTCGCCCCTAAAATTATCCTTGCCCACGATCCACCTTACACCCTATATTAGTTGCCTTATAAGTGAGCTCCCTATAGGCCCCCTCCGACCCCGAGTGAAGCTTAGGGGATCATACATCATTGCTTAATATTATTAGTCCCTGTTATCTGGCAATGGCCAGGGACTATAGCAATCGAAATGGAAGCTATTAGCATTAGTTTCAACCGTTCATTATAGGCAATAAAACTCATAACCAATGTTTCGCCCGACAATAACCAATGCTTTCAGGTTTAAGTGAATGTTCAATAGCGCAAATTTTTTTGGCCATCTTATTTGGCCTCTTCTCGAGGCCAGAGGTTATTACCATATAATATAATGGGCCATTTCCTTCACATTTCCTTCGCATTCTCAAATCAGGAAACTAATGCTAGCATTATCTAAAAGCATTAAATGTTATGATTTAATGACTTGCCTATTGACTATACCTCTATGCGACCAGGTTAATAATGCAACCACGTACCCATGTAATATGACATCTGCCAACAGTCACATTGCATGTAATTTGACATCTGCACAACATTGCCCTCGTGTCTGATCCTAGTCCTTCATTGGAATCTGAATAGCATAACCTATACCATATAAGTGCAACCATCCTATAGACCATAAGACAATCTGGATGCGGTTATAGTTAGCCGAGGTCTTATCCATCAAAGGACCTTACAGACCTAGGCTGAGGAATAATACCGTGTGAACCAAACTTTAGGGCTGGATAAGCTGCTGCTTTTGGATTGACTGCTGGATCAACAGAATCTGGATATGGATCATCAATAGAAACTGGGTCTTAATCTCGACAAACATCAGGTGCACAATATGGCAATCCTACAGGCTAAGCTAGAACAGTTACAGGAGAACAATTTTAGTCCACTTTGTTTTTATTGTGTTCATATATCTGATTTACAGAACAATTTCACCTTGTGCCCTTATTGCTTCTGTGTTGCAGATCACAGGCGTGCTGGCCGTGGATCCAGACGCTCTAGATATCGTCGTCTCCTGCTGTCGATGAGATGGAGAACCATTTAATTGACTCAGAATCTTATATAAGAAGAATGCATATTTATTAGAAAATAGAGAGCACAGTTTTTATTGGAAAGGAAATTTTATATTTTTATGGAAATGTAAATTTGAGGAATACGGATTGCAATTTTAAAATGTGAAGATAGTGAAAAGGTTGATTTCATTAGTATAATCAAATTAAATAGTTTCAGTAAAAAAACTAGGAAAAAACCTAAATGCAGTTGGGCTGAACCAGGTTTACCGGGCATCGTGTTATTTCCAGGCGAATCAATTGAATCAATTATTCTTGATCTCTACCTGCAGTTGGGCTGAACCAGGTTTCCTGGGCCGTCGTGGTATTTCCCGGCGAATCACGTATGCTTTGTGTATTCCAGGTGGTTGAATGAGAATCAAGGATTCTTGATCTGTTCACAGAACAATCAAAATTAAAAAGCCACGAAGACCCACAAAAAAAAAGAACACTACCTGATTGTCAATTCCATGCCAGGAGAAAACATACAAGTCCGTACTTGAATTCTGTCTCTCCCCATGTTTGATTCTTATCATAAACCTGAAAATGACACAGTAACACAACATCATTCCAAGTTCCATCAAACTAAGGTAAGGTATCAATAATGTATATCCTGAATTTGAATTTGAATCTGAATCCGCAACACTAAGATTAACACCTTGCCTCAATGCGCTGCACCACTAAATCCTTGAAACCCTGAAGCTTATGCTTCAGCTCAAATGAGTGAAAATATACGCGAAAAGTTGAACAAAAATCAAAGTTCATAGAATAATGCAGGAGCTCACCATTATTTTCCATCAGAATTCAACCGAGCTCACTGCCTCTGTCCAATCGTCGTGAAAATCCCTCAAAATTGGGCAATTCTGGCTCGAAAATCACCAAATTATGGGCTACAACAGGATTAAAATTGCACAGAAACTAAATCCCTCTCAACAGATGGCCCTACATTCAGTTACAGCCACAACATCATACATCTTGCGGAAGCTAGGGGAGAAGGACTTTTCATTTGAGACCCGAGAGAATCATAAATAAGTTAATTCTCTTCAACTGAGACCTACAAGCAACGTGAAGGCAGAGTTGTGCCCTCGGCCTACATGATAAGCTGAGAACTGTGAGCAACCTCAAGGCAGAGTTGTGGCCCTCTACTTCCATATTCGATGATAATGACGTTGACTAAACTCAGAGTACCACAGTTCGTAAGGAGATAAGGAGATTAGGTTGCTTACAACCATGGCGATAATGGCAATGCGACCGACAACTTACAGTGAAGGCGATAATGGCAACGCGACGGACAACTCATTGGTCTTACTGAAGTCGATACCTGGGCATAGAAATCACGAAGTTAAAGTCGGTTGACATGTTACACTATCTGTGCATGCACCCAATGATTTATGTGCACAAGTCTTATGCTCTAGAAAAACATGCAGCCAATAAATTATGTGCACATGTGTTATGCTATGGAAAAACATGATAATTTGACACACGTCGGGTATTCTGCTCGATGAACCCTTTTACGTATATATGGCCACGAGACGATTTACCAAGCTCGTTTCTTCGCCTTCGCTAAGAACTCATATATGGCTGCAACAAGTTCGGCGAAGACAGATCCAGGTTCTTGCGATCTCGTTGGAATCAACCTTTTCCATTGGTGCTCGCTGTTAAGAACAAACTACTAAAATTATACATGTACATGTAGTGATCGACTTTCTGCTTGATCATCGAAAATAAAATGTTTTTTTAACTTTGTGGGTTCCTCCAGACACGAAGAGTTCAGGTCTTTACCTAGAGGTGGATTTGCGGATACAACATGCTCTATTTTTTCAAAAACATAGTATAGTATAGTATCCTTTTCTTAAGCGATAGGGAAACTCTTGTTGCCGTAGGCGTTATATGGTTATAAAATAGCATTTTCTCTTTTGAAATATTAAAAAATATGGCTATAAAGTAGCATTTCCTGGCTTAAAATGTAAATTATCATTTCATTTTTATTTAAAGCATATGAACAAAAATAAACATAGTATGCTTGATGAGATATTCAAAATATTTTTCAGGTGTTATCACGTAACATATAAACGCGTGAAGTGTCCAATCGAAGTAGTTTCAATCATCTGTGGCCACTAATACAGACAACATGCTTTATATAAGATATTTATATAATCTAAGTGAATGTAAATTAGTTGCCTCTATTCAAGTGTCCGGCCTTTGTTGGACAATTGCATTGCCGTAGTTTAGTTCGACAATTGCATTGCTATAGTTTAAGACAGTAACCTGCACATTGACAATGCATGTTTTCTTTAACAATCCTATGCTAATATAATTACCAGTACAATTACACATACACAGATAACATTATCCCTGGGAATAAATCAACAGCTAGAGCTGAAATCGTAACAGTGTAGTGAATATTTTCGAAGAAATGGTAAACCTGTAAGCAATAAACCTAGATACAAGCATATAAACAAATATTTCAGAAGACAAGGACTTGGATACAGATAGTCTTGCTTTGACAGACTAACTGGCCCACAAGGAAGCGCTTCCATACACAGACATAAACAAACAAGACAGAGACCAAAACATGACATATATATATGCAATTTTGTTGCTAGTTTTATATAAAACAAAAATATTCAGAAAAGCTATCTATTTGGATGGTGAGTCGACCTGAACGCTATGGTTCTGTGCTGTGAGACCCTCGCCCATACCTTGGACGCCATCTCTTACTTAACACTAGACAAATCTGGAGCTCCCGCTGAAAGTATCAAAGGCAGATAGGTGCATCTGATAGATATTGTTCGTGAGTATTGAGGAGTTTTTTTATATGTTTAATTTAAAATAAAACAGAAATTCACTCCTTCACGTTCAAATCTTATTTTCTCCAAAATAAGAAGTGTACGCAAAATATTGTTCCCGCAATCGAGGCAGCTATGATACATACGACCTGCACTCAATTGCTTAATTTTCATCATTGAGAAGATCGTGCGAAATTGAAGATTGTTTCTAATGACATAATGATATATAATGACTATACAGTAGAAAATTGGGACTGAATACGTGGGCAATTTGTGTCGTGACTGCTGCCATTTTCAGGCCATTTCTTGGTAGACTTTGTTGCAAAATCCCTAATGCCACACCTTCCAGAACTTTGGATCCTGCTCCAGCGTCAATTGGATAATTTTCACAACAATGGAGGAAAGCAAATCATAAAATTCACCTACTATTCACAAATAATACACGAATGGAATCTCAGTCAACATAGCAGTAAAGGAGAACGCATTCTGAAATTCATAAATCTCACCCACTTAATCTTAGTCAATCTGGCATAATACAGTGAATCTGGCAATGCGTGGCATACCTTTCATTCCCACCAGATCGGGCTGCCTCTATTTCAATTGCGGAGGAAAGAAAATCATAAAATTCACCTACTGTTCACAAATAATACACGAATGGAATCTCAGTCAACATAACAGTAAAGGAGAACGCATTCTGAAATTCATAAATCTCACCCACTTAATCTTAGTCAATCTGGCATAATACAGTGAATCTGGCAATGCGTGGCGTACCTTTCATTCCCACCAGATCGGGCTGCCTCTATTTCAATTGCTTTTGTTTTCTCTTCAGTGAGCGGCAGGGCCTTGCTGCTTTGCAGCCACTCTTGTTTAACATTAATTCTTCCTCCCTAAGGGAGGTTGCCTCATTTGCCAGGTTGTTTGCCTCTTTATTATTATCACGGAGGATATGGAAGTATTCCTTGGAGGAGAAGTTGTTCAAAATATCTCGAATTTTGGAAAGGATTCTAGCCAAAAAAAATCTTTGGGATTAGACCCCTTAATGAGAAATTGAATAGTGAGCAAGGAGTCTCCCAAGATAAGAATATTGTTGACCTCTTTTGCTTTGGTGATGACTAATCCTTGAAGAAACCCATATGTTTCTGCCTGATTATTTGATCCAATTTCGAGGCCCCAAGCATACCTGGCTTCTATTATTCCCTCAGAATTAATCAAAATCCCTCCCCCTCCTGCCGCCCCTTATATAATGTTTTCAAAATTAACATTTTGCTATTTTCTCCAATTAGTGAGGAGCTTTAACAACCTATAGCTATATTTATAATTGTAATATTGTAATACTTACGTTCAGACTTTATCATTATTATTATATGTATTAATTAATTAAAAAATTAATTAGCATCACCTATATTAAATACCAACACTTTCATTATTTATAGTCTCTACTTTCTCTGTCACTTTCATACTTTGTGCTAAAATTCTATATAAAAATACCCCATGTTCACATTAACGAAATGAAATGTCAATTGAATTCAAAATTAATAACATTTTTTTATAAATAAGACTTCATTACAAAATTATCATTATATTTAATAAAACTACAATATTCTATATTTCTAAAGTGACCACGCTAGTATGAGAACGCCATAAGTGGCTTGTGTGCAAGACACTTGTTCGCCTGCACAACTATCCACCAAGACAAAGGGTTCACCTGCGAGGTACAACTATTCCATTCCTCTAGCAGCTAGCTTGGACATAAGGACTTCATCGTAGAAAGCTATCGCTCAACCATTCCTCCAGCGAACTAGCCACTTGTTCATTTACAGTGCAATAATGGAGCAAACTAGCCAGATGCAAATTATTTTATGGAGCATCAGACACAGGGGCGTGCCAAATTTTCATAGTGCCTATATATGCAGGTTGCTTCCAATTGGTATTTTTGCAATTAGGGCTTATATTATCCTGGGTTTAATCAAAGCAACATACTGGCACGAGAAGCATCTGAGCTAGTAATAAGAAACACAACAAAGGTTATATTTTCTTCTTCATTATATTTTGCAATTATGTGTGGTTTTGTGTTAGATATGTTCTATTTGCCTAAATTTCATGATTTCATAGCTACTTTCTCGTATCTTTGTAGCAGGGGTCTTACTTTAGCTACAACAGTTCATAACTTAGTAGTTGTATCACAAATACCTTTTCTCAATTGGTGCACCTCACACTGCCCCATCATCTATCCATTGGCCCTTGGCTCGGCTACCAATTATTGAAAACAACCTAATTCACCATTCTTAATTAATTAAATTTCTCCTTTTGAAGGCACTAGTACTAGCAGTATCATAGGCATAATCTGAGCCAGATTGAGGCTTCTCTTACATTTTACCTCTGATGGGTGGGGGTATGCTCTAACACCCCTTTCATTTAACTACTTTTGGTTATTTCCTTCCATATAGTTGGGTCGATCCTTACCATTTATTTCCTGATTGTAGTGTGCCCTGCTATAGTAGTTGCTACAACTCTCAAGCAAGAGAGATATAGCCCTTCCCTACCTGCATGTTGTGTTAAACATCATAAACCCCTTCTTAAACCGTCGGGTCATGTATTTACTTCTCTGGTCAAATCTCTCAATGGTCCAATGTTTATTCTTTTTTTCAAGCATCTCCAGTCCTAGATTTTTTCTTAGGTTGGTGATGGTAACTCAAATCATTACTCTTGGCAGAGGCCAAAAGATATTACAACACCATTAAGAAAATCCTACAAGATTGACACTAACAATCCTGAATCAAATCTTGCAGGAGAAATTGTTGTTGCAATGGAAACTACTTAAATAGTCTTCAGACAACCTAATCTACAGTTTCCACATATCAATTTATTGAGAATAAATTGGATCTCTTATTTAGCGCCTCTAGAGGGGCTTTCTTCTAATATTTGATCCAAAGGATTACTTGGCAAGAAAAATTTCTAGGTTATTTAATTGATTTGTCAGACTATTGACTAGTAGCATTTCTCCTAAGGGTTGTAGAACTAGGGTTCATAGATCAACTTGTATTATATGCTTTCAAACCCTTATTGTCTCCTTCAAGGGGGTTTCTCATTAGGGGATTTTTTAGGTCTAAAATGGGCCTTCTAAGAAAACTGTACAACCAAAATAAACTTTATAAGAACCAATAGGATTCAAGATGATGATGTCAACCATGGGGGATGATTCACCATTTTTGGACTAAAAAAGTAAAAATAATAAAACTACCTTTTTTCAACTCATATTTTAAACTTATCTCCCTAAGGTTTTACTCAATTTTTTAGCAGAAGTACTTGCTGGATGCAAAATTTAATTCCTCATCCAAGGATTACCCATGTTGCATACTTTTGATGGACCCTGCTATACGAAAAATGAGAAATATATGAAAAAATGTGATTGCAATTACGTTTTTAATATATTTCTCATTTTTTTAGTAGGGTCCATCGAAAGTATGAAACATGGGTACTCCTTGGATGAGGAATCAAATTATGCGTCCAACGAGTGTTGCCACTTGAAATTTGAGTAAACCAATAGGGAGATAAGTTGAAAATACGAGTTGAAAAAATAGTTTTTTCTTTTTTCCCTCTAAAATTTGATGATGTATTCAAATCTTATTTTATTATTTCCACTATTATTTTATAATTTCCTTCGGAGGCCCATTTTAGACCTCAAAACTTCCCTAATGTGAGGTCTTCAAAAATACTTCCTTTTTTTAACCATATGGATTGTTTCTTTCACTCACTTATGGCAACATACTTTGCAAATCTCATTGTAATAGATTCATAAGATGATATTATTGCTATTGGCTGCACCTTATTTAGAGACATAATTTGTATTATAGGGGTTGGTACCTTTCTATTGGATGTGGTTGGTGATGTGAAGACTACTCAACTTCTAGTAAAGATTCATATTGACTCTAACAAGCCTATGGATGCTTGTTTACATTTCAAAAAAAAATTATGGATTAAGTCCATACAATTCCCTTTACTGGAATGAGCCTTTTCCATCTGTTGCGCTATCATATGAACCCATGTGAAGAAAGATGGAACCAAATTTCATTGGAAAACTAATGTTATGAACATAATTGGGTGTTTCAAACATGAATATTTGTTCCTTTTAATCCTTTTATAGACACCTCCATTGGAATCTAGTGAAATTTGCTTGAAAAAAGATAAAAAATAGTGATGTCAAATTTCACTTTCAATGATGGTGAGGTTGATAAATTAGTACATTTCTAGAATACTAGGTGAAGAGGTCTAGGGGTCAATAAATGATATTGTTGGCATCAATAATTTGTAGAGAATACTAGTCAAATATGGTATCGTTAAAGTTTGGAACTTCTAAAATGCCAATGAGTCCAACTTACTTGGGAAAAAGGAATTCTACAAAGTAAAATATGGAACAAAATGGCTTCTACAAAGTAGAAGATTGTTCCATTTCCCTGGCCACATTCCAATGAAAATCTCTATACTTATAAGGATGTAAGACATCATACCCTTCCTAAGAGAATGATAAGAAATCTACATTTTATGGGTGTCAAAACAACATGTTGAAACATTTAATAGGATGTTGCATGCAAATCTATAACATGCAAGACACACATAACTTTCTTCTCTCTCCTAATGTGATATAAACAAGTGTCTTGTAACACCTCCCTTTCAAAACAAAAAATTACTACCATACTAGTAAAAAAAAAATGGAAATTACTTAGTTCATAAGCTCAGTAATTTTTCAATGTTTTAACTCTCATCGTTGTAAATTAATACCATAATGTTTTCCCATGGTTGACTTGGGCTCCTTTCCTTTGGACCGCAGTCATGTTTTTCTTTAGATGTATATTTACACCAAAGGTGTTTCCTCTCCAAGATTGGGTTGGGTAAACATTGTTCAGTCCAACCAATCCCAGAGCTCCCTTTTTGTCCTCCTTCATCCAACCAAAATATAACATGTGGACCTAAGACGAGGTTAAGAAATTCATTGAGAAATGTGCCAAAATTGCTGCATTCACCCTAGCTTCCCCTATCCTCATCGTCGTCGTATGAATTTATGAATTGTACAAATTGTCATACCTTGCAACATTGTCTGCAGTGAACTCATGCCTTGCAGTGTTTTCTGCGGTGAACTTAATGCCATCAACTTTTGTGGCCCTTTTGAGAGTCACCTCAATAGAGCCGCTACGCATTAGACAAGAGTCACCTCAACAATCATCAACTATGTCAATGAAATTCAAGCTCAAGGACCGCGAGTATGTTGGCATTATGATACAGGTATTGTCCTTGATGGTAACTCACTTAGATGAAAGATCACAGTACAACAGGTTAATAGCAAAGAATTATAGATCAGTCTACACATAATGAAGAAAGAGAGGTATACGCAAGTTCACCTTGACCAAGTTGTGTATACACGCAAGTTCAATGACCACAAGTAACGTATACGTACACATGCACTTTCGCAGAAGGAAAAGTGTGTATACCTTGGAAAACTAAGTTTTTGGTCCGAAGTATTTGGTCCATGGTATTTTGATCCATGGTATTGGTCCAAGGTATCTGGTATAAGGTATTGACCCTAGGTATTTGGTCCAAGGTATTGGTCCTAAGTGGTTTTGGTCCATGGTATTGAGAAAGGCCTAAAACTATAAAAGGAGGAGAATATCATTAGGCCAAGTGTGCAAGTATCGAATATCTGATGAAGTGTGAGATCTAGTATGCAGGTTATTGGCTTATGGTGCTTTGCTGGATTTGAACCAAGGATGAACCTTAGCGGTTGATGAGGGATAAGATCTAATGATGGATCGGGATCTTAAGGCTTAGATTAAATTATCATTATATGGTTTGATCATGCATAATCTAGATCTGAATACTGACGCATGTGTTATTCTGTAAATATCATGATCTAGGTATAACTGAAGTCTGGAATAGCTGAAAAATTATGAATTAATATTTACAGATGTGTACACTGGTTGGATTTGATAAAAGAGCGTATACACGCAGGTTTGACACATGGAAGTAGCGTATACCTTATAAAATATGTTTCAGTTGTTTCTGTTTGCTGTTGCAGAGTTCTGGGTTCTACTTTAGGTTCTGGTGACTGTATTCTGGTGACAGTGTTCTGAATAATCAGTTTCAGGTTCAGTGATTGGTTGATGCAGATGTACTTGATGATTGTATTGCAGTTATGATGTTGTTTATGGGTCCAGTATGAAAATTGAATGAAATGTGGCCTTCAGATTGTGGTGTTGTGTTCCAGGAGTATCCAGTCTGAAAATTCATGAAACATGGTCCTTGGTAGAAGAGTGGAGTTTTCTGTAGGCTGGCACCTATGTACTAGTAAACATATTGGCTAGTACAAGAGCTAGGTGGTTGTAGCTCCCTTCCAGTAGAAGCTGGAGAACGAGAGAAGGTTGTAACCTTCTGCAGGTAGAAGACTGCATACTGGTATAAGTCTGCACCAGTACAAGATTGTAATCAGATTTTCTTATTATTAAAAGAAGACAGAGACAACAGCAGTAGGTGGTTTTCACCCACATTGGGTTTCCACCTTATATTTTGGTGTTCATGTGTGTTGCTTATGTGTGATGCTTTATTTTTCTTTTACTGCACTGTCTAATAAATCTCTGATATACTGGTTAAAGTTCAATGCATGATAAATTGGGTAAATCTAAAGTTCTCTGCATATATGCTGGTTACTTTAAGTAAAGACGCGTATACACGCTAGGTCACTTAGATGAAGTAGCGTATACAAATCTGTTTGGGAAATTAAATTATTTATCTGATAATACTAATTCACCCCCCCTATCAATAGTATTTCCAATAATTGGTATCAGAGCAAGTCCTTCAGAAGAATCTTGACTGCTTGAAGGAAGATCCATCATCATGAGTAATCAAGAAAGCATGGGATCCATCAAACCACCAATCTTTGATGGGACCAACTTTGTTTATTGGATGATAATAACCACAACCTATCTACAATCACTTGGAACAGATGTCTGGGAAATCGTGGAAGGAGGATATACATTTCCATCAGCAATTCCTACGGATACAGCAAGTAAAAAGGAATATGAAACCAATGCCAAGGTTGTCAATACATTATTGGGAAGTCTGTCACAATCAGAGTTTTTCAAAGTTATGCAGCTCAAATCAGCCAAAGAAATATGGGACAAAATCATTCTGAGCTACGAAGGAGACTCTCAGGTAAAACGTGCTAAACTTCAAACTCTCAAAATTCAATATGAAACTCTTAAGATGCACAATGATGAAAGTATAGCTAGTTACTTCTTACGTATAGATGAGGTTGTCAATTGTATGAAGAATATGGGTGAAGATATAAAGGAAGTTACCTTAGTTGAGAAAGTTTTAAGATCCTTATCTGCTAAATTTGAATCAAAAGTATCTGCCATAGAAGAAAAATAGGATCTGCAGACTATCACTATGACACAGCTTCACGAAATCTTAACTGCCTTTGAGATGAGAAAAGGAGGCCCATCAGATATGAGAGAAGCTGCATTTAAAGCTTCAGCAAAAGGAAAGGAAGAACTCAATGAATCAGGACATATTTCAGAAGAAGAAGATGAAGTAAACTTTGTCAAGAAGCTTCAACGAGGTTCCAGAAGATTTAGAGGTAAACTACCCTTCAAATGTTTTGCCTGTGGTAGAGTCGGTCATTATGCTACCAAATGTCCTCATAAAGATAAATATGATAAAGGGAAGGAATCTGCAAAATGGAATAGAAAACAAAGTGTAAGTAAAAAGAGTTACTATACTCATGAAGATAGTGATGGTTTATCAAATAGTGATGAAGATGAAAATAGTAATGACTATAGACTTCTAATGGCTTATGACAATGATAATTTTTGGGATGCTTTAGAAGAAGATGATCTTCATGAAGAAATATCTAAACTCAAAATCTGTTTAGAAGAAAAGAATATGATTATAGATACATTGACATACCAACTCGTTGAAAAAGAGAAACACAATGAAAAACTAGAATGTGAAATTGTAAGTCTAAGAAAGGATCTTGAGAAAACAACTCTCAATCTTAGATTTGCTAAAGGATCAGAAACCTTAAATGAAACTATCAAAGTGCAGCGTTCTCCTCTAATAAAGATAGGTCTTGGATATACTGAAGAAGCATCTCAATCACAGAAGCCATCAACATCCACTAAAAGCTATCTTGATGCAGCAAAGAATAGTGAACAGTATGACAATCATTAGCAAAGGCATAAAGTAGATCACCAGGTAAATCAGGCTCAATTTGCTTCAAGGATGAACAGAAGTCACAAACAACCTCAAGTAAATCATACTCAATTTTCTCCAAAGATGAATATCAATAGAAACTACAATCACCAGGTCAATAGATTCGATAATCGCAGGAACTTCTTTAATGGTCAATGTTTCTCATGTCATAATTTTGGACACAAAGCTGCTCAATGTGTTTCTTACAAAACCATCATGACTAGAGAAGCACAAAATCAAAGGAATGTGACAAGGATCAAGAAAATTTCCTATAATAACTTTTCTCTTCTTGAAAATGAAATAGAATGCTCAATCTGTAACAACTTTGGCCATGAAGAATCTAAATGCAGGAGAAAATTTCAGCAAACATCTCAAAAGGAGCAAACTTCATTAAATCCCAAGATATGGAAAAGGAAAGAACCTCACACAGAAAGATGTGGTATAGCCTTGCATGCAGAAGGACAAGAAAACCAGTGGTACATCGACAGTGGATGCTCAAAACACATGACAGGTGACAAAGAAAAACTTCACTCATATAATGCCTTAGAAAAGGAAAAGAATGTCTCATTTGGAAACGGAAATCCTGCTGTCATAAAGGTAAAGGCTTTGTTTTCTTGAAAGAAAAGGTTAAAGCTGGGAATGTTATGTATGTAGACGGTCTAAAGCATAACCTATTGAGTGTCAGTCAAATGTGTGATCAAGGAAATGAAGTGGTGTTTCGATCAAACAGATGTGTTGTTCATGAGCTTGATACAGGAGAAACCGTGATCAAAGGAACAAGAACTCCAAACAACTTATACATACTCAAGGGAGGATAACAACAGTGCTATCTAAGCCAAAATGATAAAAACTGGCGATGGCATAGAAGATTGGGACATCTAAGCTTTTCTCAAATAAGAAAAGCATCAGATTCCAGGTTGTTCGTGATCTTCTTGATATCAGCATTCCTAAAAATACAATATGCAAACCATGTCAATTCGGTAAGCAAACCAGATCTCACTTCAATAAAAGGGAAGGGTCAGCTAGTAAGCCTCTTGAACTTGTTCATACTGATTTATGTGGACCATCAAGGAAAAAGTCACCTCATGGAGAAGAATATTTTGTTTTGTTCAATGATGATTTTTCCAGAATGTGTTGGATAGGTCTTCTAAAGCATAAAGATGAAGCATTTGAAAATTTCAAAGCCTTCAAAGCTTTGGTTGAAAATGAATCAGATCGCAAAATCAAATGCCTCAGATCTGATCGAGGAGGGGAATTTACCTCGAATGAATTCTTTGAATTTTGTGAACAACATGGAATAAAAAGGCAGTTCTCCACCGCAAGGACTTCTCAGCAAAATGGAGTGGTATAAAGAATGAACAAAACTGTTCAACAAATGGCTCGAGCTATGCTAGATGAATCTGGAACTCCTGCAACCTTCTGGGGTGAAGCTGCATTCGCCGCCGTCACTATTCTCAACCAAGCAAATGTTCGGGTAAACAACACTCAAACTCCACATGAAATTTGGTATGGTAAGACTCCTACTGTAAAATAATTTAAAGTTTTTGGAAGCAAATGTTACATCAAAAGGACTGATGAAAAATGTAGAAATTTTGAATAATAAACACTTATTCATAGAGATTATCCCGATTATACACTATTGCGGAATACATGCATAATACATAACCTCCTCTACGTTGATCATCAATTTAGCAGCATCAAAAACAATGAAACATCAATCGCATGCACACATTAACACAATATGTAACCCGGGGAAAGAATACAGCTGAAAACCCCACACTATCTATATATTATAATGACTGAGAACATGTAAGAATACATAGTACAATACTCCTCGCAAGTACTCAGTACTATCTCCACCTGTTACACACAAACTAGCTCAGATCTGATGCCTCAAATCTCCTCCACTGTTTGCCTGCCTCCACTGCGCAATCCTGCATGAGAATAATGATGAATGGCTGAACCAAACTCGTATTTCCCTTGTGTTTGACTATGCAATACTCATCAACAATCTCAATCCCATTGATTGTGCAAGATCTCATGCACAACTATAGTCACAACTGATAGCAATCTCAACCTCTAACACCTGTCTCCACTTCATTGTCCATGCACTGAATTAATTGATGTATTCTTTAGTTTCTTTATGAGTTAATAATTAGTGAATTAATAATTAATTCACACAACTCATCACTAGTGTATCCTTTAGTTAAACTAAATACAACTAATTCAAACTGAACACAACTCCATCAACTCCTCAATCAACTCCACCAAATTCAACCACTTGAGTTCTAACTGAAGTCCATCATGCAATAGCTCAACTGACCCATAAGAAAAGCGTATTTCCTTCTAATAGCTACATGAGCCACATCTGTAGCTCAAACTGAAGTGCTCCAAGAGGATAAGATAATGTTTATAGTCCAAATATTATTATGAGCTAATAATATTCGAATGTTCTATTTTTAGCCTGGCAGTCTAAAAATAGACTCCACCCATATGTCTAAAAATAGAAGTCCATCTATTTTTACCAACATGACCAGTCATCCATAAATAACATACTGCAACTCATAGACCATGATCCATATGTCTAAAAATAGACTTTGCGCCAAAAATAGCCTGCGGGCTCACTTAGTGAAGGCGACTCCTTTCCACTAAGCTCCATCATCTTGTTGCATTTTCAATACTCCCTCTCAACAAGATATGGATTATCAGCAACCCCTATCCTGCAACTTTGGAATGTTCTGCATGCAACACATTTGCCCGGTTCACTTGCTTCAACAACACTTGGAACAAAAACACTCCCAACTGACCACTCTGTTGAGCTAGGAACATACTCTGATGCTGAAGCTCTACCTACTGCTGACAAGTGCTCCCTCTCTAACATCTGCGCTACTGCAACATCTCCATGCATCTCACACCATTGCACACCTCTCTGTGCCACCTAGCACTGTGGAAAACACTTGTGCCTCTCGCATTGCTGCAGCCTGTTAGTTATGCACTGTCCTGGGATTCCCTACACTGTCGCTCTCTCTACTACTCCATCTGCATCTGTCTCTACCCAATCAGTCAGTTCCTGCTACTCCACATCGGGGCTCCCGTAGCAAGGTCTCATCCAAGAGTTTGGGTACCTCAAGGATCCTGCCCCTCCTCCTTGGGACGATCACTCTATATCGCCCCACCTCCTACCTGGAGGTATGGCTGCATGTGATCCCTCAGCCCATCTGGCTCGAAGTTTCCCCCTAGTGGAGGTCTCTGCATGAGTAGATGTCTCTACTCAATCTCCTCTCAGCTTCCGTTTTTGTGGCTGCTCCACAACCTCTTGAAGCTGTTGCACCAATCGTGGCTCCTCCACAATTGTCTGAGACTTCTTCTGGCTCTGCATGTTGAGAGGTTATATACCCTCCCTCTCAACCACCAAGTCTCCATCAGTTGCCTCGCTACTCAAGGCTTTGCATGCATCTTGAACCTCAAGAGCATACAGGTTCTTGACCCATGAACCAATCTGCTTCACCTGTCTAGTGATGATGCATCCAAGGAAAACCTTTCCCTTACTGAAGACTACATCATAGCCTCTGTCTTCTAGCATCACGATCAACACCAAGTTTCTCTTCAGTCCTGGTACATACTTGACATCGGTCAAGGTAAGGCGAGCTCCATGCTCCCTCTGAAAAATAACTGTGCCTACACCTGAGACACTAGACTTATCATCATTACCCATCGCTATGAGTATCTGGAGATCTTTCTCCTCCAAAGTACTGAACAAACTTTTGTCACCGATCATGTGGAAAGAAGCTCCACTGTCAAGAAACCAACCACTTCCCACCATGGATGAAACCATGCATGCGAAGAGTGTCAAATCCAACTCAAACTGTGAAGCAATTCCCTCACCTTCAGATCCTTCCCTGGATCCCTTCTTGAACTTCTTCTTTGGGCAATTAGTAGCATAATGGCCCAACTCATGACAATGAAAGCATCTCACCCTCGACTTGTCAACCTTCTTCCCATCATTGGAAGAACTGGATTTGGAAAGAGAACCCTTCTCCTTCCCCTTCTTCACCTTACTCGCTAAGGCACAGTTCTCCTCATCATGCATGGATGAAGAACTGTCTCTGGTGCTCCGTCTGATCTCCTCTTGCACAAGATCCGACCAAATCCTCTCCCATCCTGGCAATTTCTCCCGACCATTGACAGAGTCCTGATAGGAATGCCAACTCTTTGGAAGACCAAGGAGAGCCAAGCTCACCAAGTCCTCATCATTGACAGTCACCCCCACACTTCCCAGCTCATCCCGACAATGAGTGAACTTCGTGAGATACTTGGGCATACTATCTCCATTCTCACTTTTAATGTTTTTGAGTTTATCCTTGAGCCCCAACTTCCTCTGGTTGCTCTTGCTTTGGAATAAATCTGTCAACGCTTTCCACATCAAGTATGGAGAAGCCTTTCCATGCAGGTTGGATAGAATGTGATCCTTCACGCCCTCCAAAAGAATCCTTCGACACTTTGCTGTATTCTTTTGCCAAGCCTCAACGTGAGCAGCATCAGTAGGCTTTGGGACCTCAACATCTATGAACTCCTTCAACCCATTTTCATCTAACACCGCCTCCATCATGTCTTTCCATGCAATATAATTCGAGTTGCCTTCAAGGGCATACTCCAATCGCAATCCGTTGAAAGACATTGCAACGTTGACACCAAGAAAACACTGCTGCAAATTCGAATTCCACCAGCTCAAAACTCAACTGCTTCTGATCTAAGATTCGTGAGAACAAAGTATTTCTCGTACAGAGATTGACTGTATGGGCATTCACCGGATATCTCACCTTTCAAAAGAAGGATGAATCTAGAGTATACCTGGCCCGATTACAAACTCTGCCTGAAGAAATAAAATGTAAACACTTTCTGAATAATAGATCTGATGATCAACAACTCCGATACCATGTAGAAATTTTGAATAATAAACACTTATTCACAGAGATTATCCCGATTATACACTATTGCGAAATACATGCATAATACATAACCTCCTCTACGTTGATCATCAATTTAGCAGCATCAAAAATAAAGAAACATCAATCGCATGCACACATTAACACAGTATGTAACCTGGGGAAAGCATACAGCTGAAAACCCCACACTATCTGTATATTATAATGATTGAGAACATGTAACAATACATAGTACAATACTCCTTGCAAGTACTCAGTACTATCTCCACCTGTTACACACAAACTAGCTCAGATCTGATGCCTCAAATCTCCTCCACTGTTTGCCTGCCTCCACTGCGCAATCCTGCATGAGAATAATGATGAATGGATGAACCAAACTCGTATTTCCCTTGTGTGTGACTACGCAATCCTCATTGGCAATCTCAATCCCATTGATTGTGCAAGATCTCATGCACAACTATAGTCACAACTGATAGCAATCTCAACCTCTAACACCTGTCTCCACTGAACTGTCCATGCACTGAGTTAACTGATGTATTCTTTAGTTTCTTTATGAGTTAATAATTAGTGAATTAATTAATAATTAATTCACACAACTCATCACTAGTGTATTCTTTAGTTAGACTAAATACAACTAGTTCAAACTGAACACAACTCCATCAACTCCTCAATCAACTCCACCAAACTCAACCACTTGAGTTCTAACTGAAGTCCATCACGCAATAGCTCAATTGACCCATAAGAAAAGCATATTTCCTTCTGACAGCTGCATGTGCCACATCTGTAGCTCAAATTGAAGTGATCCAAGAGGATAAGATAATATTTATAGTCCAAATATTATTATGAGCTAATAATATTCGACTGTTCTATTTTTAGCTTGGTAGTCTAAAAATAGACTCCACCCATATGTTTAAAAATAGAAGTCCATCTATTTTTACCAACATGACCAATCATCCACAAATAACATACTGCAACTCATAGACCATGATCCATATGTCTAAAAATAGACATAGTCTAAAAATAGACTTTGCGCCAAAAATAGCCTGCGGGCTCACTTAATGAAGGAGACTCCTTTCCACTAAGCTCCATCATCTTGTTGCATTTTCAACAAAAAACTTGGTAAGTTTGAGCCCAGAGCAGATGAAGGTATTCTTCTTGGTTACTCTTCCCGAAGTAAAGGATATAAATGTTATAATAAAGGACTTGGGAAAATTGTTGAAAGTATTGATGTTGTAGTTGATGACGCATTCAAAAATCCAAAATAGATAAAAGCCGAAGATTATTGTTATAGCTCCAAATCTCACTCTTATGGTTTGTGATGCTGTACTCATGGCCTAGGGCAACCCCTCCTTCCAGACTTGGTCCTAAAATTTAAAAAACAGTGTTTTATCCCTTATACGTGACATTGCCCTGAGTTAAACGCGTGTATACGCGGGTCTGTGTATATCCAACCCGCGTATATGTATTAAAACACTTAAAAAAATATAAAATTCCTTATTTTCGGGCGGAGATCGCGGGTTTTACCTGCTGATCACCTGTTAGTGCCCGTGGCCCAACTGTTCCCAACCAACTCCCAACTAAAAAACTACTTTGGGAGAGGTATAAAAAGACCTCAAAGGGAAGGCCTAAAGGAGGAGAGAAGAGAGAGAAAGGTTATTATGCTGAGATTTTTCCCCTGACCAGGTCTGAAGTCCCTTGTGCCTTCTACACTTCCCCCATTTGTACAGGAAACTCTTGTTTCCTTGTGTGTTGATGTTCATCCATTACTTGTGACATCATGGAGAGAGTCATGGAAGGAGTTTGTTAAAGGCTTGAGGCTGGAACGGATCCGGAAGGAAGCTTTGCTTGGAGCCTGCTGAAGGTGACTCAGGTGAAAATATTCCTTTTTCATGTACTTTATTTGTCTATAATAAAAGAAACACATGTCTTGGTTCCCGAAATGAATCCTCTTTATGTCAATGATATTCATGTTTAGAATTCATATGTAGATGGTTGTTTGGATTTCATAACTAACTACCTTTATTTATAACATGAAGATGGTTTCTTTATAAGGTTTTGTCCATACACTGTTGTGTTCTTTGAATTGGTTGTTTTGCAGGACAAAAGAGAAGAAGGGAACTCCAAGAAGGGTTTGGACCCTAAAGGCTTTCTCAAATGTAGGGCCTAAGGTACGTACCCTTTATAATAGAATTTGCTTATAATAGCATAATGACTATGTGAATGTGTGCTTCTTTGAATAGACAACTTTCAGTCTGCTAGGGTTTCAACCCAAAAAGCCCTAGGGGAACATTTCCCTCCAACAGAATTTGCGACTCCACTGGGGACAACACTCTTGTTGTTCCTAGTTTGGGTGTTTTTCAAGTCAATCAGGGCTCAACTGCCTGTTTGTTTGCTGTTGCTGTCTGGTCTATTTTTGAACTTTAAGTTTTTCCAGTTTCTTCAGTTTGTTTTTATTTTTCTTGAAACCTTTTATATACGTTGTTTTTCTTAGTTACAGAGGCGTATGTACGCATGTTGCTTTAAGTGAACCCACGTATACGCAGGTTTCCTTAGTTACAGTAGCGTATACACGCATTCTGTACATAAGTACAGTCGCGTATATCTTGCAATTTTCAAGATTTGTAAATCTTTTTGTCTCTGAAGGTCTGTCTGGTAGTTTGATTCAGTCTGAAACAATCATTTTCCAGTATCAGTTATTTGTTTTACAGTGAGCATCTTGTTCCGAATTCTCTCTGAGTATAAGAAGTATTGGTCTTGTTTTTCGTTGATTGCAAGCGCCATCGTTTTTGCTAAAGCACGCAAGATTTATTGCTAGGAATCTTGGCTGCTTTGATTCATCAGGGTAGGAAGATTGAACAAAATCTTTGTGTTAACCTTGCTTTTGGTGACTTTTTGTTTGCTTGACAAAAACCGCTTTTTGTGACCATCCACTTCTTTGTTTCATGAAAGTTGTTGATTGACACTTTCTTGGAATTTGTCTTTTTGATCTTTTTGGTTTTCATTGCCAAAGCTTTCATTGCTGCTTTTGATTGTTAAGAGCACTTTTAAACACATTTATTTTTGTTGAGTTTTCATCCATTGAGTGGTGTCAATTCGCAAAAGTGTTTGATTGCCTATTCTTCAATCACAAGTTTTAGTGTTGTTGAGAGCATTTTTTGAAAAGACTCTTTTGTTGTTACTTTTGAAGAAAATCTTTTAGAAAAACTTAGTTTTTGCTTTCTTGAACTTGGTTTTCATTTGGTTTCCTTTTAGTGAGTGAAAGTGCTTTATGTTTGTCTTAGAACTTGTTTTTAGTTTTTAGATGAAATGAATTGTAGCATCTCATATTCCATCTAGACATTTTAAGTGGCAACATAAAGATTGATAAGCAAGCAACTTTCATTTTTTGTTTTTAGAGTAGTTTTAAATCTTGCATCCGCATATATTTGTTGCATTAGGATAGATTTGCATCCCCTTTTAGGCATACATAGCTTTGTTAGCTTTTGTGAGTGTAAAGCGTGAATTAACGAAAAGAAAAGAAAAAATTGTTTTATTAGAAGTTCCTCTAAACCCTATAGAAATTGCTCTTCATCGAAAAACGAAAAAGTGCATGTGCATGTAGTTAAGTTTTTATTAATTTCTTTTGCGTCAAAAAACACCACTAGTTTCACTTCCATTACCTTGTGACTTAAAGAACAGCCTATTTTAAAATCAAGCGCTAACTAAAATTCACTAGAACTTTTTGTTTTAGTCAGTTACACCAACAAGTTTAGGATTTTAGGGCCTTGGATTAGGCGAGTGGAGAGTTAACTCTCCAAGGCCATATAAACATCAAACGTAGGAGTCTGAATAATGAGAGAAAATCCAATAGCGTTAGGAAGACCAGGAAAGATCCGGTTCTGGGAGTTAAGCACGAGGGTCTGTGAAGACAGGGAAGAGAGATACCCCCTCTCCTACTTGTCCGAACTTACCTCACGACTGTTCCGCCTGGATTCTACGACGAGTTGGTATCCATAGTTGCTACTCCTAGGGATCTACACAGGTGGCTGTGGAGGGGAATCCCGTGGCACCTGAGGTCGACGTTGCATCACTCTCGACAGTACTACTGGAGGGCACCCTTGCGAAGCTTGGGGGCTTGCACCGGTGCAGGCTGTTGTTAGGAGGTGAGCGTAACTTCCTCTGACACCTTCACTGATAGGACTGGGCCCTCATCATCCCAGACTATCTTCGGAAGGCCCCTTAATTCACTTTCTTGTATTTTGGTGTCCGGTCCTAATCACCCGGAGCGGAAATACTTGGAAGTTGTTTGACTGGTTGTTATCTTTAGGGACTTTATAGTGCGTGCTCTGTGCTCTTAGTTGGCCTAGTTTTCAATTTTTTGAGTCTTTAGTTAGATCATAACAAAAAATTCAAAGTGGCTGACCGATCTCCCAGACGGTCTCGAAGACTTCGTGGTCTTTCACCACCAAGTTTAGAGCCTTCTCCTAGAAGGCGCAGAGGTAATACTACCGGTGGGTTCCGTCCCACGCCGGTTGACGCATCGGGGATTGATCCTCCTCTCGGGGGCATTAGTGTTCAAGCAAGGCCTGACACTTCTGAACAATAGAGGGACACTCCAGTCCTTTCTCGAGTTCTCTTTCAAGTGGAGAATAACATAGAGGTAGAAGAACTCTCAAAGTCGTTAGCGGCTCCGAATTCTCCACTACCATCTAGTCATCCGGACGTATTACAATACGTTGGGACTCCGACGCATAGACCGTCAAGTCCAAGTTACGCTACGTGCTTACCATCGATGACCACTACTAGAAGCATGGCTTCTACAAGTGCTACGACTATGCAAACTCCAACATCGGTGCAAGGAGGAGGAACGATTTCCATCTCCTCTGCTTCCTTGTTTAGATCTTTTGCCAGCACATCTTTAGTTGGGTCTACCTCCATTCCGTCCACGAGTGGAAATGCCCAAACCAATGCTTTTGGTACTGGATTCTTCCCATTTGGCACCCACTCACAGGGTATTCCATTGGTTTTGTTTAGTGCCGCTACGTCCATGATGGGCGGATCAGCTTCATTCCAGGGTTTTCCTTTCGGAAGTGGTCATATACCACATTCCAACCCGATGATAGGATCCATGCTTTTTTCTTCTGTAGGACAAAGCAACAATCCTTTCAAAGGATGGAATAACCCTTGGGTTAGTGGCGCGGAAACTGGGAATCCATTTATTGGCCAACAAGGGAATAGGCCGTACTCCACAGTTAATTTGTTTCAAAGTATTCCTCCCCTAGCTTCGGCTTGGAATCCTTATCAGGGGTTATCAACCCCTTATAATCCTTTAGGAAGAAACTTTGCTAGTTATGGAGGTTTTGCAGCCGGAGTTGGTCAAACTCCAAATTTTGCTGGATCACAAGGCTTCCCTTTTGGTTCAGCCGGTTCTACGGGTTGCTTCGGGCAGCTTGGTGCCTCCCAAAATCCAGGACAATCTTTTCAGAACTTTGGGAGTTCTGCCCAGTCTGGGTGAAATCCCCAAGGTCCTCCTAGGCTTCCGTTTCTGGCAACGTTGAACTTGCCAGATCTCACTAAGTTAACAAATGACCCAATTAAATACAATCCGGCCTGGCCTTCGGTCCCAACCAAACTCCCTTCGGACATTCAAAAATTCGAAGAGAAGAGCGGTGAAGACCCAGGCGACCATGTAACCACATTCCATTTGTGGTGCTAATCTAACTCCCTTATCGATGACTCGATTAGGTTGAGACTCTTTCAGCGCACCTTGACTGGTAATGCGGCCAAATGGTATATAGAGTTTCCAGGGGGCAGATTTACATCTTTCACTGACTTAGCCAATATTTTCTTAAATCATTTCCAGTTGCCTGTCCATTATGATGCCGGAACTGAACTTCTGGCCACTTTTCGTCAGGATAAGGCAACTCACATTTCTGACCATATTCAGGAATGGAGACGGAGAAAGAGGCTCATTAAAGCCGAAATCCCTCCAGAGTACCGTCTCGAGTGGTTTTTGAAATCTTTACAACCCGAGATCTCTAAGGATGTCTCCATGTCTGGAGTCTATTCTGAGGAGCAAGCCATTTTTAGGGCCCAGCAATTAGAATTGATCTACTCTCAGTCTGGGATCCTACAAAAATACTTGCCAGATGCTCCTGGGTCTAAGGTTGACGTAGCTAAGTCGAAGCCAGGTCCCCACACAGATGGTATCATTGGGTCAGTAGACACAACTACCGTGAACTTGTTGAATCAATTGCAGCAGTTGTCCTTACAAACTGCTTCTAACAACCAAGTCACATCGTCTAATCCCCCGACTTCCCAAACTTCTTCAATTAATGCCATCCAATCTGATAACCCCAAAGGAAATCAAAATTCCAATGGGAAAAAGAAAGGACGAGGTAAGAAAAAGAATCAGGATGGGAAGCCTGATGCAAATAAATTCGGCAACAACGCTGGTGGTGGTAGAAATGAGTCTAGAAAGAAAGTCAAGTTTCCATGCAAGTTGTGCAGTGGAGACCATTTAACTCATCTCTGCCCTAAGATTGAAGACGCTCAGTGCTTGTTAGGACAGCAAGGGACTTCTAGTTCTCAAGCTGTGTTAACCAACCCGTTTCCCCAAGGGCAGCAACTTCTTGCTGGCGCGAGTTCAAATCCTGGTACCTCCGCAGGGGGCAACCAGGAAGGGGAAAAATCATCGAATGTTTTCATGATGGGTTCTAACGTCCATGTGGCTACTCAGTCACGTGATTATGGTGAAGCTGAAACTTCCAAGGACAAGATTGTTCCCGGAAATACCGACCTTCATATTGAGCGACCCCCTATTGAGACTATACCAAGGATACCGAAAGGTTCCGCTAAACGCGCGACTATTAATCCTAATGCTAGGGCTGCCCAGAATTACTCCATTGTGGAGGATCTAGCTTAGAGTCCATGTGCCATGTCCGCTTTAGAGGTTCTCCAGTCGTGTCCGGCTCAGCAAAGTGCTTTACTTTCTGCGATTGGAGAAGTCGATCCAACTAACTCTTTAGTGCTCACTTTTGACATGTTAAATGTCAAAAAGCAACTCCCTCATCATATGGCTTTCCAAATAAAGTCTACATACCGGAAAATAAATATTTTTCATACCGTTATAGATGAAGGAGCTTCCACGTGCGTCATGTCAATGTCATGCTGGAAGGCTATTGGGTTGCCTTTGGCTGTTCCTTCACCCACCGTCTTGACTGCATTTTATGGTCATTCTCATAAGCCGCATGGGATTATCCCGGCCTTTCCTATATGTGTTGGGGGGAAGGTCGTCAATATTGAAGTAGAAGTCATAGATGCTAACCTAGACTATAATCTCCTATTAGGAAGGAACTGGGTATATGAAATGGATGTCGTTGTTTCGACTCTGTTTCGTGTCATTTTCTTTCCTCAAGAGGGGAAAATCGTTAACGTTGATCAATTGGACTATTGTCCAGTTGATCCTCAAGCAAGCTCTGACTCTACTGTTCCTTTAGTGGATAACCCTCGCCCGCCTACTCAGAATTTAGGAGTAGGGATGTATTCCTCATTGATGGGCACATTTTATCTTCCCTCTCCTTTCGCTAAAATCAATGCTATTTCATCATCTAAGGAGTCTCCTCGAGAAGAGTTCTTTCGAACTCGTTATTTTTCAGACCCTTGGACCTTGCCTTCACCTACGACCACACTAGTTGAAGGACAAGTAAATGGAATGGCATTCCCTATATCTGCAGCTGAGCTTAGATATCAATCTATCGTAGACTCTACAGACAACCACCCTGCTCCTTTTTCTGAAGAGGAGTTAGATGGTGATGTGGCCCCGGCTTGGAGCCTTTATTCTACCTCTGCCTTGGACTGCTTAGATACAGTTTTACCTTTTGAAGAAGCAATCCTCGAAGCAATGATGGGTATATATCAACCTTGGGAAGACTTACACCATCGCTCGTACTTTCTTCCTCCATTGCAGGAAGTAGAATCTAGATTCTCCGAGCTCTTTACTAGTGATGTTTGTACAGTTTCAAATCCTTTGGCTCCAGCACACATTCGTGCCGAAGGTAATATGTCGGTAATTTCAAAAACGATACCTATAAACATCTCTAGGGACACTAACGTCATCGACAATCTCTTCATCGGAATTGAGTGTTCCCCTGAAGAAATTCAAATTTACACCGACCTATTTAAGGAATTTCAAGATGTATTTGCTTGGTCTTATGAGGAAATGCCTGGCATTGATCCTTCTATAGTTCAACATGAGATCAAGACGTATGAGAATGCCAAACCGGTTCATCAAAGGCTTCGGCCGGTTAACCCTAGGAAAGCAGTAGCTATCAAAGCTGAAGTTGAGAAGCTGCTAAAGGCGGGTTTCATATACCCTGTTCCTCTTATTGATTGGGTTTCTAATCCAGTCCCTGTGGATAAAAAGCAAGGAACAATCCGATTATGCATCGATTTTAGGGACCTAAACAAAGCTTGTCCGAAATATAATTACCCCGCGCCATTCATTGATCAGATTATCGACAAGTGTGCGGGTAATGAGATTTTTTCCTTCATGGATGGTTTTTCGGGTTATAATCAAATTTCTATCCATCCTAAAGATCAACATAAGATAGCCTTTATATGTCCCTGGGGTACCTTTGCATATAGAAAGATGCCTTTTGGTCTTAAAAATGTTGGAGCCACTTTTCAGCGGGCCATGTCATATGCTTTCCACGACATCAAACATGTCATCGAGGCATACTTGGATGATCTCGCTGCTCGATCTTGAAAGAGAACTGATCACCCTAGTCATCTTCGATTGGTTTTCGAGCGATGTCATTTTTATAAAATCTGATTGAATCCCAACAAGTGCGTTTTCGCAGTTACGTCTGGTCGGTTGTTAGGGTTCATCGTGTTCGATGAAGGGATTCGGGTTGATCCCTTCAAGGTTGAGGCGATAGTTCAGTTGCCTCCCCCGTCCTCAATTCGACAACTTCAAAGTCTTCAAGGGAAGGCTAATTTCTTAAGATGGTTTATAGCAAACTATGCTGAGATCACCTAAGGGGTTCATGCGTTTGCTACGGAAAAGAGTTCCATTTGTGTGGGACGACTTTGCACAGCGGTCATTTGATGCTTTGAAAAAGGCATTAGTCTCTGCCCCGCTTTTGAGTCCACCGATTATGGTAGAGACTTCCTTTTATATCTTGCTGCAGCAGAATAAACCATTGGTATGGTTCTCGTTCAGGAAGACGATGCTCTCGCCGAGCATGTGATTTATTATTTGAGCTGAGGTTTAATAGGTCCTGAACATTGCTATTCTCCGGTTGAGAAGTTGGCCTTGGCAGCTGTCCATGCTGTCCAGCAGCTTCGTCATTATATCCTACTACGCAAAACTTTTGTCTTAGCGGCAGTCAATCCATTTCAATTTGTCCTCAGTAGGTGAGTGATTGGGGGCAAATATAATCGATGGATAGTCATTTTGCAAGAATTTGATCTCGAGTTCTTGTCTGCCAAGTCTAAGAAATCCATGGTTTTCGCAGAGCTAATTTCTGAGGCACCTTGTGGAGAGGATACTGTTTATGAGGAAAGTTTTCCCGACGAACATTTATTCCTCATCTCTTCACTCGACCCTTGGTATGGAGATATCATTGTCTATCTCCAGACTTCGAAGTTTCCCTCTACTTTCTCCAAGGATGAACGTCGAAAATTACGTCACCTAGCTAAAAACTATGTTATCATCGGTGACACATTATACCGTCGAGGGGTTGATTCAATCCTTCAGCGCTGTTTAACCTTAGAGGAAGCAGAGTCAGTGCTCAATGACTGCCACAGTGGAGCTTGTGGTGGTCATCTATCAGGGCTTGCTACAACCCAGCGCATCTTACGTGCCGACTATTTTCGGCCTTCACTCTTTAAAGACTGTGTGGAAGTGGTCAAACGCTGTGACCCGTGTCAAATTTTTACTCGGAAAATGCGCGCGCATCTAGCTCCTCTTTTTCCCGTTGTCACCGCCGGTCCCTTTACTAAGTGGGGTATTGATTTTACGACTTGTAATCCACCTTCAGCAGCGAATCATAGGTACATTATCGTGGCTGTAGACTACTTTACGAAGTGGGCTGAGGCCATGCCTACTTATAAGAACGATAGTGACACGACAGCATTGTTTCTTTTCAATCAGGTTATCTCAAGATTCGGTATCCCGAGAGAGATTGTCACTGATCATGGCAGTAATTTCCAGAATCAACTAATGTCTGAATTGGCTCTCAAATTAGGTTTCCGGCAGGAGCATTCGTCTCCTTATTATCCTCAGGCCAATGGACAGGTCGAGGCAGTCAATAAAACTCTTAAGACGATACTCCAACAAACAATCGATAAAAATCAGTCCAATTGGCACGTTATGTTGTATTCGGCTCTTTGGGCATACCGAACCTCCGTCAAGACAGCTACTGGTTTTACACCTTTTCAGTTGGTTTATGGGATGGAATCTATCTTTCCGGTTGAATGTGAAATTCCATCTCTTAAATTGGCTGTTGAGCTCCTTCCAGAGACTTCGAGTCTCGAAGAGCGCCTACTTCACTTGGAACATCTCGATGAGCAGCGTCGAGATGCTGCCACGATGAATGAGGCTCATAAGAAAAGGGTTAAAATGCAGTATGATAAATCTTTCTGTCCTCGAGTCTTTTCTAAAGGTGACCTTGTCCTAGTCTATGACCAAGATAAAGACACCTTAGGGCAGGAAAATTTAAGCCTATGTGGTACGGTCCTTTCATTATTAAACGAGTTTTAGAAAAAGGGTCGTATGAGTTAATCGATTTTGAGGGAAACAAGCTGGCGGAGCCCTGAAACGGGCTCTACTTAAAGAAGTACTTTGCTTAGTTTTGGCCACGCAATGGCTTCTTTGTACTTTATGTATATTTTTACATATATCGTCGAGAGTTTTCTAATATCAGCACTTTTTGGTCTACTGTGGCAAGTGTTGATCGATGATTTGGTCTATTTTGGGTTCGCCGATGGTGCTAGTCGGCACACTTGGAATCTCGCTTCCGCAGCTTGGGTACTCTATTATCCAACTGGTCAATTGATGGCATCAAGAGGCATGTGTATCGGTCCCGCTTCAAACAATATGGCCGAGTATAATGCCGTTATTAATTTATTATCCGAGGCAATCTCTCATGGGATCGACTCGTTGGTAGTATATCTTGATTCTCAATTGATAGTGTCTCAATTAAATAACATTTATCGGGTACGAGATCCATCTTTATATCGCCAGTATTTAAGGGTGAGGTTGTTGCAAAGATCATTTACTTATATTAATTATTTGCATATTCCAAGATCTCATAATTGGTTAGCTGATTCTATCGCTAATCAAGCATTAGACTGGCACATCAATCATTCATCATAATAAAATCAAGCATCAAAAAGTCAAACTGTATATATATAGATATATATCGTAAAGCGTCTCGAGTGTACATATGTGTGTCCAAAAATATACAAAATTTGGGACTCAAATGCCCATAATCATGTCCGGCATATCTAATGCCTCGGCTTAGGATGAGCGTCTAAGTATGTAACTATCGCAGTGGCCACACGCCGAAAAGTGCGAACCCAGTCACGTGGCATGCCAACCACATGACACTGCATATCCTCAGGAAGGTCCTCTATGGCGGCCATCAGTACTCGGCAGCTCAGTCTCGCCAAGTGTCGCTGGACATTGTTTAGAGTCCGTTCTGTATCAACAGCCGCCTCTTCGGCTCCTCGGCCGCACCGTCCATGCCGTGGGAACCCATCTGGTCGTACCGGCCCAATATCTGGAACATGATCATCATATCAGTCATTTGAATCTCATCAAAAATATTTTTCAAAATGCATCATTATATTTGAAAAATCCAAAAAAAATCATAAAATCAAAAAATTCT
Source organism: Pinus tabuliformis (assembly GCA_031772625.1). NCBI lineage: Eukaryota > Viridiplantae > Streptophyta > Pinopsida > Pinales > Pinaceae > Pinus > Pinus tabuliformis. The sequence continues at coordinate 178,321,568 of CM062818.1, forward strand.
TACCAATCTCGCCCCATGCTGCGTTCGGTGGTAACACTAGATTAGGATCTCCTCGGAAATCCAACCCAGCATAGGGGTAGTCATCCACGGCGATGATCTGCTGATCCCACCAGGTGAAGAAATCATCGTCGAAGGCAGTCCTTGGGACCTCCCCACCCCCCAGACGTTTCATCAGATCGGCCCACCGGCCCATGCGTGGATCGCGTGGGGTGCTGATGGAAACTGCTACCCTGGGGCGGAGTGCGGGAACCTTCTCGAAAAAGAAAGTACACAGGATAGTCCCATATCCAAATTTCTTGGTCTGTCCCCTCCTGATAGAAGTGAGCTGGCTCTTCATGTTGGCCAGGAGAGGAGTACACCAGTCGAACACAGTAGTGAGACAGTCAACTGCCACACTCATGGTGACCCGTGACGCCTGATGCAGAGAGGATGATCCGTTCACTCGAGCTATGGTGAACAGGATTATCCTAAGTGACAAACTCGCTACATGTGTGATGGAAATCTGGCTCCCAACCTTCTTGGGATGTCTCGGGCAGTATATTTGTAGATAGTCCTCTATCGTGAGGCTACTCCGTGTCCTGCCCCAGGAATGTACCACCTCTCCCCTTTAGGAAAGGCCCATGATAAAATGGATATCCTCCACTTCTACCCTGAGCGGCATCTGATCGATCATAAAGGCTTCCTCCTCGACGTCCCAATAATTGATGAGCATCTCAAGCAGACACGTGTTCGCTTTCATATTTGGCAGTTTGAAAAATTTAAGCAAACCGCATCCCCGTAGGGCATCTAACACTTCTGGACTGTTCATAACTTCATTATCTACTGATGCGTGCTCTCTTTCATGCCATGTGACAAGCATCCTGAGAAAAAATCGATTTAAAACCGTTAGTTTTTGTTTAAAAATGGTTCGCGGTGTATACGTGGGTCCCTGTGCACACAGTCGCGTATAGGGCTCGTGTGTACGCGGGTTCAATGTTACCAACCCGCGTATACGCCGTGGGGAAATTTTTGACAAAAGTTCAACGATGAAACATCAATCAAAAATCTTAAAACCTATCACAATCAATTGCAAGCTAAGTATAAGAGTTACGTGGAGGTCTTTGACGAATTTGAATGGTTGAATCTGGCTGTGGGATGTTTGCTCCTTTTGCTCCAAATCCTTTGCTCTCAAACTCAAATGGTAAAAATGGTGAGTCCAAAATTCTTTTTATAAGTTTTGAAAATGCAAAATTTTTTCAAAATTTTATTTTGTTTGGCCTCATGTGACTTTTAACTTGGGAGCTTGGAATGTCGAGAATGGTTTGTTTTTCAGGACATTTTGGACGTTTTTCAGTTTCGGGACGGTTCCATGACTGCTGACCCGTCATGGCAGGTATCGTTTTCTCACTGGCATATAGGTTAGCGACACCATCTTTTCCGTTGCATTATGCATACTAGCCTCCATTTGCCGATACATCTGCCATAGGGTCGATCCCATCATGTTATGGTTCGTAAGCCATCTTCACTCACCGATTCTTTAAATCATGACACGATGGTAGAGCCATCCTTTTCATGGGCATCGTAGTTAGCACCTCATTGACATTTGTTGCCCATGCTGCTCCATCGAGTAGGCTCGGGAGTCCTCTGTAGTCCCGCCATGACTTATGCGTTGAAGACTCATTCCTCTTAGCTTCTCCACTTTGTTCTGGCCTTACACCCTAGAGGCTCCTTTGTGTTGAGTTGTACTATTGCATTGCATGTTGACCACTTGCACCTTTTGGCCTAGAGCCGGATTCACTTGGACTCATGTTTAAGCCAACTTTTGACCATGACGACTGCAAAATCAACCTTGCATACCTTTGACTTCTGCAGCTTGACACACCTTGACCCATGGAAGGAACACACCTTTGAGTATCACTGACCAGTTTTCACCTCCCTGCATTGAGCATAGGAATGTTCCATTCCCAGGAACTAGATCATCTATTTCACCGACACTCGTTCTTTCCACTGTACCATAGCATTCTTTTATTCTTTTTCCGGCTTAACAGTGTTAGAAAATTATATATTACGGAGCAATGGAACACATAAAATATTGCAGAAATATAAACACAGAGAACACATAAAACAAGAGAGACATAGATATACGTGGTTCACCCAGTTTGGGCTACATCCACCCCGAACAGCCAGTCCTTCCTTTCTATTATCCAGCAAAATGAAGAGACACAACCTACAGCAAAACCGTTGTAATATCCTCTGTTTTCTCTCACAGTCTCACCTCATTATTTCTCACTCACAGAATACACATCTATTTCACAGCCTCAAATACAATACCCTCATACAAAGAGAGGGGTTGCCTTCTAGGGCAAAAAACCCTAAACTAAACATAAGTTCTACCGTCAGATCATCCACCTAATGAACGGCCCAGATTGACTAGAAATTACTATACTTTTACAAGGCAATTTACATTTGTTTTTAGCTTCATGGGCGCTGCCTCCGAGCCCCCGCACCCCCCCGCATGGAGGTGTGTACAATACTTCCTGGGGTATACATCCGGCTGAAACAAAGACCTTTGAACAATCATGCTCCACACACAACAATCTCCCACTTGGAGAATGATTGTAGCAACTCCACTGCTGCTTCATTTGTTGGACAATGACTCCTCTTTGGACCTGGTTGTTTTTCATCTTCATCGTCATCCTTGAAGACCAATTGAAACTGAACATATTCTCAGTTTCTCCCTGGTTACAACTTTTGTTAGCATATCTGCAGGATTCTGGCTAGTGTGTATCTTTTCCAGCTTCAACTCTCCATCTTCCAACACTGATCATATGAAATGGTACCTGAGCTGTATGTGTTTAGTCCTAGAATGAAATGCTGAGTTCTTTGCAAGATGAATGGCACTTTGGCTATCACTGTATAATGTGCCCATATCATGCTCCTTACCCAATTCACCCATAAACCTTTGTAACCAAATCATTTCTTTACTAGCCTCTGTAGCAGAAACATACTCTGCTTCTGTTGTTGAAAGTGCAACAACACTTTGTATTTTTGAAACCCAACTAACAGTTGTTCCTCCAACAGTAAATACATATCCTGTAGTGCTCCTCCTGTTATCTCTGTCACCTGCCATATCTGCATCAACATATCCTTGTAGGAAGATGTTTGAACCACCAAAGCATAATGCTTGATTTGTGGTACCTTTCAAATATCTGAGAATCCATTTCACTGCCATCCAATGTTCCTTTCCTGGATTGTTCATGTATCTGCTTACAACTCCCACTGCATGTGCAATATCAGGCCTTGTGCAGACCATTGCATACATTAAGCTTCCAACTGCTGATGCATATGGAACTTTAGACATATAATCCATGTCTTCTTGGGTCTTTGGGCACATTTCCTTGCTAAGTTTGAAATGGCTAGCAAAAGGTGTACTAACTGGTTTTGCATTGTGCATGTTAAATCTTTTCAACACCTTTTGTATGTACTCATTCTGAGACAATGTTAATTTACGATTTTTCCTGTCTCTAGTTATTCTCATACCAAGGATTTGTTTTGCAGCTCCCAAATTCTTCACTGCAAATGAAGTTGCCAATTTTCTTTTGAGCACATTTATTTCCTGCATGTTAGATCCTGCAACAAGCATGTCATCTACATACAATAACAATATAATATAGCTGCCATCATTTTGCTTTTTCAAATAAACACAATGATCAGAGTGACATCTAGTATAACCTTGTTCAGACATAAACTTGTCAAATTTTAGATACCACTGCCTTGGAGCCTGTTTTAAGCCATACAAGCTCTTCTTCAACATGCACACTAGTTTCTCCTTCCCTTTCACCTCATATCCTTGTGGCTGCTGCATATATATCTCTTCCTCCAAATCCCCATGGAGAAAGGTTGTCTTTACATCTAACTGCTCAAGATGCAAATCTTCAGCTGCTGCAAGACTTAAAATGGTTCTGATTGAAGTCATTTTAACAACAGGAGAAAATATTTCATCAAAATCAATACCTTTCTTCTGTGCAAACCCCTTCACCACAAGTCTAGCTTTATACCTTTGTTTTCCTCCATCTTCTTCCTTCAGCCTGTAAACCCATTTATTCTTCAATGTAGTTTTTCCTGCAGGCAACTTGACTAAATCCCAAGTCTGGTTATGCATTAAGGAGTCCATCTCTTCTTCCATGGCTACCTCCCACTTCTTCCTGCTTTCAACCTGCATTGCTTCTTCATAACATTCGGGTTCACCTGAATCAGTCAACAATAAATAATATAATGAAGGAGAGTATCGTTCAGGGGGTCTACTTATCCTGGTAGATCTTCTAACACCACTTTCAGGTGTTTGGGGTGCCTGTTGCTGTTGTGGTGGTGGTTGTTGTTGATTATTATTATTTTCAGGCACCTTTACCTTTTCAGTGATTTCATCAAGAACTGCATATTCCTTGTTTTCTTTTTCATGTTTCTTTTCCTGCAACTGATTCTTATACAAGACCTTTTCATTGAATATTACATCTCTGCTCCTAATGATTTTGTGATTTTCGTAATCATATAAGAGATAACCAAAATCATTAACACCATATCCAATAAAGGTACATTTCTTTGACTTTGCCTCAAGCTTTGTTCTATTTTCTTTATCAATATGGACAAAGGCCTCACAACCAAAAGGCTTTAAAAAGGAGAAGTTTACCTTTTTACCTGTCCATGCTTCCTCCTGAACACCACCATCCAAGGAACTTGAAGACCCTCTGTTTATTAGATAAACAGCAGTATCTACAGCGTCTGCCCAAAACTGTAAAGGCAATCCTGCATGCAATCTCATGCACCTTGCACGCTCCATGATTGTTCTGTTCATCCTTTCTGATACACCATTTTCTTGTGGTGTTCTTGGAACTGTCTTCTCTCTGCGAATTCCATATTCTGAACAATACCTATCAAACTCTTTGCTGCAATATTCACCTCCATTGTCTGATCTAAGACACTTCAATTTCTTTCCTGTCTCAATCTCAACCAAAGCTTTCCATTTCTTGAAAGTATCAAATACATCAGATTTATTCTTAATACAATAAATCCAAGTTTTTCTAGTTGCATCATCAATAAAAGTAACATAATAACGAGAGCCACCGAGAGATGATACCTGAGTAGGTCCCCATACATCTTTATGCACAAGCTCTAATTTTTCATTCTTCTTTTCTTTCCCAACTCTGAGAAATCTGACTCTCTTCTGTTTTCCATAAATGCAATTCTCACAGAAGTCCAAATCAACATTCTTCAAACCCGGCAACAAATTCCTTGAGTGAAGAATCTTCATCCCCTTTTCACTCATGTGTCCGAGCCTATGATGCCATAATGCTGCATCTGCTCCTTTGGAAGTTAAAGCATTAACAGAGTTAGAAATACCATTGCATAAATACAATGTACCAACCTTTTCGCCTTTTGCTATTACCAGGGCTCCTTTGGTGACCTTCCAAGCTTTATCTGTGAAAGTTGTCACACAACCTTCACCGCCTAACTGCCCTGTTGAAATCAGATTTTTCTTTAGATCTGGAACATGCCTTACCTCCTTTAATAGCCATTGGTTTCCATTCTGCTGTTTTACAAGAACCTTACCCATTCCAACGATTTTACAGGGTTTATCATCACCCAGACGAACTTGTCCAAAATCTCCTTGAACATAGTCATGAAAGTATTTCTTATCAGGTGGCATGGAAATAAGCCCCTGAATCTACCACCCAAGAATCAGTAATATTTTCGAAAGAAAGAATCAAAGCATCTTGTAACACCTCACCTGTCACATTTGCTTCATGATTGTTTTCTTGCTGTGCATCTCCTTCTTTTCCCTTCCGAGATCTACAGTCTTTCTTTAGGTGTCCTTTCTTTCCACGTTTCCAGCACACTATCCCCGATCTGGACTTGGATCTGCCTTTCCTTGATTTACTGTGATATCCTCAGCTCTTTCCTCTTTCCATTTTTCTTCCTCTAGACTCTGCACTCAAAGCATTTCCCGATGTCTCACCGGAGCTTTTCCGTCGCATTTCCTCGCTAAGGATAGCACCGAAAACATCATCAAACTTTAAAGTACTAGATCCAGAAACGGAGTTACTAATGGCCATTACCAAACCATTCCAACTTTCTGGTAATGAGCACAAGAATAACAGAGCTCTAACTTCATCATCAAAGTTTACCCCTACAGAACTTAACTGACTTGTAACTGTATTAAAATCATTTAAATGTTTTGCAACAGATCCACCTTCTGACATATTCATATTAAATAACCGTTTCATAAGAGATACCTTGTTTGAGGCCAAGGGTTTTTCATATAGTTTCGACAACGTCTACATCAAACCCTCTGTCGTGGTTTCCTTCGAAATGTTGAAGGCGATTGACGCAGCAAGGCACAACTGTATTGTTCCGAGTGCCTTTCTATCGAGAAGGTTCCATTCTTCGTCTTTCATACCCATCGGCATCTTTGTTTTTCCGCCCAATGGTAGGTGTTGGAGAGGTAAATCCCCTCTACGGATAGAGGCGATCCCTACTAGCCCAGAACGGGTCTAGCAACAATCAATCAATGCTACTATGCAAGTTCATAATTGCCAATAAAAGGTAGGCAACGAACACCTACTTGGATTCCAACGCTATTGTTTGATGAAGAGATGCCGCTCTCACTCCTTCGCTCTGGCCGGTCACGATCCTCCACGATCCCCGTGAACAGATACCTGCACACACGAAGAGAAAGGCAAACACAAGCGTGAAATCTAATAAAAGCAATTATACATCAGTCAGAAAGGATGTAACTCACATTAACCATTACAAAGACAAATGAGAGTGGAACCATAATAGTAGTCATCTATTATTAATCAATAACAAAGAAGAGTACAACCAAATGTTCTAACGTCGAATCCTTCTCAAGAGGGTCCAGCCAGCAAGTCTCTTAAGCATTCACCCTTGGAGGTAGATCTCCCAAGACAAGAACTCTCTCTCACACAAGCAACACTCCACAACCTTCCTTAAGCTATCTAGCAATTCCACACTTATCACACCAACTACCTACTAGCAGCAGCACTCTAAGCACTATCAATTCCACACTGTCCAAAAACTCAAAAACTAGCTGCTCATGGCAATGGTAGAGGCTTAAATAGGAGAAGGAGTCTCCATGAATGGTGGGAGGATGAGCTTATCTCCAAGGAAGGTGGCTCAAATGACGAACAGACATGCCATAGAAGGGAGGGCGACATTTACAAGGCCAACAACCAGGTCTGGAGTCATCTGGAAGGCCGGCTATTAGAACAAACTCGCCCAAACTGGATCAGCGCGGGTGTATAACTGAACTGGAGCGCTGACGTCGCATCTTAATAACGGAGAAGGCTGTGTCAGCGCGACTTAATACAAGCATAGGATGCGCTGGCTCATGAAATTTGACCAGCGCGAAAAACCCGTGTGCTTCCGCGCTGGCAGCGCATCAGTTGCACTATCAGCCGCCAGTCAGCGCGGTTATTTTAATAACAGTCGCGATGATGGAGAAAACTTTGGCAAAGTGGGTCATTTGGCCAGATTAGAGAGCATGAGCATGATTATTTTGAATTCATGACACAGTAGGGAGACTGACAGGGAGACAGTGACAAATTACTGTGTAACAGATGCCCCCTAAAGCATGAAGCCCGAGAGAGTGGGAGGGGTGAAATGCTTTACAAAACTCGCTGAACTGGAACACCACCAGGAAGAACCTGCACGTATGTACAACTGATATCTCTATTACATGTAGTCTAGGCATGGGCGCAGCCATCCATCAATGAGTCATGTAATAATAATCCACAAAATCGCAACCTGGTTTGCAACAGACAAAAACCAGGGTCTTGCGCTCCATCCCGACCCGAACAAAGTACAAGTCCAAGCATGTGAATACATGAGCTGAAGTCGAACATGCATGAACATCGTCTGATTACCAGCCAATAATGAAAACTGTTAACAGACGCGAGAGGTACCACCAATAATGACAATGGTCCTCAAGGTACTTATAGGTACAATCTGCGGTGTGTGAATCAATGAGCTGGTGTCGAACACCCGCAGAATCATTCGATCGGAGGCCAATGATGAAAACCTCACGTCGAACACAAAGAACCTGCCATTGAGGCATGCAGGCTCTAAGGCACCTGAAGGGCGTCTCTAAGTCACCTTCCTGGATAATGAGCTGAAGTCGACAGGAAGTAACCTTGATCGAAGGTGGGCCATAATGTTTCCCACATCATCGACACGAGACAGAGAAGGATAAGATATTTTGTGTGAAACATCAGAGGGAGGTTGTAAGTTTGCAGAGGTCAACTTCTCTTGAACATATCGACGGCACGACAGTGGATTTGGCAGTATCTGACATCAAATGAGCAGAGGTCATGGTGACAAGGCAATGAGCAGATGAGAGGCCAAATAGGATAACCCAAACCCATGGAGGCTAGTGTAAAACAAGATGAGAAATCCCCACCCAAACACGAATGTAGACGAGTGCCATGTTCAAGAGCGACATACTGCTGACACGACAATTATTACAGTTCCATTTTCCCCACCATTTCTGGCAGGTACCCTGATTATTTTTGGATGACAAGCTTGACGGGGATAGCATATGCTTGGAAAGCGTCATTTCGATGGTGTCCGATGTCATTAAGTTTTAACGAGTCTGACAAAGGAAGAACTCGGCGTCTTTTCTTGTTTAGAGAGTCTGAAAAGACAGCGGAAAAGAAAACTCCAGAGGGGTCCTTTTTCGTAAAGTTGTGTCTTTCGAGCCCAAAAAAGTATAAAACAATGCTCGAAAGAACCGCCCGACCAGTATGATCGAGGAGTACTTTTCGTAAGTAGTGACTTTGACCCGAAAAAGTAGAAAAGCAGTCAGAAGTACGTCGTTTTGGAACCAATAACGAGTTCGAAACGACAAAAACCTGGCAATCTTTTTTTAGTTTAAACGGTCGAAAAAAGAGCTTTAAAGGTGACCGCCTCTCATTTCTTAACGAGTCGAGAGGGGGATCGGCAATCTTTTCATCTTTAAACCATCAGAAAAGAGCTGAAAGCAGACCTCCATTTTTATTCTCTTTAACGAGTCAAAAAGGGAAAATACTCGGCAATCTTTTCATCTTTTACGAGTCAGAAAAGAGCTTAAAGGAGACTCGTCCTAGAGGAACGAGTGGTATAAAGGGTAGCAACTGGTTCCGGCAATGGTGGAACTGCTCAAAACATGTAATGGTCAAGAGGCTGGCTAACAAAACCACTCATAACTGCGGTCCCTCAGGAAAGGTAAAACAACCAAGTGAAAGCATATGATCGGCCAAAGAGATGGTGGCAATGGAATGAAAACAACCAAGGCTCATCTAGCAGAATTCAGCGGATAAAAATGGCAATCACGAGATGTAAATCGGGTATGGGTTCATTTTTACACAAGCTTGAACCATGGAGAACTCTGCTTGGATTCGGTTTCATGTTTACACAAGCTTGAAACGAAAAACTATGCTTGTTATAAGTTCGCATGCCCCCAGCATAATAATGCAAATCGAGGTACATGCCCCCCAAGCTTCATTGCATTCAACAAAGTGGATGGAATGAAGGTTCACTCTCGAGATCGACGAAAGACTCGACTTGTATTTTACGAGATCTTAATCAAAAGACTCGATTTGGAAAGGGAGGTGTTTCATTTTTTAATGAGGTTGACACAGTAAAAGAACTATCCTCATAACCCTTGTTTCATTTTTTAACGAGCTTGACACAAGATCAGGAACTATGCTCCGACCAAGCCTAGTTTCATTTTTTAAGGAGCTTGACATAGGAAAGTGAACTATGCTCCGACCAGACTGCCTCATAATGAATAGGAAGTCGGTGCTTCCAAGAGTGTTATTCCTGGTGGAAGGACCACATCTTGGAAGTCAGGACCTAATGCCTCCAGGACACTATGCACGACGGTGTCATCACTGGATACAGGCACAGGGTAGGTGGCCACGTAGTTGATCTGCGGTGGGGCAGATACAACTGGTGGATAAGAACTAGGAGGGGACGACAACTGCGCAGGAGGCATTGGGGGACTAACGAATGACAATTGATCGATAATCACAATTCTTCCATCGTGTGGAAAGCAAACCACACGGAAAAGCGAAGAAACAAGTGCCCCCATGGCGTAAACATAGTCATGACCAAGGAGAAGACTAAAGTCTAAAACACCTTGGGTAACCAAGACGTCTATATAGACGGTTTTTCCCCCCAAAGTAATAGGGAACTTCGGGAGAACTCCTAGAGATGGACAGGCTCCTCCGTCGAACGCCAACAGATTCTGAGTGACTGGCCCAAGCTGCGGGGAACCTAAAGCTTGCCAAGTAGTGTACGGCATAAGACTGACAGACGCCCCTTCATCCAAAACAGTGCCAGGTACTGCCTTAGCACAGGCATGTACTGTGATCTGGAAAGGCATATGGGATGGAAGGCGACCGACGATCAGGCGATTCCAATCAAAGGAAGCGACCAGACTACTTGGTGGGGGAATTGTATGATTTCCCCCACGTGCTAAAGGAACCGAAGGAGAACCTTCGGGAGCAGCTGGGATAAGAGAGTCATTTCGGGACTTAGGAGAATCTGAAGAGACGAGAAGAACATGGGCATGATTCTCTTCTGAAACAGAGTGATTGACGGGTGGTGAACTCGAGGCGACACTCTTTCCGACCAATGGTTGGTCTGGAACAGGTTGGACACAGCCGGGTTCGGGAAGAGGGGCCTGGACAAGAGAAGAATGTGAACCAATCTCATTGTCGGGAGGCGGATGATCTGCAGTTGCAGAAAGACGTTGATATCCAACGGGGAGTTGGGGTGAGGGAGCTGTAAGACTTTCCAAGACACTGGAGGCTTTATCCATGAGTGGACAAAGGTGAAGGGGATGATTGCCTTCACAAAGTCGACAGGGGATTCGAATCTTCCCTTTCCCTTTACCATTCCCAACTGATGAGGTAGCATCGCCGTGAGCTTCAGCGGACGATGAGGGGTGGGTCGAAGCACGAGACCATACTTCTAGTACCCTGGGAATGCCAGGACAATCGTGAAGAAGATGGTCCTCCTTGCATAATCGACAAGGAAAATTAACCTTCCGCGGAGGAGCAGAAGGGGGCCCGACTTCAGGTTTACTCAAGGGAGTAACAGTTATACTTGTAGCCTCTCCCTTAGGAGACTTCTTCTTCTTGGTCTTCTTCTTCTTCTTCTTAGCCACCTGGTTATTCGAATCGAGACTTTCACCAGGCGAAGTACAAGAGGAAGACGTAGAAGTAGGCGTCGAAGGGGAGAGATCCACCTTAGGATCAACATGATGTTGTTCAGGTGGAGGGACTGATGGACTAACAACCGACATGGCAGGGACCAAAGAGGTTGAAAACAACCAAACAGGCAACCCGACAGTTAACCCTGGAAGGGATAACGTTGCCATATAAGGAGCACCAACATTCCCGAGAGGAGGGAAATGACCAGGATTCCCGTCAGGAGGGGAACTTGGGTTGGTGAACCCTGGAAAAGTTGCCATGGCAAACAAAAAGAAACCTATTCAAGCTAACACAAGATTTAACCAGGTGATGTTAACGTGGCCGAATAAATTTTTAAGACACAGGAACTAAACTTGACCTTTTCATGTTTCAAGAGTCGAGAAAAGGACGAAAAGATGACTCTAGTCTCCTTCGAATGTTTAATGAGCACGAAGTGACAAGACGCTCACTGGCACCTTTTCTTTTAGGGAGTTCGAAAAGGATCAAAAGTGACTGCTCTGGAGATTCTACGCAAAGGGTTTACCAAGCAATCCGTAAAACTGCTTATACACCTTGGCAATCGTATGAGAACCAAGGACTTTCCGTACTGCAGTCAATCTTCCCGAATGTTGTGTTCGGTGCGTTACGGTTCGCAGGGCGGCAGACTCGGCTTCCTATGGATCAAGGATAAAAGCCTAGTGGGGTCTCCCTATATACGCGACGGTACGAGGGAGCACAATCCGTGTTAGACCACTATCGAGTCACAGAAGGAGGAATCACCCAACCGTAATGTGAAACAATAGTGACTATGTTTAAAGACGCTGGAACACGTCTCTAACCTAGACCTCTAGATGTTTGCGTTAAGTTCCAATGCGTTTTTAGGTTTATTCAGTTTATTTTATGGTTGATCTTGAATTAAGTTTCGGTTTCAGGCCCTATCGTGTGATCTCTCACAATTACCTAGATGCAAACTACATGCTAAAGAATACCATTTCGTTCGATGAATTCTAACTATGAGAGGGTTAAGAGTTTTCAATCAAACAAAACGAACCCAATCAATCAAACAATCTAATGCAGCTAATGGCAAAGAAATGAGATTTTTTTTTTTTGAGAACACAAATCAATGAAATGCTCTTTTTCCCATTAACTATTGAATGCAAAAGATATTAGTTTGATTTCTTTTTCAATGGCACAATGCACTTGAAATGAATTTTGAGAGACAACAACACCGAGTAAAGAGAAATAAAATCACTCAATGAAAAACACAACAAGCGTGAAAAGAGCCGATTGAACCCAAGCAACTGTGATCCGTGTCTGGGTAGTGATAAGTAATCGAAACAATCCGAGGACTGGTTCAATGACAATCACCTAAACAACCAAGCAAAGAAAGCGAAAAGAGGAAGGTTTTCGCAATAGCAAAGGCAAGTAGCAACGAATCTTTGTGAACAAGTGATAAAACAAAGTCAATCCAGCGAAAACGGGATGATGGCACTAGGTCACAGGACACAAAACAAGATCCGCCCGACAAGACTTCGCAAGCAAGTGCTTCACAGTTCAAACAATAAAAATCAAGTCATAAACTAGGTAGAAAGAGTAGGAGATAGTCAAACCAACAGGCTCAGGAGGCAAAATTGAAACAAATTCAATTCTACAGGATCAGCGCGGGTAACACTCAGCAACAATGCGCTGACCAGAAGCCACGCGTAGCAACAAAGCGCTGTCAGCGCGGAAGTACATGACTTAAGCGCGACTGTTTTGATATAAACCACGCTGAGGCTAAAAAACAGGCAGAATCAAGCCAAAAACTCCCAAACCAAGGCAAAAACTCTTTAAGCAATTAAGACACCTCCCAGACTGAACCAGGAAGTCTAAAAGCAGAGAACTAATCCCCAATCTTTGAAAAGAGAGTAACAATCAAACTCAAAACAAGAATGAACAAAAAGAGACAAAGGCCAGCTCCCCAGTGGAGTCGCCAAATTGTTGGAGAGGTAAATCCCCTCTACGGATAGAGGCGATCCCTACTAGCCCAGAACGGGTCTAGCAACAATCAGTCAATGCTACTATGCAAGTTCCTAATTGCAAATAAAAGGTAGGCAATGAACACCTACTTGGATTCCAACGCTATTGTTTGATGAAGAGATGTCGCTCTCACTCCTTCGCTCTAGCCGGTCACGATCTTCCACGATCTCCGTGAATAGATACCTGCACACACGAAGAGAAAGGCAAACACAAGCGTGAAATCTAATAAAAGCAATTATACATCAGTCAGAAAGGACGTAACTCACATTAACCATTACAAAGACAAATGAGAGTGGAACCATAATAGTAGTCATCTATTATTAATCAATAACAAAGAAGAGTACAACCAAATGTTCTGACGTCGAATCCTTCTCAAGAGGGTCCAGCCAGCAAGTCTCTTAAGCATTCACCCTTGGAGGTAGATCTCCCAAGACAAGAACTCTCTCTCACACAAGCAACACTCCACAACCTTCCTTAAGCTATCTAGCAATTCCACACTTATCACACCAACTACCTACTAGCAATAGCACTCTAAGCACTATCAATTCCACACTATCCAAAAACTCAAAAACTAGCTGCTCATGGCAATGGTAGAGGCTTAAATAGGAGAAGGAGTCTCCATGAATGGTGGGAGGATGAGCTTATCTCCAAGGAAGGTGGCTCAAATGACGAACAGACATGCCATAGAAGGGAGGGCGACATTTACAAGGCCAACAACCAGGTCTGGAGTCATCTGGAAGGCCGGCTGTTAGAACAAACTCGCCCAAACTGGATCAGCGCGGGTGTATAACTTAACTGGAGCGCTGACGTCGCATCTTAATAACGGAGAAGGTTGTGTCAGCGCGACTTAATACAAGCATAGGAAGCGCTGGCTCATGAAATTTGACCAGCGTGGAAAACCCGTGTGCTTCCGTGCTGGGAGCGCATCAGTTGCACTATCAGCCGCCAGTCAGCGCAGTTATTTTAATAACAGTCGCGATGATGGAGAAAACTTTGGCAAAGTGGGTCATTTGGCCAGATTAGAGAGCATGAGCATGATTATTTTGAATTCATGACACAGTAGGGAGACTGACAGGGAGACAATGACAAATTACTGTGTAACAGTAGGTATAGATCTTTCTGATACAGATAATCTTCCATCTGCATCTTCCACAACGAGAAGTTTTGGCCGTTAAATTTCTCGACCCTAAACTTACCATCTTCCACCATTGCTCCCACTCGAACCAGGAACCCTTCTTTCCTGCGAGTTTATCAGCCAAATTGACCTTCGGCTCTGATACCAGTTGTTAGAAAATTATATATTACGGAGCAATGGAACACATAAAATATTGCAGAAATTTAAACACAGAGAACGCATAAAACAAGAGAGACACAGATATACGTGGTTCACCCAGTTTGGGCTACGTCCACCCCGAACAGCCAGTCCTTCCTTTCTATTATCCAGCAAAATAAAGAGACACAATCTACAGCAAAACCACTGTAATATCCTCTGTTTTCTCTCACAGTCTCACCTCATTATTTCTCGCTCACAGAATACACATCTATTTCACAGCCTCAAATACAATACCCTCATACAAAGAGAGGGGTTGCCTTCTAGGGAAAAAAACCCTAAAATAAACATAAGTTCTACCGTCAGATCATCCACCTAATGAACGGCCCAGATTGACTAGAAATTACTATACTTTTACAAGGCAATTTTACATTTGTTTTTAGCTTCGGGGGCACTGCCCCTAAGCCCCCGCCGGGGGACCGCTGGCCCCCGGACCCCCCAGCCGGGGGGGATCAGCCCCCCTGGACCCCCGCAGGGGGGGACAAGTCCCCCTCGCACCCCCCCGCGTGGAGGGGTGTACAATACTTCCTGGAGTATACATCCGCCTGAAACAAAGACCTTTGAACAATCATGCTCCACACACAACAAAAAAAAAAAAAGACAAAAAAAATAAATATTCCAAAAAGAGCGGGAACGGGACAGTATTTCCATTTATTGTTGGCAGCTAGAGTCAGCCGTGTCGCCCTTGAACAAAGCACTCAAAACAAAGTCTCCTCTGCATGGGTGGGATTTAGTTTGACTTAGGTACGCCATAACCTTGTTATTGAGTCAGTTCTCCCCCGATTGGTTATCTCTTCCAGTCATATGGAGGGTTTGTTCGTGCCTCCTGCATGGCAAACTTATACAGAGTCATCATATGCTGCCACATAGTCACATTGAGTCGTGCTTTTGTTCAAGGGAAGTTAGCCTGAGTCAGCCTCTCTACAATGTCCCTTGACTCATTTTTCAGTCGGCCATCCCTGGTTTTCAGTGTCATGTCTATCATCACATCAGCTATATTGGTCCTTTACTCATGCCGGTTTGAGAAGGTCCCCATTGACTTCTTGCTGGCGGGTCTTGTCCTTATCGACGACAACACCTTGCTCTGAGGACAGGCCTAGAGCTGCACCCTGGCCCTATTTTCATTATTGATAGGTCACCTTGTGCTCAGCATCGATCAGTATCATGGGTCTTTGACTGAGTGGTCTCCCTTGTGTTCGACATAAGCTTACATTATCACATATTGGGATTCATGCAGTACCTTGGTTTCCATTTGACCCTATTGGTGGATACCTCGCCTCTGTGTCAGCTTTCATTATTGGTTGATTCAGAGGGTTTCTGTCGTGCGCTAGCCACATCTTGTGTACACCGGAAACATACTTCGGTTGGGTTACTACATCTTTTTCGTTCGATTCCTTCCACATTATTGGCCTACGGGTTACACTCACGCTAGATTGATGAAGGATGCCTTAATGCCTTCCTTCTAGTGGATCTTTCCCTATCGACTCTGACTCATTGCTCTGGGGCAAAGATCTAGAGTCCATTTGGCAGTACCTTGGGGTTTGCAGTCATTAGTGGCAGATCCTTCGCTATCGACAGTGGGAAATCATCATTGTCTCCTGATCGATAGATTCTTATAGGTGTTCGACTCCAGCTCATCTATTCACACTTGTTAGATTGTACTGGGTACCTTGATGCTCATTATCATTATCGGTGAGTAGTCTCGCGTTTTTTAACGGTATACATTAATGACCGGTAATCAAACGATTTCTCACATGGTCGACTTCAGATCATTTATTCCCATGGTGTAGAAATGTACCACAGCGGTCGGTGAAGACCTCAGGTTGTATCAGCATTCATTGGTTCACTTGACAGTTGCTCCTGTTGCTGCTAGTTGATACCACTCCACTTTGTATGTTGCAGTTAGTCATGGCGACATTCTATATGCTGGCACCTGAGTTTGTAGTATAGTACCATCCTATTCCATCATGTTCAGTTGGTACCTTTTGGGATCAGTTTTTGATATCAGTGATCCGTTGCATCTTTTAGCATCATTGACAGTCTTATATGTGATATTCAGACATGTACTTGTTCATTATGATCAGATGATCCATTATGTATCTTTCAGTCATTTATACTTGTATACTTAGTGGATCCGCTTGTACTTGATATGCGGACATGCTTTAATTTTTCTGAGAATGGGTATGCCTGCCTCAGACAGTGTTTCTTTCTGATCTCCTTTGGTGGCTTGGCAGGCTGAATTCTGGTGAAGTCCTCCTTGGTTTTTGACAGACTTCCTTTCCATATACTCGCATAATATATTTTGGCCATCATGTACCCCTTCTGACCTCATATATTAGTGGGCATCTATTATAGCTCCAAATCTCACTCTTATGGTTTGTGATGCTGTAATCATGGCCTAGGGCAACCCCTCCTTCCAGACCTGGTCCTAAAATTTAAAAAACAGTGTTTTATCCCTTATACACGACATTGTCCTGAGTTAAATGCGTGTATACGCGGGTCTGTGTATATCCAACCCGCGTATATGTATTAAGACACTTAAAAAAATATAAAATTCCTTATTTTCGGGCGGAGATCGTGAGTTTTACCTACTGATCACCTGTTAGTGCCCGTGGCCCAACTGTTCCCAACCAAATCCCAACTAAAAAACTACTTTGGGAGAGGTATAAAAAGACCTCAAAGGGAAGGCCTAAAGGAGGAGAGAAGAGAGAGAAAGGTTATTATGCTGAGATTTTTCCCCTGACCAGGCCTGAAGTCCCTTGTGCCTTCTGCACTTCCCCCATTTGTACAGGAAACTCTTGTTTCCTTGTGTGTGTTGATGTTCATCCATTACTTGTGACATCATGGAGAGAGTCATGGAAGGAGTTTGTTAAAGGCTTGAGGCTGGAACGGATCCGGAAGGAAGCTTTGCTTGGAGCCTGCTGAAGGTGACTCAGGTGAAAATGTTCCTTTTTCATGTACTTTATTTGTCAATAATAAAAGAAACACATGTCTTGGTTCCCGAAATGAATCCTCTTTATGTTAATGATATTCATGTTTAGAATTCATATGTAGATGGTTGTTTGGATTTCATAACTAACTACCTTTATTTATAACATGAAGATGGTTTCTTTATAAGGTTTTGTCCATACACTGTTGTGTTCTTTGAATTGGTTGTTTTGCAAGACAAAAGAGAAGAAGGGAACTCCAAGAAGGGTTTGGACCCTAAAGGCCTTCTCAAACGTAGGACCTAAGGTACGTACCCTTTACAATAGAATTTGCTTATAATAGCATAATGGCTGTGTGAATGTGTGCTTCTTTGAATAGACAACTTTCAGTCTGCTAGGGTTTCAACCCAAAAAGCCCTAGGGGAACATTTCCCTCCAACAATTATGACAATGAAGAAGATGGGGATTATTTTCCCACATCAAATCACACTGATTCTGAAGAAGAAACCAATGAAGCACCAGAAGAAGAGACAAAGATAGAAGAAAAGACTCAGTCCAGGTATGTTCAGAAAAATCATCCAGAAACTCAAATTTTAGGAGAAAAAGAGGCAGGTGTACAGACAAGAAGAACTATTACAGAAACCTCAAGCTATCTAGCATTACTATCCTCCACTGAACCTCAAAATGTAAATGAAATATGCAAAGATGAATGTTGAGTCAAGGCCATGAATGAAGAACTTGAGCAAATTGAAAAGAATAATACTTGGGAATTAGTTCCTATACCTCATGATAAAAATATCATAGGAACTAAATGGATATTCAAAAACAAGCTGAATGAAAATGGAGAAGTTATTAGAAACAAGGCCAGACTTGTTTGTAAAGGGTATGCTCAACAAGAAGGTATAGATTTTGAAGAAACTTTTGCACCTGTTACTAGACTTGAAGCCATAAGGATGTTTCTTGCTCTTTCTAGCTTTCAGAAATTCAAAGTATACCAAATGGATGTAAAATCTGCTTTCCTTAATGGAGATTTAGAAGAAGAAGTCTATATTGAACAACCAGAAGGATTCATTCTTGGAAATGATGCAAAACTTGTATGCAGACTCAGAAAGGCTCTCTATGGTCTAAAACAGGCTCCAAGGGCCTGGTATTACTACCTTGAAAAATATCTACACCAACAGGGTTTTCCAAAAGGGTCAACAGATAGCAATCTATATACAAAGATTGACACTGATAAATTGCTAATAATTGTCGTTTATGTTGATGATATCATTTTTGGTAGCAATGAAGAATCCATGAGTCAGAATTTTTCTTCAGTAATGCAGCAAGAATTTGAAATGTCCTTGCTTGGTGAACTTACCTATTTTCTTGGTCTACAAGTTCAACAAAATAAAGATGGTATTTTTCTTTCACAAACCAAATATCTCAAACAGATATTGAAAGAGTACGGCATGGAAGATTCCAAACCTGTATGTACCCCAATAATAACAGGATGTAGTCTCAGCTCAAATGATGAATCAGCAGCAGTACATCAACCAACTTACAGATCCATGATTGGCAGTCTGCTTTATCTAACAGGTACCCGACCTGACATCATGCATGCAGTAGGAATAGTTGGAAGATTCCAAGCAAATCCAAAGGAATCACACCTTTAGGCGGTCAAAAGAATTTTTAAATATCTTCAAGGAACACAGACCTTTGGTTTATGGTATCCTAGAGATACAGACCTTACTCTTCATGCATATACAGATGCAGATTGGGCAAGAAGTGTTGATGACAGAAAAAGCACTAGTGATGGTGCATTCTATATGGGTTCTAGGTTAGTGTCTTGGTTCAGCAAGAAACAAAGTTCCATTACGTTATCTACAGCTGAAGCAGAATATGTGGCCACTGCATCTTGCTGCACACAACTACTTTGGATGATGCAAACATTACAAGACATTCAGATCACATGCACTCCACCCATCTCCATTCTATGTGATAATACAAGTGTCGTCAGCATTTCAAAGAATCCAATCATGCACTCCAAGACCAAGCACATACCCATCAAATACCATTTTCTACGTGAACAAGTGCTTGAACAAAAGGTCAAATTGGAATATGTTCCCTCCAAAGAACAGGTTGCTGATATATTCGCTAAACCACTGCCCAGAGAGACATTTGAATATCTCAGACAAAAGTTGGGAGTAGTTGCTGCATCATCCTACTGTTAAATCAAACTTTTCAGACAAAGGTGATTATACGCAAGTTTCCTAAATTGAATTCGCGTACACATGCAGGTTTCTGTGAGTCAAGGGGCGTTTATGTTTTTCAGGCAAGAAAAACCAGTGGGGCAGGCTCTGATATGGGTACTTTGACTGATATTGATGATATGCTATGTTCATTTTGCATAGGTAGCACTGGTTCTGGGGGAGCATTAGCCTTCACATACATTTAGCATTGTTGGCATTATGGTTACTGAGTCCAGCTATGGCTTCAGATATTTATATTTGTTGCTCAAGTCATGTAAAAATCTAGGGTGTGATATGTCTTCTCATACATTTGGATGGGTCCTCTTGGACAAATTATGCAATTTATATCCCCACTTTACATGGGATGGATGATGTAACATTTCTTGTTTTTGTCATGTATAAACAATTAGTGTATCCCCACTTGGTTGGGTGGATGAGTCAAATTTGGTATATCCCCACTTGGTTGGGAGATGGATGTATGTATAAGTAATTGGTGATAGGAAGGTCATTGATAGAGTCATGTTATTCTTTTAGAAAATATTTTTGCAGACTTTTCTTGTGCTTAGGGGGAGCATGGACTCAATCATGGGAGCTCAATCAGTACATTTCAGCATATTAGAGAATTCATCATGTACACAGGGGGAGCGTAACCAGCATAATGTATGTCAGAGGGGGAGCATGACCCTTTGCCCTTAGTGTCAAAGGGAGAGAGTGACTTGGTGTGTTGTTGTTGCCATCAAGTCCAAAGGGGGAGATTGTTGGCATTATGATACAGGTATTGTCCTTGATGGAAACTCACTCAGATGAAAGATCACAGTACAGCAGGTTAACAACAAAGAATTACAGATCAATCTACACAGAATGAAGAAAGAGAGGTATACGCAGGTTCACCTTGACCAAGCTGTGTATACACGCAGGTTCACTGACCACAAGTAGCATATACGTACACACGCACTTTCACAAAAGGAAAAGCGCGTATACCTTGGAAAACTAAGTTTTTGGTCCGAAGTATTTGGTCCATGGTATTGGTCCAAGGTATCTGGTCCGAGGTATTGACCCTAGGTATTTGGTCCAAGGTATTGGTCCTAAGTGGTTTTGGTCCATGGTATTGAGAAAGGCCTAAAACTATAAAAGGAGGAGAAGATCATTAGGCCAAGTGTGTAAGTATCGAATATCTGATGAAGTGTGAGATATAGTATGCAGGTTATTGGCTTATGGTGCTTTGCTAGATCTAAACCAAGGATGAACCCTAGCAGTTGATGAGGGATACGACCTAATGATGGATCGAGATCTTAAGGCTTAGATTGAATTATCATTATATGGTTTGATCATGCATAATCTAGATCTGAATACTGATGCATGTGTTATTCTGTAAATATCATGATCTGGGTATAACTGAAGTCTGGAATAGCTGAAAAATTATGAATTAATATTTACAGATGTGTACGTTGGTTGGCTTTGATAAAAGAGCATATACACGCAGGTTTGACACATGGAAGTAGCGTATACCTTATAAAATATGTTTCAGTTTTTTCTGTTTGTTGTTGCAGAGTTCTGGGTTCTGCTTTAGGTTCTGGTGACTGTATTCTGGTGACAGTGTTCTGAATAATCAGTTTCAGGTTCAGTGATTGGTTGATATAGATGTACTTGATGATTTTATTGCAGTTATGATGTTGCTGATGGGTCCAGTATGAAAATTGAATGAAACGTGGCCTTTAGATTGTGGTGTTGTGTTCCAGGAGTATCCAGTCTGAAAATTCATGAAACGTGGTCCCTGGTAGAAGAGTGGAGTTTTCTGTAGGCTGGCACCTACGTACTAGTAAACATATTGGCTAGTACAAGGGCTAGGGGGCTATAGCTCCCTTCTAGTAGAAGCTGGAGAATGAGAGAAGGTTGTAACCTTATGTAGGTAGAAGCTTGTGTACTGGTATAATTCTGCACCAGTACAAGATTGTAATCAAATTTTCTTATTATTAAAAGAAGGCAGAGATGATAGAAGCAAGTGGTTTTCACCCACATTGGGTTTCCACCTTATATCTTGGTGTTCATGTGTGTTACTTATGTGTGATGCTTTATTCTACTTTTACTGCACTGTCTAATAAATCTTTGATATACTGGTTAAAGTTCAATGCATGATAAATTGGGTAAATCTAAAGTTCTCTGCATATACGCTGGTTGCTTTAAGTAAAGTCGTGTATACACGCTAGTTCACTTAGCTGAAGTAGCATATACAAATCTATTTGGGAAATTAAATTATTGATCTGATAATACTGATTCACCCCCCCTTTCAGTATTATTTCCAACAAAGTAGACCTAGAAATAACAAGGAAATTATCTCTACAATGCTTTCTCCAAAACCGAACAACGTGTGCTTCTTACACCAAGATGAATCTTGTGAAATTAGAATGAATAAGAGGACTAGGTCATGCTTTGTTTGTCTTGTTCATCGTAAAATTCTTAAACTTCAATTAATGTTATCACATGATAATGTTGTACGTTTACATTCAAAGTTGAAACTTATTGAAATTTGAATTCAAACAACATGATATTTAGCACATTCACACACTCGAAGATCTTCCAGGCTACCTTAGATACGTTTTAGAAACATATTAGACTAATTTACACACAAATATCAAATCACCCATTTTTATATAATAAAAAAACGTTTGGAACTCCAAAAAGATCAATCTATCCTCGAATTGATTGATTTACGTCTACGCAAGCCTCAATGACATTACAATCAAAGCAAGGACATTCCGACAACTCCATTTGATTCGGCTATTGAAATATGGCAACAAGAATATTCCTATTTAATTTGTCCTTGAATTAAATTGTGAATTAAAATCGAATTTAGTCTTAACAGCTACTTGGAAATAATTAATTAATTTATTTTAAATTAATTAGTTGGAGAAATTCAAGTTAGATGTCTTTCTGAAGTCATGCAAGAGTTATCCCTTAAATTAAGGAGATAAGATTGAGTTATATTTGAGTTGTAATTAGTTAACTTAGTTTACTAAGTTAAGTCCAATTAAATTAGTTCCAAACTATTTGAGGAACTAATAGTGAGTTAACAGTCAGTTGATGCATTAATGTACTCAACTAGTGCCACTCCAGTTAACTGAAGATTCCCTCATCAGAAACTCATGCATGTCTATTCTGAGAAAGACCCAGTTGAGATTAATGTTCAAGGACAATGTACTATCAGTTGCATGTGTTTTCTCATGGAGAAAACTCATGCATGCAGTCAAGGATTTATCCTTGAGGATTGCGCAATTTTGAAGGAGGTTTTCCACTTGGTAATAGGAGAATCATCCACAAGGAACAACACAAGGAAATAGGAGCTTGGAGGGTAGAGAGGAAGGCTGGAGAGAAGCCAAGATTTCCTGTGAGCATTTGTGAGGATTGTACTAAGAGCTGGCTAGCTGTGAGAGCTAAGGCTTTGTATAATTCCTATGTATTTCCACCATGTATGATAATACAATAGTGTGGGGTTTTTAGCTGAGGCTTTCCCCAAATTATTTCCATGTGTATTGTGCCATAGATTCTTCTTCTTCTGGTTATATTGTTCAGCTCGATCTTTAAGCTTCCGCAAATTTATAGTAGAAGTAGGTTATAGTATTCTGCTTTGACTTATATTGCATTATCGGGTTAACCTATCACAGATTTTCTACATGGTATCAGAGCTGTGAACAGTATACTGAGAAGAGAATTCAAAGTTTGAAGTTTGAGGTTGCAGGTGCAATTCGAATTCATATCATACTTCAAGGTTGACTAATGGCATTCTATGGCTTGAGACTCGAGTACGCCTTGGAAGGTAGCTTGAATTACATAGCATGGAAAGATAGAATGGAGATTGTATTAGAAGACGATGGCTTGAAGGAATTCATTGGTCAAGAAATCCCAAAGCCAGCTTCAACTAATGCACAAGAGTTGGCTGAGTGGAAGAAGTGTGTGGTGAAGGCGAGACAAATCATCCTTGAAGGAGTTCGAGACCATATTGTCTCAAGTCTCCATGGGAAGGATACTCCATTTTCAATGTGGAAGACATTGAAGGATGTCTACCAGAATAGTAGCAACCAGAGGAAATTGGTGCTCAAGGATAAGCTTCGAAGAATCAAGATGGAGAAGGGTGATACTACTTCCACATATCTGAACAAGCTCACCACCTGCAGAGATGAGCTTGGCAGTGTGGGAATAACTACTTCCGATGATGATATGGTGAGTCTCGCTCTCCTTAGCCTTCCAAAGAGTTGGAATAGCTACTAGGACTCTATGAATGGAAGGGAGAAAATGTCGGATTGGGAACAACTATGGTTGGATCTTATGTAGGAGGAGCACATGAGATGGTTCTTCATCCAAGAATGATGATGAAGAAAATCTGGCCTTGGCAAGTAAGGCAAGCAAAGGGAAGGGGAAGGCTTCCCATTTCAAATCGAATTCTTCTCATGGAGGGAAGAAGGATGACATGTCTAAAGTAAGATTCTTTAATTGTCATAAGATGGGACATTATGCGAAAAATTGCCCATCGAAGAAGTCCAAGAAGGGATCCTTGGAAGGATCGGAAGGTGAGGCATTAGCCTCTCAGTTCAAAATGGACTTTACCCTCATCACATGCATGGTGTCATCGATGATGGGTTGTGTCTGGTATCTTGACAGTGGAGCCTCATTCCACATGATCGGTGATAAAAATTTATTCAGTGCCTTGGAGGAGAAAGACCTCAAGATGCGCATAGAGATGGGTGACGACGGAAGGTATAGTGTTTCAGGAGTGGGCACGGTTGCTTTTCAGAGGGAGCATGGAGCTCCTCTCACCTTGACAAATGTGATGTATGTGCTTGGACTAAAGAATAAATTGGTATCGATTGCGATGTTGGAGGACAAAGGCTGCGATGTTGTCTTCACTAAAGGAAAGGCGTTCCTAAGACACATAGCCACGGGTCAGACCAAGAGGATAGGGATTCGGGTGAAGAATCTCTATAAACTAGAGGTAGATGATTGTGCAGCATTGAGTACGAAAGAAGAATTGGTGCAAAGCCAAGACATTGGCGAGTTGTGGCACAGGTGGTTGGGCCATTTGCATCATGGGGCTTTGAAGATAATGCAGCAGATATCTACAGGACTTCCTAAAGGTAAACTTGAGCAAGTTGACACATGCAAAGGTTGTACCTTGGAAAAGTACACCAAGTCTTCCCTTCATGATCGAGACAGTCGAGCAGAGGCTATCTTAGAGAGAGTTCATACTGATTTGTGTGGACCATTCTCCATGGCATCCATAGAAAAGAAAAGGTATTATGTGATTTTCATTGATGACTATTCTCGTAAATGCTGGATTTATTTCATGCAGAAGAAGGATGGGGAGTTGTTTGTGTCTCAGGGCAAGTATGCCAACAAGATACTCAGGATATTCCACATGGAGAAGTGCAAGCCCATGCAGATTCCTCTAGCAGGTAACTGGAGGAAGGAGGTTGCTACTTCAAGAGAAGTGGTAGAGGCTACTATGTACATGCAACTTGGGGGTTCACTCATGTACTTAATGAACACATGACAAGATTTGTGCTATGCGGTGAACTAGCTGAGTCAAGTGATGGTTCAGCCTACCAAGATGTTTTGGAAGGCGGAAAAGCATGTATTGAGATACCTCAGAGGCACATCTCAGTATGGATTATGGTACAGACGGATAGAGGGAGTGAAGCTACAGGGCTTCACTGATGCAGATTGGGCAGGGAGTCCATCAGATTGGAAGAGCACATCAGGAGGGATTTTCAACCTTGGGTCAGCGGCAATTTCTTGGTACAGCAGGAAATAGAGGTCGGTTGCACTCAGCTCGGCAGAGGCAGAATACATGGCTGCAAGTCAGGCAGCATATGAGGCCATTTGGATGCGGAAAATCCTAGTTGGTTTGTTTGATCAGAGGATGGATCCAACTGTGATCTATTGTGATAATCAGATTTGTATCAAACTCTCTGAGAATCCAGTATTTCATGATAGGTCCAAGCACATCGACATCCGGTATCATCATCTCAGAGACTGTGTAGCGAGGAGGATCATGTTGCTGTAGTATATTTTGACAGAGGAGAAAGATGTTGACATTTTGACAAAGGCATTGTCAAAGTGTAAATTCGAGTTCCATAGAAACAGAATCGGGGTGGCAGATAATCCCTTTCTTGTTGAGAGGGAGTGTTGAAATATGGCAATAAGAATATTCCAATTTAATTTGACCTTGAATTAAATTGTGAATTAAAATCGAATTTAGTCTTAACAGCTACTTGGAAATAGTTAATTAATTTATTTTAAATTAATTAGCTGGAGAAATTCAAGTTAGAAGTCTTTCTGAAGTCATGCAAGAGTTATCCCTTAAATTAAGGAGATAAGATTGAGTTATATTTGAGTTGTAATTAGCTAACTCAGTTTACTGAGTTAAGTCCAGTTAAATTAGTTCCAAACTGTTTGAGGAACTAATAGTGAGTTAACAGTTAATTGATGCATTAATGCACTCAACTAGTGCTCCTCCAGTTAACTGAAGATTCCCTCATCAGAAACTCATGTATGTCTATTCTAAGAAAGACCCAGTTGAGATTAATCTTCAAGGACAGTGTACTATCAGTTGCATGTGTTTTCTCATGGAGAAAGCTCATGCATGAAGTCAAGGATTTATCCTTGAGGATTGCGCAATTTTGAAGGAGGTTTTCCACTTGGTAATAGGAGAATCATCCACAAGGAACAGCGCAAGGAAATAGGAGCTTGGAGGACAGAGAGGAAGGCTGGAGAGAAGCCAAAATTGCCTGTGAGCATATGTGAGGATTGTACTGAGAGCTTGCTAGCTATGAGAGCTAAGGCTTTGTATAATTCCTATGTATTTCCACCATGTATGATAATACAATAGTGTGGGGTTTTTACCTGAGGCTTTCCCCAAAGTATTTCCATGTGTATTGTGCCATTGATTCTTCTTCTTCTAGTTATATTGTTCAGCTCTATCTTTAAGTTTCCGCAAATTGATAGTAGAAGTAGGTTATAGTATTCTACTTTGATTTATATTGCATTTTCGGGTTAACCTATCACAGATTTTCTACATCAGCCCCAATTATTTTTCGATCATCCAAACTGTAGCGCATCAAAATTTGAATTCAAACATAATAATAAATTAATATGTACATTTCAAATGCATATATAAGATATTAAAATCAAAAGTACTAACCACTTTAATTTTTATTTTTAGAAGACAAAATAGAAGAGATAATAATTAGGCTCTACACCTCATATGGATATAATCCACTATAAAAAATATTAAAATTAAATTAAAGTCTAGAGATCTTCCACAAAAATATCAAGATTATCAACTCACATTGGAATTTTATACTTACAATATTGGCGTGTAATTGTCGTGGAATTTTGTATTGTTTATGACCAATTTTTGTTTGGGCATCAGGATCCTTAATTTGTTTTTGTGGCGAAATATCCCAATTGGTGTATAAAATTCCAGAATCTTTCTCCTTGTTATCAATGAGAATGATGTAAGTAGCATCAGGGCGAATAATAAAAGTATAAACATGAGTAAGTTGATTTGTTTCACAAGATACCTCCTCCTTAATAGGATGGTTCTTTTCAGCATGACCAAGAATTGCATGAACCTTCTTTGTACTATAACCACATATGTCTGGACCAAACATGATGTTGTAAGGTGTATCTCCACCAAATTTCTTTTGGTCAACATCACCACTCAATAGCTTCACATATCCACCACCGAAGTCAAGTTTATGCTCATGCTTGACAAAAAAATTGAAGAACAAATGTCTTATCCTTGTTATTAAACTCTAGCAACTCAACTAAAATGGAAAAGAAACGTGCATCTAGATGAGTTTAAATCCCTTTGTCATTGGGGTCCCATTCCATTTTCCAACAGTGTGAATCCATTCCCCTACTGCACCCTCATCCTTCTTCCAATCAGATATCACCCAACGATTTTCCCATCCATTGTTGAATCACTCTTTGAGATAAACATGAGTGGAGGATATCGAAGCAAAACACATGAGCAAGAGGGACAACTTGACCAATCCTATAGACACCATTGTCAAGGGTTTGAATTTGATCTAACATCAGACATGGATCTATACATCTAAAATGCAAGTATACTTTAGCAAACAGATATATACACCTGAAATGCAAGTATACCTTCAACAAATGCTTCAGAACTAGAGAGACATCATTAATCGCAAGGCCTAGAGGTTCATGGAATTGACATCTCTCATGAATTTCTCGTACCCCAATTTTTTTCAGCTCAAATATGTAAAACTTTCTCAAGCTCTCCACAAACATTGTGAAGCTCTACGCAAAGACAGGTAAAATTGGAAGCCAAAAACAGACATACATGTGTCGATATCCTTGTATGAAGAACGCAATGCGGAACAGGAGGAGGTGATGAGTGTTTATTATGTGGCAAAGAAGCCTCGTGAATGAATCAATATCTTAATAATCATCATTTTTCCATGTCTCTCTCTCATCAACATTTATTATTGTCCCATGCAAACTTACAACTTTTCAATACACCCATCTATACAGGACAAATTCAATGATCGTATATGAGTGTGGAATTATTATTTTTGTGCATTACTGCTCATTAGTCGAATATTAAATAATTTTCACATAGGTTTTGAGTTTGGAAGTGATTGTGATGGATCGAGCAAGAAACAATGATATGAGATTAGTTGATTCTCTTGATTCACATATAATTCTAGACCTCAAACAGGCAATAGAAATCCATCCATATCATTCATAAATTCCTTTGCATTTTTAAGGTTGTATTCAGAGAATTGGGCGACAACTTATTTCGGGGATAAATAATACTTTCATTTTCCCCATAATCTAGTTGCTCATGTGCATTAATATATTGATAGTGTAGTTACTAGAAAATTTTGTTATATTTCATTTTGTTTAAAAAATAAATGATGACTCAACCATTTGATTGGATTAACGAGTTTTTCACTAACAATATGAATCGAATGGGAATTATCTATGAGTGGGAACAGATCATATAGTTTATGAGAATCTGTAGGAATTTACAGGGTAAGTTCCTCAAAAATAACACCAAAAGGACACCGCTCACAACCAGATCTCAAATCAATACACCAGTATTTTTGACGTGGTTAAAACCCTCAAAGTGCAAGGAGGGAAACAGTCCACGGCCTGTCCCAACGTGGGTACTACAGGCAATTTATTAATCAAAGAATGAAAATTTACATAAGCTTCTCTCATGCACGAATTACCCGAACAATGACCCTCCATGCGCTTTAAATAGAACTCATGGACCAATCGGGTGTCAAGCCACGGATCAAGTGTCGGTAATACCGAGGTGAGAGTGAACCGTCGGATCACTACATATCGTGACCGTCGGATTGTAAGTTACAAAATGTACAACGGTAAAGAAACACACTTTACCTAACTCTATACTAGACCAAGTTGAACTTAACTATATCCTATGTGTCGGAATATCCTAACATCCCCCCTTAAGAACAACTTGGGATAGGATTGAAGGATTTACAAATATGACACAATAGGAGAAGGAAGGAGGCACTAGAGCCTATCCCCCCTTAGTGACAACTTCCTGAACTCCAAGCATATATCGAAGTTTAGTGAACTTCGCCTCTGTGAGAGCCTTTGTGAAGATGTCTGCAACCTGATCATCTGTTGAACAATATTGCACTTCAAGAACATGGTCATGAATGAGCTTTCTGATGAAGTGCATGTGTAGTTCAATGTGTTTGCTGCGCTGATGCTGGACTGGATCTTTGCATAGCTGAATGGCACTTTGATTATCACACCAAAGTGTGGTTGGATGCTGCTGCTCAAAGCCAAACTCTGATAGGATCTGACGAAGCCACAAGGCTTCCTTACTAGCTTCCACGGCACCACGATACTCTGCTTCTGCTGACGAAAGAGAAATGGCAGCCTGTTTCTTACAAGCCCATGTAATAGGTCCTGAACCAAGAGTGAAGACATAACCGGCAGTAGACTTCCGATCATCAGGGTCACCAGCCCAATCAGAATCAGTGAAACCAACTAATAGAGGAGCTGCTTTGGCACTGTAATGAATCCCAAACTGTACTGTACCTCGAACATAACGAAGTATTCTTTTAGCTGCTTTCCAATGACTTTCACGGGGGTTTTGCATAAAACGAGCAACAAGGCCAACAGCAAAGGAAAGATCAGGACGAGTATGGGTTAAATACAAGAGTTTTCCTACAAGTTGACGGTATAAGGTAGCATCAACTTCAGGAGAAGTACAAGAGACTGAAAGTTTGACTCCAGACTGAAAGGGAGAAGGGGCTGGCTTACAGTCTTCCATGTGAAAATGACGAAGAATATCACAAGCATACTTGGACTGGGAAAGGGAAATACCCTCCTTGGATTGCAAGACTTGAAGACCGAGAAAATAGTGTAAGTGTCCTAAGTCTGTCATTTCAAATTTCTTTTTAAGGCTGGACTTCACATGGTTTATAAGGTTGGGATCACTACCAGTAAGAATAAGATCATCAACATAAAGAACAAGGATGATAAGAGAGTTGCCCACTTTCTTGGTGTAGACAGTATTGTCAGAATGACACCTAGAAAAGCCAGATTCTAAAAGAAAGCTATCCATTTTGGCATACCAAGCCCGAGGAGCTTGCTTGAGACCATAAAGGGATTTCTTAAGTCGACAAACAAGGCTGGAGTCTGTTTGTATGAAGCCAATGGGTTGTTCCATATAGATTTCTTCCTGCAAGTCCCCATGCAAGAAGGCAGATTTAACATCCATCTGATGGACTTCCCATTTTAAAGAGGCAGCAAGGGAAAGAACAAGGCGGATAGAGTTCATTTTGGCAACAGGGGAGAAGGTTTCAGTGTAGTCAATGCCTTCAACCTGTGAAAAGCCCTTAGCAACAAGACGAGCTTTATGTTTATCAACTTTCCCATCTGGTCCATACTTGGTTCTGTAAACCCATTTACATCTAACAAGTTTGCGTCCCTTTGGTAGAGGAACAAGATCCCATGTATCATTTGTCAACAATGAATGATATTCTTCATTCATAGCTGCTTCCCAATGTGGATGGCCTGAAGCTTCTGCAAAAGTGTCAGGATCATGATTTACTGGAGCTTGAGCCAGTAAAGAAGAGGCTCTTTCAAACTGAGAACGTGTACGTCGCTGATCTGTAGGATCACCGGCAAGATCACCTGCTGCATCCCGAGTAGCACGGACCCATCTTGGAAGTTGAGGATCCTGAGAAGGTGGGGGAGGATTATCATCCTCACTTTCATCATCTGAAGAAGAAATGTTTTCAAAAGTAGAAGAGATAGGAAGAGGTGGCACATCCGCCGGACTAGGCTCGCAGGCCGATTTATTTTCATCAAATTTTACATCTCTTCTAATGATAACATTTTTGGACTTAAATGGAATAAGTCTATAACCTTTTACATCTTCAGAATATCCAACAAAAGTACATTTCTCACTCTTAGGTTCTAAAGCTTTATGCTTTTCATCTGGAATATGGGCCCATGCTTCACTTCCAAACACACGAAAGTGACTTACATCTGGTTTAATGGAACTCCAAGCTTCTTCTGGAGTGATATTCTCTAGAACCTTAGTAGGAGTGCGATTGATTATATAATTTGCACAATTAATTGCTTCGGCCCAAAAACTAAGACTGAGTCCTTTAGATTGCAGCATACAATTAGCCATTTCCTTTAAGGTGCGATTTTTCCTTTCAGCTACACCATTTTGTTGTGGAGTGTATGGAACAGTATGTTGCATTTGAATTCCATTTTCGGTGCAAAAGTTGATGAATGTGTTTTTAACATATTCTCCACCATTATCAGTTCTTAGCTTAAGAATTTGATGTCCAGATTGTTTTTCAACAAAGGCTTTGAAGGCCAAAAATGTGTTAAATACTTCGCTCTTGAGTTTTAAGAAGTATACCCAAGTGCGTCTGGAGAAATCATCAATGAAAGTTAAGAAGTACTTGCAGCCAGAGAATGAAGCAACAGGAAGAGGACCACATAAATCACTGTGCACAAGCTGTAAAGGGGCTGAGGCGTGCCAAGAGGCACGTTTGTCAAAACTGTCCCGATGATGTTTTCCGAGTACACATCCGGAACAAACACCATCTCTGCAAGATACCATAGGAAGACCTGTCACCATATTTTCTTTACATAGATGCTGAAGGGAGCGATAGTTTAAGTGACCAAATCGCTCATGCCAAAGTTTGCTCACTTCATCATTATGAGCAACAAATACTGAGGGAAGATTTGATGACCCAAAGTTGTGAAACTTATACAACCTTGTGGAATCATCAGCAAGACCAGTAGCTAGAATCTGTTTAGGATCTTTTAGATCCTTGATTACAACATCATGAGGTGAAAATTCAACAATTTTACCTTCACCTGAATGAGTTATCTGATAGACAGATAGAAGGTTGCAGGATAAGGTTGGAACACATAATACATCATTAAACTGACCATTGTCTAGATGAACAGTTCCAGTCCCTACAACATTAAGAGATCTATCATCACCAACATATATATTTTTGGTGTTACAATCATTTAAAGAAGAAAACATGGCTTGGTTTTTGGCCATGTGATAAGAGGCTCCAGAATCAATGAGCCACTCATGAGAATGAGAAGAAGAAGAAGATACATTTAATGCATAACCAGACTGAGATGATTGACAACGACATGCAGAAAGTGCCATTCCGGAAGTTGAAGTTGAAGTAGGCTCCACATGGATGTTATGTTTCTTCATTGCGGCTTCCAAGGCTTCCATCTTCTTAAAGCATTTAGATTCTAAGTGGCCATCTCGATTACAAAAGTTACAATGTCTATCAGTCTTCTTCCATTTGTTTTTATTGGTCTTATCATTTTGCTGAAATGATCTTTCATTTTGAGGCTGAGTTGGTTTAGGACCATTCTTTTGAGGATATGACTTCTTAGGATTCTTTGAATTTGGTTGCTGCTGGGCGGCTAACGCTTTCGTGGAAGAGTTTCCAAGATTAAGAAGACCAAGGTGTAAGAGTTTTTCTTGTTCTCTTATTAAGGAATCACAAAAGGAGTCAAAGGAAGGGGCCTTGTAGTCTTTTCCTTGACAAATGAAAGCTTCCCTTGTAGAATGGAAAGTGGAAACAAATACAGAGTAGGCTGGTCCCAACTTAGTAAGGATGGAATAAATAAGGTTACCATCTTCTTTCTTAACTTTAACACCTTCCAAGAGATATCTAAGGGTCTTGAATTTGGACAAGAAATCTTCAATGCAAGAAAAATTATTAGGATCCAAAGTAAGCAACTCATTTTCAAGTTGATGGGCTCTAATTTCATTTTTAATCCCAAAAACTTTAGCGAGTTTTTCTAATGCTTCATGAGGAGTCTCAAGTTCTGCAATGTGGAATCTAAGATCAGGAGAAATAGACATCCCTATCAAACCACGTGCTTGATCTTGTCTATTTTCCCATTTTGCAGCCTTGTCTTCATCTTTTGGTTTCTTCTCTTGGTCTGTGGCTATTCTGAAGAGACCTTTACTTCTAAGTAAATCTTCCATGTAGGCTACCCATTGGAAGTAGTTAGTGCTGTCAAGAATGACTTGGCATGGACTTTCCATTTTTTTTTTAAACTGAAGCTGAAGATGCTGAAAGTAAGTGTTCCAATGGATAGATCTCGAAAAAATAGGCGGTTTTAAAAAAAACGGCTCTGAAAAAGGCTTCCGGATGAAGAAGTTATGGCTTTTTGAAAAAAAATTGTTGACGTTGCCGGCAAAGTGCGCGAATGTGCGGGAATGAAAAAATCCGCCCCCACAAAATGGAGACTTGAACCCAAGACCTCTACTCTCTAAAAATAGCTTTGAACCAATTGATCTATACAAAAAATTTGAGAGAGAGAGAGAGAGAGAGGGGGGGGGGCCTTGGTTTGCGTGCTTGCCTTGAGAAAGCTCTTTTTCCCTACAAAACACAAAACACAAAACCCAACACGAATATGCAAAGAAAAACGAACCTTGCGGCTCGAAGTTAGCTTTAGCCAAAAAACTAGAAATTTTTAAAAAAAATCTCAAAGTTAGCTTTAGCCGAAAAACTAAATATTTTTCTCAATGTTTCTGATTTTCCGAGATCACACTAAGGTGCAGGGAAAAGAGCATACGCATGAGAAAAATCCTTCCTTTCTGTTTCTGATTTGCCCAGATCGCACAGAGTCGCAGGGCAAAGAGCATACGCAGAAATGAAAGGTATAGATCCGGTTAAAAAAAAAGGCTAAATAAACCGAAACCGAAATAAGCAGAGAGAAAATAACAGTAAACTGCAAAAAACACTGTATACCTCCCGATCTGAAAAATGACGCAGCTAGGGCTACCGGAAACCTTTTCGCGTGAAACGAAAGGGGTTCCTCACTGGAACAGATGCTCCGAACGCAACAGAGCAGTCCTCTCGGCCCGAAAGCAGTCAGAAACAACAGATCTAGGAAACGACAGCCGCATGCAGTTCTACCGGCTTCAGATTTGGATCACCAACGGACGCGGCCCTCAAATAGCTCTGATACCATGTAGGAATTTACAGGGTAAGTTCCTCAGAAAGAACACCAAAAGGACACCGCTCACAACCAGATCTCAAATCAATACACCAGTATTTTTGACGTGGTTAAAACCCTCAAAGTGCAAGGAGGGAAACAGTCCACGGCCTGTCCCAACGTGGGTACTACAGGCAATTTATTAATCAAAGAATGAAAATTTACATAAGCTTCTCTCATGCACGGATTACCCGAACAATGACCCTCCATGCGCTTTAAATAGAACTCATGGACCAATCGGGTGTCAAGCCACGGATCAAGTGTCGGTAATACCGAGGTGAGAGTGAACCGTCGGATCACTACATATCGTGACCGTCGGATTGTAAGTTACAAAATGTACAACGGTAAAGAAACACACTTTACCTAACTCTATACTAGACCAAGTTGAACTTAACTATATCCTATGTGTCGGAATATCCTAACAGAATCGACACATTAAATGTCACATAACTTTGATGCCATGTTTCCAATTTTTCATATACCTTAATCAGATTCTTGATAGAAGGGAGTAGCTTAATTCATCTTAAATTTTGGAAGAATCAGAGAATATATGTTCATGATGGTGACATTATACATCACAAATTCAATTTTGTTCTTCATAACCATATTTTCCAAGATCAACAATATTGTATTTTGTAAGACCACCAAGATGAAAAAATTCTATAAATTAATGCAAAGACCACAAATCACATGAGTTATTTAAAAACAACGATGTATCAATATTTCAAAAATAAAAATGTAAAGATAATTGAATAACATTGTTTTTCGACCAACAAATAAATGAATAGATCTTCCATAATCCAATATGTTTTTTTCACAAAATAAAATCACATATTTTCCCATAAATGTTGTAATGATATAGAATTTTTAATAAATAATCAATAATTCAATAATATTAAAATAGATATAATTTAAATTAAATTGTAACTTGTAAAATTGAAAAAAAAAATGTAAAATAATTTTTATATAGAATCTTCTATTCTTTTATTCCTGCAGTGTACTTTTGCAACTTTAGGGGAAATTGCTAGTTATACATGCTACTATGCTTTAAGAGAGACTCTCCTTATGGGTTTCTAGGCTATAGTATGTGTATCAAATAAAATCGCCATTGAATATATTTACATATCGTCATTAACGAGTAGATAATACTATGGTCTTGACTATACTTAGTGGTTCTTAGCCAACATAGAAGTCAAGTTTGGATTATCATGTAACACTATTTTTAAACCTTCATAAATTGCAAGATCCTCACTTAGAAGTTTTCTGACTCTACAACTAGCACACACTGTAATTCTTAGGACCCAATTTGTTGGAATTGATGTTGGGGTGGGCATCAACAGTATGGATCATCATTCCTAGAGATCGATGGTGGAGGTGGAATGAAGTGGTTATGGAGGAACTACCCTCCCT
This sequence comes from Pinus tabuliformis, assembly GCA_031772625.1. Classification (NCBI taxonomy): domain Eukaryota; kingdom Viridiplantae; phylum Streptophyta; class Pinopsida; order Pinales; family Pinaceae; genus Pinus; species Pinus tabuliformis. The sequence continues at coordinate 178,357,287 of CM062818.1, forward strand.
CACACTACGTTGCCTCGCCCTCAATTGTTTCATTCACCCAACAAGGTTTTTCGCTCTGCAATAGGTGGAGACCCTCCATATTTTGGTTGTTAGAATCATGATAGCAGTGTTTGGGCATAGGTTTGTTTTCACAATGCTGGAGGCTTCATAACTACATACTGAGTTCACTGCATAGAGAAGGAACACTTCTCTTACTGTGCAGAGAGGAGGTAAATACTTCGGTTATTTTCGATCAATTTTCCCTTTCTAGTGTACTCTAAATAAACGACTTCTTTTTGTATTTCCCTTTGCAGGTTTCAATCCCCTTGGTTTTAGTTAGCGAATTTAGCTTCTTATGTTTCAAACTGGATTTGACTACCAATATTTTCTTACAATATTATCTCTTAGGTTTTATTTACTCCAGGTCTTCAAGAAAGGAATTTGACCACATTGTATTTAATAAAAACCCTGGGTATCAGCCACACTGCCTTAAACTCTCGTCCAGAGATACATGTAATTCTTAGAGCTTACAGTTGATTGTCATGAAATTCCTTATTGAACGATACGTGATGTGTATTTCCTGGCAGTTGATGGCATAGGCTCTGACCTTATTAATAAATAATTTAATATCATATATGCACAATGTTGTGACTTGCATGTTCTCCATTTCTTTTTATGTCTTGCATTACGAATTTTGGAGTTATTGTTAATTTTTTATGTAGTTACAACCTCTCGTTGCTACCCTAGTAAAAGAGCTCAACAAATTGGTAGAGAATTAATGTTTATCAGTTTTAAATCCTTATTTATTCATTTTTCAACCTCTCAAACTGTCTTTAGGGATAACAGTGATTGACTAAATTGCCAGGGCTTGTTTCTTCTAAAGCTCTTCTAGGAGGAAGGTATATCTCGATAAGTATTCTCCTCCTTTGTTACTGAGGCTCTATTATAGAATATTATCATTCAACTTTGGATTTGTTTTACAGAAATTTTTGTTCGGCTCTCTCCCTCAATTCTCTTCATTGCATGGTTTCTCTTACTTGCCTCATGAGCTTCTAATGGAGTTGTCGAGTCTAGCAACGAGGGTTCCTCTTCAGGTTGTCTGAAGTGAAATACAGGTCTTATTCCCCATTTAACTGCACAAGGTACATTAGACTTCTTTGTGACTCTATTATGCTTCCAAATATTCTTAAAGTTTTTCCCCAAAAGTTAAGCTAATTCTTTCCTTTTCTCTATTAACAAGGTTTTCCCATTGAATGCCTTCAAGGTGACCTCTAGGTAATTCTTATCTGCACCCTTTTTTTTATTGGTTGATGAGATTTAATTTCTTCCTAAATTCTTTCCTTTGATTATGTACACAAGTACTCACTTTGTTCCACACTAAGAGCGAATACCATCAATTCTTGCAACTATTCCAGGTTTATCTAACACTGAATTCCTCTTCTCTGTCAAGACAAATTTTAAGCCCAAATAATGCTTTCTACTTAAGGCTTCAATTAGAGTTTTGTTTTCCTCCTTCCAGGTATTTATTAACTCTGAGTTTCGACTCCCTTTATGTTGTTGTGTAACTTTTATTACGTTTTCTACTAGTTTACAGTGCCTCATCTTACAACACATTGTCAATTGTAGACTACACAATCTGTGTATTTTCCTGATCTTTTGTTTCTGCATACACTTGTATGCTCTAAGCTCTTTGATACTAATATAAATTGCTCTTAAATTAGTCACCAATGATTGCAACATGAATATCTTCTAGTCCCTGTGATTTTGGAACCATATGTTCTGAATTGCTAGCAATATCTTGACTCAACTGATCTATCGATATGGGAGCTATAGGGGTCGAGAAGTGGGGAAGGCCATATAGCCTAGCATCAATATTGTTAGGTCCTATGTACTTCCCTTCTTGTATGTTTTTGCTGCATTATGATACAAATTTGCATGACTTTTTTTTGGATCTACAAATAGTTTCATAAATGGAGAGAAGCTTACATTGTTGTATTGTGAAGTCTCCAACAAGTCTAGAACTAGATCAACCTGAGAAAATGGTTACGAGCAAGTTGATACAATGGATTTACCTGTGGAAGACTGCCCTCTAATAAGGGTTGACTCCTCCAGTACTCCACCTATGGATGATCTCTGCATCTTCCACAATTCAAATATACCCCAACTATTGTTTTGTTGTGTTAAAGGTGAACTAGAATTCAAAATGTTGCAAAAAAATGCAAAAGAGTCAGCTAAATTATATTGTGTTTCTTCCTAATTATATCCCAAGTGATGGAGCTGAAGGAACATGCATAGTGTTAGGTTCCCATAATAATAGGGATCATAATTTTGAATTGACTATGTTAAGTCTTGTAATATTGTACATACCTTTGCTTTGTTTGCAAATGTTTTCCATGTTAAAAAATGAAAAGAGGGTATGTCCTAAAAGAATAATCAAAGGACCAAAAGAAAGAAAGATAATATATCTATATATATATATATATGAACCCCACAAAAAGAGACAAAAATAAATTTTGAAAGTGTTGCACATTCAAATGCCACTACTCTTTGGTTACTTTTCTTGGCAAATAAAATTGTGTGCAGCTTGTCCAAAATGCCACAATTCATGATGATCATACAATTTAATCTTGATTATTCATGCTTTTAAATTTCATGTCATGATAGTTAGTGAATAAAGATCTGACCAAACCATTTAATCTTGGCAGATCATTAGTTAGGTAGAGAATAAAAATGAGCTCATAAGTTTAATCTGAGCAATTGGAAGACACAAGGTTAGAAATAAGTTAGTTTGCTTATGAAAAGAAAATAAAAGGGTCAACAAGCTCAGCAAGCTCAAATGCACCCAATAAAGGAAAGAAAAATGTTAGTATAAATTGGAGGGTAGGTAGAATACTTTTCAAAAATCATAAGCATCATTATGCTTATCAAAAAATATCATTTTTTAACCCTTCCCATGTGAAAATCCCCTTCCCTTGTTTAAAATCCCTTTCCCCTTACCCTAACCCATTTTCCCCTTAAAAAAAACACACATGTCCATCATTTAAATCCCTTTTCCCTTTACTAACTCTGCATAATTCAATTAAAACATGCAAAACCCACTTTTGCATGGTTGTAAAGCATAAAATAAAAAAAGCAATCGGACCCCACTTTCCTTTCCCCCCCGCTTAATACAGTTTCCCCACCTTATATGGTTAACTCCTCACATTATTGATATCTAACCCCACTTCATACTCTTTTGCACACATAAAACCCCTCGTCCACCACCCGATCATTGATCACATCCAACGGTCCTCATGCATTATCGCATCCCCCCTATGTCCAACATTTAAAGCTAATGAGGGTTGCAAAATGGGTGGCTTCATCTACCCCCTCCCCTGCCACGCGGTGCCACCAGATCTTATCGCATCCCCCAGTCCCAAACTGCCATACCGCCTTTTGCTACGCGATAAACCATCGTGCCATGCGATAAACTGCATAGTCTTGAAAATATAAAACCCCCTCTATTCCACTATTTTCCTATTCTCTATTGATTTGAGAAGCAGACCAAAAGCCATCGCCAACTTGAAATAAAGCCCCTGCTGCCGCCTGAACCCTTCTACAACCAAAATTCACGATTTCCAGGTAATTCTAATACCTGCCTCCATCAATTAAATACCAAATTGATAAAAGAATTAAAATTAATGGCTTCCCATAGAGTTCTAAATGTAAACCCTCTTCAACCTCCAGTAACAGATGTCGAACACCTCCCCTTGGTCGATAAGGACTTCAAAATAGTTGACACTATGATAGATTCCAACCTTTTGGAGCTCCACTACTGGAGCCATGACAAATTCATTGACCAGGCAGATGATATTCATCTCTGGGATTCTAACCTACCCAAATATGCCTTTCCATAGACCTACCAATTCCCTGAACTCATCAGACTGTGCCAAATCAACTATTTTCCAAATGAAAGAGCCATAGTCACCCCTGCCCAAGAAATCCTATTCACTATCACTGCTCAATCCATTAATCAAATTCTACAAATTCAACCAAAACCAAAGGGAGTGCCTTTATCTATTGAAACCCTTACTGAGCTTTACTTAAAGCTAGACTATCCTAAAAGGCCTCAAATCTTTCAGAACTTCCTCCCCGAATCATCTCAAATGCCTAATAAAAACCCACCATACTCTGCTGCCATGTTCCCAGAACAAACCAGGCAAATTGTAACCATGTTATCTTGTATTTTAGGATATTTTACTGATGAGCATGTAGATGAATCCATCCTGGGTTTCCTCTCTATCTTTTGCCTAGGCCAGCCTCCAGCTATAACTTTCAACTTTGCCCAATTCCTAGCAGATGCAATCCATGATCAACTAGTCAAGCTGCCAGAAGAAGGAGTGTTCAAATACTCCTCAGTTTTGTTCCATATGTTTTTGTATTTCCAATCAGAAAGGTTTGCAGTCAGCCTCCAAAAACTGGACACAGAGGGTAATCCCAAATCTGTTGTCTTTTGGACATCCTTGATCAGAAAGGATTCCACAAAATCTAGCTATAAAGACTTCATTGATTCATTTGTCTATCCAGTTGTCAATATGTTAAGCAGTAGCATTCAGCCTAGAATCAGTGAAGAGATAAAGAAGGTGTTACAGTTGTCAGATCAAAGTAAAACATGAGACTAGTATTTATACCAAAATCATACAGATATCAGAGTGTATGGAAGCCAGCTAGTTCCATACAAGCTTCCCAAATACCTCCCAATGAGGATATTTTCTTTGGAATACATCAGACAAATCTTGAATTCTGATGAAATCCGTTTCCTTTCAACTAAAAAGAAGGCCTAGTTCAAGATTAAAAACCAAATAGGGCCTTTTATATGCAACAATAGAAATGTTGGAAAGGAAGCAGATAAACATTTACAAGAGTTCAAGTTCAGCAGTAGTTTCAAATGGCAGTATGACCCTTTGGGTGTCATAAGTAAATTAAGAGTCAAATTCAAATTGACCCCCTTCATTCATGAGTCAAAACCAGAAATTGAAAAGTATTCCAATGAGTCAGAGTGGTTGGAAAACACTTTACAAGAGGTGGATAAGCAGGTTGATACTAGTTCCATCCTACATACTCCAGACCCACAGGACAGAAATTCAAAAAGGGCTAGAGAAGAAGGATCCTACTCAGCAGAAACTACTTCTGATACTAAATTTAATCTTGTGAGCAAAAAGAAAACCAAGCTAAATCCAGTAATAGAGCATGAAAAGACAATTCAAACAGAAACAAAGATTATCATCAAGGGTAATGCACCCTCAACACATGTAGAAGAAACACCTCTGCCCTCATCTTCAAGTGCACAGATCATTCAAAATCAGAACAATGCAGAAGTTTCATCATCTAGAAAAACAGTTGAGAAAGAGAAAAATATCATGGAGAAGTATAAAGAGATCAAAATCCGAAATGAAGCATTAAAGACTGCTATATGTACCCAATACTAGAAGCAAAATCCCAGTGATCAGAGTAGGTTGCTTTCAGCGTTTGAACTCAAAACAAGGAAAATGTAGATGACCTTCCTACAACCAGAGGTAAAGGCCCCAAGAACTTCAGAATATTATAAGAGAAAAACCTTTCAAATTTGTGCCAAGGATGTGCATCCAATCGACCAAATTGAATTTCATAAACAGGCAGGAGAAATTTTATATTCAACCATGACACATAAAGCTCTAAGTGTCTAGAAATTGAAGAATTCTCTTGAAAATGTACAGTCACAGTTAAAGCTGGAAAGGGCCTCATCACAAGCAAAGGACAACAGGATTAAGTCACTAGAAGATTTGGTAATTGAAATCAGCTATAATCCAACTAACATCAAGGCAGCAGAAGAACTCATTAAAAATAAAAATGCAGACATAGTTTCACTCAAGAAACAGCTAAAGCTAGCAACCACTGAGCATCCAAAAACCAAGGAGGTTTTGGAGACACTTAATCAAAAGGATGAGATGATGAACTTAATCATCCATTTGACAACTCAAATAAGGGAAATGGAGACAGAAATGGATAAACTAGTACAGGAAAAACAGGCTAGAAGAGAAGCAGTTCCCATTACTGCTATTCCCATAGGAGCTACAGCAGCAACAACAACAACATCAGCAAAACCAACAGCCCATCCCACTGATGAGGCCAGCAAATTGATTAAAGCAATGGAAGATATTTCCATTCAAATGACACAGATTAATAAGCTCAAGGAAAAAGTAAAGAGCTTACAAGATGAAAAGAAATTAACAGAAGTAATGCATCAAGCTGCGAAACAAAAAGCCAATAGATTGAATGACAATATCCTCCAGCTAGAAAAAGAATTATCACTAAAGGAGCCTTTGGCCCAAGCAAAGCAACATTTGTGGGCCAATATCATTAACCCAAATAATGATATTTGGACTTCTATACAGGTAATATTTGAACAGAATGATTTGGTGAAGGAAGCTAGTGAGGCAATTCAAAGGGTAAAAGCAGATCTTGGAAAGAAAACACAGGAAGCCTCTAAAATAATCAAATTTCTGAATTCTAAAAACAAGTATGAATTAGAGGATCTTGGGATAACTGATAGAACAGATACTATTCTAGAAGTAAAGAAAGTTATTTCCAAAAGAAATATGATGATACAGCTTGAGGAGAAATGTCAAAACATGAAACTTGCAGTAAGCAGGTTTTTTGACAAGTTTGATCTATTGAGACAGAAGGGTCTGCCTAATCCTTTGTTAATCAATGATAAATTGATGAAACATGAAGACTATGATAAAAAGATGAGAGAAGTAGCCAAAGAGACTTCCAACAGTTCATCCATGAAAGGTGTGCCCACAGGGAAAGTGCTCCTCCAAACTTTAGAAAACTTCTTTTACCTCCAACATGAAGTAAATCACATTTTTGTGAACAAGCCTACATTTGCAAAATACACAGAAGCAGATGAGATTTACCGAAGGATGATGAAAATCAAACTCCCAGATGAAGAAACATGGGAAAAATGGTGTGACTTACTATAAAGGATGAAAGAAGAGAATCAGCTGAAAGACAAGCAGGTGAAAGAAGCAAACAGTGTGAAAGAAAAGCAGGTGAAAGAAAATCAGATGAAAAACAGGCAGATGAAAGAAGCAGTCTAGTAAGAGCAAGAAAATAAAAAGGGACATATTTCAGTCAGTTAAACAGGTGTCACTATCTTTTTTCATAAAGATATTTATTTTCCTTAAATAAATCCTAGTCAGTTGACAGGATATTTTGTAAAGTTTTGTATAAATACTTCATCATTTGAAGTATCAAGGGTGGATTTCTAAATATTTATGTAGCTGACTAATCTATTACCTAAGGGTTATTGTACCAACTTCTATTTGACATACATAACAAGTTATAAAGAGACTTCTTTACAGGATTCATGTGTTGAGCTATCTCAATGAAGTATAAATTTCAATTGTTCATGTTTTCTTTCTAAGTATTCCATAAACTTTCATGTGTTCTAAATTTGAATGTTATAACAGGAGTTTTACTGCAGAATTTGCTTAAACATTACACTCTGCTTTTAACTGTTATACATTTCTATGTTTTCTTCTAATATCTGGTTTAGAGAATTCTTAATTTCCCTCTGATCCCGATTGATTTTCTTCATCCTTCTTCAGTATCTGGTTTAAGGAATTCTTAATTGCTCCTTGATCCCGATTAAAAAATCATTTCACCATTCAGCCTTGAGATCTGATATTGCTCACCTATCTTTCCCTGTAACACTTTCTTTATAGTTTGTTGATTGTTCTGTTTTCAAAGTCATATTGACTCCATAGCCCAATGGAAATGGAAAAGCACCTATTCATCTAGGTCATTAATTCCACCAACCAACCAAAACCAATCCAATTAAGCAGTAATAACTAGCCTAAAATCCATAAAAATAAACAAAATTAAATGATATAGAGAGAGCCCCCTCTGAGTTTAGGAAGGCTAGATCCTAAGCTCCAAAGTAGGTTTGTAGTTACCTCTGATATTTCTTTTTAACACATTAAACAACCCTTGGAAATTTTGGAGTGATAACATAGTGGCAACCATACTAGGGACACAGTCCCTAGTTAAAATCAATCTTAAAGGAAACATTTTTCCTCATTGTTCACATTAAGGTTCTAAAGGGTTGTTTGAAATCATCATTATAAGTTAAAATTTTGGCTTCAAAAAGAACATATTATACCAGGGCTCATCCTGATCCACAGCCTGCTACAATTGTTGATGATCCTAACAAAATTTTAAGAAAACCAAAAAAAGTAGAAATTCGGGGAAGTATTAGTCAGTTAAACAAATCAAATTCACTTCCTAAAGAGTTATCAAGCTTAGAGGATATTCAATTTGATTTATCATTTGAGCATTCTTTGTTTCGTACCAAATCTGAAAATTCAGTCTATGATACTGTAATAGACCCCAATTTTATTCAATTTATTGAATCAAAGAAGGATACTATACATCCTGATTTAGATCAACATGTTTTGGATACTTTTGACAAACTTGATGCATTAACCTCAACTTTGATAAGGCATATAGATGAAGCCTATTTTCAACAGTCAGTTGAATTAGCTGCCCTAACTGCTGCTACCCCTGAACACTCTACAATATCTTCAGAAACTGTAAATACAACCTCATTCAGTACCACCTCACCTATAATATCCACCACAGTTCATTCCACAAAGCCATTCATACCTAAACTTCCTCTCCAACCTAACGTTTCAAGTTCATCTTCAAGCAACACTACTTCACCTTCCAGTCAAGCTAAAATCTTAGCCATGGCAGACAGATATGCACCTTTGGCCTTACAAGCCCCTTTACATGCTATGCCACAGGATTACCAGAGTAAATTTTGCAGTTTGATGGTATTGGTCAGTATATTGCTCAACAACATGTAAATAAAATGACAGATTATTTTGAGTTACATGAAGTTGATGAGGCTGATGTACAAATGAGATTATTTGCACAAACACTAGTAGGAGATGTTAAAAAGTGGTTTAAATCTTTACCTCCTAACCATATTGTTGATTTAGCTGCTTTCCACCAATTGTTCATAAATAGGTGGGAAAGAAAGAAAAACCCTCTCCAGATATTATCTGAATATGAGAACATAAGGAGATCTCCTAGTGAATCTGTCCAGGATTACTGTACTAGGTTTAACAACATTTACAATGCAATTCCAGTGAATATCAGACCCCCACCAGACCTTTCCCTGATTAAATTTCCAGATGGTTTTGATGCTGACATGTCCTATCAATTAAGAGAAAGAAACCCTGCAACTTTAGAACAAATGCAGAGTGATGCAGTTAGTGTAGAAGCTAACTTATTGGCTAAAAGAGCCAGGATGAGGAATGAGAGGAGAGTTACCATTAAAGAAGAACCATCCACTTCAGATGTTAAGATAGATAGTTTAGCTAAAAGTGTAGAAAGGCTAATGGATAGGTTAGAGAATATGGAAAGAAAGCCTCAGTGGGAAAATCAACAAGGACCCCAAATTAGAAACCCCAACTTTAGGAAAAATCCCAATACTGGAAAATCAAGAGAAGTTGTACCCGATCAACAGGTTAGACCACCTTTCCAAGAAAATTATGTTGAAAGTTCACAACAACATGAAGAAGACTAGGACACCCAGATAAAATTGATGGGAGTAAACAATGAAAATTCCATTTTACTCACTTAGGAAGAACATGAATTCTACATGTTACATCAATTACAAATAGAGTCTGGAGAGTCCCTTGACTACAAACAAGTCTATGAATCTGCTATCTACGAAGTTCATAAACAATATAGCCTTAGATGCAAAATGAACACAGAAGTTCCTCCTAAGAAATCAGTCCAAACCCAAACTAAGAAAATAGTAGAAGCCCCTGTAACCAAGATCCTACAAATTCTACCTAGAGGAGCTCAGGAGGCTTCCAGCCCAAAGATTGTGGACATAACATCAACTGCAACTCAAACTGTTCCAAACAACAAAATTGAAAACAAAATAGTTGACATACAAACTGAATTACCAAGTGTTGATAAAGAAGACAAAAATACACAAACCACAATTGCTAAGAATGAAATCATTCAATTAGGCAAAACTCAAATGCCATTCAATATCAAAATTGAGATAGACAAATTAAAAATACCAGTTCCTTTAACAGAGCTGGTAAAAAATGAATCATACAAAGCACAAATCACTAAAATACTAAACATAGGTGAAGGTGAAGATGTTGTAAACCTTAATGATGATCGACCTGAGTTGTTATTCGGTCTAGAACTAAGTGGAAAACATCAACAAGGGGGTATCCCTCCATTATATATTATCTTAAAAGTTCATGTTAAAATCTTACATAATGCTATGTTGGATTCAGGAGCATCTCATAACCTAATGCCTAAAGCAGTCATGGAAAGATTAAACTTAGACATCACCAGACCCTACAAGGACCTGTTTTCCTTTGATTCTAGTCAAGTCAAATGTCTTGGCCTGATAAAATATCTGTGTGTAACTCTAGTCCAGTGCCCAGCAAAGAGTATTGTTATGGACATAGTAGTTGCTGATATCCCACCCAAATATGGTATGTTGTTATCTCGCTCATGGGGAGCAAAATTACAAGGGTCACTACAATTAGACATGTCATATGCTACCATTTTTGTATTTGGTCAGCAAAGAAAGCTTTACAAAGAGACCTTGATGAAATACATGGTAAGTAGTTCAGAAAGACCACATAATTACCCTATTTATTCCATGCATTCTGATCTGGACTCATTTATCTTATATAATTCAGACAATGACAAAGATAAAATCACAGCTGTAGAAGAAAAACACAAAGAAATTGATAGTGAAAACATAACACATGAATCTTTGTGGCATTTAGATTTTGATGGCTCTATAAATAGATTAGGAGCAGGAGCTAGAGTATGGATCTACAATTTAGAAAATGATCATTCAGAAGGACATGCTTTCAGATTAAATTTCAAATGCACTAACAACATGGCAGAATACGAAGCATTAGTGCTAGGCCTTCAAATTGTAAGAAAATTGGGAGCTAAAAGAGTTTCCATCATGGGAGACTCAGAACTCATTATAAAACAAGTCAAGGGTGAGTACATTACTAATAACCCTAGACTTAGCTGTTACAGAGAAACCATCCTAGACTTGATAAATTATTTCCTTGAAACTGACTTTGTTGTCATTCCAAGAAAGCAAAACATGCAAGCTCATAGCTTAGCCACTTTTGCCAACACATGCAGGTTACCCTTCCAACCAAATCATTAGTACACAACTAAGGTAAGACATAGACCAACCATACCTGATAATTTAAAGTATTGGCAATTTTTTTCACATGACAATCAAATTCGTGATTTTATGATTTCTGAAGGAGAATTTCAAAATGGTAATATAGACACTGACTGTACATCAGATTATACCATAAATAATGAAATAGATGTAAATAATGTAAATAAGATAGAACCAACTAAATTCACCAAACTAGAAATAGAACAACTGGAGACAGTTGAAATTGAGGAATTAATCAATGATGAATCAGAAGTTTTAAACCTCAAAGACAAATTTTTGCCTAAGGGATTAGCCCCACTAGAAGACCTTTTTGGCTCCAATGATGTCACTAGAAAACCTAAAATGGAGCCTCTTAGGTCGGATATAGAGGAGTGCAACATAGGAACAAAAGAAAATCCTAATCTTATCAAGATATCTAAGGCACTACCCCCAGCTAAAAAGTTGAAGTACATTAGCTTGTTTAAAGAATTCCAAGACATCTTTGCCTGGAGTTATGAAGACCTCAAGTCTTATGATACCAGCATCATCCAGCATAAGATACCAATTAAAGAAAATCAGAAACCCTTTAAACAAAAGCTAAGAAGAATTAACCCTGTTCTTATGCCATTAATAGAGAAAGAAGTTAAAAGGATGTACGATGCTCAGATTATAGCACCCATTAGATATTCTGATTGGGTCTCTAATTTAGTCCCCACTAGAAAGAAAACAGGAGAAATCAGACTCTATGTTGATTTCAGAAACTTGAACAAAGTATCACTGAAGGATAACTATCCCATCCCTAAAATGGATCACATTCTCCAGAGGGTAGTAGGGTCATCCAGAATTTCATTACTTGATGGATTTTCTGGATACAATCAAATCCTAGTCCAACCTGAAGATCAAGAAAAGACTGCGTTCACCACTCCCTGGGGAACTTTCATGTATTTGAAAATGCCCTTTGGATTAATGAATGCTGGAGCAACATTCCAAAGAGCCATGGACATAGCCTTTGCGAAGGAAATCCATGACTTTTTAGTCATCTACCTAGATGATATCACAGTGTTTTCCAAGTCAGATAATGAACATCTAGATCATCTAAGAAGAGTATTCATAAAATGCAGAAAGTTTGGCATATCCTTAAATCCTAAAAAATCACTTTTTGGATTAGAAGAAGGAAAACTCCTGGGACACATAATCTCAAAAGAGGGCATTAGAATTGATCCAGCTAGAATAGAAGAAATCCTAAATATCAGTCATCCTAGGAACATTAAAGAATTACAATCATTCTTAGGTAAAATAAATTTTCTTAGAAGATTCATTTCTAACTTAGCAGAACTAATTAGAGATTTGAATAACATGTTAAAAAAGGGTTCAACACTTAAATGGATAGTAGAGGCTAAGCAGTCTTTTGAAGCAATCAAAGAAGCCCTTACTAAAACACCTGTCCTTATAAGTCCTAATTTTAACAGAGATTTCATAATTTTTTCATTTGCTTCAGAGCACACCATTGCAGCAGTCTTGTTGCAAAAGAATGATGAGGGTTATGAACAACCCATCGCTTTCTTCAGTAAAACTTTGAGAGATGCTACACTAAAGTATAATATAATGGAAAAGCAAGCTCTTTCTTTAGTGAAAGCCATAAAAGATTTCAAAGTATATATCCTATACTCTCACATAATAGCATATGTTCCAAACTCAGTGGTAAAGGACATTCTAACTCAGAATGGGCCTGATGGAAAAAGAGGCAAATGGATTGCCACCATACTAGAATATGACATTGAGATCAAGCCTACAAAATTGATTAAAGGCCAAGGTTTAGCCAAACTCATGGCTGAATCGAATTGTCGAGCCTTAGACATAAATTTCATTGCTGCCATAGATGATCAGGAAGAGATGGCGACTCCACAAATCAGTGAAGCTTTTATAGATTCACCCTAGTATGCAGACATTATATTCGTTTTACTCAACCTACAAGCTCCTCCTGGTTTATCTAGAACTAAAAGTAGATTCCTAAAAATGAAAGCAACAAAATATTGTATCTTAGACAATGTTTTATTTTGGAAAGATCATGGTGGCATCCTGTTAAATTTTTTATTAAAAGATGAAGCTGACAAAGTCATGCAGGAGATTGTGGGGGACACCTATACTGGAAAACAACTACTGATAAGATTTTGAGGGCAGGTTTTTACTGGCCCACCCTTTTTGCAGATGTCAGAAAATATGTGACCTCCTGTCACAAATGCCAAATATTTGAAGGGAAGAAGAAACTCTTACCATTACCCCTCAAACCTATCTCAGTAGAAATTCCTTTTCAACAATGGGGTTTAGACTTTATTGGGGAAATTCACCCACCCTCCTCTGCCCAACATAAATGGATTTTGATAACCATTGACTACTTTACCAAGTGGATAGAAGCCATCCCTTCTAGACAAGCCACAAACTCTGTCATTATTTCATTTCTTGAGAACAACATCCTTTCTAGATTTGGATGCCCACAAAAACTCATCACTGATAATGTTGTTGCCTTCAAATCTAAGAAAATGGTAGATTTTTGTAACCGATACCATATCACCCTAGGCCATTCCACTGCCTATTACCCTCAAGGTAATGGACTTGCAGAATATTCAAACAAAAGCCTAGTCAACATCATCAAGAAAATATTAGAAGATAACAAGAAAACCTGGAATAAAAGGTTGGTGAATGCCCTATGGGCAGACAGACTTACTACTAAGAAATCTATTGGTACATCTCCTTATCAATTGGTATATGGGATGGATGTTGTTTTTCCATCCTCATTAGGAGTGCTAGTAATGAAAATGATTCAAGAGCTGCAAGTAGAACCAAATGACATCCAAAGGAGGATAAACCAAACAATTCATTTGCAGCAAACCAGGGAAGAAGTTTATATCAAATCCCAAGTAATTCAAGACAAAATCAAGAAGATTTTTGATAAGAAAACTAAAGCAAAGGATTTCTTCATAGGTGATCAAGTACTAAAATGGGATTCCAGAAGGGAAGACAAAGGAAAACATGGGAAATTTGACTTTCTCTGGAAAGGCCCATATATTATTTATGGTTATAGAGGCAACAATGCATTTTTATTAAAAGAATTAGATGGGATAGACTTACAAAGTGGACCAGTCAATGGTCAAATGATGAAGAACTATTTTTCACCAAAATAATCAGTAGCTCATTTGTTCTATTCATTGTAAATACCATAGCAAAGTTTAGATTGGAGTGGATTATTATCTTGTAAAGTTGAAGCCTGAAGAGGAAATCTTAAGCTTTAAAAGATATAACATCATATGTTTGAATAAAGGAGATCACAGAAATCAGTTCCAGGTAAAGCACAGTCAAGGTTCCAAGGCCACTGATCAGAAAGTTCTTGACATCTCACATGGAGATGCCATCCCCAAGTGGAGCCACTGTTAGGTTCCTATAATAATAGGGATCATAATTTTGAATTGACTATGTTAAGTCTTGTAATATTGTACATACCTTTGCTTTGTTTGCAAATGTTTTCCATATTAAAAAATGAAAAGAGGGTATGTCCTAAAAGAATAATCAAAGGACCAAAAGAAAGAAAGTTAATATATATATATATATATATATATATATATATATATATATATATATATATATATATATATATATATATATATATATATATATATATATATATATATATATAATATGAACCCCACAAAAAGAGACAAAAATAAATTCTGAAAGTGTTGCACATTCAAATGCCACTACTCTTTGGTTACATTTCTTGGCAAATAAAATTGTGTGCAACTTGTCCAAAATTCCACAATTCATGATGATCATATAGTTTAATCTTGATTATTCATGCTTTTAAATTTCATGTCATGATAGTTAGTGAATAAATATCTGACCAAACCATTTAATCTTGGCAGATCATTAGTTAGGTAGAGAATAAAAATGAGATCATAAGTTTAATCTTAGCCATTGGAATACATAAGGTTAGAAACAAGTTAGTTTTCTTATCAAAAGAAAATAAAAGGGTCAGCAAGCTCAAATGCACCCAATAAAGGAAAGAAAAATGTTAGTATAAATTGGAGGGTAGGTAGAATACTTTTCAAAAATCATAAGCATCATTACACTTATCAAAAAATATCATTTTTTAACCCTTCCCATGTGACAATCCCATTCCCTTGTTTAAAATCCCTTTCCCCTTACCCTAACCCATTTTCCCCTTAAAAAGAACCCATGTCCATCATTTAAATCCCTTTTCCCTTTACTAACTCTGCATAATTCAATTAAAACATGCAAAAACCACTTTTGCATAATAAATCGGACCCCACTTTCCTTTTTCCTCCCGCTTAATACAGTTCCCCCGCCTTATATGGTTAACTCCCCACGGTATTGATATCCAACCCCACTTCATACTCTTCCGCACACATAAAACCCCCCGTCCACCGCTCAATCATTGATCACATCCAACGGTCCTCATGCATTATCGAATCCACCCTATGTCTGACGCTTAAAGTTAATGAGGGTTTATAAATGGGTGGTTTCATCCACCCCCTCCCATGCCATGCAGCGCCACCAGATCTTATCGCATTCCCTAGTCCCAAATCGCCATACCCCCTTTCGCTACGCGATAAACCACCACGCCATGCGATAAACCACCCAGTCTCGAAAATATAAAACACCCTCTATTCCACTATTTTCCTATTCTCTGTTGATTTGTGAAGCAGACCAAAATCCATTGCCAACTAGAAATAAAGCCTCTGTTACCGCCTGAACCCTTCCACAACCAAAATTCACGATTTCCAGGTAATTCTAATACCCGCCTCCATCAATTAAATACCAAATTGATAAAAGAATTAAAATTAATGGCTTCCCAAAACGTTCTAAATGTAAACCCTCTTCAACCTCCAGTAACAGATGTCGAACACCTCGCCTTGGTCGATAAGGACTTCAAAATCGTTGACACTGTGACAGATTCCAACCTTTTGGAGCTCCACTACTGGAGCCATGACAAATTCATTGACCAAGCAGATGATATTCATCTCTAGGATTCTAACCTGCCCAAATATTTTTTTCCACGGACCTACCAATTCCTTGAACTCATCAAATTGTTCCAAATCAACTATTTTTCAAATGAAAGAGCCATAGTCACCCCTGCCCAAGAAATCCTATTCACTATCACTTCTCAATCCATTAATCAAATGCTACAGATTCAACCAAAACCAGAGGGAGTACCTCTTTCCATTGAAACCCTTACTGAGATTTACCTAAAGCTAGACTTTCCTAAAAGGTCTCAAATCTTTTAGACCTTCCTCCCTGAATCAGCTCAAATTCCTAATAAAAACCCACCATACTCTGCTGCCATGTTCCTAGAAGAAACCAGGAAAATTGTAACCATGTTATCTTGTATTCTAGGATATTTTACTGATGAGCATGTAGATGAATCCATCCTGGGTTTCCTCTCTATCTTTTGCCCAGGCCAGCCTCCAGCTATAACTTTCAACTTTGCCCAATTCCTAGCAGATGCAATCCATGATCAGCTAGTCAAGCTGCCAGAAGAAGGAGTGTTCAAATACTCCTTAGTTTTGTTCCATATGTTTTTGTATTTCCAATCAGAAAGGTTTGCAGTCAGCCTCCAAAAACTGGACACAGAGGGTAATCCCCAATCTGTTGTCTTTTGGACATCCTTGATCAAAAAGGATTCCACATAATCCAGCTATAAAGACTTCATTGATTCATTTGTTTATCCAGTTGTTAATATGCTAAGCAGTAGCATTCAGCCTAGAATCAGTGAAGAGATAAAGAAGGTGTTACAGTTATCATATCAAAGTAAAACAAGAGACTGGTATTTATACCAAAATCATACAGAGATCAGAGTGTATGGAAGCCAGCTAGTTCCATACAAGCTTCCCAAATACCTCCCAATGAGGATATTTGCTTTGGAATACATCAGACAAATCTTGAATTCTGATGAGATCCATTTCCTTTCAGCTAAAAAGAAGACCCAATTCAAGATTAAAAACCAAATAGGGCCTTTTATATGCAACAATAGAAATGTTGGAAAGGAAGCAGACAAATGTTTACAAGATTTCAAGTTCAGCAGCAGTTTCAAATGGCATTATGACCCTTTGGGTGTCATAAGTAAATTAAGAGTCAAATTCAAATTGACCCCTTTCATTCATGAGTCAAAACCAGAAATTGAAAAGTATTCCAACCAGTCAGAATGGTTGGAAAACACTCTACAGGAGGTGGATAAGCAGGTTGATACTAGTTCCATCCTGCATACTCCAAACCCACAAGACAGAAATTCAAAAAGGGCTAGAGAAGAAGGATCCTACTCATCAGAAACTACTTCTGATACTAAATTTAAGCTTGTGAGCAGAAAGAAAACCAAGCTAAATCCAGTAATAGAGCATGAAAAGACAATTGAAACAGAAACATAGATTATCATCAAGGGTGATGCACCCTCAACACATGTAGAAGAAACACCTCTGCCCTCATCTTCCAGTGCATAGATCATTCAAAATCAGAATAATGCAGAAGTTTCATCATCTAGAAAACCAGTTGAGAAAGAGAAAGATATCATGGAGAAGTACAAAGAGATTAAAATCAGAAATGAAGCATTAAAGGCTGCTATATGTACCCAATACTGGAAGCAAACTCCCAGTGATCAGAGTAGGTTGCTTTTAGCTTTTGACCTCAAAACAAGGAAAATGCAGATGACCTTCCTACAACCAGAGGTAAAGGCCCCAAGAACTTCAAAAGATTATAAGAAAACAACCTTTGAAATTCATGCCAAGGATGTGCATCCAATCGACCAAATTGAATTTCATAAATAGGCAGGAGAAATGTTATATTCAACCATGACACATAAAGCTCTAAGTGTCCAGAAATTGAAGAATTATCTTGAAAATGTACTGTCACAGTTAAAGTTGGAAAGGGCCTCATCACAAGCAAAGGACAATAGGATTAAGTCACTGGAAGATTTGGTAATTGAAATCGGCTATAATCCAACTAACATTAAGGTAGCAAAAGAACTCATTAAAAAGAAAAATGCAAACATAGCTGCACTCAAGAAACAGCTAAAGCTACCAACCACTGAGCATCCACAAACCAAGGAGGTTTTAGAGACACTTAATCAAAAGGATGAGATGATGAACTTAATCATCCAGCTGAAAACTCAACTAAGGAAAATGGAGACTGAAATGGATAAACTAGTACAGGAAAAACATGCTAGCAGAGAAGCAGTTCCCATTACTGCGATTCCCAGAGGAGCTATAGCAGAAAGAACAACAACATCAGCAAAACCAATAGCCCATCTCACTGATGAGGCCAACAAATTGATTAAAGCAATGGAAGATATGTCCATTCAAACAACACAGATTAATAAGCTCAAGGAACAAGTAAAGAGCTTAGAAGATGAAAAGAAATTAGCAGAAGTAATGCATCAAGCTGAGAAACAAAAAGCCAATAGATTGAATGACAGGATCCACCAGCTAGAAAAAGAATTGTCACTAAAGGAGCCTTTGGCCCAAGCAAAGCAACATTTGTGGGCCAATATCATTAACTCAGTTAATGATATTTGGCCTTCTATACAGGTAATATTTGAACAAAATGATTTGGTGAAGGAAGCCAGTGAGGCAATTCAAAGGGTAAAAGCAGATCTTGGAAAGAAACCAGAGGAAGCCTCTAAAATAATCAAATTTCTAAATTCTAAAAACAAGTATGAATTAGAGGACCTCGAGATAACTGACAAAATAGAGACTATTCTAGAAGTAAGGAAAGTTATTTCCAAAAGAAATATGATGATACAACTTGAGGAGAAATGTCAAAACATGAAACTTACAGTAAACAGGTTTTTTGACAAGTTTGATGAATTGAGACAGAAGGGTCTTCCTAATCCTATGGTAATCAATGATAAACTGATGAAACATGAAGACTATGATAAAAATATGATATAAGTAGCCAAAGAGACTTCCAATAGTTCATCCATGAAAAGTGTTCCCACAAGAAAAGTACTCCTCCAGACTTTAGAAAACTTCTTTTACCTCCACCATGAGGTAAAGCACCTTTTTGTGAACAAGCCTACATTTGCCAAATACACAGAAGCAGATGAGATTTACTGGAGGATGATGAAAATCAAAATCCCAGATGAAGAAACATGGGGAAAATGGTATGACTTATTATAAAGGATGAAAGAAGAGAATCAGATGAAAGACAAGCAGGTGAAAGGAGCAAACGGTGTGAAAGAAAAGCAAGTGAAAGAAAATCAGATGAAAGACAGGCATATGAAAGAAGCAGTCTAGTAAGAGCAAGCAAATAAAAAGGGACAGATTTCAGTCAGTTAAACAGGTATCACTATCTTTTTGCATAAATATATTTATTTTCCTTAAATAAATCCTAGTCAGTTGACAGGATATTTTGTAAATTTTTGTATAAATACTTCATCATTTGAAGTATCAAGGGTGGATTTCTGAATATTTTTGTAGCTGACTGATCTATTACCTAAGGGTTATTGTACCAACTTCTAGTTGACAGACAAAATAAGCTATAAAGAGACTTATTTATAGGATTCATGTGTTGAGCTATCTTAGTGAAGTATAAATTTCAATTGTTCGGGTTTTCTTTCTAAGTATTCAATAAACTTTCATGTGTTCTAAATTTGAACGTTATAACAAGGGTTTTACTGCAAAATTTGCTTAAACATTACACTATGCTTTTAACTGTTATACATTTCTATGTTTTCTTCTGATATCTGGTTTAGAGAATTCTTAATTGCCCTCTGATCCCGATTGATTTTCTTCATCCTTCTTCAGTATCTGGTTTAAGGAATTATTAATTGCTCCTTGATCCCGATTAAAAAATCATTTCACCATTCAGCCTTGAGATCTGATATTTCTCACCTATCTTGCCCTGTAACACTTTCTTTATAGTTTGTTGATTGTTCTATTTCCAAAGTCATATTGACTCCATAGCCCAATGGAAATGGAAAAGCACCTATTCATCTAGATCATTAATTCCACCAACCAACCAAAACCAATCCAATTAAGCAGACATAACTAGCCTAAAATCCATAAAATAAACAAAGTTAAATCATATAGAGAGAGCCCCCTCTGAGTTTAGGAAGGCTAGATCCTAAGATCCAAAGTAGGTTTGTAGTTACCTCTGATGTTTCTTTTTAATGCATTGAACAACCCGCGGAAATTTCGGAGTGATAACACATAGAAGAGAACTGCATTTTTGGTGTGGAATCCCACTCAATTGCTAAGTCGCTACTCTTACTCTGCAGTCCAACCTCCACAAATCAGTTGGGATAATTTATTGATATGAGCTACAAGGGATTTTATAATAGAATTCATTAATATTTTCCTCACAAGGAAAGATTCTATGCAGTGCAAGTGAATTTGGAACTAGTCTTATCCCATTAAAATGAGAATTAAGTCTAATTTACTGCAAATATTGATTGTTGTCTTATAGAAATATCGTTCTTAAAAATTGTTGGATTGTTAAGTAAACAGGGGTGGTTAACCATTAGTTAAATCTTGATCTGCATAACCTACCATGCCATTCTTTTCTTAAAAGGTGTTATACAATGTATAAAACTAACTTACAGTTGCAGCATTAGTTTGTGCGCCATCAGATGCAGAATCCTAGGAAGCTGAGGATTTTCCTCTCCTCGAATTAGAACCAAAGATAACCATCATCGACTCAAAGGCTGAATAATTAGGTCACCAGGATAAAAACAAATTAACCAGATCATTCATTCACTGCACAACGTTAAATTGACATCGAGGTCCAGATCAATTTTCCTAAAGCCCTGTTGGAAATAAGATACTAAATCAGCCTTCCTAATCCGATTTAAATTTCAAATGAAAAAATATTAAGAGTCACCTGAACCTCCATTAAAAGGAAATTCCAAATCAACTGTACTATAATTGGCTATACTACAGGCCAACACATTTTAGCCACCATCATATCTGTTGTAAGAAGATAGCAATCCACCTATTGATATCAAATTAGTAATTGTGCCCATCGCAAAAATTGTATATCACTCAGGGTAGAGAAGCCGACAGGCAGAAGGTGTTAGTTTACATATGTGGCTCAAATATTTTTCCAGCTACAATGATATTACTTCAAAATAATATCATACACCAGTACAACACCCTCATTCAACATTCCATACAATAGTGTTGAGGGAACACTTGTATTTAAAGAAGTGAGAGGCAAGGGGGAACATGCATGATGCATGCACCATCTCCACTCTGTAGGAATTTACATGGTAAGTTCCTTAGATAGAACACCAAAGGACATTGCTCACAAACAGATCACAGATCAATACACCAGTATTCTTGACGTGGTTAAAACCCTCAAAGTGGGAAACAGTCCACGGCCTGAGCCAACGCGGCCACTTCAGGAAATTTATTAATAAAAGAAAGAAAATTTACATAAGCTTCTCTCATGAACGGTCATCTTACAAATGACCCTCCATGCTCTTTAAATAGAGATCATGGACCAATCGAGTGTTAAGCCACGGATCAAGTGTTAGTAATACTGAGGAGAGAATGAACCGTCGGATCACTTCATATCTAGAACATATCATGACCGACGGATTATAAGTTACAAAAGTACATAGTAAAGAAACACACTTTACCTAACTCTACACTAGACCAAGTTATACTTAACTATTTCCTATGTGTGGAATATCCTAACACAATCCACTTCTAATTTTAGATGTTTTTCTATATTCAACAATTCAAACCTAGATCTATGTTTTTCTTTATATAATTCTACATGCAAAAAGTAGGGTGTAGGTCCCAAAGTCAGTAGGAACACTTTTGCATGAGGATTCCGAGCACACTGAAGCATGGAGATCTGTAGGAGAGCACACCTTATTTTTGGCTTGGCTATGGTTAAAGTTCACACTGCCAAACATGTTGTTGTGCATGCATCTAGAATCATTGTCCATATCTTCATCCTAGTCTATAAAGGAGAAACAGGGCACACCATTCTGTGGTTCGAAAGTTTGTATTTTGAGTTGTAGCTTTAACTTTCTGTTTTCAGAATTAATAGAAAATTAGTGATGCTATTTTGATTATTTTGATTTGTATGCATATTGGTTTGTTTATCAGTAGTATGTGTTTGTGGGTAAGTACCATTAGCAGAAATTTTGATTGGTGTTTTCAGCTTTAACGATCTATAGCCTTTATGTTAGTTTCCAAAGTACAAAATCTACTCACCACAATGTGATTTTGACATGGTATCCAGGTATATTTATAGAAACCTTCCACGAATCCATGTATGGAATCAGAAGCACAAAAGGCCAAAGAAACACCCTATGTTGCATGCAATCTTGATCATGAATGGTTTGGGAATTTATCCAATCTAACCACACTCAATTTTTTTCCTATAAATACAAGAGTCTGCCATGGGTTTGGTTTAGCATTAGAGCATCTGAGATAGACAGAGAATTTGAGATTGAATATTGAATACTGGAGAATTAGAAACTGGAAGCTTTAGCATTCGTAGACTGTAGAGAGAAGATCAGAAGGCAGGAAGAAATTGAATGACCAACTATGAGGTGAGAAAACAACATAGTGTCTCTTGAACTAGAATCTCAAGAAATAGAAGACCAGTATCCTCGGCTCGGTATGCATTTTGGGGTAATGTCACAGGCCTAACTCCCTTGGATGGAATGTCTCCCATATGTCTGGCTGTATTTATGGCCTGTGGGAATGGCTTCTTGGGTCTGGTAGGATTTACCCTCCAGAAAAAATAAAATGGGACTGGGACTAATCAAATATTTTGGCCACACAGAATAACCTTCCTGGCTAATCACCACCTCACTGGGAGGCAAGTCCTAGTTGAGCATGCTTTCATGGAAGTCAAGGAGGCCCTAGTTATTATTTCTCATTAGCTATAATCGTTCAATCATAAGGAAGTTAAACAAATGGAGAATTGGAGAGCAAAGAATACAAGGTTGGATAATGAGGATGGTAACTATGATAGTAGGGGGGCTATTCATAATATCAAATTTCACATACAATACATGGGAGACTGGTCTGGTACAGACCTTATCAGCGCTTGGATAGATTGGGGGAACAAACACAGTGGCTCGAAAATTGTAAACCTCCCTATCATTGTTAACTGGTCTATTTGGAAGTCCAAAAATAGAATGATATTTGATGGATGGGAGGCTAGGTGGCCACTCGTTGAAACTGGCATCATCACAGCATACAACGAATTACCAAATCCTCCTCCCACAAAACTGCGACGGCCGACCCCTCCTCCCAATATCGACATGGGCTCGCCATGGGCTTATTTCGACGGGGCTACAAACGAACATGGCTGCAGAGGGGGTATCATTTTACACATATCCTCGAGGCACTTCTTTCATATCAAAGTAGGATTGGGGGCTGGCACAAACAATTATTCTGAGCTCATTTCTCTCCGACATCTGTTACATTTTGCACTCAGTCACCAATGCACCAGCATCAACATATTTGGCGATTCTCAGATTGTTACAAACTGGGTCAATAGAGTTACCACATGTCACTCACACACTCTAAATGTATTGCTTGATGAAGTATTTATACTAAAGGATGCTTTTAACTTTTTTCACATCTCTCTTATATACAAAGAACATAACCAGACTGCTGACAAGCTTTCCAAGGAGGCCGCGGTGATGGAGAATGGGTTATGGGAAATCACTGAATTTTTGGATCAGCAGGAGCAGAAATACTACCATCGGCCATATATAGACCCGACATATCCTACTGCGGGTCAACAGGCGACATAACATAACAGTTTTTTGAGGATTTGACTGCACAACATGATATAATTTGAAATAGATTGAGGATTGCCAAAAATGGCACCAATTTTGCACAATTTTTGAAAATGTAACAGACAGATATACAGCACAGACATGCAAATTTTTTGTGAAAATGTACAGAACAGTTGGCATATGCTTCAAAGCATCTACATATGTAATCTTTCATATTTATAATGAAATATTACGGATTTTTCCAGTGGAAAAAAAGTAGGGGGGCTATTCTTTCTACCCGATCAACTAGACTAATTGCTCTCTTCGGGTAGTCCTTCATTATAGACGCTTCGTTACTGGGTGGATTGTTGAAGAAACAGAATGTCCTCAATTGTTTGAACAACTCCATCTATACTTCTCTGAGATATCCAAGAGCACAACAAAAACTATATACAAACTGAATCTTTTGTGATGAAATGAATGGATATGGCCAAATATGATCGTCGTACAAGTTAAATATCTTCCGAAAACATAAAAATACCAGTCCATATGGTTGGGATGAATTTTAGAGAAGGGAGAGTGCTATTTTTCAAATTAAAAGGGCCATCTAATTAAAAAAAAAAAATATTTAAAATTATTTTTTTATTTTTTTATTTTTCAAATTAAAAGGACCGTCCAATTAAAAAAATATTTAAAATAATTTGTTTATTTTTTTAATATGAAAATTTATTTGATTATTTTTTAAATATATATTTTCATATCGTTTCTAGAGAGACAAAAATGAAATTGTCTCTAATTTTTTTTATTTTTTAATATAAAAATTAATTTGATTATTTTTTTTAATATATATTTTCATATCTTCTCTAGAGAGACAAAAATGAAATTGTCTCTTAAAAGACAATAATTCCTATGTTCTATAATGTCTTTAGAGAGACAATTTTTTAAGACAATAATTTGGGACACCGGCTTAAAGACAATAGATAAGTTTTTTTTGGTCTCAACTTAAGACAATCTACTCAAAAATTGTCTTAAATATTGTCTTAAAACTCCTCTTGTGTAGTAGTGAGATTATATTGACCAAAAAAAAAATAGAGATGAGTATAATTTGTTCATAATTTTTATCCTGCCAACAACGTGAGCGCGCAAGATCTGTTCAGACTTTTGCTCAACATGGCACCTGCGTTATAGCGCAAAACATCAATTTATTATTGTTCAAGCCTAATAACGGGTCTAGTGATAAGACATACTCATGAAATCGTCATATCGAAATTCTATATCTCCAAATATACTGATCTTTATAAAGATTGCTTATTAAGATTTGTGGTCAATAAAAAAGCTTCGTCCAGTTGTGGCTTTATGAGGTTTTAATACCCAAAATGATGAGGGATTTTAAAGAATAATTACCTACAGTGAATTCAAAGACCATCACGACAGTCATGACAATCCAATCCATATGGCATGTTTGGCTTCGCGAAGCAGAAAGGAGAGATAAAAAACAGGGGATGCCAACTTTGACGGAATGGAAAACTCTTCGATGATCATTTGCACCCACTTGTGAAATTCTCATGCACACTCGTGAAATTTATAATCATTTACTTAATAAAAAATTAATTCCTCAAGTCCTTTTGGGAGATAGACATATAATGTAATATCAACTTTAAAAAAAATATATGGCGATAGTAGAACAGAAAATGAAATGTAATATTAACTTTAAAAAAAAAATTGGCGATACTAGAACAGAAAATGAAATGAAATGGATACGAGTCATACACAAAACACATCATATTCAAAGCGAGGATCTTGTGGTGTCATCAAAGTCAGTACAAAGTGAGCTGAGAGTGAGCTGTGAACAAGTTATTGCGTGGAGCACCCAAGTCCACTCCAAATGAAATTCCATACTTTATATAAGAATACATTACCATAAATCTACATGCATCCCTACCATGGCAGGGCAGAATCCCGCTCCTTTGATAAAACAAACATGGAAATTTACAGCTGATTGATCCAAAATCATGAGTAAAAAAACGAATGGTACGATCTCTAAACACTAAGTCTCATGAGCTCTGGATTTCCTGATCAAATCAAAGCTCTTGCAATGATTTTGTCTTTCATAAATGGTACGTGCTTTAATCGATTGCCAGAATTTTCCCAACATAACCGCTCACTGTAAAATGGGTGCGAGATCGGATCCCATCATATCTCTCTCAAATTTTTTAATGGATGGAGAAACAATTTTCATGGTGCCGTCATATAAATACGGAGTCCCTCCCACCCAATTGATGTTCTTTCTCATCGTTGGTTTCACAATTCCCTACATGGCTCTCCTCTACAGGTGATGGTGTACTCATGATAATGGTAGAATCTGATCAAACCCTCCGTCTTGTGCTGTGTTTTCCCCATCACGTTCTCAGACATGTGAATGCCGCCAGCGTACACATTTCTTTCCTGCACAACATACTTGTGATCTCTCCTTATGACTCTCTTCACATCCCTGAATAACAACTTCTCAAATCCCCATTCCCTGCACAACAAAGTTATCACATTCAATTTCAAACATAAAAAAACGTAATCAAATCTTTACTTCGAATGAATTGACACTATAATGGGTCTTACTTGGAATAAGGATTGTTGGCCGAGATGTTGCGTTGTTTTTTCTGCAAGCCTTGTTGGACATGGAATATTGCTCAATGGTGAATTGGGTATAACTAGTGAGCTCATTTACTACAAATTGTAGAGATTTTCCCTAAGAAATGTAGAGATACTCATCTACATCGAAGAAAAAAGTCCAATTCGCCGTGAATTTGTACGTGTACAAATAGTTGTTCACAATGAGGAACTGATTATGTTAATACCCATAGTATTGTTTCTGCACTGTTACATCCTGCAATGTCACCCGACCTATCCTAATCAATGGCTCCAACACCTTTCTAACTCGGTGGGGGACTCCACCAGCATTGTGAAAAACAAAGTGTGATCTAGGGCTAAAGAATTTGTCATGATAAGCCACCCACTCTCTCATTCTCTAAGTATTAAGGTCATCATACAACGAGGAGCCATAATAAAGATAATCATATGGAGGAGCATTCATTAGGAGATTTTTGAGGTCTAAAATGGGCCTCCTAAGGAAATTATAAAATAATTGTGGAAATAATAAAATAAGTTTAGATTACATCATCAAATTTTAGAGGGAAAAAAGAAAAAAACTACTTTTTCAACTCGTATTTTCAACTTGTCTCCATATGGGTTTACTTAAATTTTGAGCGGGAACACTTGTTGGATGTAGAATTTGATTGTTCATCCAAGAAGTACCTATGTTGCATACTTTCAATGAACCCCAGTACACGAAAAATGAGAAATACAAAAAAAGCGTGATTGTAATCATGATTTTTCATGTATTTCTCATTTTTCGTGTAGTAGAGTCCATTGAAAGTATGCAACATGGTTACTCCTTGGATGAGGAATTAAATTTTTCATCCACCGAATACTCCCACTCGAAATTTGAGAAAAAGTTTAGGGAGATAAGTTGAAAATACAAATTGAAAATATAGTTTTTATTATTTTTGAATCTTTTTACTTTTTTACCCCAAAAATGGTGAATCATCCGACATGGTTGACATCATCATCTTGAATAATATTGGTTCTTATAAATTTTATTTTGGTTGTACATTTTTCTTAGGAGACACATTTTAGACCTAAAAAGTTTTCTAATGGTAGGTACCATTTTCTTCTGTGAGAAAAATGATTCTCGTAGTTTTTCCAAATTTGTTGCCATGGAATGCGTGAAGAATGAGGTCTCAACTATTGCCATCAGTACCCACACTATGAAAAAATGTATAGTTGATAACCAAAACTATGTAAACTCAGCCATAGCCCCGGTCTAGGAGCATTCTGTAGGCCTTGCCCTTTATTAATCTTCTAGGGGACGAATTCTTGGGGATCCATTCACATTCAAATATTGGCATCTTGTAAACATGCAGAGGCTTGGAAGCAAACCCAACTACAACAAACGTAGCAGGACCTCCTCTGTATGTCCCCATATGGATAAATAAGTATGCAACAATCCCATATGGACGAAACACCCTCTTGTTCCGATCTTCTTCCACATGAATTAACTCACTGCTTCTGTTGGTCTTGTTCATGGCTATGCTAGCATTATGAATAGTACTGGGCTTGGCCCTCTACTTCACCTATGTCGCTATGAATTCAAAACTGAATGCAACCCGCCTTCAAATCTACCTAAAGAAATAATCCTTCTATTAATTTATAAGAGAAGAAATCGTTCGACCAAATGGCATAAATTGGTCTGCTATAAGCAAAATCCCCATGACGACAATGGTCCTAGTGAGAATTTTAACCCCCAAGAGGCCTGAAATAAATCGAGGTGACACATGATCTTTCTTTTCCCTGCATTTCCCCATAGCAAAAACCCCAACACAAGGGATTCCTGAAGTCCTCCGCAATGAATTAAATAGTGGTTAGGAGGTTCAAACATGTTGGATCGGAGGAATAAACAAAGCATGTACCAACCTAAATCTTTCTGTTTTCCTCATTGCGATCTAAAATTTAGTTTGACAAAGTATAGTATGGAGTTGAAATCCATTTAAAATTTAAAACTTTAAGAAATTGTAAATTGCCTATTTCCTTTTTCCTTTCTCCTTTTGTTTTCCTTTTTTTTCACCAGTCCCAGAATTATGTCTTTTTGCGAATTTTGATGTGTTATCACCTGGATTTGCCCAATGTGAATGATCAAGATTGTCTGTGTGTGTGTGTGTGCGTGTGTGTGTGTTTTGCTTGTTAATTTTAATGTGTTATCACTGAGTTTTTGTTTTTTTTGCCAATTTTAAAGTGTTATTATTATAATTGTGTATAGTTTTATTCCCATGAGATTTGAATCAATGACTAAATGAGAAATAAACCCACACAAACCAATTGATCACATACCTAACATTTCTATCAATGTATGGAATTAAAAAACAAAACATTTCCTACACAATTAATAATATATATACATCATTTTACATAATACTAAAGTAAAAGAAATTTCTCTGTTGTTAAATTCATTTGTATAATCTAAGTTACTATAAGTTTAAAAGCTTAAATATTTTAACCACCTAGGGTTATCTTTATGCAATTAAATTACCAGATTCAAGTAATTCTATTTAAAGTGTCTATGCTTCTCATGGAACGATCTAAAAAAATGGGAAACAAATTTAGGATAATAACATGTGTTCCATACTAATTTATAATTGAATATGTGGAATCATAACAAATGGATATGGATGCAAGTGGGTTTCCCTCCAAGAATTGGAA
Source organism: Pinus tabuliformis (assembly GCA_031772625.1). Lineage (NCBI taxonomy): Eukaryota > Viridiplantae > Streptophyta > Pinopsida > Pinales > Pinaceae > Pinus > Pinus tabuliformis. Next base: position 178,386,584 of record CM062818.1, read on the forward strand.
TATGTGCGATATGATAGGTGGTGAAATTTTACATCTTTATTTAAATTCCTGGTTGGATGTGACAATTTTCTCTACAGTTTTGACTTTTTAATCCGATACATATTAAAGAATGTTTGAGTAATTCACTCGTTAGACTCTAATTTTGATTACCATGACAACATTTGAAGAGAACAAAACGATGGAGCAGAGGAATTCTCTTCTCAATATTACGAATCAGTTAAATAATATTACATTGGAAACATCACTAATAAATGACTGGAGCAAAACTCGACTTAAACTAGACTCAGTGAAACTGAACTATGACACTTGGAGGAATGTTTTTTACACCTAATAGGTGGTTGGAATTAGATTCTCCAACACTCCTCCTTAATTACAACCACTTAAAAATTTAATTAAGATACGTGTTGGTCTATGTCTTGACTAGGCTTACAATTTAAAAATTGACTTCAACTACATTTACTTTTCTTCTTCTAGATTCTATAGTCTCTAATTTGTTTCAACTTTTTCTCCTTGTTGTATCCTTCAAACCTCAGTTTCTTCATTTGTTGGTGAAGGTCTTCCATTCTTCCAGGTTGCCTAAGCATATCTTGGACTTCTTCAAAAAACGACTTGTATGTGGGCTACTGCCACATATTCTCTTTTGTAGTGCGCTTTTCATCATCAATCTGCTACAACATAACACCATAATATAATTTCATCTCTTCAGGACTCCAATACCTGAAAATTTCATTAATTTCTTCATCATGCATGTTGTCTTCAACATTCATTTCTGCAGCTTCTATGCAGATCTCTTCAAGGAACGGTGTTGCAATCCATGCTTCAAAGAAATTTAACTCTTATTCATAATAATTATGTTTACTTGTACAATGGAAATCAATTGTAAGTTTAAAAATATTTGCAAAACGAAATTGGTTTTGTTCCTTTTGCTCTGCAATAAGAGTTTTCTCCTGTTGCACTTCTAGCTCTGCTTCTGCCTCTGTCTCTGTTTTCTCTTTCCAGGCTTCCTTCTTTGGCTTTGCTTCTATCTCTTTCTCTGTCTTTGTCACTGTCTCTTCCACTTATGTACTAACCTGTGCTGCTGCAAGCACGTTGTCCTCCACTTGGTTTTTAGATTCAAGTGGGATTATCTCACCAAATAACATCATGTCAATATGATGTTTTTGTTGCATCACCTACAACCATTCATCATTAGTGTAGGTTTTAACCCCATACAGAAATTACCTGCATACGAATTCTAAAACACAGAAAAATAAACAATGTGAGAGCATAACACATAAAACACATATACACAAAGATTTTCCCCTAGATCCCAAAACTGGGACTACTAGATTGATTTTTCATTATATTCTTTTCAATGTTACAATACATATTTATACATGCCGAAGCATCCAATACCATGGACCAAAAACCATCATGTCCAAAACGATGTGCAAAAACCATGCACAAAACCATAGGTAGGTCCGTCTAACCTAATATAGGGTCCAAAAAAAATTTCCCCAGGGCGTTGCCCCAGACCCCGTAGAGGGGGGATACTCGCCCCCCTCAAACCCCATGTGACCCCCCCGCTGCGTAATCAAAGCAACGAAGGGGGGCCTCCGCCCGCCCTCTAATCCCCCGGTTTACTAGGGAAACTAATCGTGGAAAGAATACAACACAACCCAACATTCTCCCACTTGTTGTTTTCTTTCCACAAGGGGCCACAGGAGAGCTTAGTCATTTATCCAGCCCTGTAATGCCCATTGTTTCTCTACACCAAGATAACTTCTCAGAGCTCACAGATTTTGTTAATGCATCTGCAGTATTCTTCAAAGTGTCCACCTTTACCAGCAACACCTTTTTGTCTTCTATCATATCCTTCACAAAGTGATACTGAACATCAATGTGCTTTGTCTTTGAATGGTAAGCAGGGTTCTTTGCCAAGAAAATTGCACTTTGGCTGTCACAGTCTATCCTTATAGCTCCCTGCACTAACCCCATACTTGAACACAATCTCTGCAACCAAACTGCTTCCTTGCTTGCATGAGTGGCTATAGTGGCATTACAGATTATTTCTTACTCATCCAACTGACTACACCTCCAAATAGGTTAAACGCATACCCACTTGTAGATTTTCTCTAATCCAAATCTACAGCTCAATCTGCCTCAACAAAGCCACGAATATCCAAAACTCTGTCTAATCCTGGTCTTCCTTGGTAACACAAACCATAATCACTAGTGCCACACAAATACTTGAAAACCAACTTTACTGTTGTCCAATGCTCTTTCCCTGGTTTTGACATAAACCTGCTCAATAGTCCCACTGCATGTGCAATGTCTGGTCTAGTACAGACCATCGCATATATCAGAATACTGACTACACTTGCATATGGAACACGGGACATGTCCTCTTCCTCTTCTTGTGTCTTGGGACACTGTTCAATAGATAACTTTACACCTACAGGAATAGGAACCTTCACCGGTTTACTATACTGCATATTAAACCTCTACAGTATTGTCTCAACATACTTCCTCTGGTTTAACTAGATCTTCTTCTTTTCCCGATCTCTTTTAATTTCCATGCCCAAAATATAGTTTGCAGCACCAAGATCTTTCATGTCCAATTTGGAGGACAATTGGGTCTTCAAATCTTGGATAAGTTCTTTATCATTTCCAACCAACAACATATCATCCACATATAAGACCAGATAAATAACATGGTCACCCATTAATTTAAAATACACACAGTGATCTGCTTTGCTTCTGATGAAGCCAAGTCCCCATATAAATGCATCAAATTTCTGATACCACATTCTTGGTGACTATTTTAACCCATACAAAGAAGAAATGTTGCTTCATGTAGATATCCTCTTCCAGATCCCCGTGAAGAAATGTTGTCTTCACATCCATCTGTTCTACCTCAAAATCAAAAGAAGCAGCAATAGATAAGAGTAATCTAATAGAAGCTACCTTGGCAACGAGAGAAAAAATATCACTAAAATCAAATCCCAGCGCCTGGGAATAACCTTTTGCTACCAACCGAGATTTGTATTTCTCCACCTTTCCTTCTGAATTTTTCTTCTTCTTGAACACCCATTTGCTGCCAATGGTTTTCCTTCCAGCCAGCAACTCCACCAGATCCCAAGCCTCATATATGTGCAAAGATACCATTTCATCAACCATGGCCTCTTTCCAAAGTTTGTCATCCTCTGAATCTACTGCTTCCTTCACAGTTCTGGGATCATCATCAGTAATAGATAAAGTGAAATTTGAACAGAAAGCAAATGGATTATACCTTTCTAGTTGTCTTCTTTCTCGAACTAATCTTCTCATAACTGGAGTTTTTGGCTCTTCATCTTCTAATTTCTCTTCTGCTGTAGAGTTTGCTTCTTCCTCCTTTAGCTCAAACTCTATCTTCTTAGGTTCCTTTGATGGGAATTCATGTTTAATAACATCTTTCACTTCTCTGAACACTACATCTTGGCTGTACACAACCTTCCTTGTTACTGGGTTCCAAAGTTTATAACCCTTTAAACCATCCTTATACCCAATAAAGAGGCACTTTTCAGATTTACTATCAAACTTTATTCTTTCTCCTTTGGAACATGTACATATGCATCACATCCAAATACCCTAAAATGTGAAAGAGAGAGTTTCTTACGAGTCCATACCTCTTGTAGAGTCTTATCCTCCAACGCTGATGAAGGTGATATGTTGGCTAGGTAACATGCTGTCTCCACCGCCTCTACCAAGAATTCTTGTCTTAACCCAACACCACTGAGCATGTTTCTTTCCCTTTCCATCAACGTCTTATTCATTCTTTCTGTAACTCCATTTTGCTCAGGTGTGTATGGAGCAGTCTTCTGTCGTGCTATACCACACTTCTTATAGAATTCTTCAATTTCCTTGCTGCAAAACTCTCCACCGTTACCTGTCCTCAACACCTTTATCTTCTTCTCTATCTGGTTTTCCGCCAGAGCTTTAAATTTGCTAAACATGTCAAAGACTTCAGATTTCTTCTTGAGGAAATATATCCATGTATTCCTTGAGAAGTCATCTGTAAATGATACATAGTACACAAACTTACCCAGTGATGGAACCTTCATAGGTCCAAACACATCACTGTGCACAAGGTCGAATATCTGTTTCGTCCTCTTACCACCAGAGGGGAAACTCACCCGATTCTGCTTCCCATATACACAATTTTCATAGAAATCAAAATCCAGAGAGCTATTAGTCATACCTTCTACCATACCTTTACCATGAAGTATTCGAAGGCCCTTCTCTCCAATATGTCCAAGCCTTTGATGCCATAGCATGGTCTTTTCTCCAGAGACCACTAAATTTTTTGTTCCACTTTCAGGAACCACAGAACTTTTGCACCCATCAATAACAGTGCTACCTTGCAGCTTGTACAGAGTTCCAATCCGAACTCCCTGCATCAATATTAGTGCTCCCCGAACCATCTTCCAGGTATCTTTCTCGAACACTGTCTTTACACTTGCATCATCCAACTCGCTTACAAAAATCAGATTTCTGGCCAATACAGGAATATGCAGAACACCCGGAAGTGTTCTAACCCTTCCACCTTGCAACTTCAACTTTAATTTTCTGCGACCAACAATTCTAGCCTTTTTGTCATCCCCTAAGAAGACATCACCACCATCATATTTATCATACTTGCAAAACCACTATCTATGGGGAGTGAAGTGAAAGGATGCACCTGAATCAATCAACCATGCCTCATGATCTACATGTGTACTTGAAGAAGCCAAGTATACATCCCCACCTTCATTTGAGGCAGTTTTTGCCTCTGCAGAAGGGGCATCATCAGATCCCTTTCCTTTTTCAAGAGCTTTAGATCTACATTCCCTTTTGTAGTGACATTTCTTTATGCATTTACAGCACATCACCTTTACAGGTTTCCCTAGAGATTTAGATCTCCCTCTAGATTTAGATCTCCCACTCGATGACTAATTTTTGTTTATGTTCTGGGACCGTCCTCATACGGACAAGGAATCACCATTCTGGCTCTCCATATTTTACCGTCTCATCTCCTCCGTCAGCAAGGATGAGACTATTTCATCAAACTACAAGGTAGTTGTATTACTACCTATTGCAATAACCAGACTGTCCCACGAATCAGGTAGAGAACACAACAAACCGATGCACTTATCTTCATCTGAAATTTTAATATCAACAGAGAATGACTGACTTACCACAGTATTAAATGCTTTCAGATGCTCTGTCACTGAGTATCCATCTTTCATCCTCAGGTTATACATCTTTTTCCGTAGGAACAGTTTATTCACTAGAGACTTAGATTGGTACAAAATCCCTAACTTGACCCACAAAGCCTTAGCCGTAGCTTCCCCTGATACATCCAGCAATACTGAATCTGAGACACACAATCATATTGTGCTCTTTGTCTTCTGATCCAACTTCTTCCATTCTTCATCATATATTCCCGTTGGTTTAGTACCCAGATCTACCGCAATCCATAATCTTTGTCTACCAACAAATCCTCCATCTTGAGTTTCCATAACTCAAAACTCTGACCATTAAATTTCTCGATCTCTATCTTTCCACTGCTCACCATCTTCTTTCACCACCAGAATCGATGCCGCATATCTCTCACTAACTAGGGTCTACCATAAGCCCGAGCGAAAGCCCTCAACAACAAAGGTGTCCCCTTAAAGCCAAAAAAACCCTGATACCAAATGTAGGTTTTAACCCCATACAGAAATTACCTGCATACGAATTCTAAAACACAGAGAAATAAACAATGTGAGATCATAACACATAAAACACATATACACAGAGATTTTCTCCTAGATCCCAAAACCGGGACTACCAGATTGATTTTTCATTATATTCCTTTCAATGTTACAATACATATTTATACATGCTGAAGCATCCAATACCATGGACCGAAAACCATTGCGTCCAAAACCATGTGCAAAAACCATGCACAAAACCATAGGTAGGTCTGCCCAACCTAATATAGGGTCCAAAAAAAAAATTCCCCTCTCGTAAAGGGGTGCTAGCCGCTCCCCTCAAACCCCCTACGACTCCCCCGCTGCGCAATCAGCGCAACGAAGGGTGCCACCCCTCTAACCCTCCGATTTACTAGGGGAGCTAGTCGTAGAAAGAATATAACACAACCCAACAATTAGCTAACAATTCTTCATCAAAATTTACATTAAAAACATTAACTGCTGGATTCACCATAGCATTGACTACTCCAATGGTAGTTTCACTATCATGAGCAAGCTCTGTCACTGGATTCACCAAATTGTCATCAACAAGCTCTGTTGCTGGATTTATCATATTTTCAACGCCAAGCTCTGTAGTTGGAATCACCAAATTTTAATCCACTTGTCGCTGTGCACAATGGGTTTCGTGAGCATCTACGTGCTACTTCTCTCTTGTTTTTGCGACTTCTTCACAGACATCATCGACTTATGGTTGAGCATAGTGGGATTCAACAACCTTTTCATATCATTGTAAATTTGATGCTATAGATACTACATCTTCAACTTCAATGCTTTCCCTTACACCAAAACTCTTTTAAAGGGTATCCAAGGCCTCCTTGGTTGTCTTGGCTTCTGAAATAAGGGGAATAATGTTGTCATCCACAGATTCTTTTATGCATTTCAATGCAAAGGTGTCCTTTTTCCTTTTCACTTCTAAATCTAAAAAGATCTCAAATATATCTTCTTGTCGCTTTGACCTTCTTAGCCTCTTGGCTTTTCTCATTTGTTGAGTGTTGGCTCACTACGACTCAACAAGCAAAACAAATTGTAAACATCGCATCTAACTGCAATAAAAATTTCGTTGTTGATTGACTTCCACAAACAAACAAGTCTACAAATTTTCACAAAAGCGACACTTTCACAAAAACTTTTACAAAAGAAATCACAAGTCCTAAAATCGATTGAAATGATGCATCTTTTTTAAATCTCTTTTTTTCAAAAAAGAAAAAAAATACAACTCTCTTTTTTATAATACTTTTTTTTAAATCTATTTTAAACTATATAATACCCTTTTAAAAACATTGCATGCACCTCTTTTATATAAAAATATAGTCCCTTTTCTGAATCACGTGGAGCCTACTTAAAAGATCACATGGGCACTTTATAAACAAGAAGGGAAGCTACGAGGTAGCAAGTCCTTGCATTGAGTGGGGTAGGATGCTTTTCTGCCCTAGTGCGACGGAGCTAGTAGGAAAAGTGCACAGAGAGCTTTCCTTCCATCAGTGTGAACCAAGTACAATTTTGAACAGTCTTGCTAAGGATGATCTTAGTCTTGGTTTCTTCATGTTGGTCATTCACTAGGAGGTGAATTCTCAAATTTAAAAGCTTGAAGGTTGTCATCAGCCCATGACAGATTGAAAAAACAAGTGGAAGTCAGCAGAGTTCAATTAGCCAAGAAAAATAAATTATTTGAAGTGCGATAAGAAAACAGTAACTGAGTTTATAAATTCACAAATTACGTGGCTTGGGTTAAAAACAAGTACCATCATGACTCATACTTACTAAGCTTATAGTAATAACAAGAAAGCACACTAGTTGAGGAGGTTACTTGATACAGGTAAGTAATCAAACCTCTTATGACAGTAAAGAAATGGTATTCAGACTAGTTCTCAAACCTTAACAAGACTAATAGAGTATGTACATAATATATATGGGATTAGCTTGGGTTCATGAATCTGGGCCTTGATCTCGGGGAAATTCACTAATGAAAAGATGGTGTTGCCCATCCTACGTTCATCTTTTTAAATTTGAAGTGCGATAAGAAAACAATAACTGAGTTTATAAATTCACAAATTACCTGGCTTGTGTTAAAAACAAGAAATAGGTAGGTCAAATAGAAGAAAAGGCATTAATTATTCTGTGATGTTCACCATGTTTAGTGTAAACCTGCATGATCTCTGTGCTTATACAGTATAATGGAGATCGTACTAATAACATGGTACAAGTGTGACATTAAAGTCATTACACATATCACACGCTATTTCATCGATATAAATGTAATACTACTAATGAAGCAAGAGATTACTTGATACAGGTAAGTAATAGTGACCATTAAGCCTAATACAGCTAATAACATGCTCTCCTATCAAACCTCTTATGAGTCTTGGTTTCTTCATGTTGGTCGATTACTAGGAGGTGATGGACACATAAGTCCTGGAAGTTTTGCATCAATGATCTTACCCCTGTTTCACTATAATATTGCCCAGTATTCTAGCAAGTTGCGATATTAGGTTAGATAGGTCACTTCATTAATTAAGGTTGGCTAGCCATGTTGAGAAAGTATGATATTGAGTCTTTTCCTGGAATTTTCTCTCAAAGTGGACGACAAATTTATAAATGCACCTAAGAAAGTTAAGAAATTTATACATTTTGATTTTCTTATAATATGTGAATAATTAAACAAAGTATTAATTCAAGTTGAAATTTATGCCTATATATTTTTTATTTCCACGCATTAATATAAAATAACTATGAAACTTTTAATCCCCTTGCTAAATCTCATGTGATGGAACTGTGGTCATAATTAACAATATTTCCACGCCTAGAATAGGAACTGGTTTTACAATTCCACTGCCACGTCATATAAATACATGCATTCTACGGAAATTGGTATGTGAGTAGAGCACTTCGAAAATGTGTCGTTGTGTAGTCCGGTTAGTCAGTTGAATAGTCCCCTGAGCTTGCATGCAGCCCACTTGTCACCTTTGAGAATCTTCCACAAAACTATTCAGTTAGAGAACTGAGTTTTAGCGGCCTCTACAAGGCACGAATCTTCTCAGGGAAGCTCCGGATAAGCGCTCTGATATTTGGATTGGATTGCCTTCCAAGGAAGATGCATCCATGGATGATGAGGCAGTGAACGAGTGTTAGAGACTGGGGTTGCTCTATTGAAGTGCTCAATCACAGATTTCAACAATCACAACTTTTGATTATATTCTGTGTTTTGTTTGCCTTAAACACGTCTACTGGTCCTAGCCTCACGGTGTATCTGCAGGCAGTCCCCGGTGGTTGGTGTTTCCCTCCTAACTTGCCTATGTCAGGTGAGCAATCGTTCCTGTCCCGTTGTGCTTCCCCTTGGGCATCACTCCCCTGAGGCGTAGGGCTTGCCTAATAATGTCTCAACGTCCTAGCGCACACTGTCAACTGAGCGTCAACTAGGAAAGGCTTTTCGCCTAAGGAGCAACACGAGGCCACGCACGATGATACATATGATGAAACTGTTAATGGGAATCCTTACACAAAAATGCAACCTGATGATGCGAATGTTTATATATTCTGGCTATTTGGTGAGGAAGGAGAAGGACCAACAGACATGGTGACCCAGAAGGCAGCGGACCCAACACAGCACCTTCACTGAGGAAAATCTTGACACCAGACAAATTGTTGAATCAAAGAAGTATCTGTACGAAATTCTACAACTTTTTTTAATGCCTCACTCTTTGATGTCTTGTTTGATGTTTTGTTTCAGTCTTTGATGTCTTGTTTGATGTTTTGCTTCAGTCCAAGTAGAGAAATGAACAAACATAATTCACAATTCTCTAAACAAGTATTCAGCAGAGTGTTGTTTTTTCTAATTAGCAATTTCTCTTAAAAAAAAACTTAATTAGCAATTTCTGACTTAAAATTTTAATTTCCGTCTTAATCTTTTAAGTAGATAAAACGTTTTATGCAGCAGTCATTGTAGCTGATCTATTTTTTCATAGATGATACATGAAAGATTTCTATTAAATTAAGGTTTTCAAAGAAGATTGTAATCTCGTATATGACTTGACTGATATATTAATTTCTGGATGAAAAATGAAAAATGATAATTGATAATGGGGTAATTCTCAAATGCCAATGTCACTCGAAAAAAACAGAAAATACAGAAAATCTAGCACAATCAGTAAGTTGGATAATAGTACTGGATTATGCTACAGGGTTTTCCAAATGCTTTCGAAACTCCCATTTCCAAAACGCTGAATCTTCCATAATTCTGCTTCTTTTAAATATTTCGCAGAGAAAGTTTCAGCAAAATTTTTAGCCTCATCCATGACTTTCTCTCCTAGAAAGGCAATGAAGGAAGCCCTATATAAATTAAATACAACTCTGATTAAACACATCTGAAATTTGCAAATAAGAAAAAATTGGAGCTCTATTCAATAACCACCATTTTCTGAGCAATTTCTTAACAACTTGAATTACTTATTGCTACTTATTGTTTATTGTAGTTTAAATTTATTTCAGAATTTGTAATTTATATTAATTTCAGAATTATACCTCATGAAGCTATGCAGGTCGATTGATGTTCCTGATTCAATTGCCTGAAGCCCTGAAGCCTAGGCACCTGAAGAAGCCAGCCTGGGCACCTGAAGAAGCTGCCACCTGAAGCCTATCCACCTGAATAAGACTGAAGAACAGGAAGACTGAAGAACAGGAAAAGTGAAGGCCTGGAACTATAACATTAGACCATAGTTCTTGATTCAATTGCCTGAAGCCTGGGCACCTGAAGAAGCCATCGCCTGAAGCCTATCCACCTGAATAAGACTAAAGAACAGGAAAAGTGAACGTCGTTGAGCGTGACATGAAACTGGAACTATAACATTAGGTGGCAATGGAACTATAGGTGGAAATGCATGGTGTGCAGGTGGAAGTTATAAGACAGCAATGCATGGTGTGAAGGTGCATGGTGTGCACTTGGCATAGCCAAGATATAGTCCCTTGCTAGAAATAATATATAGTCAATAGGCAAGTCATTAAATCATAACATTTAATGCTTTTAGGTAATGCTAGCATTAGTTTCCTGATTTCGGAATGCGAAGGAAAAGGTTGATTATATTATATGGTTATAGCCTCTGGCCTCAAGAAGAGGCCAAATAAGATGGCTAAAAAAATTTGCGCTGTTGAAAATACACTTAAACCTAAAAACATTGCTTATTAGTCTTATTTGTTATAATGAATCGTTGAAACTAATGCTTATAACTACCATTTCGATTACTATAGTCCCTAACCATTGTCACATGACAGGAACTAATAATATAAATAATCTCACATTCGAATTCAAAAAAGCATTAAGGAATTGAAATTAGCCCATTTAAAATAATACCATCATACTCCTTTGAGGTTTTTTAATTGTGCTCCCCATTGGCTTCAAAATTCGAAGGCGATGTTGACCATTGAGTCCATAGACTCTGAAGGGGCTTTTCCTTTTTTAATAATTACTATAATGCACCATTTGCCATTTGGAGGGTGCGTGAGGTGAAAAACACCGCGAGTTGTGTTGATTAATGCGAGCTTTTGCAGTGGAGTCTAGTGTTAGTAACGCTAATGCTTTTGGTGAATCTATGGGCTGCGTTAATAACACAGGTGGATTCACTTTAAAAAAAGATCTCTGTTTTTTTTTTTTTTTTGCTTTTCTCTATTCTTTTCTTGTGACTACACACATTATGAAATGCTACTCTCAAGGAGTCTTATGTAATCTCATTCTATCTTTGTTGCTCTCTCAAACAGTGTTACATAGTCTAAGCTTCGATCTCTTATGCAGTCTAAGCTCCGATATCATAACAAAAATTAAAGATAACAAAACGATGGAGCAGAGGACTACTTTTCTCAGTGTTACGAATCATCACTAATAAATGACTGGAGTGAAACTCGACTTACACTGAACTAAGAGGACTACTTTTCTCAGTATTAGGAATCATCACTAATAAATGACTGGAGTGAAACTCGACTTACACTGAACTAAGTGAAACTGAACTAGGACATTTGAAGGGAGGGTTTTGACACCTAACAAGTGGTTGGAATTAGATTCTCCAACATATGAAAAATCTTTAAATTTTGAAGTTAGTTGTGATTTGTTTTTGGTTTATATATATATATATATATAAAAGAGATTAAAAGTGAAACTTGTTTTTTGTTTTTTAAAATATGATTGAAAAAGGGAAACTTGTTTTTATCTTTTAAAACATGATTGAAAAAGTGGAAACTTGTTTTTATTTTTTAAAATTTGACTAAATAAGTTGTATTTTAGTGATGGGGTCTATAGTATGTCTTAAAGTTATTTTTGTTTAGCTCCGAGTTTATCTTTTTAAGAGGTAAGGAAACTGTCCAAGGCCCAGATGCTCATGGTAAGAGTGGAAATCTTTCCATTTAAGGATCACCAACGAGTCACTGAATCATTTCAAGCAGATAAATAATATGAATATTATCTCACATTCCAATTTAAAAAAGCATTAAAAATTTGAAATAAGCCCATTTAAAATAATACCATCATACTCTTTTGACCTTTTTTTTTTATGGAGTTGTCTTTAGTGTGACTTTTTGGAAGCTTTTCCAGTTGGTTCTTCTGATGTAATTTCTCTAAAATCCGGCAAGAATTTATGAAAATCACAAGTTTGATGGGTAACCCCTGTATAATCAAAGTGCCCATGGGGGTTTTGAATGTGCTAAATCCATATATACAGGGCAAAGATCAGTTTAAATAACACAAATCAATATTTCACCTCAAATTTTTACACTGACTTCCGGCACCGGAAAGTCCAAAAAATCACACTAAAGACAACTCAAAAAGCCCAAAACATCACACAGACAGCTTCTTTTTTTTTAATTTGTGCTCCCATTGGAATGCTCCTTCCGTTCGAAAAATCGGCTTCAAAATTCGAAGGCGATGTTGACCATTGAGTCGATAGACTTTGTAGAGTTTTCCTTTTTTTAATAATTACTATAACGCATTGTTTGTTGTTTGGAGGGTGCGTGAGGTGAAAAACGCTGCAGGTGAGGTTGATTAACGGATGTTGACAATTGAGTCCATAGACTCTGTAGAGGCTTTTCCTTTTTTGATAATTACTATAACGCACTGTTTGCTGTTTGGAGGGTGCGTGCGGTGAAAAATGCCGCAGGTTATGTTGATTAATGCGATCTCTTGCAACGGAGTCAAGTATTAGTAACGCTAATGTTTTTTTTTTTAATCTTTGGGCTGCGTTAATAATGCAGGTGGATTAACTTTTCCGATGCCTTACTGTGGATGCAGTTTAATTTAAAAAAAAAAAATATGGCTTTTTTCTTGTTCTCTTTTTGTTTCTTTGCTTTTTTCTTGTGAATACCCATATATGAAATGCTGCTCTCAAGGAGTCTTATGCCACTGTAATGTATCTCTGTTGCTCTCTCAAAGAGTCTTATGCAGTGTAAGCTCCATCTTATGCAATCTCACTGTATCTCTGCTGCTCTTTCAAAGACTTTTATGCAGTCTAAGCTCTACGCAGTCTAAGCTCTGATACCATGACAAAAATTGAAGAGAAAAAAATGATGGAGCAGAGGACTGCTCTTCTCAATATTACGAATCATCACTAATAAATGACTGGAGTGAAACTCGATTTAAACTCGACTTAGTGAAACTGAACTAAGATACTTGGAGGGACAGTTTTGACACCTAACAGGGGCTGGAATTAGATTCTCCATTATATCAAAAATCTTTAAATTTTGTAGTTGGGATTTGTTTTCGGTATATATATATATGATTGAAAGTGAAACTTGTTTTTTATTTTTTAAAAGATGATTAAAAAAGTGAAACTCTTTTTTATTTTTTAAAACTTGACCACATAAGTTGTATTTTAGTGATGGGGTCTACAGTATGTTTTAAATTTATTTTTGTTTAGCTCAGAGTTTATCTTTTTAGGAGGTAAGGAAACATGTTAACTTTCCAAGACCCAAATACTCATGGTAGGAGTGAAAATCTTTCCTTTTAACAATCATCAAGAGTCATTGAATCATTCCAAATGGCGTGGTTTTCCTTAAATAATAGTGATGTGTCAGTGTACATTAGCAAATAACAAACAGAAATGATTGTCCTCACTATTAATTTAACATCTAAATTATGATAAATTTTCCAATGTTAAAAAAAAAAAAAAATTAACTAAAAAATTACCCAATTTTTTTTTTTGGTTATATAAAAAATGTGAAATGAGTTACTCTTTACGCAATATGTAGCTTTCACTGAGTAATGCTTCCTTCAATAAAATCCAGTAGTTAAGTCTAATAAATTAGATTTACACTTTTACATAATTATAAATGTATGGTGCCACACAGAAGTTGAAATATCCTGTCAACTTGAGCCTGTAATGGCAAAATGTATAAAAAGAGTCATTTACAAGGGAGAAGTGTTCCGTAAACATCCCTTTTCAAAATTTTAAGAAACACAGAAAAGACATTAAAACATTTAAAAAGATATTTGTTAAAATATTATAAAAGATTATGACTTTCAAACACTTCCATGATTTTTTTTTGGGAGGGGGGATAGGCTCTTTATTAGAGAGAAATAGGGCACATCTGAATCACAATAACGCTCGAAATTATCATAAAATGTTTAGTTGGCAATGACCGCTCGACAAAGAGTGTTACATTTAGATATTAATCCAGCTATTATAAATGTGTTGACAATGGTCAATAGAGGTTGACTGTAGGTTCACTTTTAGTTCAAACTTCAGACCAAACAAGGTATTCTTCAAAATGCCACTGGATGAAATTTTGGAAATGATACGCAGATTGTTGAGGAATCGTTGGCAACATTTTCCACATTTATATAAGGGACATAGTATCAATGGTGTTATATAGATTTTTAAAAAGTTATGGATCCCCTATTTGTTCTTTCACAAGCTATAGATTTTCTTTATTATATTTGTTATTGGCATGATATTAGGTATTTAGTTTTTTTTAATTAAAAAATAAATAAAATCTTATCAAAGTTTAACATATAAAATTAAATTTATTATTTAAAAAAAAACTCATTTATCTTAAATATTATTGGTTGAAATATTTCACTTCTTATTATGTTGATGGTAGAAACTGACCTTAATGTACTACATCATTAACTATTATTATACCATCATATTATTTTTATTATTTATTTATTTTTGTTAGGCTTGGGAGGACCATTCCATTTTCTATTGAACATAGGCAAGTTTACACCACACAGATTGACCAGGGGGCCTCAACTTACCCCAAAGGGAAACCAAGTCTGTTAGCCACCTATTGGCATTGTAAGATTTCAAAAAACAATAAAGTCTTAATCTCTCTAGCCAAACTAGATATGTCTTTGTTTGGTGTCCATACACTACATAACTATCTAAACTAATATTTGCAACACAAAAATTAAAAGCTATCCACATAAAACAAAAATTGCATGGGTAAGTGTCTATTCCTTCTATTCCTCTGAGGTAGATTCAACAGGTGCCGGATCCTTGGCGAATGCCCCTGGCATGTCATTCAACTCCAGTGTGCAAGGGATGTGGTGGTCAATTCTATCCAACCTGATATCTTGTTTATGCAATTGGAAGAGGATTTTATGCAAATCCTGCTTATAGCTCGGCATTCCCTGGAGTGTCACTGCCATTCCCACGGAAATCTGTTCCATTGCCTTGCCTAATAAACTCTTCATTAACCAATAAAGGTACAAAGTTTGCTTAAACTGCATGATTCATCCTCGGGTGTTGCCTGGATCCAGGACTAAGGTCCTCCAATTGTCCATTTCTTCCTCTGTCTTGCTGCCTTGTTTTATTTCCTCCTCCCACTCTTCTAACAATTTCTGGATTCCTGCATCCGTCCCCTCATGGTAAGCCTCCGCCACTTCAGTGATAAGGTGTTCTACCGACTTCCTACCCCTGCACGGTTCCGACATGCTTGGCTCCTTGTCTTTTCTAGGTGCGGGCCTCTCCTGCCATGACCACATCCCCTCGCAGCACGAGCCATGACCTGCTTGCTAGAGCACTGGTAACAACAACAATTAGTTAAATTGAAACACAACATTGCAGTTATGCACCACCCCTTGGTGACTCTATTCTGAATTTTTTTCCATTGTTATGCGCCATCCCCTGCTTCTCCTCTTCACCTACTCTCATAGTTTCGGAACTAGGGTGGTCCTGAGACTGCACCCTGCAATAGGGAGGTCCATAGACCAAAACCCCTGTTGCATCCTTTTTCCAATCCCCATTATTAGCGTTCGCATGCAGGTCAGCCGACCTTTGCCTAAGCCATTCTCGCAGACCCCTCTTTCTTCTTACAATTTGTGCGAAGTAGTTCAGGCCCCTTTCCCCTCTACCAAGAGATTAGTGGCACTATCTCTCAGTCTCACCCTATTTTTATTATTTATTAAAAAATAATATAATTAACATTTAATGCTAATATGAAATGAGAGGTAATCAAAATTCTGAATAATATGAAAAATGCATAGATGGAAAGAAAAAATCAACCAATTTGCATGGCGCTGAGTTCCTATAAAACTTCTTAGGCTGCATGTTACTAGTTGCTCCCTACCACATTTGATGTGTACCTAATCCACTATGACCGTTGGATTGGCGATCATCAAATTGTATCCATTAAAATAAATTAAAATCAATTGGGTGGCGTGCAAGGCTAATTTTGCTTTTTTTTTTGTTTTAATGGAGTAAAAGTTTTTTTCATTAAATGCAGGGACACTGAGGGAAAAATTGAGTATTTTTTGGAAAATTATATCATTAAAAAAATACCAAAAAATGTAATTAAGAAAAAATAGTTATGGATAGTAATATATCAAATATATTTTCATAATTTTATTTTTATTTTTATTTTTATAGTATAAAATTTATGCTTTATAAATATGCAAATTTTATATATATTAAATAAAATGCTGAAAATTTATTTTAATAATATAAGGCTTATATTTTATAATATAAGGTTATATAAAATATAGATTTGTTTATTAATGTGCAAATTTTATAAAGATTAATTTAGATTTATTTTAATTTTAGATTATTAAGAGATTAAATTTTTGTGGTGTAAATATATTTTTGAGCTCAAAATTTGACTATTTACAAAGAGATTTGATGTCTCTCAACTCTAGATTATATCTGGGGTGTAATTGTTATAATGTTCTTTCCATGTTAAACAATTCACATTTGTATTTGTTTTTTTCCTTAAATTACATGTAATAAATACATTATAAAAAAATTCATATTACATTCTTAAAATTTTATTGATTACTTTTAATTGCAATAAATATAAGGCCAATAAAAATGAAAACATTTTAACTTTCATTTTTTATCTACATAAGCTAGAATCCCATGATTATTGCAAATAAAATTTTGAAAACTTATTTTCTAAGTATTAATAACATTAAATTTCATTTATTAACTACTTCATCTATGTAAATTACTTAATTTATGTGGGCCCATAACAATATAAAACTTTAAGATAATAATAAACAAAGCACAATAGTGTAATCCAACTTTGAACAAATTTTATTGGTGTTCTAGGTAATTTAAAATTTATGAGAAAAACTAAAATTTGTATTTAAAAGAAAATTCATAAAATGGGTATATTTATAAAGGAAAATAATTAACAATGTGTTATCAAAATCTTTAAAATTTACAAATTGTATAACTTGTTCCAAAACCATTCATTAAAAAAGAGTTCAAATTAAATGTAAAATTCTTTAACTTTATGAGTAAAAGTTCTACATTGTGGATAGATATTATCCTCTTCACGAGTTAAATTAATATCTCTATGAATGGTGGAATTTGGTAGTGAAATTGCAGTATGGCTTATTTTGGTGATCAAATGACAATTTTTTTTATTGACCATAACTTGTGAAATGTGCTTTTTAAAATTATAAAATAACATTCCTAAATATATATTTCTAATCTTTAAAAAATCTAGACATTGTTTGGGGTTTCTGCATGCACTTGTATAAACTTCCATTTTACCAAATCTATATAGTTTTTTTATTTTAAATTAACTATATTTAAATTAAGCGACAAATAATCACTACTATATATATCTTATTAAATCAGCTTACCCTCCGAATATAATGGCGTTTTCAGTATAATTTAAATTAAACGGAAAATACTCACTACTATATATCTTATTAAATCGGCTTCCCCTCCGAATATAATGGCTTTTCAGTGTAAATAACGCTACGACTGGTACATGATGGGCTATTGCAAATGTGTTTCCAGCATAAAGTATATGATTACGAATATAAATCTTCCTCTAAGACATTATGTAATAATCGTAATAATAACAATTTGCCTGACAAATTTATATCAGAAGAAATAAGTCCAGCCTCTTCGGAATTACAATATGGAATATAACCAGGCTGGGAAAAGGCAAATATGAAGTATGAATGTCAATGAAAAGTCCCAAATCTGTTGGCTCATTAAATAACGATTTCAAATGTAAATTGTTTGTTTAATTGTTCAATATAGTTGTTACTTGGTCTTGGAATACAGCCATTGGAGTTTTTGCTCTATCTATTTAATCATGCTCTATCTATTTAATCATACTAAGCCTGATCTGATCATTCAACTTATCCTGACGATGAACCACACTTATTGGTTTGAAACACGTCGACAAATGAAATTTCTTGTGATTTACCCCAAAGAAACTCTCTTATATTTGTTACAAAATAGTTTAGATTTTACCCTTCACCATATATTCAAAATATTCTCCTTCCATAACATCTAAATCAAAATATCCAATATGGGTGGGTAAAAGTATTTTCTATATTAACACGATTATTTTTATTCATATATATGTTTGTGTGTATTAAGACAATATGGTATGTATAGTATATATAATTATGCGAAGTTATTTAATAAAGATATTATTCTTGATTTGTAGATTTTAAAAAAAAATTCACTATCTTTAGAGTGTGATGTCGAACTCAATCATTTCCAGAGATGATTCTATCCCCACCTTTATTTGTAAAGGATAATTTTTAATTAATTTAGTAATAGTCATTAAGCTTGTTTTCTTAATTATTTTAATTCAGTAATAGATTTTAAGCTTGTTTTCTTAATTATTTTTTAAATTGTATTCTTTTATCGGTATAAATTGAGATAGCAGCAATCTATGGAATATATTAATTTTTTTTAGTTAAATTAAATATATTAATTTTAAAAGTGATTATGAATTATAACTAATTTTTTAGCTATGAATGTTAAATTATATATATTTTAATTCAATAATACAAATATTATTATGGTATTGTTGTTTATAAGCATTTTAATATTTAGTTAATGGATGAGTTTAGACAAAAGATTTTAGAAGTTTCTGAAGCTATACTTAAATATTTAATTTCTTCTCTATCCAGCAAACCCTTGCCCATTCCTTTACCTCTTTATTTTATTTCATTCAAGGATTACCTTTGCCCATTCCTTTACCTCTTTATTTTATTCATTCAAGGATTACTAAAAGAGAGGATTTTAGAGTCCAATGACTTTGTATAGTTCTCGGCGCTGTTCTCTATTCCCACTTAGCAATAAATGGAGATGAGAAATTGAAAAAAAGAAAAATGTGGATTTATGGTGATGTTGGAAATATGAACAATTATCTGTTCCACTTTGTCTGGTGTATGTGACTTTAAAAAAGAAAATATAGTAAATTATAACTGGTAAATATAGTAAATTATAACTGGTTTAAGTTGGAATATCAAAAGTGTATACTATTAATGGTTATATTCTACATGCATTAATGTTTTTCTATGTTTATTGGGAGTTAACTAGTATGAATAAATTGTTATTTTAAAGATATTTATTGCATTTATTGATTTTTATTTTAATCTGTTTGATAATTAATATACATGAAATGATGGAAAAAGAGTGCTAGATATATACTTAAAGTGAGTGAGAGGAAGCTTCACAACAAGTGTAAGAAATCAATAAGAAACAATAGTTTATCCTAGAACATGATGGAAGATTTTGGATTTATCTTAGGAATCGACAACCTTGTGTAAAATGGTTGTGGAATCATAGCAGTATTTCAATACAAGAACATGACAAGGATCGCTATAGGGTCTAAAAGAGTATGACTACTACTAAGAAGAAATATTTTCAATGAAGTTAATTTTTCTATAATAATGAAGGTCATTTTAAGGAGTTATAGAAAGTATGATGACATTAGATCAAATCAATACCTCTAAGATGGGAACAAGAAGACAAAATGGGGAAAAAAGGAAACAACGAAAAGGAAATAATCTCTTAGCTAGTTAACTATTACTGATAGTTAAGTAAGGTGCCTCGTTGAGTAACAACAATATGGAAATTCTTAAAGGAAAGAAGTTGACTAAAGCCTAGAAATCATCCTTGGGCTATATATATAGTGAATAACATTGAAGTGCTATGTTGCACTATGAAACTATAATAAAGCCTATGACCAACTTATGTGATGACAATGAAGGAGTGAGATATCTCTCTTTATGGCCAGCTCTCTTAAGGATATAGACTAGGTCGATTGATCAATATAAATGAGGATTAGGAATGACCAAGTGGAAATAGTTATGACTCATATAGTTCCAAGGTGTTAAAATGGAAAACCATAAACTACAACACTCATAATTGGTGTCAAATGATGATGGATAGACTGGGAAACTATTTAAAGTTAAATATTCAAGGATGATAATTGTCTACCTATTAGCAAAGGAGATAGATGATGTAATAGGTTAAGTATTGGAGACTTAAGAACAAAAGTATTCTTGCATAAAGAGTGAGAAGCTCGTATGATGAGTTATGTATTTGGATTAGATGAGCCAAATTTTCTAGAGAGTCAAATAATGGTAACTTGAATAATGACAGTCTAGTGGTTAGCTATTGGGTATAGTAGTCCTAGAATGGGTAAGCAAAAGATGGAAGGTGATGTAACCATGGGAAATGATCAAAGGATATACAAGGCTAAGGATTTAAATTTGGATTTCGTGATTTAAGGAAGGATGGTAACACTAGTAATAGCTTAATGTTGAATTTTACCAAAATTCGTTAAATTGGGAAATTAGAAGTTTAGTGGTGTACTCAAATAAGAGAAATATATGAAAACTTGAGGATACTAATAGGGTGACTTTACCTACTTTGTAAAATTGGCAACTTATTTGTTGAAACAAGAGGAAATGATTATTGGAAAGGAATTGGTATCTTGATGAGAACATGGCACTCATAGTATTTATAATCCTAACCATGTTGACTAACATAGCCAAATAGACCCTAGATGGATGTTTAATGATATTATTGCATTAAATGAAATAGACGGGATTGATTGTTTATGCATGTTAATGAATTTGATTTTGTTGAAGAATCATGATAAAAACACTAATGATGCTTTGTGTCTCTATGTGTTAAATGAATTGAGATAATTATCATATTATGATGTTAAGCTATGTTTTTATATTAACATGTAGTTCCATTTATTATGTTGATGTAATATTATATACTTGATACATATATGTTGATGATATAATATGATGATATTTCATGGTGTGATGGGATGTAGCAATTGCATCTAACATATGTAAGCATGTGATGTCCTACTATACATGATATTTTGATAATAATTATGTAGTATTCTAATTATGTATTTTTCCTTCCATTTTTGGAACTAGTTATTTTATTTAACATATGATGTTAGACATTCTTTTCCTATGAGAAATTGGGGATAGGAAGGATTCAATAGGAGAGGTAATTGATTGAGGGCTTGAGAGTGGCTAGCTGTAGAAATTCGTAGTGTAATTGAGCCTATGATTCAGTGGACAACCATTCTCAAAATGTTGGTTGAGGTTTGTTGGATCAAAGATCCGTGCACGTCAATTCGATATCTACAAAGTTGTAAGTGAATCCGGTTTTTCATCTCATAAATATGTTCTCATCACCAACTACAATGATGGATTAAGTAACTATTAATGAAATACTATTTACATTTATCAACTAATTATTTGAAATTTCGTATATCATTTGTGTCTAGTTATGTTTGAAGTTTGAGTCATTACACAACATTAATATTTGGTGTTGTGAAAAAAATGTAAAGGGAACCTTTTGTAGCAACTTATACAAAAGTGTGTTCTAAAATGAGTGATTTATTGCTCCATTGTAATTTTAACATAAACTACAAGTTAAATTGCTAATGTGGCAAGTGTTCATGAGAGGCCCCTATTGTAGCATTAATGGTATGTCAAATACTAAAGGTTCATACCCAAGATAAAGACACTAATCAAATTATAGTGCATCTTAGTCCACCAAGAAAAGCCTATTTTGAAATGTTATGTCAAAGTCTAATATTTTATAGTATAATATACAACATAGTAAGATGTACCACATGACCCATTAATATAGATGGACTATTAAGTAAATCATCTTACACCGTAAGAAGGACATATAAATATAAGGTGCACAACTATGCATCTCTCTTTCCTAATAGATCCACTTTCAGGAGTGGGGTGGGTTAAAGTGTACTTTGGCTCACAACTATTGATATGAATGAAATTATATATAGGTAAATGATGATAATTAAAAAATTTGTTAATTGTTAATTTAATTTAATGTTAAGATCTGAAACCATGTGGGTCTTTAATTAATACTTTAAGTATATTCAAAATATGAGTATGAAACATCTTGATGATGTTTGGTAAAAACACAGTCAACACGGCTCCGGAAAAAATGGCGAACCCTAGCTCCGCCGTCTCCTTGCCCTCGGCCGCCGCCAGCTCCTGGATCGCTCTGCGCGTGAAGAAGTTCGAAGGATCGGGGCAAGGACCAAGGGGCTATGCCTTAGCAGCGGATCCGCATCAGGATCTCGCAGGGAACACTGGCTCGGGCCCCAGCATTGTTATCTCCAGGCCCTACGGCGCAGTTGGATCACGGATCGCTCAGGCAGCGAAAGATTTGGAGAGATCCAGGGTCTATCTTGAAGCGGCAGGAGCACATGATACCCTCGCTATGAATAATGAGGGCGCAGATCAAAAAAAAATGCCTGCAATCCGCAATGCAGAAATCTCAAGAAATGCCTGGACTCGTCCCTCTGCATCCGTGGCATGCATTTTCCGCCCTCTTCAGACTGAGGGAGCAAGGGATAAGGAAGATCTCGTAGATCCCTCTGCCGTTCCTCTGATCTCGGCCTCCAGAAAGGAAGGGACGACACCAAACAGTAGCACGCGGCCCCTGCTCCTGAGACAAATACAGGATACGACTGCTGAAGCACAGAACAAGGAAAATTGCGCGGCTCCCTTAGCATATCCTCGGACCAGCGCTTCCAGAAAAGAAGGGACGACGCTAATCAGATGCAAGCCGCCCCTGCACACTAAACCAAGGGCGGAATCGAATCTCAACCAAGGCATCTGCCTCCCCACTCCGTAGATTGGCTGGGGAAAAAGGCCTTCAGAATCATCCGCAGCCTTCCAGATTCAGATCAGGCTTCTCTCGGGAAAAACTATGCTTCAATGGGTTTGCCAAGCAGATCCAGTGAGGAATCTCAAGCATGC
The DNA here is from genome assembly GCA_031772625.1 of Pinus tabuliformis. Lineage (NCBI taxonomy): Eukaryota > Viridiplantae > Streptophyta > Pinopsida > Pinales > Pinaceae > Pinus > Pinus tabuliformis. The sequence goes on from CM062818.1 coordinate 178,409,846, forward strand.
ATTGAACATCAAATTGGGAATCCCTTTGGAAGACCAACGGCTTCTCTACCAAGGTAAACATCTTGAGGATCTCTTTCCTATTTCATTTTATGGCATTGAGAAAGATGCATCTATTTTCCTTTCCCTTCGTCTTAGAGGAGGAGCTGGGGGAGAGCCTTCCTCAGCTAAAGCTTTTTCGTACAAAGATGCAGTCCATGGCAAGCATGGCAAGCAGACTGAAAAGACAGAGCCACCAACACAGTCTTCACCCAAGCCCTTTTTGGTTGACAAAGTGGAGGAGATCCCATTAGTTGATATATCTTTCCAGGATCTTGAAGACGAAACCCAGAAATTTGCTGAAAGAGCCATCATCTGCAGATTCAATGGGCTTTGGCCGCGCTCACAGGATCTTTACGACTGGATCAAAGACACCTGGACTGATCGCTGTAAGGTTTATTTCTGCGCAAAAGGGTATTTCGTAGTGCTGTTCGATGATCTGGAACATTGCTACAATGCCCTAGATGAAGGCCCTTGGTTCATGGGTTCAGCTGGCCTCTTCCTCACTCCATGGTTTCCCGACTTTGACCCAGCTACAGCAGTCATCACCAAGGCTCCGGTATGGATCAGGCTCCCAAATCTCCCAGTTCACTTGTGGCGTACAGAAGTATACAGGAAAATAGGCAATGCCCTGGGTAGCTTCTGGAAGGGAGACTACGAGAGAGAGAGGCAGGGTCTCTATACATACGCCAGAGTTTGTGTGGAGATTGATTTAAGTAAGGGACTGCCAGAGTACATCAATCTCAAATTCAAGGACACTATCTGGACCCAGTTGATAGAGTACGAGAACACTGCCTTCAGATGCCGTCATTGTCACCAAACAGGGCACCTACATATCTCTTGCCCATCGCTGTCAGCTAAAGCAAAAAAGGGCCTCTTTGCTCATGCTAAGCCCAAGCGCTGGGCTCCCTGCCCACCGCCGCCAACCAGAAGCTCCAGCCCCCCTAGCATGGAAAAGGTTCCAAGCATGGAAAAGGAGGGAAAAAAGTCAGAACCAGAGCAGATGTCGCAGACGATGGATCCGCCCACGAACATTATGGTGCACACCCATGTCTCAGCAAATTCCCAGAAGCGTCCCCATGAGACTTCCTCCTCTGATTCAGAGAAGGAATCCCCAATGATAGAGAACTCCAGTCTCCAAGTTATTCTTGCCCATCCTCCTCCTGAAGGCTGGACAAAAGTTAACAAAAAGAAAGGGAAAAAACAGTGTAGTGTAATCACTGTCCCGCTGGGGTAACAGCCTGTCAGTTAGTTTCTGCTATCGAATCTTCAGGGGTAGCAGAGTTTGTTTCTTCCTTCCGAGACCGAGGTTGATGATATTATCATTTCCGGTCTGTCGGTCTTTTGTCTTTCCTGTAGCTTTGTGATTGTATCTCTCTTCCGGGACCGAGGTTGATGTATCCATCATTTCCGGTCTGACGGTCTTTTGCCTTTCCTGTTTGTACCATATTGATTTCTCTTAATAGATTTAGCATTTACCGAGAAAAAAAAAATATGAGTATGAATAAATAAATAATAATAATTAAAGAAAGAGGACTAGTTTAAATAATAAATTCTCTAGCCATAATCAAAACATAAATATATGGGTTGCGCAGGAAGGTCTTCACATCCTGAAAGCGCGCAAGCTAAAAGGGATGGTTATTAAGATATATCTCTCAAAATCTTATTACAAGGTTAGTTGGATATACATCCGAATGATCTTGACCCACATTGGATTTGAATTTCCTTTCATAAATTGGGTTATGAGTTGCATTTCGTCTGTATCATTTATTGTTATAATTAATGGAGCAATATCCCCATTTTTTCATGCCCAAAGGGGAATTCAACAAGGTTGTCCTATGTCCCATTTACTTTTCATGTTAGTGGCAAAGGGGCTAAGCATATGATTAGTGGATACTAGACGAAGGGGAATCCTAAGAGGTATCATTGTTGTTGACCTTTGTCATATCATTCATTTTTTATTTGTTGATGATGTATTTCTATTATGTGATGGGTCCCAATAGGATATGGTCTCTATTACGGAATATCTCTCACTATTTTGTATAGCTACTAGAATGCTAATTAATCATTTGAAATCAATTGTTAATTTTAATGGTTTATATGGAAATGAACTCTGGTTAGCACAATAGTTTTTCCCTTATTAGTTTAAGCCCCTTGATGAAGGTCTCAAATACCTGGGGTTGTATCTCAAACCCAATTACTACGGTAAGGTAGACCGGTATTGGTACTAGTAAAAATTGAGAATAGACTCAAGTCTTAGAGATTTAGATGGTTGTCGTGAGTTGGCAAGTTGATCCTTACCAATTCATTCCTAGAAAAAATCTCGGCCTTTTGGTCATCCCTTGCTTGGATTCCAAAAGGCAATCTATCCTTGGTTCGTAGGACGTGTTGCAGATATTTATTGGTGTGGAAAAGGAATGGTAGATTATTTGCTTGGGTTAAATGGGACATAATATCTCTTCCTAAGGAACGCAATGAATGGAGGTTGAAGAACATTCATATTTTTGCAGGCGCATTGGTTGCCAAGGTGGGATGGTCACTGATATCTATATGTAGCCTATGAACATAAGTCATTCTAAACAAGTATAACAGACCATGGTCCCTATTGGATTGGATACGTGCCCCTCATCGTAGTGTGCCAAATATCTCTATTATTTGGAAGGAATTCCTGCAATCATTTCATGTAATTAAAAAGGGCCTTGAATGGAAGGTAGGAAATAGTTAACAAGTTCAATTGGCCTGGATACGTGCGTTGATAGTGGCCCAAATTATCAGTTGCCTCCTGAATTAATTGATTTCTTCAGAAAATATGTTTTTATTCCCTTGCTGAGATTGCAGATGAAGCTAATAAATCGATATGGGGTTGGAGATGGCTCACTGTTTAGTAGCTAAATATTCTAGATGAATGGCCTAATTTTTGGCACCAATTTGCTTCAAATTTGAATGTTGCTCACATTCACAAAAGAGATAGGGAGGATTCTCTGGACTAGTCTTATGCCAAATCAAGTATTTACACTCCAAAAGTTGGATATGTTTTCTTGATTGAAGATAGGATGCCTCCTAATCTATCTTGGTGGTGGAATAAACTTTGGAAATTGGAATGTACAACAAATATGTGGTTGTTTTAGTGGTGTATATTAGAAAATCATGTGCCTACAAGGGATAATCTCACTAAAGGAGGCAATAATGGGCCAAGATGGTGTCCATTGTGCAAAAAGGATGCCAAGACTATAAACCATCTTTTCCTAGTGTGCCCATTTGCTTGGACTGTTTGGTCAGTTGTTCTCTTTGCCTTGGGTTTTATGCATCAATGGCAAGGAGAATCATATCTAACAGCATGGGAAACTTGGTGGAATGTTGTGCAACTGAGAAAACTCAAAGCGCTACCTCTTCTGATTTCTTGGGGGATATGGTTAGCTTGGAATGTTGATGTTTTTTAGGATAAAAGGATGGTTCCTAACATTGTGGTTGCTAAGACTGTAATAATTTATAACTTAATTATTGATACTGACCTTGTCCCTTGTGTGCACAATATTATTGAAGAAACTATTGACTTTTCCTTCCTGTGGGCTTACTTTGATGGGGATACTTTGACCGATGGAAATTGCGGGGGAGAGGCAGTTTTATATCTATCAAACAGTCATTCCTTCATGATGAAAATATGTTTGGGATAAGGAACAAATAATTATTCTAAACTTTCGAATTTGAAGCTTATTATGTTGCCTGCTATTGAGAAAGGAATTCCAAAATTACAAATATTTGGGGACTCTCAGCTTGTCGTGAATTGGTTCAACTGTACATCTAGACGTCACATGCACACACTCAACCCCATCTTGGAAGAGATTTTTTTACTTAAGCAGTCTTTTGATGTCAATTTTGTATGCCATATTTATAGGGAGAGAAATGGGGTGGTCGATGCTTTGTCTGGGTGCTCCATAGGCTATGGGCACATGGCACAAAAAAGAATGCAGGGTTGATCAGGAGTGCAGTTTCTACCACGGGCCTCTTATTGAGGTGGTTGATGTTGGATAGTTTTATAATGCATCACACTGTCTATTTTTGTTAAAATTTATCTATGTATGGTTGTTTGTGAATCCATATGATGTACTTTTTTATGGAATTCTTTTATTTTTGTTGATGCACATACTCGAGGACAGTAGTCTTTTTGGTTAAGAGTTTGATATTGCTAGATGAGCGAGTTCTATTTTTTTTGTTTATAAGACTGTTGTTAAGCATACATGGACATGATGGCAGCATTATTGAGAGAATATGTTTTGCTAATGTTTATTCATGTAAACACCAAGTAATTAATTAATATCTTTACTTAATAACAAACAGTGAACCATATCTTCATTACAAATGAATATCTAAATTATAATTATTAAAATGAAAAAAAATTTATATATATATATATATAATTGGCCAGTTTTATCAAATTTTGAGGTTTAAAGGCATGGCATCATGAAGATTAGCAAGCTTCTTCTCCTTAACATATATATGCTAGAAATGGAAACAATCACTATGATTTGAATAATGAAATTAGAATATTTATTTAATTTGAAAAAAATAATTGTGAAATATAATTTAAATGAATGAAATTTGTATAAATAATTTTGGCTATTATAAATTAGCAAAAAGAAAACATTAATGTATAAAGTCTAAAATTTTTAATATGAATATAAAATATAATTTTAATTTAAAAAATATTTTTTTTTTTAAATAATATATATAATTAAAATGTAATGAAAAAAAAAAAAATTTAACATGATCACATCATCTTAATTTTAAATTATTATATTACTTATTAAATATCATAAAATAAAAAGTAAAAAATGGTTGAATTGATCCAAAAGCCCATTAACTTGGATGGATTTTTAAATTAATCATCGTATATATATTTCATAAAATACTTAAAAATAACAATATAGTGCACCACTACTCGCCCCTCTCCTAATAGATATGGCTTTTTAATATCCACCTTATCCACCCGGTGTTTTTAAAGTCCACTTTATCCCGTGAGGTGAATAAGGGAAACGCAAAAGCAAGAAGTTAAAAAGAGCGGTGCCATGGGTGGAGAATCATCGAGTCAACTTTTCAGCTTTCCTGTGGATCAACTAGTGCTAGAGATATTTTTCCAAAATATTTCCGAACACAAATTTTAAAACATATGCATGGCCTAAATTAAAAAAAAAAAAAAAAAAATCCTAATTTCCAAGAATATTGATCTGTTTTATTGTTTCGAAATGGTAAATTCATCTATTTTTTTCTCATTAAATAAAATTATTGTTTTTAATTTTTTTCTGGTTCATGAATCTTAGAGATTGGTGACTGTGATTCACTCAAAGGGCTTCAATCATAGAGATTGACCCCAAGGGTGTTGAGAGAATTGAACTCATAACCTACAATAGTACTCTCGAACTTTTTCTTCTGTGGTTCAAGAACTCTAGAGATTAGTGACAACTACATCCACAAGGGTGTTGAGAGAATTGAACTCATGACCTTTCAATAGTACTCTCGAACCTTTTCTTCTATGTGGTTCACGAACTAAAGAGATCAATGACAACGACATCAACTACATCCACAAAATATTCTTCTATGTGGTTCATGAACTCTAGAGATCACTGACAGCTACATCCACAAGGGTGTTGAGAGACTTGAACTCATGACCTTTCAATAGTACTCTCGAACCTTTTCTTCTATGTGGTTCATGAACTCAGAATCAGCTACACCCACAAAATACTCGTACCAGAGAAATCCACTCGAAAAGATCACTTCATGTTGGCTCAACCACAAAGCCTAACCACTAAAGTGTCAAATAACCTTTCAATGACAAAAATGCTTTAATAATAAATACTAAAACAATTGAACTAACCCTTGAAACTAAAATTATTATTATATAATATTACATAATTAAATAATTAAACCACATTACCTCGTTCTAAAACACGTGCATGTGATAGATCTAGAAACTCACTAAATTGTCTATTCAAATATTATATTATTATATAATTCCATGATTAATTAAAAGAAAAATAATAATTATTATTAAGTATAAACTTAATTTACTCATTATTATTATTTTAAAATGGTATATTATTTGAAATGTTTACGTGACTGTTATTTAAAGATATATTTAGATTTTAAATTATAACATTTTTTTATATTAATTTTAATGGTTATATATATATATATAATAACAATACTAAAATCTTTTTGTTATAAATATGATTTTTTATTTTTATAATAAGATGTATAATTCTTAAAAGATTAAATTAAATAAAATAATTTTATATTCAAATAATGACATGTATTTTGAAATATAATAATTATAGATTAAATTAAATTTATAAAATATAATGCTATTATTAACTTTTAAGTTTAAAGAACATTCAATTATTAATGTATAATTCATATTAATAGATTAGTTTAAAATGTGTTGTCATTGTGGTTTGTTATTAGGGAACTAGATTAGTGGCGAAAGTGAAGTGTTTTAGTCCAAAATATAATGAACTTAAACTATTTACTTAGTTAGTTTTTTATACTATTACTCATATAAAAGAAAACTAACTAATAGCACAATTTATAGAGTAATTTAAGGCGCTACTAATATACACAAAATTTGAAATAATGAAAATACGAGAGGCAAGAAGTCATTTAAACAGTAACTTATAGCCATAGAAGAAAAACAAGAAGAGGTGGAGACTTGAATTGGGCCTGTTGAAGTGCCATGAGACGTTGGGCCCTGTTATCACTGAAAAGATTTCAAAGGAAAAGGGTAAGGTAAGGGAGAATTGGTCTTGGTTATTCTCATGCTCCTTTCATGCATAAGAAGCACTTGGTCAGCATACATGAGAGTTCTTTGAAGGCTCAAGCAAGGCATGTAAGGTAATCCTAAATTTTGATATAGATTACATTTTGAAAGTTTTCCTTGAAGAATGGTGTTTATTATATTCAGTTTTGAACAAGCTTCATGACATGTGGAGAAAGCCATTTCAAGAAAAAGAAAGACTCAAAAAGGTTAAATTTTGGTCTTAAAGCTGTGTTTTGAAATTACACAGTAGTTTCGTAGCGCGCTACGAAACTGCTGTAGCTGCATATTGTGATTTGATGGATCATTCTTGTAAGACAAAAGGATATCTTTTTGAGGATGGGCAGCTGAAAGGGATTACTTACAAGGTATAAACATCAAGCAAAGGCAAAACAAGGACAGGAAGGACATTCATGAACTCTAAACTCTATGTTATGAAAATGGTCATTATCTCATAGTTAGTATTGATTCATAATGCTCCGGGCGCCATTAAAGAATTTTTGTCTTAGCACAAGTATTTGAGCAGGGTATATTTAATGCATTTCATGTGGTTAAAAAGACAACATGGTCAGCAGAAGGATTTCAAGACAAGCATAAGAATGAAACTCTAAAAATGAGGAACTTTGTCTCCTTATTTTTACTAGTCAGCTTCTAGAAGAGTTTCTGAACATTTGAAAACTCATCTCTGAAAAGTGAAAGAGGTTTTAATTCCTAAGATACTGAAGTACAAAAACCTCTTCCATTTTCCTCAAATTAATTATGAGCTGAGAGAAATTTATCACCAAAGTTGCGCTACGAAACTGCTGTAGGTGCAGTTTTTCATCTCCTGTTTTACACTTGTTTTTCAAAGACATATTCTGGGCGGTAGGGAAGGTTTTTTAAAAAACCAAGAGAGGTTTTTGTTCAGCATGGATTGGTTCACAAAAGCCTCCTTCAGTTTTTCCAAATACGTTTTCTGTGAGAAGTTATGAGCTCTGTCCCAAGACCTATTTTTCAGCCAGAACAGAAGCTTATATCTCATGTCATCTTCACTTACCATTATATCGGCAATGCAAGAAAAAGGAGGTGAGATACATCAGAATGGTTAACAGGCAACTGAGAGCTGGGATTAGAAGCAAGAAGAAACAAATTGAAGACTTAAAGATACAGTTGAGACAACTGAAAGAATCTCCATAAAGAAATTTCACTTCAAGTAAGGATATGTTTCAAAGTTTTGATGGTTTTGCTTGGTATTAATCTTTTCAAACGTTCCCATTCAGATTTGGAGGTTTTAACAGTAAAGTGCTTAAATAGCAAAGTTTTGGGTTGAAACTGTGATTTTTGAAACAATTGCCGATGGTGATGACTAAATCTCACTACGAAACTGCTGAAGCTAAATAATCCAATCTCAGTCACTAGTTTTGAACTGCAAGTGGAAATGTTGAAAAGGGAATATCTTCAAGGGATCCTGCAAAATTATCAATCTTCAGCAAAGTTAATACAGGTGGAGGAAACATGTATTCGAATGCAACTTTAAACTTTTGTCATAAAGTGAACACATTTACTACAGTCCAAAATATGTCAGGCAGCTTGGAGGAGCTTTTGTCTTCACACATGGACAAAGGTTGACAGCACACAAAAACGTGGCATTCTGATTTTTTTGTATAATCAAAGGAGAAGTACATGTTACAGTTTATTACAAAGCTTGTTGCAGCTCGCAATGAACTCAGAAGTTATTACAGCCAGGTTATATATGACAAGGAGAATGCTATTCTTGTTTATGGTAGAGGTTGGAGAAATGTCGTGTCAGGCATTGATGGAGAACTACTTTGGCGAATAGACTTTTCTATTGGGAGTGAGCAAACTGAAGACAACGTTGAAAGGATTGTTTTATCTCCTGGGAGCTTTATTTACTTGAGAAAGTAAGTGAACCGGCTATTATTAGTGATGGCCTACTGTTATCATCAGAGCAGCAAGCGTTTGCAGTGGTGCAACACCTAGACAAGAACAGGGTTTCTCTGACTGTTATGCTGGATGATGGTCAAAAGAATGAAATTTTGAGGGAGATTATTGAACTAGATCCTCAAAAGGGTATCTTACAAAAGGTTTTTATAAATAACTATCTGCGTGTAGATATGTCTCATGAATTTAGGGCCTTGATAACCGCAGAAGACCATTCTCTTGCATTATTGCAACAAGGTGAAATCGTTTGGAGCAAATTCAAGACACAGCACTCATTCCAATGCTGAAGTTATCTCAGTTCTCAGGTTCTTCAAAAATATTTCAGATAGCTGAGTATGCCCCTAGTGGTACTTAGCTGACAAGTTCTTGATGCTGATTGCTTTCATTTCCAGATCATGCATATCTCTTATCAAATAAGAGAAGTAGATGAGGACCAGGGACCATTAAAGATACAGTAGAATATATTATACATATTACAAGACTGTGTTATGGACAGTGGTAATGTTTTGTTCGCTGGTCTCTCAACGCTCCTATGCACTTTCAAAATGTAGCTTTGATTCAATTTTATATGTTGAAGCAGAAAACAATTTTAACCTTTTTACAGTGAGGAAAAATAGCAAGGTTGCAACTGATGAAGAGAGAAGAAAGCGGCAAATCTTTTTGAAAGTTTTTGGCAGCACACATGTACATGGGAAAGGCTTACAGCACATCAAGGACGTGGCAGTCTGCTCCATTTTGGGTAATTAAAGGATAAAGGACATGCTTCTTTGGATTCGAATATTTTGAGGAAAACTAAAGACCAGTAAACAGGGGTAGTTTCCTATGTTTCAGGACATTGGAAAACATGTGACATTGAAGAGCAACATGAAGCATTAAAGGTCCATCACAGCCACCGCCAGAAGGGAACCAGATGTCAGAGAACGAAAATGATTGTAGACCAAGGCTGTTATGGAATTAGAGTCCCATTTGATTATGGAATTAGAGTCCCATTTGATTTAGATGTCTAGAAGATCTAGTGGAAGTTTGTTATATTTAATAGGCAGTTAAAAGCTTAATAGGTGTCATTAGAAGTAGTTTTCGAATTCCCCTCATGCTGGAGGAGGAATCTCGATCAGTTAGAATAAGAGCTCTATATATAGCTGAAACAACAATGTAATCAGGGTTGGAAAATTTTATGTAAAAGCTTGTATTTGGCCTATGTAAGACTCATTTTCAGTAATACATGCTTGACTTTACTTCTCAGGATTCATGAAGGATTTTTTATGTTCAGAATATGTGATGTTGTCCTTTTCTTAATTCTTACAGTGGTATGGATGTATAATCACTCAGAATTCACTGAATGTGCTCTGACTTCCTGTATACATTTATAAACTGTGTGGTCCCATATGAGTTTATGTTCTGAATGTTTAAATGCCGAATGCCCTGACTTCCATGTAGGGTTGAGTTCATTGTTATATTGAGGTGTTGTTGACTCCATAAGCCCAATGGATAGTTTTGTTTAATGTGTTTCCACCATTCATATTTTTCACAGTTGTTCTATAAGAGTTAACCATCTTATCTTTAATCAAAATCATTAATCCATCAAGAGAGAGCCCTCTCAGGTTGAGGAGGCTAAGCCTCAGCCTAAAGTCGGTTTGAAATAGTTACTTGAAGTCTTCCTGGTCTGCAGCCTTCCAGGGCCGGATTTTGAGATAACAGGCCCTTCGCACATGCAAGGATGGCCTCAATGCGAGTTAGTCTGAGAATCATTTCACAATGTTTCAGAGCCATGTCATGGTGATCTGCTTGGAGGTCATCAAGCTAATGGAGAATTTCTCTCTTAACCTTGTTCCTCTCAAGGAATACTTTTCCCAATAGAGATTTTATATGCCAATATAATTCATTAGTGTGTAATTATTAGTTATTTAGTCACGAGTGTGGTTGGTATCCAACACCCAATAGGCCATAAAAACCACCAACTCTGCATCAACAAATTTTGCTTGATCTACTAGGACTTCTTCAATTGCATGCTAGATTTTGACTTGAATTTCCAAAAGAGCGTGAGAATGGAAAAAACGAGTAGCATTTTAAGCACATAGGCGCATGTGGGGAACTTCCCTCAACACGACCTGAAGAGCCACATTGACTTCAGACCCTTTGATGAGGCATGACAGGTAGGAGGCATCGACTAAGGATAGAGTGGAGTAGAGACTTTGACAAAGCAGGAAGCCATAGAGATAGAAAAGGGAAAGCACAAAGAGGAGAGAAATAAGGAGGGTGGAATGAAAACCAATACAAAGGTGGAAACCAACAAAGTAAGCTCCCTCCTCATGAAGAGAAACCACCCCTTTCAAAAGGAATTATCTCGAGCCATTTGGAATAAATGAGTGAGAGGCGGTAAGGAGGAGAAAAATGTAGGGTAAAACAAAAATAAACCAAAGCAAATATGGTGAGGAATGAACATGATTATCATTAGTCTAGAGCCATAATGGGTTGACAAGGTCTGAAATTCATATCTTCTCCTTCATCGATCCTCCTCTATAGATGTCCTTTCCATCCCCACAAAGAAGTGACCAAGAGTTATTGGAATGGGGGAGGTCAGGTTAGGAGGACATGGTCCTTCCCCTCACAACTCGAAGGAAACAACAATAACATCAATAAAATTTCCTACTCTATCTACCAAGAACTACGATGTAGAACTTGATTTCATCTAGAGAAAATGTCTGGTGCACATTGAAATGCCAAACTTAATAAGGTTGCTACGTTCACAATTGTTCAGATCTCCACCTTGTGTCTTCATTGAAACAATGTATTAGTGAGGTGATGTATGGGTGGAATCTTCCATCATGATAAGAGCATTAAGGGAGAGAGGTGGCCATGCCTCCCCCCCTTGATTAGGTGGGGTGACAGTGTAGACTCCACCCTCTCCCTCTCCATTGCATGAAATATAGTTGTCAACCCCATCGAGGAAGCTCCCTGCTCTAAAGTCAAATCTTGGGAGAGCAATGAATGGAAATATTGCAACAACAATGATGATTCTATGGAAGCCCGAGAAGAGGAGAGGAGAATATTAGAGTTGGAGCTTCCCATATTAGCCAAACAATTTGCAACTTTTCTACTCGATCTTCTACTATGAGAGGGAAGAATAATAGGAAATTGGGAGACAAAAGAGGAAATACAAACAAGATAATTCTCCACTCTCCACCGAGAGGATATTTTTTCCACTCCTGAGCCATCAATGAGTTTGTTTCGAGATGAGATTATAAGAGATAGTCTCCTTCCACTATAAGTTTGTTGAAACCTAGGGAGATGGCAGTAAGGATGCTTTTTTCTAATGAAAATATTTTAGCTATGTTGTTGCTATTGAATCCCACTGATTCTATGAGTATGTAAATAGGACAACCTTCATCATCATGAAAGAGACCTCCATAGCCAAAAACCCCTAGATTTCCTTTGGAGGCTCCATCAAAGTTGAACTTGAGAAACTAAGTTGGTGGGGGGAGGGGGGGCAGACAGAAGGTGAGAAGGGAAGGGGTAGGAGGATAGAGGGGGGAGATTGGAAGTGGGGGGAGTGGTGGAGGGAGAGATTGAAGGGTATGTGAGATTCGATGAGAGAGGTTGACCAATCCTTAAGGAACCAAAGGTCCAGATGAATGATTTATCAAATGCCTTTGCGAGACTTGTGCCAGACTACTTTAACATCAAAAGATTTTCATTGAAGATTTGATCATTCCTTTCTCTTCAAATAGACCAAAGAAACAAACCTAAAGTTAGGGTCCATTCATGATTGATAATGGCATTGTGGAAGGAAAAAACTATCCAAAATGATAGCATCTCATTAATAGTCATGTTGTGCATATCAAACTGCCCAAAGAGATGGGAAACTTGAGTCCATAAGTGTTCCATGAAGCTTTAGGCATTAAATATATGCTCTAAAATCTCATGGTTATCTCTATAAAGGTGGAAAAGGAAGTTCCTTCGAAACCTCTTCGAAGAATGATGTCCTAGATTAGAGTTTTATGATGAGCATGGAGCCACAAAAAGTGTGTTATCTTTGGCCATAAGTTTTGAGACCACATTCTATTCCAGATGACCTCCTAAGGAATGATCAGAAGTGAGATGGTAGGCTTCCTTAATTATGTAGATGCTAGTAACTCTATATCCCCACCTCAATTTATCTAGTCCAACAATTGTGGGAATTTTATGGGTTTGAATATTTTTCTCTAGAAATGGCCATTCGTACTAAGGAATAAAAACTCCTAGCCCCCCCTAGATTTCCAAGATATTCAGGTAGTTTTCTCTCGGTGTTGCTTCGAATAGTTTGCTACCAGGACACATCCATTTTATTTCATTGGGATTTCCATATGAGCAGGATGTCCTTTACGTCCTAATCTAGGCATTCGTTGCCACGAATCTTCCCATAAATGAGTTTTATCGCCATCTTTAACCTCCCAAAAGTTATGTTGTTGAATAATATTTTTATTTAGATTAGCTAAGGTCAAAATAACTGAGCCTAAGTCTTGATGTTGGTTGTAAAGTCCCTATTAATGAGACATGTTTGGGTTGTATTTCTTATTCCAAATAGCTTTCCATAATTTATACCCTCCTTGAATCCATTGCCACCAAATTTTTACACCATGGACCTTGCTGAGGATTTCAAGATCATGGAGGCCAAGGCCACCTTTCTTCTTTGGAAAACATAGCTTATATGAAGCGACAAGAGCCCATTTACGCTCCCCCAGAGTTCTTCCTTAGACGAAGGAGTGATTAAGGTTTCTAATGGAACAAAACTAGAAACTCAACCCATAGCTACTGTCGAGATCTAGATCGTTTGTCCAACCAGGGCTTCTAAGACTGGTAACTCAACCCACCAAGGGCTCCAAAGCGTTTTTCCAGCCAAGGCTTCCAGGACTAGTAACTCAACCCAAGCTATTACAGGGCTTTTAGAGTGTTTGTCCAACCAAGGCTCCAGGAACTAGTAACTCAACTCACAGCCATAAGGAACATGAGAAATTATCCCGGAAATAGAAAGGCTAGGAAAAACTGTTTTCAATCTAGGAATTCCTCCATGCCAATGGCAGATCATAACTAAGAAACCACATGGATGTGTCATACATGCAAAAACTATCAAGGAAATCATACATGCAACTCAGTACCTGTAAGTAAAACCCGTTGTAGTTGTTGATCCCAATGTCCTATTGCACTTTCTTGCTCTTCGTTTTCCTTCTTGCTCCAAATCCCAAGTATGCCACACTCCACAAAGAGTGCTCTAAGAAAACTCGAAGTGTCCAAGAGTATGAGAGAGAAAGAGAGTAGAAAATGAGAGCTCCAAAACTGAACTTACAAAAAGCCACAAATTGATCCTCAGAAGTCTTTTTATTAATGAGGCCTCTATTTTCTTCATTTTCCATTATTTTTCTTTTATTTTCTTCCTCACATTCAACTTGTGACCTTTCACTTCCCTTTTCCCCTATTTTCCATTATTTTCATAAATAAAATGGCAATTAATGCCACTTTTCCTTTCCAAATCCTTTATCAATTTCGATAGCCATTAATTAATCACAATTGATCCCCATCACTATGTTTTTTGGGCCCAACATTTAGCTTGGAATACATGTCCCATGACCTTGGTTGTTATTTTTCCTTTATTAACTTTATTACATGGATTTTTTACCAGGCCTGTTACAGATATACCAATAGGGATACACCAAAAAGAGACGTCAATTGTCATGAAATTAGTAGACATTTGAGTACTCTAAATCATGAAATTCTTCAGTAATTTCAAATTACCACCTTGAGAGTCTAGTAAAGAATATTCCTCAAGAGCTTGAGGCATTTGTTTGGGTCAAACAACTATAAAATTATTTTAAAAACCTTGGTGTTGGAACAGTGAGGTTTTTCCCCTCAACAACAACCTAAATTATTCTAATATTTGCGTCAAAACATTGAGTAGACTAAGAGACTAGTTCTCTAAATAAAATACTTCTAGGGATCATCGAACATTCACCAAACTAGTAGTCTAGATTTTATTCTTTAGCCTCATACTCAGAGTTAAATTTGAGAACTAGTGATACGATGTTGATCAATGAAATTTCTTGTCTTCCCAAGAAAGAGAATTAATAATATCTCCACTAAGCACCTCTTTCTCCCTTTTAATTTTCATTCTTCTTATCCTTCCAATGTGCTTTGATATATGTGAAATTTCTAATCTGGTATTACAAAGCTCTTAGTTATTTAAAAGCTTAGTCTGTGAATGAAACTTACTTAAACACCTCTTCATCACATACCTTCTTCTTTGAGACATGGGAAAACATAATTGGAAGTTAAGGAAAATATTTTATGGAAATACGAAGTAAGTTGATTCACCTTACACCATATCATCACCTTTATCTTGAATATTGGGTTTCTTAAATGTAACTTGAATTGCCCTCGAAATGTGTGTAAGGAATAATTCCATGAATTTCACGAAGTATAATTCATGGGGAGTGAGATCACTCTTAAAGAACTTAACAATAATAAAGCATGAGATTCATTATTGTCTGGTGTCTAGAAAGTGGGGTTTGCGAAGAAAAGGTTGTGGGAATCTTCTATACATAAATGAAAAATCACCTAAGTGTGAAGATTAGTGCAGAGTACAAAAGCTTAGTTTGGGGAAATGGATCTCCAAGTGAGTCTTGAGAATTTGACTAAGTATGAAACACTTATAACTAGGTCAAGAAGAAGTGAATATGGGTCTTTCCTATGGATTAATGGAAGGGAAAAAAATGAGGCTCATTGCAAAAAGAATAATTAGATAATATGAATGAGGCATGAAAATGGATAAAGAAGCACCCATCACATGACATGGTACCAAACAAAACAAAAAGAAAGAAATGAGATGGTATGAGGGGTAGCTAAGATTCATCAATTCAATTTTGCAATTTTTTATGTCAATTCATTACTTTGACTGCATAAATATTTATACGTATATTGATTCTTACCAAATCATAAATTTTTATTAATATTAATTTATGAATTATAGATATTAACTTCACCCCATTAAAAATAAAAATACTCACTCCTCATCTTAAATAATTAAATAAATAACCTTTATACCCTTGGTGCAGTAACATATTTTTTCGATGAATTATCGTTAACCTTTATAAAAAATTCAAACAAATAAAATTAGATTTTATTTCACAAATCATACAAAATAGAAATGATTCCATATGTTGTAAGCACACGTACACCACCTAAACGTGTTAATCTTTGACTCTCTTTTATGAGAGCGTATAAAAATCCATCAAGTTTTCAAGTTTGAAGTTTGATAATAATATTTACCAACTAATAAACTTCGATGAGAAGTTAATTGGATAAGGTCAAATATATTTGTGGGTGTGATTAAGAGAATACTTCACATCTTAAGCATCACATCTTCTATTTTCATGACGCACAAATGATGCTACTTAACATGGAAATCATAATTATCTTAGCGGTCATGGTCGGCGACACTATATATAGTAAGAGCTCAAAGCGATTTATCAATGGAGGTACAGACAGCAATTAAGTGCGGGATACTAAGGGTTAATATAGTTTGAAATTTGTAGATTTTTTAGGTAAAATATTACATTAAAATTGTGGGGTCGACGCAGTATTCAAGGCAGTTTATAATTGTTATTTAATGTGGTTTATTATTAGAATTAAGATGGAGAGTTTTTATTTTAGTTTTAATAATAAATCACAGTAAGCTTTTATTTTAATTTTAATGATGAACCATATTGTGTAGTTCGAAATAGTTCACTCAATAATTTTAATATGAATTTTTATCAATTTCTTTTTTTAAAATATACAATATGAATCACAAAAATTTGAATTCAAAAATAACTTGAAATATTAATATTAAAATTATATATTGTTATGGAAAAGTTCCACAAGCTTATTTGGGATAAGGAGTTAGGAAGAAAGAAAAATTACTATATTAAAGTGTTTAATCCCACTCATAGTTATCAACCAAAAGCATACATAGAGACCAATATCTCTTGAAAAGCCAAAATTCTTATTGCTCAGTTCAAGACTAATTCTCATCAACTTTGTTGTGAAACACCACGCTGGAAAAGGCCAAAGGAAGTGTGGGAGGAAAGGGTATGCATTTTTTGTTCTTTCGGAAAAGCAAAAAAACATTTCATTTTAGAATGTAAGGCCTTCAAAGACAAGAGGGAAAGTTATGCATATATGCTAGTAGCTAGCTCTTGGGATAATCTATTTAGCTATTTGTCGAGAAGCTCGGAGCATTTATTTTGAAGCTTCAAAGAAAAATCACTGAAGAAGTAATCTGTCCCTTGTGGACGTTAAAATAATTTCATTTCATTTCATTAACTAAATTGTCATCCATATGTTATATTATTAGTGAAAAATTATGTTTTATCTCAAAAGTGTGGTGAAGTGGCATTACTGTAATACACTTTTAAATTAATTAATATTATTGTTTAATTGAAATATACAAATTTATTAACATTATTGTTTTAATTGAAATATGATTTATATAATATTTATTGAGTCGTGTAAAGGTGTAAGTATATTCGTGCCTCTTAGAATAAAAATAAAATATTCTTTAAATAGAAAAACAATATCAGCTAGAATAAAAAAAGGAAAAAAATATGCTATACATATTTAAGACTTAATATAATTTCATGTAAATTAATTAGAAGTAAAATAAAATGTATGAGTAAGATTTTTAATCCATATACTTTTCAAAAAGTATATATCTATATATAGAAAAATATTAAAAGAAAATTTCTTAATATTATATAAAATATAGAATAAAATATCTATTGTGAGTTATGAGTAAAATATTTTAATATGAATTAATATTGACATATATTTAAAAATATATTAATAATAAAAAAACCAATTTAATGTGTGTTGATAAAATGGCTCAAAACACATGTTATGTAATCTTTATAACATTCAAAAATATAATTTAAACAATAAAAAATTACACATTATTTTTTGCACTCTAAAATAAATTTTCACCTAAAAAAATTTGATCCTCTTAACCCATATTTAAAATAAATATATGTTAATTAATTTTATTTTAAATTATACAATTTATTTCACAAAATAAAAATTATATAAATCATTATTAAACCTATATAAATTATTATTAAACCTTTGGTCTATTAAAAAAAACCTACTCCTAGTAATTTTACTTTCACCGTGGACACCATTCCTACTTCTTACCTTGGCAATTTTTTCATGTTAGGTTTTCATTCATATCGTGGACGAATGGGTAAGAATCCATCACTTGACTTCCTACATTCTGAACTACAAAGCGTTAGCATGATTCTAGACCCCAATTGTTTGGCTCCATGTTATGCAAATGGTACCTCTATCAGAGAGATGTACCATTATACTTCCAAGTTCCAAAGATAGTTGTGTAGTATAGAGTATTTATTTATTTTTTTAATTTTTTTTTTGTCAAATTTGTCTGAAAATTAGTAAGGATTGGTTAGAATTACAAGTTTAATTGTAAATTTTTTATATTTTAAGTGTTTTATGGGGTTTTCATGATGTTGAATTTATATATATAATAGAAAATGCTTTTTAAACAACAAAAAATTACATTTTAGTTATAAAAAAAATCACGGAATTCGGGCAAAAAAAAAAATCCAAAACTTATAATAGTTAGACAATGCCTCCAAGATATATATGTAACAATATTTAAAAGCCAATCTTAGTTAAAAAGTTTCTTTCCATGTGAACAAGGTACCTAAATTTTTTTCTCAATTCACTTTGAGCCAAACATGTTATTAATAAAATTAAAACTCAAGTGAAAAAAAATAACAATTATTCTATCCAACCATCTAATTTTAACTCATAAAAATCAAAGAAAACTAAAAACATTTAAAAAAACCTCTCCCATACACTTTTATTATTATTATTATTAAAATTAAAAATGTTAAAACCATTCATGCATATGTAATCCGTTTGTTAAGAGAAATCAATAAAAATACACTGGTATCACAAGTTTTCTCATATCCCCTAGCACCATAATATCATGTATTTGGAAATGAAGTAGTCCCATTTGTTAAGAGAGATCAATAAAAATATATCGGGATCACAAGTTTTCCCCAGGAACCATAATTTTTAGCTCATTAACAAAGGAAATATGTAGTTTAATAGTGGATGTAATGGGAGACATGTGGTGGTGAGATTTTCAAGTGAAGGGACAAACACTTAAGTCCCTCTAAAATGCGGTGCTTCCTCTTTACGGGAAGAAGTTGCAATGATGGTTCATAAGGTGTTTAATATATTTGGGTGCAACATAAGTGGGATAGTTTGTGTTTGCTAATCTAAAAATGTTTCAAGTTTGTATCATTTTAAATCAAGAGACTTTATTTTAGTATTTGGACATTTTTCTATTAAATGCAAAAAGCTTTTATTGTTCTTTTTTTGTGATTGAGCTCTTATATTCGATGGATTGAAGGTTTGGGTAGATTATTTTTTTATTTTCTCATGGATCCAGAGAAGTAGTTATTTTTAGATTTATTTTTCTTTTTAGCGATGGTAGGATGAAATTAGTAAAGAAGGTAAGTCATAGTCAACTATGTCATGCATAGAGGAAAAGGGATTGTTTTCTCTTACAAATGCAAGTAGTTATCCCTCATCTTAATGATGGATGGTTAGTAAAATTAAGATTTTAGAATACTTAGTATGTAGATTTTAGTATGTAGAAATTTTATAGGTTGTGGCTTATCATCAGAATAAGATAATTGAAAATTTGGAGAGAATTTGTGGTATGCTATATGAATTAGCCTTGGGTCTTTCTAAGAGGTCTTGTGCTTTGGCCACTCATCCACATGCATCAATTAGGTATGTTCTTGCCATGGTTAAAAAGGAGACTATTTAGTAAACACTAAGATATTTGGAAATAGAAGATGTTGAATTGATAGACAAAATACATTTAGACATCAAGCACAAAGCTTTTAGTGGGCATTTCATTTCTTAAGTTTTCAAATAATGTAAAATGTAGCTTTTCTATTAAATTAACATGTTAAGATTTATACTAGTTGTTAAAACAAATGAAATTGTATGCAATAATTTTGTAATTTTAGCTCTTGAAAATGAGAACTTTAAGAAGTACTTTTTGGTTTGTATTATTATGTCATACAATTTGGCAACAAATACCATTTTTTATAGCAATTCTAGTTCAAAAAATTTGAAAATTTGTAATAATATATACACATACATAAGCAATGTCTCATATAAAGGGAGGATAATGATTTCTCCTCTCAACCATTCAAGCTAGGCTTATTTGAGAGTTAAAACTTTTGGAACATCTCATTTCACCCTCAAACATTTAAGCAAGAGTGAAACTAAAATAATTGACACTTTGGTATCCCCAATCCAAAAAAACCAAACATATCACAAACTAAATTTAAACCTAACTAATAAAGATGACAACTTTTACTAAGTATTTACACTAAACCCCATTTAAATTAAAATATATATATTATTTGAATAAATCCCTACCAGATTCTAGACCTATTAAATCAGAAAATAAACTGGAAAATTCTAAAAAAAAATAATAATACTTGAACACTATTAATGTTTAAATTAATATAAAGATATTAAAATAATATATTTATTAATTTTTTATTTTATTTTTCAAAATTTCATAATAATAATAATTTTCCATTAAAAAAATATTTAGACACTGGCCTATATTCCGTGTTTTTACAGTTTTATTAACCCATTAAAAATATCTTGGAAAGATATATAACATGTCCCTATCCCATAATCTCCTTTTGCTTTTTTCATTGAGAAGATTAAAATATTAACCTGAAACACAAAGCTGTGAAGTGATAGACCATCCTGCAATAGATTTTGGATGTTGTGAAAGACATGCGGTTGACCAAATGACCCTCCCCTAAGGTGAACGCAACACGCTTCACGTGTCAAAGTCGACGTGGCAAGAAAAAGAGGAAAAGGCAAAAGATACATCGGGAATGGCAATGGAGGAGCATAATCAATTCGACTTTGTAAGTAGTGGCGGTCGTTATTTCCCGCAAAATATTATGCCCTGCAAATCTTGAGAATCTACACGACAATCCCATAAATAAATAAACAAATAATATTTGCGGAGTGTGAGTTAAAATAAACATTTGTCATTTCCCTGATTTTCATTCATGGCCTGCCGCCTCAAACAGCGATGGACAACCACAAGTTTAAATATCCAAATTATAAAATCTTCCAGGAACCTTTTTTTTCACTTTAGAATTATTTTATGCGTTTAAATATCCAAATTACAAAATCTTCCGGGACGGTTTTTTCTTTAGAATTATTATTGGAGTTGTTTATAATGCGATTTTTTGGAAATTTCGGTGACGGAATCCGGCGAAAGAAATTGAGGTTAAATCTTGTTTTGTTGCGGTTAAAATGGTTTAGTTGTTTATAATGCGATTTTTTGGAAATTCCGGTGACGGAATCTGGCGAAAGAAATTGAGGTTAAATCTTGTTTTGTTGCGGTTAAAATGGTTTTTTAACTGCATATTTGGATTCAGCACCCTGAAAACACCTGAGACACTTTGATTGTGCAGAAACTAGCTATCAAACTTGAGATTCCAATAAATTGCTGCCGGATTTTGACCAGAAAAACCCACCGGAAAGGCTTCCAAAAAGTCTCATTATAGACAACTGCATTATTATTATGTGTATAATTATCCTAATTACAAAATCTTCCGTGACACTTTTGTTCCTTGGAATTATTGTTATGCGTATTGTGAAAAGTGAGTAGACCGCATTAAAGTCTTAATTTCTAAATCTATTTTATTTCCAAAAAAGCGTATAACATTAAATAAATGGAAAGATCCGGCTCTATATTCACCAATTAATATAGTTTAAGGAGTCATCTAACGAGGTGGAGGAATTCCCTAGACGGTTAAAAGTGGTCGGAATCCGGGTAAAAAATTTCAAAAAATCTTGTAGAGACAGTGTTTGAATCGTGTTTTTGATGGTGGAAATGGATTCAGCACCATCAAAAACGTCTAGGACACCTAAAATTTTGAAGTTTAACAACTTTAACTCAGATTTACAAAAATCCTTGCCGGATTTTTTCTAAATATGATCGGAATTTCCATAACTGGCAATTCCTCCGGCTAGTTAGACTATGGCATAGTTTAATGGGAAGCCTATGTGGACAAACGTCAAATATGCTTTGGTATGATAAAGAAAATATTTTTACATCTTAATCATCACATTTTTGCATTTTGCTCCACACCAACCCCAAATTGATGTTGGCATCATGCTTGTTGGAGCTATCTCTATATAATCGAGAAGGACTCACTCAGATGACATCGCTTAACTAGTAATATAATCAAATCTGCCCAGATCAAATCATTGTGGTGATTGTCCATTTGAGCAAGAGCTTTAATTTTACAATTTTTTCTCAGGCGAGTTGTCTTTAATTCTGGTGTTGGGTATTGGATAATCTAGTGCTCCTCATGTGTTTCACAACATCTGCTTTACCACCTTTCTCGGTCCATTAACTTTGGTAATGAATTTATTTACTAACACTTGCAGGTTTTAGTGTAATGGCAATCATGATTCCAACAAGTGTTATATGAGTCAAAGGTCTTGATTTCAAAACACCCTCGGCTCATGTTGGGGGGAGATTGTTGGGCATTGGATAATCCAACACTCCCCATGTGTTTCGTGACATGTGCTTAATCGCCTCTCAAGGTTATGTTAACTTTGGCAATGCGTTCGCTTACTAACACTTGCAAGTTTCAGTGTAACGACAATCGTGTTTCCAACTTGGTGTGCCAAAATCTAAGGTTCCTCTCCCTGGATTTACTAATTTGTATCATTGCTTCTCTATTGTCCTCCATAGCTGCCCCATTCTCAACCATCTAGCGCTCCCATTAACACGACATCTCCTGGTGCGGGTGTCGGCGTAACCCATGTACACATTCCTTTCCTACAGAGTTAATTAATGTTGCATTCCTTGGAACAAGTCTCAGGTTATCGCTTCATTATATTGAGTGTCGTGCTTGTCATTTCCCCCAACAATTTTCCAGTGATTTTTTTCACCAATTTGATAAACGAAATGGGGACTTTTTAAGCAATATCCATCTCCATTATGCGTTGATTCAAGGTTGCCCCCTTTGTTGGCTAGTTATCAACTTCTACATTTAATTCTCTATAAACATGGAATAATTGAATCTCTTCAAATGCCCTTAACCGCATAGCATTTGTTTGTAGTATTGTGGGATTAGCAGGTATTCATCCCTTTATCTTATTGTCTTATTTTACAATCATTGAATCTCCAAAACCCATCAATCTCCTTATACCTTTAGTGATGACTAATTCCAATCCTTTCGAAAGGGAAAAATATTTAGTCTGGTTATTTGTTGAAACACCCAACCCCCAAGCAAATTATATCTCTATTTAATCATCAGGGCGAAGGATAACCCCTCCCACTCTTACCAGCCCAGAGTTGTAATTATATAATTTTTAAAAAGGTAGTTTCACTAATTTTCTATGGAATATTAGTCTATTTTCATGCAATATTAGTTTGTTTTCAGTTTTCATTAAAATTATGTTTTATATTGATTTTACATATAAATAAAATCACTAGAATCACATTAGTAAATGTGGTTGATATATGTAGATAGTTGTCATTTTCCTCCTTTTAAAATTGATGGAGACTAACACAACCCTTCCTTTTATAAGCACATGAATTCAAGTGATGTCACTTGTTATTTGATAATTTGCATCCCAATTTCATAATTGTATTAGGTGAATTGTATCAAAATTGGGCATCTATAGTATCCCCCTATCTCTAGCATCAATGACAACAATGTTTTCAAAATTTTCATCTTCCAATATAGATCTATGTTGTGCAGGTACTGCCTTTTCCAAATTTGAACTACATAGATCTATGGTATGCATGTACTTTGTATTTACGAACTTTGTATTTAACTTTGTTTTTGGACTTTTGATGCTCAGTTTGGATACCCTTATTTGAAGGTATTTTAACTTTAAATATATAGCTCAAATAGAAGCATGGGATATATAGTTGAAAAGCTTATTTAAAGACCTTTCCGATAGCATATGGCGCTCTGTCTAACTCCATAGGAATGAGGATATGTGAAATATCATGTTAGGTCATCCTAGCTAGAAAATAAAGGTCGACTTAGTTAATTTTTACAAGTTGACCCCATAAGGGAACACATCAACACTATAAATAAAGGATAGATGAGAACAATTGAAGCATATCCAAGCATGAATATCAAGTACAAGTGCACAAAAGAGATATGAGATGTGCAAGAGGAGATCAGGAGTATTCTTGGGGTTTAAAGGTGCACAAGAGGAGTCAAAGGAATATTCTTGGAGTGTTAAGGGTGTGTTATGGAGGAATAAGGTCTACAATGTTGTGAAGTGTGTTGTTTTGGGGTTGTGATGTTGCGAAGCGCACTAGTCGAGGATTATATTATGGGGAATGATAATATGAGGTTTGTTAGGGCATGAAGGCTAAATCTAACTAAGGTTTGAAGCTATATCTAGGGTATGAAGCAAGGAAAGGCATTGCAACAAGAAATTTAATAGTATGATGATGTTGTGAAATGCATGGAGTATGAAAGATGTAAGTGAATTCAAAAGTACTCTATGTATGAATACCTTAGGATGGTGCCAATACAGGTCTTGTTAAGTTAGTGCTTAGCCAAGGAGATTGGTGTCTCTAATAGGTTGGTGTCTACAAAATGTCTTGTTGACTTGGTGCTCAACTAAGGAGATTTGTGTCTCCAATAGGTTGGTTCCTACAAAAATATATAAAGACAAGTTTTTGTGGTTTTCTCCTACAAGGATTTCCATGTTAAACTCAATGTACTATAATTTGAGTTTACATGTATTTAATGTTTTGAAGTTAATAAAGGATATATAAATGGTTGTTTAAAATAATAAAAGGATAGGATATTATACTGATTCACCTCCCACCCCCCAACAACCAATTTCATTATAAACAAGTTCAATAAAAAAACATTACTCAATAAAGTGCTTCTACATCGCAACAACACCAAAGATGAAATTTTTCTCATGACAGATGAGTGAAACATTTAGATGAATGACTTAGATTAAAAAATGGAGAGAATTGAAGCTCAACTTCCTCCTCCATCCAATCCAAGGAACTCTAGCAAGCAAGTTGAGGACCCCATTGAGGTGGATCCCTCTAAATGCTCATAGATTTTATGTCAATCTCCTAGTTTACTTGTTTTTTTTTTATCCTCTCTCTCTCTCAAATTTGTCATCGAGATTATGTTAGCTTAATAGATTATTTTAGTTTTGAACAAAAACAATGTGTTATTCCATTCAAATTTTGATTATAAACTTCTCTTTGCCTCATGCATTAACATTGGTCTAGTTTCCCTAGTGGAAGACCAGGGCATGCAGTGACTATCTAGATATGTATTCCCATGAATTATCAATAAAATTTTTTTATCTTACCAAAATAAAAATATAAAATCTTTCCTCTATATATAACTAACACAATGGGAAAACCTATCATAACTCAGTTGTCAAACTAGTTGTGGGAAAATCCATCACTAATTGTTATTCGTGAATGAAGGTTAACTCATCATTGTTAGTCAAGGGAAACCATGCCACCTGAAATTACCTACTGGTGGTCTGTCAGGGGGCAGTGTTTCACTCCTGTTAGATTCCTTTGGGTCTTGGGTCGTTAACCTGTTTCCTTACGTTTACGAAAGACAAGATCTTAGTTATGCAGAAGTAGTTTTAAGACATGCTTCAAACCCCACCCCAGCCTGCCCCCACCCGCCCCCCACACACCCCCCCCCCCCCCCTCCCCCCCTCCCTTACACACACACATTAAAAAAAGAAATAAAAACATGTAAGCTTATTAGGTGATTTGTATTAGATCATATCAAAAAATATAACACAATGTTTCCTTGTCATGACTATTCGTATGCTACATGGGAAACCAAACTAGTAGCATATCATTGCTTTTGTCCAAATAATAGATCTAAAATTGATAATAAATCCTATAAAATATTTTCTAATAAACAAGCTACATCTTAGTTTTGAAGGTTTGATAGCCTTTTTATCAGTTTTTCTAACAATAATATGGCTATCTAACATAACAATGAATTCCATAGACAACTTCTATTTAGGTGGAGAGTCCACCTAGATCATCACTAGTGGTTTTATCTCCTCGTCTGAGTCCATGAATTCCATATTGGTAAGCTTCTTTTCCATCATTGTAGCTTTGTTTTCCAACCTTCTAATTTGTCTTTTCACTTCATTCATTCTTGAAAGGATTTCATGTTGTTGTTTTGAGCGCTCCACTAGTACTTTACCCATTATTGTTTTAAGTTGCCAATAGATGTAAACTATTTGCATATGCATGGTGTGTTGTGTTCTCATTATGCCTATGTCTGGAACTCAAATTTTAATTTGTTCCTCTACCTCTGCATTTTGTATGAACCTTTGTTCCATTCTATCTTTCCTCCCAACTTCCTCAATTTCACTTCGGATTGTTGGAGGGGTTGTAGTAAATATTAGATAAATGCTTTGTTACCATCTGGGCACAAGACGTTAAGATGGCACCAATGAAAATTTTAAGGATGGAAATTATCTTTAAGTTTAAAAACATTGGCAAATCTCATTAGTCCCAAATATGCAAACTATAAAAATTTTATTGATGTATTTGTAAAATTATTCAAATTTATAATGATTTTATATATATTCTCTATACAATGTTGGCGATTTTTAAGGTAAAAAGTTTTATATTGTAAAATTTGGGCGAATCATCTTTATAAAAAATGGAAATCAATGAATATTTTTTTTGGAAAAATCATGGAAAATTAGCCCACCTGTGAATATTAGCCCCTAAAAGTTTCCATGAATGGCACTAGAACAACCCCTCCTGCCATGTGAACCTCCTCCCTGAGGTATAATTTTCCAACAACAAAGAGAGAAATACCAAGTTTTGAAGAGAGAAGGATGGAAAACTGCCCAAAGAAGAACAAAGAGTGACCCAATTCTTAGAGAAATAAGACTAACCCAAGCTACCTAGAGATAATGACCAATCCAAAACTCAGAGACCACCCAATTTGAAATATACGTCCACATGAAGCTTAGAGAGATGTAACAAGGATTCAAACACGTTGAGGATTAGAAAAGAAAAAAATCAGCAGAGAGAAACAATATAGATTCCATAATGGTGACAACCAAAAAATCCTAAGCTCCCTGCCACTATATCCCCAATTTGCATGCCAACAACACCAAAGAAGAATGTTAGATGAATGAGATAGAATAAGAGTTTAGACCAGGGATTACCTTCTTAGGAAGAAGGCATCCATGTATTTTGTATGACCTTGATTTCAACAAGCTCAAGCCAAAGACCCTAACATAACAAAAGTCTAAACACCTAGACTAGAATGGCCTCTAAATGACTTCGTGAGCCACAACAATGCCATCCAAGATTTGATTACCTTCCACATAGCCAGTTTGTTATGCTAATATTAGATAGGGTAGAATCGGTTTGAATCTATCAACATCATCTTGGATATTATCTTGTAGATGGAATCACAAAGAGAGATAATGTGAAAGCTTATAGGCTTATATGTCGATTATAATTTAGGAGCGAGGGTATGAGAGGTTGCATTGAGAGTTAGGAGGACAAATGTTGTAAGTCTCCATTCTTCCACCAAGGCCTGGATCTCTTACCCCATAAAAGAGCAACATGCTTGGAAAAAATAAAAGGTGAAGCCATCTAGACTAGGTGCCTTGGTTGTGGGAAATATTTTAATTTCTTCTTCCACCTCTTCCATAGTGATCTTCCTTATACTTGTTTCATTATGTTCCTAACTGAAAAACTGAGGAATATGCTAAGTGATTCTTCTAATCTCCTCTCAGCGATGAGGTTTTAGGTCCAAGAGAAGAGAAGAGTAGAAGCTTACCAACACCTTTTCCATCCCCTTATGATCCACTAATCTAGATCAAGAATCACTTCTTAAGGAAGTGATATGATTCTTGTCTCTATGATGCATCATGGATTGATGAAAAAACTTAGTATTTTTCTCTCCTTCATTCAACCAATGTAACCTTGACTTTTGTCTCCACAAAATTTCTTATTTCTTAAATCGGTGTTTTAGGAGGTTGAGAGAGATGGACTCATCTTGGGAAATTTCTTTTGATCTTCCCTCCAAAATGATTATTTGTTGAATATCTTCCATTTTTTATTCTAAGGATTTTTTTCTTGGAAAATATTCCCAAACTCTTCTTTATTCCACTTTTTAATATTTTTTTTGAGAAATTTTAGTTTCTACTTGAATTTATTTATTGTTGAGCCTTCAATGGAGTCTGTCTCTTTCCACCATGTCTTTGATTTTTTAATGAAGGATTCATCTTGCAACCAAAATCTCTAAAATATGAAGGGTTTGGGTTTAGATCCCGTGTTCATATTGAGATCCAAACATATTGGCTAAACATCAAATCCTCCAAAAGGAAAATCGAGGTCTCAATAGAAATGTATTTTAATAGAGGGATTATAATCAGGTGCTCAAAATTATGCTCAAAAATAAAATTATGAGAATCTTGTTAAACTTAGCTTCAAATCAAAGAGCTCGTCATTCTAAATCCAACAATGTAAATGACACTCAAATATGAGC
Source organism: Pinus tabuliformis (assembly GCA_031772625.1). Taxonomy (NCBI): domain Eukaryota; kingdom Viridiplantae; phylum Streptophyta; class Pinopsida; order Pinales; family Pinaceae; genus Pinus; species Pinus tabuliformis. Next base: position 178,438,280 of record CM062818.1, read on the forward strand.
TCATATGCAGAAGTTAGAGAAAGTCAAAGTTCAAGTTTGACTTGTTCAGGTCACATGAGGAGATGATATGGCAAAGGTCTCAGAAAATGGTGAAACGCCAAGTGGCAGGTTGCCATTGGGTCCCGTATATTGTATATCGAAGCAAAAGGAAGAAGCGGCTTAAGGAATCAGCCCCCAACATTGTTAATTTGCGATTGCCACATCACATATCGCATATCGGAGGTGGACAAGTGGTTATGAATCGGCCCCCGAAAGAGATTAGTTGTGATGCGATATATAGCATATCACAATCACAAAAGGGGCTGGTGTTTACAAAGTAGCCTCGGCTATAACCGCTGATGGAAATTTTCGATAGGACGCTAGATGTGATATTGTTATATGTTGAGTTTTATAATCTCGGCGGGTCCGTCTTATCGCAAAACGCCTGTACACTGATGATTTCGTCGATTGCGATTGTGATTTGCGATTCGGCTGACAGAATATGGCCCGCTACAAGGTGAAATTGTTGGAAATACTGAGAGGTGGGGGGGGGGGGTAAATCAGTATTTCTTACTATTTATTTATTTTTTAATTTTTCTAGTGATTGCCAACAACCTATATAGATATGCATATGTATACACAGAACATAGAAATCAATAGCTGAATTTAATGCTTTTATTAAAACTCAAGACAGTGCAAAGAAATAAATACAATATAAGTATAAATTTGATAGTGAATAGTTGCCAAGCTCCAACTTGGACTTCAGTGAGGCTCCAACCTCCAGAGCACCAACTCTGTTTTGCAGTGGTTTTGCACTTAGGAGCACCTACCCCAATGACTTCAGTCCTGTTCAGTTCTGAGGCTCCAACCTCTTGGGCTCCAACCCAACCTTGGTATAAACAGGTATGCTGCTGCACTCTATTTAGCTGAGGTTGCCTCACTCCTGCTCTCCTGCTTTTGCTGCTTCTGCTACCTCTACAGCCTCCGCTGCTTTTTCTGCCTCTTTTGCCTCTGCTACTTCTACTATCTCACCCTCGGGTTCTTCACCACCATAACATCACCAACAGTTCTCTGTTTCCACTGTTTTATACATTCCCATGTCTTTGTCCATTCGTTTCCACTTACACCATCTCTTAGGCTTCCTCCTCAGTCACTGGCATTTCCTCTGACTCGCTTGATCTTTCAACTTCCCTCCTTGATCGCTGTGACTGTTAGCTCTGCTACAACTTCAGTGCTTAATGGTCAAATTCAGGACTGATGGTTGGTTTGTGCCGAGAAAGTAGCACGCAGCAGTCTTTTCACCTTCCTCTCCTTCAGTTTCTTTACACTCTCTTAACCTCTCACTGCTTCTATTTTCCTCTAAATCCTTGATAAACCTTAATTTCCGTTTTGCCCCACCGTTTCTGTTTTATTCCAACAACCCACGTAAATCCTTTTTCATTTAGCCCTAGGCGCTAAGGTGTTAACACATATAACCATGCGCTTTTGCCAAATCATATTACTCGCCGGGCCCCTCACCTGTCACGTCAGTCGATAAACGTGCATGATTAGATCCCGCCGTCCGATTGCGTCCACCATATCATTTGACGATGTTCGCTAGCCCTCATCCCTCAAGCCGCGCTCGCGATAACCCGCGGGGAAAGCGGTTTTGCGCCCATCGCACCGGCCACGTGTCGCTGTTTCACTGGATTGCGCGGCCATATACGGATACCGCCCATCTTCGATAGGCAGTGCGATAATCCCGCTTACCGCCTATTTGTACGTCTCTCGCGCATTAACCTCCATGCCACTTTCCTGCACGATAGCCGTTGTATTTGCCACATGGAGATCTAACGACTCTCGACCACCCATTTCCACTGCTGCCCGATGGCCGTCAGATCTGCACGGCCGTGATCCGACGGCCCTCATTTCTCCATCTTATTTGCTCCTGATGGCTCCATCTGATACAGTCACCGCTGTCGAATCACGCGATTCAACGGCTGATCTTTATCTGTGGTATATTTTCTCCTCTCGTCTCCATCTGCTCCGATGGCTCTGTGTGCTCCTCTTCTTCGGCTCTATCTGCTCCTCTCGTCTCTATCTACTCCTCGAATATTTCCATATTGACACCAATGACAATCTGTGTCCAACAATCTCCCCCTTTGTTATTGATGGCAATATTCTTCTGCTTTCTCCCCCTTTGACATCAATGGCAAAGGGATGCATATGGACACTCCCTGTCAAATTGCTCCCCCTGTCCTGCTACATCTTTATGAATGATCTTGAGTGATGATAAAGAAATAACCCCCATCTTTTGATGCAGATGTTCGAATGCTTCTCGAGGAAGAGGTTTTGTGAAAATATCAGCTATCTGCTCCTTAGTACTGATATATTCTAGGACAATGTTTTGTTCAGTTACTTGTTCACGGAGGAAATGATACTTGATTGGTATGTGTTTGGTTCTTGAGTGCATCACAGGATTTTTGCTGAGATTGATAGCACTTGTGTTGTCACAATAGACGAAAATTGGTTGATCTATACATATGTCGAGATCTTTTAGAGCTTCCTTCATCCATAGTATCTGAGAACAACAGTCTGCTGCAGCAATATACTCAGCTTCGGCTGTGGATAATGATATGGATGATTGTTTTTTGCTGAGCCAGGATACCAAACAGTCTCCTAGGAAGAATGCATTTCCACTAGTGCTTTTCCGATCATCTATACTTCCAGCCCAATCAGCATCGGTGTATGCAGTTACAGTCAGTGTTGAGTCCTTTGGGTACCAAAGACCGAAATCAGAAGTTCCCTTCAGATATCTGAGAATTCTTTTTACAGCTAATAAATGGGATTGTTTGGGAGCAGATTGAAATCTTCCCACCATTCCTACTGCTTGCATTATGTCTGGTCATGTAGCTGTTAAGTATAGAAGGGCTCCAATCATTGACCTGTAATGAGTTGCATCTACTAGAGGGGAGTCATCATCTTTGCTCAGTTTGCAGTTTGTGGTCATAGGTGTGCCCATGGGAGCACAATCCTCAATTCCATATTTTTTGAGCATGTCTTTTAGATATTTGGTTTGAGATATACACAATCCTGCTCTAGTTTGAGATATTTGAAGTCCAAGGAAGTGGGACAGCTCTCCTATCATTGACATCTCAAACTCTTTTGACATGTTTTGAGAAAATTCATGGCTCATTTCATCATTATTACCAGCAAAAATTAGATCATCGACATAAACAAGAGCAACTAGTAACTTACCTTGATCTGTCTTTATGTATAGATTGCTTCCAGCCACTCCCTTTTTGAAGCCTTTTTGTTGTAGATAGTGATCCAGTCTTGCATACCAAGCTTTAGGAGCTTGTTTCAACCCATATAAAGCCTTTTTCAACTTAAAAACTAAGTCCTTTCTTGCTGTTAGATCAAAACCTTTTGGTTGCTCCATGTAGACTTCCTCCTTGAGTTCCACATTTAGAAATGCTGATTTCACATCCATTTGATAGATTTTGAATCCTTTTGAGCAAGCAAATGCCAAGAACATCCTGATAGCTTCCATACGGGGCACTGGTGCAAATGTCTCTTCAAAGTCAATTCCTTCAATTTGTGAATAGCCTTTGCAGACAAGTCTTGCCTTGTTTATGATAACCTGTCCTTCCTCATTCATTTTATTTTTGAACACCCATTTGGTTCCTATTATGTTTTTGTCCTTTGGATGAGGTACTAGCTCCCATGTCTTGTTCTTCTCAATTTGGGTCATTTCTTCTTCCATGGCTTTTACCTAATGAGGATCCTTACTTGCTTCTGCAAATGTTTCTAGTTCTATCATAGATAGGAGGGCAATGACTTTTCTCTTGGGTGTAATTGTTATCCTTCTTTGGGTCTGCACACCTTCATCTTTATCGCCAATGATCTGCTCTTCTGGATGGTGTCTTTGGACATACTTCGTCTTAGAAGGGGTATTAGGTGGTTCTCTTTCCTCTTCTTCTTCTTCTTCTTCTTCCTCATCTATTTCTTCTTCTTTAGGTTCTTCTTCTTCAATGAGAGAGTCATCTTCATGTTCTTCAATTTCCTTTACTGGAAGATCTTCATCAACCTTTACATCAATGCTTTCCACTATTTTCTTTAGTCGATAATTGTAGCACTTGTAAGCCTTGCTCCGTGTAGAGTATCCAAGAAATATCCCTTCATCAACCCGAGAATCAAACTTTCCTGGTGAACCATCATTTATTTTTATGAAGCACTTGCTTCCAAAGATCTTGAAGTACTTCACCGAAGCAGGTCTTCCTTTCCATAGCTCATAAGGAGTTTTATCACAATTTGGTCTTAATTGAGTTCGATTCAGTGTGTAGACAGTTGTCCCTACTGCTTCTCTCCAGAATCTAGGCTGTAAGTCTGCTGCTAATAGCATAGTTCTTGCCATTTCTTGGACTGTTCGGTTTCTTCTTTCAACTACCCCATTTTGTTGAGGTGTTCTAGTAGCCGAGAATTCCCTTTTAATTCCATGAATATTACAGAACTCACTAAACTCGTTTGATGTGAATTCTCCTCCTTTGTCTGTTCTGAGGCACTTAATTTTTGAATCTTTTTCATTTTCTACAAGGGCTTTTAGATTCTTGAAACACTCAAAAGTTTCAGATTTATACTTTATGAAATATATCTACATCATTCTAGTATAATCATCAACAAATAACACAAAGTACCTTTTTCCTTGAAGTGCTTGATTTCTAGTCGGCCCACATACATCAGCATGGATGATCTCTAAGGGCTTCGATGTAGAGTGTTCCTTTGTCTTGTGGCTGATTCTAGTCTGCTTTCCATGTTGACATGGACCACATATTGCTTGATTTGGTTTGAACAGCCTTGGGATGTCTCGTACAGCTTTTATCTTGCTGATATTGATCAGATTTTCGAAGCTTGTATGTCCAAGTCGCTTGTGCCACAACCAACTCTCATCTGTTTGACTCAGGTAGCATTTATTTTCTTGAATCTTGTTCAGAATGTAAATGTTGTCTGGTGTCCTCACCCCTTTTGCCACAATTTTCCCTGAGGCAGAGTTCCTTATTTCACAGTCTTTGGTGTTGAAAACAACCTTATGTCCTTGATCACAGATTTGGCTGACACTCAAGAGGTTGTGTTTGAGTCCATCAACCAGCAGAGCATCTTGAGCTTTTCCTTTTCCATTGATCAAAGTAACTGTTCCTTTTCCTGCAATTTTGCTAGATCCGCTTCCAAAGGACACATTCCCTTCCTTTTTTCTCAGTGAGACAAACTTCCTTCTGTCTCATGTCATGTGTCTGGAGCACCCACTATCTATAAACCACTGGTTTCCATTATTTTGAGCATATAGAGCTAGGCCACATTTGTCCATGCTGGAGTTCTTGCTACTCATCTTTCTTCCTTTGAGTGGGCAGTCTTGTTCATAGTGTCCATTATTGTAGCAGAAAGAGCAAATCAGATCAAATTTGGTCAAGGGATCAAATGAATTAAAGGTTTTGATTAGCTTTGTCTTTTCACTTCTGCGAGCCATACAATGTCTGGCTTGATGATCGAAGTTTTTATAGTGAAAGCAGTGTCCAAGAAAGATGGTTTTTTACTTGTTGAAGCAACCACGGTTTGAGTCGATTTCCTTCCTGGGAATTACTCCTCCCTCGTTCTTTGGATTTGCGATGGGCCCTTGGTGGAGTACAGGTTTGTATTTGCTGTAGTGTCCATGATTCGACTCCACATTCTTCTTTGGAGTAATTCTCTCTTCATTCTTGGGATCTGGGGTGCACTTTTCATCTTTTGGATTGCAGGAAAGTGCATTGGCATAGCTTTTCGCATTATTCTTAGTGCTTGAGGATTCTCCTTTGAAACCTATTCCAGACTTGTCATGTTGAGGTTTTTGATTTTTCAGAATAGTCTCAAGTATTTGAGAGATTTTACAGCCATTTTTAATTTGCTCCAACTCCTTTCTCAGAGACACTATTTCAGTCTCACGTTCTTCACAAGTCTCTTCCTTTTCTTTAAGCTTTGCTTCCAAGAGATCTTCTCTCCTTCTTATTTCCTCGTTTTCCACTTTGAGAGAAATGATTTTGTTCCGTAGTTTCTCATTTTCTTCAATGGCACTTATTAACAGTTCATCTACATTTCCTTCCAGCCCTGAGTCATCATCATCTGCGAGTGCCATGAATAATGCTTCTTGGCTTTCATCATGATCACTTTCCTCATATGATTTCCTTTTGATGACCATAAACTCATCCTCATCAAACTCATCTTGCTTGGAGAAGAAGTTTTTCTTATTGAACCCTTTCTTTTTATGTGCAATTCTTTTAGAATTTCCTTCATCATCACTGTCATGTTTATGAGGACATTTTGTTGCATAATGACCTATTTTACCACATTTAAAACATATAAGAGGATACTTGCATTTAAGCTTAGATCCTTTCTTCAGCTTTCGTATAAATTGAGCCAATTCAGATTCCACATCTGACTCATCACTACAGTCATTCCTTTCTTTCCCCTTCTTTGACCTTGAGGCCTTGAATGCTTCATATTTGGAGCTTGGGCCACCTTTCCTCATTTCATAGGCAGTGAGAATTCCATGGAGTTCATCCATTTTGAGGGTATCTAGATCCTTTGCTTCTTCTATAGCGCTTATTTTGGAGTCAAACCTGTCTGGAAGAGACCTTAATACCTTTTGAACAATGGTACTTTCTTCAACTTTTTCGTCCAATCCTTTCAGGGAATTTACCACTTCAGCTACTCGGAGAAGGTATGTTGCAATATCTTCTTCATCTTCCATCCTCAAACTTTCAAATTGTCTTCTGTGAGTTTGAAGCTTTGCTTTTTTGACTTTTGAGTCTCCATTGTACATGCCAACTAGCTTCTCCCACATTTCTTTGGCCGAGGTACAGTGCATGATTTTTTAAACTCGGAATCAGTGATTCCACTAGTGATGGAGTTCATGGCCTTTGCATTTGTGATGTAGGCTTTCCTCTCGTCTTGGTCTGTTGGAAGAGTGGAAGTAGTTTTGTATTCATTTTGAATAAAATGCCAGACTTCAGGTCCAAGCGACATTAAGTAGTAAGTCATTCTTTTCTTCCAGAAACCAAAGTTAGTGCCATCGAACAAAGGAGGTGTTAATGATTCTTCGTGGTTTCTCATCATGGCTACGGATCCTTCTTCAAGCTGTTAGGCTAGTATGAAGAAGCATGCTCTGATACCAATTGTTGGAAATACTGGGGGGGGGTGAATCAATATTTCTTACTATTTTTTTTTTTTTTTTTTTTTTAATTGTTCTAGTGATTGCCAACAACCTATATAGATATGTATATGTATACACAGAACATAGAAATCAACAGCTAAATTTAATGCTTTTATTAAAACTCAAGACAGTGCAAAGAAATAAATACAATATAAGTATAAATCTGATTGTGAATAGTTGCCAAGCTCCAACTTGGACTTCAGTGAGGCTCCAACCTCCAGAGCACCAACTTTGTTTTGCAGTGGTTCTGCACTTAGGAGCACCTACCCCAATGACTTTAGTCCTGTTCAGTTCTGAGGCTCCAACCTCTTGGGCTCCAACCCAACCTTGGTATAAATAGGTATGCTGCTGCACTCTATTCAGCTAAGGTTGTCTCACTCCTGCTCTCCTGCCTCTGCTGCTTCTACTGCCTCTATAGCCTCCGCTGCTTTTTCTGCCTCTTTTGCCTCTGCTACTTCTACTATCTCACCCTCGGGTTCTTCACCACCATAACATCACCAATAGTTCTCTATTTCTACTGTTTTATACATTCCCATGCCTTTGTCCATTCGTTTCTGCTTACACCGTCTCTTAGGCTTCCTCCTCAGTCGCTGTCATTTCCTCTAACTCGCTTGATCTTTCAGCTTCCCTCCTTGATCGCTGTGACTGTTAGCTCTGCTACAACTTCAGTGCTTAATGGTCAAATTCAGGACTGATGGTTGGTTTGTGCCGAGAAAGCAGCGCGCAACAGTCTTTTCACCTTCCTCTCCTTCGGTTTCTTTACACTCTCTTAACCTCTCGCTGCTTCTATTTTCCTCTAAATCCTTGATAAACCTTAATTTCCCTTTTGCCCCGCCGTTTCTGTTTTATTCCAAAAACCCACGTAAATCCTTTTTCGTTTAGCCCTAGGCGCTAAGGTGTTAACACATATAACCGTGCGCTTTTGCCAAATCATATTACCTGCCGGGGCCCTCACCTATCACGTTAGTCGATAAACGTGCATGATTAGATCCCGCCATCCGATCGCATCCACCATATCATCCGACGGCATTCGCTAGCCCTCATCCCTCAAGCTGTGCCTGCGATAACCTGTGGGGAAAGCGGTTTCACGCCCATCGCACTGGCCATGTGTCACCGTTTCACTGGATCGCGCGGCCATATACGGATACCACCCATCTCCGATAGGCGGTGCGATAATCCCACTTACCGCCTGTTTGTATGTCTCCTGCGCATTAACCTCCATGCCACTTTCCTGCGCGATAGCCGTTGGATTTGCCACGTGGAGATCTAACGACTCTCGACCACCCATTTCCGCTGCTGCCCGATGGCCGTCGGATCTGCATGGCCGCGATCCGATGGCCCTCGTTTCTCCATCTTATTTCCTCCCAATGGCTCCCTCTGATACATCGAATCACGTGATTCAACGATTGAGCTTTATCCGTGGTATATTTTCTCCTCTCGTCTCCATCTGCTCCGATGGCTCTGTGTGCTCCTCTTCTTCGGCTCTGTCTACTCCTCTTGTCTCTATCTGCTCCTCGAATATTGCCATATTGACATCAATGACAATCTATGTCCAACAGAAATTTTCATCCATTCAGGAGATTTTGGGGCTAATTTGTAGGATCATGCCGGAAATGGGGAAATTTGTGGAGCGAATAATGGGAAAACTAGGATAAACCATAAATTCTTCAGCTTTTCATGAAATTGGATAAAAAAGACGATAGATAGCCATTTTTGAACATTCTGGACTGATTGGAGCATGTTTCAGAAGCATTTGAGCATTGTAAACACTAATTTTTACACTTTTGAGCATAATAGAGAGGTCCAAGCCATTGGAAGTTGGACCAAGGAGATGTAGCCCAAGAGGGGTGAACTCTATTATCATGTGCTTGTTGTAATGTGTTTTTGATGATGTTCAGTATATGTTTATACTGCCATTTAGTTTTTGATTTATGTTAAATTTCTCATAAAATTAACATAAAAACTCTTCATTTTACTTGCAAAAATTGATGAATCCTTAAGCACAATGAAAAATTTTTGTTTATAAGTTGAGGAAGAGCTTAGCACTGCAAACTAATATTATAAATCAGATCAATTTGGTATCAGAGCATACTATTTTCTTTGTGAAAGAAGGATTTAATTGTTTGCAAGTTTATGTCATGCTTACAAGGTTAAAACTCATAAGAGGTGAAGGAACGCTGGTTGGAAGCCTTGAAATTGGGTCAAGGGGAAGAAGAGTAAGGTTGCCACAATCTCCAACACCAGTTCAAGCTCAAGTTGTAGTTGATACTCTAGAGATCATGTCTCATGAAGGAGAACCTACAAACATGACAGAAGATGAGAAGACCTTCAGAAATGCTTTCTTTGATATGACAAAGATAGTGAAGGTCCTCTATGAAGAGAGGAATACCAGGTTGTAAGGAGAAAGTTGCAAAACTCCAAAAGGAGAAGGCTCTTCAGGAGGAGGTAATGAAAAAGGAGGTAATGGGAATGGAGACAAACTTCCACCCTCTCCACCATCTTCTTCATCTTATTCTTCACAAGCATCTTCACACTCTTCCACTAATACAACCCTTACTCATACTTATCATCATTCTTCAAAAGTAACTGGTAAATCACCATTTTTAAAACTTGATGTTAAATTTGAGTTGCCCATGTATAATGGTGAAGTGAATGCAGAGAAGCTTGATAATTGGATTCATAAGTTGGAGGTCTATTGTAGGATTCAAAACCTTCAAGAGGATGACATAAAGATTCAGTTAGCTTCCTTGAGAATGGAGGGTGCAACACTTGTAAGGTGGGAATCAAAGACCCAATAGGAGATTAAAAAACACGGCAAGATCTCTATTTCTTGGAATGATTTCATTGCTGCAATTAAAAGACAATTCTACCCTCTAGCTTATATGCTGAAAGCCATTATGAATTGGTAGAACTTTAGATAGCTTAAAGGTTAAAATGTGCAAGATTACACCCAAGAATTCAGAAAAAGGTCTCTGATGTTAGGTGTAGATTTGCAGTCATAGGACACTTTGATGAAGTACATATGGGGTTTACATAGTTACCTTAGGCATACTATCTTAATGTTTAATCCCAATAATCTGGATGATGTGTGTGTCCAAGCCACTCATCTTGAGGCAAGAGGGAAAAACACCCCATAAGAAGGTAGTAAAAAGCCATTTAAGAGTAAAGGAAAAGAAAAAGATTTCAAAGGGAAGGCAAAGAAAAATGCATCCATTAAAAAGGAAGGAGAGAAAATTACATGCAAACACTATTCTAAGAGGGTCACAATGAAGCTTACTTTTGGAAGCTTCATCCTAAAATGAAACCAAAAAGAAACAACAACAAGGGAAAATATAAGACAACTACAACCACTCAATAGGATTTGGGATATGATTCAGGTGATGAAACTAAAATCACAACCATGGGGTTAAAGAGAAAATAATCCATTACCAACACTAATTCTTCAGACTCGCAAAATGAAACTCCGAATGAAAAGAGGAGAATAGAATTATTTGACATAAGGGTGATCTCAAAACATAACAAGATTGATACATTGTTCGATAGCGGCTCTCAAGCCAATATTATCTCTAAAAACATTGTCAAGAGTTTAAATATGGAAACTGATCCACATCATAAACCATATCCACTTGGATGGGTATGTGACAACGCGCAATTGCAAGTTACTAGAAAGTGTAAACTGAGATTCACTATTATTGCAAATTTCATAGATGAAGTGGAGCTTGATGTTGTGATGTTACATATCTGTGGCATGATTTTGGGCAGCCCATACCTTTATGACAGAAAAGCTATTTTCCATCAACATGAAAATAAATATCATTTATTTAAAAATGGAGTAGAATATATTGTGAGAGCTCATAGCAAGAAAACAAATCTTTCGCTTGTTAATGAAGGGCAGATGAACAATTTGGTGAATTCGAGCAAGAATTTTATGTTTCTGATGATCAAACCTAGGAATGATGTCGATATTGAAGCTTTTAAAGGTTGTGATTCAAATCTGAAATCTGAATTGGTTGATGTAGTTAACCAATATGATGATTTTTTCAGGAATCAAAGGGATTATCTCCCAAGAGAGGAATCCAACACGAGATATAGTTGTAGCAAGATTGTCCTCTTCCTAACATTGGCATGCACAGGATGTTAGTGATGGAAAGCAAAGAGATTAAGATGTAAATCCAAGAGTTGTTGAATAAAGGGATCACCGGATCATCTTCCTTGCCTTGTGGTTCAACGATTGTCTTGGTGCCAAAGGAAGATAGAACATGGCGCATGTGTGTGGACTTCCATGCAATGAACAAAATTACAGTAAAGAACCGTTACCCACTGCCTCAAATAGATGATATATTGGATCAATTGAAAGATGCAAAATATTTTACTAAACTGGACTTAAGAAGTGGCTACCATCAAATTAGAATAGTTGAAGGAGACATTTGGAAGACAATGTTCAAAACAAAACAAGGTTTGTTTGAATGGCTAGTTATGCCATTTGGTTTATGTAATGCTCCTGCTACATTCATGAGTGTGATGAACTTGATGAATTTGTCATAGTCTACTTAGATGACATCTTAATTTTTAGTAAATCCCGTGATGAACATGTCATGCATGTAAAAAAAATACTTGATGTCTTAAAAAAAGAACAATTGTATATGAAGATGTCAAAGTGCGAGTTTGGAAAGCCTTATTTAGTTTACTTGGGTCATATTGTTGGAGGAAGTGAGTTGAAAATAGATCCCTCCAAGGTTGATGTCATTGTGAATTGGCCAAGGCCCAAAACAATTATGGAGGTAAGAATTTTTCTGGGAGAAACCAAATATTGGAGGAAATACATTGCTAATTTTTCTCTTATAGCAGCTCCTTTGCATGCGTTGACAAGCATGAAAAAGGTTTTTCAGTGGGGAGGCAAACAACAAAAGGCCTTTGATGCGTTGAAGGAAAATATCAGTACAACTCTAGTACTCGCACTTCCAGACTTGATATAGTCGTTTGAGATTTAGACTGATGCTAGTGATTATGCTATGGGTGCAGTCCTCATGCAACATGGTAAGCCTATATGTTATCATTAAGAAAATTTTAATGGTGCAGTGATTAATTATCCTACATATGACAAGGAACTATATGCACTGGTACAAAGTGTGAAAAAATGGAAACACTACTTGATGGGTAAAGAAACAGTCATTCACACTAATCATCAACCATTTCAATACTTGCAATCTCAACCAAAGTTTTAGCAGTCAAGGCACTTTCGATGGATGGGTTTCCTTCAACAATTCCACTTGGTAATAAGGTATAAGAAAGGTATCGACAATAAAGTTGCTGATATGCTTTCTAGGCCAAGTGTTAGTGCAACTACTTTACTCAAGCATAATTCTGTTTTACATGAAAGTTATATTGAGCAATATGCTTTAGATAATGACTTTCAAGATGGTATGCAAGCTTGATTCAAGGTAACCAAGTAGAGGAATTAGATTATCATTTGCATGATAACTTGTTGTACCATCTTGGCAAGATTTGTATTCCACAGGGAGAAAGAGTTAACATCATAAGAGAGGCACATACTTATCTTATTGTTGGTCATTTCGGTGTAAGTAAGACGATGGCACATCTATAGAGGTATTGTTATTGGCCTCATATGCTTGAAAGTCTGTCTCTCTTTATTAAAGGATGTGCATTATGTGCAATAAATGAGCCTAGAAATAAGAATTTAAGATTGTACACACCACTTTCGGTTCCTTCACGCCCACGGGAGAGTGTTTCTATGGATTTTGTAGGAGATCTTCCATTGTCCAAAATAGGTCATGATAATTTGTAAGTAGTTGTGGACAGGTTCAAAAAATGTGTATTTTGATGCCATGTAAAAAGCAAGTTACAGGTGAACAAACTGCTAAGTTATTCTTTTAGAATGTTTGGGTGCATTTTGGATTGCCTATATCCATTGTTAGTGATCAAGATTCTCACGTTGTGGGGAATTTTTGGTCAAACTTGTGGGGATTCATGGACACCAAACTAAAAAAGAGTACAACCTTTCATCCACAAACAAATGGTCAAACAGAGGTAGTGAACATAACAATGATACATCTTCTTTGTGGATATTGCAACAAGCATCCTAAGTTGTGGGATGAAGAGTTGCACTCTATTCAACATGCTTACAACTGAGCCAAGCACTCTTCCACTCAAATTTCACCATTTGAGGCATGCATGGGATACTTGCCTAAATATCATTTTGATTTTATTTTTGGCAAAGATGTTGCTATTGAAGGTCATAGCGACATAGACAAAGCAAGAAGTTCATTGAACATATCCAATTAGTGCACCAAAAGGTTCAAGAACAGCTTGAGAAAAGCCAAGGCAAGTACAAAGCAAGGCATGACAAACATCGTCAAGATCACAATCTCCAAGTTGGTGATGAAGTTTGGCTTCACATTAACAAAGAGAGGCTCCAAGGAGAAGGTAAAAAGCTTAAACCAATTAAATATGGTCCATTCAAAATTTTGGAAAAGATTGTTAACAATGCCTTCAGGTTGGATTTGCCTTCATATCTACAAATTCATGCTATTGTTAATGTTGAGAATTTAAGGTTGTATGAGCCTCCTTTGATTGAAGATCAAGGAGAGAATATTCAAATTCCATCTATTGAAGAATTTTCTCTAGAATTCCTTGATGTGCTTCAGCAAGACACTATACTTGACAGAAGAATGAGGACAACAAAAATGGGAAGTATCGATTATCTTCGAAAGTATCGATTATCTTCGAGTGGGGCTCAAAGGTACAATTCCTTCAAAATCCAAATGGATAGAGGTTGGAAAGGTGAGGGAACTATATCCTCACTTTTTGAATGATTGAAAGAGATCCTTTTGGGGTCCAAAAGGCTTCCAATGGGGAGGAGTGATTAGGTGCTCAAAATTATGCTAAAAAATAAAATTGTCAGAATCTTGATAAACTTAGCTAAGATAAAAGAGCTCATCATTATGAATCCAATGGTGCAAAGAACATTGAAATTCAAGCTCATATGTAGAAGTTAGAGCAAGTCAAAGTTGAAGTTTGACTTGTCCAAGTGGCAGGAGGAGATGATGTGGCAAAGGTCTCAGCAAATGGGGAAACGCCAAGTGGCAGGTTTCCATTGGGTCCTGCATATCACATATCGGAGCAAAAGGAAGAAACAGCTTAAGGAATCGGCCCCCAACATTGTCAATTTGCGATTGCAATATTGCATATCACATATCGGAGGTGGACAAGTGGTTATGAATCGACCCCCGGAAGAGCTTAGTTGTAATGGGATATATTGCATATCACAATCACAAAAGGGGCTGGTGTTTACAAAGCGGATTTGGCTGTAACTGTCGATTGCAATTTGCGATAGGACGCCAAATGCGATATTGTTATATGTTGAGTTTTATAATCTTGGCGGGTCCATCTTATCGCAGAACGCATGTACGCCAATGGTTCCGCCAATTGCGATTGTGATTTGCGATTTGACCAACAGAATATGGTCCATCGCGCGATGAAATTTTCACCCAGTTAGCAGATTTTGGGGCTAATTTGTAGGATTATGCTCGAAATGGCGCAATTTGTGGAGCAGATAGTGGGAAAACTAGGAGAAGTCATAAATTCTTCAGTTTTTCACCAAATTGGATAAAAAAGAGGCTAGATAGCCATTTTTTCACATTCTGGATTGATTGGAGTAGGTTTCAAAAGCATTTGAGCATTGTAAACACATATTTTTACACTTTTGAGTATAATAGAGAGGCCCAAGCTAGTGGAAGCTGGACCAAGGAGATGTAGCCCAGGAGGGGTGAAATCCTTTAGCATTTGCTTGTTGCAATGTGTTTTTGATGATGTTCTATATATGTTTATGATGTTATTAAGCTTCTAATTTATGTTAAATTTCTCATAAAATTAACATAAAAACTCTTCTTTTTACTTGCAAAAATTGATGAATCCTTAAGCACAATGAAATAATTTTGTCTATAATCTGAGGAAGATCTTAGCACTGCAAACTAATATTCTAAATCAGATCATATTAGAGAAAAAAAAATGATCTAAGCATGTGTACATATGATGACTACAGCCCCTTCCTATTATTCAAGGTAAAATTCCATTAATTTTATCTATATCTATTAGCCTGTTCATACCTTGGATAATATCCTTTAAATTACTTGCTTTTTCCTCCAACCTACACATGCCTCCTTTTTTTTATTCCAAGGATTTGATAATATTGAAGTCTCCCCACATTACTTAGGACTATTCTCCAATGAGGGGCATCACATAATTATACAAAATATTTTATTTCTCTAGTACTTTATTGGTTCCATATACGTTAGTAACAAATAATGACTCCCTTGAGCCTAGTAGATGAAATCAAGCCATTAGAGTTCTTGGAATTGTGAAGAGGTATGATAGATGAACTGTCTCTAGGTTCTAGAGAAAAGGCCAAACCTTTGACATTACCACTTGCATTCAAAAAAAATTCCATCCAACCCTTCTAACATCTAGGTGCTAGAGCTTCTAGTCTTTGCACTTGAACATTTAGTTTTCTGAGCATAATGTTCATAGTATCTTCCTTTTTTATCCTTTCTTTCATAAGCCTTTTCTTTTCTTTAGAGTTGAGGCCCCTAATGTTCCAAGATATTATCTTCATTGCAATTTATAAGGATTAAAGGAAAACACCTCTAGAAGGACCATGATTATGCCCGAGTTGATCAACATTTCACCCAATTTATGCAAACGTTGGTTGCTGGATTTATGCCCTTTTCACTTCTCCACTTTAGGAAGCTTAGATGCATCTTTCAAAGGGGGGAGATTGTGCTCAAATTAAAGGATTATAGAGGTTTTTTTTGTTTGAATTTGATTATGGATTTGCAAATTATTTCAACCAAACCTCTAGAATTGATAATGGGCCCTTACCATGTTATGCTTCTGCTATTTCTAATAATTGTTGCTCATCCAAATCCACTTCCTTGACTAATTTTGTGAGATCAAATATGCTTCAATATATTCCTCCAGTTTCTTTCCTTTTTCCTTAGTTCTTGGTTTTTATTTCCCAGGATTATCTTTATCCTCTTCTCAGTTTCTTGGAGAGGGTTGTTCCTAATGTCCTACATCTCTTGAGCTTGGATTCTCATTGTTATTGTCAAGAATGTTTGAATCCCCCTCCAATGGGAGACCCTAAAAACTATTTTTTTACTTGAATCCCCTCTCCTTATGGCTTGGAGTTTATTTTAGTCATTCTGTCTTGTTGATTGCTCCGAAAATGACACTGGTGCATTGGCTAATAAAGGGAAATGTTTGGAAATATGTCCATATTCATGGCATCTTCTACATTGGAACAATATATGTTCATAATCAATCAATTGCTTCCAGACATCATCATGATAGAGACTATTGATATGCTCTGGAAAATGTTGGGTAATGTTCATATAAACATAAATCTAATCATATGAGGTGTATCAACTTCAGTTGGTTGTGTCTGAGACTTTGAAAATTTTCCCTAATGTATTTCCTATTCCTTCTACAATGTCCTCATCCCATAATTCACTAGGCAAGGAGAATAACTTGATCCATACCGAGGCTATTCTAAATTCTTCCTTTTCAAGGTTGAATATATTGCAAAAATAAGCCAACCAAATAAAAAAAAATATGGTACATTTTTGAAGATTTGATTTCTATCTTCCAAGTTCGAAAATATAATTATAAATAGTCCTTTTGTGCATAGTTCTATCGAGATCGAGCCATTGGTATTTTTTTTACTTTGAATCTAGCCTAAACTAAAATTTACAAATCAAATCATGGTACCACATAAACTAAACATATTTACTAATATTGCTAGATTTTACTATGAGCTTGGGGTATTTTTCTACCTTTGGAAAACATCTTCGAGTGTTTCTTATTTTGCATGCAAAACATGTCAGTGGTTTTGTTGTATTCTCCTAAGAATGACCCATAAACTTTTCATTGATGTTGGATGCATTATCTACTCCTGATACATCATGACTAAAGGAGGGAGCTAAACTCCCTCCTCTAAGATTCTCCATCTATTAAATTCATACCTCGCTAAAAACTTTATAATCAAATCTTAAACCCTGCATTTGGGATATAGAGTTCATCAAACCTTCTAATATTATCAAAACAATATTAATAATAATATTAAAATAATAAAAATATAATTATTATACAAATATCAATGGTATTTAATTTATAAATATAAAATATTAATTGTATGACAAAATATATTGTATATTTATTTATAATTTAAATTTAAAATTTAAGTAATACACTTTTTAATGTTTAAACATACTGCTAATATAAAAGATATAGAATAACAATCATCCCCTCAAAACACCTTGACCCTAGATATGTTATAATTCCACGAATCTGCACGGAACAATTCTATTCAACAATTTTGTTAGGTTAAGAGGGAGATTTCTTTGATATGTTAAATATATAGAATAACAATGAGCCCCTCAAAGCACCTTATATATAATTTAACAGTTGAGAATAATTAATATTATTTTTTATTAATGGAGAAATGGTTACACAAGTTGTAACGTATCTCCTTAGTTTAGGATTTGTTCCTAGAGTTTAGGGGTTTGGTTGCAACTTCCTGATCTCTAGTAATGTACTTAATGATGTAATTGCTCATTTGATGGATGTAGAGTGTACGGAGAGAGTTCTCTTTGTTTAAGGGCAGTCTCCAGGTGCAGTACTCACCTGTGAGCTGCAAATCCTTCTTTTTCAATTCAAGTCTGATTTTTATCTTGGTATCAGAGCACAGAGTAGGGATAGCCTTATTTTTTTTTTTTAGGATGCATCATTGATTACAGAACTATAGTGGCGGTGGAGTGTACAGAAGCATTTGTAGAATCAGGTGGACTGCAGTAACACCTGAAGACAGGTCTCAGATGACTGATCATCTCTGAGCGGAAAATAGGGTTGGCGCGGTTTCGTCGCGAATAGTCGCGCCATTTTTGAGCGGAAGAAAGGGTTGGCGCTGTTTATTAAGGAACAGTCGCACCATTTGGCATGGTTTTGAGAGAGATAGTCGCGCCAGCGCGCCAGAAATTGCCATTGGCACAGAAAAGAAAGCCTTAATCGCGCCAATTTCGGAAGACGCATCAATTTTGTTTTTGGCGCGGATCTTTCACCGTCGAGTAGCGCCAGCCTCTTTCTCTTTGGAAGATCTGCAATTTTTTTGTAGATCAGCCTTGCCCGGTGGTGGCACTTTGAAAGTTCCTGATTTGTTCGGTGGCAGCAGATCGGATTTGCCTGGTGGTGGCACGTTGAAAGTTCCTGATTTGTTTGGTGGCAGCAGATCATATTTGCCCGGTGGTGGCACGTTGAAAGTTCCTGATCTGTTTGGTGGCAGCAGATCGGATTTGCCCGGTGGTGGTGCATTGGAGTTCCTGATCTGTTCGGTGGTAGTAGATCGGATTTGCCCGGTGGTGGCGCATTGGAGTTCCTGATCTGTTCGGTGGCAGAAGATCGGATTTGCCCGGTGGTGGCGCATTGGAGTTCCTAATCTATTCGGTGGTAGCAGATCAGATTTTCTCGGTGGTGGCGCATTGGAGTTCCTGATCTGCTCGGTGGCAGCAGATCGGATTTTCCTGGTGGTGGCGCATTGGAGTTCCTGATCTGTTCGGTGGTAGCAGATCGGATTTGCCCGGTGGTGGCGCATTGGAGTTCCTGATCTATTTGGTGGCAGCAGATCGGACTTGCCCGGTGGTGCTCATTGAAGACTTATTCATCAGAGGATCAGAAATTTTATTAGTCCAATATGAATAACAGTGATGAGTACTCTCTTAAGCCAGAAAAGACGTGGTCTATTATCAGGCCAGTAGATTATTTGCTCAGGGAGCAGTGGCTGCTGTTTATTTTGATAGGAATCGCCATCGCATCGACTTTCTTTATCCTTCAGCCTGGTTTTTTGGCTTCTAATGTTAATGAAAATGGAAGGTTTGTGCCCGACAAACCTCATCAGGTTGTTTATGAGACTCCTGTTTCTCGGTTTGCTCAGTATCATTCAGGTTCGATGGTGAATTTGGGGGCTAAAGTGCCCCTAGGTTTGAAGAGAAAGTCCCTACGAGTTGTCATGACAGGTGGAGCTAGCTTTGTTGGCAGTCATCTACTTGACAGGCTCATGGCAAGAGGCGACAATGTTATTGTTGTCGACAATTTCTTCACAGGAAGGAAGGAGAATGTTTTGCATCATTTTGGCAATCTGAGGTTTGAACAGATAAGGCATGATGTTGTGGAACCCTTATTGTTGGAGGTTGATCAGATCTACCATTTGGCTTGCCCCGCTTCCCCTGTGCATTACAAACACAATCCTGTGAAGACTATCAAAACTAATGATGTGGGAACCTTGAACATACTCAGACTTGCCAAGCGTGTTGGGGCATGTTTTCTGCTTACAAGTACTAGTGAGGTTTATGGAGATCCTCTTGAACATCCTCAAACTGAAGCTTACTGGGGCAATGTTAATCCCATCGGAGTCCGCAGTTGCTATGATGAGGGTAAGAGAACAGCCGAAACTCTAACTATGGATTATCACAGGGGAGCAAATGTTGAGGTTCGGATTGCTCGAATTTTCAATACATACGGTCCGCGAATGTGCTGTGATGATGGTCGGGTTGCAAGTAATTTTTTTTCTCAGGCTTTGCGCAAGGAGCCTTTGACAGTCTATCGAAATGGGAAACAGACATGGAGCTTCCAGTTCGTTTCTGATCTGGTTGAAGGCCTTATGCGACTTATGGAGGGCGAACATGTTGGTCCTTTCAATTTTGGGAATCCTGGGGAATTTACAATTTTAGAACTAGAACAGGTTGAATAAGGAAAGGATGACTCTAACATTGATTGGCACATTCCATTGCTAATGGAAGAAAACAGTGAGGAAGATGAAGAGCAGGAGCAGAAACAAGAAGAAGAAGTAACAGGAAATGCAATCAATAATGCAAGCCTAGAAAAGGCTGAAATAGACAGATTTGAGGTAAGTCCCCTACCAAGGAGATCAAGTAGGAATACTCGATTACCTTCTAAATTGAAAGACTATGCATTAATGTCAAAGTTTTTAAACATTGTAGAACCTGTAAATTATGAGGAAGCAAGTAAATTTGATGCATGGAGGGTTGCAATGTATGAGGAAATAGAATCAATAAACAGAAACCATACTTGGGATTTGGTTGAATTGCCTGAAGGTAAAACCCCCATAGGATGCAAATGGCTGTATAAACCAAAAATAAATGCAGATGGGAGTATAGAGAAACTTAAAGCTAGACTGGTAGCAAAGGGTTACTCACAGCAAGAGGGAATATATTTCCATGACACCTTTGCTTTTGTAGCCAAATTAAACACCATTAGAATGCTAATTTCCTTAGCAACAAAACACAAATGGCAGCTACACCAATTAGATGTTAAGTCTGCATTTCTGAATGGTGACTTGAAGGAAGAAATTTATTTAGTACAGCCTGAAGGTTTTGTGAAAAAGAGGCAGGAACATCTTGTGTGTAAATTGAAAAAGGTACTTTATGGTTTAAAATAGACACCCAGGTCATGGTATGAGAAAATTGACTCATTTTTTGTACAACATGGCTTTCATAGGAGCTTGAATGATCCAAATCTGTATACCAAGTTTAATAAACAGAGGTAAATTATTTTTATTTCTTTGTATGTAGATGATATGATTGTAATAGGGAATGTTAACAATCTGATTAAAGAAATCAGATGTCACAAGTGTTTGAGATGGAAAGACCTCAGAAACCTTCATTATTGCTTGGGATTGGAGGTATGGAAAGACTCTGGACAAACCTTTCTTACTCAAGGGAAGTATGCCAGAAGCTTGCTGGAAAGGTTCAGAATGGAGGAGTGTAGATCAATAGCAACGCCATTACAGCAGAACTTAAAGTTGAGCGGTGATGACGGTACTAAAGAGGTGGATGCAACCATGTACATACAACTAGTTGGAAGTTTGATATCTGACTACAACTCGACCAGATTTGGCATACTCTGTTAGTGTGTTGAGCCAGTTCATGTCAAAACCACTCAAAAGTCACTGGGTTGCAGCAAAAAGTGTGTTGAGGTATCTTAGTGGTACTAGTAATTATGGCATTTTGTACACTGACACTTCTGACGTTATTCTAGCAGGTTTTTTAGATTCCGATTGGGTAGGTAACTTGGATGATCGAAGGTCTATCACAGGTTACGCATTCAGCATTGGATCCGGGGTCATAGCATGGAGTAGCAAAAAAAAAGCAGAGCACTGTAGCTCTATCTTCATGTGAAGCTGAGTACCAAGCATTGTGTGTAGCCGCATGTGAAGCTATCTGGTTGAGCAGACTTCTCAACGATGCAGGAGAAGAGCAGAAAGAATAAACTATTATCAAAACTGACAACCAGAGTACCATCAAGCTTGCATACAGTCCAGTCTTTCATAAAAATACCAAGCATATCGATACTCAAGTTCATTTTGTTCGAGAGAAACAACAGTCAAAAGAGATATGTGTTGAATATTGTAAAACTTGTGATAACATGGCTGATATGTTTACTAAGCCTCTTGGGCGTGTAAAGTTTGAATTGTTTAGAGGGATGCTAGGAGTTCAGGATAATCCTTTCTCCAATAAGGGGGGGAGTTGAAAATAATTAATATTATTTTGTATTAATGGAGAAATGGTTACACAAGTTGTAACGTATCTCCTTAGTTTAGGATTTGTTCCTAGAGTTTAGGGGTTTGGTTGCAACTTCCTGATCTCTAGTAATGTACTTAATGATGTAATTGCTCATTTGATGGATGTAGAGTGTACGGAGAGAGTTCTCTTTGTTTAAGGGCAGTCTCCAGGTGCAGTACTCACCTGTGAGCTGCAACTCCTTCTTTTAATTCAAGTCTGATTTTTATCTTTAACTAAAGAAAATTAACTCTTATTTTCAGTCCCAGCTTTGTCAAAGACTATAAATGTGTTGAATTTGTATTATTTAGTTATTTTTTTGTTTAACCAAAGTTTTATGAAAATGTCGAATATTTCTATTTTCTGTCGATTCAA
The DNA here is from genome assembly GCA_031772625.1 of Pinus tabuliformis. NCBI lineage: Eukaryota > Viridiplantae > Streptophyta > Pinopsida > Pinales > Pinaceae > Pinus > Pinus tabuliformis. The sequence continues at coordinate 178,460,504 of CM062818.1, forward strand.
AATTAATTTTTTAATTTTTTTGAAAATTTTATTAATTGGCTTAAAGAGTTCTAATGGGACATAATTCCCTTTGTGGAGGGCATTTTATTTTTGGTATTTGCCCGTGCAATTCATTTAAAAATAAATAAATAAAACTAATTTTGTGAGTGGCCATTATATCGGTGAATACTCTGACACTGAGACTGTGACAATGACTTATGTTACTATTATTTCCAATAATGCAAAGCTCTGGCAAGCTTGCAAATCCTTTACTAGATGATAGCATAGGAAAAGCTAAACAAAAAACATATGGAAATATTAATTTCAAAATGCTATTTGTTTCGTTATCTACACAATAGGAAAAGCTAAACAAAAGACATATGGAAATATTAATTTCAAAATGCTATTTGTTTGGTTATCTACACAATAGTTCATTATAATACTTCTTGTGCAGAACTTGTGCGGAGCTTTCAATAATCAAAGAACAAACTCTCATAGTGGAAAATCATAACTGCGCATGGAATATACACATTATAATGTAAATCTCTTTCAAATTTCCTTTTAATTGCAGTGAGCGCAGATTCGCGGTAGGAAGATTCGTATAATGCATATTTGCGTAAACTATACATAACCTCGATTATAGAAATTGATTTTATCGCAAGAGTTTTCATGAAAAAAATTGTGACATGATGTTTTGCATGCAAAATGTAATGGCCTTTTCACGCTAAAACTAAATTATAATAATGATTTTGGCATTTTCATTGGTTTTCACTCGACATTTAGTTGCATCAATATCTGTCCTGCTGCACATTCGTATACGACATTTCTGGTGCCAATATTTGATTGACTACCTCAACCCAACGAAAACGTTCACGGTGATGCAGTATTTTAGTTCGACATGAAGGATCTCTAAAATCCATTTGGTATTCACCAAATAAATCGTGGAATGGCTAAACAAGTTAAATCATTCGAAAACGATTCATATGTTACGCAATGTGAAATGCAAAGAACAACCAGGGATTGAGATAAACTAATAAAGTTATTTATTTCGTAGTTGTAGCCAAGTTGAATGGACTAATGATATAGCTTTGTACATTTTCCAATAATTCGGAAAATATCTGGCTCACGAGGGTCTTGCTTGACCTACTTAGAAACATATTTTGGAGTGTGTGGAAAAATTCCCTTTTTTTTTTGGTTAATTTATAGTGATAGGGCTATAAAGCAAAAAAAAAAAATAGTCATATCAATCAACAATTTGAAGCTTTCTGTGTTGGAAACAATGTTAATACTAAGAGAGGGTGAATCAATATTAAGGATAATTCAAAATTTTATACCAATTTATATTTAACATTTAAACTTGGATATCAACAACCATTAACACCTCATAACAACAACCATATGAATCAACACAAGCATATACATCATGAGCGGCACACACATGACACAGAGGTTTAACGTTGAAACCCTTTTGGAGAAAAATCACCAAAGCTTATTTTTTTATTGATGTAAAACTAAGAGCACCTATTCTATTACATCAATTTGTTTGTGAGACACCACTCACAAGAAACACCAAATCCCTTTGATTAACTACTAGCACCCACTAGCCGGCAACACAAACTCCCTTCTTTTGTAGACACCCGATCAACTTACCAGAAGTACCATATGAAACACCAACTTCATGGATTTGTTTCAAGCACCAACTTGCAGCTCCTTGGATTTGTGCAAGAACCAATTAGCAGGAGGCACCAACCTCCAAGCCTTCCTTAAACACCCACTAGAGATGGAAGCACCAACTTCTTGTATATAGGCTCCAACCCACACTTATAAGGAATTAATGTTCTTTGTAAATGGTAGCTACTTTATATGATATCAACTCTTTGTTCTCCCCTATCTTTGGCCCTCTATTATACTCAATAATAGTCACTCATATGCAACCCACGTAATGCTCTATCCACATTGTAGCATCATACTTCTGTTCACTACCCTCTTATATTCCACAGGTTCTCTCGACCTCACATAGCAACACCAGTACACTTAGCCTCTTTCCTCTGCAACATAGTCACACACAACCTCTCTCTGTAGCCCAGGTTCACTTGGCCTCTTCTCAGCGACGCTCACACACCTAGAGCTCTCCATAGAGCTCTCTCAACAATGTTGTTGTCGCCCAATTTCTCAATTGCAATCCTTCGTTTTGTTCCATTGTTACATAGTGATCGATATTGTCTCTGCAGTTAATCACACTCTATCCAAGAGCATACTCATCATGGCTCTCCATGTTGTTGTTACATCAAATAGCTTGGCCACTGCAACTATATTAAACATAAGAATGGGCACCTATGTGTTTCTCCCATATTGAGAATTAATTCTCAGTCATACTATGTATGGGAAGCATTATCTCTCTGCTTTGTACTACTTCTCGACCATTGAAACTGAATTAAATATGAGAATGGGCACTTGAGTGTTTTTCATACTAAGAATTAAATCTTAGTCAACCTACAGACTCAAGGAGTTATTCCATTAAATTATGCCTGCATATGCAACATGGCTCTAGATTGTAATTTTGATCCTCATTTAATTCGTCCTCGCGCAAGGGACACTTAGGTATGGCAAATTTTTCTTGGAACCAAGGCCATTAATAAATCCTACTAACCATGGTCCTTGTTACCTTGAACCAGAGCTCTCGACAATTGCATTGACTCCTATTCTCATGTCGCAATTTCCGACCCATTCAATGCCCATTAAGCATCCCGTAGAGGTCCTCCAAATATGGCACAAGTGCCAAGCTTGGCCCAAGGTGCCAAAATGCTATTGAATATAACTTTGCGACCCTTATTGATTATATCCCCTCTCATGTTGGTGCTTATCCTCTTGCCTACTCCTCCTGGCACCCCTTTTTTTTATTTGGCCTCAAGGCCCATGGTCTCAATAACACGCGAAACCATTGAAAAATTGAGACCTAGGTGCATTTTTGAGCTATAGCCCCGAGGGCTTATTTGCTTCGTTAACTTATTCGCGCCCTTGGTATCATTTTTTGCATGTAACCATGTGCCAACGATTAGCACATAGCTCTCTACCTAACAGTATCATTTGTTCCTCCTTTGTTGATCTAAAAATCACTTGTGAGTGATCTCAGTTAATTAATGCAGGTATTACAGACTCATGTGCTGGTGTGTGTGTCTATTATCTTAGGTAACGGATCGATAATATTGAAAAATAAACAGACACTGGAAAACAGTAAGAGAAACACGACAAGCAAAATGCAAAACACAACAATTTAATAAGGAGTTCACCCAATCCTCCTGGGCTACGTCTCTTGGTCCAGCTTTTAGTGGTGGCCTTCTTTTATTGTGTCTTTAAGCAGAGTTTTTACAATGAGGAGCTCAATTGAGTCTCCTGTAGCAGATAATGCTTAGTAGGGTGGTACTTGGAATCCCCAAGCCACTAAAGCACATAGACTCCCCCTTACCAAGTCTCGACCTCAACTGGTCTTAATGGGATGAGTCCAAGTTGGTACTCAGTTCCCAACCGATATCCTCACAGGGATTTGCTTGAACCTCTCAAGCCTTCTCAGTTTTGTCTGCTCGATGCTGCCTTAGCTCTGCAGGTCAGCTCGACTTCTGTTCTCTGCTTCTTGCTCTATTCTGTGTCTTCTGTCTTTCTGTCTCCTCTGTCTCCCTGTTTGTTCTCTGTCTGTTCATGGCTTAAAGCCAATCCGTCCCTTGACTATTCGCTTCCTCTTCCGTCCCTTCGGTTCGCCTGCCTCTGTTCGCTTGGAATTCCCTGCTTCTATGTCATCGCCACTATGTAACGTTTCACAGGAGGTGGCCACTTGTCCTCTCACAAACTGAGCACCAGCTCTTCCTCGAACGGTTCGTTATTTCGGTTACTTTGTGAAATGATTCATCCGCTAGCTCAGCAGTCAAATCAGACTTCAAACTTTTATATGCCTTAGCTTATTTTCCCCTCCAGATTTGGTTTCCCATCGGGCGCAATCTCCGCCATTAGATCTAGGGCCTCCAGATCCTATGGTTATCGCTCTTATCGCGCGGTTGACTTGCTCGAACGTTAGCCCGTGATGAGAGCGGTTTTCTCTCTCATTCGTTGGACATGCGTCGTTCAACGTATGGAATCACTTGGTCCTCTAACAACTCCGCTTATTGCCCAAAAAGCCTCCGATATTCCTCCAGTTTTGGACCGCGGGACCCGCCTTTTGTTTTAGCGCTTTTCCCACGGTTTTTTGGTTTCCCTTGTGACCGAGTGCTCGATGCTTTTCCTTCTCAAGGGGTTTTTCCCAGCGATCACGCATCAGAAACAACCTCTGTTTCTAGGTTTGAGCCTCCCAACTACCATTTTTGCGCCATGCACGGTCCCCATGGGCCAACGGTCAGCGCGCTTTGACCAAAGGTCCTTGTTGCTCCGTGCTGGCCACAATTTTCCATTATACAGAGGTTATCTCTGATAGCTCGTTCTCTACAAGATTTTGAAGTCTATCATGTTTTGAAACAGTCATAGAACTCTGATAATTTTCTTGGATCCAATTCGAATCATGGCCTTCCCACTGAAAAAGCTTTTGGACCACCAAAAGTTGGTTTTCAAGCATTGACTAAGTGACGGTACAATTGTCTCATTTGTCTTATCTCTATCCATTTTGCATTGCTTGGATTTGAACCCTTGAGTCCAACTCTGAGGTACTCAACATCTCCCCTGCGCGTCATCCTCACCTTCCTGTCTAGAACTGTGTCTTCCTGCAATTCATTAAGATATTCAGGTAGTAGGTCATCAATATAAGGCAATTGACTCTACTCTTTGGGATTCTCAATTAGTGAAGGTTCAAATAATCTCAAGCTATCTGCATTTACGACTGAGTAGATATGCATGTAAGTTGGTAGATCAAGGCGAAAAGAATTCCCACCAATTTTCTCAAGTATCTTGAAAAGTCCATACCTGATAGGCTTTAGCTTTTTACCTTCACCTTGTATCTTGTCCTTACTGATATATAGCCAGACTTGATCACCAACTTGGAAACTATGCTCCATCCGATGCTTGTCATGCCTTGCCTTGTATTTGGCTTGGCTCTTTTCCAGCTGTTCCTGTACTGCCTGGTGGATCTCTTGTATTTGTTCAATGAACCTAGTTTCCCTATCCACATCGCTATGTCCCTCAACTGTTGTGTCCTTACTAAAGACAAAATCCAAGGGTGACCTGGGTGTAAAACCAAAACAGGTCTCAAAAGGAGATCTCTGTGTAGAAGAATGTTTGGCTATGTTGTAAGCATGCTGCACATAACACAAATGTTCATCCCAAAGCTTAGGTTGTTTGCTACAATATCCTCTCAGTAATTGGATTACTGTCCTGTTGACTACTTATGTCTGGCCATCGGTTTGTGGATGGAAAGTTGTGCCTTTCTTCAATTTGGTGTCCATCAGTTCCCATAGACTCGACCAAAAATTTCCCACAAATCGGGTGTCTCGATCAGAGATAATGGAAGTGGGTAATCCAAAATGAACCCATACATGTTGAAATAACAGTTTTGCAGTTTGTTCAGCTGTAATTTGTTTATTAAAAGGTATCAAAATACACATTTTGCTAAACCTATCCACAAAAACATACAGATAATCATGACCTTTCCTAGATTTAGGTAGTCCTCCAACAAAGTCCATAGAAACACTTTCCCAAGGATGAGAAGGGACTGATAATGGAGTGTACAAGCCTAGTTTTCTATTGCTGGGCTTGCTTTTAGCACACATAGTACACCCTCTCACATATCTAGAAACTGTCTCATTCATTTTCGGCCAATAACAAAACCTTTGCAGTTGTGCAACTGTTTTACTTACCCCAAAGTGACCTGATATTAGAGAAGTGTGTGCTTCTTGAATTATCTTTACTCTTTCAGTTTGTGGAATGCATAGCTTCCCACAATGATATAGGAGTCGGTCCTTAATATGATAATCCAATTCTTCTGCTCGTTTGCCTTGACTTAAAGTTGCATATACATCTTTAAAGTTTATATCTTGAGCATATTGTTCAATGTAGCTCTCATGTAACACAAAATTATGATTTAGTAGATGCATTTATAATGGGTCTAGATAACATATTTGCAACTTTATTGTGTATGCCCTTTTTATACCTGATGACCAAATGAAACTATTGTAGAAAACCCATCCATCTATAGTGTCTTGATTGCTGCAAATTAGTTTGGGAGTGTAGATATTGAAGTGGTTGATGATCAGTATGTATCACTGTCTCTTTGCCCATTAAGTAATGTTTCCACTTTTTCACACTCTATACTAATGCATACAATTCTTTATCATATGTAGGATAGTTAACTACTGCAGAATTAAATGTCTCTGAATGATAACATGTGGGTTTACCGTGCTGTATCAACACTGCTCCCATGGCATAGTCACTGGCATCTGTTTGGATCTCAAAGGGTCTTTGAAGATCAGGTAGTGCTAGTACTGGTGTTGTACTAATCTTTTCTTTCAAGGTGTCGAAGGCTTTCTGCTGTTTGCTTCCCCATTGAAACACCTTGTTCAATCTTGTTAAAGCATGTAAGGGAGCTGCAATTAAGGAAAAGTTAGAAATTAACTTTCTCCAATATTGTGCTGCTCCTAAGAAGCTCATAACTTCTGTAGTAGATTTGGGTTTAGGCCAGTTTACAATGACTTCCACCTTAGAAGGATCTATCTTCAATTCACCATCCCCTACTATATGTACCAAATAATTCAAAGATGTTTTGCCAAATTCACATTTTGAGAGTTTAACATAAAGTTTTTCTCTTTTCAAAATATCTAGTGTCTGCTTAACATGCTTTAAATGTTCTTCCCATGTTTTGCTAAATATCAGAATGTCATCCAGATATACAATAACAAAATCATCAAGAAAAGGTCTGAGAACATCATTCATTATTCTCATGAAAGTAGCAGGAGAATTAGTTAAGCCAAAAGGCATAACCAGCCACTCATACAATCCCTGCTTTGTTTTGAAAGCAGTCTTCCATGCATCTTGTTCTGCAACTCTGACCTGATGATATCCACTATGCAAGTCTAACTTGGAAAAATAAATAGCTTCTTTCAATTGATCTAATAGATAATCTATGCGAGGAAGGGGATAATGAGTTTTGATTGTTATCTTATTCAGTGCTCTTTAATCAATGCACATTCTCCACGAGCCATCTTTATTTATCACCAAAATGGTTGGAGATTCACATGGTGATGTGCTAGGTCTGATGAACCCCTTCTCGAGCAACTCCTGCACCTGCTTCTTGATTTCTGATCTAAAGCGGACAACCTGTACATTCCAATGTTAGGCAATGGAGCATCTTGCTGCAAATTAATTTCATGCACTATTTCCTTTTTGGGTGGCAGACCTTTAGGTTCTTGAAATAAGATATCATACTTTGAAATAACTTTTTCTAAATCAGCTTGTTGTTTAGCATCACAACCCTCAAATACATTGGTTTTATCAGGTTTCTTTTCCTTTACAACCATCAATAAAAATTATTTTCATGAATTTATCATTCGTTTCATCTACCCTGAGTTTATGAGAGTGTAATTATTCTTGAGCTTATGAGCTCCTACAAAGTATTCGATTCCATCTTTAACGAGTAGATACTTGTTCTCAGCTCTATAGAAAATAGCTATTTTGTCATATAAGTAAGGACTTTCTAAAACAATTCCACATATATCCAAAGGAATTATGTCTAACTCAACCTCATCTACAAATGCTGACCCAAAAGAAAACTTGAGTTTGCATTGTCTAGTCACTTGTAGTTGTGCTTTATCACTTAACCATCCTAATGGGTATGGTTTCTTGTGAGGTGTAGTCAATAATCCCAACTTCTTTACAATTGCTTCAGAAATTAAATTTACTTGTGAGCCACTATCAAACAAAGTATCAATATTTTGATTTTTGAAAATAACTCAAATATGGAAAAGCTCATGTCTTTTTCTCTCATTTTCTTCATCAATAGTAGATTGTTCAGAATTACTAGTAGATGCTTCAGAATTCTTACCTTTTATACTTGTGGTTGCAATGGTTGTTTCATCTCCTGAGTCTGATCCCAAATATTTTTGAATAGTTGCAGCAGTGTTCTTCTTCTTGCCCTCGAACTTCTTAGGTCTCAGCTCCGGATGCAGAATCCAACAATGCTCATCATCATGCCCATCCTTCTTACAGTGAGTGCATGAAACTTGCTCTTCTGTGTAGTATTAGCCTTTCTTGCTTTCCATTTCTGTTTTCTTTTCTTCTTATTCTTGCTTGCAGTGGGTTGGGATGATCCCCCAACTTCTTGGTTTCCATTCTTTCCTCTAGCTTCTAGATGTGTAGCTTGAACAGATACCTCATCTATACTAGTGGGATTAAACATGAGGATAGTGTGCCTCATGTAGCTGTGTAGACCACCAATGTACTTCAACAAAGTCTCAGGTGAGATTCCTAGAATCAATGCCCTCTTCCTAAATTCTTGGGTGTAAGCTTGTACACTTTGCCCTTTCAACTAACGAAGAGTTTGCTAGCTCATCATGGCTTGGTGCATGTAGGCCAGTGGATAGAACTACTTTTTGATTGCAGAAACAAATTCACTCCAGACAGAAAGAGTATTACCATGTCTCTTCATGTCAGCTTGGGTCTTGCCTTCCCACCAAACCAAGGCAGTGCCTCCAAGGCATAGGCTAGCCAGCTGAACCTTGCTCTTGTCTGAATCAATACTGTGCACTCTACAATAAACATCAATTTGTCTAATCCAATTGCCCATATTTTCTGCATTCAACTCTCCATCATATATTGGTAAATGAAATTTAACATCTAGTTTAATCAAAGATGTCTTCTTTTTATGTTCACGGCTATTAGGAGGTGTGAGAAAGCTTTCTTCTTTCTCCTTGCCTTTTGAGTGGTCATGGAGGAAAGACTCTTCTTCTCTTTTATCTTGTTTAGAGCCTGATGAGTCTTCATCCTTATGTTTTCTAAAATCCTTATACATTTCCTCTACCATGGACCTTATGGCTAGGAAACTATCTATAAATTGAGGGTCTGGCCCCACAGAACCTTCCTCTGACATTGTCTTCTGAGGATAGACTCTTCCAATCTCAGGATTAGTTTCGACCAACTCTCCTTCTCCTAATTTGAGCTTTGATCTAGTTAGCATTCAACAGCTAAATCCAACACAAGCTTGTCTAACCTTAACAACCTATAGCTTTGATACCACTTGATCTGAAAATCACTTGTGAGTGATCTCAGTTAATTAATGCAGGTATTACAGACTCATGTGCTGGTGTGTGTGTCTATTATATTAGGAAATGGATTGATAATATTGCAAAATAAAGACACTGGAAAATAGTAAGAGAAACACGGCAAGCAAAATGCAAAACACAACAATTTAATAAAGAGTTCACCCAATCTTCCTGGGCTACATCTCCTGGTCCAACTTTCAGTGGTGGCCTTCTTTTATTGTGTCTTTAAGCAGAGTTTTTACAATGAGGAGCTCAATTGAGTCTCTTGTAGCAGATAATGCCTAGTAGGGTGGTACTTGGATTCCCCAAGCCACTAGAGCACACAGACTCCCCCTTACCAAGTCTCGACCTCAACTGGTCTTAATGGGATGAGTCCAAGTTGGTACTCAATTCCCAACCGATATCCTCACAGGGATTTGCTCGAACCTCTCAAGCCTTCTCATTTATGTCTGCTCGATGCTGCCTTAGCTTTGTAGGTCAACTCGACTTCTGTTCTCTGCTTCTTGCTCTATTCTGTGTCTTCTGTCTTTTTGTCTCCTCTATCTCCTTGTCTGTTCTCTGTCTGTTCATGGCTTAAAGCCAATCTGTCCCTTGACTGTTTGCTTCTTCTTCCGTCCCTTCAGTTCACTTGCCTCTATTCACTTGGAATTCCCTGCTTCTGTGTCATTGCCACTGTGTAACGTTTCACAGGAGGTGGCCACTTGTCCTCTCACGAACTGAGTGCCAGCTCTTCCTTGAACGGTTCGTTATTTCGGTTACTTTGTGAAATGATTCATCTGCTAGCTCAGCGGTCAAATCGGACTTCAAACTTTTATATGCCTTAGCTTATTCTCCCCTCCAAATCCAGTTTCCCATTGGGTGCAATCTCTGCCATTAGATCTGGGGCCTCCAGATCCTATGGTTATCGCTCTTATCGCGCGGTTGACTTGCTCGAACGTTAGCCCGTGATGAGAGCGGTTTTCTCTCTCATCCACCGGACATGCATCGTTCAACGTATGGAATCGCTTGGTCCTTTGACAAATCCGCTTACCACCCAAAATGCCTTTGATATTCCGCCGGTTCTGGAGCGCGGGACCCGCCTTCTGTTTTAGTGCTTTTCCCATGGTTTTCCAGTTTCCCTTGTGACTGAGCACTTGGGGCTTTTCCTTCTCGAGGGGTTTTGCCCGCAATGCGTGATGCACTAATCACGCTTCAGAAACAGTCTTCGTTTCTTGGTTTGAGCCTCCCAATTGCCATTTTTGTGCCATGCACGGTCCCCATGGGCCAATGGTCAGTGCGCTTTGACTGAAGGTCCTCGTTGCTCTGTGTTGGCCGCAATTTTCCATTATACAAAGGTTATCTCTGATAGCTCATTGTCTACAAGATTTTGAAGTCTATCATGTTTTGAAACAGTCATAGAACTCTGATAATTTTCTTGGATCCAATTCGGATCATTTGTAAACTTCTAGGCTCCTCCTAGCGAGATTAGTTATCTTGTGGGGTCCACCCAACACTTTTATTGGCCAATCAAAGGCCCCATCTGGATCATTTGTCTAACCGACATTTCCTGGTGCATTTTACATTGGCCTTTGCTTTGATATGGCCATGTCTTCCCAATGTCCTCCTCTCGACGATTCTCTTTGTAATCCGATTTATCTCCACCGGGGTATTCCCATCAGACCATGCCGTTAAGTGGGACCACCCATTACAAATCACCAACCAATCAATTGCCTACCAAGGTGCGTTGTCTCTTACAACATCCACGTCATCCCGACTTTTAGTCAACCTAGAACTCCCTCTGTGTGTTGCTACAAAATCTTCCGTGCGCTGAATAGTGGGATGAAATCATGCTAACGTCATCAGTGCTATATGGTGCCTCCCGAGTGGTGACACATGTAACCAAGATTTGGCCCATTAGGCCACCAAAAAATGACAAATATTCCTGCCACGTGTCCCCTGTAAAACTACACCATGCATATGTCATCAACCATCGTCATCTCCTAAGAGCCAATTGCATGTTTCCACCTGCCCTGCAGGAGGAGAGAGAAAGGGTCCCCGAGACCTTTGTTTTATGATATGTTTCCTTTGTTAATAAAAAAAACCACCGGGTTCAAGAACCCAACCTCGACACCACTCCATTGCAGTTTGTGGTATTAGGGGGAGTGGTCCTAAGGTGGTTCTCCGTCGTTGATCTACGTGATCGACAATATGTGAAACCACCTCCTGACGCCTCGAGGCTTGACAAGACTTCCATATCAAGGCTCGTTGGAATGTCACCACGTGGCCTAATGCCTATCTCCCAATGCTTCCATTTTGTTCCCCCTTTACAATCCCCTGGAATGAGACTTGTGGGATGATGTGTAGTGTGGGGTATGCCCAGAGCCCTTCTTATTCTCCTATTGGTTGTTGCTCTGCTACCATGTCTCGACATCCACCACCCCACGCTTTCTCTTTGTGCATATTTTGTAATCTTTCAGGGTGCACCCGCCGAGACAAGCTCGCCAGGATGGCATCACCACCTAGTGTCGTATTGCTCCTTTGTTTGAGTGCTTCTATTAATTCCGTTGGGGTATATCCGTTGGGCATCCCCCTCTAGTCTAGTCTATAATGTGGGCTCTACCTATGGCCAATGGGAAGCCTCTTCGTTGCTCTATTTTCAAACCAAGGCATCCCCATCCTCGTTTTTAGCTACTCCGCTAACTTTGCTACTGCTACTTTTGGAAAAACACCAAACCAACACGCTTCAAGGTGTCCAACAACTTTAATATCTGCCACTTTGACTTTGGGGCACCTCAACTTTGACTGGTAATAACTCTTGATCCAGGAGGCCATTTGTAGACTTCCACAACGTTGGAAAGATCTTTCCAAGAACTATCCAGTTGTGCCATCTGCAAGTGTATATGTGTTGATCTCTTGAGGTATAATCTCCTCCAAATTCTAGGACTCCCTTCCATCACAACCATATTTTTATTTCTTTTTTAATAAACTTGTTATCGTGATGATTCTCTACAAGATATTCCAGCTACCATGAGACTCCTCCTGAGCTTGACACATCAAGCACATCAATTCTAGCGCATTTACCATCATAGCTAGGCTAGTGGACATCAAGGAAAACATCTATTGCCACAAACATCCATGCTAGTTTGGTTAACATCAATGCCAACACTCTTGCCAACTATCAGGCAATGTTAATTTCCCAACACATATCCCAACATGACTATTGACATCAATGCAAACACACTTGCTGCCATTAGCCATCCAGACAATGCCAACTGTCCAACACTAGGTGTACATGTTAGCCACATTTTTAAAGAGTTTCGATATTCTTCCCACCAATACAATACATCTACAATGTTTCAGGTCAATGTTTGCGGCTTCCACACACACTAGTTATTTATTGCGCACCTCTTCCATCCTATTATGAGTAGATTTACTAACTACATTGATCATTCATCAACATAATTCCTTCACTCATTTTTCATATTGTCCTCATTGTCGTTGTCATCATTTTCTTTTGTCAATTTCCTACAAATGTGTCTTTCAAGCATCCGAGAGCCCTCGTCACGTGGATCATCTATGATCCCTGGCCGATGAACTACAACATGTAGATATTGAGAAAGACTACATGTGGGTAAGGTGATATAACAATAACTAGATGGATGTGTGAACCCCTATGGTTGTGAACTTGGGAGTCTTTTTAACATTTTTAATTAGCGTGATTTAGCTAGGAACTTTTCATATAAAATATCATGAATTATAAATCTGCATGTAATATAATTGATTAGTTAGGATGTCATAATTTTGTGTTCCTTGTTCTTAGAGTGCAGAGGATGAAATTGTGTAGAGTATGAACGATCTTCCACACAATTGTGCGGAAGATGGTTCATACTCTGCACAATGTCATCCTCTGTGCAACACATTTTTTTATTATCATTTTTTTCTTAATAATAAAACATGATGAAATTAATCGCAACGAAATGAGAGATATATATTATCATACGTTATAACAAGTGCTTAACAATTAATTTATGGGAATGCTTTTCCATAAGGTAAGTTGGAACTTTAAGATACGTGGTGTGAATCTAATTCCTTTTCCAATATCAAAGTGACACTTTTGAATTTTACATTTAGGATATGGTTGTTTACCAACCAAATTGACAAGCCAGTTGCATTTGCAACAACAACAACAACAACAAATTCAAACACATCTCCAACAACAACAAAACCAACTGCAACTGCAACAAAAACCAAGGTCAATTTCCAAACACTTGCCCAAAGTCAATTTCCAAACCAAACCAAACCACGTCCTATGTCAAGCTAGCAATTAGCCTTTATTTTTGTAATTCATATAGCTATGTGTGTGGAGTGCGTACGAGACCCCACCCTTCGTTTTCGCCTCACACCTACACACATGCTAAATCATGAATCATAACATCTTTTCAGAAACATAAATCTTGATAATTTTGTCAATTAGTCTTTATTTTTATAATTCATATTCCTATGTGTGCAGAGTGCGGAGGAGGCCCCACTCCTCGTTTCTTCCTCACACCTCCGCACACCCTAAATCATGAATCACAACATCTATTCGAAAATAGAAATCTTGATCATTTTGGCAATTAGTCTTTATTTTTTTAATCCATATACCTATCTATGTGGAGGACGCCACACCCTTCATTTCTACCTCATAGCTTTGCACACCCTCATAAAATCTATTCGAAAAACATATAACAAATATATTACGTTATTAAAGACCAAACAACCCTTTAGTACAAGAATTTCCATCCAACTATCTTTACAAATACTTGGTTGCAAATTCTTGCAACTTCAAATATAATTAATATTCAAAAAATATAATTAATGAATTCATTATTAGCTTAGGTGTATGATCAATAACAGTCTCCCCATTCTTTGAAATTCTTCCAGAGTGTAGAGCTTCCTTAAGTTGTAGGGCTTCTACAATCTTCTTGGGAGTTGTTAAATTTCCATAAAGGAAATACATATACTATTAATCAAATAATGTTACAAATAAATACGTGAGGTGTTGTCTCAAGATAGGGAAACTATCTTGGACACACAATCTATTGGTTGAAAGAATATCTCAACCACACACACAAATCTAGGAAACAAAATAGGAATAGACTCCTCTAGATAGAAAAAATCACAATTGAGACAAGTATGAATTACATATTCCAACACACCCCCTTAATGAGTACTTGTCTCGATATCAATCTGCAAAGTCTAGCTGTGGTCAACAATAACAAAAGAATATGTTGATTTCCATATAAAGTAGCAACCATCCACCGGAATGCATGGGTTCCAACCGCTGCAACTGCTAGTCTACTAGGATGCCCTTCACATACATGGTTATGTCAACCATTATAACTGCATACATGTAATTGTACCTACAAACCCCCCTCCATCATCATCATGGGTTTTATCGGATTACCCGTAACCATGTTCTAGGTTTTATCGGATCACCCTCAACCATGCCAACAAGGGATCTTAGCCATCAAAGCTCAACTCAGCCACCAAAGCTCAACACAACCATTAAGGTTCAACTTTGCCATGAAGACTCAACACAGCCATGAAGGCTCAACTCAGCCATGGAGGCTCAACACAGTCACCAAGGGCCTCAAATATGCCACTAAGGCACTCCAGCCACTATGGGCCACAAATCCACCCCTAAGGCACTTCAGCTGCTAAGGCTCAACACAGACCCAACTTAACCAGGCCGAATGTTTTGTCAGCTGACCCTAAACCATGCCTATAAGAATCCCTGTCCACTTCACTCTTAGACATGGTTTCTAACTTACCACAAACCAACACTGCAAAATGGTTTTCGCCTGAGCATAAACCTTCAATTACAAAGTGGTTTTAATATTACCAAAAACTTTATGGGGATACACATGCCTCATTAGGCTTACATTTCACATTCCAACCCTTGGAGTTACCAGTTACATACATTATAAATACCACTACAAAACATCCTAGATTTGCTTACAATTAATATGTGTGACTCATAATACATCATGCTAGTGACTCTATTCTACAAACTCACACTAACTCCCACAAACTTTCACCTAGTTGTCCATCATCCTTTAATCGCTATTTCTTCTCCTTTACCTCCTCCTTTAAAATTGTTCACATCTCAAGCATCTTTGTCTTTGTCAATTAAGTCTTGGAATTCCATGCTTAACCTGTCATTTGTTAGAATAGCCAATTCTAACAAAATAACTTTATATTGAGGTGGCTAATCTTAATATATATATTGATTTTAATTCCAAAATTACTTTACTCAAAAGACACTCCTATAGAAAAAAAAAACAAAGAAGAGCAACATAATGCCCAAAACACATTAAACTTGCCGATCTCACATTGTCAACAATTTGTTGAATCCAAAAACCTACAGACGACTCTCTCCTTCTTTCGAGGACAAAGTTCTACCAAACCAGATGCAAAGTTACAAATGCACTCGAGTGCTTGCCAATAACTTAATCACTCATAATCTCCTAGATGTAGATTTTCAAAACCCCTGCCATCTTCACTGACTTTCGTTTCTCTGCTAATTAGCTTTCAGGTTCTAAGTAAGCACATTTGTGCATGTCTTTTGTGTTCTTTCTCAAAGAGGTCCACAAGAGTTGAAGATCCTTCCCATGACGTTTCAACTAAGGAAGAACTGTGATGGTGTCGGATTGCAAAACCACCATCCCCGCCCACAGCAACAGGCACCCCATACACCTTTCCCTCTCTTCTATTCCTTAACATGAATGATAGCAGCACAGGCACAAGGATGCCAACAATGTAGGAATTTATCTTTGTGAATAGGTTTTATTGTGGACATATGCCACATTATCTGCTTTTAATGATGGTTACGACTGTTGAATAATGACATAGCTAATCTCCTCCAGATCCTCACTTGCGACTGTTGATTAATGACACATGTTGTAGTGAATACCAAAAGTGCAAACATTAAGCTGAGAAGCCGAAAGTCCATTAATCTGGAAAGCCATTGTTTCTGAAGAGGACGAGGCTTCCTTGCTACCACCATTCTAAATTACCCTAAAAAAATGAACGCTCTCTTGATCCTGTAGTTGTTGCCTTATTTATGAACTCACATGTTTTTTTCTCTCTACGCACAGGTGGGCCACTTATTCCCATCCCATTCTTCGCTCCTTCTTCCGCTCCATGGAAAAAATGCTCCACGGAAAAATGCTGCTCCCACTGATGGCTAGATCTACTTGTAGGAAAAATCTTCTAATTGTGTTACATGTTTCACTTACAGGCACTGGAATTTTTTCTTTCAATCGAACAACACTTCTTGACGCACAAAAAACTGAGGCTTGTTGCAAAATGTTGTCTCCATCCACACGCAGATCACAAGTTAACAAAATGTTAAGCTTTCTGTTTCATCGCGTGGATGTTGTCTATGAGAGAGACTTCACGTTTCAGCTATTAGATCCACACACCACCTGCTCAATCCAGACAGTCTCGTCAATGCAGGTATGCTCAATGCAAGTTTCAACCCAACATTTCTCCAATGTAGGTTTGCACAAGTCCCCACTGATATAGCCACACCACGCTGCTTCTCAATTTCATAAAAATGTAGATCATCAACACTATATGCCAACAAACTGCCTCCATAGATCTGCTAATAGGTCGGCATGCGATTGATTTGCTGCTGCCTCATGGTCTCCACCTCTGCTGCTCCATCGCTTGGCCTCCCAGCAACCTCCACAGCATAGATCCACCACACCGCCACTGTGCCACTGAGAGAGATGGCTACCAACGCTACCCCCATGTTGTTGCTATAATCCATGAGCATCAGATCCGAACATTACTCCTCCTAATGCAGCTCTTGCCTAAACAATAATCAACAAAACAATCTAATAATGGACAAACATTTCGTTAGGTCCCTACACTACTAGTGTAACCCCTTATTGTTATTAGTACAACCCCCTTATTATATTGTTGTGCCCATGTAGTCCCCATATTGTTATTATTGTGCCCCATAGAAGCCCACTATTGTTATTATTGTGCCCTTACATTATTATTGTTATGTCGGCTCTGATTATGTTATGACCCCTTAGACTCCTATATATAGAAAGGAGGTCTTGTCATTTGTATATCTAAGAATTGTTCATTTTTGTAATGTAAATGAGTTTTCCCCCTCTAAGAGGCTTATTTCTAAGGCGTTGATCAATCTTTTCTATCTTTTTGTGAGTTGGTCTCATAACATTTGGTATCAGAGCTTTGGATTCTAAGGTTTCGCTGCTCCAAATAGGTCATCATGGAATTTTTGCTATAAATTTTTTTCTCTGTTGTTTTAGAAGAAAAAAAAACCCATTTGAGAAGAAATCGCACTGAAGCTCGGGTCAAAATTTCAGAGCTTTTCTCACGATATTTTGGAGATAGGATCTGAGGAAGTTAGGGTTTTCCAAGCTCCATAATTTCATCTAAAACAGGTCATTGTGGAATTTTCGCTATAATGTTTTAGCTACGAAGTTTCAGAAGATAAAAAAAACCCATTTGAGAAGAAATAGGGATGAACCTCGGGTCTGAATTTCAGATCTTGGATCGCTATATGTTCAGACATATGATCTGAGGAAGTTAGGGTTTGTGCAAACTCCCGAATTACATCCTAAACAGGTGACCTTGGGAAAATCGTCATAACTTTCTCTCTGAGCATCAGATTGAAATTTTGTAAGAAGTTACAAAAAGAGGACAGAATATATTTTGTTTTGGTATAGTTTTTAGAACCTAAGGTTGAAACAATGACACGTGGCACGTCGTAGAAGTTCACTCTACTGAACTAGTCTATAATTAGGTCATCGTGGGAGATTGGGATTAAATCTTTCTTCAGGAATCCAATTGCGATCATACTTATAGAGTTACACAGAGGAATCAAAGGGCTATTACAGGTCAAAATTTCAGAGCTTAAAGTTATGAAATTACAGAGTTACAGTCATTTCAATATCGAGCTCCTAAAATCAAGAAAAAGCGAGATGAGGAAGTTTGATGGCAAGGATCAGTAAATTGGATACTACATATGGAGAAATATTTTGATATACATGGTGTACCACTGTTACAAAGGGTACGTATTGCATCTAATTATTTAGAATCAGATTAATTTTTATGGTATAAAGGGATCTGTTCTTGTAAACCACTTGTTACGTGGTCAATTTTTACAGAGGAAATGACAGCACATTATGAGGATACAAAGAGAAACACCTTCTTTAGCCAATTGATAAATCTCAAATAAAAGTGTTCAATGGTAGAGCACATTGAGGAATTTAAAAAATTGAATATAAGGGAAAATGATATTCCAGAGAAACAGAGGATTGATGTCTCCGTAGGGACTCTAAAGGATAACATTCAACATGAGGTTCGTCTTTGGGAACCTAATCCATTGGACAGGGCATTCAGGTTGGAAAGAAAAGTGGAAAGAAAAATTATGGAAACAAGGAAGTCTACCCCTCACAACTATAAAGATGGAAGTGTTGTTTCTCCTAGCCTTCCACAATCTACAAGGTTGACACCACAACAATTGGAAGAAAAAAGAGTAAAAGGGATTTGTTACAATTGTGATAAAAAATACACTAAAGGTCATAAGTGTGTTGAGAAGAAATTATTTTACATTGATTATGAAGAGGAGGAAGAAAAAAATCAAGAAACATCAAAAGAAGAGGATATACACCAGGAACCAACCCCAAAGAAAGAAGAAATGAATCCAAACATATCTTGTATTGCAATGGCAATAATTACCACTCCTCAAACTCTCAAGATATAAGGACATATCAAGAAGAAGAAGGTTCAAGCTGTGAAATATCAGGAAGAAAAGTATTAAGAAACATCAAAAGAAAATGGAACCAACTCGAGAGAAAGAAGAAATGAATCCTACCATATCTTGTAATGCATTGGTAGGAATTACCACTTCTCAAAATGTAAAGATAGAAGGACATATCAAGAAGAAAAAGGTAATAGTGTTGATTGATTTGGGTAGTACCCATAATTTTATTCATTGTAAGATAGCCAAGGAATTGAATTGCTTCCTATATCCAGCACTAGAGTGTGAAGTGACAGTTGTAAGTGGAGGAACCATAAATTGCTTTGGAAAGTGCCATAATATCAAGCTATCCATGGGAGAATATGTATTGAATAGCCCAATGCTTTCCATTCCAATGGGTGGTACTGATGTTGTACTAGGAGTCCAATGGCTACAACCCTTGGGTACAATAGCTTTTAATTTTCAAGAACTTTTCATGAAATTTTCTTCGGAAGGAAAGGAAGTTGAATTAAGGGGTATCACAGGGAAATTAGGAAAGATAATCAGCTCTAACGGAATGACAAAGCTTCTAAAGAAAGAACAACGAGGCATAATTGCACAATTATGTTTGCTAATGGTTCCCACATCGAAATCATCTATTTCTCCAGATCTCCAAAAAGCCTTGGACAATCATTCCAAGGCATTTGAGACTCCCAAAGGACTCCCACGTATTCATGATCATGATCATGCTATTCATTTGGTTCTAGGAATTGTTCCTCCAAACATCAGGCCTTATAGATATCCTTATGCCCAAAGGAGTGAAGTTGAACATATGGTTGTAGAAATGATAGAGTTTGGTATAATTATCCAACCAAATTTGATAAACAAAGCAAGGGATGAATGGAAGAATGGTGAAGCAGGGTGGGAACTCATTCAAAAGTTGCCGAAGATCCTAGTTCTAACAATATTTCTAGAACTTGACAAGGAAGGAAAAATCATATTGGAACCTGAAGTATTCACAGAACCGAGAAGTCGACAGCTATGAAATCGATCAATTTCAGAGTATCTCATCAAGTGGAAGAACTTACCCACCAAAGATTCCACATGGAAGGATGAGAATTTTATATAGAAGCATCAAGAACTACTCAAGCGTTGAGGACAACAATTTTTGAAGGAGAGGGGCATGTTAGGTCCCTATACTGCTAGTGTAACCCCTTATTGTTATTAGTACAACCCCATTATTATATTGTTGTGCCCATGTAGACCCCATATTGTTATTATTGTGCCCCATAGAATCCCACTATTTTTATTATTGTTCCCTTACATTATTATTGTTATGTCAGCTCTGATTATATTATGACCCATTAGACTCCTATATATAGAAATGAGGTCTTGTCATTTGTATATCTAAGAATTGTTTATTTGTGTAATGTAAATGAGGTTGCCCCATCGAAGAGGCTTATTTCTAAGGCGTTGATCAATCTTTTCTATCTTTTTGTGAGCTGGTTTCGTAACACATTCACACCCTTTCAGTCTACTCTCAACACACATTTTTTATTTCCCTAAGCCCAGGATGGGCCAGTCTCTTAGGGGCTCTGATACCATGTTAAATTTCCATAAAGGAAATCTATATACTATTAATCAAATAGTGTTACAAATAAATACTTGAGGTGTTGTCTCAAGATAGGGAAACTATCTTGGACCCACAATTTGTTGGTTGAGAGAATATCTCAACCACACACATAAATCTAGGAAACAAAATAGGAATAGACTCCTCTAGATAGAAAAAATCACGACTAAGACAAGTAGTAATTACATATTCCAATAGGAGCTTGAAGATCTTTATCACAATTTTTTAGCTCCCCTACTAACTTCCACATCTTCTCGTAAACATTAAATGCAGTGTTATGTGCTTCATCCAACTTTTGAGATGAAGGAGACTCAGAAAATGGACTTTCGATGGTGGAATGACAAATTTTCATTATATTTGTGGAGTCGTTGAAGCAATCAGAATTATCTTCACTACAATTGATTTCTTGATCTTTAATATTTACCTCAAAAAAAGATTTCCTGAATTCCAAAGACGATTTTCCAGTCCTTGGGCTTGTATTCGACATTTTTTTCCATTCCATGATCATAGAAGCTGACATTATACTGATGGAGTTAGGAATTTATTCTAACCCCATAAGATGCACAACAACATTTGACGAATGTTTACTCATCCTATTGAGAGAGAGAGTTTGGATGTCTCCCTAACCTTTAATGAAGATCACCGAAGTACAATTGCATCTTTGCACTCGATCGTAGATGGCCTAGAAATTTCTCTGTCGTCGCATGAAATCCTCGGGGATTCCTTTACAAACTACGATCTTGGAGGTGATGAATAATGTTTGGATTGGAACAATGATCTTGGTGTACTCTTACTATTACTATCCACAACCAAGTTCCATGGTGAGACAAAAATAAATTCTTGCAATTCATTAGAGACTATCATTTCACTTGTTTTCCTAATGATGTTAGGCAGTATGCTCAGTGATATATTTTTCTTACCTATGTCCTTGACATCAGTAGATTTTCTCAGTGATAGATCCTTAGGCTGTGAAAAGAACCTAATGCTTTCAAGTTTCTCAGAGACTACAACACTTCATGTAATAATGGATGCCTTAAGAGGATGATCGACTCTCTATAAGTAATCTATCACAACATCTCTGAAATCCAGTGAACGTCTCATTATATTACTAGAATCAGTGGAATACCTAGTTGATTCTTTCGTACTGTGTTACACAGTATTTTGTCACTGACCCCGCATTCCTTGATCCTAGACACTACCGGTCCGTGTCATTGACATATGGTTTGTGTCATGTTGCAAAATATGTGTCAGTGTCTTCCTTGTTATATTAGGAAGAATACCTTAGTTCATTACTCCTGGAGCAGACCCTTTTTAACCTTTGTTTTTGGGTCATCGCGGGTCATCAGTTATTCCACCCACGAAGATGGCTAAGATTGAACTAAGCCTAGCGACGTCGTCACCCTGTCCCTGTGTTTCACTTGTGACGAGTTACTTTTGGTAAGTTTTTTAACAAATTGTCGAAGCTTTAGAGTGTAACAGCTTCATGGTGGTCCTAGGGTTGGTTGTTGGATCAGATGAGCTTGGTTCTGTCCTTTGGGATGGTTGTTCCACCCTTTGTGTAAACTACCAAAGGGATAAGCTCTTTCTCCCATCTCTTATGGAGGCTCCTCCTCTTATAAATATCTCCTTCATGGCTGAGATCTGCTAGTTCAAGTTAAGTGGCAAGTGGAAGTTGAAGTTAGAGAGAGTAGCTTTTAGAGTTTGGAAGTAGCCTCTTATGTAACTTAGCCTGGGATAGTTTTGTGTGGATTTGGCTTGATTGTATGAGTGTTCTAGCCTCATAATTTTTCCTTTTGGGTAGGAGAGAGAGTTATTCATCCTCTTGAGAGACACTTCATGAGTGAATTCTTGCGGAGACATGCTGACAGGACCCTTCAAGGAGACCTACAACGTCAAGGCATGGTTGTAAGTTTTACTTCAGTTCATATTAATACAAATCAACGGTTTATTTCCTATATCTTATGTCAAATTGCATATTGATAGCTTGAAGTTCCTTGACCCTTTAAGTAGATCGTTTTTGTCGTATTCTATTATGTTCATTGTTGTTCTCTATATGTTGTTTTTAGGTACAAAAGTGATTAGAATGAGAGCTGGAGCAACGCAATGAGAACTTCATCAAATGAGGATTTGAAGGTAGGCCTTCATGACATCAACTATCTAAGGGAATTTTCTTTGATATTGTCTTTGTTGTGACTAGACCCACTCTAGGGCTAGAGGGGTTGCCTCTGTCCGTAGAGGGAACTTGCCTACATCAGAAGTTGGCAACCATACTACGAACCTGTCTTTTGTCTCTTGATTTGATTTTTCTTTTCTTGTTTATTGTCTACTTTACTTTCTGGGTAGAACTCTCCATATTGTGGGTGGTTTGACTACTCCTAGTAGTCTTCCCTCTATCATAAGTGATAGGTCTGGCCTTTTCTCAGTTGAATTTTTAAAATTTTCCTTTGATTTGGGGTCGTCGCCTTTTATTTTATGACAGTCACAAAGATAGTCGCGTCTGCTCTATCTAATTAGTTGCGCCTTCTACTGTTTGGCGCGATTAAATCACCTCACAGTCACGAAGGGCTCTGAAATAGGCTCGACGCTGTTGTCTGGTGTACTCTTGTGACGACGTCGCAAAGTAGCTAGTTAGGGGGGTGCGACTTTTCATTGTCGGCGCATGTTGTTAGTTTGACACTTGCGAAGATTCTTGTAGGTTTTAATTTTGAAGTTCTATTTGCTGATTGGCCAGTGTGTCCTATCCTTTTGATCTTGTCTTCTGCCTATTTATTGTGTGTCAAATTATTGTTTGCTAGAATATTTGACTCTTGGTTTCATTCCCTTGAGATTTCTCCTTTTGAACTGTGTGACCTATTCACCTTAGGGTTTCTTGAAGCATTAGCTTTTTCTTGGGTTACTTGTTCATTTGGACCTTTGAGTCGTGTTTGCAACAATCCCTTGCTTTTTTTGAGGCTTCTCGTTATTAACTGTTCTTTCATCTTCCTGACTAGTATGTGATGTTTGGTTATAAAAAATTTCAAGTCTTGTTTGTTTGGTTTACATCCATCACTTTGGCATAGATTGCATTTCTCCTCAGTCAGTTAGAAAGCTTTCAAGTTTTTGCAAAAAGAAACATATTATTTGTTTTGAGTCTTTGATTAGTTTCTAAGTGGAATGTTTCTCTTCACTTATTGAATGATTTCATTTGGAAAGGACTTAAAAATAGCATTGTTTTGAGTTTTTCATTTGGTTGCTTGTCATCTATTCGAAAAAACAAAATATCGCATTCATTTTGCATTAGGAAATGAGAATAATCTTTTGCATTAGTAAATTCTTGCCATTTAGAAGTTGAAAAGTGAAGGATGTGTTTTTCATTTTCTTAATTGGATTGCTTGCAAGTTAGTGAAAGATAGAAGAATTTCTCTTTCCTCTTGATTGGTTTTCTTGCAAAATAACGAAAAGTACCATTCTTGCATTTACTTTCTTGTTGCTTTGATTGCTTTGAAATGAACCTCTCACTTTTCTTTAGTTAGTTGTTCATTGAGAAGGAATGGTTTCTTGTCTCATTTAGTTGCATTCTAGGAGTTTTTGAAGATACATTCGGTAGGGCCTTGAAACTGAGATCTAATTCAAGATCAACCGTTAAAATTTATTGAATTAACCTAAGGAAGCATTCAAACTTAACGCTCATATATCTAGAGGTCTAGGTTAGAGACTTGTTCCGGCGTCTTTAAACCTAGTGGTTGTTGTTTTCACTAAGGTTGGGTGATTCCTCCTTTTGTGATTCGATAAGTGCTAGTATAGACTTGTGCTCCCTATATCGTCGCGTATATGTTGGGAGACCCCACTAGGTTGCAATCTTGCTATCCATAGGAAGTTGAGTCAGCGGTCTTGCAAACGTGATACACCGAACACAAAATTCGGGGAGATTGCCTGCTCATACTTCTTGGTTCATTGGGAGGTATTTTGTAGTTCACGATTTGTCTGGTAAACCTTTTACCTAGAGTTCTAGAGCAGTCATTTGATCTTTTTGACTCATTAAACTTAAAATATCGTTCGAGCACTTGTCCTTTCGAGCTTGTTTCCAATCGGAAGTGATAGAGTCACCTTTCGTCCTTTTCTCGACTCTTAAAACATGAAAAGGCAAAGTTTTGTTTCAGTGTTCTAAAATTAACTTCCCACGAAATATTCTTGGTAAAAGTTATCTTCCTTAGTAATTCTTTAGAGTTGATTCCAATGGCAACATTTCCAATCCACCAGTCAAGGATTCCCTTCGAAAGGGAATCCTTTTCCTTCTTTTGGAAACGCTGGTGCTCCTTATATGGCAACGTTGTCCCTCCCTGGGTTAACCATTGGTTTACCTGTCTGGTTATTTTCGACCTCAGTGATCCCAAGTGTCCCAACTCCTACCCCGCTGTCTCCTTCATTCGAACTGCGTCACGATGATTCCAAGGTTGACCCCTCGCCTTCTTCCCCTATTTCTTCACCTTCCTCTTCTACTTCGCCTGGTGAAAGTTTCAAATCTAGTAACCAGGAGGCTAAGAAGAAGAAGAAGAAGATGAAGAAGAAGAAGTCAACTAAGCAAGAGGCCAACCGTGCGGCTGTTACTCCAAATGCACCTCCTATAGGCAAACCTTCTCATCCTCCATGGAAGGTCAAATTCCCTTGCAGGCTGTGTAAGAGTGACCATCGCCTCCGAGACTGTCCTGGCATTCCTAGAGTCTTAGAGGTACGGTCTCAAAATATGGATCGACCATCCCAATCGACATCTAGAGATCATGTCGATGCTACACACTTGGCTAGTGATGGTAAGAAGAAAAGGAAGATTAGATTCCCTTGTAGGCTATGTGAAGGAGAGCATCTTCTTCACCTTTGTCCTCTAATGGATAAAGCTTCGAAAGTTTTGGAAAACCTTAGAGCTCCTCAATCCCAACTCCCTGTTGGTTATTAGGGGCTTTCTTCTAACCCTCTCCCGGCTAGTAAAGAGATTGACTTGGATTCATCTCTTGTTTGTCCAACTCTTCCTGAGCAAGACTCTCTTGTGTCTGTTCCCGACCAGCCATTAGTCGAAAAGAGTGTCGACTTGGTTTCGCCACTAGTTGCTCATTCTGTTCCAGAAGAGAGTGGTGATCATACTGCTCATGTTCTTCTCGTTTCGTCAGATTCTCATGAATCGAAGAGTGACCCTCCCGTCCCAGTTTTTCAGGAGAGTCCTTATTCTATTCTAGCAGAGCATGGGGAAAATCATATGATTCTCCCACCAACTAGTTCTGTCGTCTCGTTCGATTGGGGTCCATTGACTGCTTTCCGCCTCCCATCTTATGTGCCTTTCTAGATCACAATACAAACCTATAATATGATAGTACCTGGAACTATATTAGATGAAGATGCATTTGTTAGCATCATGTCTTCTACTACTTGGCAAGCTTTGGGTTTCCCACAACTTGTGCCTGTCACCCAGAATCTGTTGGCTTTAAATGGAGGAACCAATCAACCCTTAGGGATCCTTCCGAAGTTCCCTATTACTTTGGGAGGAAAGGCCATCTATATAGACGTGATGGTAGTCCAAGGTCCATTAGATTTCAATATCCTCCTTGGATGCGACTATGTGTATGTCATGGGAGCTCTTGTTTCTTCACTTTTTCGTGTGGTTTGTTTTCCGCACGAAGGAAGAATTGTGACTATTGATCAACTGTCATTCATTGGTCACTAGGCGTCTCCTTTGCAACCATCATCCCCTATTGGCTCTTGTTTGCAAGCAGTACCTTCCCCACCACAGGTCAATTATGTGGCTACCCGTTCCATCTCCGCATCTACTGATGATCACACAGATGGTATAGTACATTATGTACTGGGGGCATTGGAACCTGATCTGTCTTTGGTACCAAATGACATGTATTCCTCCCAGAGCGTGGTCCTTCCGTCTAGTGAAGAACTCTTGGGAGCCATGTTCTCATATGGTCCATGAATAGTTTCGGAGCATAGTTCCTTGTCTTGTGTCAAGCTTGTTAAAAAATAAAACAAGGGTTCGGAGCATAGTTATTTGTCTTGTGTCAAGCTCGTTAAAAAATGAAACAAGGATCTTGAGGATAGTTCTTTTACTGTGTCAATCTCATTAAAAAATGAAGAAACTCCCTTTTCAAATCGAGTCTTTGATTAAGATCTCGTAAAATCCCAGTCGAGTCTTTCCAAGATCTCGCAAGTGAACCTTCATTCCATTCACCTAGTTGACTGAAATGAAGCTTGGGGGGCATGTACCTCGATTGAGTCATTATGCCGGGGGCATGAAAACTTATAGCAAGCATAGTTTTTCATTTCAAGCTTGTGTAAACATGAAACCGAATCCAAGCAGAGTTCTCCATGGTTCAAGCTTGTGTAAAAATGAACCCATGCCCAATTTTAACCCTCGTGATCGCCATTTTTATCTGCTAATTTCTGCTAGATGAGCCTTGGTTGTTTCATTCCATCACCACCATCTCTTTGGCTAATCATATGCTTTCACTTTGTTGTTTGTCCTTTCCTGAGGGACCACATCGATGAGTGGTTTTATTAGCTAGCCTCTTGACCATTACATGTTTTGAGCAGTTCCACCATTGCCAAAATTAGTTGCTACCCTTTATACCACTCATTCCTCTAGGACGAGTCACCTTTAAGCTATTTTATGACTCGTAAAAGATGAAAAGATTGCCGAGTATTTTTCCCTTTTTTACTCGTTAAAGAGAATAAAAATGGGGGTCTTCTTCCAGCTCTTTTTCGACCCTTAAAAACGAAAAGATGGTCGAGCCCTTGTCATTTTGAACTCGTTAACAGATGTGAAACGTCGTGCACCCAGTATAATTTTACCCCTTTTTCTAGTTGGGAGGCACTATTTACGAAAAAGGTACTCCTTGGCTGAAATGGTCAAGCGGTTCTCTCAAGTATTGTATTCTACCTTTTTGGGCTCGAGAGACACAAACATACGAAAGGGGACCATGTGGAGTTTTATTTTACATGTGTTTTTCAAACTCTCTAAATATGAAAAGACTCCGAGTTTTGCCTATGTCGGACTCGTTAAACCCTGACGACATTGGACTTGTCATCATGATGAGACCGAGCTTCTCCTTCCTAGGGCTCGTTAAAATTTACTAGGTCAGATTTGTCCAAAGGAAAAACTTATATTACAAGCATATGCTATCCCCTTCAAGCTTGTGTTTCAAAAATAATTGGGGTACTCACCAGAAATGGTGGGGGAAAATTTGGAAGTATTTTGTCGGTTGTATTAATTATTACGGTAGCTTGTCGCTCTTGAACATCGACACTCTTTCTGCTTCGTGTCGGGTTGGGATATCCTCACTTTATCGTTGGCCTTCTAGGTTTTGGGTTATCCATTTTGCCTCATTCCATTTGATCCTTGCTGCATCATCATGATCTTTGATCCCTTGGTACCAAAATGCTGCCAAACTCTGGAGTCGTGTCACCGATATGTTTAAGAGCTTAATCCTTCTGTAGTTTGTATCCTTACACACCCTCCTTAGATTCTCTGTCTCATCCACATTCATCTTGTTCCATTATCTCACATTGATGATGTGGGAAACATTATGGCCCTCCTTCGACTGATCGCTTCCTGCTGAACTTTAGCTCATTATCGGGAAGTTGATCTAAAGACTCCTTTTTGGTACCTTGGAGCTTGCATGCCGTAATGGAAAGTTCTTCACATTCGATGATGGGCTTTCATTATTGGCCTTCGTTCGGGTGATTTCACGAGTGTTCGACTTCAGAGCATTCTTCACACTTCGTGAATTGTACTAGCAGTACCTTGAGAACCATTGACATTACTGGTGGTCTCTCTCGCTAACGGTTTACATCATTGATCGGTAATCAAGCGATTTTTTAGTATGCTTGAATTTAGCACATCTATTCGCATATTAGAATTTTTACCTTGATCGGGTTGGGATTCAAGACCCTGGGCTCAAATTACACAAGTGCAGGTTGCGTGGATTGGTTCATGATTGTACACATGACTCTTTTGATTGGATGGCTGTGACCATACCTGAGTCTTTTCTATGGTCCTTCTGATTGGATGGCTGTGTCCATACCACAGATCATTTATGTTTATCTTCTAGATGGCTGCGCCCATGCCTTATGCACATGTCTTTCCTTTCACTATGTACTTATGTATCAGAGATATCATTTGTACTTGCATTTGTAGGTTCTTCACGATGGTGTTTTGTTTTAGTTATGGGTTTGTAAAACATTTCACCCCTTCCACTCTCTCGGTCTTCATTCTTTAGGGGGCATCTGTTACATAGTAGTTTGTCACTGACCCTGCATTCCCTGATCCCGGACACTACCGATTTGTGTTATTGACATCTGCTTTGTGTCATGTGTTAGCCTCCTATACCAATAGGGTTTCATATTTCATGATTGACAATGGAAGTGCTAAAAAATTTTCATCTTTGGTGATACAAAGGTTCCATTTTTTGTGAACAAAGCAAAAAGTTAAAACATGTAAAGAGGGTATGCCTTAAAAGAAAAATCAAAAGGCAAGAAAATGAACTGGTCAAAAGAAAAAATAATTGAAATGAACCCCAAAGAAAGACCAGGAAAGTGGCCAATCAAAATGCCACTGTTATCTTGATGGATGGCTCAACAGTTCAAACTGGGCCATGACATGTTTTAAATTGCCTGTTTTAGAGTAGGGAATGAGTACCTGTTCAAACAGTTCAAGCTTGACAGATGACTAGCTGGATAGAGAAAGGAAGGAGCCCACCAGCTTAATCTGGGCCCTTGGAAGATATAAGGGTAGATTTAGATAGGAGGGCAGCAAAAAGAAAAGAGCATATGAGGGTTTGCAAGTCTAAGTGCACCCTCCCTGAAGTAACAAAAAATGCTAGGTTCTAAGTGGGGTAGGTAGCCAGAAGTTGCAGAATCCTGATCCTATTCAGTTTTGGCCTTGATCAAGAAGGCACATGTTAGCAGTTGCAAAGGTATCTATGCAGCATTTTGAAGGCAAAATATAGAAGCATGTCTAACTCCCCCTGCTTTCCCCTAAAGACTCTCTTTCTAACATCCCCTGGAGGACTTTAGGACCTCCCTAAAATAGTCCTCCTTGTATTTCTTTTTGGAAAAATGCATGACAAGTTTTCACCTTCTTCTCCAAAAAGAAGCCACATTTCTTGTGTAAAATCATTCCCCATCTACTTCTAAAATCTAGGTTTACTCACTAAACTTAGTTTTCTATTCCTCACTTCCAATCTTTCATATCCCCAATTCACATTGACTTCTAACCCTATTATCTAACTCCCTAAGTGCCCCTTTTCCCCTACTACTATAGCACTATTGTGAAAAAAGCCCAAAAAATATGTAAATACCCCCCCCCCTTTGGGCATTATAGCCATATTTTCAAAGTTTGGAGAATGTTACAGAATCAAAGGTTTCTTGTACTTGGTCCATTCTATAGATGGGGATTAAATTAACACTTGGTTAGTTTAATAACCCTTACCTACCCTATTTACCACAACATTGCATTATCCCCGCCATTGTATAAATTTTGTAAAAACCCACTTTTTTCCGCTTTTCCAAAGTCTGTATTTCGGCGCGCCCCACCAAAAAAAACAAAAAATATTAAAAAATCCCCGCCGGGTCCCGCCGTATCGCCTTCGCACATCCGCAGCCCGTCGTCCGTCGGATCCGGGCCCTCCCATCCGACGGCCCACAACGATTTCGGACCACCCCTTACATCCGTCCTTTACCGCCCGAAATTTGTCAGAGGGTGACGTAGGGCCGAGGACACGTGCCCGCCTGTTACTGGAGTGGGCGACCTCTGACCATTACCGGGCCCGTACTCTTAGCGGTCCGATAAATACCACTAACCGCTTTTGTTACCACTGTCCCGCTCCCGCCCCACGTCATCTCCACATCAGCTCTACTTCACCTCACTCCCCGCCATTCCTCAGACCTGTCCGCCACATCGCCCATCCACGTCACTCCCAATTACCAGCCGCCACGTCACTCCTCCGTACCTTGTCGGACCAATGACGTCATGATGACGTCATCCACTAAAAGGCGCCAAATACCAAATTTTTATATAAGTGCGCAAAAAATCATTTTTCCCCTTTTTTTCGCTGAAATACACACTGTATTCCTGCATGACTGTTTACGTTGCTTGTCCGCCAACTTTGAAGCTTGCTCCCTCGCTGCTGGCGCCGTGTGTCCACCTGACTTTCAACACCATCGTCATACTGTGCCCAGGTATTTATCAGATTCCCTCTGCATGCCTTGGTCCTTGCATAATTCACTAAAGCAAACAAGAAAAGAGGGAAAACATAAGAATTGCTAGGAATCCTCAGTAACTGGAGCTTCATTTCCCCACTGTAATCCCAAATTCACCTACAGAGGTCCCCCATTGTGCAAAATTATTACAAATTCACATCTTATTGCGCATTTGCGAAACTAAACCATTGCCAGACAAATCCACTGAAAAAGCAATTCTCAGTCCCAGCATTTGCTCTTTAAATCTCTCCCAGGAGCATTTCATCTCAGTTTCACCCCAATTTACCTTGTTCCCTCTGCAAATTGCCCTGCTCATTGAAATTCACCGCTCTATATTGCTTTTTCCCAGAAAATCAAGTTCAAATACAATTCCAAGTATCAGTTAACAATGGAGACCCCTGTGGCATTAAACATTGCACCATTGAATGCCCCACATAAGGACCTAGAATGGTTGGCCCTTGCAGACAGAGATTATTAGATGAGAGAAACTGTAGAGCTGTGTAACAAATACCACATAGAAATAGTTTGTGAGTTAAGGAAGAAACACAAAGATGGTCCAGACCTCCTGGGAATCTGGAAATCCCATTTGCCAATCTACTATCTCCCTTAGGTCAATGAGTTCCCTGACTTGATTCACCAGTGCTGCACAAACTATGACCCCAATCAAAGGGCTGTTCTGAGTCCTTTAGGCTCTGTCTTATTCCATATCACTCCTGAAGCCATCAACCAAATGCTACAGTTTCAACCTACAAAGCCACTGGTTCCTCTTACTATGCAGCTTTTACTAGAGCAGGGTGCCAAGCTCTCCAACCCACAAATTACAAGAATTGGCCAATTGTTTATGCTTCCAGATTACCAGCCCCAACAGCCTCCCCCTTATCTGCATCTCTGGTTCAATGACATAGGGAGACTACTAGTAGACATGATATTCTCCATCCTAGGGTTCAAAACCAGTGAGTTTGTGGATGAGACAACATTGGTAGTGCTATCCATTTTTACCCCAGGACAACCCCCTGCTGTCTAGTATGACTATGCTACATTTATAGCCAACAAAATTCATGAACAGTTCATGAACTTGGAGAGAGAGAGGGTATTCAAGTACACCTCCTATATATATCATCTGCTATTGTACAATCAGCCTGATAGCTTTCCTCTTTTCCTCAAGAAACTAGATGCAAAGGGAAACAGAAGGTCTGTAATGTTCTGGACATCAGTCTGCCATCATATTCATTACTCACCATACAATTACTGTGAGTTTATTGACCTCTTCATTCACCCAACCTTGTCACTGCTGCAGAGTTCCCCTCCTCCTAGACTCACTGATGATATGCAGAAAATCCTCCAGCTTTCTAAGAACTATAGCATTGGAGATTGGTACTTTTACCAAGACCACACAGTGATCAGAATATATGGCTGTGAGTTAGCACCATACAGGCTACCAAAGTATGTTCCCATGAGACTCTTTGCACTAGAATACTTCAGGCAGTTCGGCAATGCAGATATGATTCACTTCCATAGCAGAAACAAGAAGGCACAGCTGAAAATTAAGCATCAATTGGGTCCATTCATCTTTAATAAGAGGGAAGAAGCTTGGGAAGAGGCAGACAAAATGCTAAAGGGCCTCCTCCTCAAGACAAGCTTCTATTGGGCACCCTATGACCCTAACCATTTCATAAGCCTCAGAAGAATCAAGTATAGGCTTGCCACCTATGATCATTTTAGCATTCCAGAAATTGAAAAACATGCTAACCAACTAGAGTGGAGGGAAGGCACCTTAGTGGAGGATTATTCTGAAGAAGAATTAGCAGAAAGAGCCATTAAAACTTTAGAAAAGGCAGTTGACTTGGAATATTTTGGACAGGTTTGGTCTTCAGCCCCTCAGCATCTTGGAGAAGCTGCCTCTTCGTCCACCGTTCCCCAGCAGCCTGCCAAAACAACTGATCAAGCAGCAAACATGGCCAAAGGCAAAGCAGTACAACAAGAGGAGTCACCTCCTAATGTGGAACAACAAGTAGAGCAGCAGGAAGGTACAACCAAGGAACCTGCCTCCACAGAACAACAAACACAAGAGCAAATCCCTCCGAGGCAGGAGGTAACAGTTGAATCCTCAGTTTTACAAACACCTGCTAATGAGGAAAGAACAAGGAAAAGGGATAGGCAAGAGGACACTCCTCTTACTACTTCAACGGACCAGCAAGGCGAAAAAAGACAGAGGCTAAATCCCTTTTCAGAGGAGGAATTACCAGAGAGACCAACTGATACTATGCCCCCTCCTAGCATTGAAACATCAGCCATCTCCTTATAGCAAGGACAGGACATGCCACATGGGGCAGAGGTGAGCTCTTCAAGGCAGCGATCTAAGGCGGACTCTAGCATCAAGCAGCAGTTCATAGATATCAAGAAAAGGAATGAGCCCCTCAAATACCAAATCTACAACCAACTCTTGAAAATGGCACCAACTAATCAGCAGAGATTAATGTCTGCCTATGACATTCAAGAACAAAAAATGACTCTTAGTCATTTCAGGCCTACTATGCAGCAACCTCAAACAGCTGCCGATTATATCAGAACTAATTTGGAAATTTTTGCCAAAGACATCCACCCCATGGATCAGATTGAGCTACACAGGCAAACCGGGGAGATGCTCTATTCCACATTAGCTGATAAGACCCTACTGGCACACCAATTACAAAATTCTTTACACAATACTGCTGCCCAGCTTGAATTAGAAAAGGCATCATCTCAAGCCAAGGACAACAAAATCAAGTCCTTGGAAGAGATCATTATAGAGTTGGGTCATGATCCAAAGGACCCTAAGGGTGTGCAGGCACTATTAAAGAAAAGAGATGAAGACATAGCAGCTATGAGAAAGCATATCAAGCTGCCAGCTACCCTTCACCCTCAGACTGGAGAGGTGGCAGAGCAAAAGAAGGATCAGGATGTGGTTGCTTTACTCCTGAGTTTATACAAAAGATTGATGGAAACAGAGAGTGCATTGGAGGTAGCATTGAAAACAAGACAAGCTGAATTACCAATGCAGCCAGCACAGACATCTGCAGCAGGTCCTCCCACCGGACAAACATCAGAGGCAGGCCCTTCAACATCAGCACCAGCTACAGGAGTATCAGCGCCAGCAACAACACCAGATCAGGGACCCAGCCTCAGCATGCAGAACATGATGAAGGAGCTTGAAGCTTTAGAAGCACAGATGGCTGAACTACAAGAGACCAAGGATAAATTGGCTGCCATTGAAGAAAAGTATGATAAATCAAAGCAGAGCATAGCTGAAAAAACAAGAGAGGTAAGGGCTCTTGAGAAGAGAATAAAGGAACTGGAAAAAGAGCTCTCTCTTGATAAGGTTGTAGTTGAAATCAAGAAAATCCTGTGGGCCAACATTGGTCAATCTATTACAGACCAGTGGCAATATATTGAAACTATCCATGAGCATATGGATCTCATAGGCAGGGCCCAACTAGAAAATCAAAGAGCAAGAGCATCTCTAGGCAATATGCCTGAAATAGCCAATAGGATGATCAATGTCCTTAACAATCGCACTGGCCCCCAGCTGGCAGCAATGGGTATCACCAGCAGAACTGATACCATTTTACTGGTAAAGAGGGTGCTTACCTTGAGAAATCATGTACAGACATTGGACAGAAGGTGCCAAGAAATGCAGGCAGATGTGAACAAATTCATTGAGAAAATTACAACATTACATAACAGAGGTCTTCCCAGCTTGGTAACCAGTGCAGGAAGGTTATTATCTCATGAAAACTATGCCAAAAGAGTCAATACATATGCCACAAACTAGATCACTGCATCAGCAAGTGCCCCAGAGGAAACAGGGCCTCCATCTGGGCAAAGTCTATATGACAAACTGGAGAATTTATTCTTTATTGTAAATGAGATTAGACATCTTTTTGAAGTGCCTCCAAACTATTACAAATACACTGAGGCAGATGAGACTTTAGGCAAAATCCTAAGACACCAATTGCCTACACAGGAATGGTGGATGGGCATGATACAAACACTGCTGTGAAGAAACAGGTTTTTCACCAAATTTTTGTGTATTGATCACAAGTCAGCATTTTCAGAAAATTAATATATTTGCTCTGACTGGGAAAGCAGTGGAAAAGGCCAACTTAGCAGTCAAATTTGGCCACCAAAGCAGGATCGACAGATGTAGATGACGGGGCTGAGATAACCGCACCACGACAAGGCAGTGAAGGGCATATTTCTCAGAATCAATGCAAAGCACCCGAAAGACCCAGTTTTCCCCAAAAGTCAAAGAATTTCTGACAGAAGTGAACAGTCATTCATTGTTCATTTAAAGTAGCAATAACTACTGCATCTGCTATTCTTGAAAGTTGGTAAAGACAGTTATTGAGCAAATGACTCATCGTTAAGATATTTTGTAAAAACGATTGTATATATATCCCCACGCATAAACTTATTGGGGTTGTTGATTTTTCTTCTGAAGAGCTATACTGTAATTTCAGACTTTAATACAAGAAGCTAATGGAATTTCTGAAGTTTTGAGTTGTTTGAAGTGTTGTGATGGGCTTGCTTGCTGCTACAGGATTCCTGCGCTATTTCATGTCACAATAAGTTTTCTGAACCATGTTATTATGTATTCCTCTCTTTCATAATCCACTTATGCTGTATGTTTCATAGGCTTAGCATTAGAGAAAAAGAATAGTTCAGGATTTGTTCATTGAACACCCTAAACTCAATCTCTGCTGTTATGAATGTCTTCTTCAGAATTAGTTATGAATGTGAAATTCTTAATTGCTCACATTTACACTGAATCTTTCATAGTAAATACTGTTCAGGAATTCTGATCTGCTCCTGAGTAATATTTCATTTCTCCATATCACCAGCGTAGTGAAAGATTCTTAGTTGCCTCTCACTGGCTGGAAGTAGTCCATATTCCACAATTTGAAGATTGTTTCATGAGTACCCATATGGCCCTGCAGTATCATCATCCTCAATCAATACCTCAAACAACACATAATCACAGACTCCAATGCCCAATGGACTAAAACCCCTGTAGATTATTGTTTAGCTGTTAGAAGATATCATTCAACCAAAACTTTGAACAAAATTCAGTGCATCATAACTAGCCTAAAACATTACTAAAACAAAGCTAAATTCTAAAGAGAGAGCCCTCTCTGCTTGCAGGTAGGCTAGAACCTGTGATCCAAAGATTGGTCTGTGGTTACCTCGGCTGTATTCCCTTAGGAGTCAAAGGGAACAACCTGAGTGCTAACATCATGTTGCAAAATATGTGTCAGTGTCTTCCTTGTCATATAAGGAAGAATACCTCAGTTCATTACTCCTGGAGCAAACCCTTTTTAACCTCTGTTTTTGGGTCATCGCGGGTCATCAGTTATTCCACCCATGAAGATGGCCAAGATTGAACTAAGCCTAGCGACGTCGTCACCCTGTCCCTGTGTTTCACTTGCGACGAGCTACTTTTGGTGAGTTTTTTAACAAATTGTCGAAGCTTCAGAGTGTAACAGCTTCATGGGTGGTCCTAGGGTTGGTTGTTGGATCAGATGAGCTTGGCTCTCTCCTTTGGGATGGTTGTTCCACCCTTTGTGTAACCTCCCAAAGGGATAATCTCTTTCTCCCATCTCTTATGGAGGCTCCTCCTCTTATAAATATCTCCTTCATGGCTGAGATCTACTAGTTCAAGTTAAGTGGCAAGTGGACATTGAAGTTAGAGAGAGTAGATTTTAGAGTTTGGAAGTAGCCTCTTTTG
Source organism: Pinus tabuliformis (assembly GCA_031772625.1). NCBI lineage: Eukaryota > Viridiplantae > Streptophyta > Pinopsida > Pinales > Pinaceae > Pinus > Pinus tabuliformis. The sequence goes on from CM062818.1 coordinate 178,497,079, forward strand.
TAAGTTAGCCTGGGATAGTTTTTTGTGGATTTGGCTTGATTGTATGAGTGTTCTAGCCTCATAATTTTTCCTTTTGGGTAGGAGAGAGAGTTATTCATCCTGTTGAGAGACACTTCATGAGTGAATTCTTGCGGAGACATGCTGACAGGACCCTTCAAGGAGACCTACAACATCAAGGCATGGTTGTAAGTTTTACTTCAGTTCATATTAATACAAATCAACGATTTATTTCCTATATCTTATGTCAAATTTCATATTGATAGCTTGAAGTTCCATGACCCTTTATGTAGATAGTTTTTGTCATATTCTATTATGTTCGTTGCTATTCTCTATATGTTGTTTTCAGGTACAAAAGTGATTAGAACGAGAGCTTGAGCAACGAAATGAGAACTTCATCAAACGAGGACTTGGAGGTAGGATTTCATAACATCAACTAGGGAATTTTCTTTGATGTTGTCTTTGCTATGACTAGACCCACTCTAGGGCTAGAGGGGTTGCCTCTGTCCCCAGAGGGAACTTGCCTGCATCACATACTGCAAGAAAGATTATCGTTATTCTCCATATAGCTTGAGTGGGCCTAATGGTTAAGACCATGTGTTTCTTCCTAAGAGGTCACAGGTTCAAAACCAGAGGGCGTAGAGTATGTATGACTTCGTAGACTTAGTAGTCAAATTGTTGCGCATGGAAGTGGGTCGCTTGTCCCACAAACAAGGGGGTCTCTTACACCAATTTGGTGTGCATGGAGGTGGGTCCCTTGTCCCACAAACAAGGGGGTCTCTTACACCAATTTGGTGCACATGGAGGTGGGTCCATTGTTGCACAAACAAGGGGGTATCTTACACCAATTTGGTGCGCATGGAGGTGGGTCCCTTGTCCCACAAACAAGGGGGTCTCTTACACCAATTTGGTGTTTGGCTTGGTCGTAACCTTAAAATTGGGCCCCACAAACAAAAGGGCTCTTACGCCAATTTGGTGTCTGACTTGGCCATGACCTTAAAATTGGATAATAATAATTATTATTTGGATTCCTGCAACCAAATTGAATAATAGTAATATTAATTCTTTGGCCTCCTGCAACCAGATGATGATTGAGCTGCACAAAGTTATAGAAAAATGGCATTACATCTCAGGAAACCCAGAACAGACGTTTGATTCATGATGAGAGAGAAATTCACAAATTAATAAATTAACAACAAAAATCCTCTTGTGACCATAAAAATGTATTTGATGTCGGTACAAAACTAAATAATCCCTGCCATGCATCCTATATGTCACTTATTTTCCAGTGTTGGAGTATCTTCAATCAATATGATATGGTTATATTTTCGAGACACTTTTCTTTCCATATTCTATTGAATTAGTGTTCTAGTAGCTAGTAAATATGATTCAAAAATGATATATTTAGAACCTAGAAGGCTATGCGAGAATCATGGAGCAAAGACCCCCTCTGAACAACTAAAAATTTTGAGCTTTTACTAGTAACTTCAACATGTATCCAAGCTTAGAGGATGGAACTATGGTCAGACATTTTCCGCCGCTTCTGATATAATGTCAACATTGATTGATGGCTTCCATTGTTAGTAGGGTGATTATTTGAGAGTTGAATGAGAAACCCGCGGACTTGATGTTGAATACAAAGTGAAATTTCATTGCGAACAAAGCATTTTGAAACTGCAATCAGTACAAGGAATATCACGTACTACATTCCGTGGCCATTGGCTACGCAAAGCTGACACCAGGCATTGAGTTTCTGTGAGACCATATGAAAGCTTATTTATGAGCAAAAGGACGTTGGAACCATATACAAATTACAAGGGACTATTTAAGCATAATGGTATAAACTCAATAATAAATTTTATTTCTCTCAGAAATTCGTTCCCTTATAGAATGTTGTAGGCTGCATCATCTTTTAGGTAAACCCATTCTCTTAAATCATCATCACATGCCACACATAATTTTCCAAAAAAGGTGACTAAACATGACTTTCCGAACCATCATAACACATAAACAAGAAATCCTTAAAACCCAAAATCCTAAAATCGTGAATCTTGTAGCTCATTAGAAAATGAATTCCCAAAGGCTCTGAGGACTAGGGGACCATGGTTTTGTCAATTACCTATTGTCGAAACCCCGTAACAGAAATATGGACCGAAAATCTGAAAGGGAAGATCCCATGAGTTATTTTAAAAAGATGTTAGGCACTAGAGATCCATTAGTAGAAAGAAGGTTTTTCCATCACCCAGGACCAATTGTTAACAAAATCCCATGATGAAGATTTAACTCAGGAGGTCAGAAACTCGAAACCATGTAACATATTTTAAATTGAATTTAATTAGAGTGTCAGGGTTGAGGGAATAATAGTGGAGAAATCTCAGAATCTTGGAATCATGTAGCTATTTATAATTTCATTTCAAAAATACCATGGGACCAGGGGACTAGGGATCCTCGAGTGATGGCAATGGAAAAAAATTTGCATTCCCTAGATCTATTAAGTGACGAACTTGTGGATCCCTCACGAAGAGTGGGTGCGATTGGCAATATTTTCCTTTGTTAAAGTTATGTGGGCCATACAGAAGATCCCGAAGTCCACAAATATTTTTTGTTGAATTTCTAAAGAGTTACGGGGCCCTGTGTCGTGGGACCGTACGAAGATAAAAGAGCCTATGGAGCCGTTTTGTGATTGTTTCCTATGTATTTCCTCTGCTACACTAAAGCCTCTCCATTGCGACTTTTAGAATGATTTTCATCTTGATGGGTGGAAGGAAGCATCTATAGGAGGGGCCAACTATAAAAAGGGTCGATTCAAGCAATTAGAGGGAGAAAACGTCAGTTAGATTAACAAGTAGACATGGAACAAATAAAATGGCAGAAGCATGGGCAGTTCACCAACCCACGACGAAACCGAGTAATGATGCTTGGGTCTGCTTTAAGAGATCAAGGAAGTCAGCGATGAAGATATTTTGTTTAGGAAATAATGACACATTCGTGTCATTTATGCAAGTTTGTTAATATTTCATTTTGAAGAAAAGAATCAAGTCTGTTATGTAATAATTAGGACAGCTAGGCTAGTCGCATGCTCAGACAATTGTGTAGTTTAGACAATTGTAGCATTCCATATATTTTTGTAACTGTTCTTTTCTTATCTCTCCTTATAAAAGGGATGAATATCTCATTAGGAGGGGTTTGATTTCTATTCCAAAGGATGTATTTTTTCTACAAGTTCTTCAATTTTTTTTGGAGCTTATCAGATGTATGTTTTTCTTGAATATTAATGAAGAAGTATTTGGTGATTTCGAGCACTAAGATGTGGAGTATGTGATTTTGTCTATGTTCGTCATTTCATATGTGTTTCTTTCCACTCAGAAATTGTGTAATTGTAGTTGTTGGAATACAATCTTACATAATAGATTTACCTATGCCATGTTACAACAAATGATACCTATAATGTGTGGGATTGAAGGCCTTAAAATGCGCGCCATGGTTTCTGAACCTCATTTCCTTTATCTTGTTCATGATTCTACTGGGATTTAGTGAATAGGATTGTGTGTCTTTCCAACTCTATGCATTGGGTTTCTTTCTTATATTTCTTATCTTCACCTATACTACAACGACCAATGAAACTACACTCTATGTGTGTAGGCCACCATAACTGAACATTAATTCTTTGGAACAAAATTATACCCATGTGTAAATTGAGTTTCACCTTTGAGAAGAGTAATTGAATCATATTCAGTGATTTTATCTCAAATTATTAAGCAGAACAAATCTATCCTTGAGATACATTAAGATGTCATAGGTACTTACCCTTCTCCTCAATCCCGGGGTTGTCTTTAAGAAGATCAATAGACTCAGCAATAACTCCAAACTTAACCAAATTTGGCTACTTTTGTAGAAAATATCTAGAAGTTTTTTCATGCTGACGAGTTGACTTGACATGTCGGGTATTTTCATACTCAACGAGTCTTATTAGTATAATAATTGTTCTGCCAAAATTGTTCAAGACTTGCAAGTTTCACCTAGACGCCATCTATTTGAAATGCTTGTCATTGGCATTGGGTAGACCATAGTGGGATCACCCGAACTCTTTTTTCTATTATTGACTGTTTGCATTAGGGAAAACATTGCCCAAACATCTCTATTTTATTCCTTTCATGTTGACATTGGATGTGCGTAATTATCTCCTGACTCACCAAGCTATTAGTCAAAATATGGATGTTCCCCAGCACAATTAATTCAATTCATTTCGATTCTTGGGTATCCTTTATAATAATTTCATAATTTTTATGGGGTGATATCCATATATGACAATGGAATAGCCTTACCTAACCCATATGTGTTTGTACTAGCGCTAAAAGCAAAAGCATCAATGCGAACTATAGGTGGATACATGTAGTTAACCGTAGGAGGGGAAGGATATAGATACCCCATCTTGAATCATATGTATTTATAAGTATAGGGGGAATAGGTAAATCAATGCAATTCAAATTGAGACAAAAAATTATAATAAGAGAACTCAGTTTGAAGAACAAATAAATTGGAAATTTTCATTGTCGAGCATGAAATCTCTTCAACATTTAATAGGTTAATAATAAATATCATACAGGAGTGGTGGTGGAGCTTTCACTGTGGAACAACACTAATTGTAGGAATCATTCACAAGCAAGTAGGGTGGGTTGGAAGGGTAGGATGTATCATATCTACTAGCACTAGTGGAGCCTAGCCCAAAGTATGTGTGGAGGAAGAAGTGCAGAGTAGTAGTGGGGAGGAAGCGGGTGTGAAGGTAGTAATGTAGAGGAATATGTGCGAAGGAAGTTGTATAGAGGTGGTTGTGCGGAGCAAACATGCGCGAAGTTGGGAACGTGGGCCAAATGTGGACCCCACTTAATTAGCGGTGGAGGAAGGGACAATGCTGCATTGCATGGGTTGTTTGAGTTTTCAAGGCAATTTCTTAGAGTTAGGATTTATTTTTCAAAGACTAAGAATTTAAAAAAAGGGTCCCCATTTATATGTTTAATATTAGCTATTACTATATATAAATGGGGGGGTTGTTACATAGTACAACAGTGTGATACTATAAAATATATGGTTTTATTTCTAAAGTCAAATATCTACAGGAAAAAGGATTGGGATTGTCTCATTGCAACAATGGAACTCAGAATTAGGAATTTGTGTAATAGATGGCTATTTAGAGCTATCAAGCTAGTATTCTATAAGGCTTTGATTGAGGCTATCCTTGTATACTGGGCTTCACTCACATGGGCCCCCTTGGGGATTCGACCTAAAATCAAGAAAATATCCTTAATATACCTTAACTGGGTTAATAAATAGGATTATCGACCCTTTTCTCTTACATAATTGTCCTCCATTGACCTCCCAAAGAAACTTGGAGGACGGGGTTATTTTTTTTTTATCTGGTTTTCAAAAGTGCTCACTGCTAAGGGGGTTTGGAAACGAATTTAGGGTTATGGGCTCTAGGCCCAAATTAGAACAAAGAAATATATATCTTACTATATCATTCTAGATTGGATCAGAGCTCTAAGAAGATCCTCACCTTTTGGATATTTAGTTTGGAAAGCTATAAAAAAATATACAACTTTCATTCGACAATGCCTCTGATGGAAGAATGGGCATGGTACAAAGTTTCTAGTTGGGAAAGACCCTTGGATAGGAAGTGGATATTCAAATATAATTTTTTATCATCGCATTCAAGTATTTTGCACTCATGGAATATTCTTCTTATATTAGATGTTTTCTTAGATTGGGTTCATTTGAAAGACAGAAACATGCTTACTCCTGGAGAGGGCCCTGGATGATGAATGGAATAGGTATCCTGTCTCCCTTCATCAAAATATAGTCTCTCTCTCGCCTATCGGGGATACTCTGGTTGTTGGGTGTGTGTTATATTCTTTCCACGACTAGCCCCACGTGTGAAGCAGGGGAGTTAGAGGGGGGGCCGAATTTGCCCCTTTGCTGCGGTGGGTGTAGAAGTGGGGTCACAGGGGGGTGGCAGCCACCCCTATCAAGGGGTTTGTAGGGGGGTGGTATCCCCTCTGTATGGGGTCCGGGGAAACTCCCCGAGAAAATTTTAGTGGACCCAATATTAGGTGGGTGGACCTACCTATGGATTTGGGCATCGGCTTTGCACATGGTTTTGAGCATGATGGTTTTCTTCCTATGCTATTTTGTAGATCCGGTCAAGGGAACTACCAATATATTCTAATCTAGGGTTAATGGATTGGGGTTTATGAATGCTTCGACATGTATATATATGTATCGTAACTGTTATCACTCTAAAATTTTCCTAGAGTTGTTATGAAAGAAATAATAGAGGTAACCACAAACCTACTTTTGAGATCAGGATCTAGCTTTCCTAATGCTCAGAGAGGGCTCTCTCTTTATGATTTAATTTTGTTTAGTTAATTGATTTTAGGCTAGTTATTTAAGCTTTGGTTGGGTTTTCATTTTGAGTGGGTGGTGGAATCACTGACTTAGATGGATAGAGGGATTGTCTTTTACCATTGGGCTATGGGGTCAAGTGTCAAGAAAACAGGACTGAATCAAGTTCTAAATATAGTGTTTACAGGGTAAGGTAGCTGAGTAAATTCAGATCTTTTAGGCTGGATGGTGAAGTGGTTTTCAATCGGATCCAAGAAGCAATTAAGGGTTCCTCAAACCAGATTATGAGAGAAATGGTAGGGGTCAATCGAAACTAGGGAGCAATGAAGGATTCCCTACTCTGGATATCAGAAGAAAACATTAAAATGATTAACTGTTCAAGACAGAGTGTACTTAAAAAAATTCTGTAATAAATTTCCAGTTATTTCATTCAAATTTAGAAAACATGCAAGTATGTGAAACACTTAAGAAGATTAACAAATTGACAAACATAAAATACTTCACTGAAGTGGCCTAACACATGAATCCTATAATGCATTGTCCTTATTACTTAGTCCAGTCTGTTGACTTGAAAATTTGGTACAGTGAACCCTCAGGTTTAAGCTCAATACAACTATAGTAATGTCAAGAAATCCACCCACTATACTTTGAATTATGAAATATTTATACAAAAACTTATTACAAATATCCCAAACTGTTTTGGGAATTATTCTAGGAAAAAGAAATCTTCATGCAAGAAGGCGGAGACAGATATTCAACTACTGCAATCTGTCCCTGTTTATTTGGCTCTGCTGTCTTATGCTTTGATCTTTTTCTGTTTTTTCTCCTTTCATGTTGGTCTTCCACGTTGACTGTTCTTTTTACTTTTCCATTTTAACTAATACTCTTTCATCTGATACTCTTTGACTAGGCTAACCTGTTTCTTTTCTTTTACTGATCTGTATTCACTTTTACTTTGCAATTTCACAGTAGATCATTTAATTTTTCCCAAGTCTCTGTATCTGGTAATTTGATATTTACCATTCTTCTGTAGACTTCATCTGCTTCTGTGTATTTTGCAAAGGTGGGCTTGTTCACAAAAAGGTGTTTTACCTCATGTTGGAGGTAAAATAGGTTCTCAAATGTCTGGTACAAAACCTTTCCTATAGGCATCCCTTTCATAGAGGAATTATTGGCTTGATCTCTTGCCACTTCTCTGATTTTCCTGTTGTAGTCTTCATGTGGCATTAACCTGTCATTTATTACCAAGGGATTTGGTAGACCTTTCTGCCTCAAAGCATCAAATTTAACCATGAACCTGCCTATAGCCAGCTCCATGGTTTGGCATTTGTCCTCAAGCTGCATCATTAAGTTCCTCTTGGTGAGCACTTTCTTCACCTCTAGTATAGTGCCAGTCCTATCAGCTATGTCCAACTCCTGCAATTCATATTTATTTTTAGAGTTAAGGAATTGGATTATTCTGGTGGCTTCTTCTGGCATGTCTCCAAGTTCAGCCTTAACTCTTTGAATTGCTTCAGTAGCCTCTTTGAATAAATCATTTTGTTTAAAGATGACTTGTATAAATGGCCAAATATCATTGACATAGTCAATGATATTGGCCCATAGTTGTTCTTTTGCTTGGGCAAGTGGCTCCTTTAATGTCAATTCTTTTTCCAAGTTTTTTATTCTCTCTGTCAGCCTGTTTTACTTTTGTACTTCATTTTTGTGCATAATCTGAGCCACTTTCTTCTCATCCTCCATACTTGTTATCTTTTCTTTGAGTTTATTTATTTCTGTGGTTTGAATGGACATGTCCTCCATGGCTTTGACCAATTTACTTGCCTCATCACTTGGTTGAGTTGCTGTTGTTGTTGAACCTGTTGCTGATGTAGATGCTATTGCAACTGGAAGTGTTGTAGCTAATGGAGCTGTGGGGGCCAATGAAGCTGCCAAAGTTGATGGAACTGCTGTAGTGACTATGGGAATAGTAGTGGCAGTGGTTGTCTCAAGGCTGGCTTGTTTCAACTGTATTAAATTGTCCAATTCCTTCTCCATTTCTTTCAATTGATCATTTAATTGAAGAATGAGATCCATCATTTCCTCATGCTAGGTTTGGCTTTCTAAGACCTCCTTGGTCTGTGGATGTTCTGAATGAGGTAGCTTCAATTGTTTCTTTAAAGCAGCAATATCCTCATTTTTCTTCTTTATCAGTTTTTCTGCTGCCTTGATGTCACTGGGATTATACCCAATTTCAATCACCAAGTCTTCCAGTGACTTGATTCTGTTGTCCTTGGCCTGTGAGGATGCCTTTTCTAGCTTTAATTATGTTGTGATGTTATCTAGTGAGCTTTGAAGTTTGTGCACAGTCATTACTTTGTTAGTCATGGTGGAATAAATCATTTCAATGGCCTGTTTATGGAAGTCAATTTGGTCAATAGGGTGAACATCCCTAGCCAAAACTTCAAAATATTTTTTCCTATAGTCTGCTGATGATCTGGGCTGCTGGACTATAGGCTGCATAAAGGTCATTTGCATCTTACCAGTCTTAATGTCAAATGCTGACATTAACCTATTTTGATTGGTGGGTGTTCCTTTGAAGTACTGGGCATAAGCTTCAGCGTTTAATGCCTCATTCCTCAACTTGATTTCCTTGTACTTCTCTTTTATATCTTTCTCTTTATCCACCGGCTTTATAGATGAAGAGACTTCACTGCTAAGATGTTTTTCAATGATTAGAGTGTTTGAGGTAGAAGGCTGATGAGTTTCTTCTGAAACTGCTGGACCTTTACTCTTTCCCACCATTGTGTCAGTATTAGTGATTTCCACTGTCTCAATGGTGTCTTCTTTCTCAGTTACAGGATTAAGCTTGGGCCTCTTCTTGTAACTAATCTCAAACCTGTCGTCTGGAGTGTCCATCCCAGAGCTAGAACCTTCTTCCGTAGTTCTTTTCACATTTATATCCTCATTGGATGGACTCTATAAAATGGGAGTAATATTGATCTGTTCTTGTAGGGCTGGAACTTGCAGAAAGGAACTAGTATCAATCTGCTTTTCCACATCTATTAAAGTATTCTACACATCTATTAAAGTATTCTCCAACCATTCTGACTGGTTGGAATATCTTTCAATTTCTGTTCTGGGATCATGTATGAAAAAACTTAGCTTGAATTTGAGCCTTAGTTTATTTATGACTCCATTAGGGTCATATTGCCACATAAAACTACTCTTGAAGTTCATCTGCTGTAAGATTTTGTCTACCTCTTGTCCAACTTCCCTATTATTACAAATAAAAGGGCCCAGTTGGTTTTTCATTTTAAACTCAGTCTTCTTCCTAGTTGACAGGAAATTAACATCATTAGAGTTTATGATTTGCTTGAAATATTCTAATGCAAATATCCTCATGGGGAGGTTTTTGGGTAGCTTGCAGGGAGTGAGTTGGCATACATATATTCTGATTTCTATGTGGTCCTAGTATAGATACCAGTCTCCCACTCTACTATTCTTAGCCAACTGTAAAACTCTCTTAATATCCCCACTTATCCTGGGTTGATAGCTAATGGTTAGCATGTTTATAACTGGATGAACAAATGAATCAATGAACTCTTTATAAGAAAAAAACAATGGAATATCTTTGGATCAATGGTGTCTAAAAGAGGAAAGATCTTGGATTTTCGTTGGTGTTTAACTTTTGGATGCTGACTGGAAACTTTCTCTGACTAAAAATATAGTAACATGTGAAATACGACTTATGAGTATTTGAATGCTCTCTCATTTGGTAATCTAATAAACTGTTCATGGATTCTGTCTACTATGAACTGAGAAAAGATGTAAACTGTAACAGGACGCTTGCCTAGGAAAAATATAGAAAGGAAGGCAAGAACAACCTCATCCACATGTTCATCAGTGGTGTACCCTAGAATGCAAGAGAGCATGTTTATAATTTGTCTGCCTCTCTTAGAGAAAATGGTGGCAGCATATGGAGGACTATCTGTTGGAGTATGATACTTTTCAATGATGAAAGTCTGAAAGATCTGAGCTTTCTTAGGAAGGTCTAGCTTGGTGTAGAGTTCAAGTAAGACTTCAATGGAAAGTGGGGTCTCATTTGGGCCTGGCTGGATCTGTAGCATTTAATTTATTGACTCTGCAGTAATAGTGAATAAAACCTATTGGTCAGGGGAGACTATGGTTCTTTGACTAGGAACATAGCAAACTTGCCAAAAGTGGATGATTTCTAGGAATAGGTGTACCTATGGGAACCAGTATTTGGGAAAATTTGATTCCCATAGGTGAATGTCATCATTCTAGTTCAAAAAATTGTCTTTACTCCAGTAGTGGAGTTTCAGTAGGTGGCTAGGGGAAGCAGTGTCCTTGATTTGAAATTCTCTGTTGGCCAATGGGAGGTGGTCAATATCCAGGTGAGGGGTTTGCAGAGGTCTTACATCCAGAGAGCTTTGGGAAGCCATAATTTGGTTTATTCAATGGAATTACTTTTTCTGTGGCTTTAGGAGTAAGGTCAGAAGCTTTGGAATAGTGGGGAGGGTAATTACAATCTGTAGAAAAGGGGTTTAGATGCACAATAAGTTTTTCTTCAGTTTAGCAAGGTTTTTTAATTAATTTAATTAATTAACCTTTTAATAATTACTGTGCATAGCTCAAATTTACAGGGTCATTTTGGTTCTTTCAATAATACCTAGAGAAAGACAATTTGGTGCGCAAACAAGGTTTTGTGGTAGCAGCAGAGGTTACTATGGATTTAATGGTGTATTTATTGCTTCAATTTGATGCAGAGGTTAAATTGGTTGCTCAGAGGTGCAAGGTATTGGATTTGGTTAACAGAGGTTTGCAACGAAAATGAGCGAAAAGAGTAAAATGGGGCTTTTTCGGCCTTTTAACCAATAACAATTACATTTTGGCGCGAGAATTGGCAAATGAATAGTGGGCAGTTTTCGTTTAGGCGGGGAGGCAGTTTAGTCCATATCGCACTGCTTTTGGGTGGGGGCGTATTTTTCACGAGCACGCAATATAACCTGGTGTTTCCATGTAACAAAATAGTGCCTGACCAAAACCGCGAATCTTGCGTGCCTTTGGACCATTAACTGTCAGATTTTGAATCTGCACGATATTGATATGCGCCATTGGATCTGGAGGTGGGAGATCGGAGGGATATCGCATGGTGAAGTTGCACGGAAGGAGTTGGGATGTGGTTGGTGGGGCCCAAGGTTTAATTACAATGAAAACGTGATTAATTTGAAAAGTAATCACGAGATTTTTAATATAAGCAATCGGTTAATAAAGGTGGGGACCATGGGTTTATATGGTGGAGGTTTTAACTATGCACCAAGGTTTGGTGAGTTAAAGGGTGTCGGGGAATTATAACATGGGGAATTATTAAGCAGGACTTTAGGAAATAACTTAGGATAAATGATTTTAGTGGGTTTTTAAGGGAAATTAGTAAGGGGGGAATGTATTATTTGTGATGGGAATGTGTTTCGCACTAGGGAAATGTGTGAAACAAAGGGACAATAGCTCAAAATGAAGGGAAAGGGGTTTTTACAAGTAATGAATGAATAATGAGGGGAAATTAATAAACTAAGTATGTGGGGGGTCTAGTGAAATGAAGAGAAATTAGTAAATAAGCTTCAGTGGACATCCTTTCTCTTTCACAATTCCTCCTACACATGAAACATAGGAAGTATGATGAAGGTGCATTTGAGATAACAACCTTGTGCACTTTGCAAAACTTCTTCTACCTACCCTTTATTTACCCTAGCATTTTCTCTTCATTCATTGGGTGCATTTGAGCTTGCTGACCCTTTATTTCTTTTTCTTTGATAAGCAAACTATCTAATTCTAACCTTATAACTTCCAATGGCTCAGATTAAATTGATGAGCTCATTATTATTCTCTACCTAACTACTGATTTGCCAAGATTAAACAGTTTGGCTAGATCTTTATTTCTCTATCTATTAACATGAAATTTAAAGCATGAATGAATCAAGATTAAACTATTTGACCATCATGGATTGTGGCATTTTTGACAAGCTGCACATAATCTTATTTTGCAAAGTAAAGTAAAAAGTAGTGGCATTTGAATTTGCACACTTTCATGATCTATTTTTATCTCTTTTTTGGGGTTCATATCTTATACTTTTTTGATCTTTTTCTTTCTTTTAGTCCTTTGATTATTCTTTTAGGACTCATCCTATTTACATTTTTTATTTTTAATATGGGAAAACATTTTGAAGAAAGCAAAAGTATGTACAATATTACAAGACTAACCATAGCCAATTCAAAATTATGAATCCTATTATTATAGGACCCTAACAGTAACATTGAAAGGAAAATAATGAAAAATCAATCCAGTAGCCCCAGTTTTGGGATCCAGGGGAAAATCTTTGTGTATTTGTTTTGTGTTTCTTGCCATTGTATATTTTCTATATTTTATAATTCGTCTGCAGGTAATTTCTATATAGGTTTAAATCCTACACTAGTCTAGTCTTATGCCCCCTCGAGTATCTAAAACCCAAAATTTATATATCTAGCCATTTCAAAACAACCAACTGCCCACCCTCTCCCCTGGTGGGTTAAAAATATTTGGAAATAGATGTGCCTGCTAAAAAAAAAAAAAAATATGTGGGTGCTCTTAAAAAACAAAGCACCAACGTGGGAGATTCTATTGAAAATATATCTTTGTAGACCTAGAAAGTGCTCCCTATGTTTGGAAAATGTTGAAGACATCCCACATTTATTCATAGATTTCCCCTTTACTATTTGAGTTTGGGAAGAGATACATAAATATATCGGTAACATCTATACATGCTGTGGGAACTCAATGGATGAATGCCTAAAAGACCGACTAGGAAGGAAACCCCCAAAAAACATTAGAGTGCTCCCCCTAATTTTCTGTGCCGGCATGGCTAGAGTGAAATAGCTCCATCTTGGAGGAACAAGGTCAATCCTTCATTAGAGTGGTTATTAATAGTCTTGCCTTATTAACTTATGTTTTGAAAAATCAACCATCCTCTCATTCCCAGATCAACACTAAAGTGGAAATTTTGAAATAAAAATCGTGGAATTTTTTTGATGGGGCATCACAACAAAAATCTTCTTTTGTAGGCTCAATAGGATTATTTATCTGACAAACACATATTTCTTCTTTATCTCTTGCACTAAAATTACTACTGCAACTTGTTTCTTATCTAATATCTCTAAAGTGCATATATATGGAGACTTCTTGGTAGTGATCAAGTGGATGCAAGGAACATCCAAGCTAAAAAACTACACCCTCCTCCAATTGTATCAAAATGCCATTAAAAAACAAGATCATTTTCTCATTTATCCTTCTCTCACATCTATAGGGAACATAACCAAGAGGTTGATGAACATTCTATGAGAGGATAAGCACTGGATAAAGGACAATGGGAAATCTAAGAAATCTATGAAGGCACAATCAAACAACATCAGTAATGCCCTTGGGCATAATCAATAAATAAGTGTTCCTGCATAGCTCTCTCATCTCATTATCAACAACACCACTTTAGAGAGAAAATACTTGCCATGTCACTCTGTTTTTCTTACAATTTACTTCACTTCTTGTTGAATGTTACGGGTTATATAATTTTTTTTTAAAAGTTTTTGGACTACATGACATTAAGTAGTATAATAAACTTCCTAGGAATTTTAGATTGCCTCCTTAGATATTGTTTTTTCATGCGAAACTAGGTTATTCAAGCTTTAATTTCATTCTTTACAACAAGACTCAAATGATACCTTCAACTATTATCAAGGGCACTCCATATTTTGGGCATATTTTTTTGAAAATTAATTGTTGTTGATGTATTTGCATATGTACACCTTTAGGGTATTCTAACGAGACTTCTTTTTTGGGTTGATGTGCCAGTAGAATGTTACAACATCTACACTCAATGTATTTTTTTTAAAAGGAATGAATATGTATATATTGACTTAAAAAAAAAGAGTGGGAGAGGGCCCAACAACCTTACATAGGATCTCAGTTACATCAAATACATCTATGTCAAAGTAAACTGAGAGTTTACTAGTATGTGAAGGAGTGCTCCAAGTATTATAAAAAAAATTACATCTGTAGATATTGCAGTAGGTCCCTAACAACAAGATACACTTACAAAAATCCATGTTATAAAATAAGGAGGGAAAATAGTACTAGCCACAAAACCAGAGAGGCTCAAAATCTGAGAGAAGTCACCCAATGTTGCTACCACCCTCGTCAAGATGGCAAGGGTGACAAGCTCTTTTTCCACTAGAGACGGAAGTTCTCAGAGCATGCACTCCATTTAAATTGCCATATATTGTGGATGAAGAGAATTCTAGTGCAACAACGCTTTCCAAGAGGTAGAGAATATCCTCCTTCAATTCAGCCGAAGTATCCTCTATTTCTACCCGTTGGGTTAGAGTCTTAGTCTCCATGAACGGTTGAAAGGATCTTCGTTGTCATTCCACCATGTTCTCAAACATGTTTATTGAAGAAAATAAAATTGAGATGGGCTAAGGACTGGAAAACTAAACCATTGTGAACTTCTACTAAATTCCAACGATGGAGAATAGGGGTCGAAGGAATTATTAAAGCGTGATGGGTCTAGACCTTACACAAGGAAACTTGTAATGATAAGGTAACAATCCCCATTTTGGAGCCGCTATCATTGAATCTATACACAAATGGGACATAATGGAGAAAGTGAATTAAATTTTTAGCCAACGAAAGTGCCTTGGCTTCCATGTTCCGCTAGAAATAAAGATAATATGGGAAATCTTCCTTTAAGTATAAAATATTGGGGTTGTAATGAAGCACTTTGGGATGTGTCCACCGGTACCTTCCCATTAAACATGTGTTTCCCTTATTAAGATTTTGATGTTGGAGATGGAATAAAGAAATCTAGGGAGGGAGATCCCTACGACCCACCTTGTTAGAGGCCTTAAACATCATTGGACCATCGTGTCATAATAACGATTTGATACTGTTAGAAAATCAGAAAGGCAGAATGTTTTTCTTTATATTGATAATTAATTGTGATATTGTTATGTTTTCTTATGTTCTTATTTTATCTTAGTTCATCAATCAATTACCAAAAAAATAACACAAAGATCATAGATATTAGATATAGGTGGAAAGCCAAGGAAAGGCCCCTATCTAGGGGAAAACCCAGTAAAAAGCTCTTCCTTAGTAGTTTCACAAGATAATCCAATACTCTTTACCTAAACATAGACTTCCTCCAGACCAAGTCAACCCTTTCTTCCATTTGTAGATGATAACCCTTTCAGCAATAACTTCCACCTAGCAGCAATAACTTGTAGCAACAACAAAACTTCGATCTAACAAAACTTCTACCTAGCAATTAGGCCAGCAAAATCTTCGACCCTATAGTTAGGCTAGCAAAACATTCGACCCAACAGTTATCCCAAAAAAAACTTCGACCTTCTAGAAATTCTTCTCCTTCTTCTGCAACTTCACACCTTTTCTGCTCCTCTCGGATATCGAATTTGTGAGTGAGTGTCCTCCAAATGAATCAAACTACTCCAATATATAAGCTTCTGGTGATGTTAAATTGCCCTGTTTGAGGCCGACTTGAGCTTCTTGTGGTTGACTTGGTGTGGAGGTGAAAAATAACTTATTTGACTCAATAATAATAAAAATTACATTATTCAAAAACCCAAGAAGGGTCTCTTTAAATGGAAAATGACTCTAATGATTCGGTATAAATCCTAGAAGTCCTCAATGGGTACTTTGATCTAAAAAATGATGACCCGAGCATGAAACCCCTGCTTTAATAATAATAATAATAATATATTATTTTTCTTTCTTTGATAAATATATTTCATGAAGACTGAACCTAGTTACATTCTTCAACACTCCCTCTTAACTAGGGAGGTATTCATACTTACATATACAAGTGCATGGAAGCTCTTAAAACACATGAACCATGAATAGTTTAGGAACTTACAATGCGACAGACTAAATTCCTGACTAGGGAAATATATTCAGGTGGGATTAAGATGGACTAAAGCTTTCAGTCTCCCAAGGTACCATTAGGCTTACTTGCTAACCATCAATCCAGGGAACTAGGTGCATAATTCAAGGTCAGATCTCTATGACCAACGAAACCCTCCCTAATACTTTGGGAACTAGACATCAACACATATGTCGGCTAGATGTCCTCCCAAGAATTTTACACACACAATGCCTCAACACAAAAAATCTCTCTAACCTCAAGCATGCTTTTAGAAAACTTCAAGAGATTTACTTGAACAGTCACAACCCCAATCAGTAACAACCTTTCAAATACTCATGAGTAAACAAAAACCTTCAAGTTCTTCAAACATCTTGATGCTGCTTCAAAATTTATCTTGGTAGGACCAAACAAATCTTGAAAAAATATTTCTCAATCATATAGCTTCCTTTCCTACCTCACATGCAATAACCAAATATTTCTTTCCTTATTTTAGTAGTACCTCATTATGCATTTTCCAATTTATTCAAGGTATCGATCATGCCTATAATATGCCCTCCCTCTCAACTTGGGAGATACATTCTTACTATTTTTTAGGCTCCCTCTTAACTTGGGGATATTGACTTCTTTTTATGACATCGAAGAATATTTCATGGCTTCCATCCTTCTTATCAAAGTCATCTTGATCATCATCCTTCATATAGCTTCCTTCATCATGATTATCAACCAAATTAACTTTACTTACGAATATCTTCAGCATCTTGAAGATTAGGTACTTTCAAAACTTAGATAGAAAGTACCACCATATACATATATATAAGCATGAACTTAACTATATCATAATCATATAATAATGGAAGCATTAGAATTCAGACATCAAATAACTAAACTCAGTTAGGTTCACAAACAACACGTACTTTTATACTTAAACTTCTTGCTAAGGTTTTTCCATAAACCTTAGACTTCATCAACAAGACATTGAGTAACTCAATCAAGATAACAATCTTTATTATATCTAGGGTCTCCATATTTACTCCAGAGATATGACATAATCTACTATAATATGTTGCAAACCCTAGAAGCAATTCAAACAAGTATAGTTCTACAATGCATCCAACAACTTTAGAATTCACATGTTAGACTTATACTAGAATTTAATGCAAACCCTAGATTCCATGCATGAGACACTAAGACTTAGATAACAACAATCAAAACTAATCACAACACAATATAAGGTTTCAAATAAATGACAAACTTCTACTAGGGTTTGTTGTAAACACTAGATTTTATCATCATAATGGAAACATTATCACCATATCCTAGAATATTCAAACTTCTATTAGGTCTTAGTTATAAACTCTAGAGCTTATCAACAAACAGGTTAGCACATATACATATCTAGGATAATCATGCACAATCATATCATATAGGACAAGCCCAAGACGCAAATATCAATACATTTAAAATAAAACATATAACAACCTTGAATAGGCTAGGTTTTTGATTAGACAGATAAACATACACCTAGGGTTTCATTCCTAGGAGCTTACACTTGATACATAAGGGTTTTAATCATAAATCCTAATTTACCAAAACCTTAAGGTCTGGGAGCACATTACCATCCAACCCTAAAGGACTATGGTTTCCATAATATTAAAACTCCAAAAAAGACATTCACCATCAAAACCCAAAACATCCAAAGAATAATATTCTCTAGATTTCATCAAACACCCTAAGACTAGGGTTTTCACATAAGCATTGACATACCCTTAGGTTAGGGTTTTACAAATAACCTATTATCTTTCCACAAACATAATGATTTTTAATGAGGGTAGATTCAATCTAATGATTAATCTCACAAACAAGAATCTCTATGATGCTATGGTCCTAGACATAACACTTGTTAGTAATGTAAAGTAGATTCATGAGTGAATGTACCTTTATCTAAAAGAGAACACAAATTGTGATCTAAAACATACCTTTGAGTTGTTTTCTAGACAAACTTTATAGGACATAAATTTCAATGCTTTGTCTTGTGAGATATTCTCCATATCCATTGAGCACATTAACAAGATTTTCCTAAACAAGGAAAATATAAAAGGAATGTTACTATCATTTAGTATAAACACATCTAGATAGGTAAAGGAAAAACTAATATAAAATATAATACAAGAAGTAGGATACTTATCTTTGGAAAATGGCGAGGGATCCCTCTTAATCCAATCTCGAGGGATACCTATAACTTTAACAAAAAAATTCAGCAATGTTTTTCCAAAGTGTGATAAACCTATAAGTACCAGAAATCAAAATATAAAATAATTCAAAAAACTTAGAATAGAGGGACTTAATAATATAAGTCCTTTGTTTCTAATTCTTTGATCTTGAGAATCTTTGGAGATCCTTCTTCGAAAACATTTGCATGATCCCTATTTCTCTTTCTATTTCTCAGATTCTCTGGACAATCACTTCTATAGTGACCCATCTTGTGACAATTGTAGCATTCAATTTTGGATAGGTATATCTTCCTTCTAGGCCCTTTAGACTTATTGAAGGATCCTTTATTCCTTTGATGAGAAGAATAGGCATTTGAAACCTTCTCCTCTTCGTTCTCTTTCTTTCTTACAAGATAAATTTTGATTGCATGCATTCCACAGTTGTTCAAATGTAGGATTTTCTTTCCAACTGTTAAGACCTGATGAAAAGGAACTCCAAGATGTTGGTAATCCTAGAAGTGTAGTGATTACAAGTTATTTTTCAGGTACTGTTATAGCTCCAAATCTCACTCTTATGGTTTGTGATGCTGCACTTATGGCCTAGGGCAACCCCTCCTTCCAGACCTGGTCCAAAAATTTAAAAAACAGTGTTTTATTCCCTGTACGCGACTTTGCCCTGTTTTAAACGCGTGTACACGCGGGTCTTTCATACCCAACCCGCGTGTATCTATTAAAACACTTAAAAATATATAATTTCCTCTTTTTCGGGCGGTGATCGCGGGTTTACCTGCTGGATCACCTGTTAGTGCCCGTGGCCCAACTGTTCCCAACCAACTCCTAACTAAAAAACTACTTTGGAGAGGGTATAAAAAGACATCAAAGGGAAGGCCAAGGAGAGAGAGAGAAAGGAGAGCAAGATTATTATGCTGAGATTTTTCCCTTAGACCAGGTCTGAAGTCCTTGGTGCATCCTGCACTTCCCCCATTTTGCATAGGAAACCCTTGTTTCCATGTGTATTGGTGATCATTCATCCTTGACATCATCATTGAGTAAGACTTGGAAGGAGCTCTTGCTGGAGGCTGGAGGCTGGAACGAATCCGGGAGGAAGCTTGCTTGGAGCCTGCTGAAGGTGTTCAGGTGATATCTTTCCGATATATGTACTTTGTTTGCCTTTATATATACAGAAACACGTCTTTGTTCCCGAATAATCTTTCTTTATGCTTATGAGATTCTTGTGTTGAATTCTTATGAAGGTGGTTACTTAAAGATTATTTATAACTAACTTTATAGCATAAAGATGATTTATACATAAACTTCTATACATGTACTGTTGTGTTCTTTGATTTGTTTGTCTTGCAGGTCAGAGAAAGAAGAAGGGAACTCCAAGAAGGGTTTGCACCCTAACGGTCTTCTCGGACGTAGGACCTTAGGTATGTACCCTAAACATTAGGATTTGCTTAAAAGTAAAAAAGATGGCTGTGTGTGTGTGTTTCTTTGTATAAGCAATTTTCAGTCTGGTAGAGTCTCAGCCCAAAGGACTCTAGGGGTACTTTCCCTTCAACCAGAATTGGCGACTCCACTGGGGACAACACTCTTGTTGTTCCTAGTTTGGGTAGTCCTCAAGCCAATCAAGGCTCAGCCCCCCTGTTTGTTGGTTCTGACTGTCTGATATTTTCTTGAACTCCAAGCTTTTACAGTTTTTCAGTTTGTGTTTTTTATTTTTCTTGAAACACTTCATATACGCACTTTTTCTGGATTACAGAAGCGTATATACGCAAGTTGCACTAAGTAAACCCGCGTATACGCAGGTTTCCTTAGTTACAGTAGCGTGTACACGCATTCTGCAAGTAATTGCAGGCGCGTATATTCCATAATTTTCAAGATTTATAATTTTTCTTTTGGCTGAATGTCTGTCTGGTGGTTTGGGTCAGTTTAAAGCAGTCAATTCCCAGTGACAGTTCTCTGTTTAACAGGGGGCATCTTGTTTCGAACTCTCTCTAGTTATAAGGAGTGCTAGTCTTGTTTTTCGTTGATTGCAAGCGTCATTGATTTTTGACACACAAGGTTTCTGTTTAAGAATCTTGATTGCTCTGTTTTGGCAGAGTGGGAAGATTGTCTTAAAATCTTTGTGTCCATTTTGTTTTCATGACATTTGTGTTTGCTTAACGAAATCATTTTTATGACCATTTGCTCCTTCGTTTCGGGAAAGTTGTTTGTTACCATTTCCTTGAAACTTGTCTTTTGATTTCTTGGACTTTCATTGCTGCTTTTGATTGTCAAAAGCGATTTCGAACACATTTTATTTTTGTTGAGTTCTCATCATTTGGAAGGTGTCAATTCACAAAAGTGTTTGGTGGCTTGTTTATCAATCATTAGTGTCAATTTTTTTTGAGAGTTTTCCTTTGAAAAAGACTTTTTGGTTTGATTGAAAGAAATTTTTTTGAAAGTTTTTGAGTTTCGCTTTCTTAAACTTGCTTCTCATCTGATTTCCTTTTTTGCGAAGTGAAAGTGCTTTGTTTTTTATCTTAAAACTTGTTTTTATTGTTTGGACGAAATGATTGGTAACACATCATCTTCTATCTAAGCATTTTAGTGGCAAGACAAAATTTGGTAAAGCAGCAACTTTCCTTCTTTGTTTGCAGAGTAGTCTTAAAATCTTGCATTCACATATAGTTCTTGCATTAGCATAGCTTTGCATCCTCTTTTAGGCATGCATAGTTTTGTTAGCTTTTGTGAGTGTGGAGTTTGAAAAGAAAGCAAAAAACTTTGTTTAATTTGAAGTACATCTGAACCTCATAGAAATTGCTCTTCATCGAAACGAAAAAGTGCATGTGCATGTAGTTAGGATAGTTTCTTTTTGCGTCCTAAAAACACCACAAGTTTCACTTCCGTTACCTTTGACTTAAAGAACAGCCTAATAAAATCAAGCGCTTAATTAAAATCCACTAGAACTTTTTGTTTTAGTTATTACACCAACAAGTTTAGGATTTTAGGGCCTTGGATTAGGCGAGTGGAGAGTTAACTCTCCAAGGCCACACAAAACGTCAAACATAAGAGTCTGATTAAAGAGAGTAAATCCAACAGCGTTAGGAAGACCAGGAAAGCTCCGGATCTGGGAGTTAAGCACAAGGGTCTGTGAAGACAGGGAAGAGAGATACCCCCTCTCCTACTTGTCCGAACTTACCTCACGACTGTTCCGCCTGGCTTCTGCGACGAGTTGGTACCCATAGTTGCCTCTCCTAGGGATCTGCATAGGTGGCTGCGGAGGGGAATCCCGTGGCACCTGAGGTCGACGTTGTATCACTCTCGACAGTACTTCCGGAGGGCACCCTTGCGAAGCTTGGGGCCTTGCACCAGCGCAGGCTGTTGTTAGGAGGTCAGCGTAACTTCCTCTGTTACCTTCGCTGATAGGACTAGGCCGTCATTATCCCAGACTATCTTCGGAAGGCCCCTGACTCTACTTTCTTGTATTTTGGTGTCCGGTCTTCACCACCCGGAGCGGAAGTACTTGGAAGTTGTTTGACTGGCTATTTCCTTAGGGACTTTTTAGTGGGTGCTCTTTGCTCCTTGTATATAGTTGGCTTTAGGTATTTTTGTCTAGTCACGTTTGGACTTTGTGTTCTGAGTGACTGGCTTGCCGCTCTACCGATCTTGAAAGGCTTTTGGTTGTTCTTTCAGAAGTTGTGGAGTTGCCTCCTCAAGGGCAAAGGTTTTGATTGCTTATCCATATTCTTTGAAGAGTTATTTCTATATTCCCGCAAGGGAAAGGGTCTTTAAGATTACTTAGATATGGCTAATATTCCTGTGGAAACCAACCAAGGTACCCTTCCAAAAGGGGATCCTTGTGCTTTTCCTTTCTTTGGAAACGTTGGTACTCCCTTGATGGCCACTTTGAATATTCCTGGGTTGAATGTTGGACTACCCGTTTGGCTGTGGTCCACTCCGAATATTCCGAATGCTTTTGAAGCTTCTCAGATGAATGCTTTATTTCAAGGGCATCACATGGGTGCTAATTGTTCATCTTCTTTCAAAGAGAAATCTGGGGTTCCTTCTTCTCCTCCTTCTTGTCACAAGAAATCTAAAAAGAGGAGAAAGAGGAAGTCAAAGAAGAAGAATAATTCTAGCACTTCATCTTCAACCTCTGCGAGTCATGTTGGAGATGAGTCTTCAGCCGCTGCAAGTCATGCTGGGGGCACAAGTCTAGTCACTGCAAGTCATACTAGCACTTCATCGTCAACCTCTGCGAGCCATGTTGGAGATGAGCCTTCAGCCACTGCTAGTCATGCTGGGGGCACAAGTCTAGTCACTGCAAGTCACACTAGCACTTCATCTTCAACCTCTGCAAGTCATGTTGGAGATGAGTCTTCAGCCGCTGCAAGTCATGCTGGGGGCACAAGTCTAGTCACTGCGAGTCACACTAACACTTCATCATCAACCTCTGCGAGTCATGTTGAAGATGAGTCTTCAGCCGCTGCAAGTCATGCTGGGGGCACGAGTCTGGTCACTGCGAGTCATACTAGCAAAGGGTCACCGACCTCTGCAAGTCGTGTTCAGGACTCTCCGCAAACCACTGCTAGTCATGTTGGCGGAATGGAGGTTGATAAGAAACCTGGACGTAGAAGTTTTAAACCTAAGTTCCCTTGTAAGATATGCAAGGGAGACCATCTTACTCATTTATGCCCTGGTATTCCAGAGGTTCAAAGGATATGGTCCGAGTCTGAAAGTACTTCTGCTCCTAGACCTGATATGGTTTCTCATCAATCCCATCAACCATTGGTTGATAATGTGGTGCAGCCAGTGCAATCGCTGGCCGATTACACTCCTCTTTTGGGGGGTGAAGTGCCTAACAAAAGAGTCTGTTTGATCTCTAGTACAGAGTCTTCTGGTATAGGGGGCATTCCGGTTTCTTCGAATGTTCCCCCTCCAAGTTCTAAGAGTGTTTCCTTTGATTGGGATAGTCTTGTTGAGCCTCGTCTTCCTTCCGCTGCACCTTTCCAAATAAAGGTCAGAGTTAATTCCACAAATGTCTATCGATGTATGGTGGATGAAGGATCCTCTACAAGTATTATATCCTCTTTGACTTGGAAAGCTTTGGGTTCCCCAAAGTTGTTGACAACTCAGAGTCAGTT
Organism: Pinus tabuliformis; assembly: GCA_031772625.1. Lineage (NCBI taxonomy): Eukaryota > Viridiplantae > Streptophyta > Pinopsida > Pinales > Pinaceae > Pinus > Pinus tabuliformis. Next base: position 178,520,779 of record CM062818.1, read on the forward strand.
GTTAGCCTATGATAGAAGGCCTGGTGAATCTATGGGTATTCTTCCTCAATTGCCTATCACTTTAGGTGGGAAGACTGTCTTAATCGATATGATGGTGGTTGATAGCCCTTTAGACTTTAATATGCTACTTGGGCGTGATTATGTCTATGCTATGAATGCTGTGGTGTCTTCACTCTTTCGAGTAATGTGCTTTCCTCATAACGGGAATATTGTCACTATTGATCAGCTTGCATCTGATAATCACCACCCTAATTTGACTTTACTGCAGAATGCCCCTTGGTTTGTTCCAAGTGTTCAAGTAGACTCTACCCCGCCACGGGTCAATTATGTGGCATTGAGTCCTCAATGTTCAATCGCTTCTAAGAAGGATCCTTTGACTTATTATTTTCCTTCTTGGGACTTGGTCCCGGCAGTTGACCGAGAGATTCTTCCTATAAGGACATGGGACCCTTTAATTCCCTCTTTTGATCCTTGTAGTTCTCATGATTTCTTAGAACTTGTTTTGCCTTCACAGGAGGAACTCTTTGAAGCCATGAGTTATGACTACCAAAGGAGCCCTTGGCCTGAGCCATGCAAGGGGTTTGTTCAGCGGAACTATTATGCGTAAGCCGCAAGGCTGCGTGGTTCCCTGTACCATATTGTATATATGAGGTACGCATCTTCAAGTTTTGTATCTTATAACACAAAGATTTTATATGAAGTTTATATGAGGGATGTATTAACTTCGTGTCTAGTGTTCCTATTTATGTTTACAGAACTTGGAAGATTTCTCCTCTGGAAGTTTATGGTTGGTCCGTTCTGACAGGTATTGGTTCTCGAACTTGGCATATAGGTTAGGTTTTTCCGCCTGCATTGTGCATTTATCAGTTTCCTTTTCCATTTTGGCCTTAGGATCGACCCCACCAAGTTATGATGCGGAACCTTCTCATTGCTTAGAAGTGTCATGACTTGTGTGGTAGAGCCTACCTTATCATGGGTGCCCTAGTTAGTACCTTGTTGTCACTTGGCACTCATGCTGATTTTTCATCCATAGGCTCGGGAGTCCTCTGTAGTCCCGCCATGACTTATGCGTTGAAGACTCATTCCTCCTTGCTTCCTCGCTTCGTTCTGGCCTTATACCCTAGAGGCTCCTATGTGTGTTGAGTTGTACTTCTGCATTGCATGTTGACCATTTGCACCTTTTGGCCTATAGCCGGCTTCACTTGGACTCGTGTTTAAGCCCACTTTTGACCATGGCGTCTGCAAAAATCAACCTTGCATCCCCTTGACCTCTGCAGCTTGACATACCCAGATCCGTGGAAGGAACATACCTCTGAGTGTCAATGACTAGTTTTTCACCTCTTTGCATTGAGCATAGGAACGTTCCTTTCCCTGGAACTAGAGCATCTGTTTCACCGACACTCGTTCTTTCCGCTGTACCATAGCATTCTTTTATTCTTTTTCCGGCTTATCAGAAAAAGACAAAAAAATTAAATATTCTAAAAAGAGCGGGAACAGGGACATTATTTCCATTTATTGTTGGCAGCTAGAGTCAGTCGTGTCGCCCTTGCACAAAGCACTCAAAACAAAGTCTCCTCCGCATGGGTGGGATTTAGTTTGACTTAGGTAAGCCATAACCTTGTTATCGAGTCAGTCCTCCCCCGATTGGTTATCTCTTCCAATCATATGGAGGGTTCGTTCGTGCCTCCTGCATGACGAACTTATACAGATTCATTATATGCTGCCACATAGTCACATTGAGTCGTGCTTTTGTTCAAGGGAAGTTAGCCGGAGTCGGCCTTTCTGCGGTGTCTCTTGACTCATTTTTCAGTCGGCCATCCCTGGTTGTCAGTGTCATGTCTATCATCACATCAGTTATATTGGTCCTTCACTCGTGCCGGTTTGAGAAGGTCCCCATTGACTTCTTGCTGGCGGGTCTTGTCCTTATCGACGACGACACATTGCTCTGAGGGCAGACCTAGAGACCGCACCCTGGCCCTATTTTCATTATTGATAGGTCACCTTGTGCTCAGCATCGATCAGTATCATGGGTCTTTGACTGAGTGGTTTCCCTTGTGTTCGACATCAGCATACATTATCACACATTGGGATTCATGCAGTACCTTGGTTTCCATTTGACCCTATTGGTGGATACCTCGCCTCTGTGTCAACTTTCATTATTGGTTGGTTCAGAGGGTTTCTGCCGTGCGCTAGCCACATCTTGTGTACGCCGGAAACGTACTTCGGTTGGGTTACTACATCTTCTTCGTCCGATTCCTTCCACATTATTGGCCTACGGGTTACACTCGCGCTAGATTGATGGAGGATGCCTTAATGCCTTCCTTCTAGCGGATCTTTCCCTATCGACTCCGACTCATTGCTCTGGGGCAAAGATCTAGAGTCCATTTGGCAGTACCTTGGGGTTTGCAGTCATTAGTGGCAGATTCCTCGCTATCGACAGTGGGAAACCATCATTGTCTCCTGATTGATAGATTCTTACAGGTGTTCGACTTCAGTTCATCTATTCACACTTGTTAGATTGTACTGGGTACCTTGATGCTCATTATCATTATCGGTGAGTAGTCTCGCGTTTGTTAACGGTATACATCAATGACCGGTAATCAAACGATTTCTCACATGGTCGACTTCAGATCATTTATTCCCATGGTGTAGAAATGTACCACGGCGGTCGGTGAAGACCTTAGGTTGTATCAGCATTCATTGGTTCACTTGACAGTTGCTCCTGTTGCTGCTAGTTGATACCATTCCACCTTATATGTTGCAGTCAGTCATGGCGACATTCTATATGCTGGCACCTGAGTTTGCAGTATAGTACCATCCTATTCCATCATGTTCAGTTGGTACCTTATGGGATCAGTCTTTGATTTCAGTGATCCGTTGCATCTTTCAGCATCATTGACAGTTTTATATGTGATATTCAGACATGTACTTACTCATTATGATCAGATGATCCATTATGTATTTTTACAGTCATTTATACTTGTATACTTAGTGGATCCGCTTGTACTTGATATGCGGACATACTTTACTTTTCCTGAGCATGGGTATGCCCGCCTCAGACAGTGTTTCTTTCTGATCTCCTTTCGGTGGCTTGGCAGGCTGAATTCTGGTGAAGTCCTCCTCGGTTTTTCGGCAGAGTTCCTTTCCTTGTACTTACTTAATGCATTTCGGCCATCATGTTCCCCTTCTGACCTCATACATTAGGGGGCATCTGTTATAGCTCCAAATCTCACTCTTATGGTTTGTGATGCTGCACTTATGGCCTAGGGCAACCCCTCCTTCCAGACCTGGTCCAAAAATTTAAAAAACAGTGTTTTATTCCCTGTACGCGACTTTGCCCTGTTTTAAACGCGTGTACACGCGGGTCTTTCATACCCAACCCGCGTGTATCTATTAAAACACTTAAAAATATATAATTTCCTCTTTTTCGGGCGGTGATCGCGGGTTTACCTGCTGGATCACCTGTTAGTGCCCGTGGCCCAACTGTTCCCAACCAACTCCTAACTAAAAAACTACTTTGGAGAGGGTATAAAAAGACATCAAAGGGAAGGCCAAGGAGAGAGAGAGAAAGGAGAGCAAGATTATTATGCTGAGATTTTTCCCTTAGACCAGGTCTGAAGTCCTTGGTGCATCCTGCACTTCCCCCATTTTGCATAGGAAACCCTTGTTTCCATGTGTATTGGTGATCATTCATCCTTGACATCATCATTGAGTAAGACTTGGAAGGAGCTCTTGCTGGAGGCTGGAGGCTGGAACGAATCCGGGAGGAAGCTTGCTTGGAGCCTGCTGAAGGTGTTCAGGTGATATCTTTCCGATATATGTACTTTGTTTGCCTTTATATATAAAGAAACACGTATTTGTTCCCGAATAATCTTTCTTTATGCTTATGAGATTCTTGTGTTGAATTCTTATGAAGGTGGTTACTTAAAGATTATTTATAACTAACTTTATAGCATAAAGATGATTTATACATAAACTTCTATACATGTACTGTTGTGTTCTTTGATTTGTTTGTCTTGCAGGTCAGAGAAAGAAGAAGGGAACTCCAAGAAGGGTTTGCACCCTAACGGTCTTCTCGGATGTAGGACCTTAGGTATGTACCCTAAACATTAGGATTTGCTTAAAAGTAAAAAAGATGGCTGTGTGTGTGTGTTTCTTTGTATAAGCAATTTTCAGTCTGGTAGAGTCTCAGCCCAAAGGACTCTAGGGGTACTTTCCCTTCAACCAGGTACTATCTCATCGATTGCTTGGAGTTCATCTATGATTCTAGTTATTCCTACAAAGAAGGATGCCACACTGTCTTCCTTTGTCATCTTTATAGATCTCAGTTCATTCTTAAGACTTGCTATTTGACCAAGATTCTTGATTGTGAATAATTTGGATAATGCCTCATACATATATTAGGAAGAATCTATGTTGGATATATATGGGATGAGGTTATCCTCATGGGGGCTTCACTCAATGAACCTCTAGCATAGCACATGTGTTCGTGCCATAATAAAAAATACCCTTAATTTGACTACATATTGGAAAAACCTCTAAAAATCACATTATTTAACCCCCTACCAATACAAACCCAATACACCTTTTCAATTTAAAAATCCCTACTTTCACTAGATATTGTAGGTATCCATTTATTCATTAACATTTTTTATACCACTTTATAATTTTTCATTAACTTTGAGCTCCATTTTTCATACCTCCCAATCTAAAAACCCTTTACCCCCAATATATTATGTCATTTTTACCTCACTAAATATCCCCCAATCTGAACCCACGTGGTATGGTATTGCTCCCCTAGTGAAACCTATGTGGTTATCCTTTATTCCATCCACCATTAGTGGCATGGCCAACATCTTTGATTCTCTGAACTTTTCCTTTTCTCCGTCACTTGATTCACTTGTAGGCTTCTTTACTTTTCCTTTGACTATATCCAAGACTTTATTTTTCTTGAGGATGAGTTTTATCCTCTTCTTCCATGCCCTGTAGTTAGATGCTCCTTTTATTTTGTTTTTACCCTTAATTGAGTTAGACATTGTCCTTGAAGATTGTAGGCTTGAATTATTATATGATCCTTCTAATGACCCTTATTCAAACTTCCTAAAACTCCTTATTCTCCTTTCAATAGATCTTCAAGCTACCTTTTTCCTCCTTTTCAACCTTATCTTTGAAACCATGTTAGAAAATAAAAAAGGTAGAATTATTTTCTTTATATTGATAATTAATTGTGATATTATTATGTTTTCTTATGTTATTATTTTATCTTAGTTGATCAAGCAATTACCAAAACAACAACATAAAGATCATAGACACGAGATGTAGATGGATAGCCAAGGGAAAACATCTATATAGGGGAAAACCCAGTCAACAACTCTTCCTTAATAGTTTCATGAGATAATCCAAGACTCTTGAGCTAGACACAAACTTCCTCCACACCAAGTTAGCCCTTTCTTCCTTATGATGATAACCCTTTCAACAATAACTTCGACCTAGCAACAACAAAACTTTGATCTAGCAAAACTTTGACCTAGCAGCAACCCAACAAACTCTTCGACCCAACAGTTAGCCCAACAAAATATTCGACCTAGTAGTTATCTTAGCAAAACCTTCGACCTTCCAACAATTCTTCTCCTTCTTTTGCAACTTCACATTTTTTCTTCTCCTTCTCTTGGATATCAAATTTGTGAGTGAATCTCCTCCAAATGAATTGAATTATTCCAATATTTAGGCTTCTTGTGAAGTTGAATTAACCTGTTTGAGGCCAACTTGATCTTCTTGAGGCAGACTTGGTGTGGAGGTGACATATAACTTATTTAACTCAATAATAAATATTTTTATAGGATTCAAATGCCTAAGAGGTGTCTCTTTAAATGGACAATGACTCTAGTGACTCACTATAAATCCTAGAAGTCCTCAATGGGGACTTTAAACTAAAACATGATGACCCAAGCATGAAACCCATGCTTTAATAAGTCATAATAATAATAATAAATAATAAATTTTTTTCTTTCTTTTGATAAATATATTTCATGAAGACCGAAGCTAGTTACATTCTTCAATAGATACTCCATTGCATATTATGGGATTTGGATGAAACTTGTCATTTGATTCAAGATGAGTTCCCCTTGAGCCATCGAAGATCCTCTTTTTTGTAAGAAGTCAACCTCTGAATTTAGATGGCGAAGAATATGAAAAAAATTAGCCCCTTGGAAATTCGATAGAAGGGAAAGAATCTGTTGACTAGTTTGAGTTGATTCCATAGAGATGGATGATTTCACCTTTGTAAATTGTTGAATAACCAACATTCAATCTCCAAAAGTATTTAAATTTGTGATTTTGTCATCCAACACGATTTCAAGTCCTTTCAATAAAGCTAAGAACTCAACATGGTTATTAGTTTCTCTCCCTATGCCCCGGGCGAATTGATGCACCATTTTTCCACCTCGACCAAAAATGATCCCTCCCACTCTAGCCTCCCCTTCAATGTATTTTATTTTGAATATAAACAAAATATATGCTTTGTTTCCTTGAAAAAAAAAGAAATTAAATTTTTAGATTTTTATTTTTCTGTCATGATTATTTTGTATGTAATGTTATTTTTTTGTCATGATTATTTTTTGTCACTTAATAGTAGGTGCATTAATGGTAGGAGTAGATGAGGGCACTAAACGAAGAAGAACCACAACCATGTGTTTTTTTCTCCCAAAGAGATAATTCCAGTGGAAGTTTTTTGTACAGAGATGGCGATATACCTATGATTCCGAGTACCAACATTTATATTTTATTGACTACTTATACGGGGAATTGAATTGTTAGAAAGATCATTTATAGTCATATCATATACACAATACATAAATTATTTAAAATATAATAACATATACTTCAATATTAAAACTATTGTTACAATTTCAAAACAACATTTTCTATATGAGATAATTGATTTCAACTTCCACAACATAGAGTTTAGTAATAATTTTTGTTTTTGTTTTTATCAACAAACAAATAAAAATAATTTGAATTCACAAAACTATAATCATACATCTACTTTTATTTCTATTAGCACTAGTTCTACCTAAGCGTGAGATGAGGTGCTCATGCAATTTATTCATCATTACTGTATTTACATTTCTAACTTGAATACTTTCTCAAACTCTATAGTTATACGTCCACGGAAAAATCTGGGCTGATCGACCCCGAAGGGAATCTAGCCCCGCGACCCACTAGCAAGGCCTAACCCCAAGGGCTTCGGGGAGATTGGACCCTGTGATCTCCTGATGGCGAGGGGCTGATTTTGACCAACTGAGCTAACCCTTGGGGCTAGAACTCTATAGTTATACATATAAATTATGAGTAGTTTTTTATACAATATTTTAAATATATAAACTTCTTAATATATTATATATTAATTTCAAATCATTATATATATATAATGATTTGAAATTAATATATAATATATTAAGAAGTTTATATATATATTAATTTTGGATCTTAAATAAAAATATATTACATTAAAATTGGATATTATAAATTATTAGTATACTGATTAACTATAAAATTCATTATAAGATATATAATTATAATTATTATATTTAATATTATATTGGTATAATATTAAGGCCCCATAATATAATATAATATTCTTAAGAATATAACATCATATTATTTTTAGTTATTGACTATATTAGTCTTAATATTAGCCTTAACTATATTCGCCAAATAAGTCATTAAACTAATAACTCTAATATAGTGATATTCTTATTAATAGTTATTATCATTTATAACTTTAACACATAGGTAAGGTAATAACATTATACTTTAGTATATCTTAGTTATTATCTTATAGTTAAGTGCTTATGCTAATATTAGGACTCTAGGTAAATTATAATAATTAAGGTCATTATTAAGATAACCTAATTAAGTACTTATATGAGACCCCTAATTAAGTACCTATCAAAGTGCAACACTACTTTATTTAAACTAAGTGGCAAGTACTAGCTACTATGTAGTAGTACTTGTTAATATAAGATACATCTAGCATTACTCACATATAATAAAATATAATTCTTTTTTAAGTGGCACATCAATGAACGCTATCAATATTAAGATTCATTTGCAAATGTTGTCCTCCATAGTATTGTTTTATTATAACTACTTAACAAGTATATAGTGAGCTATATCGCTTTTATGCCTATTATTTCAATTGAAAATATTTGTATATTAGTCTAGTTAATCAAAATTTGAAGAAACCAACATATTTAAAATTAGTTAATTATTTATTGTTTCATGTTTCATTAGCTTATACAAATTTGGATTTTATTGTAGGATTATGACAAAAAACTTTAAAAACCTATGATATAATTATATACTATTGTGTTGATATCTATTAATACTAACTTTAGAACTAGAATTAATCCATAACATACAATGTTATTTCCTTTTGCATTAAAAAAAATTGGGTTTAATTTAGCTATTACATGTAACTCAAAATCTTCTCATTGTGGTGCATTGTGGTTGTTGGCATGTTAATCATCTGCCAACCATTACTAAAACAACACCACTGATCTAGGAGGATCCATCAATTTAATTCCATAGGTATTCAAAGTGTCGTCATCATTGTTTAGTGTCGTCATCGCTTTAGTTCAGTTTCAACAGTGTTGGTTATGATCAGGTTGTTCAAGTAATGTTTGTAGGTTTTCATGGCACTCAACGGAGATTGTTTAGTGCCTGGTTGTCGACTTGAGTTCATTGACAATTCCCCAGGGTTTGGTCGACGACATGTGTTTTGTCGTTTGACAAACATGATTGGTGCCGACATGGTTGTATCATCCATCACAAAGGTTTGATATGTCGTCAGGGTGTCGTTCATGGCATAGGTTCATTGTTCGGGTTGTCATTGCAAAGATAGCTGGAGTCGATGATGTGTGTGGGTTTTGTCGTCGTAGGTGGTTTTACATCACATTGTGATGAAATATTGTAAAAGGGTTTTTAAAAATTCTATACCTAAGCCATAATCCTACATTTAAGTCCTAATGACTAAAACTAAACACTAAACCCTAGCACTAAACCATGTATTAGTCCTAAACCTATGCTAAAAAACCATATGCCAAAATTATATATTCAAAATACATTGAAAAAATTATGTAAACCTAACCCTAAGCCTAAAGTTATAACTCTCGGCCTTTGTAATATTGAAAAACATTACAAATTAAACATAACACTGTCCAAACTGCCAACTAAACCGTGTCAGAGGTCTCGACATGTGAGAATATGTGTTTAATTCCAGTTAGCACCACACAGATATGTATCAAACTGTAACCGCAAGTCGAAACTACGTCATGTGAACAAGCTATCATAGGTTTCATTAACCGCAACAGAGACTGTAACTGCAACGGAGGACTGTGCCATGTGATCGGGGTTGGAGTTGACTGCTGGGGTTTTCGGGACTGCGGAGAAAACCGCGGCATATGACCGCAACACCACCACCGCCACCATCACCGTAACCATTAGTCAGCGAAACCACCGCCATACAAACCGTGAATTAAGTCAGCGATCACATGAGGTGTCACCCTCCACTGCCTGGTTAGCTAACTGCTAACTGTTTCAGGCTATAATAAATTTTAATATGGGTTTTATATTGTTAGTTTGGTTTCAATTAATTCAAAGACCTTGTGACCTAATGCCAAGGTGTCCCTAGTGGATTGGACCGAGGCATTTGTAACCCAGAAGTTAGCACATTCATTCCTAATTGAGCCTGAGGAGGTTTCCATGTATTTGCAGGCCTATAAGAGGCAGTTTTGCACATTGAAGAATAGTTTGGTGGTTTTGGGTTTTTGTATGTAGGTTCTGGAGGACATAGGCTATTTTGTTTTTAGTGTTTCGGGAGCATCCAAAGTCGGATTTGGAAACATCCAATGTTTTTGGGAGCATCCAGTGTTTTCTTCTCATTCCTAATAAAAACTGTTGCCCATCTTGAAAGCGGACCCGGAGACGTAGTCCATTAGGGATGAACTCCGTAATCAATATTGTTGTCTGGTATATCTGTGTATTCGTTGTTTTCACTTTTGTTTTGTATCTTAATTATGGTTTTTCAGCTGTCGTAAAGTGATCAATTCAAGCATTTTTCCTCGATTTCCATGCTTTCAGTTAACATTCAAACTCATTAAAGGCTAATCAATTCTACATCAGTTTTTAGTATATGGTCATTTCAGATCATATAATTTGGTATCAGAGCAGGTTGCATTTGTAGAATGTGCCATTGAATGTTAACCAAGTCTAAGTCGCAACAAGGAGAAGGAATCCTTGAGCAGATTGATCCAGAGATTGGAAAGCGACGAGTCGTTCAGAAATCGACCATGTCAGGACTTGATGCAGGTGAAAACACTGAAACAAAGATGAGTGATGAACAGTTTCAGTAGGCGTTCTTAACTATGCAACAAATGTTGGGAGAATTTTATAAAGACAAGAAGGCGAGAGATGCTTCTTCTTCAAAGTCATCGAAGAAGGACAAAGGTAAAGGAAAGGCTGATAAACCTCCTTCACCTCCATCATCTCCATCATCCTCTTCTTCTTATTCTTCTTCCAGTGCAGAATTTGAAATGGAAAAGAAACCTAAGAAAACATCTCTTTTGAAACTTGATGTTAAATTTGAGTTACCTGTTGGTGAAATGAATCCTGAAAAGCTAGGTAACTCAATAAAGCAGTTAGAAGTGTATTGTCGTATTCAGAACATTTCTAAAGATAAAACTAAAATTCAGTTAGCTACACTTAGAATGGGGGGAACAACTTTAATCTGGTGGGAAAGTAAAACTTAGTTAGATGTAAAGCGTAAAGGAAAAGTCATCTCTTCATGGTCTAAGTTTTTAAAAGCTCTTAGGAAACAATTCTATCCTTTAGGATACATGCAACAAGCTGTTATTGATTGGCAGCATCTGAGGCAAGGTAAAGGGCAGAGTGTTCAGGAGTTTACGCAGGAGTTTAGGAAGAAAGCATTGGTGCTTGGTGTTTCATTGGATACACGTGTGTAGTATACCTAGGTGGGATAATATGGGGTACAAAGGGAGATATCCAAGGGAAAAATGTTAATGGGATGAGCTCTAGTAATAAATAAGGTGGTTAACTTGTATCATGTAAGGGACCACAAGTAGTTAGTAATAAGGTAATAAGCCCATGGTTTTAGATAGATGGTATTGAGGGAACCATGGTAATGACCCATGGTATTGTATGTATGAGGCCTATATAGAGGCTAGAGACTCCCCATTGAGAGATGTCAAGGAGTATTATATGAACATGCATATGGCTTGTGGAGTGTTCTCCTTCCTTAAGGAGTGAATATATGGTGTTGCCCTACCTTAAGGGTTTTATTAATAAAGTGAATCATTTCTATCTATTTCTATCTTTTATTTCGTGGGTATATTTGTATTGTCTTATATTTTCATATCAGATCTATAACAAGTGGTATCAGAGCATTTTCTTGGGCAAAGCAGAGAATTTTTTTTATTTTGCAGGAACTTTTTTGGGGTGGAAAATTTACAGATCAGATCTATATGTTCTGGTGCAAAATATGAAGAATATAATTATATATCTAGGTTCCTTACACAAAAATACCTAATTTTAAAACAAAAAATCAGCCGAATTGGAGTTCAGATGAGGGAGATATCGCTGATTTAAAAATCAGTTGTGATGCATAAATTTTTCAGGGTGGCACTTTTTCAGATCAGATCTGTATGTTTTGGGGCAATATTTGTAGAGTCTAATTGTATATCTGAGTTTCTGGTGAAAAAAATACCCAATTTGAAAAAAAAAATCAGCCAAATTAAAGTCCGGATGAGGGAGATATCGCTGATTTAAAATCAGCTATTTTTTCAGAAATTTTTGTGACGGCAAGATAGTTGTAGCGTGAATATGAAATTCCAGTACCTATATTGGGATTTCTATCACATGGGCAGATGTAGAATGGTTGTTCCATTTCCGAAAATAGTTCATAATAGGGATTATGAGCAATATTGACTAAATTGTGACAATTTCAAATTCTCGCCAAGTAAGTGAATTTTTTTTCAAAACCCTCTTCATGGCGGTACTATGTTTTATAGGAAAAGATAATGGTCCTACTATTGAAGAATACATAAAAGCAAAAAAGTAATTATGGGCACATCATTGGAGAATTTTTGTAGTGGGTAATTTTGAAGATGAGGTGGCCACATAGTGGGGATTACTTAACCAAAAGAAGTTTTCCAACCTGCGCGATAAAGAATTTGAAAAATTACTTTTAGACAGATGGTCTCCTGCTAGAAAACAAGATAATGAGAAACATGTGGGGTTATTTCCTAATGGTATCTCCTTATTGCAGGTTCATGGATTGATTTAGAAGGATAAGATCACTATGTTTATAAATCCTAGTTGCAAGCAGAATCTTATAAATGTCAATTTGGCAAAAAAATTGCAAGTCCCAACAAAACAAATGGAACACACATAGGTTAATAATGAGGAGGTGCAAGTTTATAAAGATTTGAAGATTTCTATGGACAAGTATGTATTACATTCTAATTTTTATGCTTCAGATATGGCTAATGTGGATGTTTTTTTGGGATACCCTTAGATGGAATCGGTGGGTACTATCAATATTAATGTGCAAAAGAAATTCCTGAAGCTCTGGTATAAAAAGAAGAAAATTACATTACATGATATTTCCATGAATAAATAGGTAGAGTCTGTGGAGGCTGAAGCAGAAGATGTTCCAGGGACTGACATATCAGATGATGAGCCATTGATGGTCGACAACCAAACACAAACGTCAAACCAGGTACCAGAAAAACAGGTAGAGTCCAAGGAGGTTGAAGCAGAAAATGTTACATCAGATGAGGATTCAATGGTTGAAGTAATATTGGAAGATAAGAAACAACAACAGGCACCACAACATGTACCAGATACCAATTAGGCTCCATTAGGTGGTAAATTAAAGAAAGATACACTGTTGGTTAAAACTTCAGCATATCACCACCCACATCACCCCGCAAGAAAACAACCAACAAGATGGCAACGAATTAGCTACAAGGAAAATAACCCCTGCATGGCATATAGAAAGGGGCAACGATCCACCTACTATACATCAACACAGAAGAGCTACGAGGGTCAACTTCCATCTCAAACGAGCGAGGCACGAGCTAGATCGAGAGCTCACCTTTATCTAGGATGGCTAGATGCACGAGCATGGTACCATTGGACTTCTCTTTTGAGTAGATCTTATCATTTGTGTTCTTCCCATGTTTCAGGGATGAAACATGTTAAGGGGGGTGGAATGTAGTATACCTAGGGCAGATAATACGGGGTACAAAGGGAGGTACCCAAGGGAATAATGTAATAATGGGATGGGCCATAGTAATAAATAAGGTGGTTAACCCGTATCATGTAAGGGACCACAAGTAGTTAGCAATAAGGTAATAAGCTCATGGTATTAGATATATGGTATTGAGGGAACCATGGTAATGACCCATGGTATTGTATGTATGAGGCCTATATAGAGGCTAGAGACTCCCCATTGAGAGATGTCAAAAAATATTGTATGAACAAGCATATGGCTTGTGGAGTGTTCTCCTTCCTTAAGGAGTGAATGTATGGTGTTGCCCTACCTTAAGGGGTTGATTAATAAAGTGAATCATTTCTATCTATTTCTATCTTGTTATTTCGTGGGTATATTTGTATTGCCTTATATTTTCATATCAGATCTATAACAACGTGAAACTTTGTTAAAATACATTGGTAGTTTACATTCATATTTGCAGCATAATTTACTGATGTTTAATCCTGATGATTTTGATGAGGTGTGTGTTCAGGCCATACATATTGAATCAGGTGGCAGACCATTCAAGTTTTCATTGCAGTCATCCAAAGAGTTGGAAACCAGAGATTCCAGTGACAGTAAGGGGAAGAAAATTTCGAAGAGAAAGAAATCAGTGATCGTTCAGAAGGAAAGACCTACTTGTTCTCATTGCCAGAGAATCGGTCATGATGAATCGAAGTGCTGGAAACTTCATCCAGAACTTAAGCCCAAAAATTTCCTTAAGGCGAAGGATGAAAAGAAGGCCATTGCAGCAGTCCAACAAGATCTGGGTTTAGATTCAGGTGATGAAAGGAGGATAACCACCATGGTTACGACAGGTAAAACTTCTGATACTGGTTCAAGTTCAAAAACTAATGTATCTTCTTCAAACATAAATCCTCCACATGAGGATAAAAGAGTTAAACTCTTCCACATAAGGATAACTTCTAAGCATACAAATATTGACACAATGTTTGACAGTGTATTGCAAGCAAATTTAATATATGAACATATAGTTAATCAACAGGGATTGGAAACACAGAATTGTCCAAGGCCATACCCATTAGGTTGGTTTAATAAATCAACTTAGATACATGTCACAAAGCAGTGTCGGTTAAAATTTGCAATTACATCTAAGTACATTAATGAAGTGGAGTTAGATATGGTCCCAGTAGACATATGTGGAGTTGTCTTAGGAAGTCCTTATCTTTGTGATAGAGATGCAATGTTTTACAGAAGAGAAAATAAATATCACCTAAAGAAAGAAGGGGTTGAGTTATTATTAGGGAACATAAAGTCAAATCAAACTTGGATTTAATTGTTACAAATCAAGTTAAGAAATTAATAAGTTCAAGTAAATATGTACTCATGTTTATTAAGGAACAATATAAGGATGATTGTTCAGAATGCGAGATTCAGTTTATAGATCAATTGGGCAAGGTGGTTAATTCTTTTCCAAGAAATCTTATTCATAAACGGGATGCGAAACATGAGATACATTTAATGTCCTATGAACATCTTCTTAAAGACAGAATGACTCTCAACTCATTCATTCAACTGAATTCTAGAAGCTATCATCATTAGCAGTGTATTGCAGGGAATGGTACATGTGAGTCTAATCAGAGACTTGTTTCAGATGGTATGTTTATTTTTAGTTTCAGGGGTGCAGGTCAGTATTGGGGAAAGTTAGTATTGCATTTCTTTGGTATTGCATCATCATTTCATGCTTTAAAAAGTAATGAATCCTCTTTTCAAGTGGAGAGGAAGTTTATAAGTTTTCATGACAAAGAATTTTCGAAAGTAGATCTAAAGTTTCCTTATCATGATTTGAAAACTAATGCATTAAGTGAAAGTGTTAGTCAATGGAAATATCAGTTAATAGACGAAGAAATAGTGATTCAAGTAAATCAACAATTACTTAGATACTTTCAAAATCAAACTAAGTTGCAGCAGTCTTTACATCATAGCTGGATGAGTTCTGTGCAGCAAGTTCACTTAGTAATCAGTCAACAGGAAAGGAAATCAAGTCAAGTAATTGATATGAAGTCAAAATCAAACAAGTATTTGAATATTTCAGTTATCCCGAAAAGTAGATTGTTAATACCCATCAGATGTATTGAAAAAAGTTCTACAAATACTATTTTCAAAGATGTTTTTGAATCACTAACTCATGATTCTTCATGGAAAGAATTCAATTTCCATGTTGATAATAGGTTGTTTTCCCATCGTTGCAAGTTGTTCATACTGCGGATGGAAGAAACAGGTCACCAAATTGAAAGGTATCATGGTCAGCATCATCAGGGTCATCACATGCAGGCGATTGATCGAATGCATTGGTACATCGTCAAGTCAAGATGGAAAGAGAGGGAGTTCTACCCTCATCAACTATTTAATTAGTCAAACTTTTGTGGTCCAAAAGATTTCAAGTGGAGAGGAATGATCCAGGAGGATTCGTCAATTTAATTCAACAGGTATTCAAAGTGTCGTCATCATTGTTCAGTGTCGTCGTCGCTTTAGTTCAGTTTTCACAGTGTTGGTTATGATCAGGTTGTTCAAGTAATGTTTGTAGGTTTTCATGGCATTCAATGGAGATGGTTTAGCACTTGATTGTCGACATGAGTTCATTGACAGTTCCCCAGGGTTTGGTTGACGACATGTGTTTTGTCGTTTGACAAACAGGATTGGTATTGACATGGTTGTATCATCCATCACAGAGGTTTGATATGTCGTCAGGGTGTCGTCTATGGCATAGGTTCATCATCTGGGTTGTCGTTGCAAAGACAGTTGGAGTCGATGATGTGCGTGGGTTTTGTCGTCGCAGGTGGTTTTACGTCACATTGTGACGAAAGATTGTAAAAGGGTTTTTAAAAATTCTAGACCTAAGCCCTAATCCTACATCTAAGTCCTAATGACTAAAACTAAACACTAAACCCTAGCACTAAACCATGTATTAGTCCTAAACCTATGCTAAAAACCATATGCCAAAATGTTATATTCAAAATACATTGAAAAAATATGTAAACCTAACCCTAAGCCTAAAGTTATAACTCTCGGCCTTTGTAATATTGAAAAACATTACAAATTAAACATAACACTATCCAAACTGCCAACTAAACCGCGTCGGAGGTCTTGACATGTGAGCAGATGTGTTTAACCGCGGTTAGCACTGTGCGGATATGTATCAAACCATAACTGCAAGTCGAAACTACGCCATGTGAATAGGCTGTCAGAGGTTTCATTAACTGTAGTGGAGACTGTAACTGCAACGGAGGACTGTGCCATGTGATTGGGGTTGGAGTTGACCGTCGGGGTTTTCGAGACTATGGAGCAAACTGCAGCATATGACCGCAACACCACCATCGCCACCATCACCATAACCATTAGTCAGCAGAACAACCACCATACAAACCACAGATTAAGTCAACGATCACATGAGGTGTCACCCTCCTCTGCCCGGTTAGCTAACTGCTAACGGTTTCGTTCTATAATAAAGTTTAATATGGGTTTTATATTGTTAGTTTGGTTTCAATTAATTCGAAGACCTTGTGACCTAATGCCAAGGTGTCCCTAGTGGATTAGATCAAGGCATTTGTAACCCAGAAGTTAGCACATTCATTCCTAATTGAGCCTGATGAGGTTTCCATGTACTTGTAGGCCTGTAAGAGGTAGTTTTTCACATTGAAGAATAGCTTGGTGGTTTTGGGTTTTTGTATGCAGTTTTGGAGGACATAGGCTATTATGTTTTCAATGTTTCGGGAGCATCTGGAGTCAGATTTGGAAATCGTAAGTGTTGTTGGAAAGCTGGTTCAGAGAGCTATCTGATGATAGAGGAAATAATTACCTATGTGCAAGTTCAATCTATCTAATTCACTGTGTAATCGACACCTTCTTCTCATTCCTAATAAAAACGGTCGCCCATCTTGAAAGCAGACCTGGAGACGTAGTCCATTAGGGACGAACTCCGTAATCAATCTTGTTGTTTGGTATATCTGTGTATTCGCTGTTTTCACTTCTATTTTTCATCTTAATTATGGTTTATCAGCTGTTGTAAAGTGATCAATTCAAGCAGTTTTCCTCGATTTCCATGCTTTCAGTTAACATTCAAACTCATTAAAGGCTAATCAATTCTACATCAGTTTTTAGTATATGGTCATTTCAGATCAACCACCTCCTCTATAAAATGAACATTATCTCCCTTACGCATAACTCTCACCGAGTTGGGAAGGTCAGGCCTCTGGGCTTTACGCACTTTATTTGCTTTTGTAAGGTCCAGTACAAAATCAACACTATCGCCCCTAAGAAGATCGAGCCTCTGGGCTTTACACACTTTAGGTGCTTTCTTAAGGGCTAGACTAGTGACTTATAGTAGCTGTGGAGCTATGGAGAATTCAATTGTGGAAAGTTGCTCAGGGAAAAAAATAACACTATTAGATAATAAAATAGATTGGCCACAAAGAATTCATTGTTGTTATTTTGGTTAATTGGAAAATGCAAGAGTTAAAGAGCACTAAATGCTTTTTTAAAACTCATTTCATTCACCTTCTCGATAACATTTCTATTGATGGCACCATTTTAGTTGATGATAGTGTCTATAAACTTATAGAAAGCATTTATGTTGATGGCAGTGTCTTGGATCACTGGTCAAATGCATTGTCGACTATTGACTTTTGTGGGTATCAAGTTCACCTAAGTAAGCATTCTTTCACCAGTGGGAACATCCTAAATCTTGAATTTTAATTACATTTTATCACAAAATTTGTAATTTTTATCATAAAATTTAGGCTGGTTTGAAAAATTTGTCACCTTGTCGCATAGAAATTCATTGTTGGAAATAGAATCCTAGATTGTCAAGATAATGTGGGAATTTTTTAAGGCAAAACTCACCTGGGCATTCTATTACAACCATGATGGAATCAAAGCCTAGTGCTTTGCAATTATACACACATGCCCTACTACTCTGTAATAATTCACAAGTAATACAAAACCTAATTCTCTACTAATGGACATTTTCTCAATAAAAATAGACTCCCGTACAAAAAATATTTGTGGAAAAGGCATACAAAGAGCACTCCATAATGCTCCATATTGTAAGTAAGATAAACAATTCCTTAACTTTCTTTAACATTATGATAATTTTAAAAATTAGAATGTCTATTTTTTTCCAATTTCACTTCATTTACATTACACTGACTCATAAGTGGACACATGCATATTCCCTCCCAAACTTTAGAGTACATAGTATTTATAGGTTCAAAAACCCAAACCTATAAAAATATGTTACTACTCTTTTTCCATGTCAATGTATAGAAAAGAGGACTTTGGAT
This sequence comes from Pinus tabuliformis, assembly GCA_031772625.1. Classification (NCBI taxonomy): domain Eukaryota; kingdom Viridiplantae; phylum Streptophyta; class Pinopsida; order Pinales; family Pinaceae; genus Pinus; species Pinus tabuliformis. Next base: position 178,539,418 of record CM062818.1, read on the forward strand.
TAAAAGATGGAACTCTGGATTATATATTGGGTGACTATTCCACCAAAATCACTCAGAACTTTCTTTCACAATCATCCATTTTAAATTTGTGCCATATGGGAGAGAAAAACCACATGAACAATGGAACCCATGAACCTCACCGGAGATCCAATGCCCCACTAGAAAATTTAAGCGTCGTTAACACAACCCAATTTTGCACAAAACACCTATACCTTCAATTACACGATATTATGTATCTTTTTTTTTTAACATGATCGTCTACTCTTGTATTATAAAAAACTGCTGTGAGCAGGAGTTGTTACATAAGATGAAAAGAGAGAGAGAGAAGAAGTCCAAAATAGGCTCGCTGTCCTTGACTTCTGAGAGTTGAGCTTAATGAAAATACATTGAAATAGGTAACGGCTGTATTGCCTAACAAAGAGGCCAGCCAGAAGACAAAATTTGCTTGACATTAAGGCTGTTTACCAGAACTGGTTTACCGAGTCTTCCACCTGAGGCTCCTTTTTGCTGACCTTGGTAGATGCTTCTGCTTGCATGCTTTGCGCGATGGACTTTATGTAGGTAATGGCCTCCTCCAGGTGTTGGCATCTTTCCTTCAGTTTCTCTATTTCTGCCTTCTGTTTCTCGAGTTTCTTCCTCTTGGACCTGCTGTCTGCATGAAAGTCATCTTCGAGCTCCTTGTGGTGTTTAACGAAACGGGCAATCATAAAACAGTGTTCTTTGCAGAGGGTGCAGGTGTCATTTCCCAGAACGCGGTCCAGCGGGTTCTCCTTCTTTTCTTGATCCTTCTGGGCTTCTTTCTGTTTCCTGATAGCTGAAGGAGAAGCTATCTCTGCGCGAGTGCTTTGGTGTCGGCCTCGCTTGATGATGAAAGGCTGATCCCGTAGTTGAAGCAGCAATCGCTTGGTGAGATAAGCGCTCAGGTGGCTTCTGCTACTATGGGCGATTCTTTTCCTATCAATACCCACTTTGAACCACGACTGTAACAGCTTGCACAGAGAAATGCTGGGAAGATCTGAAGAGGGAGGATGGATATAAAGGGGAGAGGGGGGCCTGTCATGATGAGTGATCCGGATATTTTTGTTGGGGGGTCTGAGTGCGTATCCCGAACCATATTCTTGTTGCAGTCGATAAGGGGAAGGAGGAGACGTTTACCAGCATTTGGATGGAGAGTGGCACGCGTGGAAAAGAGGAGCTTTGCGCTGATGACTGAGGTGTAGGATGAGGAAAGCATGGAGGAGAGTGCGTGTTTGAGATTGAGGAAAGATTGGTTTCCAGATTGTCTGAGGAGAGGACGGGTTCTGATGTCGCTGGACCGATTGTCTGAATGACGGCTGAATCTGCTAAGGGATTGCCTTGTCATATATCTTGTCATTCTCTCGCACTTGTCCTTGCTGTCTGTTGACAGCCTTTGTTGCTAGGTGGTCTGCATCTGCGTTGTTTTCCCTTAGGATGTGAAGGAAGGTTGGGTCTCCCAGTTGTCTAAGGTTGTCATGAATCCTAATCTTAATGTTGTTGAGGCCTTCCTTTTTGAAGCCTCTGCCTGAGACCATAGCGGCAATAATAATAGCCGAATCCCCCAATATTAAAGCATTCCTGATTCCCAATCTGAACAAAAGAGAGGTCCCTAGATAAAGGCTGTAAGCTTCGGCTGCATTGTTGGAAGCATTCCCCAGGCCCCATTTGTAACTGAGGATGCTTTTCCCGTCTTGATCTTTGATGATGCCCCCTGCACCGGCTTTTCCAGGGTTGTTCTTCGAGGCACCATCGAAGAGAAGAACAGGGCGCTTCTGATTTGAAATCCACTGTTGAACCTCTTCCTTGGAACCTCTGAGTTTCCAATTTGGCCTTGCTTTGTTAATTGATGCCTGAGAAAGCTGTTTTTGGTTGTGATTGAGACTAAATTTGCTATACCAGTCTCTCTCGTCTTGGAGCCATTTCGTTTGGTCTGGAAAGGCTATGTAGTTGGCACTGATGGATTCAGAGATGCTGGCTATTGTCTTTGCCAGTATACTAGCCGTGTTTGGCTCTTTGTTGTTAAAGACAAAGTTGTTTCTTGCTAGCCAGAGATGCCAGCAAAGGGAGGCAGGAATACATTTCCATACCCGGATGAGGTTGTGCTTACCTTTCTTGGTGTAGGGGTAGCTCTTCATCCAGTTTTTCTGAAGATTGGGTATCTGATCAAAGCTTTCTCGGGATTCCATGGGGCTTATCAACTGTTTCCAGCAATGATGTGCTAAGGGGCAGATTAGGAAGATGTGTTGTATGGACTCCTCCTCTGCTCAACAGAAGCAACAAATAGAAGGACCCTGTATTCCTTTTTTGCTCAAGTTCTCAGCTGTAAGGATTTTTCCCTTGAGGAGTGTCCAGTTGAAATATTTCACTTTGGGAATGCACTCAGACTTCCAAGCCACTGCGTGCAGATTCCACTTTGCTGTAGGAGATAAGTTTTGGAGAGTTTTATAACCTTCTTTCACTGTGAAATTCCCCCCACAGGGGTCCCAGATATATCTATCTTCAGTCCTCATATTTGTTGGAGCAGAGCCTGACAGGGAAAGCTTGAGGCTGATCCATTGATCCTTAAGGAGGGGGGTGTTTGGATATCCTTCCAATCTAGCCATCTGTTGTGGTTCCATAAGGATATGTCGAACAGAGATGTTATCTTTCGTGCTTCCATCCAATCCTGCAGGGGTCGAAGGCCTTGTAGAAGGTTTCTTGGTTTTGAGCCCATGATGCTGTCCAACCAAATCTTGGTGTCCTTTCCATTTCCTGGGAGTTTGGATACATTTTCTTTGAAGTGAGGCAGAACTTTTTTGATCAGTTTCCACATTGGTGTGCAAGGTCTATCTACAATTGCCTCAGTGAGGATGTTAGAATTCGGACCTCTGAGATATTTTCGTTTTATAGCCTCGACCCACCATGATCCTTTGTTTGAGAGAATTTTCCAAATCAGTTTGAGCCCCAGGGCTTGATTTGAGAGATTTGGGAGTTTAATGGAGAGACCCCCTTTTTCATAGGGGAGGGTTACCTGATCCCACTTTACAAGACTGAATTTCTTGGTCTCCTGCTTTCCTCCCTGCCAGAGGAAACCTCTCATGATGAGTTCCATATGTTTATGAACGCTGGCCAGAGCCATGATGACTGCATACTGGTAGATTGGGAGAGCTGAGAGGACAGCCTTTATGAGAATTGTTCTACCGGCTAAGTTGAGCCAAGAAGCACCCCAGCCCTGAAGGAGGCCTCTCATCTTTTCTATATGTTTTGTCCAGACTTCAGACTTGACGGATTCCTTAGCCAAAGGCAGTCCTAAATAAGGGAAAGAGCTCCAATTTCTTTGTGCCGGAATGTCCAAAATCAGGGATATTCTTTGTTGGATTTGGGGAGGGACATTCCAAGTATATATTCTGCATTTCCTATTGTTCAGTTTACCCCCAGAAGCTGAGAGGAAAGCATCCAAAACTCTTTTGAATCTCCTTGCCATTAAGCTGGAGGCTCCACCAATTAGAAGAGTGTCATCCGCGAAAAGCGAATGATTTATCTCTTTTATCCCTCTTTCTATACAGATTCCCAGTATCTCTTTGTTATTGCGGAGGTGCTCAAGATGGGTGCTCAGTGTCTCAGCCATGATAATGTAGAGGAATGGAGAGAGGGGGCAGCCTTGTCTCAACCCTCTAGAACTTCTGAAATATTTGCTGGGTCGGCCATTAATCAAAGGTGCAGTCCAGGGGTTGGAGATGCACCCATTGATTATGTTAATGAAGTTGCTTGAGATCCCAAATTTCTTTAGGGCTGCTGTTAAGAAGGAGTGGTCCACACGGTCAAAGGCATTGGCCATATCCAGTTTGATTATCATTCCTCGTTCCCCTCTATTGTTACTGCTGTGGATAGCTTCTTGTATGAGGATGACATTCTCTGTTATTTGCCTTCTTGGAACGAAGCCCCCTTGATTTTCAGATATTAAAAGGGGAAGGACTTTTTTGAGTCTATTTGCAAGGATTTTTGTTATGATCTTATAAGAGACATTGCATAAAGAAATGGGACGAAACCTGTCGAACGAGAGGGGGTTTGCTTCCTTGGGGATCAAGGCAATATGTGAAGATTTGGTGTTCTCTCCCAGCTTGTGGTTTCTGAAAACATTCCTTATCATCCGGATAAAATATTTTTTGATTGTATCCCAGTGCTGTCTATAGAAGGCCACCGTGTATCCGTCCGGCCCCGGAGCCTTATCTTGTTGCATACTGAATGTTGCAACGCGGATTTCCTCTTCAGTGATGTCTTGGTCCAGCTCTTGGTTATGTTCCTCTGATAATTTGCCCTCTATTTTGTTGAGAAAGTCTGCGCTATCCATTCGCTGTGGTGCTGCTGTAAGAAGGGCCTTAAAGTGATTGTAGGCAACGTCTTTGATTTCTTCTTGGTCCTTCACCTCTTTCCCATTGACCTCAATTTTGTCGATTTGATTGCCCGCTCTCCTGAGTTTAATGTTATTGTGAAAGAATGAGGTGTTCTTGTCGCCGGCTTTCAGCCATAGGCAACGAGATTTTAATCTTTGTTCCTCCTCCTCTATTCGATTTTGTCGATAAAGTTCTTTGTAGAGATTTTTTTCCAGCTCTAAATCTTCTTCTGAATAATGGGTGGACTCTTTGTCATTGTGCCACCGTTCCATCTTTGCGATCAGGTCTGTTTTTTTTTTCCTTTCAGCGATCGCCGCTTCCTTTGCCCATTGCTTAATGACAACCCTGAGGTGTTTTAATTTTGTTTCCCAGACAAAATGAGGTGATCCGATGACTTCCTTTTCCCATTGATTTTGTATGAGGGCACGAAAATCTTCTTGGAGGTCCCAGATTTTATTGTATTTGAAGGGGAGTGGCCCCAGATTGCGATCTTTGACCAAGTTGAGGATCACTGGCTTATGGTCCGATGCTGAGGCGTGGATTAAGTAACTCTTAATGGACTGATAGTTTTCTGCTATTCCTTCCTGAACTAGAAACCCGTCCAGTCTCTCCTTAATATTCTGAGAGCCTGATCTTTTATTATTCCATGTATATTTACCGTTTGACAAGGGAGTATCTAGCAGATTGTATGACTGAATGATGGATTCTAGCTTGTCCCGAGAAGTGTCTGCATGAAAATTTCCCCCAAATTTTTCTTGCACATTTCTTATGACATTCATGTCGCCCCCGATGATTATTCTGCTGTTTTGGATAGAAAGAAGATCTGCATCTATGGTGTTCCAGCAACTGATTTTGTCCCTGTAGTGATTTGGGGCATATATGTTGTAGATGTGGAAGACTTCCTGAGTGCCTTTGTTTTTCATATCTGTTCTGATCCACCAAGGGCAGAGGTATGAGTGAATAATTTCCCAATTATTCTTGTTCCAAATTGTTCCTATCCCTCCCGATGCGCCATTTGAGCTTATTGAAAGACCTGTGAAATTTTTGAAGTGCTGAATTTGCTGTTGAAAATCCTGATCAGTGATTTTGGTCTCCTGGAGAAGGAGAAGATCTGGGTGTTCCTGATTTAACAAGTCCTTTATTGCTTTCCATTTTAAGGAAGTGCCCATCCCCCTGCTATTCCAAGAGACCAGGATCATTATTTACCGTTTGTTGGGTGGGATCCAGACTTCTCCTTAACCTTTTCTCCACTTCCTTTTAACTTGCCTAAATATGAGTCCATAGGTTGTTGTGTTCCTGTTGCCATTTCCTTTGCTGCTGTTTCATCTCTGAGTTCCTTGTTTGTCTTTCGTCCCACTTTCCTTGGGGGGTCGATGGGCTGATTGGCTTCTTTTGCTTTGTTTCTGGTGAGAATTCTTTCGATGGTGGGAGGGGGGGAAGGGGGGGGGGGGGGGGGGGGGGGTGCGAACGGGGAGAAGCTGCCCGGGGGGAGGACGGGGGGGAAGAAGGTTCTTCGGCTGACAAGGATTCGAAAGGATTGGAGGAAGAGGGGAAAGCTGAGACTGGTGGGGGGGGCGGGGGGGGGGAAGACTGGATTTCGGGGGGGGGTTTGGGAGCATTTCCCTGTGAGGAAGAAAGCTTTTTCCTTTTGACATGTTCCCATGAACCCTCTGCATTTTCCTCAGTGTTCTCTACTTCATTAACTTTTAACTTAGTGCATCTATTTGCAAAATGGCCATACTCGTGACAAACCTTGCATTTGAAGGGGAGCTGCTCGTAGTCCAGTTGCTGAATGTGCATCCATTGGTCCACCTTTATCTTTATGGCTTCTGGCAGTCCTTTTCCTAGGTCTACTTCCACGCAGATCCTTGCGCATGCATGCATATTCTCCCTCAATTCAGATCTGTCTATGTATTTTCCAACTGCATTCCCTATTGCTTTGACTGATTCGTCCCCCCAGCAGTGTAGCGGCAGATGAGGGAGTCGTACCCAGACCGGGACCACATTTGGGATATCCATTTCCGGATCGAAGTCCGGAGTCCATCTATTCAGATAAAGACCTCTTGTATCCATGAAATAAGGTCCATTGCGGAAGATGAGGTTCTTGTCTTCCTTCGATTCGAAGAGGAATGTGTAATATCCACGTCCGCAGAATCTGATGGCGATCTTTCCTTGGATCATTGAACTCCAGTTGCGCTCGACCCATTTTTGGACTGATCTTGGGGAGGGCCAGAGCCCGGTGAACTGGCCTACAAGGCCCCTTTCTGCCAGTGCTATTGCGGATTTCCTTGGCAAAGCAGGAGGGAGATTGACCTCCAGGATTTCATCCAGTTTTTTTATAAACTTTGTTACTGAGGGATGAGGTCTTTCATTTGGAGATTCAGAGAAAAGAGATGCAAAAATTTCTTCTTGGTTCTCAAAGACTAGGGGAGGAGGGGCGGACCCTGCCATTGTAGGCTCGCTGGGTCAAAAGGAAAAACAAAGTGGAGGGAAGGAGGGGCCCCGAGGGCAGGTGCCCGAGGTGGGCGAAGCACAGGGGGAGGCGAGGGGCGGTGCCCTGCCAGGCAGGGCCTGGAGGCCGAATGCATGCTCGCGCGGGAGATTCAAATCGCCAGGGCCGCAGCGGGGGCAGTCTCAAAAGTCTCTAGCATCCAGCAAGTGTGATCTATTATGTATCTGAATCCCTAAACCTAGGGTCTAAAAGAATGAACCCATGGAAACAAAATTTCAACGGTGAATTACCAATGGTGTGTGTGCAAAATATAAGATTTCAATAATGGTAATATAATGATTGTAGAATTGCACACAATATATCCTCTATAACATATTTTTCACACAATCAAGATAAAAATAAAAATAAAAATAGCAATAGAGATTGTTTATTGAATACCTAAAGCTTTGATGTTTTCCTTCCCCATCCGGGTATGTCCACCTAGAGATATAAAGCATCTCTTATCCCACAGCTTCCTCAATGTGCCTTTAATTGCATGCCCTATATAGAAAAGGGTTATTGAACAACTGGTCGAAGGCAAACCTTGAGCTCCTCAGAGGATAAAATGGATCTGCTATATATTAGGACAAGGGTTCAAAACATAATAATGACACAACAACAAATGAGAATGTGATCCAGATGGATGTTGGTGGCCACCCACCAACCCATTTGGACCCTCACAACTGTCTCTTTCAGTCTTTTCAGTTTCCTTAATTGTAGCACAGTTTACTATTTTTAGCAGTTTTTCGGGTCCTGAACTTCCGGAGCCGTTTTGAGGCCCTAAACGACGTTTTTTTGGGATTCTGGGGCAACATGGGTCGTAGACCCATGTTGCCTCCCAAAGTGGTAGTACTCGGATAGATCTTTCTAACGAGCTATCGTGCGCGTCAAACGGAGATCGTATGCCAAAGTTACGACCCCGGGAAATTGATGTACCAATTTACCCAAACGGGGCCCACAATTTGGTGTTTCATCTTCTAGGGTTAGGTTTCGGGATGTGAAGGGTTTTCCATTGTTTCTCAACAATAAATAGGCCTTCGAGCCTCATTGTAATACAGTTCGGAACAGTTCAGAGGCATGTAGCCGCCACATCTCTTCTCAGAGATAAGCTACCATCGCCCTAGCTGGTTTCTTTCCATTTCTGTTTGTAAACATATTTCAGTATTTTACAGTAATGAAATGAAGTATTATTTCCGCTGCATCTCTGTTTTTATGGTTATCGCATCTCTGTATTTATGGTTATCTCTGTAATCTATTGCGTTCCTGTTTAAATCCGGATCAGTGGTATCAGAGCGGTCTGCTTTTTCTCAGTTTTTCTTTGCATGTCCCCAACGAGGTCGGGATATAAGGAGTTAGGGCTTGAACTGGTCGAACCTTTGCAAGACCAGCCTCGAAAATCCCGACGGCCTCCCATGGCGGATGAGAAGAAAGACGAGGGGGCAGGAGATCCTATCAAAATCTTGCTCGAAGAAGCGCTCGAGCGGCAAAGGAACGCGATGATGGATAGCTTTGCGCAGATCCTTCAGCGGCTACCCAGAGGCGACGCATCGGCTTCCAAAAGCGACTCTGGAAACGCCACACCCTTCAAGGTACAAGTTAATTTTGAAATCCCCATCTTCGAGGGTCAAATAGACGCAGATGCCGTAGATAAATGGTTAAATCTGCTAGATGGGTATTTTTCTGTTCATGAATTTTCAAGTCGGGAAAAGATTGTTTTCGCTCTTCTCAAAGCAGCCCCCCACGTCAAGGACTGGTGGGAAACCTACTGCGAGCAGAAGGATGAAAGTACAGGCTCACTATTTTCAGCCGCACCCACTTGGAATGACTTCCGAAATGCCATCAAGGAGCAGTATTACCCTGTCGGAACCTATGAGGACAAATACATCAAATGGACCACACTGCGGCAGGGACGAGACCAAGATGTGCCAGAGTTCACAAACATTTTTCACACCCTTCGCACACAGTTGGGTATCAAAGATTCTGAGCTGCATCTGGTACTCAAATACCGTGGCTGCCTACACAAATACATCCAGGAAGAGATGGTGTTCTTGAACATCTCCTCACTCGGCACAGCATACCGATACGCTGTCAAAATCGAGCAAAAGTTCAAACAGAAGAAGCGAGACTTTGGATCTGCAAATCCGAAGCCCAAAGGACAAAGCCAAGGCGGGGTGACCCAAGACAACCCGTCGAAGCCGCAAGAAAAGAACAACACCATGAAGCCGAAGAAGGACACAGGGAAGTGGTGTGAGTTCCACAAGAGTCCCACTCATAACACCAGTGAGTGTCGGACCAAGCAGTCGCTGGTGGCTGAGTTGAAGGCTTCCGAATCAGATGCATGTTCCGACCCTGAGCCAGAACCCGACAAGGGGAATGGCAAAGGGAAGCAGATCATTGATGCGGATCCCAGCGCCACTGTTGCCACTGCCAAGATACAGAAGAATGAACTTGCAGATCCAGAGGAAGGGGAGCGTCTTTTCCACTCACAGATGTGGGTGAAGGGTTCACCGCTGCGATTCATTGTCGACAGTGGTAGCCAAAAGAACCTGGTTTCAGCAGAGGTCGTGAAGCGATTGGGCCTACCGACTACACCTCACCCACAGCCGTACAGTATCGGGTGGCTTCATGAAGGACGAGATCTCAAAGTTCGCCAGCAGTGCCGCCTTTCCTACAGCATCAAACCCTTCACAGACGAGGTATTGTGTGATGTTACACCTCTGGATGTTTGTGATGTATTGTTAGGCCAGCCATACTTGTGGAGGCGACATGCTGTGTATGAGTCAAGGCCTCGTGCTATCATTATTTCTTTGAATAATTCATTATACAGGATACCGGAGGTAGCCCCACCTACCGCCACATCTTTGATCACTACCAAGAAAGGCAGCAAACTCATATCACAGACCAGGAAATTCATTTGTATGGGGAAGATCGTTGCTACATCCATGACCCCTGCAAAGGGTTCCTCTACACAGCAGCAGCAACAACAAAGGGATACGGTCATGACAGAACACAGGAACAACTTCTCCTCACCCACAGGGGTACCACATAAGTTTCAGGTGGGCAACAAAGTCTGGTTGCATCGACAGAAAGAATGCCTTACCAGAACCCATCAGAAGCTCAGACCACTCCGACATGGTCCTTACAGTAGTACCAAGGCTATGGGGAACAATGATTTGGAGCACATCATTCCTCCATTCCTTCACCTGCACCAAATGTTCAATGTGGACCATCATCGACCATGCTTCCCACCATCACTGGACACATCAGAGATTGCAGGACAAGTTCAGCAGATGGAGGAACTCAACGCAATGGGGACCATTGCTTCCTAAGGGGGGAGGAATGATCCAGGTGGATGTTGGTGGCCACCCACCAACCCATTTGGACCCTCACAACTGTCTCTTTCAGTCTTTTCAGTTTCCTTAATTGTAGCACAGTTTACTATTTTTAGCAGTTTTTCGGGTCCTGAACTTCCGGAGCCGTTTTGAGGCCCTAAACGACGTTTTTTTGGGATTCTGGGGCAACATGGGTCGTAGACCCATGTTGCCTCCCAAAGTGGTAGTACTCGGATAGATCTTTCTAACGAGCTATCGTGCGCGTCAAACGGAGATCGTATGCCAAAGTTACGACCCGGGAAATTGATGTACCAATTTACCCAAACGGGGCCCACAATTTGGTGTTTCATCTTCTAGGGTTAGGTTTCGGGATGTGAAGGGTTTTCCATTGTTTCTCAACAATAAATAGGCCTTCGAGCCTCATTGTAATACAGTTCGGAACAGTTCAGAGGCATGTAGCCGCCACATCTCTTCTCAGAGATAAGCTACCATCGCCCTAGCTGGTTTCTTTCCATTTCTGTTTGTAAACATATTTCAGTATTTTACAGTAATGAAATGAAGTATTATTTCCGCTGCATCTCTGTTTTTATGGTTATCGCATCTCTGTATTTATGGTTATCTCTGTAATCTATTGCGTTCCTGTTTAAATCCGGATCAGTGGTATCAGAGCGGTCTGCTTTTTCTCTGTTTTTCTTTGCATGTCCCCAACGAGGTCGGGATATAAGGAGTTAGGGCTTGAACTGGTCGAACCTTTGCAAGACCAGCCTCGAAAATCCCGACGGCCTCCCATGGCGGATGAGAAGAAAGACGAGGGGGCAGGAGATCCTATCAAAATCTTGCTCGAAGAAGCGCTCGAGCGGCAAAGGAACGCGATGATGGATAGCTTTGCGCAGATCCTTCAGCGGCTACCCAGAGGCGACGCATCGGCTTCCAAAAGCGACTCTGGAAACGCCACACCCTTCAAGGTACAAGTTAATTTTGAAATCCCCATCTTCGAGGGTCAAATAGACGCAGATGCCGTAGATAAATGGTTAAATCTGCTAGATGGGTATTTTTCTGTTCATGAATTTTCAAGTCGGGAAAAGATTGTTTTCGCTCTTCTCAAAGCAGCCCCCCACGTCAAGGACTGGTGGGAAACCTACTGCGAGCAGAAGGATGAAAGTACAGGCTCACTATTTTCAGCCGCACCCACTTGGAATGACTTCCGAAATGCCATCAAGGAGCAGTATTACCCTGTCGGAACCTATGAGGACAAATACATCAAATGGACCACACTGCGGCAGGGACGAGACCAAGATGTGCCAGAGTTCATAAACATTTTTCACACCCTTCGCACACAGTTGGGTATCAAAGATTCTGAGCTGCATCTGGTACTCAAATACCGTGGCTGCCTACACAAATACATCCAGGAAGAGATGGTGTTCTTGAACATCTCCTCACTCGGCACAGCATACCGATACGCTGTCAAAATCGAGCAAAAGTTCAAACAGAAGAAGCGAGACTTTGGATCTGCAAATCCGAAGCCCAAAGGACAAAGCCAAGGCGGGGTGACCCAAGACAACCCGTCGAAGCCGCAAGAAAAGAACAACACCATGAAGCCGAAGAAGGACACAGGGAAGTGGTGTGAGTTCCACAAGAGTCCCACTCATAACACCAGTGAGTGTCGGACCAAGCAGTCGCTGGTGGCTGAGTTGAAGGCTTCCGAATCAGATGCATGTTCCGACCCTGAGCCAGAACCCGACAAGGGGAATGGCAAAGGGAAGCAGATCATTGATGCGGATCCCAGCGCCACTGTTGCCACTGCCAAGATACAGAAGAATGAACTTGCAGATCCAGAGGAAGGGGAGCGTCTTTTCCACTCACAGATGTGGGTGAAGGGTTCACCGCTGCGATTCATTGTCGACAGTGGTAGCCAAAAGAACCTGGTTTCAGCAGAGGTCGTGAAGCGATTGGGCCTACCGACTACACCTCACCCACAGCCGTACAGTATCGGGTGGCTTCATGAAGGACGAGATCTCAAAGTTCGCCAGCAGTGCCGCCTTTCCTACAGCATCAAACCCTTCACAGACGAGGTATTGTGTGATGTTACACCTCTGGATGTTTGTGATGTATTGTTAGGCCAGCCATACTTGTGGAGGCGACATGCTGTGTATGAGTCAAGGCCTCGTGCTGTCATTATTTCTTTGAATAATTCATTATACAGGATACCGGAGGTAGCCCCACCTACCGCCACATCTTTGATCACTACCAAGAAAGGCAGCAAACTCATATCACAGACCAGGAAATTCATTTGTATGGGGAAGATCGTTGCTACATCCATGACCCCTGCAAAGGGTTCCTCTACACAGCAGCAGCAACAACAAAGGGATACGGTCATGACAGAACACAGGAACAACTTCTCCTCACCCACAGGGGTACCACATAAGTTTCAGGTGGGCAACAAAGTCTGGTTGCATCGACAGAAAGAATGCCTTACCAGAACCCATCAGAAGCTCAGACCACTCCGACATGGTCCTTACAGTAGTACCAAGGCTATGGGGAACAATGATTTGGAGCACATCATTCCTCCATTCCTTCACCTGCACCAAATGTTCAATGTGGACCATCGTCGACCATGCTTCCCACCATCACTGGACACATCAGAGATTGCAGGACAAGTTCAGCAGATGGAGGAACTCAACGCAATGGGGACCATTGCTTCCTAAGGGGGGAGGAATGATCCAGGTGGATGTTGGTGGCCACCCACCAACCCATTTGGACCCTCACAACTGTCTCTTTCAGTCTTTTCAGTTTCCTTAATTGTAGCACAGTTTACTATTTTTAGCAGTTTTTCGGGTCCTGAACTTCCGGAGCCGTTTTGAGGCCCTAAACGACGTTTTTTTGGGATTCTGGGGCAACATGGGTCTACGACCCATGTTGCCTCCCAAAGTGGTAGTACTCGGATAGATCTTTCTAACGAGCTATCGTGCGCGTCAAACGGAGATCGTATGCCAAAGTTACGACCCCGGGAAATTGATGTACCAATTTACCCAAACGGGGCCCACAATTTGGTGTTTCATCTTCTAGGGTTAGGTTTCGGGATGTGAAGGGTTTTCCATTGTTTCTCAACAATAAATAGGCCTTCGAGCCTCATTGTAATACAGTTCGGAACAGTTCAGAGGCATGTAGCCGCCACATCTCTTCTCAGAGATAAGCTACCATCGCCCTAGCTGGTTTCTTTCCATTTCTGTTTGTAAACATATTTCAGTATTTTACAGTAATGAAATGAAGTATTATTTCCGCTGCATCTCTGTTTTTATGGTTATCGCATCTCTGTATTTATGGTTATCTCTGTAATCTATTGCGTTCCTGTTTAAATCCGGATCAGAATGATATTAAAGGGTCTATATAAATCTTACCATAGAAAACATTAGGCAAACCCCTATGGAAAATTTATGAAGCCTAACAACTTTGTCTATCATCCTATATCAACTAATTTCCCTGTAGCCTGCAATCCTATGCATTTGTTGACAAGCTTTTGAACATTGAAGAGAAATAGAATCCCATGGAAGGCCTACACGAAATAGAAGTTGACTTCATAACATTACTTTTAGCAGAAGCTAGAGTTTCCATTTCAGTTAAAAAAAAATGAATGATTGCTTTACTTTTCCCTATTTGTAGTCTATAAAATGACGAACCAATGAAGCGAGAGGAACATAATAAGAGAGTGAAAAAATTGTGCTAGACAAAGGAGAGTTAGTAATAATGTTTAGTACTTTATGGTGCCACTTCATCATTTACAACTCAAACATTGACTTCCATTACTTTGGAAAGGTCACGTGGGAGTCATCACATTATTTGGCTCCACATGAAATTGAAGTGTGTCTTTGGCAGAGTGTGGACATGCAGCGTTTGTCCCCCATGTATTATTTTTTAAGAGTGTTTGGTAGCAAAGCTCAGGTCTGCATGCAACATTGTCCATAGGCAATGTTTTTGAGGAGTGTTTCTTGCCACCACGTCACCCATAACATTATTTGGCTTTGCACGAAAATTAAATGTCATGAAATTCTAAAGCAGTTCATCATAGTTTTTAACATAGTAGTCTAATGAGGCCATAATTTTGCCTAGAAAATAGTGAAAATTTTGGCAAAATTTTGACAAAATCCAACAATTGTTTTGAGAAATTTGGGTTACACTTGTCGAGCTTGTAGAAATTTTGAATAAATAAACACTTATTCACAGAGATTATCCCGATTATACACTATTGCGGAATACATGCACAATACATAACCTCCTCTACGTTGATCATCAATTTAGCAGCATTAAAAACAATGAAACATCAATCGCATGCGCACATTAACACAGTATGTAACCCGGGGAAAGCATACAGCTAAAAACCCCACACTATCTGTATATTATAATGATTGATAACATGTAACAATACATAGTACAATACTCCTCACAAGTACTCAGTACTATCTCCACGCGTTACACACAAACTAGCTCAGATCGGATGCCTCAAATCTCCTCCACTATTTGCCTGCATCCACTACGCAATCCTGCATGAGAATAATGATGAATGGCTGAAGAAAACTCGTATTTCCTTGGCTGAACCACGCAATCCTCATTGGAAATACTCAATCCATGCATGTGCAAAATCTCATGCACAACTATAGTCACAACTGATAGCAATCTCAACCTCTAACACCTGTCTCCACTGAACTGTCCATGCACTGAGTTAACTGATGTATTCTTTAGTTGCTTTATGAGTTAATAATTAGTGAATTAATTAATAATTAATTCACATCACTCATCACTAGTGTATTCTGCAGTTAGACTAAATACAACTAGTTTAACCAAGTCAAACTAAACACAACTCCATCAACTCCACAATCAACTCCACCAAACTCAACCACATGAGTTCTAACTGAAGTCCTGCATGCAATAGCTCAACTGACCCACAAGAAAAGCATATTTCCTTCTGACAGCTGCATGTGCCACATCTGTAGCTCAAATTGAAGTGCTCCAAGAGGATAAGATAATGTTTATAGTCCAAATATTATTATGAGCTAATAATATTCGACTGTTCTATTTTTAGCCTGGCAGTCTAAAAATAGAAACCGCCCATATGTCTAAAAATAGAAGTCCATATATTTTTACCAACATAACCAATCATCCACAAATAGCATCCTGCAACTCATAGACCATGATCCATATGTCTAAAAATAGACATAGTCTAAAAATAGACTTTGCGCCAAAAGTAGCGTGCGGGCCCACTTAGTGAAGGCGACTCCTTTCCACTAAGCTCCATCATCTTGTTGCATTTTCAATAGAGCTTCATCATTTTGGATGCCCCAGGTGTTTTTTATGATGATGAATCCATTTCCACCATCAAAGAAACGATTCAAACACTGCCTCAATTAGATTTTTTGAAAAACAAAAATGATTAGATTCTGATGAAGAGAAAATTTCTAGACAAAGTTGTGACCTTGATAGACAACCCCTTATATAACTAGATAAGTAAAACTTATATTTTACTTCTTTGAAAATAATTCCCAACTCATGTTCTCATCAAATGTAGCTGTTGTCAAACAAACTATTGATGTAATCAAAATTATGCATGTTGTGCAGATTTTTTATGCACTTACAGAGACATTACAAAAAAATAGTATAGATAAAAAAAACATAGAATTTTAAAAACCCTCTATCAGGGTGAAATGACATGTTATGCAGAACTGTTGTTGTGACCTCAAGACCGGGGAGAAATATTGGTCATTCTCATTAGAAAAATGTACTTTTTTTATATTTGTAATGAATAACAAAAAATAATTATTTTCAGGTAGAAAAAAAAACAAGATTGATGTTGAATATTGAAAATAGGACAATAGAAAATAGACAAAAAAATATTCATATGCCTTGATTGAATTTGAAATAAAAATTTCATACTCGATTGAATTTGAAATATTTGAATCTCAAGCATGTACTATAGATTTTGATTTATACTCATAAATTCCAATTATATCAACCTAATGTATGCTATAATGAATGCTTTTGGTTATCAACATTGTCATTTCACAAGTTCCACAATTTTGAAAACAAAGTTCTAACATTATCATATTTCATAAATGGTCCAAATATATTTTAACGTTTTTATTTCAAGAAATGGTAGTTCAACATTGTCATTCTTCATAAAATTTATCAATTTAAACTAGCATGTGCACCAAAAGAATGCAAAGACATGTCAATAGAAGTGTAGATGAATGTAGAGTGACACAGATGTAACAGAAACAAGGATGTCAACATGGAAGGTATGAGGAATGAAGAGGCTAAAGTATTGGTAAAGTAGACATTTCCAAGTGGGTAAAAGTGCATAATAGAATTGCAATATATCATTTTTATATCACTGAACTCATAACTAAACTAGAAGCAATTTTCGAGGAGACATCATTGTGATATTCTACCATCTTCTCTTAATAAAATCCCGTAGATTATTATGAGAAGTTGTTTGGATGGGGAGAAAACAAAACAATTGAGAAACGCTCATTTCATAGGGTGCTCAAAAGCCTAAATGAATTGAATTGGTATCCTTCTTTGCTACAATTTAAGGAATCCCTGAGTATTTTTATCATGTTGTGATTTTGGATGGGAACCAAGTGGATTACATGCTCCCATTCTTGTTTTAAAGTTTAGAAAATGAAGATTGAAGGACTAGATAGGTTGAAAAGGACAACAATTTGTTTTCAAACAAAACATGGAAAATTTGAGAACTTTATGCTTATTGAAATTTCAAGGAAAAGCACAAATGACATCCTCAACTCCATTTTATTATTATAATTAATCTCAATCTTAAATAAACTTAAATTAAATTAAATAAAAATTAAATAATTACATACTTATGTATGTGATAATTAAATATAAAAGAAATAAATATATGTAAATTCATTTTAAATTTGGATTTTGCATAGAAAAACGTTAAATTTGTTAATATATTTTTTTAATATAAAGAAATTAATAAAGAAATTAATACATAATAAAGTATTAAATATATATATGTATATTAAAAAATTTACTCTTTTTCATTTTCTATTTTTGAGAGGAAAAAAATCAACATCTCTCTAAAGTGAGTTGTTGGCACCAAGCCAACCCACATGTATACTCAAGAGTTCACAAGGCTAACAATATTCAAGACATTATAGCTCGTCGTGTTATTAGTCAAGCTTTAAACCTAGTTGGAGAAGATAACAACCATTATACCCAACAACCCTATATAAATCCAATTGACAAAATTTAATCTTATTACTATCCAATAAAACTATATTTCAAATATTATGACTCAATACTTTTATTATTATTTTTTTAATTTATAATCTAATTTTCCTATATTTTATTATTTTAATAAATTATACTTAATGAAAAAAATTTACGCATAAGGTGAGCAGAAATCAACAATGACCTCTGAACATCAATCAGTCATTTTATTTGTTGACACTGCTATTTTATTCATTCGCACTTTGTTAAACTACTTATAGAAAGCAATAACTGCAAAGACAAGTTTTTAATGGAAAATACAGACCAACAAATACACTTTTATTTAGTACCAACAGAAAAATTCCGAGAAACTGTTTCACTGAATTGGGAAACTGGAATCGGTCAACAAGGCGACACTGTTGAGATCCGCGTCAAAGGACGACGAATTTCTACACTATCACCCACATGAACCTCACAATAAAATGTTTATCACAAGAAAATAATATGGTTTCAATGGAAATCGAGTTTAAAGACAAATGGCATTTAAGTTGGGACGATTCAAAAATTTTACGATAATAAATTTCTATTTATAATAAATTTCAAGTTTAAAGCAAAGCTAGTCAATATTGGTGATTGCAAATATAAACATTGCATCTTCTCTTGCATCGCAACCTTCTTGTTTCGAAAAGCAGATTCGGCCTTAAGGAAGATTGTCATATTCATAATCTATATTTTAATGAGGATATAATCAAAATAGTATTGGCACATCCAGGTAGGGTTACTCTCCTCTTTGCCACTTTTATTCTTCCTGGCAAACAAATAATCAATCATAATGTAATACTCTAATAAGTCGGTGGGGAAGTTGCATATGAAGGTATGGTAGAAAATGTGAGGTGAGTTTAGCAAACAAAGAATTAAATATAGTGCAATACTTTAATAAGTTTGTGGAGAAGTTGCATATGAATGTATGGTAGAAAATGTGAGGTGAGTTTAAGAGGCAAATGATTATCACAATTTTTTTTATGTATGCAATTTAAGAATACATCATTTAACATTAAGAAAATTATGGAAAATGAGGAAGAATAACTTTGTGAAGATGATTTTTTTACTTCATTATAATTAAATAGGATAATATTTAATCAATATGTATTATATTTTTTTGATTATGTTAAGCTAAATTTTCAAGTTGTTGAAATATAATGTAATGGAATGGAATGTCTTGTAAATACGTTAATTAGGTTAAGGTAAAACACAGATCATATTATGTTAAAATAAAAATTATTGTTAATTAAAATAATAATATTATATTATTATTATTTTTATTAAGAGATTTGATTCTTTAGGTACTTGGTTGATCTAGAGTTACAATGGATCTAGACTGGTTTTAGAAAGAGAAAACAAACTCAACTCTATTTTGTAAAAACACATTGAAAACTCTAAAATCTATGATATATATTTTTTATTTTTTTATTTTTAATTATAGGTAGGAAATTGTGGATATAGTTATCATATTTAGGCTTATAAAATTAGTTGTAGATATTAGTTGTCATATAATTATCTATATTTTTAGCTAATTTTTAGTAAGATTAAAATTTGTAACTTTATTTTGTTCTTTGTAATATATATATATATATATATATATATATATATATATATATATATATATATATATATATATATATATAAGCTTGACAGGACTATATCTTCATTATGTCCAATATATCACCCCGAACTTCCGAGAAATTGAAGTAATGACTTCACATCAAAGAGTGTTTTAACAGAGATATTTAATCTAAAAGGAAAAAAAATCATTATTCAATATTTCAATTTATATTTTTATAAAAAAAATAATTATTTTTGTACTTCTATTTCTATTGTATCAATATCTCATTATATATTATATCAAGAAATTATTTATTTAATTGAATTTTATAAATATATTTAAATATTTTTTTTGAATATGTTTTCCCATATTCAATTATTCAATATTTCAATTTATATTTTTACAAAAACATTAATTATTTTTGTAGTTCTAGTGTATCAATATCTCATTATATATTATATAAAGAAATTATTTATTTGATTAAATTTTATGGATATATTTAAATATTTTATTTTTTGAATGCGTTTTCGATAATTATGGATATGATTGTGTCACCCATTTGAAAGAGGTATAATTTATTTTGTTAGTTAGGTGTAATTTTTTTTTGTTAGTTATCTCTCTTTCTCTCTCTCTCTCTCTCTCTATATCCTGAAAGCTCTTGGGGTCAAGTCAGTAAATAGGTTGAGGGGTGTTGATGTTAAACAAAGTGTTAAACAACCGGGTATCTGTAAACCAGAAACTGAATATATATATATATATATATATATATATATATATATATATATATATATATATATCTATATATATATATATATATATATATATATATATATATATAATGTCACAAAAATAAATGCATGGTTAATTTTAATTAAACTAGCATTTGCACCAAATGTTGCAAAGGAAACGCCGTAAGGCATAAAATGAGAAGAATCATGACATATGATATTAGAGAAGTGGATATTTTGTTGACCATTAATTAAGGAGTCTTGATTATTTAGTATATCATGATATTGAGTAGGTTGAATGCCTAGGTCCAATCCTTTCAAATAAATGAATCTTAGAGAAGTGGATCTTTTGTTGAGCATTGATTAAATAATTATTTTAGTTGACATAGAAACTTTAATTCGCTATTGAGAGGTACCATGGTGAACCCCTATGATAGAACCACGAGCTTTCCTTTATTTAGCATGATATTATGCGAGACTTGGTTATGTATTTGACCAGGTAGAGGCCTAGGTTATGTATTTGACCAGGTAGAGGCCTATAAATAAACACAAAAGGATTTTTAACTCTATTCCGAAAAAGTGGAAAAAGGTTATTTTTCAATATTGAATTGTCTCACTTCATCAAAAACTTCATCAAAAACTTGCAGTGTTTTAAATTAAAATAAATTTATACCTAAATAACTATAATTTTAATATTAAAAACATTGTAAAAAAATTAAAATATTCATGTAATTGAATTTTATTTATTTTATTGATTTTTATTTAAAATAAATAAATATATAAACTAAAATAAATTTATATATAAATACCTATAATTTTAATATTAAAAACTCTGATTTCCTCTTCGTGTAGGAAAAGAGCTTCCAAGTTCCCTATCGTATTTAATGAATCCATACATACTTCCATGGTGGTGCACTTCAGAATATAAGTATTTAATTATTTAAGGAGTATAAAAGTTTTATTTATTTAATGTTGCAGATATAACCAGGTGGGCAATTCCCATTCAAAATTAAATAACCACGCCAGAAACATTAACTCTCCATATGAGATACGTTTCAAGTTAACCGTGAAAATGTCAAAAGGACAGTTGAAATTTGAAAGCTATTCCCAAATTACATCCCTGGAAGCATGATACAACACACCCTGATAATTTTTGTTGTTCGCCACATTATACATGCCATATTCCTGGAGAATGTTTAATGACCGTATCATATCAGATTTCTTGAACGTTGTATTGATGCGCATCCAGACAACAATACTACAACCATGGCCCTTTGCAACTCACAGGGTTTGTATATAGGTTTATAGGCCAAAACAAAACAAAAAAATTCTCTGGTGTTTAATTTGAATGCTTGATGACCATTAACTATTCGTGAGTATTTTCCTTTAATTTTAATGTTTGGTGGACATTAACTGTGATTGAGTGATTTTGCATAAATGTAAACTATGGTGCAACTGGAGATTATATCCGTGTGGATCTCCTGCATGACCCTAGATTGGTGGCTCATGATGATCTAATCTGGTAGAAAACGACACTATGGTTTTGCAATGTGAGGAGCAATTACAAGAACTCTATTACATCCCGCCAGGGATTCAGGGCAACCATTAAAGTAATCAATAGTAGAATGCGATGATGGAAACAAAGAGGTCAGATACAAAATATACACACCGATGCAAATGGATAGTTATTCTTTCACAATTTGACAACCTTTGTCATTTTATCCTTTTATACTTTTTATATTCTATACATACATGTCGGTACTAATAAATGAAATGTACACTTCAACCTTTTCCCAAATTAAATTCTTCAACTTTTTCTCAAATTAAATTCTTCAAGTACTGTTCCATGCAAAGTTAACATTAAGCTCTTCTTCAGAGTTTGTGAAAGCCACATTTTACACTAGAATTAACTTCAAAGTGTTAATCTGCACTTCTAAGCTATTTTTTAATCTAATACCACCTTGTGAAGTCATTTGGAGAATGCATTTGTTAATGAAGTGAGTGAAATATTTATTAAGAAATTTATTAAGCGACTAAGAACTATTTATTAAAACAAACATAGACAAGGGGGAAGTTTCACAATAACTTATTTATGGGAGAAGTTTCATAATAATTTATTTAGATGGATGGGAATTAAGAAACGAGCATTCACAATGGATGAGAAAATTCAACAGGCATAGTGCACTTTACCAAGATGGCAGAGAAGGATGGAAAGAGAATTGTATAAGTGGACTTATAAGAGAATGGTCCATGTGCTACCATGCATAACAACTAAGCCTCGATACCAAGTTCAACGACTATAGTAGCGATGCAAACAAGACTTAAGGTAATGGTGTGGAAAGCCATCATGAATACTCTTTATTATTATTATTATTATTATTTTTAATTTATTTTTTATTATTTATTTATTTATTATTTATTTATTTATTATTTATTTATTTTTATTTATTTATTTATTTTTATTTTTATTTTCATTTTTATTATTTTTGTTTTTATTTATTTATTTATTTTATTTTATTTTATTTTCTTTTTTATTTTTTTATTTTATTTTATTTTATTTATTTATTTATTTATTTATTTTTTTTTTTTTCAGTTTTTAATAGTACCTTTGTCATGTCTCCCCCTTATTACATTAATCATTTAACTAGATTAAATATATCTATATAAGTATAAAAAAAAATGAAACCAACGAAACTTTGAGCTTGGTAATTTAAATTACTTCCTCGACAATATTATTACTTGGAATAAGGACAGAGATCACAATCATACTGTTCATTCTATACCCTGATATTTTTTTGTTACAACTATTGTAAATATAACCCGTGCTTTATGGAATGCATATCCCTATGCATTGTACCTATATTAAATACCAAATACTGCCCTATGTGATGAATTTAATTATAACCAAAGCTTATTTATCTCTAGACCGTTCGATTTGTGATCTTAACATTCACACCGGCTCTGCCATGGCTTCGTGGCACAAGCAGGTCATCCCTCCTTAGCTGGACGCCTCGGGATTCCTACTCCCATCGACGGTGGTGCGCTCAGCTCTTTGATCCAAGGGCTATGATCTCTTTAGCGGATTTACTCATTCTAAGTTGCTGGAAATTGGCTCATTCAATTCCCAAGCTCTTGGCGCCTGTTTGAGCTCTGCTCCTCCTACCTCTGTCTGATTCTTCGTGTGTAGCAGGAACCTTGTCTCAGAGGGTCAGCCATGAAAACTGGGGCTATCTTCTTAATGGTAAGCTGTCGAATTTCTCCCCAAATTAGACTTTGTGCTACAATTCTCTTTAATCTGCTGTTTTCCTTAAGCTTATTTATCTCTGCACTGTTCGATTTGTGATCTTAACATTCACACCGGCTCTGCCATGGCTTTGTGGCACGAGCAGGCCGTCCCTCCTTAGCTGGATGCCTCGGGATTCCTACTCCCATCGACGGTGGTGTGCTCAGCTCTTTGATCCAGGGGCTATGATCTCTTCGGTGGATTTACTCATTCTAAGTTGCTGGAAATTGGCTCATTCGATTCCCAAGCTCTTGGCGCATGTTCGAGCTCTGCTCCTCCTACCTCTGTCTGATTCTTCGTGTGTAGTAGGAACCCTGTCTCAAAGGGTCAGCCATGAAAACTGGGGCGATCTTCTTAATGGTAAGCTGTCAAATTTCTCCCCAAATCAGACTCTGTGCTACAATTCTCTTTAATCTATTGTTTTCCTTTTTTTTTTCTCTTCAACTCCGGATTTCGTGATACTAATTGCTTACTTATCTTCTGTTCTCAGGGTTTGGTGGGTTCGAGTACGAGAATTCCTCTGCTATCAACCCTTGTGGTTTTCGGCTTATTCTGGCAGTCACCGATGCGCAAGTCTTCCGGGTAAGCAATGGACCGAGGTGTTTCATATTTTGGCATATGTAAGGTTTTTGCATCCATAGAGTTCCTTGAGCTCCGCTTCGGTGGATGCTAAGGGTGCTATTGTTCGGTTTGTTTATGGCTACTCGGAGGGATGGCACCTCTAATGCCTCACGATACCCTCTCGAGGCTTCCTCGTAGACCTGCTATTCAGGTTGCTCTCTGGACTGTAGTGTTGTAATTATGTTATTTTGGCCGAGAGCCTTGTAATTTCTTGCCGGCAGATTATTGTGTATTTTAATCTCCTTTCCGGAAGAAAACATGTTAAGCGGCCACGACCCTTATAAGCTCCCAGATTATGTTGTACCTTGTTTTTTGAAGCCTCCCTTGAGTTGAGGCCCTTATTGACATTCTATATAAGTTATCTGGTTTTCTAATGAATTTTTGTATGGGAGTCGTGGTCATTTAAGGCTATATTCGCAGAAATGTTGTCAATTTATCTATGGGTTCTTGATGTCATACCTGTTATCTCGTTTTCTTCTATGAAAGGTATATTTCAGAATTTACGCACAGATTGCATTCTCTGCTAATTAATTTGACATGCACAGACTTCTCTTGATTCTGTGTGTACGCTACTATTCTTGACTTATTCAGTGTAGATTATCTTGATTTCCTTCTGCTGTAAAATTTTGCATTCCGTTAAGCAACTGAAATCGTTTCGCTTATGACGATGAGTTCATTGTTTGAAGGTTATTTTGCTTTTACTGATATTGGGTTTATAAGTTAAAGAAGTGGGTAGGGTGAACAGAGCTTCTGCTCTTTTATTACCCGCTTAATAGCGCTCGGCTTTATCTAGCGAATTTTATTGGATTAAGTCCTTGTTAGAGTTTCCCTCCCTAAGCGCCACTCCTGCTTAAGCCCGGAAGTTTCTTCAGGGTTTTCTTTTGGAGACTAGGCTGCTACTTAATTTCACTAGAAATACTACAAGTTTAGCCGAAGTTTGCTTCATTTTCTGGGTTCACCAATCTACGGCTTAGTTCGTTTCTCACACATTAAGTTATTTATTCTTCGCACTGATTCACATAAGTGTCCTAGAGGCATCCTGCCATTCCTTTTACCGCAGTGGTAATGTGAGAAGCCTCCCCATCAATTGTCATCTTTGACAAACCGAAATCGCCCAATATTCCATTCAAATTGCGGTCTAAAAAGAATGTTGGCAGTCTTGACATCCCTGTGAATTATCTTTGGAAGAATGTTGGCAGTCTTGACATCCCTGTGAATTATCTTTGGAGTGGAACCCATGTGCAAGTATTCCAATCCCGCAGGTGGATCACAGGAAAACATGGTCAGCATTTATATCATGAAAAACTAATGTGCAATATTATTGTGAGAAAGACATACCCTGGCCTGCATCTATTAGTTCGGAACATTGTGCATTAGGAGCCCCAAAACAAAAGAATTAGAACCAAATTTGTGATGGTTAAGTTTCTTAACGGGCTTATATTTCTCTGAGAAACGTACCATAAAGGCGGTCTTTGCTGCGCAAACAATTTCAGTGTCAAGCTCTCCCTGGCCATCGCCACGGCCATGATTTATCTACATAACCTATATAAAAACATTCTCGGCTGCTTTTTCCCTGTCGTAAAACAACCTTCCCTTATCGTAAGTAAAGAAGGAGGCTCGCCACGCCTGATTTTCCATTGCCACAACACGCTAATCAGTTATGCCGACCAGTGCGCAAACCCTTTCCGCAACTAATTAACTAATTTGTAACCATTTTGTAACTATTCTGATCGAAAGGCTGAAACTTTTGCAATCGTCTAACATATAATCCTATGGTTTACAAGAATGACAGGTGGGCAGAGAGGGGAGTTGATTTCAGAGGGAAACGCCTTACGGCGTAAATATAATTAATAAATAAATACATTGAATTATAAAACAAATATTATAATATTTTTCATGTTTTTTTTTAATTATAAATAATATTTATAAAAAAATCTAGAGATCAAATTTCCAAATCAATATTGAAATTGGAGATTTTATGATAATTTCAATCTCTTTTAACTTTGATTAATATTGAAATTGGAGATTTTTATGATCATTTCAATATCTCTTTTAACTTTGAATGATTTAAATATGTATTTTTAAATATTTAGAATATAAAAATAAATTAATACTGGCACTTTTAACTTTGAATTATTCAAATATATATTTTTTAAATATTTAAAATATAAAAATAAGATAATAAGTAAATTTTTTAATATTTTAAATTTTATTAAATTTTTATCCTAGACAAAAAAAATTAATGATGAAATTGTGAATATATGAATCAAAATATCATTATATTAGATTACTTGTTATTATCAATGGATGAAATTGTTTGTAAATATATTAATCAAAATATCATTATATTAGATGATTTTTCAAATGTGTTTATCATCAATTAATCAATTTATGTATATTATAATACTAAGATTATTTATGAATAATAATATTTTTATGATATAATTATTTATATGAATTTTCTTTTTATTAATATAATTGGTGTGCATTTTATTTTAATAAAACTTACCATTTAAATGATGTGTACATATGCAAATAGAAGTAATTGATATTGCTAAAGAGAGAATAGATCAAACTTGTTAGTATTATATTTCTTAAGCGTTGACATTTTTTAAAGAGTCTTTTATTAATGCATACAAATTGTGTTAATTGCAAGTTGATATAGGTGCCATTAGTTGCCTGAGTGTGCTACCTATCCATTTGCTATATGATAGGCTTTTTTCATTACTATATATAGAAACACACATTGGCATTTTCTATATAATAGATTTAATAGATTATTTTGCATTCTCTTTTGTAAAAGGTTTTTTTTTGGTATTTTAAGGTTGTTTTTAGTTCATGGGATATTGTTTTAAAAAATTTCATGGTATCAGAGTTTTCACCGTCCTTGTCTTTTTATGAGAGGTAGTGTGATTTAAATTAGATCTACAAGATCAGATTAGATCGAAGATAGGGTCATATTCTCTTTGGTGAAAAAGGTGTCATCTTGTATATTATGATTGGATCATAATTTTATACCATAATTCATGACCCTATGCTAGGTTTGGCTCCCACACTTGATATAGTTGATAAATTCTATATTTTTTTTCCCAGGTTGTGCATTAAAACGTTGTTTTAATTAAAAGTTTTGGTTTTTTTTTTTTTTTTAACTTTAGCTATGAAATCTCTTCCACATTGGAATATACCCCGAGGTGGTGTCTTATTTTGTGCCTTTATTTCCTAGGTCATAGAAGCACTCCTTCATTACCATATTCATTCTCAACATAATTTGTTGGTACCAATGCCATTCCCTTCAACATTTCATCCACACACTAGGAAGCCATCTATTGTGTGGCACTACTCATTATACCGGTACCATTGCTGCTTGAATTAGAAATGGGTGTTAGAATATTAATTCTTTCATTTCTCTTTCCCTTGTGTTTTAACTAGATTTGCATGATAATTTCTTTTTCCATTCAAAATAGTACAATCATTGAGCTAGGAAAGTGGCTTCATCATACAGTTCAACAATGGGTCTTTCTCTTTGGAGGCATGGAGGGTGATGGAATAACTCTTACTTGTGAATTATATTTAATATCTAAATTATGAAATGAAAAAGTAATGATTTATACTAAACATGGAAGATTGAGATATTGGGAGAAATTACTAAAAATAAGGATGAATAATCATTCAAAGATTCATAGATAGTTATGGTGGTGGTTTGAACAAACTTCTCAAATATAATATTTTTTATGGCCACCATCATTATATATAGTGACCATTTTGTACAATACAATTTATTTAATATAATTTCCCTTTGAAGATTTGTTTAGTCTAATTCGATGGTCCCCTTGTTTCATGATTGGCTATTAGAGCCAACAAATGGTATCATAACAATGATATGCATTAAGGTTTTCTAAATTTTCATATGCTAATATGCATATGAGACTAACATTTTTGTAAAGCTTTACAACTATGAGATTTGGAGATACTCAGTGGACTCAATCCCATTGTCCATGATACATACTCCACTTTGCACTGGAAACAGTCACACTAAAGAAATTTGGAAGGTGAGAGTTTTTCATATCCATGATGCTAATGAGCATAGACTCTTATTTGTTGGAAAATAATACATTAGAATTTCTCCATGTTCATGGTTCAAAACCCAACTTCACACTCACTGAATAATGTTAATAGGCGACCTGGATTTGTGAGCATTGTGCAAATAATATGTGACTCCATTTCAAATTCACTTTAGATTGCTATTTGTAATGGACTTGTGTGAATTCATCTCCTCTGGTTGCAGAGTCACTGTTATGAAACCAGCTCAAGAAAAGATAGAAAAGATAGATCAATGCCTTAGAATTCAGCCTCTTCGAGGGGGCAACCTCCTTTACATTACATAAATGAACAATTCTTGGATGATTCAAATGACAAAACCTCCTTTCTATATATAGGAGTCTAAGGAGTCACAATATAATCCAGTCGACCTAACAATAATAATATAAAGCCACAAAAATAACAATAGAGGAATTCTATGGGGCACAGGAATAACAATATGGGGGTAATAGGGGCACAACAATATAAATAAGGGGTATAACTACAATAGTAATGGGGTAATCACTAGTATTATAGGGACCCAACATGCCCCTCTCCTTAAAAAAAGTGTTGTCCTCAACGCTTGAGTAGTTCTGGATACTTCTGCATAAAATTCTCATCCTCCCATGTGGAATCTTCAGCGGATAAGTTCTTCCACTTGATAAGATACTCTGAAATTGATCGATTTCGTAGCTGTCGAGTTCTTGTTTCTGTGACTGCTTCCGGTTCCAATATAATTTTTCCTTCCTCGTCAAGTTCTGGAAATATTGTTTGAACTGGGAGCTTGTCGCCTATAACCTTCTTTAAACATGAAACATGGAAAACTGGGTGCAATCGAGAAGCTGCAGGAAGCTCCAATTTGTATGCCATAGTACCAATCTTTTGCAACACCTTGTACGGACCATAATACTTTGGTGATAATTTATTATCCTTCTTAGCTTGCTTTAGGGACATTTGCTTATATGGTTGTAGCCGTAGGAATACCCAATCACCTACATCAAAACTTCTTTCACTGCGATGTTGATCTGCCTGTTGTTTCATTCTATTTTGTGCCAACACGAGGTTATCCTTTAAGAGTTGGAGGACTTGTTGTTGATGTTCGATGTGATGTTCCACTGCCTGAACCTTAGAATTTTCTCTTAAATATGATGTGATGGATGGTGGTTGATACCCATAAAGTGCCATAAATGGGGTCATTTTTGTTGCTGTATGGAAGGAAGTGTTATACCACCATTCAGCCAGAGGCAACCATTTGACCCATTGTGTCTGTTTATCAGATACAAAGCAACGAAGATATCCTTCCAAACATTTGTTTACTATCTCAGTTTGCCCATCAGATTGAGGATGATAAGATGAGCTATGAGCTAACTGAGTACCAAGACAAGAAAATAATTTTGTCCAAAAATTTCCAGTGAAAATGGGATCTCTGTCACTTACAATAATCTTTGGGTTTCCATGTAGCTTTTGAATTGTTTCCATAAATGCAGTAGAAACTGTACTGGCTTTAAATGGATGTGATAATGCACAAAAGTGTGCATACTTGGTAAGTCTGTCAACTACCACCATGATGACACTCTTTCCCTCAGACTTGGGTAAACCTGTGATAAAATCCATTGAAACCTCCTCCCAACGTTGGCTTGGAATGGATAAAGGTTGTAATAGACCCAGTGTCTTAATTGTTTCAACTTTATTTTGTTGGCAAACCAAACATTCCGCCACAAACTTTTGAATATCTGATTTAAGGCCATCCCAAAAAAATTCCTTCTTAACCCTGTGGTAAGTTTTTAAAAATCCTGAGTGCCCTCCTAAGGGAGAAGTGTGCAATTCCATAAGAATCTTTTGTTTTAGCTGGGAATTCTTACAGAGGTATAAGCGATCTTTGTACCATAACGAATCATTTTTCCAGCTAAATGTATCAGACGTACTGGAATCTTGTTGTAGCTTTCGAATAAGTGCCCACACTTCTTCGTCATTCTTCCATTCCTCCCTTGCTTCATTTATCCAATCTGGTTGGATAATAGAAATGGCGCACAACAATGCTTCCACATCCTCATCCTTTCTTGAGAGTGCATCTGCCACCACATTTTGCTTCCCTTTTTTGTAGATGATTTCAAAGTCATAACCCAACATCTTTGTGACCCACTTTTGTTGCTCTTCAGAGGATAATCTTTGTTCTAAAAAGTATTTAAGGCTATCATGATCCCTTTTTACCTTGAAGTGTCTTCCCATTAGGTAGGGTCGCCATTTCTTAAGTGCATGGAGTATTGCCAACATTTCCTTCTCATAAATAGCTTTGCTTAAAAACTTTCCCTTGATTGGACGACTTTCAAAAGCAATGGGTCTTTCATCTTGCATTAGAACAACACCAATTCCATTTCCTGAAGCATCACATTCCACAATAAAGGTTTTTGTGAAGTCCGGTGTAGCTAAGACCGGTGCTTGGCACATTGCCTCTTTAAGATGTTCAAAGGCCTTTGTTGCTTCCGGAGTCCATGAAAATGCATCTTTCTTCAATAATGTTGTTAGAGGTGCTGCTATTCTCCCATAATTCTTAACAAACTTGCGATAATACCCTGTCAACCCAAGAAATCCTCGCAGATGCTTTATGGATGTGGGGATTTTCCATTCCTTAATGGCTTTAATTTTGCTAGGGTCTACCTTAACTCCTTCATGAGATACAATATGACCCAAATATTCCACCTCCTGGACTCCAAAGAAACATTTGGATCTTTTTGCATATAATTGTTTCTCCTCCAATAGTTGTAGCACCTTGTCAACATGTTCAACATGATCCTTCCAAGACTTGTTGTAGATTAGTATATCATCAAAAAATACTAACACAAATTTTCTAAGGAATGGTTTGAAAATTGAATTCATCAAACCTTGAAATGTTGAAGGTGCATTGGTAAGGCCAAAAGGCATGACCAAAAATTCATAATGACCCTCATGAGTTCTAAATGCTGTTTTCGGAATGTCTTCAATCTTCATTCTGATTTGATGATATCTCGAACGAAGATCCAACTTGGTGAAGTAAATTGATCCATGCAATTCATCCAGTAATTCATCAATGACAGGAATGGGGAACTTATCTTTAATAGTGAGCTTGTTGAGCTCCCTATAATCCGGACACATGCGCCATGATCCATCCTTCTTGTGCACCAATACTACTGGAGCAGAGAAAGAACTTTGACTTGGTTGAATTATACCAGCCTCTAGCATTTCTGCAACCATACGTTCAATTTCACTTTTTTGGACATAGGGATATCTGTACGGCCTGATGTTTGGAGGAACACTTCCTGGAATCAGATGAATAGCATGATCATGATCACGCATAGGTGGGAGACCTTTGGGAGTCTCAAATACCTTGGAATGATTGTCCAGGACTTTTTGGAGATCTGGAGAAATAGATGATTCCAATGTGGAAACATCTAGCGAACATAATTGTGCAATTACACCTCTTTGCTCCTTTTTTAGAAGCTTTGTCATACCATTAGAGCTGATTATCTTTCCTGGTTTCCCTGCAATACCCCTTAATTCAACTTCCTTTCCTTCCACAGAAAATTTGATGAAAAGTTCTTGAAAATTAAAAGCTATTGTACCCAAGGATTGTAGCCATTGGACTCCTAGTACAACATCAGCACCTCCCATTGGAATGGAAAGCATTGGGCTAGTCAATACATATTCTCCCATGGATAGCTTGATATTATGGCACTTTCCAGAGCAATTTATTGTTCCTCCATTTGCAATCATCACTTGACACTCTGGTGCTGGATATAGGAAGCAATTCAATTCTTTTGCTACCCTACAATGAATAAAATTGTGGGTGCTTCCTGAATCAATCAACACTATTACCTTTTTCTTCTTGATTTGTCCTTCTATCTTGATGGTTTGAGGAGTGGTAATTCCCGCCAATGCATTACAAGATATGGTCGGATTTATTTGTTCTTCATCTAGGCTTTGTTCCTGGAGTATATCTTCTTTTTTGACCTTTCTTGCTCCTTTTCTTCTTCCTCTTCACAATCTATGTAGAATAATTTCTTCTCAGCACACTTATGACCTTTAGTGTATTTGCTATCACAACTGTAACAAAGCCCTTTTGCTCTTTTTTCTTCCAATTGTTGTGGTGTCAACCTTATAGGTTGTGGAAGACTAGGGGCAACAACACTTCCATCTTTATAGTTGTGAGTGGTATGCTTCCTGGTTGCCATAATTTTGCTTTCCATTTTTCTTGCTAACCTGAATGCCTTCTCTAATGAATCAGGTTCCCAAAGGCGAACATCATGTTGGATATTATCCTTTAAAGACCCTATGAACACATCAATCCTATGCTCCTCTGGAATATCTTTTACCCTTATGTTCAATTTTTGGAACTCCTCAATGTGCTCCATTATTGAACCCTTTTGTTTGAGACTTATCAATTGGCTAAAAAAAGTGTTGCTTTTTGTATCCTCATAATGTGCTATCAATTCTTCCGTAAAAATTGCCCAAGTGATAAATTTTTTACGAGAGCAAAGCCATTGATACCATACAAACTGATTTGGTTCCAAATATACAGTTGCCATACGTACCTTTTGTGTGTTTTGCACATTATTGAGATCGAAGAATTGCTCCATCTGTAATATCCATGTGGCGGGATCCTTGCCATCAAACTTCCTCATATCGATTTTTGGAATATGGTGGGTCTTCGATCCAACATTAGAGTCTATGGAATCATGATTAACATTTCTTTTGTTCACATCATGAGTTTCCTTTACAACCTTTTCACCATTAGTAAGTATTTCTTGTAGAAAATTTGCCAAATCTGTCTTCAAATCTGCCATGTCTGTCTTCAAATCTGTCTTCAAATCTGCCATGTCTCTCTTCAAATCTGTCTTTGAATCATCCATCTTAGCTTCCATGCCATTTATCTTAGATTACACGACATTTATCTTAGATTCCACGCCATTTATCTTAGCTTCTGTTAGCTTTTGTGAGCGTGACATTTGTTGCACTTGTTCTTGTAATTTTGATATATCATGTAGCATTTCTTCCTCTTCTTCATGAGTCATGCTAGAGCTTTCAGGTTCCTTACTAGGTGTTTGCATTTTCTTTCCTTGGGGCATCAGTTACCGATAATAATGCTTTACTATGCCCTTTGAATTCCGTTAAACCAAGCTTACGCAAAAATTAAAAAAAAAACTACACACCTTTTTTTCACTTTGTAGAAGCCTGATATTGAATCTGATGTATCTCTGTAATTTCGGATCATCCAGTTTGGAAATTGTGATTTATAGTAGCCTTCTATGTCCTCTTTCCAATGCCACAAGTCTGACACAAATTGGATTCTCCAAGGAAGAGTTATGTGAAATCTCCCACAGTGACTTGCTTCTAGACTAGTTCAGTAGAGCGAACTTGTACGACGTGCCACGAGTCACTGTTTCAACCTTTGGATCTGAAAAATGCACACAAGAAACTACAGTCCATCCTCTTTTTGTAACTTCTTACGAAATTTCAATCTGATCCCCAGAGAGAAATTTATGACGATTTTCCCCAGGTCACCTGTTTTGAATGTAATTCAGGAGTCTGCAAAAGACCAAATTCCTCAGATCATATCTCTGCAAATATCGCGCAAAAATCTCTGAAATTCGGACCCAAAGTTCAGCGCGATTTCTTCTCAAATGGGTTTTTTTTGCAACTTCTGAAACGTCACAGAAAAAATTTATAGCGAAAATGCCACGATGACCTGTTTGGAGCAGCGAAACCCTAGAATCCAAAGCTATGATACTAAATGTTATGAAACCAGCTTAAGAAAAGATAGAAAAGATAGATCAACACCTTAGAATTCAGCCTCTTCGAGGGGAAACCTCCTTTACATTACATAAATGAACAATTTTTGGATGATTCAAATGACAAAACCTCCTTTCTATATATAGGAGTCTAAGGAGCCACAATATAATCCAGCCGACTTAACAATAATAATATAAAGCCACAAAAATAACAATAGAGGGATTCTATGGGGCACAAAAATAACAACATGGGGGTAATAGGGGCACAACAATATAAATAAGGAGTATAACTACAATAGTATTGGGGTAATCACTAGTATTATAGGGACCCAACAGTCACTATTGGTATCCTCTTCCTCTTAGCTCTTCTCATGGTAATGAAGGGAATCATTAAAGATCTAGAGCGGTTGGAGGATTTCTGCATTGCAAACACCAAGTCTTATGTTTTTACAAACAAATTTCCTTATCATGATCCCACTAAAGTTAATTCTCAACACTTCCTAACATCATTCATACGCATGCCAGTGAACACATCAAGCAGTCCCACGGGAGCTAGCTTCACTAGGTTTAATCCACAAAACCTGTCGGGGCTCAACACGCTCGAAATTATGTTGGTTCACATAAACATGGCTATGGGAGGTGTAGTAGGTCCAAATATCCATCCCAGAGGTAGTGAAATATTGCAAGTGTCTAAAGAGGTATCCTATTTTATTTAGATAAAAAGAAGCATGATGTTTCCCTATTTTATTTATTTTTGACATAGTCACTTACCAAGATAAAACATAAAGGGTAAAACTAATTTTAACATATATATCATTGAAATATAAAATGAAGTTTGGGATGGTTTTGATATGTAATGGAAATTTTTTTCAAGGTCTCACTTACCGTGGAAGAGTGATGAGTGATGGGAAGCTTTGATTTAAAGAAAGGGGTCCAAGTGATCAATAAAAGGAGATTTATAAAAGGAGTCATGTTAAGTCAAGATTTGAATGACAATATATTGATGTAAGAATTGATATCAAGTAAAATAAATTTGAAACCAAGTTAAGTGACTCACATATTGATGTGTAAAAGGGTGCATGTTCTATGGTACCTAACACCCTAACAAATTATGTAAATTCATTACATGAGAATTGAAGTCTAGTTGAAAATGTGGAGTTAAAATAAAAATAAGGCCATGTCAAAGTTAAAAGTCAAATCAATGTTTGGGTCATGTCCATGGTGTGTCAATTAAATTTTTCAAGTCAAAGTCGTATTTTTTTTTATCTTGATATCACTCCATCGAAGACACATATTTTTTGTAAGTAATTTCAGTTTTCTTGTTGGATGGAGACATTCACCTACTAGAAACAATTTATGGAGGTGTAGTGGAAGATTCAGATTAAAAAGCATATGTAGAAGGAAATTTAATTTACTTGAGTCAATGTAATGCTTGATGAGTAAAGTCTACCCCCATTGAAGAGGCAGTGGCCCTAAAAAACCACTTTCCATGAAGTAATAAGTTATGCTAAATAACTACTTGTTATGATTGTTGTGAGAGAGAAAGGTTTGTGGTCATCCAAAACCACTTGACGTAATGTATGTTTGTGGTAATTTGAAACCACCTAAGGTTTGTGTGGTTAAGGATAAGCCTAAAAACCCAAGTTGATGATTATATTGATATATGGGAGTTAAGGGTATAAATATCTGTTGATAAACTACGTAAGAGAAAAGGTTTCCTATAGAAATAGTGGATACAGTGGTAGAAAACCCATGCATTTAGGTGGATGGTAACTTTTTTATATGGACTTAAACAAACACATTATTTATGTTTGTTTAGGTATAATATGAAAATTGAAGAAAAGTGTAGAGGATTGAAGATGAAGATGGGACCAATTCAAAGGACAATTGAAGATATTCAAATCACAATAATTTGTTAAGGGGGGTTATAATGGAATAACTCCTACTTGTGAAGTAAATTTAATATCTAAATTGTGAAATGAAAATGTAATGATGTAGACCAAACATAGAAGTCTATGGAAGATTGAGATATTGGGAGAAATGAGTGAAAATAGGGATGAAGATTTATTGAGAGATTTATGGAAAGATTTGAGCATATATTCATGTTGGTGGTTTGAAAAAATTTATCATCCATGATGTATTTGTTATGCTAGCCATAATTATATATAGTGACCATCTTGTACAATACAAATATACACTAGAATGTTTGCTTGCTTCATGATTGGCCATTAGAGCCAACAGAGGGTGGCAACATCAAATGAGGATTTAGAATGCTTTCAAATTGCTTGCTTTAATTTGTTAGATCCATTGGGATTTCTCTAAATTTGCAAGGTTCTTAGATGTACTATTATTGACAAAGGTGTAGTTACCATTTTTTTCACATATAAAAATTAATATTGGTCGTTGCCCTCTTCAAATTGTGTGGCAAGGACATAATTTCCAAAGTTTAGTTTATATGGCCAAAAATATATTAATTGGAAAAGGATATTAATTTATAAAGATTTTGGGAAAGACTTTTTTGGAAAGGATATTGATTTTTAAATTTTTCGAGGAAGACTTTTTAGGAATGGATATATTAAATGTTGAAGTTTCTAGGCAAGGTTTTTGTTTGATTTTATTATACATTAAACAATAACTTCATTTTGGTTCCTTCATTTGTTCAGTAGGTCATAGAAATTTCCTAATTAGAAATAGGGAATACAGGTTTCGATCGTCACCTTCATGGCACAATGTGGTTCCCCTTGGATGTGTAGAATACAAAACAAACACCCCTAGTTAATGTTCTAGTCAACACAAGTGCCATCAATCCAAATAATGCAAAAATATCAGGTTTGACTTCCATATTTATCTAAAAAGCACAATTGAGGTCGATATCACACTTTTGATGGATTGAATTGCCTAAGTTTAGATGTTATATCAATATGTCATTACTCCAGGAGATGGAACATAACTTTGTTTATTATATTTTAGTTTTTGTAAATAAAAATAAAGAGTAGAAGAAAGGGAACATTGTATACAATGAACTTTTAATTAAGATATGTGCATTTTCATGTTTCTATGTTCATATATTACTCTAAGTTTTAGAAGATAATAGTCATGATGTGGATATGAAAATTCTAGAGGGACCCCATGGTTTGGACATGTGCACTATTATATTTATGTGAGTTACTGTGTATACATTTCACTATTTCCACCGTATAGATTTATTCTTGGGAAATACTTTAAATTCTTCTCAACTTTCTATTATTTATCAATTGTTTATGTTTTCTTTGAGGTCTCATATGTTTGATTAGTTGTATCTTTGCTTTAACTGAAGCTTGAATCTGCCTTTTAGTCACAATTCAGAGTGGTCATCAAAGTACTATTACCAATGCTATCTAATCACTGAGTTGTGATAAACTGCTATAAATTTCCTTTATACTAGTGGAACCATAGTGGATACTACTTAGAGTATTGAAGCTTGATTGCATGTCTTCCATATTTCTTAGCTAAATAGTAATTATTGGATGAATGTTTGTTAATCTTCTTTTAATCATTAACTACATAGTGAACAAGGTATTGTTACATAAGCCATTTACCCATATAGGCAATGAAATATTGCAACTTGATTTCCTACAAGTGAAGCTATTATAGACTTAGATTAAAGGATTAGGCCTTATTTCATTTGAATTTTTATGTTGTTAAGTTATAATTCATGTTTGTAGAAAATTGATAATACTTCTGTGATGCCAATCTAACAGCTTAGTCAAAAGCTCTAAAGATTAATGTCATGACAGTATTACCCAATAAATAAAAAACACAACATATATTTTTAAAAATCATCCCCCCACCCACGTTATATATATTAATCACTTACGAATCTGTTGCAAGCACAACTAAATTGTTTAATATAGTGGTGGCATCGTCCATATGTCTGCACTGACATTGCAAGCAAAATTAAACTGTTTAATATAGCCTCGGGTCCTGCCATTTTCCATACGTCTCTCCTAAATTGCCCATATGTCTGCAGTGATGTGGCAAGAAAAACTAAATTGTTTAAAATAGTGGTGGCATCGTCCATATGTCTGCACTGACGTTGCAAGCAAAATTAAACTGTTTAATATAGCCCTGGGTCCTGCCATTTTCCATACGTCTCTCCTAAATTGCCAACATGCTACTGCAAAGTCAACAAATGAATGAAAAATCCACCCTAAATTGTCTGTAGTCTTTTACCAAGTCCTCGGAACAACAAAAACGTGGTGGGTCATATATTTGTTTAAACTTTAGTTTTGGCTGCCTCCCCAAATTATTCATTACGACGCAAGCGCGCTCATACATTTGTTTTATAACTATAAATTCTCTGCTTCATTGTTACAGAACCCACCCTTCAAATATTGGCATTTGCTTGTTGGAATATAGAGACATTCATGGAGTCGCAAGAGCAGAGCCAAAAGCCTCATGTCGCAATATTCCCTGGGTTTGGGTCAGGCCATCACATCCCACTGCTCGAGCTTGCAAAGTGGCTGACTGTGTACCATGGCTTTTCTGTCACCTTCTTCACCGCCAAATGGATGGACGGCTCTCCTCACCACACCCTGCCGTCTTCGTCAGGGGACATGATCCGCTTCATAGAGCTCCCTGATGTTCAGATCGAAGGGGATCATGCTGAGATGAACATTTTTGTACGCATGCCCTTACTATTGGAGAAAGCTAAAATATTAGTGCAAGATGCTCTCACATCCTTTTCGTTTCCTGTCTGCGCTTTCATAATCGATTTTTTCGGTACACCCATGTTGGATGTCGCCTCCAAACTGGAAATACCTTGCTACATATTCTCCACTTCTGGGGCTTCTCTCCTCTGCATCATGCTCTACCTTCCAACACTTGTCCACAACATTGAAATTTCCTTCAAAGATGTGGATTTCCCGATCGAAGTGCCGGGCCTTCCGCCGATTCCCGGAATAGATTTGCCAGACCCTCTTCTAGACAGATCTGATATTTCATTCAACTGGTTCATTCAACATTCCCTTCGGCTTCAGGAAGCTCGTGGAATTCTGATAAATACATGCCAAGAAATGGAACCAGAACAAATAAAAGCTCTCAAGGAAGGAAAGGTTCTGAGCGCTGTTGAAATGACCCCTTCCATTTATCCCGTTGGGCCGCTAATAGCTTCGCCTCTGTCGGAATCTGAAGAGAAGTTTGAGAAGGAGGGCTGCCTCAAATGGCTGGACCGCCAGCCCGCCTCGTCAGTTCTGTTCGTTTCTTTCGGGAGCCGCGGCACCCTGTCGGAGAATCAGATTCGGGAACTAGCTTTGGGGCTAGAAGCAAGCGGGCAGCGGTTCCTTTGGGTGTTGCGTAAGGAGCCTCCTCCTCCAACTGAATCCACGATGACTGCCGAAGCAGACATGAGGGAGGTTCTACCTGAGGGTTTCGAGACTCAAACCCAGGACCGTGGATTTGTGGTGGATTCATGGGTGCCTCAGATTGCTGTCCTCTCTCATCCATCCACAGGCGGTTTCCTTTCTCATTGCGGTTGGAATTCAACGATCGAAAGCATCTTACATGGAGTGCCGATGATCGCTTGGCCTCTCTTTGCTGAACAGAGAATGAATGCCTTCCTTCTCGTGAAGGAGATGAATATGCGCATTGATGCGCGGAAGGGAGCAGATGGATTGGTGAAGAGAGAGGAAGTGGAAAGAGCGGCGAGGGAATTAATGGAAGGAGAGGGGGGAATGGAAATGAAGAAGGGGATGGCAGAATTGATGGGGAAGGCCCGGTTTGCAATGGCGGAGGGAGGGAGTTCATACAACGCGCTGGCCAACGTGGCTTCTGTTTGGAAGGAAATGCATGCCACTAAAACACCACCTGCTACTTGAAACTTGAAAGGTCTCGCTTGATACGTCACATCTGGATGTTAAGACGGTTGACGGTTCGTATGGACCGTCGTGCCTGGCATTGCTCAATTCAAATCAACGGCTAATGATTACCCAATCATCTAACAACAAAATCGAATGGCACATATTTTGACACGACAACAGTTTGGGGAGTTCATTTCAGAGGGAAATGCCTTACGGTGTAATTATTATAAATTATTAATAATCTCATTGTTTTACAACTAGATGTGGTTAAAATATTTTAATTTCACTCTCACTAATAAATAAAATATATTTTAATGTTTATGTAAAATAACATAATTTTGTATGGACTTTAAAAATAAAGATAAAGTAGTTGTGGGTAGAAAGAAAAAACACTTTATATTTCTTTATGGTTTTTAAAGATATTTATTAACTTCATATTGTGAGAGAGTAAAAAAAAACCATTTGAATATTCACTATAATAAACTATTTAAATCCCTAAAAATTAAAAGTAAAAAAAAATTATTTTTGAATAATATTATTACGAAATTGATATGTGATTATTTAATTCTTAATATAAATTTAATGTGTGTAATTTAAATAATATTAATTAAAAAACATCTTATATTTTCTTATAATTAAAAAATATATATTTATTAATTTCATATTGGCAGGGAGGACCTTTTTTTTAAATATTTATAGTGATAAATTATTCAAATTCTTAAAATAAAATATATATGTGTGTGTGAAGATGATAAATATTTCATTTAATTTTTAATGCAAATTTAATATTTGAAATTTAAACAACATTGATAATAAAAAACTAACTGTGATTTATAAATAAAATATTTCAATGTTAATAATGTATATATTATATATAATTAAACCAAAATACTAAATATATAATATAAAATAATTAAAATATATATATATATATATATATATATATATATATATATATATATATATATATATATATATATATATATATAAAACTAAAACTAAAACTAAAAGAAAGCCTCCATGGGAAATAAGTTTAGTAAAAAGAAAAGTAAGGATTTGTAATTTTCACAAGTCGGAATGATGATTAAATGGAAACAGGCATGCAACAAAATTTAATAGGTAAAGTTTTTCTTTCATGTTTTACAAACAATTGGGATAATGGATGGGGTATCATCTAATTAGATATTAACAATAAGGAGTTAATCTTAAAGAGAGCCACACATCTTTTAAGTAAGAATTAACATTTGTTTGCCTCTCTAAATGAAGTGAGGTTTTGTAGTGAGCTAGGGTAATTTGTCCTAGGTTTTCCCACACAGTCACGTTTTATACAACAATTTTCTCGTAACACTTCACGAGGTAACAACTTTAATATCAAACATCCACAGTCCACACATTATAAAATTTAATGAACAATACTGTCCAAACCAAACAATTACAACCAGATAATCTCTCTCTCTCTCTCTCTCTCTCTCTCTCTCTATATATATATATATATATATATATATATATATATATATAGATATTTTCCTGGCTTCATTTTTATGACATCACATGGCATCCAATGCTACAGATTTAGTATTGATCTTGTGAGGTGTGTTTGCATTGAATGCTGGCTAATGCACTGCTTTCCATCATTTTTTATGTATCTTGGGTTGAACCTCCAGTAACAATTCTTGTTATATTTCTCTCTAGTACAATTTCTAAATTTAATGATATCATGTTTGTGACTAAAGAACATCAACAAGGTTGCTAGTACTTAGAAACAGGCTTTGCTTTTATCTTTGATGAGTCAAAATTTTCTTGAGCAGAATTTGGCAAAAGAAATTGTAAGACCG
Source organism: Pinus tabuliformis (assembly GCA_031772625.1). NCBI lineage: Eukaryota > Viridiplantae > Streptophyta > Pinopsida > Pinales > Pinaceae > Pinus > Pinus tabuliformis. Next base: position 178,580,608 of record CM062818.1, read on the forward strand.
AGGCAAGTTATTCAGCGCCTTTATGAGAACAGGGCACAGTTGAATTCGATATCTATGCACCTTGGAGAAAGTGTTGGTAATTTTTTCTTTACTACTCGTTCTCGGATCATCTTGCATGCAGTTTAATCTCTGTTATGTTATTGAATTTGCAGTTGTTTCTCACTACCTTTATCTGACAATAGCCATTTTTTACTATATAGCAAGCAGTTGCAAGCTAAATATGATATTAACTAATTTGCAGTTGCTGTTTTTATTTCCCTTTTTACAATAGTTGGATACTAAGTTAACACTATCAGGATACATCTATGGGTTGTCCCAGAAACAAGGGGGTCTCGTAAATCTCAGATTTGATGTCTGGTTAGGTCATGACCTAAAATTAGATTATATCTATATATATATATATATCTATATATATATATATATATATATATATATATATATATATATATATATATCTATATATATATATATATATATATATATATATATATATATATATATATATATATATATATATATATATATAGATAGATATATAATATGTCAATTTTAGAAAATCCAGAGAGTATACAACTTGATAGGGGTAATGACATACAGTATACTAAATATATGTAAAAAAAAGCTATGCAAAACAAATGCCATGGAGATTAGAAAATACTAACTCAATAGTTTGGATTCTGTTACTATAAAGATGCCAGTACAAAATGAGTGGCTTATCAATGTTACAAATTATCAGTCACTCCACAAACTGATATATTATCAAATAGATGTTCACCTTCAGAACAACATAATTTAACAGTAGTTTACATTTTCCAATTAGAAATTTCTTCACCGTGGTCAGCCCACCCTCCGGCAAAGTGTAAAAAAATCCAGCTAAAGATGAAAATTATGAAAACCCTATTCAGAAAACAAAAATTCCTGATGCCCTGGGTTCCACATCATATACAAGTGTGTTCCATTTGGGTTTTGGTCCTGATGGCCTGTCTATATTTGTGGTATCCGTTTCACTTTCCACTACCACATTACTTTTATCTGGTGGGATTTTACATTTCTTTGGTTGTTTTTGAAAATGAATTCTTCCTTATCGAAACATCTGGTTCTTCTCGTTGCATATATTCAAGATCTTCCAAGCAATGCCCAATAAGCTTTTCTAGGTAATCTAAGGACTTCAAATGTTTTATGAGGAGTGATCTCATAACACTGTGTTCTTACTGCCATCAATTTACCTATGGTCTTGCAAATAATGTGATTGGCCACCCTTATAGGGATCTTATCATCTTTCTTGGTTTTAGAGGTGGTTTTCTAAATACCTCTTCCCAACAGAGATTAGAGATGATGCTCATCTCTGCTTGTGTCTACTACTGCATCAAAATTTCTCTTGCCCATTGTTAATGTAGGTACCTGTAAGCCTTTATGAAAGAATGTATTGTTTTTGCATATATTTGTTCTATTGTGAATTTATGATCACCATGTTCATCTTCATTGGCATTTAGTAGGGGTTCAAGGAATCCATATACCATTTTCATGGAATGCTTGTCTTGAGCAAGACTTGGCCCCTTTACTTTTAACTTTTCTATCCCTTGAGTTTCTATCACTTAGGTCAAGGCTTGTATCTTTTTGAGGCCTCTTCCTTGCCAGTGAATTGGAACCCCACATAGGTATATGCTGTAGCGATCTCGATTCTCTACTTCATCCCCTGTAGATATGAAATGGAAGTATGATTGTTCTTAGAAGTACTGAAGATCATAACCTTAGTCTTGTTAATGTTTACAATGATAAGTCTATGTTTGGTATTGAAGATCATAACCTTAGTCTTGTTAGGGTTCACTGTCATAATCTATTTTTGGTATTGAAGATTGTAACCTTAGTCTTGTTAAGGTTCAATGTGATAAGTATATGTTTGAGGTTGAGGATCATAGCCCTCATCTTTTTCAGGTTCACCGCCATTAGTCTATGTTTGCAAAAAGTTACAGACAACATCCAAGGTCCAACTGCCTCTGAAGGCCTTGAGAAGATATTTGGTTCTTTATGTGGTTTCTGTATTACTTCATCTCCGGTAACAGTGTTAATCTCCTTTCTGAGTTTTTGTTTAATTTATATTTCATCCATGGACCATGATAGAAAATCCTTTGCCATCAATTGTACATTAGCCACAGAGCAGATACAGAGTCTTTAAATTTGATTCAAAATTATTTCCCAATTGAATTGATTTAGTTATATATATGCTTTCTTGATAATTTAAACTTTATTCCTTTGTGCTAAACTAATGCAAAGTGGTGCCATCGTGACTGTCTTGTTTATGGTAAACAGACTCTAGAAATCTTAGATACCAACTTTAATAGCTTTGCTCATGTCTATCAGAATTCTAGAATAGTCATATCCCTATATTGATATTATATTCCACTTGGCATTTTTTTTGTCATCCACACACTAAGAAAGTGGAAAATAAATACATGCATGTGCATTTGCATTTAGAATGCATGCGGAAATTGATTTAGGACTTAGTGTGTGCTCTCTACTCTATGTTGAAACAATTTCACTTCTCTTTCCTTAGTAGCTAGGATTTTCACTGCAAAAAGAAAGTAAACGACTGTTTATCATCTTAGATTGCATATTTAGGAATTGTACATGTACATCACGTGATCAACCTTAAAGGCAAACTTCTTAAGAAAGATCAACTGTAAAATAAATTTCAATAAACATAAAAACGCTTTGGAACCTAACGCACAACATTTAGAAGTCTAGGCTAGAGATGTATTCCGACGTCGTAAAGCCTAGTAACTATCGCTTTCATCGTAGGTTGGGTGATTCCTCCTCTTTGAAACGACAAGTGCCAGTACGGACTTGTGCTCCCACGTACCATCGAGTATATATTGGGAGACCACAGTAGGCTATATCCTTTATCCTTAGGAAGCCGTGTCTGCCGCCCTATCAATCGCAATGTACTGAACATAGCATTCATGAAGATTGACTGTTGTACCATAAAAAGTATTCTGTAGTTTTTCGATTGGTTTGGTAATCCCCCTGTCTAGATATCCAGAGTAGTCACTTTCGTTCCTTTTCAGACTCCTTAAAAGAAAAGGTCCATCTGAGCACTTGTCACTTTAGGCTCATTAAAAATCGAAGGCGACTAGAGTCATCTTTAGCTTTTTCTTGACTCTTAAAAATTGAAAAAGAAAATTGTGTCAAAGCATCATAAAATTTATTTAAATCGAAATAACATCACTGTTCCCTTGTTGGTCTTAGGGTGAGAAAATGGAGTCCACCAATCAAGGATTTCCCCTTGGGGGAATCCTACTCCCTTTTCCTCTAGGGGAGATGTTGGTGCACCTCATATGGCTACATTATCCCTTCCAGGGCTTGCAATTGGCCCGCCAGTATGGCTTTTCTCGACCTTTGTCGTTCAAAACACCGTGATTCTTGAGCAATCAAATCAACAACCAGATGATACTAGAGTTACCCAAATCGAAGGTGACTAGAGTCATCTTTAGCTTTTTCTTGACTCTTAAAAATTGAAAAAGCAAGTTGTGTCAAAGCGTCATAAAATTTATTTAAATCGGAATAACATCACTGTTCCCTCATTGGTCTCAGGTTGAAAAAATGGAGTCCACCAATCAAGGATTTCCCCTTGGGGCAATCCTACTCCCTTTTCCTCTAGGGGAGATGTTGGTGCACCTCATATGGCTACATTGTCCCTTCCAGGGCTTGCAATTGGCCTGCCAGTATGGCTTTTCTCGACCTCTATCGTTCAAAACACCATGATTCTTGAGCAATCAAATCAGCAACCAGATGATACTAGAGTTACCCCCCAACCTTCTACTTCGTTTGTTTCTCCCTCTCCTTCTTCCTCTTCGCTTGGTGAAACTATGTTTCAAAAAAAATGATCGTATAAAAGTTGTTGTAATAAATATCTTTCTTCATTATGTTTCCAAGCTTAGATACCCACTCATTTAGAAACAAATTGAACATGTTTCTTGCCCTTTTCCCTTTAATTCATATATTTTCAAGTAATGCTATAGGAATGTAATGAATATTAAACATCTTACGCGAAGAAAACAACATTTTTGTGTTTTGTTTTGTACCAGAAAATGACAACAAACCTTACTCAGAATGCAATTTCCTCAATGTTATCTGGATCAACTCATATTCAACCATACCTACAAATTGTTGAACTTGAACCAATACAATCAATGCAAAATTCAACTCCACGATATCGTACTGCAATTTCAGACGGAACACATAAGAAACACATCATGCTTCCAAAAGATTTCAATGATCTTGTAGCAACAGGCTTGCTACAAAAGGGTTCTATTATAAATGTTAAAAGTTGGACTACCTCAGCTATCGGTCCATCAACGTAAGTTTGTTATAAATTTCTTATTTCAAATTTAACATTTTTTATTTATAACACAACCGCTTCTAACATTTATTCCTATGACTCTCATTTGTCGTGTAGGTCTATAAAGCTAATAGACTTTGAAATATCTACTTCATTTGCACCCTTAATTGGAAAACCAAAAACTATGAGTATCCCGATCACATCTGATGAAAACACTCCATCCTCATCGGACCCAAATCCTTTATCAAAAAGACACTACCGTATTCCAACTACTCCAACTCCATCCGTTCTGCCAGTTCAAATTCCCATCAAATCGTTAAACCCTTACCACTCAAATTGGTGCATAAAAGGATACGTCCAAAGGAAAACAACCCTTCGACAGTTTCAGAATCAATATGGACCCGGTAAAGTGTTTGGTTTTGACCTGTTCGATAAAAAGGGTGGAGAAATACATATTACATGTTTCAACAATGTCGCAGATTATTTTTTCGACAAAATCGAAAATGAAAATGTCTACATTGTCTCTAAGGGGAATGTAAAAATGGCTAATAAGCAATACAACCACTTGAACAATGACTGGGAAATTTTGTTGAATGCAACATCTACCATAGAACATGTTGCCAACGAAAAAAACATAATCCAACAGTTCGATTCAATATAAAATCAATTAATGTTATCAGAACAACAAACGTCAACTCCATTGTTGATATTCTTGGTGTTGTCATAGACATTTCCAGTGTATGCACTATACGTAGAAAAGATGGCTCTGAAGTTTATAAACAAACAATACAACTTCAAGACATGTCATGGTATAACATAGATGCAATCTTTTGGGGAGATAATTTTAATGTCGTGTCACAGGAAATCTCCTCCCTATGTGCTACAGGAAATAACCCCATCATTGCAATCAAATTTGCGTGTGTTGGAGAATTTAATGGAAAAAATATCGACACTACAATGAGATCCATTGTTCTTGTAGATCCTGACATTGAAGAGGGCCATACGCTAAAGTCGTGGTTTAAAAAATAAGGTTCGACTGTAGCTTCTACATCTTTGACAACAAGATCTCCTTTTTGCCATCAACAAAAAAAATAACAATTGCTAACACTTACAGTATGGATTCCTTAGAGAAACCAACATTTTTTCAATTAAAGGGCACAATAACAAAAATTGGGATGGATAGTTTTTACTACATTTCTTGCCCGTCGATCGTTGGTGGGAAAAAATGCATGAAAAAACTTATTCCACAAAATACAGGGATGTGGTTCTATCCAAAATGCAACGCTGAAGTAAGTGACTGTGATTACAGATACTTATTGAAAATCGACATACAAGATCACACTGGTGAATTAGCTTCAACTGTTGCTTTCGAAGATGCGGGATCTACAATTCTTGGAAATAATGCCAAAGACTTCTATTTATTGTCTTTAGATCCAGAACTGATCAAGGAAATTGTCTCTAAAGCTCTATGGACAGATCATATCTTCACACTTTCAGTGAAGACAAAAACTTTTAAAGAAGTGCCACGATTGAAATGCGTTATCATAAAAGAAGAAAAGTTGCATTTCAATACAGAATGCAACAACATCCTTCGAGAAATTTAGAACATCTCGACATTGTAGATAAATATTGCAAAACGTATTCCTTGCTTTTTGACAATTCCTATTGTCCAATTTTATAAATACAACTTTACAAGATATACTGTTGCATGCCTTATTATGAAATTTTCTTATATACCATTGAAATAAGTATTCGTCCTCCATTGTATCTAGCATTATGTGAGTAGACAAATTCACATTATTTTTTTCTTTTATCATCTTCTTCCTTTACAAAGGATTTTTCGGCGAAGATCACATGAGACATCATTTGTCGATGCGTTTCGAACCATCCAGTGTGGTTCATCGTCAGGACAAGTTGAAGAAGCAGATCCAACTTTTTTTCTTTTATCATCTTCTTCAACTTGTCCTGACGATGAACCACACTGGATGGTTTGAAACGTGTCAACAAATGATGTCTCATGTGATCTTCGCCGAAAAATCCTTTGTAAACTTGATATGGATCACAGAAGCCTAAACTCTACCATCTTCTTCCTTTTAAAAAATGACGTAACTTGCTACGTTACACATGAAACTATCTACATGTATAAAGAAAAAATACTAATATGTTCTTTCAAACAGATTATTCAAATAAAAAAATTCACATAAAACTATTCAAAACTCAGATTTTTTTCCCTTCTTTCGCTTTCGCTTGAATTTTTTACCCTTCTTTCGCTTTCGCTTGAATTTTTTACCCTTCTTTCGCTTTCATACAATAACATGGTTGTTGTCTTCAAATAACATTCTTCTTTTCCCCTCTCTTGCTTATAGGTACCATAAATTTTGCGAATGGCTTCTTCTTCTAATAATGAATGTGCTTGAAGATACTATGCAACAAATAAAGAACGAATAAATGCACGTTGCCGTGAGCTTTATCAAGCAAAAAAAGACATCAGAGAATGTAAAAAACATAAAAAATAGAAGGAAAACCAACATTCCTTGTCTGAAATGGCCCACCCAGAAAACAATCCTGCCTTGCAATTATCAAACACTTTATCTTCTCAGTAAACCTCTCAAACAAATACATCCATGCCTCATTGCCCTAACCCCTCCTTCGCACATGCTTTCAACAACGTTTATACTAATCAAGCACATCGAGATTTTCGTGCAAAGATTGATAAACTTCCACCTAAATGCCCATGCTCCATTTGTCTTGAATCATATCCTGGAATACATATCCACAATTCCAACCACATGTATTGCTGCTACAGATGCGTCTTTGAAACAAAGGGTCATCGCTTCTCATTATCAAACAACATGGACCCTAGTCCTCAACCAGCTATCCTTACATCTCTTTCACAAATAGAAGAAATTCTCATTTCTAAGGTTAACCCTATACTGCAAGTAACACATGCATGTGGTGGCCAATATAAATACAGTGGCCACACAATTTGTTTTCCTCAAGACATTACAAATTTCGCAAACATGTTGCCACGACGTGTTAAACACTTGGACATCCTAATTGTCACGCGTCATAGTAATGACCATAAGGCTTATGATTTCATTGTCAGTAGACATCGTATTCTCGCTGCATTAGAATACAAATTGGCAAATGACACATACTATAAGAATGTTCATATTGATACCAACGCACTGGCATCCTTACCAGCAACCCCACCGATGTCTCCTCCTCCCTTCACCATTCCAATACTACAGAAACCACTGTCCACCTTTCACTTGAACCACCACATGAGCTCACCGAAGATTCCGCGGACCCATCCGTAAACCAAACATCATCATTCGTACCCATCATACCTAATACAAATGCAGAAATCCAAGAAATCCGCCATTATTTACATGCTTACAACCACCAATCTGATACTATAATTGAGTGTCCAACAATTGGTTTATCGCCAGTCAATGAAGACAACATAGAAGGTCTACTCTCTATGGCTTTCCCCACCCTTTTCCCAACAGGAGCTGCAATGCCAAATCAACCAAGAATGAAAGCAGTGCAGTTACATGAATATGCACTTCATCTGATACGTTACTACGATAACAGATTTGGAAAGCACCCACGCTTTCGTTATTACATATATAATATCATGATGCGACATCGCAGTCAAGCAACATCATCGATTTTTGTGAAAAAGAACATCATAGATAACTTCCCAATATCTATTCAAGATTTGAACATTCGATTAGAACAATATCCAGATGAGCAATTGGCAGAGCAAGTCATGCGATTCGGTAGCTCTTTACATGGAACAAGATCATTTTGGCACAAAGCTAAAAATGAACTAACGGACACGATATCTCAACCCGGTTGCCCGACGTTCTTCTTCACATTAAGTGCAGCTGAAACAAAATGGCCTGATCTTCATGCAATCATGCCCGGATGTCTTCCTTCTGATATTGCAAAACAACAAAAGTGGAGAAATGATAACATTATCTCTAACCCACATTTAACATCACTATATATGCACCATAGATTCACAGCATTTCGTGAGATTATCTTAGAGAAACACTTGAATACAAAAGATTACTGGTACAGGTACGCATTCTACCGCATTTTTTTTCCAAAAACTCGAAACAACATTCCTCACCTATTGCAAAATTATCTTACAAAAACACATACTTGATAGGTATGAATGGCAACATAGGGGATCTGCGCACATCCATGGTTTCCTTTGGATAGAAAATGCACCTGATATGGAAAACCTCAACTGGGAAGACACAGAAGCAGTTGATATTACAAGGCAGTTCTTCGACAAATATATTTCCGCTTGGAACCCTCGTACTCCTTCGACTTCAAACCAACCAATTGCTTGGACAAATCTTGAAGACCCTTGTCTATTGTCCACACCGCAAATCTTTAGAACCAATCCTTTCAGTGACTATGAATAGCTCGTCAATTGTGTTGAACGTCACACAAAATGCTCAGAAAGCACATGCCTAAGAAAAAATGGATCCTCACTCCAATGTCGTTATAAAGCACCATGGGAATTACATCCAAAATCGGCCTTATTCATTGATTCCAATGGCCAAAAAACATACACCCCTGCTCGCAACGACGATCGACTCAATAGCCATAACCCTACCATCCTATCTATTTGGCGTGCAAATGTTGACTGCCAACTAGTACTCTCCATACACGTTGTACAAAAATATATCGCCAAATATGCATCCAAAGCAGAAAAAAATCTGAAAGCTTCCACCACATGCTACGTAGAATTGTCTTGGCTTCACCCATTGCTGACCCAACAACATCCGCATTTCGAAAATTTCTTGCAGAAACCCTTGTTGATCGTGACATTGGAGCACAAGAAACCTACCATATGCTGCAAAAATTACCATTAACATTATGTAGTCGACCATTCATTTCTTTAAATGTAAACCAAAAAATTCTTATGCGCCTTCCACAAATGAACACCACTTCTACTACATCCCCACACATCATAGATACATATATCCAGCGCCCTTCTACCCTAGAATCCACATCACTAATAGAATTGGCAAGATCTTGGTCATATGATCCTCTTCGCAAAACAAACAAATGGAAACAAAGACCTACAAAAGCAATTTTTCGGGTCATACCACGTTACTCCTCCTTACCATCCACAACAGAACCTTGCTATGCTGACTTTTGTAGGGTTGAACTTATGCTATACAAACCTTTTCACCATATTGTACAAGATATAGGAGATTCTACTGCAGAATTCATCGCAAATTGGCAAACATTTCGTCCATTCTACAAACCTTGGCATCAACATTGCACACTATCTGATATTGAATCTGTCACAAATGATACCTCAACTATTCATGAAACCAATCCTCCAGACACCATGGAAATAAATGAATGGGAATTGCTTTCCCAATTACACCCTACAAATGAGCTTTTCATAAATGACCTTGACATGCTTGGTCTTCGTGGCTTTGATGACACCCATAACTGGAATCATACCACTATCCCATTGGATTTACAAAATAATGCCATACAATTCATTGAGAATAGCTGCTCCATCCACTACATTCTTCAAACACATCAACATATCCTGGCAACCCTTACTACATTATCTCCAATGCAAAGAAAAGCTCTAAATATTATTTCTAATCATTTTGCTAAGAAGGATTATTTACCCGCTCTCAGAATGATAATACAAGGCACTGTTGGTACAGGAAAATCCCTCCTTATTAATTGCATCAAAGATATGCTCATAAGCCTTGCAAGCCCAGAACCTTCACCGATCATGCTCCTCGTCCCTACAGGGGTTGCTGCCTTCAACATACAAGCATCGACAATCCATTCTACTCTACACCTTCCTATAAATGATCTTATGCCCTTACAAGGTAATGCTCTTGCAAAATTCCAAGAAGATCTCAGGCATATAAGATACATACTAATCGATGAAATGAGCTTCATTGGGCCAAAGCTTCTCAGCCATATTGATGAACGCCTTCAAGAGGCATTTCCTCGCCAAAGAAACACTCCTTTCGATGGCTGTTCCATTATATTGGTTGGTGATCTCGGTCAGCTACCACCCGTCAAAGACATACCTCTATATGCAGGGACGAGCCACGGAAGCGCACTGTGGAACACCTTCAACACAATCATCACATTAGACACAATATTTAGTCAACAAGGTGACAACATCGCACAGGTTACTTTCAGGAACATTCTCCAGAACATTAGAGATGCAAATCCAACAATCGATGACTACAACGTACTCATGTCGCGCATAGATTCCTTTTCATCAGAAGAAGAAATATGTTCATTCCATGATTCCATGCATCTATTTCCAACAAATGCTCAAACAATGGTCCATAATAAGCAAATGATGAAATCTCTAAACACTCCTATCGCAAGATCCATTGCTGAAGATGACAACACATATTCCAGCATTTCCTTATAAGACGAGCAACTTGAGCGAATTGTATTACTATGCAATGGCAAAAAAGTTATGTTGACTTCCAACCTTTGGGTTTCAGCCGAACTTGTTAATGGTTCCCTCAGAGAAATTGTAACCATCTTTTACAAATAATCAACTACACCACCACAAATTCCAACATTTGTTGTCGTAGATTTTCCCAAATACATTGGGCCTCCTTGGGATGAGAGAAACCCCACTCACTTTGCCTATTCCAGTAGTAAAAAGAAATGGATGTGCACAAATTCCACTAAAGATGGCTTGGGCTTTAACCATACATAAATCTCAAGGTATAACACTTCCAAAAGCAACAATTGACATTGGAAAAATAGAACGTCAAGGTCTCACATTCACAGCTATTTCAAGAGTACCTTCTCTACAAGATCTCCAGATTAGCCCCGCATTCAGTTTCGATCGTTACAGTAAAATGAAGGACAACAAAAACATTGCTCGCAGAAAACACGTAGAAGAAATTCTCCGTTCAATGCCGCCTCCAGATAATCTGCTCCAACCCATACTTTAACATCACCAAAAGGTTTCCTCCTTTTATTTACCTCATTCTATTTCATAACATACTTTTCATATCTTTTAACAACAACCAACTTTAATCAATATTAGTAATTAAGCAAATATTAGAATGTCTTTATATTATCTATACATCTCATTCTAACATTTTCTTTCTTTTGCAACAGGACACATGGACTCAGAAATAGCATACCTAAGCAACTACAAGTAGAATGACAAGCAAAAAATATGCATCTCCAACTACGCATTAACCTCCATTGGTGTTCAATATGTCGTTATTCACCATGCATCTTCCACTAACAATATATAAATCCCCATAGCAAAGGTAACTTCATTTCCATTCATTCTAGATTCATTTTAACACAACTCACCTGCAAAGTATTGCTAATAAATTACCGCAGCTGATTTACATATTACTAATTCTAACAAAATATACATTTTGCAGGTCCATTACTGCTTCTTCAAGTCTTCGATGCCTCCAAAATGTTTTCATACAACTTCAAATATGGAATGACAAGCACAATGTTCTTTAGAATATTATATTCCTTCTCGAACCTCTTCAGTTTTGATGGTTTGTGTCCTCACAACTATTTGTGTTTTCCATTTCAAACTTAAAAAAGGATGTTACAATACACTATTTGTATTTTCCATTTCACACTTAAAAAAGGATGTTTCAAGATCAAATACCATCTTGATGGTTTATGTCCTCACAACTATTTGTGTTTTCCATTTCAAACTTAAAAAGGGATGTTTCAAGATCAATACCATTTTGATAGTTTATGTCCTCACAACCAATTCATTGTCAATGGGTTTTAACATATTTTGTTGACAAAATCAATTGATTTTAATGAATATAATACATGTTTTCAATATATATTCATATTAATTTAATTTCCCGTTTGAATAATGATTTCTTAAATAACCCTATCCAAATCAATATGGATACCCGGTTGTTGTTTTCATGGATTCATTCATTTATCTTCACCTTTAACTCCACAATTTTTACCAACTACAAACAAATGTCTCTAAACAAGTTCAATGAATATTTATGGTTACTTGCATTCCATTTCAACGGTTTTCGGCATGGCTCCTTCAAATTAAAACTCGAAATCATCAACCCTTGCTTTCAAAAAAGCCCACAAAAGCCTATTCACATTTCAATATTCTTCCACACACTATGCCTTACGGTGTTTCCTTTGCAACATTAGGTGCAAATGCTAGTATAAAATAATTGATATATATATATATATATATATATATATATATATATAAAACTAAAAGAAAGATTTATATGTGTGTAAACTATGTAATTTTTGGAAATGGTGGTCTATGGTAGGGTTTTCGACGCCGCCAAGGAGAACAGACTTGCGAGAAAGACAAAAGAATAACGTGAAGAGTTCAGCCATTACGAATCGTTTCAAACTAAAAAAGAGATTTGTTCTCGTGGATTGCTGGAGGCGAGGAAGAGGATTTGACGGTTTTTTTTTCAGTGAGAGACTTAAAAACAATCTGTGTATTTTTCGGTGTATAGTGACGACAAGGTTTCCCTCCGCACAGATTGGAGCGAAGGCAAGGAACTGCCGAAGTAGTGAGACTTAAATTGATGCTGCAAAAACAATCGGGGACCATGGCATCTCATTGGACCTGCGACGTTTGTCTAAGCATGGACCGGATCTGGTCTTTTCGGGGAACTTTTTGAAACTCTCTGGTGCATGCGCGTATTTCCTCGAAGTTGCAATTGGTTTCTCGCAATATACTGTCACTTATAGTGGTCTCAGCCCCAATTAAACAATTCGTTGCACAGATTCGAGAATACTCCCAACAGAACAAGAAAAAAGATCACTTAGAAGGACGGATTTGTCCTCACTTTTGAAGTTTCACGACTTATTGCAACATTACGCCACACTAAGGCCCTCAAATCCTTATTTTCTTACATATATGGCTGTGGATCAGGATGACAAACTAAATCTAGTTGCGAGAACTCAGTTTCAAATCTTCTTTGTTAAAATCCTTGTAGGGAAATCAGTACCATGAGGGTTTGGGGTAGACATTTAGTACAAAAAATTAAAGCAGAGGATTCAAGAAAAGTTGGGTATTCCAGCAAATCTACACAGCAGGACTAATTTATGTAGGGAAATCAATGAAATAGGACTCCATGTTGTAGGGTTATAACATTAAATATGATTCAACTATTATTTTAAATATGAGAATAGGTGGAGGTTGTCGTGGATCTAGTAGCCCTAAATGTCCAACTTCTTTAAAGGATGTGATTCAAGGAAGGGTTGATTCACATATTTTGATAAACTCCTCAATATTCCTAGTCCTTATATTTTGAAATGGATGATCACGTGTGACTTTGAGAGTAAATTTGTTATAGGTAAAATGAGGTAAATGATCTTTATTATGGCTTCATTACAGAGTAGTTATATGCATATTTAATGGTTTCTAGCCCCAAGATAGAGGATCTACGTCAATGGATCTACTCCACATGGACTAAAAATTGTTAATATTCACTTATGTTCGAGGAGTTTTTTTGTTGTAAAATCTGATACATTAAAATATTTGGATTATGTTTTAAAACATGGACCTTGGTTCTTGGGTAGTGCTGGTCTCTTTATGATCCCATGGTTTCCAAATTTTGATGATAATACCATGGTGGTCTCCAAAATGCCAGTGTGGATTAGGTTGCATAATCTTCCTTTGCATTTTTGGCATCATAAAGTGTTAGAAGGAATTGGCAACTCTTTCAGGAAGGTGGATGCAGATAGAACCATAATTTTTTTTTACCTTTGCCAAGATATGTGTAGAGGTAGAGCTTAGTAAAGGTTTCCTTGACCATATTATTTTGATTCAGTGGTTCCAACCTCCAGACCTATAAAAACACGACATTCAGATGTCATATTTGTCTTCAAACTGGACACTTACAAAACTCACATCCTTAAGATTTTGAAACACAACATTCAGATGTCAAACTGGACACTTACAAAAGAGTTCACGTCCTCAAGCAAAGAAATAACCAAAAAGAAAAAAGAGACAAGCCCAAAATCCAAAGCGCTGGCAGTTCTCATATATGCATGAAGTTGATGCAGATGAGGAAGAAAACCTAGAGAACACTTCAAATATTGTTATACATAACTCTCAAGAAGTCATAGAGAAGAGGGGGTCGAGCAAGTTGGTTCGATGTCTCCAATATTGACCATAGAAACAACGTCTGCAACTCCTCAGCTGCAAAATGTTAAGTCAATCTCGGAGAGAGAGGTAGGTGGCACAAAAAGAATTAATGCAATAGAAAGTTCAAACTCTGATAAAGAAATCCAAGTAATTGTGGAAGAGAATCAAATGGCTATTGTAACTACCACTCCCAACTTTGGTGGTTGATGAAAAGTGGAGGAAAGAAGGGCATAAAAATGCAGCTTAGTGTTTTTTTCTTTTTATTATTTATTGTGTACTAGACAATGGCTCGTCTAATTGAATGATTTTATAGCATCTACAAAATGTAATTTTGTTCTTTTGAATAAAATTGTGATGTTTCCTCAGGGAATATATATATCTATATCTATATATATATATATATATATATATATATATATATATATATATAGAGAGAGAGAGAGAGAGAGAGAGAGATTTATCTTAACCATTGATTAGGATCAAATCTCCCTAGGTGAAAATCT
Source organism: Pinus tabuliformis (assembly GCA_031772625.1). Lineage (NCBI taxonomy): Eukaryota > Viridiplantae > Streptophyta > Pinopsida > Pinales > Pinaceae > Pinus > Pinus tabuliformis. Next base: position 178,595,609 of record CM062818.1, read on the forward strand.
TTTGCACTTTAGAAGAGGTTTACACCTCAAGAGATTTGACCCCTATAAGGGCTTGCTAGATCCATGGTTAAGATGGTTTTATACTGATTATTAGTGAAATTACAATTCCATTACATTAATTTCATTTTTGGATTCATAAATGATTCATCACCTACTAATTGGGTTTATCTTGAGTAGTTGAGAGGAATGATTGTTATCTTTCCCACCTAGATCATTCTTGCAAGTGGCATAAAAAAATTTGAGCACCTAGATTATTCTTGCAAATGACATAAAAGCATTTGAAACGATATTTGTAATAATGTTGAAAATGATAAAATATATAGAGTAAGATGATTGATTATACATAATTTCATCATTTTTTCTTTTCTTTTGTTTTAGTGTGGTTCACTGTACCAAAGATTGATACTAACTACTTCCATGGAAATCCCACCCGTGTCTAGGTGAGTCAGTTACCTTTCATGTAGAAATTAATCCCAAGGAGCAAGCATGTCAATCTGAGTGAGATTGGAACCCATGTGGGGAGGATAAGAACAACTCCTCCCTACCACCCGGCCTACACCCACTTGACTCAATTCTTCTAAATTTTGAAATAGATTGTTAGTTAATAGATATTTTAATATAAAGCATTAAATAACCAACATAGCAGTCAATTGGGACTATCTTGGATGGTTGGGTGGAATGGTTGTTATCTTCCCCACCTGAGTTCAAATCCCCTTTAGTGACATGATGAAGTTTGAACCTTGTCAAGACTCAAGTGAGTATACGTGTGAGCCCCATAGAGGGTGATATCCATTTCCATATAAATGTACGAGCTTCTAGCCTTGTAAACTCGTGAGTATATTTATGGGATATTTGTGAGTGTATTTATGGGTCAAAGTGTGATATCCATTTCCATGTAAATGTATTAGCTTCTAGCCTTGTGAACTTGTGAGTATATTTATGGGTCAAAGGGTGATATCCATTTCCATATAAATGTATTAGCTTCTAGCCTTGTAAAGGAGGATTTCTATTTCCATATAAATGGTTGGTAAATGTGGATAAGCATCAATTTCTCACACACATCAAAATACTTACTTCTTAATACATCTCACATTGCCAAGATTTAAAGCATAAAAATTAATTAAATTATAGTTTTATTATTAGTATTAATTAAATAAAAAGAATTAATATATGAGTTAGACATATATACATTTAAAAATACATGTAAATAGGCTTTGTTATAATACCATTGGCCAATAACACATGCCCAAAAATCCATAACTCATTTCATATGATACTTGTTCATAACAGAGTATAGAAATGACATAACTATTTTTAATACACAAAAGATATTCTAGAATATTCCTTGGAGGTTAAATCCCTACCATTCACTTAATTATGTCGATAAATGTTTCTATTTTGGAATAGGGCTTCTAGTATTTTAATTTAATTATCAATAATTATTAAGTGGATGGTAAATATTTAACCTCCACAAAATATTTTAAAATATTCATAGTAGTATACATAAAACAAATCAAAAGTTGATATTTTTTTCCAAAGTAGTTATGTACTTTTTCCCTTTTAATTAAATTGATAAATTAAAAAAAATTGTCATGTGAACAAGTGTCATATGCAGTGAGTTGTTGTTTTTTTGGCTATGTGGTATTGATAAGTCATAACATTGTAACAAAACCTATTTATAGATTAAGAATTTCCATGATAAAGTGGGGATAAATCTCCATGGTTAAGAATCGTATTCCATGCTTTTTAAAATGTATATATGTTTAACTTATATAATAATTTATTTTACTATTTTTATAATAATAATAATTTAAAATAATTTAATAATTTAGTTAGTTTTTTGACTATTTTATTTTAACAACATAAGATGTAAGATGTATTATAAAGTAAGTGTTTTGATGTTTATTATGAATTTATTTATGTTGATATATACGATCCATTTAATTCCAAAACAGACATACCTATAGGCTTAATAACCATCTTGCCCTGAACACCTTTATTTTATCTTTTTTATAATTACATTTTATTCCAATTTCATACCTAATTTGAATTGATAATAGAGAAAAATTTAATTTAGAATTTTTCTAATGAAATTATAAATAATTAATATGAAAATGATTACATAAAAATGATCTATATATATCTATATCTCTCTCTCTCTCTCTCTCTCTCTCTCTCTCTCTCTCTCTCTCTCTATATATATATATATATAGGGAAAGTATAAAATTATAAAAAACAATTTGTAAATATAAATTATTGAGGTTTTTAATTTATTTAAATATGAAAGTATACAATGTAAAATGATCGAGTAAATTGGTAAAGGATTTTTTTTAATTGATTTAAATAGAAAAGCATACAATGTAGAATGATCCAATGATGAAATTTGACGCAGACAACTAATTGAACAGCAACTGAACAACAATTGAACAACAGCCAACAATTGAACAACGTCGCAATTGAACAACAATCCACAATTAAACAACAGTCAGATTGAACAATAGTGGGATTGAACAACAATCCGTAATTGAATAACAGTCGGATTGAATAGCAGTCGTATTGAACAATAATTCGTAATTGAACTAGTATGGCGATTGAAAAACACTTCCGGAATTGAACAGCAAGTGTGCCCACATTGAATTTCTCTACGCCATTGATCTCCTTTGACCAAATCTAACGGTCACCATTCATCTGATCAACAAACACTAAATCCTTATCTAGAGTGGTTCGGGTCCGTTATTCGGATTAACGCTCGATGAACTCATGATCCGATATCCGTGGGATAACGGAGGTCCTCAAGTCCTACGACTTGCGGTACTTCAAATTACACACAGGTTAAACACTAGCCTAACCCTCACTGTTGATGGTGACGTCAGCTATTGACTTTGCGATCGACGGATACGATTGCGTACGGGACTTCAACCCGATCAAGTCTCTTTATGATATTCTACCCCCGCTATTGAAACTAATAACTATGATTAGTGCTAAAACACTCGATTAACAAATAAACATAGCGATTAACAATTTAAAGTGTGGAATAGGGAAAATACCTGGTTTTGTTCAGAATGCAAATACACATAGTTAAACAAGAGTTTTCGCCAGGATTACACACAAATACACAACACATCAAATTCCTTCAATATATAAACAGTTATAGGGTCTTGGCCCTCTCGGTTCAATTACAACAATTTAACAGACCTTTGTTTCAATCTAAAAATCCTTTCTATCACTCAACTCTCACTTACTCAATCCTCAATCCTCTCAGCTAATCCTTGTACATTACATTTTCTTCTTTTTATGAGTCAAATCCTACTCTAACTATACGAACAACTCAATCTCTATTTTAAACAATCTAACAATCAAATCTCTATTTTCAAGCTCCATCACACACCTACGCTAACAACTTATCCTTCAATCTAAAATAGGACAATTTCCTAACTATTACAATAATGTATTACAGATCATTTTCGAGAGATCCAACCCTCTCGGTTAAAACTGACTTTTGACCACTCGGGTCAATGAAATTCACTCTTTTAGCCACAACATGTGAAAAAACCTTCACATTTTTGGTTAAGTCCGGATGCTCCTGCATTAGACTCTCGGGGAAGAAAAGAACCATCCCTCAGACTTTCAGGGTTTACTCCATACTTTTGCAACTCTGTTGTTGTCAACCAACTAGCATCCTCCACTGGTTGTCCTTTCCATTTGACTAGATATTGGTAATAAACCTATCCTTTGGTTCTTTTGGATACTGTTTTCTCCAAAACAGCTTCCACCTCTCTCTTAACTGTCTTTGGCATTTGTTCTTCCCAGTTCAAAGTTTGAACTTCATCTTCTGTAGTTTCCTCCTATAGCTCTATCTCTATCTCTTTGTACGGATACGAATCTGCAACATTGAAGGTAGGTGATATTCCGATCCATTCTGGTAATTCAATTTCATAAGCATTAGTTGAAAACTTTCTTACAATTATACATGGTCCTATCATTTTCATTTTTAATTTATTATAAGTTTTAACAAGAAATCTTTCTTTTCTCAAATACACCATCACTAAATCTCCCACTTTGAATTCTTTCTCTCTTCTTTTCATATCTGCTCTTTTTTTGTATTTGTTGCTGCTTTCCTACAATCTGCCTTTGACGTCTTCTTGTAGTCTCTACATCTGCTCTGTAAAATCTTTAGCTTTCGCATTTCTTGTCTCCTATTTACCCAAATTTCTGAGTTCATACACAACTCTTAGATTCATCCCAAAAACAATCTGAAATGGACTCATTCTAGTACTTCGGTTTGGAGTGTCATTATAAGAAAACTCAGCTTGAGCTAGTGCTAAATCCCAATTCTTAGGATTTTGATACACTAAACTTCTCAATATGTTCCCCAAGATTCTGTTTACTACTTCGGTCTGTCCATTTGTTTGAGGATGGTATGCTGAACTGAAACTGAGGTTAGCTCCTAGTTTCTTCCAAAGAGTCCTCCAGAAATGCCCTACAAACTTTGTATCTCTATTAGACATAATACTTATAGGCAATCCATGTAACCTTACAATATCTGAAAAAAATAGATTTTGCAATATGTGTTGCATCACTAGTCTTTTTACATGCAATGAAATGTGCCATCTTGGAAAATCTATCTACCACAACATAAATGGAATCATTCCCCCTTTGCGTTTTAGGTAACCCCAAAACAAAATCCATGCTAACTGCATCCCATGGTCGGTCTGGTATTGGCAATGGCTGGTAAAATCCTGTATTTTGGCTTCTCCCTTTAGCATGCTGACATATCTTGCACTTATCAACAAATATCTTCACATCAGGATACATCTTCAGCCAATAATAAAAATCATTTACCTGAGCAAAGGTTTTGTCTTGTCCAAAGTGACGAGATAATCCTCCACTATGCTTCTCCTTTATTATGTTCTCCCTCATATAACATTTGGGAATACACAACTTGTTGCCCTTAAACAATAAATCTCCTTGGATAAGATAATCTAAACATTGACTTCGCTTATGAGCTATTGGAATTTTAACTGCTGTGTAAATATCTTTGAAATACACATCATCTTTATACATTTCAACTATTTCTTCAAATCCTACAACACCAACTTTTAATTCTTGCACAATGAAATTTACCCTGCTTAAAGCATCAACAACTTTATTCAACTTACCACCTGTGTGATTTATCACAAAAGTAAAGCTCCGCAAAAACACTACCCACTTGGCATGTTTCCGGTTCAATTTCGGCTGGTTGTTTATGAACTGCAATGCATGATTGTCAAAATACAATATAAACTCCTTTGGCAACAAATAATGTCTCCATTTTTTTAAAGCTTGTACAATAACATAAAATTCTTTATCATAAGAAGAATACTTCTTCTTCGCTTCATTTAATTGCTCACTAAAGTACGCTATTGGTCTTTATTCCTGACTCAAAACTGCTCCAATTGCAACTCCAGTAGCATTAGTTTCGACTTGAAATATTTTTCCAAAATCGGGTAAAGCTGAAACTGGTTTCTCTATGATTCTCCTCTTCAGCAACTTAAAATTCATGTCTGCTGCTTCTATCCACTTGAACGGCTGATTAGTCTCCTTGATTGTTTTAATAATTGGTGCACAAATTTGACTAAACCCTCTGATAAATTTCTTGTAAAAAGTTGCAAGACCATGAAAACTTCTTACCTAAAATATATTCCTTGGAATAGGCCAATTCCAAATTGCTTAGACTTTCTCTGGATCCATTTTCAACCCTTCTTTAGAAACTACAAATCCCAAGTAAATTAATTCTTCTTTCGTGAAACTACATTTCTTCAAATTTATCAGTAGTTTCTCTTCTTGCAAAGTCCTTAAAACCAATCTAAGATGCTCTAGATGTTCTTCTTTACTTTTACTAAAAACTAGAATATCATCAAGATAAACAATAACAAACTTGCCTACATCTTCCTTCAAGACTTCATTCATCAATCTCATGAACATGCTAGGTGCATTAGTGAGTCCAAAAGGCATCACTAACCACTCATACAACCCACGGTTTGTTTTAAATCTAGTCTTCCATTCATCTCCTTCTCTAATTCTTATTTGATGATATCCACTCTTTAGATCTATTTTCGTAAAATACTTTGACCCACTCAAACAATCCATCAAATCATCCATGCGTGGTAAAGGAAATCTATACCTGATAGTGATCTTGTTTATGGCTCTAGAATCTGTGCACATACGCCATTCACCTCCTTTCTTTAGACTGAGTATTGTTGGCACAACACATGGACTGAGTCTCTCTCTGATTAGTCCCTTATCCATTAGTTCTTGCACTTGTCTTCCAACTTCTGCATTCTCTTGAGGAGTTAATATGTATGCTACTTTGTTTGGAAAACTTTCTCCTAGTATTAGATCAATATGATGACTAATACTCCTGATTGGTGGCAATGCATTAGGTAACTCATCCACAATAATATCAGCGAAATCATTTAACAGAGTTTTGATTTCTTCAGGCAAATCATCTAAGTTTGTGGAGGTTAAAATTACCTTAGGTCTCCCTATGATAGCAAAATGCATTTCTTCACCTTTTCCTACCTCTTGCAACAGCTCCTTTCCACTCATCAGCATAATACTATTTCTAGGTGCTCCTCTATCAGCATCATCCTTCAACGACAGTTGTGTATGTTTATTTCCATTCTTCTCCAGAGTATAAGTATTTTTCCTCCCATCATGAATAACTTTACGATCAAACTGTCACGGTCTTCCTAGCAATACATGGCATACATCCATTGGCATTACATCACACAATATCACATCCTTATACGTACCAATCTGTATCTCTACCTTGCATTGTTATGTCACAATAATCTGATGTCCTTTCTGCAACCACGACACTCTGTAAGGAGTAGGGTGTATTGTCTTCACTAATCCCAGCTTGTCCACCATATCTATAGAAACAAGGTTATCAATAAGTCCACTGTCAATTATCACTTTACAACATTTACCTTTGGATTTTCACGTAGTTCTGAATATACTCTTCCTCTGCACTGGTTCTTTAGTTTCTTTCTCTACCTTAAGCAATGCCCTTTTCAACAACAGGGATTCTCCTACTTCAGGGGATTCTTCCTTTTCCATAATTCGAGGTGTTTTTGGCTTTGCCTCAGCCACATTCACATTCCTCTGACTTGCTGGTTTATTATGAGGACAGTCTGACGACACATGTCCCCATTCTCCACACATGTAACACCCAATATCTCTTCCTCAGCCTCTTCCTCTAGGCACAAATCTTCCTTTATTAAAATCTCCTCTCTGTGGTGGTATGCTATTTGAACTTCCTACTTCTTGCTGATGTTGCTAAAACCTTGGTTTGGTAGTTCCTCTACCTCTTACTAAACTTCTCCCTCTATTCCTATGACTTTGTTTTCTCAACATCTTCTCTTTTGCCTTCAAACCTACTTAATAGGCATCTTCAATAGTTTTCAGACTCAACAAGTTGATCTCATCCTGAATGTAGTATCTTAAGCCATTGATATATCTGGCTACCTTCTCCATATCATTCTCTACATTTCCTACTCTAATACTCAATCTATAAAATTCTTCTATGTATTCTTTAACAAACATTATTTTTGCCTTAAATTCTGTAATTGTTTGAAAAGATTTAACTGATAATCTTTTGGCATATATTTAGCTTTCATTTTACTCACCATTTTATCCCATTGCTTGAACTTGCACTTTATTTTTCTCGTTTTGGATGTTTGTAGCTCATCCCACCAAATAGCTGCATGACCCTTCAATCTGGTAACTGCAAATTTCACCTTCTTTCTATCATCAACCACTTCATAGTTAAAATATTTATCTAGTGAACTGATCCAATCCATTAGCTCTTCTACATTGAGACTTCCTTCATACACAGGAATTTCCAGCTTTGGTTTTCCACCTACTTTAGCCAACATCTTGATAATTTTGGTAGTTTCATTTTCCTCCTCTTCTTCTTCCTCAGAAGATGCCTCTGGAGCACTTTCAACCCCTTCTTCCATTTCTCTCCTCTGCTCAGTATCCATTGTATCCATCCTTGTATGCAGACTTTGGATCTCCTCTAGCAAAACTGCATTTGCTTCAGGTCTTCCTTGACCTATGCCAACTCCTCTCCTTGGCGGCATGTTTACTGCAATCAAACTCAATCTCTGAGCTCTGATACCAAAAATGACACAAGCAGCCAATTGAACAGCAACTGAATAACAATTGAACAACATCACAATTGAACAACAATCCGCGATTGAACAACAGTCGGATTGAACAACAGTCAAATTGAACAACAATCCGTAATTGAACAATGGTTGGATTGAACAGCAGTCAGATTGAACAATAATCCGTAATTGAAAAACAGTATGGCGATTGAACAACACTTCTAGAATTGAATAGCAAGTGCACCCACGTTGACTTTATCTATGCCATTGATCTCCTTATCTATAGTGATTCACATCCGTTCTTGGGATTAATGCCCGATCAACTCACAATCTGATATCCGTGGGATAACAGAGGTCCTCAAGTCCTATGATTTGTGGTACTTCAAATTATACACAGGTTAAATACTAGCCTAACCCCTACTGTTGATGGAGATGTTAGCTATTGACTTTGCGATTGACGGATATGATTGCGTATGGGACTTCAACCCGATCAAGTCTCTTTATGATCTTCTGTTGGGTAGCAGATGCCCCCATAGTATGTGTTTTGGGGCATAATGCCCGAGTTTTGGTCAATGTAATGCAAAGACCCCGCAAAAAGTGGGCGCAGAGCATGAGAGTCTAGGGTTGTCTGCCCTAAAATAATGTAATTTAATATAGAATGTGTCGGCCTACCCATGGTCTGCAGACCATGGGATTATATAAATAGAGCAAGGCTCTAAGGGTAAAAGGAAGTCTTAGCTTCGAGAAATATATGGGTTTTTGATGAGGAATTTTCTCTGTGTCTATAAGTCCAAGTCTTGGGTTGTAGCAGTAGTAAGAGGCTCTGCAGTTGAGTGCACAGAGGCCTAGTAGAGTCTGCAGCTGTGTGTGGGGACCCCTAAAGTTGAGTGTGCAGGGCGGAGTTGGGATTGTACTTGAACAAAGGATTAATAAAAGATAAGTTGATTTTGAAATTCCATGTGTTTTGTACTTCTGTGATATTTATTCATCTCTTTACAGTTTATGATTGCGCACACTAGTTATAAACGTTGAATGATTAAGGAAAATATTGGATATATGCAATTAATTTAAGATTTATAATAATAACACAGTAGGATAAAGGATCTAGAAAGCACCTCTTCGTGCTCTTTATAGAGCTACGCGAAAGCAGTCATACAAGCTGCGAAGGATAGACAACTGCGCGAAGCAGCGCAAGTCCGCAGGATTGGTTCACGAACTTCCCAGCCTTCATCACGATATCCCTAGGGCGTGGAAATCTAGTTCCAACACCCTCCCATACTACCTCGGGTGAGACCTCAGTCCGTGCACTGCGGACTGTTTCCGAAAGGGCCGGTAGTTTTGGGATTTGTTTGGCTAAATTACTTTTGAACCTAGGTCAGGCCCCAACAAGCCAAAAAATGGTTCCGTTGATGGGACGGGGAACTGCCTAAGGGATGTTTGATGTCGGAACACTAGAATTCCATGAAGAAGGAAATTGAAGAGTGGTTGGATCAGAAGATTTACGACTTCGTGACACATGAAAACAAAACTCCACAACTATTTGAGAAAAGTTGGTTGGATCACTACGTGTATACGGAAATCCACAAGATATTCTTCGCATCCTTTCCTTCTGAAATATACGAGTGGATTGCAAAGTTAGCCGACAACCAGGGAAGGTACAGGCTCAATCAACCGATAGTGTGGACACTAGAATTAGTGGGCAGACTAGAGGCATCAGAAGATAAGATCACGCGAGCTGTGGACCATTGGCTCGATCGGATAATAGGAGGGTTTATCATTGATTTAATGGTAGACACAACCATGACCTACAGCGAAGCAGAGTGACGTTTTCTCAAGGGACTGCGAGGTAGGTACATTAAATCCCTGAATACTTGGATTAAGATGCTATTATGTGAAAAGCGGATTATGCGAATACATTAATGTTTGGAACGATGCAGAGCAAAAAGATCTACAGAGATAGCGAGGGATTAGGAAACAGTCCCTTAATTTCACCTTCGTGAGAGAGCGAGGAAGAGCTCGCTTAGATTTCTCTGAAAAGTGCGATCAGTTTGATAAGGAAGTGCATTCCGCAGTTATCACCTCCACTTACGCCATCACGAGCTTCACCTACTTCACCTCCATATTCATCCACCCCACCTCCACCGAACCCGCAGTTCAGCATGGCGAGCGCGATCAAGCTAACCATATTCAGAGGAGTAGGAAATGAGGATCCGGATCAGTTCTAGTTCGTGGTAAGAGCAGTGTGGGAAGCATACAGGGTCATCGACGAAAATATTAAGAAGGCCACATTGGTGAGCACATTGTAGGATCGTGCGTTGACATGGTATATCAAGCACTCTAATGATCACCGAAATGCAAGAATAGCAGAGATCTAGAATGTCATGAACAGAGAATTTAGCCTGCCGAAATCAGAGACACGGTCAATCATCGGATTTAAAGAGATCATGATGCTTCCAAGCGAGACTCCATGGGATCTAGATCAACAGTTGAAGAGTATGATCCGTGAGGCTAATATGACATTAACGGATGCGCAACACTGCGCATAGTTTGTGGTGTCTTTGACACCACACCTGAGGACGATGCTGTCACAACAGAAGCTTTCAACCCAGGCCGAATCGTTGGAAATGGCGATGAGGTTGCATGAAACACCGATGCAGGATCCAGGGTTGGGAGTCCAACAAATCCACATGCAACTACAGAATCTATGCTTGCAGAAGTAGAGTTTGAGGTAGGATAGGGCACCATGGCCAGAGGCACGCGAAGAAGTGTGGTGCATAAAATGCAAAGGCTAGGGCCATGACAAAGACCACTGTCCGATATTCGTGAAATACTTGGGAGGAGGGGGGGCGATGCCATTGAGACCAGAAGCACATGCAAGGCCGAGTATGATCCCTGTGTTATGGTGCACGATCTATCAGATAGGAGGAAAACACATGACAAACAATTGTCATCTGTTGCAGAAGTATACCTAGACTTTGCGGAAACTGTTTTGTAATTTTTGTAGGTCGGTGGGCCATGACGAGTGTACTTGTCGCAACTACGAATTGATGATGGAGTGGACTCGAGCCTATAGAATGCAGATAGAAAAGCGAGGCCTCAACCTAGCCACGGGGATGGCGCATGTTGGATTTCAAGGCTGAGGTCAAGGACGAGGAGGAATGGGACTAGGAAGGGGCTGCAGACAGTTAGTTTGTTACAATTGCGGAAAACTGGGACACTACGCCTGCGATTGTACCAACCCAATGAGAATATTATTTTCATACTGTGCTCAGTTCGATCATGAAGCAGTAGATTGTCCTACATTGATCACACAAATGCATAAGAAAGGGGTACTACAGTGTACTCTGACTCAGAATATCCAAATGTTGAGGTCTGAACCCCGATAAGAAGACCCAAATGTGAATATGGTGCTCAGAAGCGGCGTGACCATAGGGGAAGATAAGGGGAAGCAGCCTGAGGAAGATACATGGGTTCGCAAGGCTCCTACAAAGGAACCCAAGTTTGACTTGGAACGCGCAAAAGAAGCTAAGAAGAGCTTCGCGGAGGCCTCTACTTCAGGTAGTAAGGATCAACCAGAGCCAGGAATGGATCCTTCTATGATTTCTACCTTTTTAGAGACATGTATGAAATTACTGTGCGACAATAAGGTAGTTAAAGGACTACAAGAGCTGATCACTAGGTGCGCAGGGTCAGGTTAACTATGCATAGTTTGGAAACTGGTAAAGTATACATTGTGCACTAGAAGGGAAATGAGATTGATGGCGCAGATTGACGAGTATGAAATGGATTAGGTAATCCTAGACCCGGGTTCGGATGCGAATGTATTACCAAAGCAGACATAGGAACACATGGGCAGGCCCATGTTGCAGTGGTCCCCTATTCAATTACGAATGGCAAACCAATAGAAGATTTTAGCCATGGGAAGGTTGCAAGGGGTAACAATTGATATCGAGGGTGCAAGCACGCAGACAGATTTTGAAGTGGTAGATATTGTTGATGACATCCCGCATTGCTAGGAATAAACTAGGCCATCGATATGAATGGAGTCATCAACCCGAAGAAGCAGAAGATGATATTTGAGAAAAAGTCCCTACGCGTAGTAGTTCCACTAGATCCAGTCGAAGGATCACGCTACACTGAACCCATGCGCGACGATAAGCTGGATTGTATCTACAAGATAACTGCGCGAGATCAGGATTGGGTGAATCCAACTGTAGATGGAAGGATCTCGTGGGAGTGCATAGGTTCCTGCACCTCGGATTTAGACGAAGAAGACGAATGTTGGCACAATCGGTTGAACGAAGTGACAACGCTGAATTGCAACATGATGACTAGATCACTATGTTGCGTAACAACCCAGGCCCGAGATCTACCAACATATGATGGATTGACAGTAGTGGATGAATTCTTGAGCAAGTTTGAGAGCGCAGTACCGGAACAACAGTAGTTCGATGCGTTGAAGTGGGCGCTGTGTGTGACACCTGCGTGTTGGTGGGGAACACATCAAGGAAATTTTGAAAACTGGCGCGACTGTAGGAGGATGATGCGGCTACATTTGGGAAATTGCAACTATGGATAGTAGATAAATATGATGGACACGATGACCCATGCACGCACCTTGCAAAATGGACCAAGGCCTATGGAGAAGAACCTCAGCCTAAATGGGTACACTTATTCTACCATACCCTAGATGTCATACCCATGAATTGGTAATAGGTATACCGAGACAGAACTCCGACATGGAATGGGCAAATGGGATGTCTTGCGCGAGGGATTTTTGTTAACATTCACATTTGAAGACCGATGGTCAGATACTATTAATGATGCGGTGCAAGCCGTAAAAGCCGCCATATTCAAAATACCACAGGAACCATGGGAAGTAGTTCAACTGGCATGGGAAACCCAGTTAAGAAGTACCCTAGAATGTTATAACGTACAAGTAGAGGAGGATGATGATGACCCCCGAAATATTAATATTCTAGAAATTGAAGGGTGTCACAAAATTCGAGGACCATCAACTGAGGATCCCGACATCACTACGCCGCTAAAAACGAAGTAGGTAAACATTGGTACAGATGCGGAGCTGAAGTACGTAAAACTTGGGGACTATTGGGACGATGCTATGGTAGATAAGGTTGCCGAGTTACTCCGTGAATATCAAGATTTGTTCCAGACCAAAATCACGGACTTAAAGTGGATCATTGGTGACTTAGGGATGATGAAGATCACTCTGAAACCGGACGCAAAGCTAGTTAAGCAGCGACCTTATTGTCTGAATCCAAAGTATAAAGAAAAGGTCCGCGAAGAATTAGACAAAATGCTTGCAGCCAAAATTATTGACCCAGTGGAAGAATCCAACTGGGTGTGTCTTATGGTATTACAGGAGAAAAAACAGAAAGGTGAAATTAGAATCTATGTGGACCTTAGGAAGCTTAACGACGCCTGTGTTCACGATCCATTCCCGACATCGTTTACAGATGAGGTATTGGAGAATGTTGGAAGACAAGAAGCTTACTCATTCACAGATGGCTTCTCAGGGTACCATCAAATCAAGATCACGTCTGAAGATAGGAGAAAGACAACCTTCGCAACTGAATTGGGTTGTTTTCAATACATTGTTATGCTCTTTGGACTCAAGAATGCGCCAGCAATATTTTCGTGCGTAGTGGTGGCCTGCATTCAAGGAATACGTCCACAAGTTCTTGAAGGTCTATCTGGATGATTGGATTGTATTTTGGTTAGTTAAACACCATATAGCGAGCTTACATTTGATGTTGGATACTTTCCGACGACACCAGATTGCACTGAATCTTAAAAAATGCACCTTCCTCGTCCCCTTTGGAAATCTTCTCGGCCATGTGGTCTGCAAAAAAGGTTTGATGGTGGACCCTGTGAAGATTATCGTTATTCTCAATATGGAAGCGCCGCGAAGTGTCAAACAACTATGTGCCACTTTGGGGCACACTAGTTAGTATAGAAAGTTTATTAAGAGATATGCACAAATAACAGCGCCAATGGAACAATTATTGAAAAAGGATGCTACATATTGTTGGAATGATGATTTTAAGAAAAGTTTGGATGTTCTCAAGGAAGAAATGGCATCTGCTCCCATCCTGGTCTTCCCAAAATGGGACATCGAATTTCATGTACATGTTGATGCGTTGTGTATTGTGTTGGGTGCTGTACTTATGCAGGAAGGCGCGGAAGGCGTGGATCACCTGATCGCGTTTGCGAGTTGGCACCTGTCCAAAGCCGAAAATAACTATTCTACTACTAAGCGCGAAGGATTGGTAATGGTATATGCGCTCGAGAAATACCACTACTATTTACTTGGTGGGCACTTCAAGATGTATACCGATCATTCTGCGCTGAAAGACCTGGTGAACAAGCCTGTGTTGGGGGGAACATATGTAGATGGCTATTACTGTTTCAAGAATATGACTTCGAGGTCATCGTAAAGCCGGGACGCCTAAATGTAGGACCAGATCACCTATCATGAATTGAGATGGGCAAGGAGCCAACAAATTTGGAGGAAGGACTACCTGATGCACAACTCTTTACAAAGCATGTCGCGGATGGCCACTTCAAAGATATAACCCATTTCTTAACCATAGGGACTGCACCATAGGAATATCCCGTCCAACAGAAGAAGGAATTGGTGGTACGCGCAGCGGACTTTTCTATCATTGTGGGGCACCTCTACAAAATGGGAAACGATGAGATATTACAAAGATATGTACCTAAATTTGAACAAGGACAGATCCTCATGGAAGCACATGGGGGGGGGGGCTACAGGAGGACACTATGTAGGACAAGCGAAGGCCCAGAAGATTCTTCACGTTGGGCTATGGTGTCCAACCCTACATCAAGATTCAAAAGCATACTATCGGGCCGATGACATATGTTAAAGGACTGGAAAAACCATCACAAAGGGATGAGGTGCCACTCAATCCATAGATGACGCTGCAGCCATTCGGGAAATGGGTAACAGACTTTGTGGGGCCAATCAAACCTCAGGGGAAGATGGGTGTGCACTACATCATCACCGCGACAGAGTACCTGACTCGATGGGCGGAGGCACAGCCGGTTTAGGACTGCACGACCACCACAGTTGCGAGTTTTTGTTCAATAATGTGTTGACATGGTTTGGATGCCCGAAAATTTTAATGAGTGACTGCAGAATGCACTTCCTAAATGAAACTATCAACGCACTCACTGAGGAGTTCCAGGTGTATCATCAACAAAGTACGTTGTACCATCCACAAGCTAATGGGACAATAGAAGCATTCAACAAGATTCTAGAGACTGCGCTGACCAAAGTATGTAACGCACAGCGAAATGACTGGGACTTGCAAATACCTGCTGTATTATGGGCATACAGAACCACGTGCAAGAAATTGATGGGTCAGGCACCTTTCAGGTTAGTATATGGCATAGAAGCCATCATGCCAATGGAATACATCGTACCTAGTTTGCGGATAGCAGTAATGACAGGCATGTCGGACCATGAAGCCTTGGAAGAGAGGCTCGTGCAATTGGAAGAACTCGAGGAAGAATGGTTTCTGGCGGGATTCCATCAGCAGGTACAGAAACAATGCGAGAAAGCTTGGCACGATCGCCATATCAAGTTGTGCACATTCAAGGTAAACGATTTAGTGTTGTTGTATGACAACAAGTTCAAAAAATTTCCTGGAAAGCTTAGAATGCATTGGTTGGGACCATATGTGGTAAAGGAGGTCACATACAACCCATCTTCCCCTGAGGTTTGATTGGCCCCACAAATCTATTGTCCAGTTAGTCAAACTTAATGGAGAGCCCTTCCCAGGAAGAATAAATGGCAGTCACCTGAAGCCCTACACGGGTGGGCCGTCTGTCTGAGTAACTGACCAAAGCACAATCTTTGAAACTCGACAAGCCGGATAGAGGTGCAGGACTATAAACACAAGTACTAGAAGCCGACATCAAAGTAGAGAATCAAGTCAGACGTAGATGATTCTGAAGTAGAACTGGAACCGATCTAGACAACGGTAGCATGGTGATTTGCGGACCTTCACACCACACAGGCACAGTTGGATGGACTCCGCGTGAAGATCACCGCACCACCCGAGTGACTCGGGACAAGTCGCGATGAATGTGTTGGGGGCATGTTGGGCAGCGAATGCCCCCATAGTATGTGTTTTGGGGCATAAAGCCCAAGTTTTGGTCAATGTAATTTAAAGACCCCGCAAAAAGCGAGTGTGGAGCGCGAGAATCTAGGGTTGTCCACCTTAAAATAATGTAATTTAATATAGAATGTGTCGGCCTACCCTGGTCCGTTGACCATGGGATTGTATAAATAGAGTGAGGCTCTAAGGGTAAAAGGCAGTCTTAGCTTCAAGAAATATATGGGTTTTTGGATGAGGAATTCGCTCTAATTCTGTAAGTCTGAGTCTTGGTTTGTAGTAGTAGTAAGAGGCTTTGCAGGTGAGTGCACAGAGGCCTGGTAGAGTCCGCAGCTGTGTGCGGGGACCCCTGCAGCTGAGTGCGCAGGGTGGAGTTGGGATTGTACTTGAACAGAGGATTAATAAAAGATAAGTTGATTTTGGAATTCCATGTGTTTAGTACTTATGTGATATTTATTCATCTCTTTACAGTTTATGATTATGCGCACTGGTTATAAATGTTGAATGATTAAAGAAAATATTGGGTATATGCAATTAAGTTAAGATCTATAATAATAACATAGTAAGATAAAGGATCTAGATAGCACCTCTTTGCACTCTTTATAGAGCTGCACGAAAGCAGTCGCACAAGCTGCGAAGGACAGATGGCTGCGTGAAGCAGCGCAAGCGCACAAGATTAGTTTTAGAACTTCCTAGCCTTCATCACGACATCCCTAGGGTGTGAAAACTTGGTTCCAGCACCCTTCGGTACTACCTTAGGTGAGACCTCAGTCCGCGTACCGTGGACTGTTGTCGAAAGGGTCGGTAGTTTCGGGGTTTGTTTGGCTAAATCACTTCTGAACCTGGATCAGGCCCCAACAAGCCAACATCTTCAACTGTGATTAGTGCTAAAACACCCAATTAACAAATAAACATAGTGATTAACAATTTAAAGTGTGAAATAGGGAAAATACCCGGTTTTGTTCAGAATGCGAATACACAGAGTTAAACAAGAGCTTTTGCCAGGATTACACAAAGATACACAACACATCAAATTCATTCAATATATTAATAGTTACAAAGTCTTGGCCCTCTCAGCTCAATTAAAAAAATTTAACAGACCTATGTTTTAATCTGAAAATCCTCTCTATCACTCAATCCTCAATCCTCTCAGCTAATCCTTCTACATTACATCTTCTTATTTTTATGAGTCGAATCCTACTCTAACTATATGAACAACTTAATCTCTATTTTAACAATCTAACAATCAAATCTCTAGTTCCAAGCTCCATCACACACCTATGCTAACAACTTATCCTTTAATTTAAAATAGGAAAATTTCCTAACCATTACAATAATGTATTATAAATCATTTTCGAGAGATCCAACCCTCTCAGTTAAAATTGACTTTTGACCACACAGGTCAGTGAAATTCACTCTTTTAGCCACAACATGTGAACAAACCTTCACATTGCTGGCTAAGTCCAGATGCTCCTGCATCAAAATTTTTAAGGGATTTTTTACTTTTTATTTTTAAGTTATAATACCAGTAATGTATCATTTTTTCCTCGCAGTGAGTTTTTATTTATTGCAGTAATTAAACATATATTTTATTATTTTATTTTATATATTATTTTTGTTATTTAAATTAATTCTAAAAATATATTGTTATTTTATAATATTAATATAGGGAAATTTTGTTTATCGATATTTATGCAACATTATATTGATACACTAATATATTCTTATGTTACAATTATGTTTTATATTGATATATATTTTTTTTAAGGCGTAACAAAGTTAAAGTAGGCAGGGTCTCACTAGAAGGTGAGGACTCAATCCTGGGTCTACGACAGTGGCAAGCTACAAGAAGTAGGGTTTTTTAGTTCTCTTCTCAGAACAGAGATTTTGGTTTCAAATTTTCATACTTGTAGGAGAAGTCATCATTGTCATGACCTTAAGGGAAGGGGGTGACTCCTCTCCTTCCGGAACGCCCTTGCTAGTAAATGCATTCAGGCAAAGGATAACCACGACCCTCAAGGAGGGGCTCCTGGGTCTTTACAAGTACCAATTCTGGATGACAAATGGTAAAACGGTCTGCGAGCAAATGTATTCCAAAGGCTGCTACAAACCTTAGATTTATCATCCACATAAAGTTCCTGGAAGACCATAGAAAATGTGTGAGAGATCATGCTTTATCTATAAATTCATTGGGATTTTGCCCACAAAAAGGGAACTGGAATGTTGGATTCAAATAAAATAGTAACCCAAAGGGGACATTGATTTGAGGTTGGGGCCAAAAGGCTTTTTCATTGTTATTTTCTCAAGTCTTGAAGAAAAATAATGCATTTTTGAAGGAGGACCTTATTTCTACAATGCAAGGTTATACATCTGACACAGGGAAGCTTGTTTTAACCCAAATAAGGACAAAATTTGTGTCAACACTAGTCTAGGTAAGATTATATTCCCTCCCTATTGATTTATGGATACTAGAAATCCTTAAGGGCATTGGACATGTGCTTGGTCATTTTGTTAAAGTTTTTGAGGTGACTAAACGGGGAAGAAATATGTCATATGCTCGTTTATAAAAAGAGGCCTCATTGATAAAAATTCTTCTGAGTATCAGTGGGCATGCTTGGTTAGTGTAACCTTTTATCAGTTCCGTTTTGGAGCTCTCTCATTATTCTCTCTCTCTCTCTCTCTCGCTCTTAAATACCTGGAGTTTTCCTGGAGCACTCTTGGAGGGTGTGGCATACTTGGAGTTTTGGAGCAAGAAGGTGAAGGAAGAGTAGGAAAGTGCAAGAGGAGATCAAAAATCAATAGCTACAACGCGTTTTGCTTACAGGTACCGAGTTGCATGTATGTTTTCCTCACTAGTTTTGGCATGCATGGTGTATGCTTGTAGTTTATTGGCCATGATATGTAACTGACATGGAGGATTTCTTGGATTGACAGTGGATTTTGCTAGCCTTGCCATTTCTTGGATAGCCATGGTGTTGTGGGTTCATTTCTTTGTTTTTCTACTTGGTTCTCATGTTTCCTTAACTTGGGTTGAGTTACTAGTTCTTGGAGCCTTGGTTAGACAAACACTCTAGAGTGTTGTATCAACTTGTGTTGATTTACTAGTTTTGGAGCCTTGGTTGTACAAATTCTCTGGAGCCCTTGGTGGGTTGGGTTCCTAGTCTTGGAGCCTTGGTTGGAAAAACACTCTGGAGCCCGGTATAAGTTGTGGGTTGTGTTACTAGTCATGGAGTCTTGGTTGGAACAAAACACTCTAGAGCCCTGCAAGGCTTAGGTAGAGACCAATCTGATGATGGTTCTTGTGATGTTTGATTGTGAGGTGGAATCATTGTTTGATGGGTTGAGGTTGTTGGCCTCTAGAAGCCCTAGATGGTTTCGGTTGATGTGTTTATGAGATCCCACAATAATGCTTGGAATATGGCACCAGGGTGACTGATTAAAAGAAAGATTTGGTTCAGCCATGTCTAGGGTCGGGTGGTACGTGGAAGTCCTGAACCTCGTTGGACTTTCCTATGTTTAATAAAAGCTAAGTTCTCTTGCTTTTGTAATTATTTATATTTAATGGTTTTTATCTCACTGTTATTTTCATGGTTTTTGCTTAGGTTATAAGCACAGTTAATTAACAGGTTCATGTCATCGTTATTTCATGTATTTACTTGTAATTATTGAAATCATGGATGAAAGACCTAATTGATGTCATAACATTTCAAGGGAGAAGGCGGTGATCCTTCTTTTCATGTCTCATAAGAGTTTTCAGTCATTCATGCTCTTTGTTGTATCCTAGACTTGTAGATTGCATTGATGCCATGTGTTTGACAGAATGTTATTCCTAGTTGGAGATGGTCGGGCCTAGTCCTGGAGTTATTTTTTGGTTTATTAGTTTTTTCATCATGTGTTTAATGGATTCGAAAAGTTATAGCAAGTTCTGGATAGTGGCCGAAATTATGGGCTTGAAAAGTGCCTTAAATCCCACGGACTCTAGCACAAGTCTGCTGGAAATGGTCCCTGGACATAGGCATGTAGGCTTGTGGGAGAGTCCAGAGCTCTCTGGACTCTGGGATGCCCATAGAATAGGAGCATCAAGAGGCTTAATAGCTTAAAAACTCACTACGACCCAGGGGCATGATACTTGAGTGGTTGGGATGGCTCCTAGGAGTGTAGTTGTTGATGTGGACGTTATGTTTGATGTGTTTTCATCGATTCCATTTCCTTAAGGTCACCTAGGAGGTTGAATCATATCATAGTAGCCTCTCATCATATTTTTACCTCGATTGGGCACTTACTTGGTTAGATGTGGGAGGAGGGCGTTAAAGAGTGGTATCAGAGTATGGTTCACCCCTCGGATCGGATGGGAGGTGTGTTGGTCATGCCTTCAGGTGAGTTTCACATGTGTTCCTTATGCTTGTAGTCCATGTGCTTGTTTCATTTACATGGTGTTGATCATGGTTGTAGTGATGTCACCATGTGAAGGTTGATGGTTTTGTTGTGGAATGTGTCTTCATGAGTGTATGGTTTTATATGCATGTCAGTGCCTATATGTTGTTATGCATGCATTGTCATGGTGAAGGATGTTGTGCATGAAGTCATTGTATTCAATTATGTCATCATGATTATATTGTTATGTTATGATGCTAATATTTTGGCTGAGATAGAGCAGGAGATCCATATCGTTAAAATGAAGCCGCGGGATTGGATCTTGAAGCAATAGTGTGTCATTATACATGTTATATGTTGGGCATGTATGTATGAATGTTAAGGATTGTTATATTCATTATGGTTATGTATATTCCTTTCATTCTATTGATATTATGGTTACATACACGATAGATTATAGTTGATTAGTATAGTCATATGCACATGTGTCGAATAGCCATGAATGATAATATCCTGTGGTTGTATGCATTATTATTGTTGTTTAATGTTATATAACTTTATTATGTTATATGTTGTTGAGGAGTATGTTATAGGTTAACTTGTTATTGTTATATGATAATTAGCTTGATGATTAGGGTTATTACATTAAGATATTGATGTTATGTGTATCATACTAATTTGGATTGGTATATTAAAATGGTTAGAGTTATGACATTCAGGTATGAGCTAATATGTTGTGATATTATGTCATACTAATCTAGACTGACGACGCATATGTTATTATTATATATGGATGATAATTGTTTATAAGTGGATGATGTGAACATGTTAGTTAGTGACTATTATGGATATCATGATATTATTTGTGTTCAAGCTTATGTGTTGTGAAGTTATGTCGTGCTAACTAGTTTGATTATGCAGACAAGATAGTGTCCCCTAAGATACATTAAGGTATGAGTTTTCTTATGTCGTATATTTGGTGCTTGACTGTTTGATTATGTCGTCTAGTTGATTAATTTAACATGGTGTGTTTGCAAGTTGGTTAGATGTTTGATGAATTGCACAATATGAGTATGTGTTCAAAGTATCTTGTTTTAAGTTGATTGTAATAACACATATGAGTTGAGATAGTTGGTATGTACTTGAGTGTAATAGGTGACAATTGTAGCATTATGTCTAATGACTATGAGTTGACTGTGGATTATGACATGATTGTTAGTATTGGTAAAGGTTGATTTCAAATTGATAAATATATGATTTTCTTGATATTTGGAACATGTGGTTGACATGTGTAAACAATTGTAGGAAGCATGCTTGGTATTAGCGTGACAAGGTAATAATTGATGTGTTTATATAACTAACAATTGGTTGATGTGACAGTACATACTAAGCCTCGATTGCAACAAAGTAAAAAGGTAAAAGAAAGGAATTGGTCAATAATTACTTTAGTTATGTCTGGAAATCCTAATTCCAAATGAATGAGTGCTTTGCATACAAGAAGTCTTCTTAACGTTCATCTCGTTTGACATTATGTGGGTATGTGCTAGATTCATGAACATGTATTTGACAAGTATATTAGCTAGTCTCTAGTTACAGGTGGATATGTCAAGGGAATTGGAGTCCCTTGAGAGATGTATTGGAAGTGTTCAATTACAAGCAAAGTTCTTGGCATAGAAATGTAAGGTAATTGGTGTATTGTTATGTTTATTTATGCATTGACAGTTATGTATTGATGGCAGTATGATGCAAAGGATTGCATGGAAAAGAGGCTGTCATGAAATCTTGAAGAAGGCTAAGGTTGAGCTTTCCCTTGGAAGCACTCGGAACCATGGGGATTGAGTCATGGTGTTTGTTTCTAGTCTTGTGCTTATGGTCCTTTGTGATTTTTTGTGCTTGATTGCAGCTTTGTTTAAATTTTGTGTATGGCCATACTGCTTTGTTTATGGTATCATATTGTTATTGGTTTTCTCCTACTTGCTTTTGTTGGGTTATGTTATATTCTTTCCACAACTAGCCCACGTAGTTAACTGGGGGGGTTAGAAGGGGGAAGAGCCCCCCCTTCATTGCGTTGATTGCATAGCAGGGGGAGACACAGGGGGTTTGAGGAGTGCAGGTAACCCCACTCTATGGGGTCCAAGGCAACACCCTCGAAAATTTTGGTTTTGGACCCTATATTAGGTTGGGCGGACCTACCTATGGTTTTGTGCATGTTTTTCGCACATGGTTTTGGATTCGATGGTTTTTGGTCCATGGTTTTGGATGCGATGGTTTTCGGTCCATGTTATTGGATGCTTCGGTATGTATAAATATGTATTGCAACATTGAAAAGAATATAATGAAAAATCAAGATGGTACTCCTGGTTTTGGGATCCAGTGGAAAATCTCTATGTATATGTGTTTTGTGTGTTATGCTCTTACATTATTTATTTTATGTGTTTTAGAATCCATATGCAGGTAATTTCTGTACAGGGTTAAAACTTACATTTGGTATAAGAGCTATTTTGGCTTCAAGGGGATGCATTTGTTGCTGAGGGGTTTTGCTCGGGCCTATGGTAGACCCTGTTCAGTGGGAGATTTGCGAGATCGATTCTAGTGGTGAAAGAAGATGGCAAGCGATGGAAAGATAGAGATCGAGAAATTTAATGGTCAGAGTTTTGAGTTGTGGAAACTCAAGATGGAGGATCTGTTGGTGGATAAAGTTTAGTGGATCGCGGTAGATCCAGGTACTAAACCAATGGGAGTGTCCGATGAAGAATGGAATAAGTTAGATCAGAAGGTAAAGAGCACAATATGATTGTGTGTCTCAGATTCAGTATTGCTGAATGTATCAGGGGAAGCTATGGTGAAGGCTTTGTGGGACAAGTTAGGGAATTTGTACCAATATAAGTCTCTGGTGAATAAACTGTTCCTACAGAAAAACCTGTAGAACCTAAGGATGAAAGATGGAGACTCGGCGGTGACAGAGCATCTGAATGCGTTTAATATTGTGGTAAGTTAGTTATCATCTATTGATATCAAAATTTCAGATGAAGATAAGTGCATTAGTTTGTTGTGTTCTCTACCAGATTCGTGGGATAGTCCGGTTATTGCAATAGGTAGCAATGCAACTTCCTTGCAGTTTGATGAAATAGTCTCATCCCTGCTAATAGAGGAGATGAGATGGAAAAATATGGAGAGCCAGAATGGTTATGGCTTGTCTGTATGAGGATGGTCCCATAATAGAAACAAAAATAAATCATCGAGTGGGAGAGCTAAATCTAGAGAGAGATCTAAATCTCCAGGAAAACCTTTAAAGGTGGTGTGCTGGAAATGCGGAAAGGAAGGACACTACAAAAGGGACTATAAATCTAAAGCTCTTGACAAAGGAAAGGGATCTCATGATGCTCCTTCTGTAGAGGCAAAAACCACCTCAGATGAAGGTGGGGATATGTTCTTGGCTTATTCAAGTACACATGTAGATCAAGAGGCATTGTTGATTGACTCAGGTGCATCCTTTCACTTCACTCCCCATAGAGAGTGGTTCTACGAGTATGAGAAATATGATGGTGGTGATGTCTTCTTGGGGGATGACAGGAAGGCTAGAATCGTTGGTCGCGGAAAAGTAAAGTTGAAGTTGTAAGGTGGAAGGGTTAGAACACTTCTGGGTGTTCTTCATATTCCCGCATTAGCCAAAAATATGATTTCTGTAAGCAAGCTAGATGATGCAGGTGTAAAAATAGTGTTCGAGAATGATACCTGCAAGATGGTTTGGGGGGGCACTGGTATTGATGCAGGGAGTTTGGATTGGAACTCTGTACAAGCTGCAAGGTAGAACTATTGTTGATGGGTACAACAGTTTTGTGGTTCCTAAAAGTGGAGTAGAGAATCTAGTGGTCCCCGGAGAGAAGACCATGTTGTGGCATCAAAGGCTTGGACATATTAGAGATAAGGGTCTTCGAATACTTCATGGTAAAGGTATGGTAGAAGGTATGAATAATAGCTCTCTGGATTGTGATTTTTGTGAAAATTGTGTATATGGGAAGCAGAATCGGGTGAGTTTCCCCTTTGGTGGTAAGAGGGCAAAATAGATATTAGAGCTTATGCACAGTGATGTGTTTGGACCTATGAAGGTTCCATCACTAGGTAAGTCTGTGTACTATGTATCATTTATAGATGACTTCTCAAGGAATACATGGATATATTTCCTTAAGAATAAATCTGAAGTCTTTGACAGGTTTAAAGAATTTAAGGCTCTGGTGGAAAATTAGACAAAGAAGAAGATAAAGGTGCTAAGGATAGATAATGGTGGAGAGTTTTGCAGTAAGGAATTTGAAGAATTCTGTAAGAAGTGTGGTATACCACGGTAGAAGACTACTCCATATACACCTCAGCAAAATGGATTTGTAGAAAGAATGAACAAGATGTTGATGGAAATGGCAAGAAGCATGCTCAGTGGTGTCGGGTTAGGACAATAATTCAGGGCAGAGGCGGTGGAGACATCATGTTACCTGGTCAATAGAACACCTTCATCAGCGTTGGAGGATAAGACTCCACAAGAGGCATGGACTGGTAAGAAACCCTCTCTTTCACATCTGAGGGTATTTGGAAGTGATGCATATATACATGTTCCAAAGGAGAAAAGAACCAAGTTGGATAGTAAATCTGAAAAGTGCATCTTTATTGGGTATAAGGATGGTTTAAAGGGTTATAAGCTTTGGAGCCCAGTAACAAGGAAGGTTGTGTACAGCCGAGATGTGGTGTTCAGAGAGGTGAAAGATGTTATTAAACATGAAGTCCAACCAATGGAACCTGAGAAGATAGAGTTTGAGCTAAAGGATGAAGAATCAGACTCTACAACAGAGGAGGAATCAAAAGATGAAGAGCCACAAACTCCAGGTGTGGGAAGATCAGTTCAAGAAAGAAGGCAGCTGAAAAGGTATAGTCCATCTACTTTCTATTCAAATTTTGCTTTATCTATTACTGATGATGATCCCAGAACTATGAAGAATGTAGTAGATTAAAAGGATGGAAAACTCTAGAAGGAGGCCATGGTTGATGAAATGGCATCTTTGCACAAAAATGAAGCTTGGGATCTGGTGGAGTTGCCGGCTGGAAGGAAACCCATTGGAAGCAAATAGGTGTTCAAGAAGAAGACAAATGCAGAAGGAAATGTGGAGAAGTACAAAGCTCGGATGGTAGCAAAAGGTTATTCCCAGGTGCCGAGAATTAATTTTGGTGATATTTTTTCTCTTGTTGCCAAGGTAAATTCTATTAGATTACTTTTATTTGTTGCTGCTCCTTTTGATTTTGAGGTAGAATAGATGGATGTGAAGACAACATTTCTTCACGGGGATCTAGAAGAGGAGGTATACATGAAGCAACCTGAAGGCTTTGCAGCGAAGGGTAAGAAAGAACTAGTATGCAAGTTAAAGAAGTCTCTGTATGGGTTAAAACAGTCACTAAGGATGTGGTATCAGAAATTTGATACATTTATACAGGGACTTGGCTTCACCAGAAGCAAAGAAGATCACTCTGTGTGTTTTAAATTAATTGGTGATCGTGTTATTTATCTGATCTTGTATGTGGATGATATGTTGCTGGTTGGAAATGACAAAGAAATTATCTAGGATTTGAAGACCCAATTGTCCTCCAAATTCGACATGAAATATCTTGGTGCTGCAAACTATACTTTAGGCATGGAAGTTAAAAGAGATTGAGCAAAGAGGAAGCTCTGGTTAAACCAGATGAAGTATGTCAAGACAATATTGCAGAGGTTTAATATGCAGGATAGTAAACCGATGAATGTTCCTATTCCTGTAGGTGTAAAGTTATCTGTTGAACAATGTCCCAAGACACAAGAAGAGGAAGAGGATATGTCCCGTGTTCCATATGCAAGTGCAATCAGTAGCCTGATGTATGCGATGGTTTGTACTAGACCAGACATTGCACATGTAATGGGAGTATTGAGCAAGTTTATGTCAAAACCAAGGAAGGAGCATTGGGCAGTAGCGAAGCGGTGTTGGGTGAAAATATTGTCGTTTAATTCTGTTGTAGTATTTGCCCAACTATTTAATTTGTCAACCTGAGGTTCGTTGGCTTACGAAGCACATGCACTATATATGTAGGACCGAAGTGGAACTAATCTAATCTAAATTACTGAAATCAAATTAATCTAGAAGAGCATTGAAACAATAACTAGGAAAACAAGAAATTTCATAAGGGAAAAGCAATACAACATGTGAAGAGTTGAATGACAAACAACATATGTGAGCTCACAACAATAAAGCTACCTCAAATTACATTACAAGAATCAAATTAAAAATCATGAAAGTGTAACAATAAAAGAATATGAATCAAAGCTAAGAATCCCCTTCTCCTAATTACAAGACTATCTCTCAAAACTCAAAAACTAATGAAATGAAGAGAGAGCACTTTCTTATATACATGAAGAAGATAACCATCTCATAATGACAGATCCACTATTCTCTCAACCACTCTCAACTATTTTCCCATTATTACAAGATATGATCCCTTCAAATCCTCCACACCTCTCACATATGATAAGATATGCCAACCAAATCCTCCATGATCTTCTCCTTAGGAATAGGCTTGAATAATTATCTCCTTAAAATGGTGGAGGAGATATTTGAGAAGTCTCTTGGAATTAATCCTTCACATATCTCCTACACATTACAAAGCTCACATATTCTTGAGATATATATAAAAACATGTATGTTTTCTAATATTTAATCATAAATTCACTCATAATACAAAAATGAATAAAGTGGAAAATAAGAAGGTGAAACCCAAATGTATTTATGAAAATGATATGATGAAAGGTTAATGGGATGATGAAATGTAAGGAATAGTGAAGGGAAAGGTGGATGAAAATACGACATTTCTGAGTCCCAACATCCCCCCCAACTGAACTTGTTGCATGTCCTCATGCAACCATGCATGGATCTCTTTAAGAACGTTTGGCATCTGAACTTTGGCTTTACATGATGATGTCTTTTGAATAATGAATGTTTCCAGGATATGTGAAAGACATGAGTAACAACTTACATTTTCTTATGGTTGGTTCTTGTGTGACAACCATGAATACAAAGAATGTTGGTTCTTGTGTTAACAACATTCATTTCATTTTCTGTTCTCTTGCTGCAATAATAATGTAAACACTCACTGGAAATCATAAGCTATCAATGTGCATAAGAAAGCCCTTTTGTAATATTCATGAAACATGCCAATATGTATATCAATGCGTATGAAGCAAAGTGCAACAAAGTATCGTTGGAAAAGAAATGTTGGTGAATGGTAAATGAGATAAAAAAAATGGAGTGATAGTGGTGGAAAAATGGAATCATGGTTAGTGAATATAGTTCCCCCCCGCCCCCCCACCAACTGAATTGGTTGCATGTCCTCATGCAACTTGGCATGGGTCATGAAAGGAAATGGAGCATGGTGAGGGAATTTTCCAAAATATTCAAGTCAGCATATAAGGAATTGCATGATTAAAGATTAGAAAATAACATACCTCCACTTACCCAAGAATGATGAACTACGCAATAGGAATGTAGCTGCTACTACTGCTAGATCATGAAAACATGACTGGTGTTGTAGCTGCAACTACTGTAACTGCTAGATCAGAGAATATGTGACTGTGGCTGTTAGAACATGGAAGGTTTTACTGCAGCAAGATCATGAAAATGTAACTGTGAATGTTGATGTTGTTGTAACTGGATCATGGGAAATGAAGGAATCTGAATTGCTGATGCTGAATCATGGAAAAGATAAAGGCTGAAAGTGGAACTATGGTACTCTCATAGATCAGAATTCATGCTGCTGTAACTACTGAGGGAGTCGTGAAAAAGTGTATAGTCTTCACCTGCTACAAAACTTGATGGTACAAGTCTAATCATGCAAAGGAATGTGTCGGTGTCGAGCATGAAGAGAAATCATTGGATTATTGGCCATTGATGAATGTCGTTAACCAATGCGAGGCAAACTCACCATTGATGTCAATGAGTGCCAAGGTACCCAAGTACATCTTGCGAAATGCGAATAGAGGGGTTGATGTCGAGCCATTTGCAAGATCTGACGATCAAGGGACATTGATATATTCCCATGATTGTCAGCGAGAGAACTTGCCATGAAGGCATGCAAGTCTCAAGGTACCCAAAAGGAACTCTAGTCTATATCCTAGATAAGGTACTGAGGTCGATGGGGTAAGACTTGTTGAAAGGTGGGCCTTAAGGAATCCCACATCAGTCAACGTGAGTTTGTACAAAGAGATTTGGTAGGACTATAAATGGAAAGAACTCACGGGCAAGTAGTGTGGATCAGCATGACAAGGCAATGTAATCATGGAAAGGGAATAAGTTTTATTCAGAAGGAAAACTAGAAGGCAAAAAAATAAATAAACTGAAAAGGATAAAGGAATGTATGCGATTCAGAAAAATAGGTGTGCATGAAGTCGTGAAGGATAAGGCAATGGAAAATGGGCTTCAACACCAGGATGGTCAATCGGCTTTGAAGGAGAAATGTTACAGTGTCACAACATGGATAATGGAAAAAGTGGAAATGTTGGTGTATTAGCATGGTCGCTGTGTAACAGCAAACATCAAGAGGCGCAAAAAAAAAAGAGTTTCTGGATATCAGCAAATGTCATGATGTTTATGATGAGTTACAACTCCTTCCAGCTGTTTATGAAAGCATGTTTCTCAAAAAGTTCTGTGATCTTTGAAAATCACTTCAGCAGCAAAATGCGATCATTTCCGAAACCTGTAAAAAAAACTTAGTACAAATCCTGTATGAAAACTTCGTGAGAGCATTGTAAAACGTAAGATGCGAGAATAAGTACAAATGTGAGAAAAAGAAAGAAAGTGTGTGTTAACCTGTCGCCCACGCTGATTTCATCATCGATGGCTGTCAAAGTGACTTCAAGAAAACAAATTAGTGTTAAGCGTAAAAACATGCGTTCGTATTGTTTTCGGGAATTTATTGAAAGGTCCATTTGCAATTTTCATGGTTTTATAATTGTTATGGTTTATTTATTTATTTATGTTGATAATACACACCAAAAGAAAAGAAAAAAAGAAAAACAAAACAGGAAAAATCAAAGTCAGATCTCCATTCCTTGGCATGCTTTGCAAAGTATAGCAATACTGTCTCGGTGCTAGCAAATCTTCAGTTTTTTGCTAATTCATGTCACTAAAGTTCTGAAAGTTAAATAGGTTTCTTAGATGCACTGTTAAATTCATTCAAGCAATTGGAAGTTGGGCAGAGTATGATTCACATCGATTTGCTGCAATAATCTCACTTACTTCTCTGCAAGATTGGACCTGTACATCGTCAGATATAGTGGAATATTCAAAACATTCAATTGTAGCGTTCCTAAGTATCCAGTAACAATCATCAAGCAGATGATCCTGGCATCATGAACATTAGTGGAGATAGTGAGCATGAGAAAACAATCAGTTTCCGGCATAAAATCCAACATAAGCATAAGAATCAACATAAAGCTCGTGGGCCAATTTCCAGTTTCGTTCTGGTGCAAAATCCTTTGTGAGTCAAACATCTCCTCTGAGTGCCTGGTGTCAGCATGTCGCCTCTAGGCGTAAAATCCTGAAAGAAAAATGTTATAAGACAAGATATATCAAAATAAAATGCAACCCATGGCTTGACTCTTGGCTTGCAGAAGGTATCAACAATTTCCTCTCCCTATCTTGCATAGTACATTTAGGGCTCTGGACTAAGTTTTTCTTTAAAGATAATCCAACCCAATTTACGAGTGCGCCGGACAAGAAAGGAAATATGGGTTGTGTTTTGATTCTCATCGGTAATTTGCATTAAGTCTACTGTATTTGCATATCGCAGAAACTGATGACATTGTTTACATCTTTGGAGAATGTCCTTTTTGAAGATTTTACGTTTGATTGCTGCACGGGATTGCTGTTATCACATCTTTGTTCAGATCATATCAGGCTATGATGATGATGACAGATCTCAAGAGGGAAACTAGGTTTAGGTATGGTTTTAAGATGAGGTGGATTTTCTATTGAAGGGCGCGGGTTGTACATGTCATATTGGCAAGAAACAGAAGGAACTCTCCTGTATCGATAAATAAACTAGCAACGCAAGCACACCCCAAATATTCCTGAAGGAGTCTACACACCCTGAAATAGAGAAACACACGTCGTGATCCTTCCCCCCCCCGCAACTCGTTTACTGGTTGCTCTCAGCAGTGTTTAGAATCAAGTCCTGTACGAAAGAATACTACAGCAGTATACCTACTAGAGGCATAGGCATAAGCATGCTTTTTTTTCATAATGGCTATAACAGCTTATGAAATTTGCATATTATGACCTAACAGACAACCCAAAATTACTTGCTTTGGAATGAACGACTTCTAATTCACCATAATTCACCACGAGAAAAGGTAATTGGTAAATTCTAAAGGCCCGTGACCTGAAGATAGCAGCCACAACTCAGGATCTCAGCCATCTATCAACAATATCTTAGCAAGTACATAACGATGAGATCCCCTTTTGCGATTAGTGATTATAAAACTAGCACTTTCAAGAGGCAACCAAATGCGAACACCAGATCCGCTAGGTAAGCCGGCTGGGTAACATGATGGGTATCATCCCAAGAATAGGCACATGAGTACCTAAATCCCCCACACCCGAGAGTGTCGATTGCTTGGATTAGTGTATAATAAAATGATAAATGCTCTCAATCGGTCGAGGCGTTATATCCCGTGAGGGTAGTGCGAGAGTGGAGAGTCAGCTCCTTGAAATTTTTTTTTCAAATGTGGTCATGATTCTGACTAAGATATGATGATGCAGGGTCGGGGCAACAAAAAGGCTCGGAATACTTAGTCAGTTAGAGTATTGCTGGTGCAGCCTGGAGCATGTGTGGAAATAGCAGGGAGAACGAAACGAGGCTCAGGAAAAGACCAGTACTCATAGTTTTCATTCCCTCAGGGGATTCTTGTAAGAAGAAATCCAGCTGTCCAGCGTATATAAATGCTTCTCTTGACCTACCAGTATAAACTGTGGAATACAAATACACTAATGGGGATTCACGTGTCTAAGAGCCCATGATGTATGATCGCAGCGTATCACCAAAATTCCTCGCCTTGGAAAGATAGCACGAGTTGTTAAAATAACTCTAATAATATCATGCAACAGTGGTTTCATTACCTCTTTCGGCTGGATTTGTTTATATTCCATGATAAGAATGCTTCCTCCAAGAGAAACGATGGAGAAAAACTTGCAGCCAATAAGGAAGGGATCCGTCAAATAAGCAACAGCATAATCATTTAATCTCAATAAAGTATGCCGATGGACAGAAAATTTAGGAAGGCCAATCCATAAAAATAGTTATATGACAGTGATACTTATGGGATTTGGTTCCTATTATCTTGAGATGCGAAAGATAGTGTAACAACCCATGGATTTTGGCCCATATTTCTCAATCAACATCTGCATAGTATCCTAGTTTTTGTTATGAAACCCAAACTAAACGTGAAAATTAATCATGGGAGAAAGTCCCAGCTTTCAAAATATGCAAAGAAAGAAATAAGAATTATCTTTTATTTTATTGTGCTTTCATTTGTTTGTTGTTGCTAGTTGCAAATTTGTGAAACACTAGGTGGAGAGATGGCATCGCTACGGCTCAGCCATAAATGAATAGACGGAGACAGAAACTTACAAGTTCACGCACAGTCCAACGAAACTCACAGTTCTTTTATTGGCCCCAAGCGAAACGATGAACCTAGGAAATTTCAGATTTAATTGTTTTTGCAGGTTTTATCATCTAATTGCTTGCTGCAGGTTTTAGTATGGCCAGAAAACGCAATCAATTGCAAGCAAGACACAATTTCAGCAAAAAAAAAAATGATTTTCAAATTAACAATAAAATCGATTAGTCATATTGCAAAACATGAATTTATTTATTCTTGAAATTAGTCTAAATCATCCCTATTTTCTGATCCTCACGATCACACTAAGCGTGAAGGAGAGCATACTTATTCTAGGTAAAAGCAAAACTGGAAATGAAAGCCTACCTACTCTATACTAATTGGAATTTTAAAAATTAGTTACGTGTAATTAAACTTCCAATGAAGCCACTCACGTAGTAGTAACAACAATATATTCAGTAGCAATTTTTCAAATGAAAAATGAAAATATTCGAGAGTGAATGAGTCTAGTTGCTGTATCTGCAAATCAACTAAATAAAAATAAAAAGATGAATCTAATCGAGTACTTACCTGGAACCATTGTTCGATAAGGCTTCGATAGGCACAATTTCTCTCACTTAGATCATGTTGTAACTCCTCTTCTTCTTCCCCGATCTCCTGTTCGAATGATTGTTCGCCATCAGATATGCAAGATTCTTCAGATGTTGAATCTTTGTTTATTTCTTGGGGAGTAGTTGAACCTTTAATTCTTGTCAAGATCTCCTTTTCCAGGGAAGAGGAGATCCCGACTTCTGCTAGGATCTGAGTGAGTAGTTCCAAGCTGAAACTCATTGTAAAACCATGTTGAAAAAGGGATTCTTACTGCACCCAAAACTTAAATCTAAAAAGCTTAAATGAAAATAAACTACTTGTGTAAATAAAAGCACTCATGCTGAAACAGATAAAAAAAAAACACTCTTCACAGTTGCAGAAATCAAACACACTTGCAGAAATTGAAATTCACACTTGCAGAATTTGAAAATCACACTTGCAGGAATTGAAATTCACACTTTGCATAAATGTAAACACACCCTACATGCCCTGACCCATATGAGGCCGAGCCCGTTACAGTATCTTGAACGATGCGTAGGCTTTTCCCCACGTCTTACCGCCTTGACACCTCGGAGTTAGGAACATGTCTAAACACACTTGCATGAAAAATCAAACTAAACTTCAATCCATCGTGCCTCCCCGGCAACGGCGCCAAAATGTTGGGTGAAAATATTGTCGTTTAATTCTGTTGTAGTATTTGCCCAACTATTTAATTTTTCAACCCGAGGTTCGTAGGCTTACGAAGCACATGCACTATATATGCAGGACCGAAGTGGAACTAATCTAATCTAAATTACTGAAATCAAATTAATCTAGAAAAGCATTGAAACACTAACTAGGAAAGCAAGAAATTTCATAAGGGAAAAGCAATACAACATGTGAAGAGTTGAATGACAAACAACATATGTGAGCTCACAACAATAAAGCTATCTCAAATTACATTACAAGAATCAAATGACAAATCATGAAAGTGTAACAATAAAAGAATATGAATCAAAGCTAAGAATCCCCTTCTCCTAATTACAAGACTATCTCTCAAAACTCAAAAACTAATGAAATGAAGAGAGAGCACTCTCTTATATACATGAAGAAGATAACCATCTCATAATGACAGATCCACTATTCTCTCAACCACTCTCAACTACTTTCCCATTATTACAAGATATGATCCCTTCAAATCCTCCACACATCTCTCACATATGATAAGATATGCCAACCAAATCCTCCATGATCTTCTCCTTAGGAATAGGCTTGAATAATTATCTCCTTAAAATGGTGGAGGAGATATTCGAGAAGTCTCTTGGAATTAATCCTTCACATATCTCCTACACATTACAAAGCTCACATATTCTTGAGATATATATGAAAACATGTATATTTTCTAATATTTAATCATAAATTCACTTATAATACAAAAATGAATAAAGTGGAAAATAAGAAGGTGAAACCCAAATGTATTTATGAAAATGATATGATGAAATGTTAATGGGATGATGAAATGTAAGGAATAGTGAAGGGAAAGGTGGATGAAAATACGACATTTCTGAGTCCCGACAAGCGGGTTTTCAGGTATTTGTGTGGCACTAGTGATTATGGTTTGTGCTACCAAGGAAGTCCAGGATTGGACAAAGTGTTGGATATTCGTGGCTTCGTTGATGCAGACTGGGGTGGAGATCTGGATCAGAGAAGATCTACAAGTGGGTATGTGTTTAACCTATTTGGAGGTGCAGTCAGTTGGATGAGTAAGAAACAATCGGTAGTGTCACTATCAACTACAAAGGCAGAATGCATGGCAGCCAATCATGCAAGCAAGGAAGCAGTTTGATTGCAGAGATTGTGTTCAAGTATGGGGTTAGTACAGGGAGCTATAAGGATAGATTGTGACAGTCAAAGTGAAATTTTCTTGGCAAAGAACCCTGCATATCATTCAAAGACAAAGCACATTGATGTTCAGTATCACTTTGTGAGGGATATGATAGAAGACAGAAAGGTGTTGCTGGTAAAGGTGGACACTTTGAAGAATACTACAGATGCATTGACAAAATTTGCGAGCTCTAAGAAGTTCTCTTGGTGTAGAGAAACAATGGGCATTGCAGGGCTGGATAAATGGCTAAGCTCTCTTGTGGCCCCTGTGGAAAGGAAACAACAAGTGGGAAAATGTTGGGTTGTGTTATATTCTTTCCACAACTAGCCCACATAGTTAACCAGGGGGTTATAAGGGGGGTAGAGCCCCCCCTTCGTTGCACCGATTGCATAGCGGGGGGAGTCACAGGGGGTTTGAGGAGTGCAGGTAACCCCACTCTATGGGGTACGAGGCAACGCCCTAGAAAATTTTGGTTTGGGCCCTATATTAGGTTAGGCGAACCTACCTATGGTTTTGTGCATGTTTTTTGCACATGGTTTTGGACGTGATGGTTTTCGATCCATGATTTTGGACGCGATGGTTTTCGGTCCATGGTATTGGATGCTTCGGCATGTATAAATATGTATTATAAAATTGAAAGGAATATAATGAAAAATCAAGCTAGTAGTCTCGGTTTTTGAATCCAGGGGAAAATCTCTGTGTATTTGTGTTTTATATTTTATGCTCTCTCATTGTTTATTTTATGTGTTTTAGAATTCGTATGCAGGTAATTTCTGTACAGGGTTAAAACCTACAGCTTGTTGGTATTGCCTTTTATGTTTTGAGAGTCTTGGAAATTTGTTGGGAAAAGAGGAAAGTTAGTGGAGCTCATGGAGAGCTGAATGAAATCCAATAGGAAATGTAAGGCCTAAATGAAGCTTGGTGCATGTGTAAGGGCAATTGAAGGCAAGATTATGCTAGACAATTGGATTGGTTGGGTCCATTGGTGTAAATGGATCATGGCAGGACAATCATGGGAAAGGTAATCAAGAAAGGTATGGTGAATGGATTTGAGGCGTCATATGCCTTGACTATGTGGGGAACTATTGTTCTCGATGTTTTGCATGCGGTTCATGCATAAAGGGAGTTCTTTTAACCTTGACCTTATGTTATCTAGTAATTATGTTGTGATCATGATTATGTTAATGTCTATATGTGTATACGTGTATGTATGTATGTATGTCATGTCTAACAAGGTCATCATGGATCATGATTATTAATGCTAATATTTATATGTATATATATGTATGTATGTATGTTGTTGTCTGACAGGGTCATTAGGAATCATTTTTGTGGAGGAATGATTCCTTATGCAGGTGAATGACATGAAGAGGTTCTTGGTTTATGAGGAATCAAGTGGAATACTAGTCATGACAAATATATGAGGTCAGTACCATGTGGTTATGAGTTGATATTATGTGATTATATTATGTTTATGTTATGGGAAGGATATACTGAGGGATACCTCAGTGAAATGAAAGTAGTGTGGTCTACGACATATTGGGACAAGCATGGATAAGACACTAGAAGTAAGGTTGCTTAGTAGAGATAATGTGGTTCTGGATGTGTGGTACTATTGTTGTGCGTATGTTGCACATGTTGCATCTGTGATGTTGTGTGCATGCAATGTTGTCTATATATATATATTGTTTACATGTTGTTTATGCAATGTTATGTAAATAGTTGTATCTGTACAGGGTGGTACAATTAGTGTTGTGTGAATGTTGCATATGCAGTTTTGGGTATAGATGGTGTTATGTGCATGTTGGATATGCAATGTTTTGTACATATTTTACTGTGTGCATGATGGATGTGTGTTGTTGTGTGAATATGGTGTTTTGCACATGTTGTATATGCAGTTTTGTGTACAGATGATGCTATGTACACAGTGATATGCATTTCTATATATATATGGTGTTTTGTGCATGTTGTACATGTGGTGCTATGTACATATGGTGTTATTTGCATGATTGTACAAGTGGTGTTGTGAGCATGCAGTGTCGTGTACATGTTGTACATGTGGTGTTTTGTACATATCATGCATGTGGTACTGTGTACACGTTGTATAGGTGGTGTGGTGTGCACATGGAATTGTGTAAGCGTTCTGCAAGTGATTTCATGTACATTTTATGTTGTGCACATTTTGTGCATGTGGTACTGTGTATAGGTGGTATTGTGTACATGTGGTATTACGTGCATGTCGTACATGTTGTGTTGTGTACATGTGGTACTATGTATATGAATTGTTTGGTTGTGGTATCATGAAGTGTATTCATTGTGTTGTAGTATGCATACATATATGAATTATGTTGTACACCAGATATAGGTGTATGTGTCGTGTTATACGCCAGGTGTAGGTGTATGTATGGTGTTGTGGTG
Source organism: Pinus tabuliformis (assembly GCA_031772625.1). NCBI lineage: Eukaryota > Viridiplantae > Streptophyta > Pinopsida > Pinales > Pinaceae > Pinus > Pinus tabuliformis. Next base: position 178,632,854 of record CM062818.1, read on the forward strand.
TACACCAGATGTAGGAGTATGTATTGTGTTGTGTTGTACATTGGGTGTAGGTGCATGTATTGCATGGTGTTGTATGTGTGTGATGCACACTATGTGCATGTGCACATGGTTGAGGAGAAGGAATTGGGTGTTTGTCAAGTGTGGCAACTGATCTGAAGTGCATACGTAATAAGGAAAAAGGTAAAAGCTAAGGATTGATTAAACGATAAGTATCAATATTTTATCTCAGTTTTATTATGCATGTGATTTATGATTCTGGTCTATGATGATTACATGTGATCTATGATTATGGTTTATGATAGTTACATGTGATTTATGATTTTGATCTATGATGGTTGTGTTTTGAGCTAACCTGATATGATATGTTTATACATGATTATTTGGCCAAACATGTGATATGTGTACCTTATTGACGGGCCACCAATGAGGTATGATTTTAAGTCATTTCAATTTATTTTGAATCTAATGGAAATTATGTGCTTGGTACAGAAAACCATAAAATGATCGTTTGGGTGGTAGAAACTAATAGCAAGCATTAACAACAACAACAAATAAATTATAATAGGTAGTAGTATGTTGGTAAAACATTCAGGAGCAAGGCCATTGTGGGACACTGGTACCCAATAGTGTCCATTGATTTCCATGAGCATGCTATGACTAATATGATGGTTTTAAGGCAGGGATATGCCTTGGTTTTTGTATCTTCCGATGTGAGGAAGCCTTGCCAAGGGATGAGCTGCCTGAGATGGGGTTTGTAGCAGAACTTGGAAGGTGTGTGACTACAAGGAAGGGGTTGATCATATTTCCCGAGGAACTGTGTAGCAGAGAAGAGAAGGTGAGGGATGGATTTTTTTTGGTAATTAGCATTGCCAGATGGAATCAAATGCACATTGGGAGTGTTCCCTAAAACAATGAGCTGGTAACTATTCACTGAGAGGAAAAGTGGCGCAAGATTATAGCGTTGGATATTGCATGAAAATTTGACCTTGCATTCGATTTTGGAATTACTGGGAAGGAGGTGAATCCTGGTATTACTTTGAGGGTGGAAGTGTCAGGCTCTAGATTCCCTTGTTGTGGATGCATGCATCGTATCCTTTTATTTTCTCATTGAGAAAATGTGTATATGTGTGTATTATTGTAAATATTGTATCGAGATGGATTTATAAAGCTCCATATATATTATGATTATTTATTGGGTGAAGCAAATGTGTATGTGTATATATGTGGTTATTATTGTAAATATTGTAATGAGTTGTGTTATAAAGCTCCTGTAAATGGTATGTTTTCCATGTTTTAGAAGATGGTCATTGTAAATACTGCAATGAGCTATATTATAAAGCTCCATTATCAGTATGTTTTGTTTTCAACGGTATTTCTGGTTATATGTGTCATTGGACTTGAGGATGGTGTTCCCCAAGGGCCTAGGTTTTGTAACAACCTTGGTTAAAAATCCATGTAAAATTATATAATACCAGGATTTTGGGACACTTATTCCAAGTTGAATGATGGGAAAAAAATCCTAGTGGGTGTTCACTCGGTTTATTATGGTGAAGGAAATTGGCAAAGGCAATGGAAAAGGCTTTGAAAAGGAAAAATGCATTTTTGGCACAATTATTTATGAAAATAAAGGAAATTAGGAGAAAAGGGAGGTGAAAGGTCACAAGTTCCATGTGAGGAGGAAAATGAAGGAAAATAATGGAAATTTAAGAAAATAGAGGCCTCATTAATAAAAAGGCTTCTGAGGATCAGTGGACAAGTGTGGTCAGTGTAACCTTTTGTCAGTTCAGTTTGGATCTCTCTCATTATTCTCTCTCTCTCTCTCTCACTCTTGAACACTTAGAGTTTTCTTGGAGCACTCTTGGAGGGTGAGACATACTTGGACTTTTGGAGCAAGAAGACAAAGGAAGAGTAGAAAAATGCAAGAGGATGTCGAGATCAACATCTAAAACTGGTTTTTCTTTTAGGTATCGAGTTGCATGTATGTTTTCCTCACTAGTTTTGGAATGCATGGCATATGCATGTGGTTTATTGGGCATGATTTGTCACTAGAATGGAGAATTTCTTGGATTGACAATGGATTTTAGATAGCCATGGTATTGTGGGTTCATTTTTTTTTTTTCTAGTTGGTTCTCATGTTTCCTTAGCTTGGTTCGAGTTACTAGTTCCTAGAGCCTTGGTTGGACAAACTCTTTGGAGCCCTGTAACATCTTGGGTTGAGTTACTAGTCCTGGAGCCTTGGTTGGAAAAAGGCCCTAGAGCCCTTGGTGGATTGAGTTACTAGTCCTAGAGCCTTGGTTGGACAAACGCTCTGGAGCTTGGTATAAGTTGTGGGTTGAGTTACTAGTCCTACAGCCTTGGTTGGAACAAACGCCCTAGAGCCCTGGAAGGCTTGGGTAGAGACCAATTTGATGATGGTTCTTGTAATGTCTGACCGTGAGGTGGAATCACTCTTTGATGGGCTGAGGTGGTTGGCCTCTAGAATCCTTGGATGGTTTCGGTTGATGTGTTTATGTGATCCCACATTCATGCTTGGAATATGGCATGGGGGTGACTAGATGAAAGAAATATTTGGTTCAGCCATGTCTACGGTCAGGTGGTATGTGGAAGTCCCAAACCTAGTCGGATTTTCCTATGTTTAATAAAAGCTAAGTTATCTTTCTTTTGTACTTATCTATATGTGGATTTAATGGTTGTTATCTCATTGTTATTTCCACGGTTTTATGTTGGTTATAAGCATGGTTAATTGACTGGTTCATGTCATGGTTATTTCATCTATTTACTTGTAATTGTTGAAACGATGGATGCAAGACCTAATTAATGTCATAAAAATTCAAGGGAGAAGGTGGTGATTCTTCTTGTCATGTCTCATAAGAGTTTCCAATCATTCATGCTCTATCTTGTATCCTAGACTTGTAGATTGCATTGATGCTAAGTGTTTGACAGAATGTTAGTCCCAGTTAGGGATGGTCAGACCTAGTCCTGAAGTTAGTTTTTGGTTTATTATTCTTTTCATCATGTGTTTAATGTATTATGGAAGTTACGACAAGTTCTGGGCAGTGGCCGAAATTCTGGGTTTGAAAAGTGTCTTAAATCCTGCAGACTCTAGCACAAGTCTGCTGGAAATATACCCTGGAGGCAAGCATGAAGGCTTGTGGGAGAGTCCAAAGCTCTCTATATGCTGACATGCCCATAGCATGGGAGTGTCCAGAGGCTTGATAGCCTAAAAACTTAGTGGGGCTGAGGGACATGATACTTGAGTGGTTGTAACGACTCCTAGGATTGTTTTTGTTGATGTGGAAGTTATGTTTGATGTGTTTCCATTGGTTCCACTTTCTTAAGATCACCTAGGAGGTTGAATCATATCATAGTAGCCTTTCATCACATGTTTACCCTAGTTGGCCGTTTCCTTGGGTAGACATGGGAGGAGAGTGTTACAGAGGTACTCATCAAATAACCATCTAGTTGGATACATTTTTCCTTTCTGAAGGCATCTTACATAATGATATTTTTTAGGCTACCATTCTGCCTTACATCGGATCAAATCATTGGTTGATCAGACTCAAACTGGACTTGAAGGAAGGCCCTCCCAACTGTTGGGTCATTAATATACCATTATTATTGTCACTTTTGAATGCTTATTCCACCCATTTCTACCATTCTTCATCACGTCATTTATCATGATTTATCATATAATTCTCTTTTACAATGATTTATGCTCTTATGTAAAAATATTATTTATTCTCCTTTATTTCTAATAAATTGATGATTATGCATGATTTTATCAATGAAAGTTTAATAAATTGTTTATAACATTATTCACCATTTTTAGCCTTCAAGATAATTTCCAGATTGAAGATTTGATCATTAAAAGTGCCAACTCAAAAATGCGCTGGAATAAAAAGTGACAGTTTTGCGGTTGAGATTATGAGCAAATGCAGGTGAATCGGGAAAATCTAGAACATGGGTTTTGTCCAGAACGGATCCAATTAACTTTAACAGAGAATGGTTTGTCCAAATTCGGCTTGTACTGTGAGAAACACAGGGTTCTTTGAGCATGATTTTCTCAGATTTGTTGTTGCGGCCGTCCTCCAAATCTCAGCTGCAAAGCCAAATTCGCCTTGCTCTTGTTGAAAGATGGATGGAAATGTATCTTCTTGTTTATCAATTGGTTGGAAGCAATCCAATTTTGTAATAGAAATTATGTTGTACTTATCTTTATTGTAACTTCTCTCTGATCTCTCTCTATTTAAATGAAAACAGAGATCAGAGATGGGGATGATTTGGGGATGGAGAAATGATGGAATTGAGGATTTAGAATTAGAGAATTCATGATAGGATAGGAGGAAGAAAGGATTGTTTCAGGCTGTAAGTCTCAAAACTGCTGCTGTTGTAATGATTTTACCATTTAATGATTGATACCTGATTTGGGAGTTGTTGTTCATTCTTTTCATCTGAAGTAGCCCAGCAGCATCCGCTGGTGGCTAAGGGCCCAGCCTCTGGTGGATTATGCTGCTACTGTGTATTATATCTTTCCAATTTTCACCGTGTGATGGTTTGATTTAATTCTTATTTCTTTGAATCGTATTGCCTTACAGTTTCATGTTTTTGCTGCGAGCTGTTATAATATTTTATGAAATTGTTTTATTGCACAAGCTAAGATTGAATCGCGTGGCTGTTCTTTTCCATCATGACAGAGGTTATCATCCTTCTCCATGTATATTGTTATGTTGTTCATTTCAAATGTAAAGCTTCGTTGTTCATTCCAGACCTTGATATTCATTATAGACTGTTGGTTATTTGATTCCTTTAATTACAGTTTGTTTCCATTTACTTTGTTGTTCATTTCTGTTGATTAATTGCAATAGTTTGCTTTTAAAGAGTTTTCCTAGTTTACTTTCAATGGCAGCTTTAGTTCAATTTCTATTTCCTTTTAATTGCTTTAAAGCAGGACTGTCAACTGTAAAGAACATTGGTTATTGCTTCCTCGTTCCCAGATTGATTGTCTTGTTCTAATTTAATTTCAATTGCATCAATCTCTAGAGGAATGAGTTATTGCTACTGTATCCTCAATTGATGTTTGCTGAGTGAATAGTTGGATTTAAGAGCATTTGAGTTTATGTTATTGTTAGATTTCTTTTTCAAGCATTCATTTACTTTTGGATTTTAAGCACTATACTGCAAAACATTACTCTTGAATAAATAGCCACCTCAGACTGAGTACACTCTTGAAATAAAAAGTCGTCCCTGGGTTGACAATTAATGTGAAGATAATTAGGAGTTAAAAGACACCTTTTTATCGCTCCACACCAACCTCCCTTTCTGATTTGAACATTTATTGTTTTAGGCCCCTGGGTTTGTCAACCTTTTAAACAAATGGTGGTTGGAGATAGATATTAGACATATGTTTAAAATGAAAAATTTCCAGCTTAATTTGAAGGCTTCAAAGCTTAAATTTAAACAATGGAACAAACAACATTTTGGTAACATTTTTCAGAATAAGATAGCTCTAGAAAAGAAAATTTAAGGGAGACAAAAATGTATGATTCTTGAAGGAAGATCCTTAGAATTGGCGGAAAAGGAGGGAACGAATCTCCTAAAACTAGAACAAAGGCATAAACAAGAGGAAGAAGTATGGAAACATGAATCAAGGGTACAATGGCTTAAGGAAGGAGAACATAATTTAAAAAAAATTCACGACTCCATGATAAAGTGCTGCCACATTAATAGAATCTTGTCTATTATCCTGGAGGATGGTGAAAGGATGATACAACATCAAGAGATTGAGTAGGAATTGATCGATTATTATAGATACCTTCTAACTGAGAGCTCCTACCACAAGTAACAAGACATTAATGTTGTACTTCAACATATTCCAAGGTTAGTCAGTAAGGACCAGAACATCGCCTTGATGAGGCCAATTTCTTCCAGGAAGTAGAGATGGTGGTCATGCATATGCCCAAAAATAAGGCACCAGGCCCTGATGGCTTCACCTCAGATTTCTTTTAGGTGTGCTGGATTTTTTTGGGTAAGGAGATTCATGAACTAGTAGAAGAATCGCGAAAAACTAAATCTTTGCATCCCACTCTCAATGCTATTTTTTTTACTCTCATTCCCAAATCCAGAAACCCAGAGAGTCTTAACAACATCAGACCAATTCACTCTACAATGTCATATACAAAATTATCTCATCAGTGATTGTCCATTGATTGAAACCAATTCTACCATATCTAATATCACCCACTCAGACTAGTTTTGTGGAGGGACGGAAAATTGCAGATGACATCATCACAGCACAAGAAATCATTCATTCCCTTAGGGTGATGAAGCGCCCAAGTATGATTATTAAACTTGATTTGTCTAAAGCTTACGATTGCATTAGTTGGACTTACTTGTTTTAGGTTCTTCGAGCCTTTAGATTCTCTAGACAAAGGATATCTTGGGTATCATCCCTCATATCTATAGTTGTTTTCTATATTCTGATTAATGGTTTACCTTCAAACACTTTTACCTCCTCCAGAGGTTTGAGTAAAGGTGATCCATTATCTCCCTTATCATTTATACTAGTGATGGAAGGGCTTGGGAGAATTTTATAGAAATCTTATCTCTTGGGGCGCATGCATGGTTTACATTTGTATGGTAAAGAACTTCCTATCTCACATCAATAGTTTTTTTAGAATGTAATCCTATATGGGATACCCACAATGAAAGAGGCGAGAGGTATACAAAAAATTCTATAGACTTTTAGGGATGCATCTGGTACATTGGTAAATAGAGATAAAATGAATATTGTTTTCTTCAATTGCCTGGACGTTCTTTAGGTACATTTGGATCGAGTTTTAGGTTTCAAGAAGAGTTCTCTTCCTTCCAAATACTTGGGGGTACCTATGCTCATACACTCCAAATAGGTGGCATCTTGGGAAGAACTCCTAGAAAGGAGTCAGAGAAGGATCAACAATTGGACTTTCAGGGCTCTTAATTTTCTGAGCCACCTCATATTACTGAATTCAATATTACAAGAAATCCTTAATTATCAATTAGTAGTCATGCCTATACCCAAATCAGTTAGTCAATGTCTTCTTTCACTATGGAGTGATTTCTTGTGGAGGGGTGCTAGCAAAATGCACAAGTGGGCTTTGGTAGGATGGGACCAATTGACAAAACCTATGTCCATGGGGGGCTTGGGTCTTCGGGATCCACAAATAATAGACCAGGTTATGATATGAAATTATGGTGGCTCTGGGTTCAGGGAGGCCCTCAACTTTGGAAGCAAATTTGGCTAAGGAAATATTTTCCTCTACACAACCAAGAAGAGAGATTACGTTTCAATGGCACTATCAAAGGATCTGGTCTTTGGAACTGGGATATGGAAGGCAAGGACCTTATTAAACGCCATGCATTTTGGGATGTCAAAGATGGTAAAATTGTATCCTTCTGGGAAGACTCTTGGCAACAATTACCTCACTTGGGAGAGTTTCAGTAGTTCCAACCCATACAAACTCTTTCAAAAATCCTTGGTGCTCATAAGTTTATATACTTCTGGAAACCTTTAACGACAAAACAACAATGGAGGATATGGAAGGATAAAGATGATTGACCACACAAGTATGACAACCAACCCTAGGAGGTGTTTCAAGAAATAATAGTGTTGATGGTGCTGAAAATTCGTCAACCAAGGGGTGTCTCCAATGTGAATTCCTAATTATCCGTCACACCATTTGGAATAGGAGCCCCATCCAGGATATTGGCCTAGTTAACATGTATTCTTATAGATTTTCCTTGGCTCTAACTATCAATAAGAAAGAGGAGTGAAAATGTGCCTTCAAAAAGCACGGGGGTGTGCCTGGTGAGTGTTCGGTCGTATGTGTGTCAAAGTTCTTTTATTGTAGAGGGGGAAGATAAATGAGCCTCTAAGAGAGATTTAATAGTACCACCCTAGTAGAAACACACATAAAAAATAAGAATCCATTCAACATCCAACATAATAGTCCACAAAGATGTTACAATCATTACAACCAATACAAAAACAAATATTTGTCTAATATCTACAAAATAGTCCACGAGAATGCAACAATGATAATAACCATTAAAACACATTCTTAATATGATAAGTACAAAAAATAACCAAAATAGTTCAACTACTTTAGCATGGATGAAAGAAAACATGAATTACAAACATTCACAAAATAGTCTTACAAATATTCATAATCCATCCATGAAGAACGTGTTGGCCATAAGGCTTCAGATATTAAGTAAAAGTTCCAAGACACGTGTATACAATGAACACCACTAGCTCCAAATGTGGAGCATTAGAGCCACTCATTTCTCCTCAAGAGAATTGGCTGGTCTCTCTAATGCCTTGCGGAGGAGCCAAGGTGAAAATTCCTTTTTCTCATACAATGAGGGTGTATACATAACCAATGAGGTGATGCTTCACCTTCCTTGTGACTCTTCATATTCTAAATGTGTCCTTTGGAATTCCACTTAACAATACATTTTGAATATATAATTACATAATCCACAATAATGATGTGGCATATGATGACTCGTTACCGAACAAGACATGACATTGATGACATGGATTACATGATGATGTGGTAGTGCCAAGTTGTCCTTTTGTTGCTTCTTTCTTTATGCCTTCAATAAGAGATGTATCCAATTTTTCTTGTTCGTGATAGATATGCTTTGTTCTTCATATCTACCCTCCAAAGGGTTGTGAATTAGATGGATTCTTCATACCGTCGTGATATTTTGTCTTGTGTTGTAATCCAATGTTCCTTTGTCTTCTCGTTTGATGATCATCTTATATTTTTAGTTCCATATGTGTCTTATAGCATGTCCTCCTTCTCCATCTCCTTGTTCAACATCTTTCCATAGCATGATAGAGTTCCCGCATCTACAATCCGCTCATGACAATATGACATAAGTTTGATAAACCCCTATCTAAGATGTTGCATGATGATCCACTGATTGAGCCAGCACCGCATGGCAGGGTGAGGGAGAGGCTTAGTGACTATGTAGTTGTGTAACTTAGACAATCAAGGGTCAGGATTGAGCCTTGAGACTACGTAATACAGAGTTCAAGCTTAGATTGAGCAACAAGATTGCACAATTGGGGAGCTTAGGGAGCCAGGAAAAGGGATTGAACATTTATTTTGGCCATTGAACAATTCTGGAAGACAAAGGAGCCCATGTGATTATAAAATTGTGTAGTTTAAGATCTTAGGGTTGAGGGTTGAGCCTTGAGACTGTGCAATACGCAGTTCAGGCTGAAATGTGTAGGCAGATTGCACTGTTTTGAGGCTTAGTGAGTCAAACTACAGGGTTTTGAATAGTTTCAGTCAATTGTGTAGTGTTGGGAAGCAGAGAAAACCTAATTATTGTGAATTTGTGTAGTTCAATAGATAAGATTGCGTAATGCACAGTTGGGGCTAGGTTGGAGGGTTGTATTGCGTGATTATGGGGGAAAAGGTTTAGGCTTGAGCACTGGAACTGCGCAATGCACAGTCCTAGGAGGAAAGAACTACACATTGTACTATGCCAAGAGATCATGTTGTAGCTTGAGGGTTGGAACTGTGTAATGCACAGATGAGGAAGGTTGGATGAGGCTATGTTGTAGGGACATTTTCAAAAAATGGCTAAGCATGGGATCAATGAGACTGATGTGAACATTGATATGACTTTACTGTGATCACATACTTATAAAAATTGATGACATAACAACATATATCATCTAGAACATGTTAACAACATATTTCCCTCAATGTGAATACTTTTCAACAACTTTATGATAAGTGTGACATTAAAGATACACTTTGTGACAACCATGACAACACTTGTGCAACAATGCTTATAACTTTGGAAATGAGTGTGACAGGTGCTTACATGGTAATATAAACTCATTTTCATAAATATAAACCCTTGAAACCACAAAAATGAGCTTATACACATTATGCGACAACTAACATGCGTAAATATGACATTTACTAAATGAAGAGAAAAGGGAGAGTGGCATTGTGATATGCGAAATATATTGAAAGAGGCACATGCCATAGTGAAGATAAAATAAAAATGACACTAATTAAAGTGAAAGAAAGAAAGAGTGACAATTGAAAGCATGAAAACAACACTCGTGAAAACGAAGATGCAAAAAAGTGACATTTTGACAAACTCACCAAAATAGAAGTACAAACGCAACCAAAAGTGAGGGGCTCTCAATGACAGTGCACACTGACTGACGACAAGGGTTGGAAATTGCATAGACATTGTCTTGATGGATTGTGTTTATGCTTGTTCAAGCTTTCGAAGAATAATGTGCTCATGAAATCATTGCAACTGAGAATGCATGAGCAAGTGACTTCAATTGATCAAGAAGTGACCACAAAACGTTTGATCGCAAGATCCATAGTAGGCTCCAAAATATAGGTATAGGAAAAAATTTGGAGGGTGTTTTTTGTAGCGACAATACTTGGCAACACAATGGTAGAACTCCAACTTCTCTGCATTGGTAAATTCTTGAAAACAAATAAATAAAAATAAATCATATCATAGAGACAAAAACATGGTGGAAAAGTCTCTAAACCTGATTGTATTGTATTCACAAATAATGATAATGATACAATATAAATACATCAAGCTATGTCTCAAGATAGTTAGTCTCTCTTGGACATGCAATATCTTGGTTGAGTGAATATCTCAACCACACACTAATCTAGAAGGCTAACTAGTTGGAGATAATATCTCAACCAACTAGAACTCAACAAACTTTGAAGAATTAAGGACAGGCTCATTCTAGAATTGATGAGCACATCAAAGACAAGTAGGAATTATATTTTCCAAGTTTTATAATTTTATTATTTTGGACTTATTGATTGTGAGTATGAGGCTAACATTCCCCCCCCAACCATAAGTCTAGAGTAAGAACCCAGTACCATCTCCAAGTCTTCATGTTAAAATTGCTGAGTTGAGCCTCAATAAAAAACTGCCTGAAAAACTGCCAAAAATGGATGCTGTAAACTCCAATATGAAGAGAGCGAACCAAGGGAACTGAATCAAATGGAAGTCTGACATATCCCTGAAAATGCTTGAAAACTCAATCTAATGCCAAGCTACAAAGAAAAAGGATATATCTATCTTTGTTGGGTCCAATGACCATCCAAGTGAACAAAAATGCCCACATTTTCTCTCAATCAACATCCAAATCGCTTGTCCACTAAATTTTTTTTATTCCCCGTGGAAAATTATGTAGTCAAAACTTTCAGTCTGGAAACCATCATCATCAATTCCCCCCTTTGTCAATTGAAAAGAGAGACCATAACCATATTTATTTTTGTTGGACTCCCGTCCCCCCCTTTCATATGTATGAGAGTTTCATTGTTGTTCCCCCCCTTTTAGGTGCATGAGATTACCATATTTTCACTATTGGTTGTAATATTTGTCTGCATGTGAGATTTAATTTTGTAGTAAAACATATGCAATTGTTTTACTATTGGCATCCACTCCCAAGGATCAATCCATGCATAATTAATCTTCAAACTGGTTGGTTGGCTTTGTTTGAAACATCTCTATAACAAGTGATTCTTGTTAAAAATAACAACAAGAAAATCCTAATTTAATTTATCCTTAAATTAAATTGATAATTATATTGTAATTATATTCTCATAGAAAACTAAGTTAAGTTGACTTAGTTGGCTCAGTAAATTTGAGTTCGAAGTCTATCTAGATTCATGTAGAGTGATCCCTAAATTTTAGAGGCCCAGGTTGAGTTCTTATTGATTTGTAATTATTTAATTTAGTTTAACTTAGTTAAATTCAATTAAACTAGTTCTAACTGTTGGAGGAACTAGTGAGTGGTCAAGTGGATTAAATTGGATTTAATTCACATGCAATGATCAATCAGATAACTGATCATTAACTAAAAAAAACTCATGTATGTCAGTTCATAGGAAGACCTAATTGAGATTAGAGTTCAAGGACATTGTACTATCATTTGTAAAATCATCTAAATTAAATCGATGGTGCATGCAATTAGAGGAAGGCCTATGGATGGATTGCGCAGTTACTAGTGAGGAATTTCCCAATTAAATATGGGCTAATTCCCAAGGACACGTGACAAGGAAGTAGGGGCTTGGCAGGTAGTATATTTGGCTAACCATTTGCTTGAGCTGGTTTGTGAAGCAGTGAGATAGTTTGTACTTGTGTAGAGATTGTTTGGGTTGAACAAGCATTATATTTTATTCTCAAATCTTTTGGTTAATGCAATATACAGATGGAGAGGCTTTTAGTTGAGGCTTTCCCCAGATAAATTATTGTGTTATGTGTGATTGAAATTCTTCCTTTTCTGCTTCGTGATTTCATCGATCAATTTTTGCTTCCGGTGATGAGTAGAGTAGATTCAAGTCAATTGTTTTAGCATATCACAATCTATAGTTTGAATCTACAATAAAAATCTACATGGTATCAAATATAAAATCACTATAGAATATGATAATACATTTTTTTTGTGCAGGTGAAATCAAATTCGCAACTTCATACTTTAGAGCCAGCAGGATGTCATTATACAGTTCGAGACTTGAGTATGTCCTTGAGGGTAGATCGAATTACATAGCTTGGGAGGACAAGATGGAGGTAGTGTTGGAAGACAACAAGATGAAGGAGTTCATAGATCATGATATCTCAAAGCCTCCAACATCTGATGTTAAAGATTTGGCATAATGGAGAAAATGTGTGGAAAAGGGGAGAAGGATTATCCTAGAAGGAGTTCAAGATCATATTGTCTCGAATCTCCAGGATAAGGAAACCGCATTTGAAATGTGGAAGGAATTGATGGACATGTTTCAAAACAATAGTGACCACATGAAGCTGGCACTAAAGGACAAGCTCAGAAATATCAAGATGGAGAAGGGCAACTCAATTTCGAAGTAACTGACCAAGTTCATGCAATGTCAAGATGAGCTTGGAAATGTCATGGTTACTATTGTAAAAGACGATCTGGTGAGCCTAACACTTCTAGGAGTTCCCAAGAGCTAGCACAACTAACAAGACTCAGTTAATGGGAGGGAGAAGCTACCAGAGTGGGAGCGAATGTGGTTCGACTTGGTGCATGAAGAGATTTTGCGGAACACCAGAGATAGATCCTCATCCAAGCATGATGATGAGGAGAACTGTGCCTTAGTTGGAAAGGTGAAGAAAGGGAAGGGGAAGTCACCCCATTCCAAATCAGATTAGAGTCAGAGTGGCAAGTAAAAGGACATTTTAAAAATCAAGTGTTTTCATTGTCACAAGCTGGGACACTATGCCACAAAGTGTCCGCACAAGAATGTTGGTAGGAATCCCTCAGGAGGAGCAGCAGGTGAGGCTCTTGCTTCACAATTCAAATTGGATTTCACGCTCATCACTTGCATGGGTCCATTGGTGATGGGTAGTGTGTGGTACCTGGATAGTGGAGCTTCATTCCATATGACCGGAAACAAGGAGCTCTTCAGTAACAGGGAGGAGAAGGACCTCCAGATGCACATCGATATGGGAGATGATGGGAGGTATAGTGCGACCGACATTGGTTTTGTTACCTTTCAGAGGGAGTGTAGTTCTCCCCTCACATTGAGATATGTCATGTATGTTTCAGGTTTGAATAAGAACTTGGTTTTTGTTTCCATGTTGAAGGATCATGGCTATGATGTGATATTTAATAAGGGAAAGGATTTCCTTTGTCACATAGCCATAGGATAGGTAAAGAGGATCAGGTTTCGAGTGAAGAAACTCTACAAATTTGGGGTAGAAGATTTCACTACTTTGAGCACTAAATCAAAGAAGGTGAAGCGCCGAGACATCGGTGAGTTTTGGCATAGAATAGTTGGTCACTTGCACCATAGAGATTTGAAGATCATGAAACAAATTTCTATAGGACTTCCCAAGGGTACACTAGAGCAGAGAGACACATGCAAAGGGTGTACATTAGGGAAGTACACCAAATATTCATTTCATGAAAAAGACAGATGAGTGCAAGTGATCCTTGATTGGGTTCACTTAGATGTGTGTGGATCGTTCTCAATAGAATCTATGACCAAGCACTTGTATTATGTAATATTTGTTGATGATTTTTCTCATAAGCACTAGATTTTCTTCATGCAGAAGAAGGATGACCCATTTGCTAAATTTTGTGAATTTAAAGCACTCCTCGAGAAAGATACTGACGGGAAAGTTAAAGCTCTCAGATGTGATAAACATGGAGAATATGTGCCAAATGAATTCAAGAACTTCTATGCAAAGAAGGAAATCGATGAGAGTTGATAGCACCTCATAACCCACAACAAAATGGGTTGGCTAAAAATAAGAACAAAAGTATTGTGGGAGAAACACGGGAAATGTTACATGCAATGGTTGAAGCATGCAACACAATTGTTTATTTGCAGAACAAAAGGCCTCATCGAATTCTCGGGATGAGTACACCAAAATAAGCTTTTTCAAGTAAGAAAGCAGATGTGGCACAATTCAAGATCTTTTGTTCATCAATTTACTATCATGTTACCAAGGATGCATGGAAAAAGCGAGAGCTAACATCTAAGTTGGGCATATTTGTGGGGTACACTGATACACCTCACAACTATCGAGTGTACCTTCCATCCAAAAGTATGAAAATGTTTCATATAGATGTGAATGTCAATAAAGAGAATGCCATGTGATGTTCACTTGAGAGGGAGCTTCAACTATATGCAGTTAAGGAGCTTTTAGCTCCAAAGGAGGAACCTCAAGATGATGTGGAGCAGCCACATGCAAAGGAGATGAGAGTGGAATCACCCACTCATGCAAAGACTTCTAGAGATGGGAGTAAGCACACCAAAGAGGCTGACAGGTTATTTCATGGTTTTAGAGATAATGTGGGAGCACCCACATAACAGCGGAGGTAGAGGAGGTCACTAGAGTGGTCCACTGGCTACATGGCTCTGATGAGCGAGAGTGTAAATATTGATCCATCCTCATTCGAGGAAGCAGTGTAGCAACAAGTGTGGGTTGATTCCATGGTTGAGGAGTATGACTCCATTATCAAAAAATTTTTTTGGGAGGTGGTCCCAAGACCAACAGATAAGTTAGTGGAAAATTCTAGATGGATTTACAAGGTAAAGCAAGTAGCAGATGGGAGTGTGGAGAAACACAAGGCCATATTTGTAGCCATATCGTTCTCTCAGGTGGAGGGAATTAAATACAATGATACTTTTTCTCATATATTAAGGTACTCATCAATCAGATCTATTCTAGCACTATCAACGCAGATGGGATGGAAGATATATTAGATGGATGTAAAGACAACATTCCTCAACGGCATGATTAAGGAAGAGGTGTATATTGAGCAATCAGAAGGATTTGAGACCTTCAATAGAGAGTCACATGTGTGCACACTCAAGCAAGCATTGTATGGACTGAAAAAAGCACCCGTGCTTGGTACACCGAGATTGACAACTATATCATTGGGTTGGGCTTCACCAAAAGTTAAGCATATGTAAACATTTACCATATTTTGGTTGAAGGTAAATTGTTGATTATTGTATTATATGTCAATGATTTGATTCGGATAGATGATGAGAATTTGATTAAATCTTAGTTTGAGATGAAGGACCTGGGGCTCATGCATTACTTTCTTGGTATGGAAGTATGGGAAGGAGATGAGGAATTGTTTGTCTATTAGGGCATGTATGCCAACAAGATATTGAAGAAGTTCCACATGGAGAGCATCAAACCCATGGAGACTCTTCTAGCTGGTAACTGGAGGAAGGAGGATGCTACTTTGGGTGAAGTAGTGGAGGCTACTAATTATAGACAACTTGTGGGTTCACTTATGTATTTGCTGAACACATGATCGAACATGTGTTTTGCAGTTAACCAACTTAGTCAAGTGATGGTTAAGGAAACCAAACTGTATTGGAAGGAAACTAAACATGTGTTGAGATACCTCAGAGGCACCACTTTGTTTGGTCTTTGGTACAGACAAAAAAAGGGAGTGAAGCTTCAAGGCTTCACAGATGCAGACTGGGAAGGGAGTCCATCAAACAGGAAGAGCATGTAAAGGGGAATCTTCGGTTTTGGGTCAGCACCAATTTCTTTGTACAACTAGAAGCAGAGATCAGTTGCACTCAATTCAACATAAGTATAGTACATGGCTACTAGTCAAGCAACTTATGAGGCTATTCGAATGAGGAAGATCCTTGTTGGGTTGTTTGGTCACCGGATGGATCCAACAGTGATTTACTGTGAAAATCATAGTTGTATCAAACTCTTTGAGAATCTCGTTTTCATGATCAGTCCAAACATATTGACATCCAGTATCACCATATACGAGATTGTGTGCAGATGAGAATAATGTTGTTGGAGTACATTCCTATAGAGGATCAGGATGCATATATTTTGACAAAGGCATTATCAATATGAAAATTCGAGTTTCATAGAGGCATGATCAGGGTAGTAGATAATCCCTTTCTTGTTGAGAGGGAGTGTTAAAAATAGCAACAAGAAAATCTTAATTTATTTTTTCCTTAAATTAAATAGGGAATTAAATTGTAATTCTATTCTCATAGCAAGTTGTAACAGTTAATTAAGTTAAGTTGACTTAGTTGGCTTAGTAAATTTTAGTTGGAAGTCTATCTAGAGTCATGAAGTGCATTTAGAGTCATGTAGAGTGATCCCTAAATTTTAGGGGCCCAGGTTGAGTTCTTACTAAGTTGTAATTATTCAATTTTGTTTCACTGATTTAAATTCAGTTAAACCAGTTCTAACTGTTGTAGGAACTAGTGAGTGGTTAAGTGAATTAAATTGGATTTAATTCACATGCAGTGATAAATCATATAACTAATAATTCAGTCAAAAATAAAACATGCATGTCAATTCAAAGGGAGATCTAATTGATATTAGAGTTCAAGGATAATGTACTATCAGTTGTAAAATCATCTAAATTAAACTGATGGTGCATGTGATCAGAGGAAGGCCTATGGATTGATTGCGCAATTTCTAGTGAGGAATTTCCCAATTAAATATGGTTTAATTCCCAAGGGAATAACACAAGGAAGTAGGGGCTTGGCAAGTAGTATATTTGGCTACGTATTGGCTTGATATGGTTTGTGAAGTAGTGAGATAGTTTGTACTTGTGCATAGATTGTTTGGGTTGAACAAGCATTATATTTTCTTCTTAGATCTTCTAGTTAATGCAATATATATATAGCGTGGTTTTTAGCTGAGGCTTTCCCCAGATAAATTATTGTGTTATATGTGATTGAAAATATTCCTTTTCTACTTCGTGATTTCATCAGTCAATATTTGTTTCCACTAATGAGTGGAGTAGATTCAAGTCAATTGTTTTAGCATATCACAATTTGTAATTTGAATCTACAATAAAAATATACAATTCTTCTTGCTACAATGGTGACAAGGACGGAGATCAAAACAATGATCTTCCATATGATCAATTCTTTGACAATGTTGACATTTTGGATTTTTTTCAACTTTCTCATTGATTTTTGATGTTGCTTGATCAAGAAATCCTCCACTGATGAACTTGATTGTTTTGAATAATTAGGAATATGCAAGTTGTTGTCATCTTTGTTATATCGTAAACCACATCGATTTTTTTTACATTCAATTTCCTCCCATGGTTTGATGATTGGCTTGGAACAAGAAGGTTTAACTTGATCATGTGAAACTTCTACACTTGAAGTTGTATCGTTGAGTGGTTTGGAATCATCTTCATCATTTGAAATTGTATTATTCACTGGCTTATGACTCTTCTATTGCAACTAATCATGTTGTAGTTGTGATTCAAGTTGAATAAACTCAACCATTTCACGTGCCTTATGTAGATGCATTTTAATATCAACAAGAGTGGATTTACATATTTTCACTGTGTCTTCAACAGTGGATAGTATCAAATTGTTTAAAAACTTTAACAATTGAATGCTTTGTTCCATTTGAACTCGCCCGCTTGCTTTTAAGAGTTTCTTGATTTTCACGCTCGCTTGAACTTTTCTTCTTTCAATTTCATGCTCACTTGATTTAGTTTTGACAAGTTTAGGGTGTCGGCTACCACCGAAAATGCACCCAAATTAATGATTTTTACAATGATCAGATGACTTTTTAGCACTTGAATTCAACCTCTTATCAATTTGACTTAATTATTCAAGGCCTGGGTGTTGGGTTCAACTGAAAATGCACCCAATAAACTTACAAAAAATGTTGATTTGTAGGTTACAATAAAATTCCATTTCAATTTTATTTGACTCTTACAAACAATTGGTTGCAAGTGCATTGTTCAAAAATTGATGTTGAATTGATGCAAATGTTGTTGATGTAGTTGATTGTTGATGTAGACTTGCCTTGGAATGTTGATGATTGCTTGAGTTTATTCTTTGCAGCTTCTTAATTGTAGGTGCTTGAACATATGTGCTTTTCTTGTTTGTCCTTACTTGTAGCTACTTGATTACATATGCTTAAATTCCTTCAGTGTATTGTTGTATGATGCAAAATTGTAACTATAGTGTCAAAGCTAGAAATAAGCTTCAAAGAAAAAATCACCATCACATGCTAGCAAGTGTACCTAAGATCCACTTATTCATATTTCAAAAGGATCTATGACATCTCAACACCACCAAAAAAAAATTATTATGATTCTTTATACAACTAACTCTCACACTTCATAGCAATTCTTCATGGGAAACACTCGACCCCGAATTCTATAATGACTAGATGTTGTTCATCCTTCATGGCACTCATTTTCATAATTCTAAACCAAAATGTGCTGACAAATATTTAATCGGCCTCACTCTTTACGCAGAGATGGAGGATACTTGAACAAGTTACGAAGCAATTCAAAGAATGACATATCAGAGGTCAAAGGCACATACCTCAATTTCAATTTAAAAATGTGGCGAGACGCCAAATAATCAACAAACCCTCTTTTAAATCATTTGAATACAAGGAGTACAATCCAAACGCTTCAGGTTGAATTTCGATTTAGTCTTTGTTTTCTAATTTACAACTACAGAAACACCAAAAAAAAACCACTAAAATGCAGGAAATCAAATTTCAATTTTGATACGTGGGGCCACCTGGCTTCTGTATAAATCCAACTACTGACCACAAGCCGTAATCGCATCCAAGGGAAATGAGTCTTACTGCAAAGTTGAATGTTGTGAATCCCATGCCACGACCTTGCTGTCATTAGCATCTCATTGTCCTTTATCACATGAATGAAATCAAATTTCAAAACTAACCTTTACGATTTTAAATTAGCAAATTTTACACTTTTTCATAGAAGGAACACACAATAGGTGAAGACACTAACTTTGTATCTCTTTAATTGCGCTGAGAGGTAGATAGACAAGCTTGCATCCACAAGCATGAGGCAAATTTTCAATTCCACTTCAGAAGAAAGAGCATCAATACTTACATGTCCATTGGAATTCTGGTCCACATTACAAATCATTCATTCCTCATTGTCTTGGTCACCTGATCCGAGCCAGTTCATAATGATATTCAAATGAAAATGAGAGATTAATTCTTTATATCCCAAGGATTAATGGGTCAAGGAAATGATGTTGTCATTATCTACCATAGGGCAATGATGCCTAGTGCCAAAATCTTTAATTCCTTTGGCTTCTGATCTCATTCCAAGTTGTGAGTAGATCACATTCCAGGTTGCTTTCTCAGGCTACTATATAGATTACAAATCTGACCAATTCGATCCACAACAATATTGGAAATGAAAATAATATACTTTGTTGATCACACTATTTCATGGGGCTAAAGTGAATTCTCCACAGAATTATGAGTATAGGTAAAGAGTCAAATGTTGATGACACAGATCATAATGCTGAGATTTCAAGTCAATTTACAAGGATGGTTGCAATATCAACGTTGACCATGTGCAATCAACGCAGATTTCAAGTCAGTTTACAAGGATGGTTGCAATATCAACGTTGACCATGTGTAATCAACACACAGGGCATCCTCTCAAGAATCCAAGATTGTTGTGTAATATTTGTCGAACAAAAGACTTTGAGAATTTATTGCAACAATCAATAAAAATGGTATTGATTCAAATTAATGAAGAAGAAGAGTATGGAAACGCCAACAAATATTCTTTTCAACATTAGGAACAACAGTTAACCATAAAAATTCACAACTATCGTGAATGACCTGCTCTCGAATAGTATGTCTGCAAAATTCCAAAAAAAGCCTCAAACTTTTTGTTGTTGATTTAGTTACTGACCCTTCTAATTCAAGGCAGAATATCTATGACTTGGAATAGTGTTGGGGAGATCTGTCTCGGACAAGCTACAGATCGTGCCTAACTTTTTGCATCAAAAATATATTCAAATCCTAACCTGCAACTCTTGGTTGGACTAATCAATACGCCTTAGATGTGTTCAATTCACACAGAGGTTGCACTCTCCATGCACAGG
The DNA here is from genome assembly GCA_031772625.1 of Pinus tabuliformis. NCBI lineage: Eukaryota > Viridiplantae > Streptophyta > Pinopsida > Pinales > Pinaceae > Pinus > Pinus tabuliformis. The sequence goes on from CM062818.1 coordinate 178,653,295, forward strand.
ATCACGTTGGTTTCTATACAACTTGTTCTGATAGTTTTACTGTGGCTTGTGTTCAAAAATACATCAACATGACCAACAGTGAGAATCAAACCAGAAACACACTGATGCCCATACTTTAGTAAAATAATAACCCTAGAAAAAATTGAAGAGTGAGAAGTTCCAGCAACAGTAATGGTGAATAAACACTCTCTGCCAAGCGAGGATTCCCAGAAATTAATGAAATAAATTAATAATTAAATAAAAATAAAACTACTAATTTTTGCGGCGTAAATCTAGTGGTCACGAGTTAAAACCCCATTCTGGAAGATTCCATCCGAGATCCTGTTAACTCCTTGTTCCATGCAACAACAGTTCTAGCTCAAATTAGTCCAATCCATACTGTAGGTTTTTCCTTGCACGCTCAAATTTCAACACAAAACTAAGAATTATAACAACTAAAAAATAAAAATAAATAATATTAGAGAGGCAGAAATACAAACTAAAAAATAAAAATAAATAATATTAGAGAGATAGAAACATGGTGGAAAAGGCTTTAAACCTAATTTTATTGTATTCACAAATAATTATAATGAGACAATATAAATACATCAAGCTATGTCTCAATATAGTTCCTCTATCTTGGACATGCAATCTCCTAGTTTAGTGAATATCTCAACTACACACTAATCTAGGTGGCTAACTAATTGAAGAGAATCTCTCAACCAAGTAGACCTCAACAAACTCCCAAGAATTAAGAACAAACTCATTCTAGAATTGATGAGCATGTCAAAGACAAGTGGGAATTATATTTTCAAGGTTTTGTAATTTTATTGTTTTGGACTTACTAATTGTGAGTATGAGGCTAACAATTCTTTCATGTAGGGTCTAGTTCTTCAGGAAGTATTTATTCATCTTTAAGATTACCATGGCTTCCCCATTTACCCCATGCATAAACATGGCGCCCTTCACTCCTTTACTCATTTAAACACAAACATAAGATCAATGATCACACAATGTTTCGAATCAGGGTAGGGTAATGAAGTTCACGAGCTTTATATTCAGAGTATAGTTTTTCATCTCTAGTGTTGCTTTGCTACCAGCAGGGCTGGACAATACCTCAGAGGAGTCACTTTAGGAACAAAAACATTTCTCCGCTGCCAACGATCTTAGATAGTACTCCAATGAAGTTTCTTGCTTCACCTCTCTGCACGAGAAGCCTTTCTCTTCTTTCACCTTTATTTATTTATTTATTTTGTATAGGATAGTGCATTGACACTTATTTATTTCATGGGCGAAAGAGGGGTCATGATTTATTGAGAGTATGAGAGGTTGTCCCTTCAGAGAAGAATATATAATACCTATGATATTGGTTTTCTCGTTTAGATTTTCCCCTTGTCGTTCTCTACTTGATTGGATTAGCCTGAAAACACCCAAACATAAAAAATCGAGTGTAGGAATGAGGTTTCCAGAACATACATGGAGATCATGGTTTGACACAAGGCTTTATTAACGCAAGGACCATATTTTCCATTGGAACATCATCAACGAAAAGATGTAACCAAGACAAGGAAGAAGGACAAAGAGTTAGCCAAATGTTACAATGTCATAAAGTCGTTTTCTATTTTCCACCTTCCCTTTTGACCCAACAAAGCACCTTCATGCAAGGTCTTACAAAACAAAGAAAAGACAACACACAAAAAGGAAGAAAAACCAGAAGACAAAATAGAAGGAGGCTGACTGAAAATATGATGTGAAACCAAAATGAGAAAAACACAGGAAAAACTATAGAATTTGAATGCAATATGGATGTGCAGGTAAACTAATATGCGACTAAATCTACTCCTAACCTAATCATCAAGAAGGTCGGGGTCACGTATAATGAAATTTCCAATGAAGCCATCGTAATTTCTACGACCTACATTCACAAAGATATAAGTAATTAAAATTGATATAAATCAATGTGCAACAAAACAAATAAGAACATGAATAATTTGCACAAAAATTTGAAGGTCTTTCTTGTTAGTAGAAAGATAGGCCATAGCCACTACTTCTAACTAGTTCACATTCTTACCTTTTCTATGAAAATCATCATTCAAAAAACCTCATAAGCTTCTCTAGAATGTGTCTTCAACCACATCAAACACCTTAGCAAGCATGCAGAAAGATCAAAACTTGTTATTTGCAATGGATCCTACCAAGTATGATTGCTCCAACCATTCAACGATTGGATCGTAAAATTCATAGCAATGCTCTTGAAAACCCCAAAATCCTTCAAAAGATGAATTTTCAATTAAAGGCAAAGGATTATGATGAGAATATTGTGAGGAGAAATAGATCTAATCATATTCATCAAGCATGTCAAGACAGGGAGGACATGACATAACCATCCACGAGTGCGGAAGTGCCTTAACCGCTTGACAAGGTATAGTGAGATGTTAAACCATAAAGATCCAACGATGTAAAATGATTGTTTTTTAACAGCTACAACCACCCTCCAAAATTTTTCCTTAGCCTGTTTTAGAGCCTCCCTACCAACCTTTCACAACACTTTGTCTTGCTTCATCAAGTACTCAAGCTTTAGTGTTTTCCTCACACAAAGGCAGCTTGTCGATCACAGTCGATCCATTCCCCTCAAAGGTTGTTCAACTGGACTTGGTCCAGCTGTAGGCTGAGCAAATTCCCCTTGAAAATTTTTCATTTCTAGAGGGTATCCAGCCTTCCCTCCAGAATTTGCACAATCCTCTCTGGCAGCTTGTTGGCCTCCAGGATTGTGCAATTCTACCAACCAACACTCCCAGCAGGATTTGCGCAAATTTCCCTAGCAGGGCTTCTTAGCCTAGGATTTGCACAAATCTGAGCAGCAGTCAACTGCTCTACCCATAAATTGCACAATCCTCCTGGGGAGTTAGCCCAACTCCCAACCAGGAATGCGCGTTTTTCCCAAGCAATTGAGTAACTGCATGCATGAACAATCTGGTTGACCAGTTCCACCTGGGACCGAGGAAACTTGACTTGCATGCATGCATGAGTCGCTCTTCCCAGAATAGGGAGAGGCAACATGAAAAGGAATCCCATGATTTAGGGAGCTATTTTTAGCAGCAGGGGGTTACATGCAAAGTTGTTTTAGAAGTTTCCCTCCAAGTGTTGCTTTTTCCTAGATTTGTGGCATGTGCATCATGAGACCAAACTTATTTATTCGACACACCATATCTCATTAATTCACATCGATCTTGGAGCTCTGACATCCCATAATACATCTTGGACTCTTTGACACATCTGTCTCAACTATTCACGGGTAAGTGGCCTCAACTTGTCTTTTTCAGCATGTCTGTCGCTTTTTGTGTATTCGCTTGTGCGAGTGTTGTTTTCTTGATTTCTTTGAACGCTTGCTATCCTTTACATGTATATTAGCTTTTCCTAGCTCTATTTAATTTTTCGTTGCTATCTCACTATTGTCGCGTGCATGAAACTATTTTTGCACAGACATTCTCCAAACCGGTGAACCACCTCACCCACATGCATGTTGATCTGTTTTCTGAATCTTTCATTCATGTTTTGCATGCACTGTCAATCACTTATGCTATTACTTAGTGTCAACATGCATTCGCTATCTAATTTTCTTTTAGTTTCCCATCGGTGAGTTAGGCCAACCTTGGCCCGGGCTCTGCCTTCACCAAGGCTGCATTGTGCAATCTGGGGAAGGAAGGCTCACCTTCCTCTCCAAAAATATGTATTCTTGCCCAACACTAGCCTCCAAGACTATTTTGTACATTTCTAGAGGACAGTGGCTGCTAGGCCAAAGAAATTGCGCAAATTGGGCCCTGGGCCAGCAATCCTTCCTAGCTGAAATCGCGCATTGCATAATCCCAGTAGCCATATGCCTGACTGGATTGCAGATTTCACAGATCCAGTATCCAGTCCTACCTCCTCGATAGCCCAGACTACCTCTTGTGTAGTTCTGGCAGCCAGTCACCCAGCCTCCCAGTAAACTTTGCGCAATTTTGATGATTAATTTCCTAGGCATGTGCTATGTCCTTCCCCGTATTTGCTTTGTTTCCATTGACATGTTTCTTTCCATGCATGCTGCTTGTTTCCGGATCTTTCAGGTGTTCATATATATTAGTGGCTTCCAAGAGAACAGGATCATAGGACATTGATGGATTTGCAGCTAGAACAGTAGTTGAGTAGGTGTCCTCTACTCTGCTGATCTATGAAGATACAATTGTATCGACAAGGACATCAAAATGAAGTGGCAAGAGGTTAATGAAACATTCACAGGAACTCTTGAGGAAGACCTTGAAGAGCGTTAGGTGTACGTGAACATTCACAAGTCTGGCTTGTACTAGATTACATGTAGATACCCTGCATTCCCATGAGCGGACATGATTCACTGGATCGTCTCTCACATTGACCCCGACACAATGACCTTGAGCAATGCGAGTAGAACGAAGCTTGCAACCTTCTAGGCATGAGATTATGATGAGATGTATCTTATGTCAAAGCCCGTGACTATTATGAGTCCTCCATTCTACTTGCCTAGCAACAGAGGTAACTCCAGAAACATTATGAAGGATTGGGTAAAGGAGCCATCTCATTTCAGGAAGACACCCAACCAGATCTACAAGACAAAGATATTGAGGAAGGCATAACAATACTTGGTCATATTCGCATGTCGATTGAGTGGCCAAGAAAGCACTGAAATCTTTCCTTAGAGTTGGGTGATTGCATTAGACCAACTGACTAGAGAAGGAAGACCATGAATTGGTCTGGCATACTGGCTCATTAGTTGAAGGAACAAGTCACGAAGGCTCGACAATCACCCAAGGGTATGCATGGAGAAATTTATATGTCTGCCTACATCCTAGATGCAGTCTGTGCCCGACATGAGTTCCCGAGCTTGGAGTGGGCATGGTCACCTGCAGAGACTATTGTGAACACATATTTAAAGTTGTTGTCCGATTAGAGCTTCACAGGAGTAATCATACGGTTTTCCAACCATTTTTTCACCCCTGTATAGAGGATGATATTCGAACAGGATCCACCCTGCATGTCAAAGGAAGTAATGGAGGTGTTGTTAGGAATTGCAGATTGGTATGCCTCACCGTCCGGCACTATCATCCAAATGTTTAGTGCAGAGAAGCCTCCGCATGTTCTGCCAAAGTTTGCCTTGGACATATTGGTCATGGAGGAAGTAGCTTATCACATCTTGGCATGATTGACAGCTAGACTGTAGCGGAAGAATAAGGCACCTTGGCCCACTCTTCCATTGTGGATTGGGTTATATGAGATCCGTAGTATCAAGAAAGTAGATGTCGAAGCAGAACAGATGAAGAAGTACCCATTCGACCTCTGAAGCTTCAACCCATATGACCCACATTTCATTATGAAGGATTACTGCATGAGAGTTTAGTTCAACTGGATCCATGGGTAATTTCATTGGGCTGAGGAAGACTCATGGAGGTATTGCTAAAATTCCTCCTGTCCCAATGAATAGGTCAGCTTCGCCATAGAGTGGTTAGCAAAGCAGCATCACGAAGAGCACCAGTAGTACCAATAGTAGTAGCAGAAGAAGAGCCAACAGAAACAAGCATACCTGTGCGTGACAAAGGGAGGAGGAAGATTGTTGACAACATGGAGGAGGAGCAAAGATGCATGTTTCGACCAGATACACTTGTAGAACAAGTAGCTATGGCTATTCAGACAAAGAGGCAGCAATGCAACATGCGCATCATGTGAAGGCAGAGGGATAGGAAGAAAATGGAAGAAGTAGAGAAGGAGTTGCATGAGCTGAGGGAGCAACTTTGGAAAGACAAGAGCTACACCAACAGGAGAAGGAAGCGTAGCAATAGCAGATACAACAAGGGGCACATCATGTGCAGACAGATGAAGTAGCGCCCATACAAGTAGTTGATTCATTTGAACAACTGGCATTAGGCAAACAAGGTGAACCATCACAGGGGCAAGACTTTTCTCATGAGATAGAACAAGTGCTTGAATAGTTGGATGCAGACATGGAGCAGTTGGAGTTGGAATAGGACACCGATCTCATGCTTCACCACAAAGAGGTCGACTCACCCACTTCATTGCATCTAGATGATGAGCAAGACTCAAATGACCAAGGAGGAACTGAGATCCTTGGTGGTCAGCTGGAAGCAGAGGTGCATAACATCTCCTTCGATGAATCTCATCACAGAGTTGTCCAGTGTCACAGAGTACCGACTCTGGAGGACCAAACATCTCCTGCCAAAGTTGAAGAATAAGTGATCATGATTGATGTGCACCAGAATCTAGCTACTTTGGCCAATGCAACTAGAGTGTATGCCTAAGCCACTAGCTCAAGCGTTTGTTTCCTCATAACTGAGAATGAGTGAATTGTGAAGGAACTACAGGTGGCCAAGAAAGGAGGAGACGTGGTGATAATGTCTGCTCGAGCTGAACTGAAGAAGGTAATACTAGATGAAGTATTATCCCTTGACATAGTTATGCGAGCATTGTACTCCAAGTTTGGTACCGTGCACCAAGCAGGTGTCCATCTCCATGGGTGGCAATAGTGACGTATGAGAAGAGCACGCATCTTGAAGAACATACACACTGTTGTTTATAACATGCAAGCATGGAAAATGAAGCACAAGGGAGCTTCATCTCACTTGCCAAAGATGATGAGGGCCAATGCAGTTGAGCTGCAAACATGTATCTGGAATCAGATATGGAACTATGAAGACCTACTGCAACTGATCACTAGCATACAGGCTTCCCATGCACAAGTATTCAAGAGAATGGATCTTATAGTGCACACACATGTGATCCCATCACTTGGGACTCTCACCCAGGAAAAGACAAAGAAGCAGGTCTAAAAGGAGCTTGACTCCTACTTGACGAGTTGATGCACACCGCCACCAACCCAGACTTTCCTATTAGTGCAGATATCATGCACAAGTATGTTGCTGTTCTGGCCACATTGAAGACAATGATGTGCATGCTTTCAGACGAGTTGGACAGAGGAGCTCGAGCAATGTACGTGGATGCTATGGAGACAAGGTTCAGGTTTCGGATAGATATCACAACGGAACACACAGACACTATGAAGGACTACCAATCTTGGCATCAATATGTTACTGTTGATCAACAAGAGGATGTCGAGCATTTGGACTTCTATAGTTGTCTAAGTCAGAATAATGTATATTTTGGCTTGTTCAATCCACTATTCACATGGATATATGTGCATTGTAATATTGAGTCATGTCAAGTGTAAGTCAAGTCTCAATAGTGGATGTAACAGTCATAATGTAGGTGAAGAGTCATGAGGGTAGTTGAATGGTCACAAAAGGGAATGTCAAGGGTCATCCCACGCTTTGCTATAAATAGTCCCTCATAACTCATTGTATAGGATTTTGGTCAGCCAAGCTTCTATTAAGACTTCCTTGAAGAAAGCTTGGACAATCTTGTAACAAGCCTTGGCTTCTCCAATGCACGGAGCTAGTACATCTGTTTGGAGGAGTAGGTAGATGTGGTTGTAACGTTTCGCTGATGGGGCTAGCAGGTTTACATGGATGTATTATATGATTGGAACTTACACTTCTTTATATAATAAGAGCTAGCATATTTTCATGCATATGTTGTTATTGTAGTTGGACTGTTCCAGTTGCCTTAATGATATATGTTGTTTAACTTACGTATTTTTGTATGAACTGATTCGTATGAATTTATATGAATCTTGTTGCAAATGTGTTGTTGTTTTAACCATCACTATGGATTGTTGACTCCTCTGCTTCCTAGCTTGTGATGCATCTTTCCTCGTGTGTTGCCTTCCCAGCTGAGTACTAATATAGGTTGTCAAGGGGCGCACTCATCCCAACCCTTTTGTGTTAGAACCTCTCATGCACCTTCCTTGACTCACTGCAATGGTCACACCCTTTCTACTAATAGAGTTATATTAGTTAGCTCCGTGAGACATTTTGGTCAAGGAATTACCTTATGACCCACTGCTGGGACTCCTACACCAAATGGTCTAAGGTCTAATTGGAAGTTCTTACTGGGGAGATCCCCTTGACATGTTGGCGGGTCCAGCACCGTCAACATTTCTGGTGCTAGAAGGAGGTCCTGATGACAAGTTGTGTCCTCTCATCCAGTTTTGAACCTTTTCATATATTTCATGGAGTCTTGCACTCTTCTTTCCCCGTGGTGTTTTTCGAATTGTGAAGATGTCTCCATCACGGGGAAGCTTTTCAATATCTTGTCCACTCACACGTATGATGGTGAAGGCGAAGTGGCCTAGCCTGAGCACTTACATAACTTTCATTCCATGATTCATGAGGAAGATGAGTTTTCTGACGAATAGGCTAGTTTGCTGCTTGCATACACACTTCGTGAATCTCCATTTTGTTTGGTGCTCAACCTACTGGTTGACACCATGCACTCATTTGAGCACTTCTGTGATCTCATTAAATACAAATTCTATCATTTTGATCTAGACCATCTTGACTGGAAACTGTTAAAACAATTGAGGGCTCCGCATGAATTAGTTATTGATCTTTGGCAGTGCTTCCACAACTTGCAGTTTCAAGCTCCTAGGAGCCAAATGAAATTTTCTATTTGGGACTGATTCGAGTATTGCCTTAATAAATTACTCGTCCCAAGAGAAATCTTGAAATCAAGCCTCACTCAACATTTTTCATTAATGGAGCTACGCAATCTCATGTGGATGCAGACACCGTCTCAACTGATTGTCCACCTTCCTCTCATTCAACAGCTCCACCACTGCCAAGTGATGTTGAAGAGCATACTCACACACCTGTTCATCCTTCACACTCTCCCAACATCACTTCACTCAATTTTCAAGTAGATTTGGTTGTGTGTCCTTCGTGTTCTCATATGCATGCTTGTCTACAACCTACATCTTCGCACTCGGGTGTTTCTCCGAATAACGTTGTTTTGTGTTCATCCATTCCAGACTCTTCACTTGTTGTGAACGAGGAGAAACCAATTGACAGAGTTGGTGTGAACAACCAACATGCACTATCATTCATGAAGAGTATGAGTGGGAGCTTGAGCATCAACACTCAGTGAATGATGACTCCCTCTCATTTGAGCCCCCTCTATTATTTCCTAACCTCTTTCGTGAACCTGCCACCCATGATTTTGCATGTGTCTTCAACCACGGATGCGACTATTATTGATCACTCGCTGGACTCACCAGATGTTAGTGCTTCAGTCTGGTGACATGGCAAAGTTTTTCTATACCAACAAGGGGAACTAACCCGATCAAAACCCCAATTAGGTATGCTTTCATTTGGGATGTCTAGTTCCAATGGGTTTTAAGGGACCTTGTGAACTGTAATAGAGGTTGAAATTGCTTCTGTGAAGAAGACTTCAATTAAATCAGCAAAATAAAACAACTAACCACTATGTATTAAACCCTATCTACACTACTTCTAATTGCTCTAATCTAGTCCTAATTTATCATAATATATCATGCTGGAGAAAAACAAAAGGAGGTTAAACATCATGTATAAATCCCAAGTCTAAATGGATCAATTACTGGTCCACACAAGAACAAGGTTGTATTAAATCCTAATCACAATGCAATTACTTATACAAGAATATACATTCCTTTCCATGCAAATAACACTTGCAACTGATGTTTAACAAAGTCTGGAATCAGCAACCTGTCATGAATTATCAACGCTATTGAATTACACTCAAATAACCAGGAATAACCATGAACAACAAGTTATCAATGTGCATAAAGCAAATCACATTTGTTCTTATACCAGCAATAACACACTGATTCTAAACATATTAGAGAAAAGGGAAACAAATTGATATAAATCCTCTTTATTCACAATAAATCAAAGTTGTTTTCTCCAAACAAAAAAAGCCCCCATTTCTTCTCTAGAGGGAATATTTATGCCCCTGGAAATGACTCTCAGTCTTCCTTTTCACCCTTCCCCTTCCCTCTCTCTTCCTTCATCATACAAATCAGAATAGACAGAGGAATCCAATCGGTGTCACCATTGACATGTAGAGCGCGTTTCCTGTCATTAGAGCGCTTCATTTCCTGGAGAACGGAATGGTTATTGATTAGAGGGGATGATTGTGTGTCATCTCTTCATGATGCAATTTGGGATGGTTTTGCTTTCAAAATACATAGGCAACACCTGGACATATGACCACCACGCCATAAAACCCAATCTTCAAATAAACATATCCGCATGGGTAAACTCTTCAGATCTGTGCATGCATATTTTATTTGGAGTCAAACTTGAAGCTTATGCATCCATCCTTAGGCTTAGCTTTCCTTCTCTCGGTCCTCACCTTCAGAAATGGCCAACATCAGTTACATATTTGTAGATATGATAAAAAAAATGCTTAAAAGACACAAATTTTGCATTCATGAAGCATTTATAACATCAATAGCAATAATCACAAAATAATCAACCCCTGGTCTTTAATATACACATTGATTTGGTCTTGTAGGCAAAAATCTGATTTACATTGAAAGTCCCTGCAAAACACAGGGCTGCATCCAAAATCTGGACCTGAAAAACTACAGGTGGTAACCCATACCCTGTCGGGCCTGCCACATCGCATTGCATCGTTCCATGAGCTTGGGATTAAGACTATGCCAATTGTGCCTTTCGGTTGGCCAGACCCGACATGCATATATGTTGGAGTTCATAATTCCTTCAGGTTCGACACCTAAGGCTCCCCTTTGTAGAACCCAGACTCCAACGTTTTTTGAAAATACAAGGGAAAACACAAACAAAACCCATGGCCGGCTATAGGCCGGACTTCAAATGTTATGTAATTGGGCATATAATCATCACCGGGTCCAACTCTTGCCTCTCTGCTAACTGCATGACCCTCAGGCTCCGCTAATCATGATATGCGATGTGGCTTCCGGACCCGAGATATATATATATATATATATATATATAGATATTGTGGTTAATAAAACTATCGGGTTTGGAAGATGGAAGCACACTATATATATATGAGCCTTGGGCCTCCCGATAGTGATAAGTGATTAAACCCTAGACCCAATATATATATATATATATATATATATATATATATATATATATATATATATATATATATATATATATATATATATATATATATATATATATCGTGTTTAATAGAACCATCAAGTCCAATAACGGTGGTGCGCCATATATGTCTAACACTTGGGACCCCACCAATAGTGATATAGCGATATAGCTTCCGAATTTGAAATATAAGGTTAATATTACCATTGGGTCCGAAAGGTAATGGTGAACACTAAGTCTTAGTGTTAATTGCGATAGGCAGAGAAAGAGTTATACGCATGCTTTTTGAGCATCTCCACTATAAAGAGCTATGACGGGAATAATGATGCAATGGAGGGTTTTGTGAGTTAAATAAATCCCAATGAGCATATGAATGAAGGGCTTAAACAAGGTTATATGCGAGGGATTTGTTAAGGGGCTTTAACCATTTGTGAATGGAAGATTTGACTCTCCTGAGAGATAAATCCCTCAGGTAAAATAGATCATTCGAAGAGATGCAAGATTAACATCTAGGGGACCCATATAAAATTGTTGCTAAGGCAAGTTTTTTAATGGGTGGTGGTTGTGGCCACAACAAATGGAGAACCGTTGAGCGAACAAGTTATCTCTGTTTCCAAATAAACCTCAGATAAATAAAACATCAAGGTGTTAAGATAAACCTAAAATGCAAACTGTACAAATGAAAAGGCATGGGTTCCACTTCAACATTAATTGCTTTAGGATGAAGACAAATAGCTTCTACTTACTGATAGGGTTTTGACAAGCATTCTCCAATGCTGATTTTATGGAATTTATTGACCTTCCTTTACCTGTTTCCTACTTTCAAAAATCCTTTCGGGCCATCACTAGTCTATCAAAACATATTTAGGTGTGTACCTCAGCTCTTTATTGCTCATCAAACTTGATGTAGATATGTTTATCTGCACTTTATATGAGAATTCCAGTGCTATATTTTCATTGATTGAGACCATGCCATATTTTTAAACCACTTAAGCAAGGTTGGGATTGCTGTATCAACCGGTACTCTGAGCCCAACAATAGTCCTTACTCTAACCGGCTTCCCAAACAACCTATCCTTCCAGATTGGCACAAGGACATGATATTTCATTTTATTTTAAATAAGTCCTTCCAGTTTCAGGCACAAGGACCAGAGCACAATTGGATTTGCCACATGGTATATGACAGTGAGTTTAGCCCATGAAAGGAGGTTTACCTATAGATGGCAGGTATTGGGAACTTAGTGTGGTGGATGGAACCAATTGAGAATGACTGCAAACCTTACAGCTGAGTATAGGCTAGGTCTGAGTAGGATTTATTCAAAATGCAGCGTCCCTCCATGCCAGTCCAGCTGTAGTTACACATTCTTGTTTTATAAAGATGCCCCTACATGCTCCAGATATCCAAGTTATCAATAGATCTTACCCAGTTCTCAACGGATGCCACTGAGTGGCTTGGTTTGAATTCTACATCTAATTTTAAAGTTCTCATCCGCTGATAGAAAGTTTGTTTGATTTGCAGGGTGATGATGCATTTAGGAACAACATAATCATTAACAGGTTAATGAGGAAGGGAAAGGCTGAAAGTGGTAAATGAGGGAAAATCTGAAAGGTAGAACGAGACTGGAGGACCAAAATTAGCTGACTAAAACGGACTGCAATTCAAAACAGAAGGAAGATAAAATTTGCAGGGAACAAAAGAAAAAGACAGAAATGCAACTAAACTAACAACAAAACTAAAATGAATTCTAACCTACTAAGGAGGTAACCACCATGTGGTGGCTACTAGAAGTATCTCTTCAGATGCTGGCCATTAACAGGGAGTTTTCAGTTTCTCCCTGTAAAGTTTTCAACCTATAAGTTCCTTGACCAATTTTTCCCACAACTTGGAATTGGCCCAGCCATATGTGTTGGAATTTCATGTGTTTACCTTTTGGCTCATTCAACTTGTCCCATTTCAGGACTAGCTCTCCTATTTGAAAGTCTTTATCTCCTGCCAGATGATGATCAAACCATATTTTTACAATCATTTGGTGGTTTTTGAATTTAATTCTAGCTTTATCTCTTAATTCCTCCAACCTCATCAGTTGGTTGATCCTTTCTTGAAAGCAAGGCTGAAGGGGTTCCTCTTGAAGCTTGGGAAAGCTATAAGGAGGGAACAGTAACGTTTGGAGGCAAGATGGGTTCCTGTCCATAGACGACGAAGTATGGGGAGTTTCCGAAGGCCACTTTAGGGGTGACCCTATTGGCCCAAAGGGAATTTGTTAGGGTGTTGTGCCAGTTCCTCTGGTTGTCAGCGATAGACTTGCGAATTATTCAGATAAGGTTTTTATTTGAAGATTCTACAACTTCGCCTCCCTGGGGGTAATATTTTGTTGCATACCTTATGTGGATTGATTTATCAATAGCAAACTCAGTCAATTTTAGTGATGAAAAGTAATAAGTGTTATAAAATATGAGAGCGTCAGGGATGCCATACCTGTTGATAATGAATTTCTCAATGAATGATATTACCTCATCTTCGTTCACCTTCCGAAGTGGGATGGCTTTGGTCCATTTGGTGAAGTAGTTAGTCTCTCTGAGTATATACTTATGCTGCTGTGAAGAGTTTGGAGTGATATCGCCTATGACGTCTAGGCCCCATTGCTGGAACGGTCGATAAATCATAACAGGCCTGAGGGGAACAATAGACTTTCTTTCTCGTCCTACGGCGGTTTTACATATCTTGCATTTGTGAGTGTAGGTATGCGAGTCTCTTAACACTATCACCCAATAATACCCATCTCTTAATATTTTGTGAGCAGTGGTCTCTCCACCGTAGTGACCACCTGCTAGGCCGTCATGCATTTCTTTCAATACATGGTCAGCATCATCCTTTTCCAAACACCTCAGCTAGATTCCATCATGATTTTTTCTGTATAAGACATTGTTGTCCAAATGATACTGATTGGATTGCAGTTTGAGTGCTCTCCTCTGTGATGCATCCATGTGTTCAGGACGCGATCCACATACTAGATAGAAGCGTATGTCATAGTACCACAACTCAGTGTCCAAAAAGGCTTTCGACATTTCTCGCTCATACATCAATGCTTCGTTAATCCATAAGGGCCCCTCCCTAACTTCCATTTGTGCATATCGCATGCTCAGCATTTCTAGTTCTTCGGACACCTCTTCTTTGTCCACCAAGGCTTTTGTTGCTAGCTTGCAAAGTCCCTGCCCTCGAATTATCTGTGCCTGCTTTATCTTGAGGTTGAACTCTTGAAGGGCAGTTATCCAATTCCCTCTTCATTCACCCATTTCCTTCTGCATGAAGAGGGCTCTTATAGCAGGATGGGGAATGATTACTTTGGTCCCGACTTTCAGTAAATAAGGGAAAAAATGTTTTACGGCTTTGAAAACTGCATAGCCCTGTTTCTCCACGTTTGGGTAGTTGAGTTCTGCCCCTTGGAGATTAGAGCTCATATAAGAAATAGGGACTTCGTTGTCTGCGTTATTTTTCTGAGTAAGTATTGCGACGTATGAAACTTCAGAAGAAAAAGTGTACAAGAAGAATTCCTTGCCGAAGTTGGGGCTGACCAATGTAGAAGCTTCAGTGATGGCTTCCTTGATTCACCGAAACAATTTATTGACTTCATCTCTCCATTTATACACAAAGTCCTTCTTCATCATCAGCTGCATGGGGCACACTATTTCCGCGAAGCCTGAGACAAATTTTCTAACGAAATTAATCCTCCTGAAGAAAGATTACATGGACTTCTTATTGGCAAGGGGTTGTATTCTCATGGTGGTCTCTATTCTTTCAGGATCAATAAAAATCCCTTCTTTATAGAGGATATGACCTAGTAGTTTCCCCTCTGTGACTGCAAAGATGCTCTTCTTGGGATTCAATGAAGTTCCATATCTTCGGCATCTTTCGAAAATCTATCTCAGGTGATAAATATGATCCCTTCTGTGATATGAATACACAGTGATGTCATCCATGTAAACCAATACTAATCTTTTAATCAACCCTCGGAAAGCTATGTCCATAGCTCTCTGGAATGTGGCGCCTGCATTAATGAGCCCAAAAGGAATTTTACGATATGCATAGGTTCCCCATTTAGTATTGAAGGTTGTTTTAAGCTGATCCCCATGAAATACCAATACTTGATTATATCCTGAAAACCCATCTAATAGGGACAACATTTCAGACCCATAAATGCACTAAGGATGTGTTCCATAGAAGGGACAGGATAGTTATCCTTTTGAGATGCTTTGTTCAGGTTTTTGAAATCAATACATAGCCTGATGTCTCCATTTTTCTTTCTTACTGGCACGAGATTGGCTACCCAGCGGGTGTGTCTAACCGAGAAGATGATTTTGGCATCCAGCATTTTGTTTAATTCTTTCTTCACCAACAGTTCTAGGCTTGGATGCATCTTACGCAGCTTTTGTTGGTAGGGCCTGGCCTCCTTTTCCAAAGGGATTACATGCTGCATAACACTGGTATCGAAGGTCTTTAGGTCTTCATATGTCCACGCAAAGATGTCCTTGTAGTCTTTAAATAGCTTGACAAATGAAACCTTTTCTTGTGGAGAGCACTCAAGGCCTAGATTGACATTTTTTGAGTCTTCTTTGGTCCCATGGTTGACCGTTTCATACTTCATGGACAAACTATGCATTTTGCAGTTAGTCAGTTTCTTGAATTTATCATGCAAGTCATACAAGTGGTCCATCTTAACAACTAATTTGGGAATCACATTGGGCTAATCCTTTTCCTCATCTTCCCACTCGTTCATAAGCCTATTGTGTTCTCTCTCATCAATGATTGCATTCATGAATGTCTCCTTGTAATGCAAGAACTCATGGATTTGCTCGTCATCTTCAAACACCTGCCAATTTGAGATGTTATCAAGCACAGATGGTTTGAAAATAAATTCAACATAACATTTATTCTTCTTTAATATGAAATCAGGCAAAAGTTTAGCAGTCATACTAGCCATCAAATCATCATCTTGGTTTTGCCTTCGAGGTATGTATGTGATATTAAAGGAATCAAAACTATCAATTAAGCTCCATACCTCATGCTGGTACCTTACCAGGTGTGGTGAATTGCAGTGTATCCTTTTCCTTACCTAATCCACAATTATCTGTGAGTCACCAAAAACTTTAAGATTTTTCACCTCCATATCAATGGCTTTCTTCAGGCCCTGCAGCAAGCCTTCATATTTTGTTGTGTTGTTGGTGCATGCAAACTCCAACCAGTTGGCCATCAAATGTTGGTTCCCTTGTAGATCAATGAGAATACCCCAAACACCTGCACCTTCAAGGCAGTTAGAGCCATCAAAATAGAGTGTCCAGAATATAGAATCTAATGTTACATCAATTGAACTACTATCTAAGAAATTAGTCCTATCATCTACTATAATACAGGATAGTTCATCAGTTGGATTATGGGAGGGAATTTCCAACTGTGTGTATGTCAAAGTTTCTTCAACTGTTTCTGCATGGAATTCTCCAAAATAGGTTTCTGTGGCACAAACATTGAAACTATAATTCCCAAGGATGGAGTTGGTAAACATTACAGGCTCATTGGGACCATTTAGTTCTATTACCACATACTTCATGTATCTTTCTCTATCAACTCTTAGCATATCACCTTTTCCCTTCTGAGGCAACAAGAGATGAGACCAATCAGTTGAGAAATATCCATTGAGTTTTGATGATCAATCCCTACTAAGCACCAAAATCTACCAGGCAATCGTGTATGTTCATGTTGAGGGTTTCAAATGTGATAAGGAAAGGTGGGGTCATGGATTTTGATTTTCTCCCTATCATGGCTGCACTGACATCTTGGGGGTTTCGATTCATTTTGGACAAAGTGGATTCCATAGCTAATGGAATTTAGGCTGTAATGGAGGTGTTGATAGATCTACACATTGACTTCTCAGTTTGGCTGCTTGGGACGGTAGGAGTTTTGGAATTTCTCTCATTCATAACTTTCAAGAGAAAATCTCTTTGCTACGTTAATTTCAGCAAATCAAAGTATGTGATAGCCCTAGATTTCTTAAGATCATCCACGATATTGTAATCAATGTTATAAACACGATAGGGCAAAACAAACATACCAGTTTTTCCATTCTTAGGTGGGAGTTTACCATCTTGAGTAGCCTTTGTTGTAGTGGGAGATGCATTTTCTTTCTCTGGATGGTTTCCAACAGGGGTATTCTTGGATTGACCACTAGGTCTACTCTTCTCAACAAGAAATTTGGGAGTAGGTGCCTTCACAGGGCGGACATCTCTCTTGGTCTGATCTACAGGCTTCATCACACCTACAAGTGGCCCTTTGCTTCGTGTGTGGATTTAATTAGTGTGGATTTTTGCCATACTGTCTCCTAGGTCATCATCGTTCTCATTTGTATAGAAATCCCACAGTAAGTTGATTTAGGATTCTTCTTCCAAGGGCTCTTCTACTTGGTATTCTTCCTCATCTTCTTGTTCTGGCTCTAGCTCCACTATAGGTTCTTCTTGGTTAAGGAGCGATCTGATAAGAGCCCACTCTTCTATGCTTAAATTCCCTTCATTGGGTGGAGCAGGCAGTGCAAGTGGACCATGACTACCTTCTGTCTTCTTACGATAGAAAGGTTTGAAAGGTTTTCTATTGTTGTACTCTCCTCCACTCCTGCTCGTACTCTCTCCAGAATTCCTTTTCATATCAATGATTGTATTTGTCATCTTCTTAATGATCTGATGCAAACCTTCTACATCCGTGGTATCCTTTTCTTTGGTTTCAACCCCTTTTTTATCACTCCCATTAATTTTCTTGGATGCTTGAGAGGCTTTCTTTTCTCGGGTTGTATGGTGGCATTCTGTGAGACTGAGCATTTCATTCTCGACTTTTACTACTTCATCGATAGCACCTTGCAAGGTCTGTGCGTTACTCCTTTTGACCCACATTGTAGTAGGGACAGGGAGAGCAGTGATGTAGAATTCCATGAGCACCTCTTCTGTAGGTTTGGCGGTGGCCGGGATTCTGTTGAACAAGGTGTTGAACCATATATTAAAATCCTTAACCATTTCTTTGGTTTCCATTTTCAAACGGGATAGTTCTAGGACTAAGGCAGCAATGGTTTTTTCATCGCCATACTTCTCTAAAAAGGCATGTTGAAAGGCAGCCCACGAGGTGATCGATCTGGTTATCAAGCTAAAGTACCATGTGTAAGTTGCACCAAACAAGGTAAAATGGAATAGGCAACAAAATATATCTTCATCAGCTACCACTAGTATGCACAGGACCAGGAAGAATGAATTGATATGGTTTTCAGTGGTGTCTCCCCACTCAGGTTCGAATTTAGGCAATACCTTTTCTACATTTTTGGGTAAGGGATGCTGCTACCCGGGTACCACTACAGCATCCTATGCTAGCCAAGGAGGGAGTGCTCCTGGAGGAGGTGGTGGAGGCTGATTCCCACCTAGAGGAGGGGGAAGTAGAGGTTGATTCCCTCCTGGAGAAGGAACATTAGCCATGTTATGGATATGGAGATTTTGGTTGAGGGTTTCTTCGTTAGGATTTTCCAAATCAGGCTAGGGATTTCCTTCAGACGGGGGATCCTCAGGGATTTCTTCCCAAGGAGAGTTGATACTCTATAAGGAATCAAGCACAATATCTTTAAGAGAAGGGGCTGCATATGTCTCTTCATTTATGTGATAGACCCTTAGTTTTCTTTTTGTTATCATAAGTAAAGATTGAAAAATAGGGAGCTGTGATAGGGAACGAGCATAAGCCTAAGTAAGTCTTTTGACCGCTTGTTCCTGGGTGATAGGATTCCCCCACAGTGTCTCTTCTTCGAAATGAGGTTTTTCTGAATGAGTGGAAGGGTATTTTTGACCTTCACAATCCATGTATTAATCTTTTTGAGTCCATGTGTGGAACTTATAGATGAAATCTTGAAAAGTTGTGGACGGCGGTTCAGGCCCTCCTTCTAGCGCTAGTTTGTTGACATGGCGAATTTTCGCTATACTAAGAAGGGGAACTAACTTGATCGTAGACCCCAACTAGGCTTGCTTTCAATTGGGATGGCTAGTTCCAATGGGTTTTAAGGGACCCCATGAACTATAATATAGGTTGAAAGATTGCTTCTAGGAAGAAGACTTCAATTAAATCAACAAAATAAAACAACTAACCACTATGTATTAAACCCTATCTACACTACTTCTAATTGCTCTAATCTAGTTCTAATTTATCCTAATCTATCTTGTAGGAGCAAAAAAAAGGAGGTTAAACATCATGTATAAATCCCAAGTCCAAATGGATCAATTACTAGTCCACACAAGAACAAGGTTGTATTAAATCCTAATCACAATGCAATTACTTATACAGGAATATACATTCCTTTCCATACAAATAACACTTACAATTGATGTTTAACAAAGTTTGGAATCAACAACCTTTCATGAATTATCAGTGTTATTGAATTACATTCAAATAACCAGGAATAACCATGAACAACAAGTTATCAATGTGCACAAATCACATTTGTCCTTATACCAACAACAACACACTGATTCTAAATATATCAGAGAAAAGGGAAACAAATTGAAACAACAGGCTCCTTCTTGAACCAAATAGTCCTCTTTATTCACAATAAATCAAATTTGTTTTCTCCATACAAAAAAAAAGCCCCCATTTCTTCTCCAGAGGGAATATTTATGCCCCTGGAAATGACTCTCGGTCTTCCTTTTCACCCTTCCCCTTCCCTCTCTCTTCCTTCATCATACAAATTAGAATAGACAGAGGAAGCCAATTAGTGTCACTGTTGACACGTACAGGCCATTTCCTGTCATTAGAGCGCTTCATTTCCTGGAGAACTGAATGGCTATTGATTAGAGGGGATGACTGTGTGTCATCTCTTCATGATGCAATTTGGGACAGTTTCACTTTCAGAATACATAGGAAACACCTAGACACATGACCGCCACGCTATAAAACCCAATCTTCAAATGAACATATCCACATGGGTAAACTCTTCGGATCCGTGCATGCATCTTTTATTTGGAGTCAAACTTGAAGCTTATGCATCCATCCTTAGGCTTAACTTGCCTTCTCTCGGTCCTCAATTGCAGAAATGGTCAACATCAGTTACACATATGTAGATATGATAAAAAAAATGCTTAAAAAACACAAATTTTGCGTTCATGAATCATCTACAACATCAAGAGAAACAATCATGGAAGAATCGGCCCCTAGTCTTTAATCTACGCATTGATTTGGTCTTGTAGGCGAAAATCTGATTTATACTAAAAGTTCCCACAAAACATAGGGCTGCATCCAAAATCTGGACCTGAAAAACTATAGATGGTAACCCATACCCTATTGGGTCCACCACATCGCATCACATCATGCCATGAGCTTGGGATTAAGACTATGCCGATTGTGCCTTTCAGTTGGCCGGACCCGACATGCATATATGTTGGAGTTGATAATTCCTTCAGGTTTGGTGCCTAAGGCTCCCCTTTTTAGAACCCAGACTCTAGTGTTTTTCAAAAATACAAGGAAAAACATGGACAAAACCCCTGGCCGGCTATAGGCTAGACTTCAAATGTTATGTAATCAGGCATATAATCATTGCCAGGTTCAGCTCTCGCCTCTCCGCTAATTGCATGACCCCCGGGATCCGCCGATCACGATACGCAATGTGGCTTCTAGACCCGATATATATATATATATATATATATATATATATATATATATATATATATATATATATATATATATATATATATATATATATATAGATATCATGTTTAATAGAACCATCGGGTCTGATAACGGTGGTGCGCCATATATGTATAACCCCTCGGACCCCGCCGATAGCGATATAGCCTCCAGATCTGAAATATATAGAATAAGGTTAATATTACCATCGGGTCGGGAAGGTACCGATGAACACGAAGTCTTAGTGTTAATTGCGATAGGCAGAGAAGGGGTTCTACGCATGTTTTTTGAGCATCTCCGCTATAAAGAGCTATGACGAGAATAATGATGTGATGGAGGGTTTTGTGATTTAAATAAATCCCAATGAGAATATGAATGAAGGGCTTAAACAAGGTTATATGTGAGGGATTTGTTAAGGGGATTTAACCATTTGTGAATGGAAGATTTGACTCTCCAGAGAGCTAAATATCTCAGGTAAAACAGATTATTGGGAGAGATGCAAGATTAACTTCTAGGGGACCCATCCAAAATTGTTTCCAAGGCAAGTTTTTGAATGGGTCGTGGTTGTGGCCACAACACAGTCAACAACGGAGGAGGTAAGTTACTCATTGAAGATCCACTTGATCCTTCATTTGTCTTTTCTAGAAACATAGAGGATGAGTTTGTTTTCTTTTCATCTACCCCTCTATTTGATATATATGATCATGAGGATGCCAAAGAATTCATTGATTTTTCTGATCGTGGTGGTCGTGATTCATTTACTTCATGTATCTTTCTCAATCAATTCTTAGCATATCACATTTTCCCTTCTGAGGCAACAAGAGATGGGACCAATCAGTTGAGAAATATCGATTGAGTTTTGATGACCAATCCCTACTAAGCAACATTCCATAGGCCTCAGGTATATCGACTACCACTATATCAATGACTTATGTGTACTATGGTTTAGCAACCATACGAATCAACACATCTTTCAATTCTCCAATTACTTTCACATTTATCCTGTCCAAGTGCCTAATTCGAGTCCCGGTTTTCTCAGGTATTGCATGTAGTCTTTTAGCAATAGCATAAGGCATCACAGTGGATGAGGCACTGGAACCTACCAGGCAATTGTGTACATTCATGTTGAGGATTTCAAATGTGATAAGGAAAGGTGGGGTCATGGATTTTGATTTTCTCCCTATCATGGCTACACTAACATCTTTGGGGTTTCGATTCATTTTGGACAGAGTGGCTTCCATAGCTAATGGCATTTGGGCTGCAATGGAGGTGTTGACAGGTTTGGACATTGACTTCTTGGTTTGGCTGCTTGGGACAGTGGGAGTTTTGGAATTTCTCTCATTCATAGCTTTCAAGAGAAAATGTCTTTGCTGCGTTAATTTCAGTGAATCAAAGTATGTGATATTAGCCCTAGATTTCTTAAGATCATCCATAATATTGTAATCAATGTTATAAATAGGATAGGGTCGAATAAATATACCAGTTTTTCCATTCTTAGGTGGGAGTTTACCATCTTAAGTAGCCTTTGTTCTAGTGGGAGATGAATTTTCTTTCTCTAGATGGTTTGCAACAGGGGTATTCTTGGATTGACCACTAGGTCTACTCTTCTCAACAGGAACTTTGGGAGCAGGTGCCTTCACAGGGCGAACATCTCTCTTGGTCTGATCTACAGGCTTCATCACAACTACAAGTGGCCCTTTGCTTCGTGTGTGGATTTCATTAGTGTGGATTTCTGCCATACTGTCTCCTAGTTCACAATCGTTCTCATTTGTATAGAAATCCCACAGTACGTAGATTTGGGATTCTTCTTCCAAGGGCTCTTCTACTTGGTATTCTTCCTCATCTTCTTGTTCTGGCTCTAGTTCCACTATAGGTTCTTCTTGGTTAAGGAGCGATCCAATAAGAGCCAGCTCTTCTATGTTTAAATTCCCTTCATTGGGTGGAGCAGGCAGTGCAAGTGGACCATGACTACCTTCTATCTTCTTACGATAGAAAGGTTTGAAAGGTTTTCTGTTGTTATACTCTCCTCCACTCCCGCTCGTACTCTCTCCAGAATTCCTTTTCATATCGATGACTGTATTTGTCAGCTTCTTAATGATCCGATGCAAACCTTCTACATCTGTGGTATCCTTTTCTTTGGTTTCAACCCCTTTGTTATCACTCCCATTAATTTTCTTGGATGCTTGAGAGGCTTTCTTTTCTCTGGTTGTATGGTGGCATGCTGTGAGATTGAGCATTTCATTCTCAACTTTTACTACTTCATCAATAGCACCTTGCAAGTTCTGTGCATTACTCCTTTTGACCCACATCGCAATAGGGACAGGGACAGCAGTGATGTATAATTCCATGAGCACCGCTTATGTGGGTCTGGTGGTGGCCAAGATTCTTTTGAACAAGGTGTTGAACCGGATATTAAAATCCTTAACCTTTTCTTTGGTTTCCATTTTCAAATGGGATAGTTCTAGGACTAAGGTAGCAGGGGTTTTGTCATCGCCATACTTCTCTAAAAATTCATGTTGAAAGGTAGCCCATGAGGTGATCAATCTGGTTATTAAGCTAAAGTACCATGTGTAAGATGCACCAATCAGGGTAAAATGGAATAGGTGACAAACTATATCTTCATCAGCTACCCCTAGTATGCGCACGACCAGGAAGAATGAATTGATATGGTTTTCAGTGGTGTCTCCCCGCTCAGGTTCGAATTTAGGCAATACCTTTTCTACATTTTTGGGTAAGGGATGCTGTTGCTTGAGTACCACTACAACATCCTATGCTAGCCAAGGAGGGAGTGCTCCTGGAGGAGGTTGTGGAGGCTGATTCCCACCTGGAGGAGGGGGAAGTAGAGGTTGATTCCCTCCTGGAGAAGGAACATTAGCCATGTTATGGATATGGAGATTTTGGTTGAGGGTTTCTTCGTTAGGATTTTCCAAATCAGGCCAGGGATTGCCTTCAAACGGGGGATCCTCAGGGATTTCTTCCCAAGGAGAGTTGATACTCTGTAAAGAATCAAGCACAATATCTTTAAGAGAAGGGGTTGTAGATGTCTCTTCGTTTATGTGATAGACCCTTCATTTTCTTTTTTCTATCATAGGTAAATATTGAAAGATAGGGAACTATGATAGGGAATGAGCGTAAGCCTAAGTAAGTCTTTTGACCACTAGTTCCTGGGTGACAGGATACCCCCACAGTGTCTCTTCTTTGAAATGAGGTTTTTTCGAATGAGTGGAAGGGTCTTTTTGACCTTCACAATCCATGTATTAATCTTTTTGAATCCATGTGTGGAACTTATAGATGAAATCTTGAAAAGTTGTGGACGGCGGTTTAGGCCCTCCTTCTAGCGCTAGTTTGTTGACATGGCGAATTTTCGCTATACCAGCAAGCGGAACTTACCCAATCACAGACCCCAATTAGGCTTGCTTTCATTTGGGATGGCTAGTTCCAATGAGTTTTAAGGGACCCCGTGAACTGTAATAGAGGTTGAAAGATTGCTTCTGGGAAGAAGACTTCAATTAAATCAACAAAATAAAACAACTAACCACTATGTATTAAACCCTATCTACACTACTTCTAACTGCTCTAATCTAGTCCTAATTTATCCTAATCTATCTTGCAGGAGCAAAACAAGAGGAGGTTAAACATCATGTATAAATCCCAAGTCCAAATGGATCAATTACTAGTCCACACAAGAACAAGGTTGTATTAAATCCTAATCACAATGCAATTACTTATACAGGAATATACATTCCTTTCCATACAAATAACACTTGCAATTGATGTTTAACAAAGTTTGGAATCAACAACCTTTCATGAATTATCAATGTTATTGAATTACATTCAAATAACCAGGAATAACCATGAACAACAAGTTATCAATGTGCACAAAGAAAATCACATTTGTCCTTATACCAACAACAACACACTGATTCTAAACATATCAGAGAAAAGGGAAACAAATTGAAACAACAGGCTCCTTCTTGAACCAAATAGTCCTCTTTATTCACAATAAATCAAAGTTGTTTTCTCCAAACAAAAAAAAGCCGTCATTTCTTCTCTAGAGGGAATATTTATGCACCTGGAAATGAATCTCGGTCTTCCTTTTCACCCTTCCCCTTCCCTCTCTCTTCCTTCATCATACAAATCAGAATAGATGAAGGAAGCCAATCGGTGTCACTGTTGACACATAGAGGGCATTTCTTGTCATTAGAGTGCTTCATTTCCTGGAGAATTCAATGGTTATTGATTAGAAGGGATGACTGTGTGTCATCTCTTCATGATGCAATCTAGGACGGTTTCTCTTTCAGAATACACCTGGACACATGAACGCCACGCTATAAAACCCAATCTTCAAATGAACATATCTGCATGGGTAAACTCTTCGGATCCATGCATGCATATTTTATTTGGAGTCAAACTTGAAGCTTATGCATCCATCCTTAGGCTTAGCTTGCCTTATCTCAGTCCTCACCTGCATAAATGGCCAACATCAGTTACACATATGTAGATATGATTAAAAAAATGCTTAAAAAACACAAATTTTGCATTCATGAAGCATTTATAACATCAAGAGAAACAATCACAGAAGAATTGGCCCCTGATCTTTAATCTATGCATTGATTTGGTCTTGTAGGTGAAAATTCGATTTACACTGAAAGTTCCCGCAAAACACACGGCTGCATCCAAAATCTGGACCTGAAAAACTATAGGCAGTAACCCATACCCTATCAGGTTTGCCACATCGCATCACATCGTGCCATGAGCTTGGGATTAGGAATATGCTGATTGTGCCTTTCAGTTGGTTGGACCCGACATGCATATATGTTGGAGTTCATAATTCCTTCAGGTCTGGTGCCTAAGGCTCCCCTTTGTAGAACCCAAACTCCAACGTTTTTCGAAAATACAAGAGAAAACACAGACAGAACCCCTAGCCCGCTATAGGCCGAACTTCAAATGTTATGTAATCGGGCATATAATCATCACTGGGTCTGGCTTTCGCCTCTCCGCTAACTGCATGACCCCGGGCTCCGCCGATCGCGATACGCAATGTGGCTTCTAGACCCGATATCTATATGTCTATATATATCTATATCTATATATCTATCTATATATATATATATATATATATATATATATATATATATATATATATATATATATATATACATATATATATATATATATATATATATATATATATATATACATATATATATATATATATATACATATATATATATATATATACATATATATATATATACATATATATATATATATATATACATATATACATATATACATATATATATATATATATATATACATATATATATATATATATATATATATATATATATATATATATATATATATATATATATATATATATATATATATATCATGTTTAATAGAACCATCGGGTCCGATAACGGTGGTGTGCCATATATGTATAACCCCTCGGACCCCACCGATAGTGATATAGCGATATAGCTTCCAGATCCAAAATATATATAATAAGGTAAATATTACTGTCGGGTCCGAAAGGTAACGATGAACATGAAGTCTTAGTGTTAATTGCGATAGGCAGAGAAGGGGTTCTATGCATGTTTTTTGAGCATCTTCGCTATAAAGAGTTATGACGGGAATAATGATGCGATGGAGGGTTTTGTGAGTTAAATAAATCCCAATGAGCATATGAATGAAGGGCTTAAACAAGGTTATATGTGAGGGATTTGTTAAGGGGATTTAACCATTTGTGAATGGAAGATTTGACTCTCCAGAGAGCTAAATCCCTCAGGTAAAACAGATTATTGGAGGAGATGCAAGTTTAACTTCTAGGGGACCCATCCAAAATTGTTGCCAAGGCAAGTTTTTGAATGGGTTGTGGTTGTGGCCACAACACAGTCAACAACGGAGGAGGTAAGTTACTCATTGAAGATCCACTTGATCCTTCATCTGTCTTTTCTGGAAACACAGAGGATGAGTTTGTTTTCTTTTCATCTACCCCTCTATTTGATATATCTGATCATGAGGATGTCGAAGAATTCATTGATTTTTCTGATCGTGGTGGTCGTGATTCGATTACTTCCATTTTTTATCATGATCATGACTCTATCATAGTTGATCTTTTGAAGCCACTGGTTTATGATGATCTATCTGATGATGAAGTTGAAACACCCAAGACCATCAAGGCATTTCATCCCGAGCTACTGGCTATGTCAGGTCCTCGCTTTCTTGGGGTTAGTCTCACTTCCGATCATGAAATTGTTCAATCACCGAAGGCTCCTCATCACTTATCTGTATGCATTGAAGGTCCATCTCACTCACGGATCACACTTCCTCCACTCAAATTGCATGATCCCATTTCTCATGCCTTGGAGGAATCTTATGTTGAAAGCACTTGTTCGCGACACAAGTTATCTTTTTTTCTTTCATTTTCTTGCATTCATAGTCAAGATTGTGCTTATGCTTCAAAGATGCATGTAGTGTCGCACAACACCATGGTAAGTCCACAGACTACTCGTCATGCACATGCACTCACTTATGTACCTTGGGCACTTTGAAACATGAAGTGTGGTTGTCTTCATTATTATATCTTTCTTGCTTATTGGTTTGCACAACTAGGTTGCTCGCAGACCAAGCCTTCACCAACATGGGTCTACTAATGTGCCGGTGGTTGCATTATAAGTATCACTTCACGTGATCAGGCCCATGCACCATTAGTGTAGGAGTAGGAGTAGTGTTTTCTTTTAGTTGTTTGCTTGCATGCTTGTCTGCTTACATACTTTGTTTGCTTTCCTGTTTGCTTACTTGCTTTGCTTTCACTTTCGCTTCTATTTTTTGATTTTCTTTGATGTTTGTTAGTTCATTTGTTTCATTTGCAGGTTAGTCTTGCATGAAACCATGTATGACTCTTGAAGCAAGATGGGTAGAGTACAAGCGGGCTTGTACATCTATCACTACTTGGTTATCTGTCATCTTGCCTGTGTATGATGAGCTTGTTACACTTAGTCCATGATACGTCAAAGGAAAATACATACTATTCGAAGTGAACCTTGGTGATAACACAATGCTTGCGCGCTAACTAGTGCCACCTTCTCTAGTCATTTGTTTCTGGGTTAACCCTTGTCAGCTCAGTCAAGTAGAGTAAGGTGAGGGGGAAAACATTACATGTTAGAGATACAATAAATTACTTCTCTACTGGAACAACCTCTTCTACTCTCAATAAGTTGGGATCCCTCTTCTACCTCTGAAAGGAATAAGTGCTATGCACAGTGAAAAATGAAAAATGAAAAGTCAAAAAATTCAAAATGAAAAATGAATAAGGAAAAAGAAGAGAAGGGCTTCTTGCGCAAGGAGGTGATGCAAGTAACTCCACAGGGGTACTGACTAGGCTCGTTGGCAGTGGAGCCATGCTTGTGTTCCTATGTGACTTGACCAGGGTACTGTCCAGGCCTACTGGCAGTGGAGCAACACTGGAGATGAACCTAAGACTCTGACGACTATACTGCTTATGCACTTATATACCCCTCAACCCCAATCGAAACAACTGTGTTTCCTTGGATTGGAATATGTGCCAATTGACCAAGAGTTTGGAAGATGCTGCATCTTACAATCAAGTTATTGTGAAACCAAGATGAGCTAAGAACTGAACAATACTTCCAGAGGTGTTAGACTTGCTTTTCAGAATTTCAAGGTCCATTTAGAGAGCTGGAGTTCTACTAGTGTGTCGCCAAGTGTTGTAGCAACTACAACCACCCTCCGAAATTTTTCCTTAGCCTGTTTTGGAGCCTCCCTACCAGCCTTTCACAACACTTTGTCTTTCTTCATTGAGTGCTCAAGCTTCAGTGTTTTCCTCACACAAAGGTAGCCTGTCGATCACAGTCGATCCATTCCCCTCACATGATGTTCACTCGAACTTGGTCCAGCTGCAGGCTAGGCAGCTTCCCCTTGAAAATTGTGCATTTTTGGAGGTCAACTATCCTTCCCTCCATAAATTGCACAATCATCTCTAGCAGCCTACCGGGCTCCAGGATTGTGCAGTCCTACCATCCAACACTCCTAGCAAGATTTGTGCAAATTTCCTTAGCATGGCTGCTCAGTCTGGGATTTGCGCAAATCTGGTCAACAGTCAGTTGCTCTGCCTAGAAATTGTGCAATCCTCCTGGGCAATCAGCCCAGCTCCCATCCAGGAATGCACATTTTTCCCAAGTAGTTGAGCAACTGCATGCATGAACAGTCCGATTGACTAGCTCCACTTGGGACCAAGGAAACTTGACTTACATACATGCATGACTTGCTCTTCCCAGAATAAAGAGAGGAAACATGCAAAGGCATCCCATGATTCAGGGAGCTATTTTTAGTAGTCGAGGGTTACATGCAAAGTTGTTTTATAAGTTTCCCTCCAAGTGTCACTTTTTACTAGATTTGTGGCATGCACGTCATGAGACCAAATTTATTTATTTGACACATCAGAGCTCATTCATTCACATCGATCTTGGAGCTCTGACATCCTACAACACATCCAGGACTCTTCGACACATCCATCTTAGCTATTCATGGGGAACTAGCCTCAACTTGTCTTTTTCATCATTTTTGTTGCTTTTTGTGTATTCACTTGTGTGAGTGTTGTTTGATTGATTTCTTTGAACGCTTGTTGTCGTTTACATGTATACTAGCTTTTCCTATCTCTATTTCAGTTTTTGTTGTTATTTCACTGTTGTTGCATGCATGAAACTATTTTGTGTGGACATTCACCAAACCGGCAAATTGCCTCACCCACATGCATGTTAATATATTTATTGAATCTTTCATTCATGTTTTGCATACACTGTTAATCAGTTCTACTATCACTTAGTGTCACCATGGATTCACTATCTAATTTTATTTTAGTTGCCTGTCAGCGAGTCGGGCCAACCTTGGCCCGGGCTCTACCTTCACTAAGGCTGCATTACACAATCTGGGGAAGAAAGGCTCACCTTCCTCTCCATAAATGCACGTTCCTACCCAGAACTGGCCTCCAGGACTATTTTTCACATTTCTGGAGGATAGTAGCTACTTGGCCCAAGAAATTGCGAAAATATGTCCCTGGGCCAGCAGTCCCTTCCAGCTGGAATTGCGCATTGCGCAATCCCAGCAGCCAGCTGCCTGACTGGATTTCACATTTTTTAGATCCCGTAGCCAGTCCTGCCTCGCAAACATCCCAGACTATCACTTGCACAGTTCTAGCAGCTAGCCACCCAGCCTCCCAGTAAAATTTGCGCATTCTTGATCATTAGTTTCCCAGGTATGTGTTGTGTCCTTCCACGGATTTACCTTGTTTCCACTGACATATTTCTTTCCATGCATTCTACCTATTTCCAGATCTTTCAGGTGTTCATCTGTCTTAATGGATTCCAAGACAATAGGATCATAGAACACTGATGGAGTTGCGGCTGGAGAAGCAGTTGAGCAGATGTCCTCTAGTCTATTGATCTATGAAGATAAGAAGTTGTATCTAGACAAGGACATCAAACTGAAGTGGTAAGAGGTTAATGAAACATTCATAGGCACTTTTGGGGAAGACCTCGAAGACCATTAGGTGTACATTAACATTCACAAGTCAGACTTGTATCACATTCCATCTCGATACCCCACGTTCCCATGCGCGGACAAGATTCACTGGATCGTCTCTCACACTGATCCTGAGACGATGACACTAAGCAATGTTAGTGGGATGAAGCTTGCAAACTTTTGGGCATGATATTATGATGAGATGTATCAGATGTTAGAGCCTGTGACTATCATGAGTCCTCCATTCAGCTTGCCCAACAGGAGAGGTAAATCTAAAAATATTATGAAGGATTGGGTAAAGGAGCCAGCTCGTTTCAAGATGACACCCAACCAGACCTATAAGACAAAGATATTGAGGAAGGCGTACCAATACTTGGTAATATTCACATGTCGACTGAGTGGCCAAGCAAGCACTGAAATCTTTCCTTAGAGTTGGGTGATCGTATTAGACCAACTAGCTAAAGAAGGAAGACCATGCAACTAGTTCGACATACTGGCTCATCAGCTGAAGGAACAAGTCACGAAGGCTCGACAATCACCTGAGGGTATGCATGCAGAGATTTATATGTCCGCCTAACATGATTTCCTGGGCTTGGAGTGGGCATGGACACCTATAGAGACTATTGTTAACACATATTTCATGTTTTTTTCCAAATACAGCTTCAAAGGAGTAATAATATGATTATCCAACCATTTTGTCACCCCAGTATATAGGATGATATTCGAACAGGATCCACCTTGCATGTCAAAGGAAGCAATGGAGGTGTTGATAGGCATTTTAGATTGGTATGACTCACCGTCTGACACATTGATCCAAATGTTCAGTGCGAAGAAGCCTCAACATGTTCTACCAAAGTTTGCCTTGTACGTACTGGTCATGCAGGAAGTAGCTTATCACATCTCGAGAGGATTGACAACTAGACTGTTGTAGAAGAAGAAGTCACCTTGGACCACTCTTCCATTGCGGATTGGGATATATGATATCCAGAGTATCAAGCAAG
Source organism: Pinus tabuliformis (assembly GCA_031772625.1). Taxonomy (NCBI): domain Eukaryota; kingdom Viridiplantae; phylum Streptophyta; class Pinopsida; order Pinales; family Pinaceae; genus Pinus; species Pinus tabuliformis. The sequence continues at coordinate 178,684,565 of CM062818.1, forward strand.
CGGATGTCGAATTAGAACAGATGAAGAAGTACCCGTTCGACCTCAGAAGCTTCAACCCGTATGACCCACAATGCATTATGAAGGATCATTGCATGAGAGTTCAGTTCGATTGGATCCATGGGGCATTACATTGGGCCAAGGAAGACTCATGGAGGTATTGCTACAATTCCTCCAGACCCAACGGACAGGTCGACTTCACCATAGAGTGGTTAGTAAAGCATCATCAAAAAGCATTAAGGAGAGCACCAACAGTAGCAGCAACAGCAGAGGAAGAAAAGCCAAGCATACCTCTGCGCGACAAAGGGAAGAGGAAGATCGTCGACCGCATGGAGGAGGAGAAAATCAACAAGTTTCAAGCAGATCCACTTGTAGAACAAGAAGCTATGGCTATTTAGACGAAGAGTCAACAACGCGACAAGTGCATTACACAAAGGAGGAGGGATAAGAAGAGAATGGAAGAAGTAGAGAAGAAGTTGCATGAGCTGAGGGAGAAACTCTAGAAAGACCAAGAGTTATGCCAACAGGAGAAGGAAGCACAACAATAAAATATACAACAACGGGTGCATCATATGCAGACAGACAAAGTAGTTCCTGTACAAGTAGTTTATTCATCTAAACAGCTGGCATCAGGTGAACACGGTGAACCATCGTAGGGGCAAGACTTTACTCATGAGATACAACAAGTGCTTGAATAGTTGGATGCAGACATGGAGCAGCAAGAGTTGGAACAGAACACCAACCTCATGCCTCACCACAAAGAGGTTGACTCACCTGCTTCATTGCATCCAGATGATGAGGAAATCTCAAATAACCAAGGAGGCACTGAGATCCTTGGTGGTAAGCCGAAAGCAGAGGTGCACAACATCTCCTTTAACGAATCTCATCACAGATTTGTGTAGTCTCACAGAGTACCGACTCTGGAGGACCAAACATCTCCTACGCAAGTTGAAGAACAAGTGATCATGACTGATGTGCACAAGCATCCAGCTGCTTTGGCCGATGCAACTAGAGTGTATGATGAAGCCACTAGCTCAAGTGTTCATTTCCTCATAGCTGAGAATGAGCGAATGGTGAAGGAACTACAGGTGGCCAAGCAAGGAGGAGACTTGGTGACAATGTCTACCTGAGCTGAACTGAAGAAGGCAATACTAGATGAAGTATTGTCCCTTGACACAGTTATGCGAGCATTGTACTCCAAGTTTGGTATCATGCACCAAGCAGTGGTCCATATCCACAGGTGGTAGTAGCGATGTACAAGAAGAGAATGCATCTTGAATAACATATATGTTGTTATGGATAACATGCAAGCATGGACGATGAAGTAAAAGGGAGACCTGCTTCACTTACCAAATATGATGAGGCCCAATGCGGTCAAGCTGCAAGCATGTATCCAGAGTCAGATCCAGAACTATAAATACCTACCACAACTCATCACTAGCATACAAGCTTCCCATGCATGAGTATTCAAGAGAATGGATGTTATAGTGCACACACATGCGATCCCATCACTTGTGAATCTCACCCAGGTGAAGACAAAGAAGCAGGTCCATTAAGAGCTTGGCTCCTACTTCGACGAGTTGATGTGCATCGCCACCAGCCCAGACTTGCTTATCAGTGCAGACATCATGCATAGGTATGTTGTTGGCTAGCCACATTGAAGACAATGATTCACATGCTTTTAGACGAGTTGGACAGAGGAGTCTGAGCAGTGTACCTAGATTTTATGGAGGCAAGGTTCAAGCTTCAGACAGATGTCACAGTGGAACACATGGACACTATCAAGGACTACCAATCTTGGCATGAATATGTTATTGTTGATTAGCACGAGGATGTTGAGCAGTTGGACTTCTATAGTTGTCTAAGTCAAAATGATGTCTAGTTTGGCTTGTTCAAACCATTGTTCACATGGGTACATGTGCATTGTAATGTTGAGTCATGTCAAGTGTAAGTCAAGTCTCAATAGTGGATGTAATAGTCATAGAGTAGGTGAAGAGTCATGAGGGTAGTTGAATGGTCACAAAGGGGAATGTCAAGGGTCACCCCACCCTTTGCTATAAATAGTCCCTCATAACTCATTGTATAGGCTTTTGGTCAGCCAAGCTTCTATTAAGACTACCTTGAAAAAACATTGGATAGTATTGTAACACACCTTGGCTACTCCACTGCATAGAGCTAGTACATCTCTTTGGGGGAGCAGGTAGATGTGGCTGTAACATTTCACTGATGGCACTATCAGGTTTACATGGATGTATTGTATAAATGGAACTTACACTTCTTTATATAATAAGAGCCATCACGTTTTCATGCATATGTTGTTATTATAGTTGTATTGTTATGGTTTCCTTAATGATATATGTTGTTTAAGTTACGTATTTGTGTATGAAATGATTCATATGAATGTCTATGAATCTTGTTGCAAATGTGTTGTTGTTTTAACCATCACTTTGGACTGTCGACTGCTCTGCTTTCCATATTGTGATGCATCTTTTCTTATGTGTTCCCTTGCTAGCTGAGTACTGATACAGGTTGTCAAGGGGCTCACTCATCCCAACCCCTTTGTGTTATAACCTCTCAAGTAACTTCCTTGACTCACTGCAACAGTCACACCCTAGCTACAGACAGAGTTATCTTACTTTCCTATGTGCGACATCGTGGTCAATGCATTACCTTATGACCCACTGCTGGGACTCCTACACCAAAAGATCTGAGGTATAATTGGGACTTCTTACTGGGGAGATCCCCTTGACATGTTGGTGGGACCATCACCATCAACATTTCTTGCGCTAAAAGGAGGGCCTGATGGCAAGCTATGTCCTCTTATCCAGTTTTGAACCTTTGCATATCTTTCATGGAGTCTTGCACTCTTCTTCCCCCGTTGTGTTTTTCGAATCGTGAAGATGCCTCCATCATGGGGAAGCTTTTCAATCTCTTGTCTACTCACACGCATGATGGTGAAGGCGAAGTGGCCTCGCCTGAGCACTTACATAACTTTCTTTCCATGATTCATGAGGAAGATGAGTTTTCTGACGAATAGGTTAGTTTGCTACTTGCATACACACTTCGTGAATCTCCATTTCGTTGGGTGCTCAACCTACCGATTGACACCATGCACTCATTTGATCACTTTTGTGATCTGTTTGAAGACATGTTCTATCATTTTGATCAAAACCATCTTGACTAGAAACTGTTAGAATAATGGAGGGCTCCACATGAATCAGTTATTGATTTTTTGCAGTGCTTCCATGACTTGCAGTTTCAAGCTCCGAGGAGCTAGATGAAATTTGCTTATCTTTGGGACCGGTTCGAGTATTGCCTTAAAAAATATGCCCGTCCCAAGAGAAAGCTTGAAATCAATCCTCGCTCAACATTCTTCATTGATGGAGCTGTGTAATCTCATGTGGATGCGGACACCATCTCAACTGACTGTCCACCTTCCTCTCATTCAACAACTCCACCACTGCCAAGTGATGCTGAAGAGCATACTCACACACTTGTTCATCCTTCACACTCTCCCAACATCACTTCACTCAATTTTCGCACAGATTTGGTTGTGAGTCCTTCGAGTTCTCATATGCATGCTTGTCTACAACCTACATCTTCGCACTCAGGTGTTCCTCCAAATAAATTTGTCTTTTGTTCATCCATTCCAAACTCTTCACTTGTTCTAAACCAGGAGAAACCGATTGACAGAGTTGGTGTGAACAACCAACATGCGCTGTCATTCATGAATAGTATGAGTGGGATCTTGAGCATCAACACTCAGTGAAGGATGACTCCCTTTCGTCTGAGCCCCCTCTGTTATTTCCTAACCTTTTTAGTGAACCTGCCACCCATGACTTTGCCTGTGTGTCTTCAACCACGGATGCGACCATTGTTGATCACTTGCAGGACTTACTGGATGTTAGTCCATTAGTCAACAATAGAGGAGATAAGTTACTCATTGAAGATCCACTTGATCCTTCATTTGCATTTTCTGGAAACACAGAGGATGACTTTGTTTTCTTTTCATCTACCCCTCTGTTTGATATATCTGATCATGAGGATGTAGAAGAATTCATTGATTTTTCTGATCGTGGTGATTGTGATCAGTTTACTTCCATCTTTTATCATGATCATGACTCTATTGCAGTTGATCTTTCGAAGCCACCGGTTTATGATGATCTATCTAATGATGAAGTTGAAACACCCAAGACCATCGAGGCACTTCAACTCGAGCTAATGGTTATGTCAGGTCCTCACTCGCTTGGGGTTAGTCTCACTTCCGATCATGAAATTTTTCAATCACCCAAGGCTCCTCATCATTCATCTGTATGCATTGAAGATCCATCTCACTCACGGATCACACTTCCTCCACTCGAATTGCATGATCCCATTTCTCATGCATTGGAGGAGTCTTATGTTGAAAGCACTCGTTCGTGACGCAAGTTATATTTTTTTCTTTCATTTTCTTGCATTTCACAATCAAGATTGTGCTTATGCTTCAAAGATGCATGTAGTGTTGCACAACACCATGGTAAGTCCACGGACTGCCTGTCATGCACATGCACTCACTTATGTCCTGTGGGCACTTTGAAACATGAAGTGTGGTTGTCTTCATTATTATATCTTTCTTTCTTGTTGGTTCACACAACTGGGTTGTTCGCAGACCAAGCCTTCACCAACATGGGTCTACTAATGCGTCGGTGGATGCATTGGAAGTATCACTTCACGTGATCAAACCCATGCATCATTAGTGTAGGAGTAGGAGTAATGTTTTATTTTAGTTGTTTTCTTGCATGCTTGTCTGCTTACATGCTTTGTTTGCTGGTTTGTTTGCTTTCTTGTTTGCGTACTAGCTTTGCTTTCACTTTTGCTTCTACTTTTCACTTTTCTTTGATGTTTGTCAATTCATTTGTTTCATTCGTAGGTTAGTCTTGCATGAAACCATGTATGACTCTTGAAGCAAGATGGGTAAAGTACAAGTGGGCTTGTACATATATCACTACTTGGTTATCTGTCATCATGCCTATGTATGATGAGCTTGTTACACTTAGTCCATGAGTCGAAGGAAAATATGTACTATTTGAAGTGAAGCTTGGTGATAACACAATGCTTGCATGCTAACTAGTGCCACCTTCTCTAGTCGGTTTTTTTTGGGTTAACCCTTGTCAGCTTACTCAAGTAGAGTAAGGTGAGGGGGAAACCTTAACGCGCATGTCAGAGATACAATAAATTACTTCTCTAATGGAACAACCTCTTCTACTCTTAATAAGTTGGGATCCATCTTCTGCCTCTGAAAGGAATAAGTGCTATGCACAGTGAAAAATGAAAAATGAAAAGTCAAAAAATTCAAAATGAAAAATGAATAAGGCAAAAGAAGAGAAGGGCTTCCTGCACAGGGAGGTGATGCAAGTAACTTCGCAGGGGTACTGACTAGGCTTGTTGGCAGTAGAGCCATGCTTGTGTTCCTATGTGACTCGACTGGGGTACTGTCCAAGCCTGCTGGCAGTGGAGCAACACCGAAGATGAACCTAAGACTCTGACGACTATACTACTTATGCACTTATATACCCCTCAACCCCAATCGAAACAACTGTGTTTCCTTGGCTTGGAATATGTACCAATTGACCAAGAGTTTGGAAGATGCTACATCTTACAATCAAGTTAGTGTGAAACCAAGATGAGCTAAGAACTGAACAATACTTCCGCAGGTGTTAGACTTGCTTTTCACGAAGTTCAAGGTCCATTCAAAGAACTGGAGTTCTACCAGTGTGTCGTCAAGTGTTGTAGAAACTACAACCACCCTCCAAAATTTTTCCTTAGCCTATTTTGGATCCTCCCTACCAACCTTTGACAACACTTTGTCTTGCTTCATCAAGTAGTCAAGATTTAATGTTCTCCTCGCACAAAGGCAGGCTATCGATCACAGTCAATACATTCCCCTCACAGGCTGTTCACTCAAACTTGGTCCAGCTGCAGGCTAGGAAACTTCCCCTTGAAAATTGTGCATTTTTGGAGGGAAGAGAGCCTTCCCTCCATAAATTGCACTATCCTCTCTGGCAGCCTGCCGAGCTCCAAGATTATGCAATCTTGCCAGCTAACACTCCCAGCAGGATTTGCACAAATTTCCCCAGTAGGGCTGCTTAGCCTAGAATTTGTGCAAATCTGGTCAACAGTCAGCTTCTTTGCCCATAAATTTTGCAATCCTCCTTGGCAATCAGCCCAAATCCCATCCAGGAATGCGCATTTTTCCCAAGAAGTTGAGCAACTGGGTGCATGAACAGTCTGGTTGACCAGTTCCACCTGGGACCGAGGAAACTTGACTTACATGCATGCATGACTCACTCTTACCAAAATAGAGAGAGGAAACATGCAAAGGCATCCCATGATTCAGGGAGCTATTTTTAGTAATCAGGGGTTACATGCAAATGTGTTTTATAAGTTTCCCTCCAAGTGTCACTTTTTCCTAGATTTGTGGCATGCACATCATGAGACCAAACTTATTTATTTGACGCATCAGAGCTCATTCATTCACATCGATCTTGGAGCTCTTAAATGCCACATCACATCCAGAACTCTTCGACACATCCATCTCAGCTATTCACGGGTAACTAGCCTCAACTTGTCTTTTTCAGCATTTCTGTCGCTTTTTTTGTATTCACTTGTGTGAGTGTTGTTTGATTGATTTCTTTGAATGCTTGTTGTCGTTTACATGTATACTAGCTTTTCCTAGCTCTATTTCAGTTTTCATTGTTATCTCACTGCTGTTGCATGCATGAAATTGTTTTGCACGGATATTCGCCGAACCGACAAATTGCCTCACCCACATGCAAGTTGATATGTTTGTTGAATCTTTCATTCATGTTTTTCAAACACTTTCAATCACTTATGCTATCTCTTAGTGTCACCATGGATTCACTATTTAATTTGCTTTCAGCTGCCCATCGGTGAGTCAGGCCAACCTTGGCCCGGGCTCTGCCTTCACCAAGGTTGCATTGGGTAATCTGGGGAAGGAAGGCTCACCTTCCTCTCCATAAATGTGTATTCCTGCCTAGCACTAGCCTCTAGGACTTTTTTTCACATTTTTGGAGGACAGTGGCTGCTTGGCCCAAGAAATTGCGCAAATTTGTCCCTGGGCCACTGGTCCTTCCCAGCTAGAATTGCGCATTACGCAAACCCAAAAGCTGGCTGCCTGATTGGATTGCACATTTCGCAGATCCAGTAGCCAGTCCTACCTCCCAGATAGCACAAACTTCCATTTATGCGGTTCTAGCTGCTAGCCACCAAGCCTCCCAGTAAAATTTGCACAATCTTGATCATCAATTTCCCAGGTATGTACTGTGTCCTTCCACGGATTTGCTTTGTTTCCACTGACATATTTCTTTCCATGCATGTTGCTTGTTTCCAGATATTTCAAGTGTTCATCTATCTCAATGGCTTACAAGAGAACAGGATCAGAGGACACTGATGGAGTTGCAGCTGGAGAAGCAGTTGAGCAGGAGTCCTCTAGTCTATCGATCTATGAAGATATGAAGTTGTATCTAGACAAGGACATCAAATTGAAGTGGTAAGAGGTTAATGAAACATTCGTAGGCACTTTTGGGGAAGACCTCAAAGACCGTTAGGAGTACATGAACATTCAAAAGTCTGGCTTGTATCAGATTCCAAGTAGATATCCCGCGTTCCCATGCGTGGACATGATTCACTGGATCGTCTCTCCAACTGATCCCGAGATGAAGACCCTGAGCAGTGTTAGTGGGATGAAGCTTGCAACCTTCTGGGCATGAGATTATGATGAGATGTATCAGATGTTAGAGCCTGTGACTGTCATGAATCCCCATTCAGCTTGCCCAGTAGGAGAGGTAAATCCAGAAAGATTTTGAAGGACTGGGTAAAGTAGCCAACTCATTTCAAGATGACACCCAACCAGATATATAAGACAAAGATATTGAGCAAGGCATACCAATACTTGGTCATATTCGCATGTCAACTGAGTGGCCAAGCAAGCACTGAAACCTTTCCTCAGAGTTGGGTGATCGCATTGGACCAACTGGCTAGAGAAGGAAGACCATGCAACTAGTCCAGCATACTGGCTCATCAGCTAAAGGAACAAGTCACGAAGGCTCGACAATCACCTGAGGGTATGCATGCAGAGATTTATATGTCTGCCTACATCCTAGATACAGGATACAGGCTGTGCCTTACATGAGTTCCTGGGCCTAGAGTGGGCATGGTCACCTGCAGAGACTGTTGTGAACACGTATTTCATGTTGTTGTCCGAATACAACTTCAAAGGAGTAATAATATGGTTGTCCGACTATTTTGTCACCCTAGTATACAGGATGATATTCGAACAGGCTCCAGCCTACATGTCAAAGGAAGTAATGGAGGTGTTTTTAGGCATTTTAGATTGGTATGACTCATCGTCCGACACTTTGATCCAAATGTTCAGTGTAGAGAAGCCTCAACATGTTCTGCCAATTTTTGCTTGGACGTACTGGTCATGCAGGAAGTAGCTTATCACATCTCAGGAGGATTGACAACTATACTGTTGCGGAAGAAGAAGTCACCTTGGCCCACTCTTCCATTGCGGATTGGGATATATGATATCCGTAGTATCAAGCAAGCGGATGTTGGAGCAGAATAGATGAAGAAGTACCCTTTCGACCTCCGAAGCTTCAACCCGTATGACCCACAATGCATTATGAAGGATCATTGCATGAGATTTCAGTTCGACTAGATCCATGGGGTATTACATTGGGACGAGGAAGACTCATGGAGGTATTGCTACAATTCCTCCAGACCCAATGAACAGGTCGACTTTGCCATAGAGTGGTTAGAAAAGCAGCATGAAGTAGAATCAAGGAGAGCACCAGCAGCAGCATAGGTAGAAAACCCAAGCATACCTGTGCGCGAGAAAGGGAAGAGGAAGATTGTCAATTGCATGGAGGAGGAGAAAATCAAAAAATTTCAAGTAGATCGACTTATAGAACAAGCAGCTACGACTATTTAGGCGAAGAGTTAGCAACGCAACAAGTGCATTGCACAAAGGCGAAGGGATAAGAAGAGAATGGAAGAAGCAGAGAAGGAGTTGGATGAGTTGAGGGAGAAACTCTAGAAATAACAAGAGTTGTTCCAACAGGAGAAGGAAGCACAACAATAGAAGATATAACGGCAGGCGCATCATGTTCATACAGATGAAGTAGTGCCCGTACAAGTAGTTGATTCATCTAAACAGTTGGCATCAAGTGAATGGGTTGAACCATTGTAGGGGCAAGACTTTTCTCATGAGATAAAACAAGTGCTTGAATAGTTGGATGTAGACATAGAGCAACAGGAGTTGGAACAGGGCACCAACCTCATGCCTCACCACAAAGAGGTCGACTCACCTGCTTAATTGCATCCAGATGATGAGGAAATCTCAAATAACCAAGGAGGCACTTTGATCCTTGGTGGTCAGCTGGAAGTAGAGGTGCACAAAATCTCCTTTAACGAATCTCATCACAGAGTTGTGTAGTCTCACAGAGTACCGACTCTCGAGGACCAAACATCTCCTCCGCAAGTTGAAGAACAAGTGATCGTGATTGATGTGAACAAGCATCTAGCTGCTTTGGCCGATGTTGCTAGAGTGTATGACGAAGCCACTAGATCAAGTGTTAATTTCCTCATAGCTGAGAATGAGCGAATGGCAAAGGAACTACAGGTGGCCAAGCAAGGAGGAGACTTGGTGACATTGTCCGCCTGAGCTAAACTAAAGAAGGAAATACTAGATGAAGTATTGTCGCTTGACATAGTTATGCGAGCATTGTACTCCAAGTTAGGATTTGCACAAATCTGGGCAAAATTCAGTTGCTCTGCCCAAAAATTGCACAATCCTCCTGGGTAGTTAGCCCAGCTCCCATCCATCAATGTGCATTTTTCCCATGCAGTTGAGCAACTACATGCATGAATTGTTCGGTTAACTAGTTCCACCCGGGATCGAGGAAACTTGACTTGTATGCATGCATGACTCGCTCTTCCCGAAATAGTGAGAGGAGACATGCAAATACATCTCATGATTCAGGGAGCTATTTTTAGTAGTCGGGTGTTACATGCAAATTTGTTTTAGGAGTTTCCCTCCAAGTGTTGCTTTTTACTAGATTTGTGGCATGCGCATCATGAGACCAAACTTATTTATTCGACACATCGTAGCTCATTCATTCACATCGATCTTGGAGCTCTGACATCTCATAGCACATCCAGGACTCTTCGACACATCCAGCTCAGCTATTCATGGGTAAGTGGCCTCAACCTATCATTTTCAGCATTTCTTTTTCTTTTTGTGTATTCGCTTGTGTGAATATTGTTTGCTTGATTTCTTTGAACTCTTGTTGTCATTTACATGTATAATAGCTTGTCCTAGCTCTATTTTAGTTTTCGTTGCTATGTCACTACTATCACATGCATGAAACTATTTTGCATGGACGTTCACCGAACCGACAAACTGCCTCACCCACATGCATGTTGATCTATTTGTTGAATCTTTCATTCATTTTTTGCATGCATTATCAATCAGTTCTGCTATCACTTAGTGTCACCATGCATTCAATGTCTTTTTTCTTTCAGTTTCCCGTCGGCGAGTCAAGCCAACCTTGGCCCCGGCTCTACCTTCACCAAGGCTGCATTGCAAAATCTAGGGAAGGAAGGCTCACCTTCCTCTCTAGAAATGTGCATTCCTGCCCAGCACTAGCCTCCAAGACTGTTTTGCACATTTCTAGAGAACAATGGATGCTTGGTCCAAGAAATTGCACAAATCTATCCTCAAGCTTGTAGTCCTTCCCAGTTGGAATTCCGCATTGCACAATCCCAGTAGCCTGCTACCTAATTGGATTGTGCATTTCACATATCTAGTAGCTAGTCTTGCCTCCCAGATAGCCCAGACTGCCTTTTGCATAGTTCTGGCAGCTAGTCACCCAGCCTCATAGTAAAATTTATGCAATCTTGCTCATTAGTTTCCCAGGTATGTGTTGTGTCCTTCCCCATATTTTATTTGTTTCCACTGACATATTTCTTTCCATGCATGCTGCTTGTTTCCGGATTTTTCAGGTGTTCATCTGTCTCAATGGATTCCAAGAGAACAATATCAGATGACACTGATGGAGTTGCAACTGGAGCAACAGTTGAGTAGGTGTCCTCTAGTCTGTCAATCTATGAAGATACAAAGTTATATCTAGACAAGGACATCAAACTTAAGTGGCAAGAGGTTAATGAAACACTCACAGGCAGTTTTGGGGATGACCTCAAAGACCATCAAGTGTACGTGAACATTCACAACTCCAGCGTGTCCCATATTGCATGTAGATAACCCGCGTTCCCATACGCGAACATGATTCACTGGATCATCTCTCACATTGATCCCCAGACAATAACCTTGAGTAGTGTCAGTGGGATGAAGCTTGCAACCTTATGGGCAGGAGATTATGATGAGATGTATCAGATGTCAGAGCCCGTAATTGTCATGAGTCCTCCATTCAGCTTGCCAAGCAGCAGAGGTAACTCCAAAAACATTCTGAAGGATTAGGTAAAGGAGCCAACTTGTTTTAGGATGACACCCAACCAGATCTACAAGACAAAGATATTAAGGAAGGAATACCAATACTTGGTCATATCGCATGTTGACTGAGTGGCCAAGCAAGCACTGAAACCTTTCCTCGAATTTGGGTGATTGCATTGGACCAACTGGCTAGAGTGGGAAGACCATGCAACTGGTCTGACATACTGTCTCATTAGCTTAAGGAACAAGTCATGAAGGTTAGACAATCACCCAAGGGTATGCATGCAGAGATTTATATGTCTGCCTACATCCTAGATGTAGTGTGTGCCCGACATGAATTCCCGGCCTTGGAGTGGGCATGGTAACCTATGGAGACTATTGTGAACACACATTTCAAGTTGTTGTCCAAATGCTGCTTCAGAGGAGTAATCATACGGTTGTCTGACCATTTTTTCACCCCTATATACAGGATGATATTCGAACAGGATCCACCTTGCATGTCAAACGAAGAAATGGAGGTGTTGTTAGGCATTGCAGATTGGTATGCCTCACCATCCGACACTTTGATCTGAATGTTCAGTGTGGAGAAGTCTCCACATGTTCTGCCAAAGTTTTCCTTGGAAGTACTGGTCATGCAGGAAGTAGCTTATCACATCTCGACAAGATTGACAGCTAGACCGCAGAGGAAGAATGAAACGCCTTGGCCCACTCTTCCATTGTGGTTTGGGTTATAAGAAATATGGAGTATTAAGCAAGCAGATGTCAAAGTAGAATAGATGAAGAAGTACCCGTTTGACCTCCAAAGCTTCAACCCATATGACCCATATTGCATTATGAAGGATCATTGCATGAGAGTTCAGTTCAACTGGATCCATGGGGCATTCCATTGGGTCGAGGAAGACTCATGGAGGTATTGCTACAATTTCTCCAGACCCAATGAACAGGTTGGATTCACCATAGAGTGGTTAGCAAAGGAGCATGAAGCAACATCACGGAGAGCACCAGCAGTAGCAACAGTAGCAGCAGCAGTAGAGGCAGCAAAGCCAAGCATACCTATGCACGACAAAGGGAATAAGAACATTTTCGACCGCATGGAGGAGGAGAAAAGATGCAAGTTTCGACTAGGTCAACTTGTAGAACAAGCAACTATGGCTATTTAGGTGAAGAGGTAGCAGCGCGACAAGCACATCACATGAAGGTAGAGGGATAAGAAGAGAATGGAAGAAGTAAAGAAGGAGTTGCATGAGCTGAGGGAGAAACTCTAGAAAGAACAAGAGCTGTGCCAATAGGAGAAGGAATAATAGTAGTAGCAGATAGAGTGGTTAGCAAAGAAACATGAAGTAGCATCAAGGAGAGCACCAACAGTAGCAACAACAACAGAGGCAACAGAGCCAAGCATACCTGTGCACGACAAAGGGAAGAGGAAGATTTTTGACCGCATGGAGGAGGTGAAAAGCTAGAAGTTTCAAGTAGATACACTTGTAGAACAAGCAACTATGGCTATTCAGGCAAAGAGGTAGCAACGCAACAAGCGCATTGCGCGAAGGCGAAGGGATAAGAAGAGAATGGAAGAAGTAAAGAAGGAGTTGCATGAGTGTTACACAAAAATATTGTCACTATGATTATTTGTAGTCAGTATGGGTCTATCATCACTTGTACTGTCCTCCTAAGCAAGTCTCAGACCTCAGCTCTTCAAATCAAGCATTGAAAATGAGAGAAAGACATTAAAAATCAATGTAACTATGGTTCCGCACTTTCTCTCACTGTCACCTGCGGTCCCGCACCTTCTGTGTACAAAAACTGCGGACCTGCCCGCTCTGTCCCTAAGGGTGTAGGTGTAGACCCCTGTGAAAGTCAAAAGGTGCAAGTTTTATCTTAAAAAACTCACTTTGGGTTAATTCTAGAGGTTTCTAGAAGGAATTTTGACGTGGATTGTTCACTCTGAGGTGGTTCATGCATCCCAAAAGAGAAGGAGCTAATCCCTTGATGAGAGGAGCTATCCCTTTGAAGGAGGGCTTTATCCCTTTGAAGGAGGACCTAGTAACCCCCCTCCATTGCACTATAAATACAGGCATTGGGCTGGTTGCTAAGGAGGTTAGAAGTTGAACACTTTTGAGGGTAAATGCTGGTGAAATCAAGACTTCCTAGTTGAGCTTAAGAGGAGAGATCACATACCTTTTTGGCTTCATTGGGGAGTGAGTGAAACTTGTCAAAGTAGAGGAGACTTCTTGCTGGACCCTGGGAGGAGCTTGTACAGCGTCAAGGAAAAGGTTGTAAAGTTCTTCTTCTTTTGAATTAATACAATCAAACTCATTTTTCTCAACAAGTATCTCATGTTATTTGTTTCATGGACTCCTTGACTTTCATGTTAAATATGTTTTATGCAATTGGCTTTTCAGGTGCTATTTAATTTGTTTGCCTTGTTTGTGTTTGCAGATTCGCGACAAAGGAGCTCATTTGGATCGAAGGAGCGAGGGCATCCACAAGCTTGCGTTGGACCTAAGGTAGGCCCTAAAAACACTTGTTTACCATTGTTTATCAAAGCATATTTAGAGAAAGATAGTGTCTGGTTGGTTTGCTTGTCATTAGGTCTTCTTTAGATTCTAGGAAGGTCTATCTTGTCCGCAAGATCGACTTATTCCGTGTGACAAAATGGCGACCATACTGGGGACTTGATTGTTTTCCTTGTTTTTACTTTGACATGAGAAACTGTGTTTTTGTTTCTATTTTTGGCTTGTTGTGTGTAAAATTGGGTAGAGTTTGTAGATCCAGGGTTATTTTTTGTTTTTCATAGCTTTGGGAGAGGACCGCACCCTAGCCGTTTGACACAGTGCATACCTACCCGCAACTTGGCTTTTAGCACAGAGCGGGACCGCACCTGTGTCAACTGTGGGCCTGCGGACCCTGTCAAAATTTTGAAAAACCCTAAGATTTCCTCTGTTAGTGAGCTTAGTGTTTGTTTAGAAATCGTTATCCACTGCCCATACCTGCATATAACTTGTCAGAAGCTTTCCTTAGATTGATTTCGTTAGTGTTAGGGTTTTAAGTGAAATTCCTAGGAGTTTTGCTTGTTGGGTTTGTTTTTCATTTTAGTTGTGTAGTGGCTCTAAGCTTAGAAGTTGTAGGGACTTCAGATCACCTTAGTGTCTACCAGCCTTCTTATGAGTCTGACCACTTATGAAATCTCCCCTTGTTGAGGAATCCGCTTTGAGTTTTATCTTTACAAAACTTCGAAAAGCTTGTGTTTGAGAGTTTGGATTTTCATTTTCAAAAAGAAAACAAAATTGGTTGTTCTTGACTTATTTGTGATTCTGCATAAATTGGTCCTTAGCTTACATCTAGCTAAGTAAAACATCCTTAAAAAAGACTTTTAGTAGGCTTTGACTTCAAATAGGTTTTTATAATTTGTAGATCTCAAAGTTAGTCATTTTCATAGTTTTGAGTGTTTTATTAAAAAATATAAAAATCTCTTTTGAAAAAGTTTGTTTTGTAGTGATTGAGTGCTTTGAAACGAAAAAGGGAAATTTTTGTGAAATAACTAGTTGTCTCGTTTTGAGTGCATTGGAAAAGGACAAAAACTCTTCTTTTAATTTGTTGAATTGAGAAAGATTTGTGTTTACAAAGTATTTGCATTCTCAAACTCTTTCTTAGTTAGAAGTTCATCGAAGAGAAAAAGATTGTTTAGATCATCTTAGGTGCATTTTTAGTGATTTTGAGTCGAGTCTTCATACCACGAGTTTCATCTCCGCACCTTTGGACTTAAACAAAAACCACTAAAATTAACGCTTAAAGTAAAATTCACCTAGTAACATTTTTATTTCTAGGGCTCTGATACACCAACTTAGCTTAGGCTAGTGTCTTGGAGTAGGAGAGTAATTAACTCTCCAAGACAGTAAAAACAAACAAGTAGTTGTATCTTGTGGTAGGGAAGAAATCTAATTGTTGCATTTATGCTCTGGGAAAGCTCCTCTTAAAGGAGAAGCATGAGATTGTGTCCGAACCAGTGTGGGAATTAATCCTTCCTCATTGGGAACGACGCCAGATATTCACGTATTAAAAATGGTAAACCTCGGATTAACCATTATCGAGGAGCTTGGGGTCACTTGTTGGTAAACCTTGGATTATGTCAAGGAGCCTTCAAGGGGATTGAGCTTGCTACTCTGCCCTTGCGTGCGTATCGAATCGTAGACTGTTCCCCCAGGTATATTTGTCTCAGTTGGTAACCTTAGTGGCCATATTCTTTAGGACTCTTCCTGAGGTGACAGTGGTGGGAATATCCCACTGTACCTGGAGCAGACGTCAGCTAGACTCACTTGGATTTTCTGGGGGGTTCTCTTCACTCGAGACGGTTAAGTGGAGGAACTTGTGCCAGTCTACTCATTAAGCAGGTTGCCGGGGTAACTATTCCAAGCGTCATTTCTGTATTGAACTCTGCGACGTTGGATTTCATCACCAACTAGTGTTTTCAGTACAGAAAATTACTGTTTGTGTGTGTTTGATCCCTTAGATTCTTTAGGCATGTGATTCAAATTTGTTTGGTTCTTTAGAGACTTTAGGTGCTTTTCATTGAGATTTTACTTTGTTTGCGTGTGAAGTAGTTAAAAGTTTTCAACTGTGGCTGAATTACCAAGACAGTCCCATAGACTTTGGGGCCAGTCTCCTGAGATTGTAAACGTGGCTGAGTTACTGAGGAAGTCCCGTAGACTTCGGGGCCAACCTCCTGAGGAAGTACCGAGCTAGCTTGAAGGCTTGAAAGTCCTCGTAACTCCTAGAGACAGTAGAGTTGGGTCACCTGAGGAAGGAGAATCTTCTTTGATAGTACATCATGATTTTCAACCGTTAGTAGCAGATTATAATCCACAGTCAGTGTCTGTTTCTGAAATTGCTGGTAGCTTTTAATCTACTAGTGATATAGGTGAGGAACCCGAAATATCCAAGCCTGAAAGTGAATTTACTGCTACTCCGACATCGGGGTTTGTTTCTCCAACTTCTAGTGGTCCTGGTTCACCTAGGGTAGAAAGAGTAATCACCCAAGATCTTCCTTCTGGACTTATTGCTATTGAAGAACTTGCTCCGGAAGAAGAAGTAGGCATCCCTATCCCTGAAAATCAACCTGTTATTGAACTAAGGGAGTGTGAATCAATTTTTTACAGTCCACCTAGGAGCAGTTCTTGGTATCTTTCTTTGACTAATTTCTTAGAAAACTCAGGGTTAAGTTTTTCACCACCTCGTGCTCCTTATCACCCAACACCTAGAGGTTTTTATACTCCCGTAAATATGTCAGGACAGTCATCCATGTTTACTCAATCGCCTGAATCTTTTTTGTACGACGGTCCTTCTGTTCCCTCCGGGTATCAGTCACTTTCTGGTACTTTTTCGGGAGCATCTCCTCAACCCATTGAGCAAGGGTTATTAACTGGAAACAATGGTACTAAGCCATTGAGCATAGAAGACATTCTCATGATTTCAGGTTCTATTCCCAATCCTCAACCTCAAGGTGGCCAGTTATCGCCTAGGGGGCAGCCTCAATTAACGCCTGGGGGGCAACCTCAAGGTACACAGTTTGCATCTGGGGGGCATCCTCAAGGACAGTACATACCTATGGGACAGTACGTTCCTCAAGGTCAACCCCAGACTCAATATGTACCCCAAGGTCAACCCCAGTATCAATTTATACCTCAAGGTCAACCCCAGTATCAGTATGTGCCTCAAGGGTATCAACCCCAAGGTCAATACTCGAACCAAGGTTTCCAACCACCCTCCGGTCAAACGTATGTTCAAGGAACAGGAAATGTACCTTTCAATTATCAATACGGTTATGGTCCTCAGTATTCTCAACCAGTTATGGGTCAGTACCCCGGAATGAATATAGTGTGGGATCCATCGCAAGCTCAACAAGTGTTGCAGCCAAGTGCACAGTTGTCATCTCAAACTGGACAACCAGTTTCTGGTTCACCCCAGCAACCAGTCCAGTCTAACATTCAAACTTCTGTACCTTCGGTAGTTTCTTAGCCTAGGCCTAGTACACCTCGTACTCTGCCTCAAACGACTGCTACAACTGCCGCAACATCTGTTCAATCTACCCCACCTACTTCTAGAGTATCGACAGCTCCGGTTTCTACTGTTCCTGTATCTACTCCTCAGACATCTTTACCACCGTCTAGATCTACGATTCAAACTTCGGTTCAGATACCTGTAGGACAACCTGGTTCAAGTACGGTTGTCACAAGTCAACCACAATTTACTTATCAACCGTACCAGGGACAGTACCAATTCGGTCCTGCTGTGCAGCAGCCAGTCTATCAGTATCAACCGTACCCTGGGTACACTTATCAACAACCTCAACAACCCCAGTACGGTCTGGTTAATCCTGGTTTTCCGGGAGGATACAATATCCCGAACGCGATTCCTATTCCTAGTTATCCTGGATATCCTCCTCTTGGGGCTGGTCTCATGACCCAGAGTTTTAGGGATCCTAATCGGTAGTTACCGTTTATCGCAACTTTGGACTTACCTGACTTGTCGCACCTAACGAACGATCCCATTAATTATCTTCCGTTTTGGCTGCCAATGCCGAATAAGTTGCCCAGTGACATTCCCAAGTTCAAAGGTAAATCAGGAGAGGACCCGTCGAACCATGTGATGACTTACCACCTCTGGTGTGCGTCTAACTCCATTACAGATGATTCAATCTGTCTTAGACTTTTCCAACGCACTCTAATTGGTCTCGCGGCCAAGTGGTACATTGAGTTACCGCGAGGCACTTTTTATAATTTTAGTCAGTTAGCTACCTCGTTTTTAACTCATTTTCAGTTGCCAGTCCGATATGACAATGGCACGAAATTGTTAAATTCGCTAAAACAATCGACATCCACTTACATTTCAGATCATATTCATGAGTGGAGACGTCGACGGCGTTTAGTGAAGGTATTTATTCCGGATCAGATCTTGGCCGAGTGGTTTGTAAAATCTTTGTTGCCAAAGATCATTGAAGATGTTTCTAAAGCCGGAGTTGTTATTGAGGAGCAAGTAATTGCTCAAGCACAGTACCTTGACTTGGTCTATACTCAGTCAGGTATGTTACACGAAAAAATCCCCGATCTTCCCAAGCAAAATCAAATCACTGCAGCTCCTTCGGGATCTCATGCCGCCGATGGTATGATTGGCACGGTTAACACTAAAAGTAAGAAGAAGTCTTCCAAGAATTCTTCCCCTATCATAACCTTGCCTGATTCCCCAACAGGAGACTCTTCTGCAGAGATCTCCGCTGATATTCACGTTGTAGAGTCATCTACAGCCAAATCAAAATCCGGTGGGAAGAAGAAAGGAAAGAAGAAAAATAAAACGAACAAAATTTCAAAGGAGAAACCTGAAAAGGCGGAATCCAATGACGAAAAGTGCAAACCTCGTTATCCTTGTCTCATTTGCGATGATGAACATTTTACAAGAGACTGCCCTCATCGTGCAGAGGTTGCGAAGATTGTCAAGGGTTCCCAAACTCCTGCTGTTTTGAAGGATCCTTTTCCGGCTCAAGACAGTAAGATGATAGGTTCATCCTCAAATGCCAATGAAGAACCCATACTGATGATGTCCCATGTTAGGATTGCAACTCGATCATAAGATTATGGTAGTAAAAGTCCTGTTGATGGTAAAGAAGCAGAATCTTCTCATTCTAATCCATCAACCTCAGCTCCCAGTTCCGATCCACTACAGATCAAGAAACCTAATCCAGACTTGGTAATCAAATCGCCCGCCAAGGGTATACTTCGAAAGTCGGCTTTCAATCCACATGCGAGAGTAGCTCAGAATTATAACATTGTTGAGGATTTAGCTATTTCACCCTCATCAATGTCGGCTTTGGAAGTGCTGCAATCATGTCCAGCACAACGTAAATTACTTTTGTCGGCTATAGGAGCTGTTGATGTTCAGGACTTGAACCTAATGATTTTCGATCTAGAAAATAGTACACCGTGTTTGCCTCATCAAATGGCTTTCCAGATACCAGTGATAGTCAAAAACAGGCCTATTCATCGGACTGTAATTTATGAGGGAGCCTCAACGTGTATTATGTCGATACAGTGTTGGAGATCGCTTGGTTCTCCTTCGCTAAATCAATCCCCGACGATTCTAAAGGCCTTTGATGGCCGTGTGTTTCATCCTTTTGGCATTCTACAGGATTTGCCTATAGGGATTGAAGGAAAAACTGTTAGTCTAGATGTGGAGGTGGTTGATGCCCCTCTAGATTACAACCTTCTCTTGGGTCGAAGTTGGTCTTACGCTATGACAGCAGTCGTTTCATTGGTCTTTCGAGTAATAAAGTTTCCACACAATGGAAAGATTGTAACAATAGACCAGCTGGCTTACTTTTCATCTGACCCAGCCTCTTCGAAGAGTATTCAGCATGTCGGTAAAATGACTATCCCATATAAGGATGTTGGAGTAGGACTAGTTAAAGATGCCGGTTTACTGGGAACTTTTCCTTTTCCTCCAATCAACGCATCATCTTCATTTGCAACTATTCATATGATTACATCAGACACCATTGTTTATGATGATCCTTAGATCGTTCTTCTGAATCTGAGATAGACTCATTTGGTAATGCCATGCCTTTGAGTCCATATGAAATTGCCTATGAAGCCGTGCAGTCGTTTGCTGACCCATCTTCAACCGAAAATGACTTAATGAATGTGGTCCGTGAGGAATCACTTTTCACATCAACCTCGGATTTAACCACGTTTTCTGAACTTGTTCACTCTGAGGAGCAAATTCCTGAAATCCTATGTGTAGATGATTTACCATGGGAAGATATCCATCACAGATCTTTGTTTTTACCTGAGGATGATCGTTTTGAAAATGATTTCTCATCAATTTTTACAACCGAATATGTCAAGGAACCTCAGAATCCAATGAAACATACCGATTCAGAGTTAAATTTGGGAAACATCTCTCGAACTATTACTATTGACATTTCGGTTAAGCCCGGAATTATTGAGAACATTTATATAGGTGCCTCGTGTACAGATGACGAAATTCAAATATATAAGGCCCTATTTCAAGAATTCCGCGACGTGTTTGCCTGGTCCTATGAGGAAATGCCAGGAATTGATCCCGCGATTGTTGTTCATGAGATCAAGACTTACCCGGACACTAAACCTGTCCGGCAACGTTTGCGTCAGATTCACCCACGAAAAGCTGCTGCAATTAAAGCAGAAGTTGAAAAATTATTGAAAGCAGGTTTCATTTATCCGATCCCATTAACGGATTGGGTATCGAATATTGTTCTGGTTAACAAAAAGCAGGGAACAATAAGAATATGCATCGACTATAGGGACATTAATCGAGCTTGTCCAAAGGACAATTACCCAACTCCCTATATCGATCAAATCATTGATGATTGTGCCGGCAGCGAAATATTCTCCTTCATGGACGGTTTTTCCGGATACAATCAAATCAATATTCTACCTGCCGATCAACCAAAAACGGCTTTCATTTGTCCATGGGGGACATTTTCTTATTGCAAGTTACCTTTTGGACTTAAGAATGTCGGAGCAACTTTTCAAAGGGCGATGTCTTATGCGTTTCATGACATCAAGCACATTGTGCAACCCTATCTTGACGACTTGCTTGCTCATTCATTACATCGAGCTGATCACCTCGTCCATTTACGAGCAATCTTTATGAGGTGTAGGAATTATCATATTCGGTTGAACCCACACAAATGTGTCTTTTGTATAGAAACGGGTCGATTGCTGGGGTTTGTCGTTTCAAAAGCCGACATTCGCATCAATCCCTTGAAGGTCGAAGCTATCATCAAATTGCCTCCTCCTTCGAGTCTTCGCCAACTCCAAAGTTTGCAAGGGAAAGCAAACTTTTTACCACGATTCATTCCTAACTACGCCGAGGTTACAAAAGGTTTTACCCGGTTGTTGAAGCAAAATACTCCATTCTATTGGGATGAGATAGCTCAGAAATCTTTTGATGCACTCAAACACGCGTTGACCCATGCACCGTTGTTGCATCCTCCCAACTACAACCAGGATTACTTCTTGTATCTCGCTGCCTCTCATTCCACCATTGGAATGGTCTTAGTTCAGGAAGATGAATTTGGAACAGAACATGTGCATTATTACCTTAGTCAAACTTTAAATCCAACTGAGCTAAAATACTCACATGTGGAGAAATTGGCATTGGCAGCTGTTCAAGCTGTCCAACGTTTTCGTCACTACATTCTACTATGTAAAACTACGGTAATTTCGGATTGCAACCCTATGATCTACATTTTGACCAAGCAATTGCTAGGGGGCAAGTACTCTAAATGGATTGTTATCCTACAGGAGTTCGACTTGGAATTTGAGAAATCTAAGTCTAAGAAATCTTTAGTTTTTGCGGAGTTAATGTGTGACTTCCCGCGTGCTGACACAGAAACTGTGGCGGAGGAGCCCATTGTGGACGAATCCTTGTTTCTAATCAGCACTTTAGATCCGTGGTATGGGGATATCATCGTTTATCTCCAGACCCAATCCTTTTGGCCAGAAATTTCAAGGTCAGAACGTCAAAATATTCGATTCCAGTCCCAAAAATTTAGGATTATTAGAGATACTCTTTATCGCCATGGGGCGGACTCTGTTTTTCGACGTTGCTTAACTCACGAGGAAGCTGAAAGGGTTCTAAATGACTGTCACTCTAGAGCGTGTGGTGGTCATATGTCTGGGTTTGCCACAGCCCAAAAGATATTGCGCGCTGGCTACTTCTGGTCGTCTTTATTTAAAGATTGTACTACGGCGGTCCGAAAATTCCACAACTGCCAAATTTTTTATCGTAAGATGTGCGCTCCACCTGCTCCTCTCCACCCTATAATTGTCGTTGGTCCTTTTGCCAAATGGGGTATCGATTTTATTACATGTAACCCTCACTCGGTCGGGGGGCATGCGTATATCATCCTTGCGGTAGATTATTTTACTAAGTGGGCCGAGGCGATGCCTACATTTGAGGCAGACGGCAAGACAGCTGCAATTTTCGTGTTCAATCATATAAATGCTAGGTTTGGTGTCTCACAAGCAATAATCACTGATCATGGGTGTCATTTTCGAAACGTTATGATGACCGAACTTACAGGCCAGCTTGGTTTACGTCATAATAGTTCAACCCCTTATTATCCATAAGCGAATGGTCTGGTTCAAGGATAATTTTAGGGGCGAATGTTCGCCCTTTGGCGAAATTAAGGGGTTTTAAATTTTTAGTGGGCGAATATTTTGTATCATAGTACATTTTTACAAATCACCTCAAATAGCCCACCTTATTTTAAGGGAGAGGGTAAAAAAGGTAAATTTAGCCCTTGAAATTAGGACTTACAACCTTCCATTCGCCCATTTTCAAGAATAGGTTTTATTTAAGTGAATCCATTCGCCCATTTTCAAGAATAGGTTTTATTTAAGTGAATCCTATAGGCCAAATACCATATTTATAAAAGAGGTATGGTAAATTAATAAAAATATAAATAAATGAGAGGTATGGTAAATAAATAAAACATTTTTTATATTTACTCCATAAGTCACCTTATATACATGTAAGGGTGTAAACAAATAAAAATATAAGTAAAGTGGAGGTATGGTAAATAAATAAAATGTCTTTTTATACTTACTCAAAAGGTATGGTAAATAAATAAAAATATAAATAAACTAGACGTATCGTAAATAAATAAAACGTCTCTCGTCCTATTTATGAAGGCTCAAGAAAGAGGTTTTGGTATGGTAAATTAATAAAAACATAAATAAACGAGAGGTATGGTAAACAAATAAAACATTTTTTTATATTTACTCCATAAGTCACCTTATATTTACGAACACTCAAAAAATGGGTTATATTTAGGTGAAACCTATGGCCAAAATACTATGGGACAAATACCATGGACTAGATTGTTATTAATACCATGTAAAAAACCATTATTAACCCTAATATTAGAATTAATAAAAATAAAAATGACACATGGTATTGACCCATGGTATTCACCAAAATGGCACATGGTATTGACCCATGGTATTCACCTGGAATGTAGCCTATTTAAATGGGGGAATTAAACCAGCATGTAGCCTATGCTAAGATTCACTAGGACTTTACAAAGTTTTATTATTTAGTGAAAGACTCGCCAAGATCTTACAAGATTTTATAATTGAGTAAAATATTCGCCATGCCTGGTGAGAGATTCGCCAAAAAATTATATATACATATTATATTATTGATAAAATCGCCTTCCATTTTTCCTATATATCATGGAGATTCACCCATTTATTATATTTATAAATTTAGGGCGGGTTCTTAAAATTTTCCCTGGTCTGGTTGAATCCATCAACAAAGTTTTAGTTATCATGATCCGACGAATCATTGGGATTCATCGGTCAAATTGGCACAACATGCTATTTTTAGTGCTTTGGGCGTATCGAACTTCAGTAAAAACATCAACAGGGTTCGCTCCTTTCCAACTAGTCTATGGTTTGGAAGCTGTGTTACCCATTGAATGCGAAATCCCATCACTGCAAATGGCCATCGAGTTACTTCAAGCCACTTCCGAAGAGGAAAAGCGTTTGTTATACTTGGCTCAATTAGATGAGAATCGACGTGATGCTGCATTGGCGATCGAGACTCACACAAAACGCATGAAAGCTCAGTATGATCGAAATGTGACCCCTCGAAATTTTTCGAAAGGAGATCTAGTCTTAGTTTATGATCAAGCTAATGATAAATTAGGCGCTGGAAAATTCGTTCCTATGTGGCATGGTCCCTATGTTTTCAAGCGAAAGCTAGCCAAAGGGGCCTATGAATTGGTAGACTTTGACGGGAACTCTTTGGGTAAACCCAGAAATGGCCTTTACTTGAAGAGCTATTATGCTTAAAAGAATGGGTATGGAGATTTTTAGTTAGGATAGTTTTTCTTTCTAGCTGGTGTGTTTTAGTTTAAACAAGTGTGCTTAGCTTAGAGAGTGTTTTTCGTCATTATTCCTACTTATCTTGGTTTTACTCTTGATATTGCAGATGTCGATGCCTCTCCAAACATACATTGGTTTTGTTGATGGTGCTTGTCGTAATACACATAACATCTCTTCCGCAGCTTGGGTTATCTATTCGCCCTCTCACGAGTTAGTATCTTTGCATGGGGTAAGCCTCGGTCAAACAACGAACAACATTGCCGAGTATAGTGCAGTGATTGAGTTATTATCTGAATCTATTTCATTTGGGATTCGGAGTTTGATAGTGAGGTTAGATTCTGAACTTGTTGTATTACAGCTTAATAGAGTGTATGCCATTAGAAATCCAGTGTTATTAAGATTATTTTTGAGAGTGCATCTCTTGGAACGTGAATTTGATTATATTGAATATCAGCATATTCCAAGATATTTAAATACATTAGTAGATGCAATTGCTTCTCGAATGTTAAATAGACATTTGCAATAATCATACATGTAAATTTAAAACCATTCCATAACATGATTTACAAGATAAGCCGGTAATAGTGATATATATATCTATATATATATATATATATATATAGATATATATATATATATATATATATATATATATATATATATATATATATATATATATATATATATATAGGAGTGTGTCAAAAACTACATCGTCCTCGATCATAGGTTGAAAAACACCTTATGATCGGCAAAAATGATAAGTACAAAAAACAAAAATGTCACATGTGCCCACAATAGGCGATCATCCTATCACTGGTGATGATCTCTATAAGAAACCACTGCACGGGCCACCTTGAAAAGGAACCTCCTAAAAGGTCCCGGGACCCTAATCACATAGCGCTGAAGTCGACGAGGAATGTCATCTATAGTGGTCTCAGGAATATCTCCTGTCAAGCGCTTGAGATGACCCTCCAACTCGGCCAAAACCTCTGCTGATTCGTCATGTGGGGCTGGCGCGGGTGCAACTGGTTGCTTCCTCTCGTAAGGCCGGAGAGCGGCTGGTCGCTGTGGACCCACATCTGCATTTGAAATTTTTTTTACTATCAGTTTTGAGACGATGGAAAAATAACAAAAAAATAAAATAGAAAAATGTTGAAAAGGATTTTACCTGACTCATCCCACTGCTCTCCTGGTGGAAGAACCATGTCTGGGTCACCACGAAAATCTATCCCAGCGTAAGGGAAGTCCTGAATAGAAAAGACCTGGTTTTCCAGCCATTGGAAATACTCAGGTTTGAATCGAGCAACCTCTGTCCTCTCGTCCGGGTGACGGGCCATAACTGCGACCCATCGCATCAGTTTGGGCTCTCGAGGAAGCCCAGCTCCAACAGTAAGGCGCTGTGGGATCAGCATAGGAACCCTCTCTAGGCCAAAACTCATGACCAAAGCCCCATAACCAAAGGTCTTTAGTCGTCCGTTCTTGGCCCTGGTCAGTTGGCCTTTCACATTGGCCAACACGGCATCGCACCAGTTAAAGATGGTGCCTCGAAAGTAATCAACTGCCATACGCATCTGGGATCCGGTGGCAATATGTAATGCGGCAACTCCACAAAGTCTGGTGACAGTGAACGCAATCACCATGAGCTCAAGACGGGATATGGTCTTTATGTCTATCCCTTTGTCTCTAGCCTGGCTGTTGCAGTACTCTAGCCTGAGGCTATCAACAGACTGGCCACCTGCCCTAGCCCCAAACAGAGTCAAGTGTTCGCCTCTCTTAGGCAAGCCAGTCAAGAAATATATGTCCGCCAACTCGATTTCGAGCTGGTGGCCGCCAATGAAGAAGCACTGGTCCTGTACGCTCCATCTGTCAACCATCCACTGTAAGAAATCCACTTGAGCCCTCATGCCAAGAATGGCCCAGAATTTGTACAAGCCACACGCCCTCAAAGCATCAAGTGAAGGCTGATGATTCCATGCGGCAGCATCCATGTCCTCATGCTCGCGTTCATGCCAATCTAGCATGATGTACTCTCTGCATCAAGTATAAGGATAAATTAAATTGCTAGAAATTATTTTGATTGGTCCATTTTTGAGAATTTTTGGGTTAAAAACCCTTTCGACGAGGACCGCACCCTCTAGGTTAAACACAGTGCGTGGGACCGCACTTTGTCTACATGGTAGGTGCGGACCCCAAGCTTTTTCCCAATGGAGAAAAAGTCGGGGTCCGCAGGCCAGCAATGGTAAACCTGCGAGCCCCCGCGCGCGGGTTTTATGCCTAAAAACCCTCCCAAAAATGAAATAAATGACTAAAACAAAAAATCAAACGATTAAAAATGAAGAGTAGGATGATGTGGATTACTTGGAGAAGACGGCGTTCGATTCCGACGATTGGATTTCCCGCAATCTTCACGGGAAGTTTTCTGAGCAAAAGCACTATTTTCTCACCCAAACTCAAACGGTAAAAATGAATTGACAAAGGCCCTTTTTATAAGTTTTTTGAGTAAATAAATTGCAAATTTGTTTATGTTTCACTTTGGAAAGGTATTTTTGCGACATTTTTATCTATTTCAAACAGGTATGAGTAATGTTTGTGTTTTTGTGCAGGATAACGGATTATTCAGGCGAAATCTATCATTTTCGACGAAAAAACATTTAGAGTCACCTTTAAGCTCTTTTCTGACTCCTGAAACATGAAAAGATTGTCGAGTGTTTCTTTTAAACTCGTTAAAACGGAATTAAAAGATGGTCCACTTACAGCTCTTTTCCGACCGTAAAAACATGAAAAGATCGCCGGATTTTTGTCGTTTCAAATTCAATATCGGTTATAAAACGACGTGTCGTTGATCGCTTTTTTACTTTTTCGGATCAAAGGCACTAATGACGAAAAGTACTCCTTGGTTGTAAAAGATCAAGCGGTTCTCTCAAGTATTATTTTATACTTTTTCGGGCTTGGGAGACACAAATTTACGAAAAAGCTCAACCCTGGAGTCTTCTTAAGTTTTTTCAGACTCTCTAAAATTGAAAAACACCGAGTTTCTCCTATACTGGACTCGTTAAAATTTCACAGTAAAGGGCCTGTTCAATTACAAACAGGAACGAACCACTCCTTCTTATGGTTCGAATTTAAACTAAGTTGGACTCATCCGAAGGATGAGCTTATAATCAAGCAAATGTTATCCTCCTCAAGCTTGTCAAAAATAAAGAGGTACTTGCCAGAAATGGTGGGGGAAAAGAGAGAAAAATGAGCCTATTTGTCATACTTTGTAACCACTCTTGAACACGACACTTTTATTCACCTGGGCTGAGAAATCCTTTGCCTAATAGTTGATCAAACCACATTGAAAGTCTTCAACCGGTTTCTGGGTATTAACTTTGGGTCAATCGTCACTAAGCCATCTGTTGTGTTGTTATGTGTTCAAGAGGTCACTGCCAATAAGCCATTCATCTGCAAACTATCTGTCATCCATCTTGACCATCCCTGAGTTAGTCCTTGCAACTAAATTTCTTCAACTTGATCTATGATTTCGTGTTGTGGGCTTGCCTACGACGGATCGCTTTCTATCGACATCAGCTCATTATCTAGAAAGATGATCTAGAAATCGTCAGCACCTTGAGATCTGCATGCCTCAATGGCAGGTTTCTTGCCTTTGACGACAGTTTACATCATTGACTTTCGATCAAAGGATTCTGTGACATGTTCGACATCAACACCTTTATTCGCATCTCATGGATTGTACTGGGTACTTTGAGAGCCATTGACATCACTGGTGGTTTCTCTCACACTTGTTAACAGTTTACATCATTGACTGGTAATCAACTGGTTTCTACCATGTTGGACATCAACACATTCATTCGCATGGATAGAATCGTACTGTTTCGGGAAGTAGAAATGAAGACCTTGGATCTAGTTTCCACAATCCAGGCTGCGAGGAATTTTGTATTCATTATATAATGGACTATTCATAAACAAATGGCTGCATCCATACTGTGTCCACCTGAGTCTTTACTTGTGATGTTTTACAAGATCATTCCTATATCAGAGAAGTAGTTAGTTTTTCTAGTCAGTTTTGATCTGAGTATGGGAATGCCTACCTCAGCGATGATATGATCTCATATATATATCTTGCATTGAATGTTTTTACAGGTTCCAACCGGGCTCTCCACAAGATGATCCTCGAAATGATAAAGTACTTCACTCTTCCTAAATGATCAATGAAATCCTCATCTACTACAGACTTCGCACTTTAGGGGGCAATCTGTTACACAAAAATATCGTCACCATGATTATTTGCAGTCAATATGGGTCTATCATCACTTGTATTGTCCTCCTAAGCAAGTCTCAGACCTCAACTCTTCAAATCAAGCTTTGAAAATGAGAGAAAGACATTAAAAATCAATGTAACTCTGGTTCCGCACTTTCTCTCACTGTCACATGCGGTCCCGCACCTTCTGTGTACAAAAACTGCGGACCTGCCCGCTCTGTCCCTAACGGTGTAGGTGCAGACCCCTATGAAAGTCAAAAGGCACAAGTTTTATCTTAAAAAACTCACTTTGGGTTAATTCTAGAGGTTTCTAGAAGGAATTTTGATGTGGATTGTTCGCTTTGAGGTGGTTCATGCATCCCAAAAGAGAAGGAGCTAATCCCTTGATGAGAGGAGCTATCCCTTTGAAGGAGGGCTTTATCCCTTTGAAGGAGGACCTAGTAACCTCCCTCCATTGCACTATAAATACAGGCATTGGGCTGGTTGCTAAGGAGGTTAGAAGCTGAACATTTTTTAGGGTAAATGTTGGTGAAATCAAGACTTCCTAGTTGAGCTTAAGAGGAGAGATCACATACCTTTTTGGCTTCATTGGGGAGTGAGTGAAACTTGTCAAAGTAGAGGAGACTTCTTTCTAGACCCTGGGAGGAGCTTGTACAGCGTCAAGGAAAAGGTTGTAAAGTTCTTCTTCTTTTGAATTAATACAATCAAACTCATTTTTCTCAACAAGTATCTCATGTTATTTGTTTCATGGACTCCTTGACTTTCATGTTAAATATGTTTTATGCAATTGGATTTTCAGGTGCTATTTAATTTGTTTGCCTTGTTTGTGTTTGCAGATTCGCGACAAAGGAGCTCATTTGGATCGAAGGAGCGAGGGAATCCACAAGCTTGCATTGGACCTAAGGTAGGCCCTAAAAACACTTGTTTACCATTGTTTATCAAAGCATATTTAGAGAAAGATAGTGTCTGGTTGGTTTGCTTGTCATTAGGTCTTCTTTAGATTCTAGGAAGGTCTATCTTGTCCGCAAGATCGACTTATTCCGTGTGACAATGAGTTGAGGGAGAAACTCCAGAAAGAACAAAAATTGCGCCAACAGGAGAAGGAAGTGCAACAGTAGAAGATACAACAGGGGGCGCATCATGTGTAGACAGACGAAGCAGTGCCCATACAAGTAGTTGATTCATTTGAACAGCTAGCATCAGGTGAATAGGGTGATCAATCACAGGGGCAAGACTTTTATCATGAGATAGAACAGGCACTTGAACAGTTGGATGTAGACATGGAGTAGCAGGAGTTGGAACAAGACACCGACCTCATGCCTCACCACAAAGAGATCGACTCACCCACTTCATTGCATCCAAATGACAAGAAAGTATAAAATCACCAAGGAGTCACTGAGATCCTTGGTGGTCAACCGGAAGCAGAGGTGCACAACATCTCCTTTGACGAATCTCACCACAATTTTGTGCAGTCTCACAGAGTACTGACTCTGGAGGACCAAACATCTCTTGCCCAAGTTGAAGAAAAAGTGATCATGACTGATGTGCACAAGCATCTAGCTGCTTTGGCGGATGCAACTAGAGTGTATGACGAAGCCAATAGCTCAAGTTTTCATTTCCTCATAGCTGAGAATGAGCGAATGGCGAAGGAACTATAGGTGGCCAAGCAAGGAGGAGACTTGGTGAAAATGTCTGCTTGAGCTGAACTGAACAAGGAAATACTAGATGAAACATTGTCCCTTGACACAACTATGCGAGAATTGTACTCCAAGTTTGGTATTATGCAACAAGCAATTGTCCATCTCCACGGGTGGCAGTAGCGATGTACGAGAAGAGCACGCATATTGAAGAAAATACATGCTATTGTTGATAACATGCAAGCATGGATGATGAAGTACAAGGGAGCCCCGCTTCACTTGCCAAAGATGATGAGGGCCAATGCGGTCGAGCTGCAAGCATGTATCCGGAGTTAGATCCGGAACTATGAAGACCTACTACAACTCATCACTAGCATACAAGCTTCCCATGCACGAGTATTCAAGAGCATGAATGTTATAGTGCACACACATGCGATCCCATCACTTGGGAGTCTTACCCAAGTGAAGACAAAGAAGCAAGTTTGATAGGAGCTTGACTCCTACTTTGACGAGTTGATGTGCATCACCAACAACCCATACTTTCCTATTCGTTCAAACATAATGCGGAAGTATGTTGCTGGTTAGGTCACATTGAAGACAATGATGTGCATGATTTTAGACGAGTTGGACAAAGGAGCCCGAGCAGTGTACCCAGATGCTATGGAGGCAAGGTTCAAGTTTTAGACAGATGTCACAGTGGAACACACAAACACTATCAAGGACTACAAATCTTGGCATCAATATGTTAACGTTGATCAGCACGGGGATGTCGAGCAGTTGGACTTCTATAGTGGTCTAAGTTAGAATGATGTCTAGTTTGGCTTGTTCAAGCCATTGTTCACATGGGTACATGTGCATTGTAATGTTGAGTCATGTCAAGTGTAAGTCAAGTCTCAATAGTGGATTTAACGGTCATAGAATAGGTGAAGAGTCATGAAGGTAGTTGAATGGTCACAAAGGGGAATGTCAAGGGTCACCCCACCCTTTGCTATAAATAGTCCCTCATAACTCATTGTATAGGCTTTTGGTCAACCAAGCTTCTATTAAGACTACCTTGAAGAAAGTTTGGACAGTATTGTAACGCATCTTGGCTTTTCCACTACATGGATCTAGTACATCTCTTTGGGAGAGCAGGCATATGTGGCTGTAACATTTCACTGATGGGGTTAGTAGGTTTACATGGATGTATTGTATGATTGGAACTTACACTTCTTTATATAATAAGAGCCATCACGTTTTCATGCATATGTTGTTATTGTAGTTGGACTATTCCAGTTGCCTTAATGATATATGTTGTTTAACTTACGTATTTGTGTATGAACTGATTCATATGCATTTATATGAATCTTGTTGCAAATGTGTTGTTGGTTTAACCATCACTTTGGATTGTCGACTGCTCTGATTTCCATCTTGTGATGCATCTTCACTCGTGTGTTCCCTTCCTAGCTGAGTACTGATATAGGTTGTCAAGGGGCGCACTCATCCCTACCCCTTTGTGTTAAAACCTCTCAAGCACCTTCCTTAACTCACTATAGCAGTCACACCCTTGCTACTGATAGAGTTATCTTACTTGCCTTTGTGCGACATTGCGATCAAGGAATTACCTTATGACCCACTGCTGGGATTCCTACACCAAAGGATCTAAGGTCTAATTGGGACTTCTTACCGGGGAGACCCCCTTGACATTTTGGCGAGTCCAGCACCGTCAACAGACTTTCATTAGATTAATAGATGGGAAAATAGTAAGTTGAACGACAATCATCATAAATAGAATCATGATCAAATGGGTTTATTAAAGCATCAAATTCTTAATTTGGAATTTATAAAGATAAATCAATTTGAATAGTTTCGTAAATGCTCTACATAATAGAATCATCTTCCTGACGTAATGAGTGTAACAAACCAATTTCTTGTGACTGGTTACACACTGCACTAGCATCATAATCATCAAAAGAAGTAAAAAGGAATTCTAGTATAACAAACACGTTAAACAAGTCAGGGTGAAACAAGTAAAGAAGAATTTGATTCGTCAAAAAATTCATGCATTTACTGGCACTCAAGAGGATTTTGGGTGTAATGAAGAAAAATATTAGCATCATAATATTCACAAGAAGGATCATGAGCTGATTGTTTTCAAAAGAGTGTGACAGGTATGACTCCTTTGGCTAAACATAATCTTTAGAATAATCAACTTCACAATTCTATGATTCCATGAGAGATACACATTCCAAACCTAAGTTTGATACAAGAGATTTTCATGAATATGAATCATCTTAAATCTAATCAGAAATTGAATCTTGAAGGTTCGAAAGATCATTTCCGCAATGCAAAATATATTTCAAGAAAGAAATTACATCAAGTGAAACCATGCAAAAAGAAGAGTTTTGCGAATAAAATAAGACCTGACTCTGTTCGGGGGTCTTACCAAAGTTGCAAGATCCTAACATAACCATCAACAGAATTTGAAGTGCCTCGACTCTTGGAAAGTCCTGAAACTTTCAAGCATTGTAAAATCACATTCCAAAGATTGAACTATATCATGTATCGTTTGAGGATAGTTTATTTCACTAATTTGGATGAGATCACTATTAATAGGATGGAAATGATCTATGTCACTGATTTGATCATATTTTAAAACTTCGAAAACTAGATTACTCAATCCGAAATATTCTTTTGATCACAAATATAGAGATGGATATATTTCATGAGGAAGTTGATTTGAAGAATTGTCTTCATGATACTCAATGATTTTATTATTCCTTCTTTCATCATGGAAAACCTCACTACCTTGTGTCAATTGGGAAGTGATCTCATACGATCAAGAACTTGAAGGGCATGGAGTATCTTCATCTCATGTAGATGCATTGTAAACAGGAGAGCACAAGGGATAGTGGGACAAATAGGAAGTTTTGATAAGATAATTTTCTTTGAATGAAACAAATTCTAGATTTAAATCTTTCAAATTAAAATTTTCATGAGAAACTAAAAGATCAATTGGTGCACTTGGGAATTCATCATCACATACATCAACAAAATTATCATCATTAGAATGATTGTTGCCCAATACTACGAGTCTAAACAAACTGATTTTATTTGATTCATTATTGAGATTAACAGATTCAATATCAACCAAGAATGAGGAGACACCATCTTCACATGGAGGATTTTGAAAAAGAGAAGAAAGATTGAATGAATATTCACCTTCCTGCTCCTCTACCTGGGTAATGTGACTATCTTGAACCTAATTGAAATTTGGGCCAACAACTTGAAAATTAGGAGAGTGTGGAAAACTAGTTGATGGAGCAGATTGATCAAGCAGATCATGGTACAAAGAGTCATGACATGTAGATGATAGAGGATGAAAAAAATATGAATCAAATTCAAGACTAGAGTTATGAGTGTTAATACCATCTTGAGGAATAGAAAAATTGGTTTTCACCGTAGGCTTCATGAGCCATTCCATAATTTCCTCTATTGGATTTGAATCATGAAAATTTGGAGGATGAGAATATGGATTATGGATTTGATGTGAATATTTCCCAACTTTACGATCATCACAAGGAGGCACCCGCATCAGAACTAAAAAAGGAGGAGGACAAGGAACAAAAGGAATAACATGTTCCTCCTCTAAAATTAGGGGTGTCTCTTGGTTTACAAGAGTTGGGGACGAAGAAACATCAGGTGGTCTAGATTCACCATGAAAAGAGATAAGAACAAAGCACTCAAATCATTTTTTCAAGAATCTATATCCATATCTCCTTTAGGAAATTCATAAAAAAGGTGAAGGAACCGATCAGGAAAATCCTCAACTGATTTATTAGGCTTCATTCTTAAGTGACTAATTCTTTTACAAACATCTTAGTAATCGTACCTATCAAAGGCTTGATTAAGCTCCCCGAGGAAATGTTGAAAATAATGGATGGAGATGGGTGACAAGGTATGGCACCCTTGATTAACACGGCCTTAAAGGGTGAGGAAGAAAAGCACACAAGCAAAATATTCATCATCAATTTCATAAGATTCACAAAATTTGAGAAAATCATAAATGTGCTCAGTCATGGTGTTCCATCCTCACCATCAAACTTTAACTGGGACAAGTGATAGAGAGGCTCATTCGGGATAGAAAATTGAAAATGGATAAATTGGAGAAACACCCCAAGATTAAGATTTGAGGATGAGCCATTTTAGATAAGAGGTTCAAAACAAACTCAATGGGCACACTGCTTGTCATCTGGCCCTCCTTCTAGTGCCATTGTTGACGGTGTTGGAAATCCGTCGAACAAGGGATATCCCCAATGTGAAATCCCAATTCGACCTCACACCCTTTGGAATACGAGCCCCATCTGAAGTATTGGCTCGGTTTCCATGTATTCTTACATATTTTCCTTGGCTCTAACTATCAGCAAGGGAGAGGAGTGTAAATGTGCCTTCGAAAAGCAAGGGGGTGTTCCTGGTGAGTATTCGGTCGTATGTGTGTCCAAGTTATTTTACTGTGGAGGAGGAAGAGAAGTGAGCCTCTAAGAGAGAGGTACAAGTACCACCCTAGTAGGAACACACAAATATAAGAATAATCCATTCACCATCCAACATAATAGTCCATAAAGATGCGACAGTCATTGTAACCAATACAACAATAAACATTTTTCTAATATCCAGTGGAATATTCTAGGAGAATGCAACAATAATAATATCCATTATAACACATTCTCAATATGATAAGTACGAAAATAACCGAAATATTTCAACTACCTTAGCACAAATGAAAGAAAACACGAATTACAAACATTCACAAAGAAATCTTACAAATATTCATAATCCATGCATGAAGAACGTGTTGTCCATAAGGCTTTTGTTATTAATTAAAAATTACAAGATACATGTATACAATGAACACCACTAGCTCCAATAGTGGAGCATCGGATCCACTCCTTGCTGCTCAAAAGAACTAATTGGTCTCTCTAATGCCTTGCAGGAGAAGCCAAGGTGAAAAGTCCTTTTTCTCATACAATGAGGGTGTATATATAACCAGTGAGGTGATGCTTCACCTTCCTTGTGACTCTTTGACTATGCTCGACTGTTTGACTTCCTATGACTTTTCAACTTTTACATGACTCTTCATATTCTGAATTTGTCCTTTAGACTTCCAATTTACAATACACTTTGAATAGAAAATTACATAATCCACAATAATGATGTGGCATATGATGACTCGTGACTAGACATGACATGACACTGATGACATGGATTGCATGATGATGTGGCAGTGCCAAGTCATCCTTTTGCTTCTTCCTTCTTTCCATCTTCAATAAGACATGTATCCAATGCTTCATATTCATGGGAGATATGATTTTTTCTTCATATATACCCTCCAAAGGGTTTTGAATCAAATGGAGTCTTCATGTGGTTCTAATGTTTGGTCTTCTGTTGTAATCCAGTGTTCCTTCGTCTTCTCATCTGATGATCATCTTATCTTTTTAGCTACATAAGTGTCTTCTAGCATTTCCTCCTTCTCCATCTCCTTCTTCATCATATTTCCATAGCATGATAGAGTTCCTGCATCTGCAATCAACTCATGACAAGATGACACCAGTATGATAAACCCTTATTTAAGATGTTTCATGATGATCCACCAACTGATCCAGAACTAGGTGGTAGGCTGAGGGAGAGGCTCATTGACTACACAATTGCACAACTCAAGAAGTCAAAGGTCTAGGTTAAAACTTGATACTACGTAATGTGAAGTTCAGGCTTGGACTAGGTAAAAATATTATGCAGTTAGGGAGCTCAGGGAGCTAGGATGATGGCTTGAACATTGATTTTTCCCATTACCTATTTCTTGAATACAGAGGAACCTAGGTGTAGAGCTATAAAAAGGGTCTCTTTCACCTCTAATTACCTCACATTAATATTTCAATCCGGGAGCGTTTGGTTATTTCAAAGAGTGACTCAATCCGAGGCTATTTGTTAGAGTAATGCTAGTAGTACAACGTTCTACAAAAATAAAAGAGTAAATTGATGCTTGTCTATGACTAAGTTACTTCAAATGACTAAAGCACACACTCTTAAAGCTAGGCAACTTTATCAATCAAGGGTTCGATAGCAATAGCCCATCCCTTTAGAAACTGATGGAAAGGAAATTAGAGCATGGACCACGGGTCTGGGAGCAAGGCAGTAAATGCCGAGGCTCACTACAGCCACAGATCGTCTCTCACACCAAATGCAAGTAAATGAAACAACAGATAAAATGTAATGGCAAATAGGAAATTGGACAACAAATCTAGAATGGAACAGCAATGCTTAAAATGGAACAGTAATTCTGAAATGGAACAGCAATCGAATAACTAAACCTCGTGAGCAGTAATCAATCTTTATCCTATCAACTCAAATGCACTCATTGTAATAAAAAATCCAATCTTTCATTCTCCAAGCAAATCACGCAACACGCACTAATGGAACATCACTAACTACTAATTATGGAACAGCATGTGGAAATCATACACACACACAACACTCTGGAAAAGTAATTTGATTTAACACCAATCATCAACAGGAATTATGACTGTGTTTCAAAATGGAACAACATTCACCTTGAATCATAAAGAACACATCTTTCAGATAATTTCCTTAACACAAATACACAACATAAAAGCTCCATAAAAAAATGATAATAATGTTCAATTAAGTCTAGTAATATTGAATCAACTCTGAAAGTATTGATGATATAATGCAGAGTCAATATAAAGAACCTTAATGAACGAATCTTAAAAGAGCATATGGTGTAACTTATAAAGCATATCAGATTACCAACTAATGACAATAAGCAAACCACGCAGAAATCAAATCGTAGTGATACAGAAGCAAGTGTCCTCCGGGGTCGGGCCCTTAGCCTCAAGGTTACACTACTTTAAGTTAATCCAGATGCAGAGATAAGATAATCACCAAGTTTATATTAATGCATGAAACAGAAAGTACAATGAGCCAAGTTCAACGAGACTCGATGATCAAAGTTCAATCTTTAACAAAAATTTACATAAAAGCATCATCCCCAAAGCTAACAGTGTCGTCCCTTTATATAAGGGTAACGGCGGAGATGTCTAAGCAATAAGATAAATAAAGTAGCGATCCCTCAGGATCGAAGATCCTGAGGGATTCGCCAAACTGTTAATCCTTAATCACTTCTTTTCTCCTCCGCCAAGCTGGTGCCTTCTCCTCCTTTTCCGGACCGGTTTGCTTCAACCTGCTTAGCCTCATTTGCACTCAGTCCTTCGTTAAAGGGACAGCAGTTACCCTGTTCTTGCCTTTTTCTTTGGAACAACAGCTCCTCATTTTTACCCTTTCCTGCACAGGAGAATGACAACTATCAGCGGTTAAGTCTTGCATACTAATTCCAAATATTTTATCATAATTCTCTATTGTTTTCCACATTCATGATGTAAAAGATTCACAAGTCCCACTAAAAAGCCATTGAAATGATCATTAAAAACATACCTTTTTAGTACTCCACACACCCCCCTGCTTACCCTGTTTCATGCCCTCATGAAAACGTTGTAGTTGACATGCAAAGCAGTGAGAGAATAGGCTGGAGAAGGAATCTCCTGCGGAGGCCTACAGCCATGGTGAGTGACTAGGTAGTCAAAGAATTGGCCTATTTGACCCTCAGGCATCTCATATAGGGATTGATATCCGGGTGCAGGGTGCCAGATAATTGGACTGCGGAATCTATATCCTAACCAGGATGGCCCTGCCCTCAAAATGCTTTCGCCATAGAGGTTCAAACGGTTGGCAGCTAATTGAAAATTCTCATACTTAAATGGCTCCCTGAGCTAGATGTTTGGATTAGAGATTTGGTACCGGAATTTGGCTACATCAATAGCAAGGTCTTTGATAGAAAGAAAATATTCTAAACTTTGTCGAATGAGTGCCTCGTGCATGGGTCCTAACGTTTCGATGACACCCAGAGTCCTCATAAGGTTTCTATGTGCTCTCCATAACCGTACTGGGTCCCTAGGCTTAGCCCTTACCCACAAGTCTAGGCCATTTTCCTGCCTCTAGAAAATGTTATAGGCTTTGAGCCATTTGATCTGATTAACCCCGAATGAGATGAATGCTTGCAATTGAATGTCCCCAACAAAAGGTCCAGGGTTCAACTCAGTCTCCTGATCTAGCACGAGGTTATGCAAATAAAATTCACATAGAAATCTCTAGACCTTCACCCCATAATGTTTACAACAATCTATAAAGTCATTGACAGTGTAAATTTGTATCGGGGCGCCTGCTTTAACAACTTTTATTTTTAATTGTAAGTACCGTTCCAATAAAACAGAGCATAGTTTTTGGCAGGGGCCCTACATGCTAAAACGTCATTTTATAAAGAACGCAAGGTATCCATCTGTTTGATAACAGTATCTAGCCTATGGGTTACCTTTGCAACTTTCTCTTGTTCCTTTCGCCACCCTTCAAAGGCCTGGCTTTCGGATTGGTTGACGTTCCTTAGTTGCTGTTGTGATTCTTCATACTTCTCGCGAGGGACTGTTTGCTCTCTAAGCCTTTCCATTTCTTGCTGAGCCTGTTTCAATCCCTTGTGCAAGGTCCTCGTCTTTGGATCTCTTTTCCATGCATCAGTGGAGGCCGGGAGTTTTACCTGAACTTTCTTATTGCGTTGTTTCGAGTTCAGAACCCTTATTACCCCTGAGGGTGGTGTCTCTGTTTGAATTTCCTTGTTGTCCTTTTCTTTTTTAACACGAATACCAGCTTGCAGCTGTTCCTTTTCAAATGGAACAGTAGTCTGTCCCTCAGTGTCATTTGGAATAGCAGCTGGACCTTCAGCTTCATTTGGAACAACAGTTGGATCTTCAGCAGGGTTTTGATCAGCAGGGCGATTTTTGGTCCTCCGCCTTTTTATCCTGCGAATTCTTACTGCAATGGTCATATTATTCTTCCCGGCGGTCTTCCTTATCCTCTACCTCGCTTTCAGGATCCTGATCTGCTAGTGGAGCTGGGCTATTATGCTCAATAACCTCCGCTATTCCTTTCGTAATTCTCTAACTTCCAATGTTTTATTAGAAGGAACAGCAGGCTTTCTGCTGTGTTATGGGCCGTGACTAGTCCCTGGATCTTTCTCCTGGGGTGATTCTTCACTGTTTTGTGCTGGCTGTTCTGGGGTAGGAACCCTAACTAGTTCCGTGGCTTCGTTTTCTATCCCTACTTCCTCTGGAATTTCCTCTAGTGCCGTGGGAACAGATTGTTCCCGTTCAGTGTCTCCTATCTCCTTTTCATCATGAACAGGCAAATTTCCTTCTTCTGCCTCTTCTGCATGTGGTTTTTTGGGTGTATCTTCTTCCTGGGGTTTGTCACGGAGGTATGATGGAGTGGAATGTTGGCCATACTCACCCATATTGGCCAATATTGCGGCCAATTCCTCTTCTCCCACTAGGTCCTGTGGTGGGCTACTTACCTGCTGTCCCATTTCCTCCTCCTGCCTGGATTGTCCAGCTTCTACCTCAAGATGCTCAGCTTCCATTTCAGGATGCTCAGCTTCTGTCTCAGGAGGCTCAGCTTCTGTCTCAGGAGGCTCAGCTGCTTCATCATTTTCCTCTTTGGATTGCTCAACCTCCTCGGCCTCTCCTTCCTTTTCTCCTTCGACTTGTTCTTCTTCTACTTCTAGTCGTGAGGGTTGCTCGTCCTCAATTACCACTGGCTAGCTGGTGCTTTCCTGGAGTTTTTCCAGCCTTCCTCTTAACCGGGCTAACCGGACTGATTTTCTGTGTTTCTCTGGTTGTTCCGGTGTATCAGTGTCATGCTTACACTTTGTTGATTCCTGGCGTGTTTCTGGTCGTTCAGATGTGTTCGCAGTATGTTTTTGTTTTCCTAATTCTCTGCGTTTTTCCGGACGTTCTGGTGTGCTTGTAGTATGTTTACGTTTTGTGGAAGGTGTTGTCGCTCTCCCCTCAATTATTGCAATTAATTCTTCTCAGCTGCTT
Organism: Pinus tabuliformis; assembly: GCA_031772625.1. Lineage (NCBI taxonomy): Eukaryota > Viridiplantae > Streptophyta > Pinopsida > Pinales > Pinaceae > Pinus > Pinus tabuliformis. Next base: position 178,724,878 of record CM062818.1, read on the forward strand.
TGCTGCTGGGTGAGGCTATGACTAACTATTAGTCGGATTAATCCATGGTGGCTGACAACTGACTCTACATGCTGTGCCTTTTTCAGGCTTCGTGCGACGTAATGAAGTAAAGAATACAAAAGTGCAGGAAGATTTACAGAGCATTTTTGCTTTAGAACAGCTAAGAGTTTAAGATGTCGTGGCCTTACCACGTCTTTTCTCCCCTCGCAGGTGATATAGCTTTGCACTGTTCTTGCTAATTCTGCCCAGGGTTCTCCTAGCGTTGCCGGCAGAACTCCCTTCCCTTTAATCGTTAAGCTCTGGCCTTCGTCCTGGAAAATTTCCATGATCTTCTGGAGTCTTTCCTTCTTTAATGTCCATACAGGTCCGGTGGCTGGTAGTCCCGAGACTTCTGCGATTATATCGTCGGTGACCGCTATCCGCTTCCCCCTCACTATGGAGTGATCCTCCTGCAGGTTCTGCAGAAATTCCATTGCCACTGTTTCATTGGACTCCTGCAGGCAACTGAGATAATTCAGCCATCCTGCTCTTTCCAAGATCTCCCGAGCAGCAGCGGAGACTGTCAACTCCTGTGGTTCGCTTCGAATTGCCCTGCCTCCCATGGTTTCACTGTGGATTCTCAATGGAACAGCAACTGCTTGTGCTGTTTGAAACACAGAGAGGGTAGTAATCGTCGGATTTAGAAAAAACACAGAGTATGCAACAGAAATGACTTATGAACAACAACTTGTGTAGAAAAAATAGAAATATCATGCCGTTAAACCATGCCATTTCCTGGTACACTATCTTTCCCGAATAGTGAGCTGACACATAACCCGAGGAATAATGAGGTTAACCTCCCCCCCCCCACAATGCGATAGGCTACCCCAGCCGTCAAAGAAAGGAGCGGCACCCGATCTGTAACCAAGTCATAAAGGAACAACGTATGAAAATATGCCATGTTTAGAAAAACAACGGATTGCCAAAATCGAGGCGTAAAGTTGGATCGTGTATTACGTAAGAGGCTGTTGTGATATTATGCGAGGTCGGGGGATAGGACGTTTGTCGTACTTGCCAAATCTCAAGTGGTCATTGTCACCTCCTTTGCCATGATTGGTGTAATAAATGTTCATGCGATATATAAGTCGGGAAATAATGTATGATTAGTGCCTAGGATATAAGAAACAAAAGAGTATTAGTGTCCTACCTATTGGTGTAATTAATGTGACTTTGATACCATTAACAGTGCTCTGTTGCCGACAGGTGTCCATAACCTTGGCAAAGTTGTTTATTTCACCCCTAGAACCATGATCCTTTATGTGTATATTAAGGAATGTAATGTCAAAGTGTAGGCCATTATGCTGGCTTGGTAACCAGTTAGCCATAATGCCATTCACGAGGACGGGGCGAAGAGTGGGCAGGCCAGCTCGTGATGAGACCTCCTGTTCCAAGGTTTGTTTATTTGATATACCTTTTGGACCATATCCCTGGTGTGGTGGCCATAGTGGGAATGCCACTTCACTTCCATCCTCATGATCATGGTACGCTGGCTCTTGATGAAACCCCCTATCCTGCATTTGACAATTTATAATTCATTTGGTTTTTTACTTTCTTTTTTCATAAAGCACTTTTCCTTATATATACACAAAGGGTGGTTCAACACTCCTTAAGAGTAGGAATGGTGGAAGAAGTCTTATCATCTCAATAGGAGGATATAAACCCTTTGCTCTTATTCCTAAACAAAAATCAAAGGGAATTAAAAAGAATGTTATGATAAAGATAACCAATTAGGGTAAAATTAGTAAGACAATGACAGCAAAAGATAAGTATGTCCTTCCTTCTGTCCTCTTACCAATACATAGCCTTATAAAGATAGCGATTTATAATTTCCTGATTTCAGTATGTTGTGATCTTGTATTCATTACATAAGTGCATGGCTGTCTCTAAAGACTATGAAAGAACAGGGGCAAGAAGCATCCTCAAACTTGGATCAGCAAAAGGGATAAGTTGTTTCACAAAGAGAGAAAAAGTATGCTAGAAGTGTTCCTTTTTGAGAGAAGAACAATAAAGGAGCATAGGTTTCAAAAGTGCAAATGTCGTTCCTTTTGAAAAAGGAACAACAGAACACGACAATGCCGTTCCTTTTGAAAAAGGAACAGCAGAAACTAAAAAAATGCTATCTCTTGAAAAACAGTACAGCAACACACTAAAAATGACGTTCCTTTTAAGAAAGGAACAAAAAAAATCAAAATGTGGTTCCTTTTAGAAAAGGATCAGCAAGACAAGCGAACATCGTTCCTTTGAAAAAGGAATAGCAAAAATCAAGAGTGTTGTTCCTTTTGAAAAGGAACAGCCGAAAAATCAAAAGTGTTGTTCCTTGTGAAAAGGAACAACAGAGAAATCAAAAGTGTTGTTCCTTTTGAAAAGGAACAGCAGAAAAATAAAAAGTGTTGTTCCTTTTGAAAAGGAACAGCAGAGAAATCAAAAGTGTTGTTCCTTTTGAAAAGTAACAGCAGAGAAATCAAAAGTGTTGTTCCTTTTGAAAAGGAACAGCAAAGAAATCAAAAGTGTTGTTCCTTTTGAAAAGGAACAGCAGAGAAATCAAAAGTGTTGTTCCTTTTGAAAAGGAACAGCAAAGAAATCAAAAGTGTTGTTCCATTTGAAAAGGAACAGCAGAAAAATCAAAAGTGTTGTTCCTTTTGAAAAGGAACAGCAAAAACACGCAAATGCCATTCGTTTCAGGAATGGAAAAAATTGAAATCTTTGGGCAAAAGAACACATTTAGTTGAAACATATGTACACAAACGAGTTTGAAGAAAAGAAATTATGTACAAACTGTGAAAAGAAATGAATTCCTTAATGAATTACAGGTGAGGAAGACTTCTTTTCCTCTCCTAGAATCTCCATATCAGTGTCTCTGCGTAACTGTTGGCAGAAGGATTCCCGAGTGAGTGGTTTACGATAGAGACGAACTCGGTGGCCATCCACTTTGAAGGTATATCCAGAACCGTCAATGGTGATTAAAGTGATGGTCCCATTGTCATGTACCTTCTGGATTTCATATGGTCCCAACCAACGAGTCTGGAGTTTCCCAGGGAAGTCCTGAAACCGAGAGTCATATAACAGAGCCCAGTCTCCCTCGTGGAAGACTTTGTTTTTGATGAGGGAATCATGCCATTTAGCTCGTTGTTGTTGAATCAATGCTGTATTTTGTAGTGAAGAGAGCCTAATTTCGTCCAATTCATTGATCTGTTGTAGTCGATTAATCTGTGCCTCGGTTAGATCTAAGCCAACTTCCTGTGCTGTTCGTAATGTTTGGATTTCAAATTCTATAGGAAAAATGGGTTGTTTTTCAAACACTAGTTGATAAGGTGAGTAACCAGTGGTGCTTCTCCATGTTGTTTTATAGGCCCAGAGTGCTTCAGGTAGTCGGGTAGCCCAATCACGCCTATGTGACGCAATGGTTTTCGTTAGGATTGATTCTATTACCTTATTGCTGCTTTCTACTTGTCCATTCGCCTGTGGGTGATATGGAGTAGTGATTTTGTGCTAGACATGATAATTATTAAGTGTTGCAGCTAATCTATTGCCAACAAATTGTGGTCCTCCATCTGTAATTATTCCCCTTGGGAGGCCATAACGTACAAATAGATGGAACAGGAACTGTATGACAGAGTCCTCTGTGGCTCTTGGCAATGCTTCTGCTTCAACCCACTTGGTGACATATTCTGTTGCTACCAAGATATATGTTCTCTGATTTGATGAGGGGTTGATGGGTCCAACGAAATCAAGAGCCCATCTCTCGAATCAATGACTAACTATGGTTTGAGAGGCATCTCGTCAGCTTGACCAGGACGTCCTGCTCGCTGGCAGTTGTCACAGGCTTGGACAAATTTCTTTGCATCTCTGAAAATCGTGGGCCAATAATATCCTGTCTGTAGTACTTCGTATTCAGTTCTACGCTCAGCGAAGTGTCCCCCTCATTGTCCGTCATGACAGGCTTTTAGGATGTCAAAGATTTCATCTTCTCGAACACATCTCCTGATATGCATGTCTGCCCCTGTAATAGCCCCCAATCCAGGAGAATCGAGTACTCTTCTGAACAATCTGTTTTCACTCATGAGGGGTTAAGTGTTTTGGTAGTTTACCTACTGCAAGGTAATTGGAAACATCAGCATACCAGGGTGTTCGAACGGCAGCAGCAAATAGATGTTCGTCCGGAAATTGATCTTCAACTGCTGCTGCATCAATTGGCTTTGGAATTCTCGAGAGAAAATTGGCTACATGATTCTCTTTGCCAAGCCAGTCCTTGATTGTGATATCAAATTCCTGCAATAAGATCAACCATCTAGTTATTCTAGCATTTGTGACAGGGTTATTTGCTAAATATTTTATGGCGGAATGATCCGTATACAAAATAACAGGATAGCTTGTAATATAATGTCTAAATTTATTGACAGCATGTATTACAGCTAGGAATTCTTTTTCAGTAACAGTGTAATTTAATTCAGTAGGGGATAAATTTTTGCTGATGTAATAGATGGCGTATGGTTTTTTATCCTCTTCTTGCCCAAGGACTGCGCCAATGGCTGTATCTGAGGCATCAGCTGATATCTGAAATGGCAGATCCCAGTTTGGTCCTCGAAGGACTGGGGCTGTGGATACAAGCTTCTTTAAATCCTTGAAAGCACGTTCACATTTTTCTGTCCAAAGAAAATCAACGTTACCAGTTAGTGCATATAAAGGTGCAGCAATGTGTGAATAATGTTCTATAAATCGTCTATAATATCCAGAAAATCCAAGAAAGTTGCGTACCTCTATTTGAGTAGTAGGAGTGGGAATAAGCAAAAGTATTTGGATTTTGGCCGGGTCTACCTGAATGTCGGCTGCTGAAACATAGTGTCCTAGAATAAGTCCTTCAGTCATCATCATATAACATTTTTCGTGGCTTAAGCAAAGCCTGGTAGCTATGCAGCGTTGTAGGACTTTTTCTAGGGTATTTAGTGCTGGATCAAAATCATCTCCATAGGGTGTAAAGTCATCCATATATACTTCAAGTCCATCATTTATTAAATCTGCAAAAATGCTAAGGATAGCCCTTTGGAATGTGGCAGGAGCATTACATAGGCCAAAAGGTAGAACTCGGTAGGCAAATGTTCCCCAAGGACAAGTGAAAGTTGTTTTGTCCTGGTCTTCAGGGGCAATCTGAATCTGATTGTATCCACTGAAGCCATCCAGGAAGGAAAATAATTTTTTTCCTGCCAAAGTATCTAGCACTTGGTCTATGAATGGGAGAGGAAAGTGGTCTTTTTGTGTTGCTTTATTGAGTTCCCTGTAATCCACACAAATTCTCCATTTCCCATTCTTTTTTGGTACCACCACAAGCGGAGAGACCCATTTACTGTCAGAAATAGGATAAATAAAATTGACATCTAAAAGTTTCTGAAGTTCCGCTTTTACCACATCCTTTAGATGAGGATTAAGTCTTCTTTGCGGTTGACGGATAGGTCTAGCATCTTTTTCTATATAAATGTGGTGTGTACACAACTGTGGGTTGATTCCTTTCATATCAGGGTAATCCCATGCAAATGCCTATTGATATTTTCTTAACAGATGGATGAGCTTAGTTTCTTGTTCAGATGTGAGGTTGGCATTGATATTTAAAGTTTTTCCCGGTTCAATTTCCACAATTTTACTATTTGCGACAGAAGTAACAGGTATTGTTTGATCATGTGTGTCTTTCAGAGGATCTTCTTCTAATTCATTATCAAATGCTGCTTCTATCATGTGACATTGTGTGTAGGATCCGGCTTCAGTTTGACTAATGAAATTGTTAATGGCATCATCTTCTGTTTGATCTTTAAAATCAAGCGCCTCTTGTATAGTCAATGGAGATCTAATGTTATCAGTAAGGTATGATATAGGATACTTGTTAGTTTTAATTATTATGAGACTTGGCTACGCTGGAGGGTATAGAACCAAATTCTTGATATCAGGTCCTTTGGTTATGGTCATATTTCCTTGCCGGCAACCAATGTAAGCATCGGCGGTGACAAGCCAAGGCCTACCTAGGATTAGTGGGTGTCCATCAAGTCGGGTTTTTGGATTAATTATCAGGAAATTGGTCGGATATTCCCAGGAATCTACAGAGACCATGACATCGTGTAGAGTACTTTCTAGTCTAACCACAGATCGGTCGGCCAATTCTAACAAAGTAGAGGTAGGTTCTACAGATGTAATGCCGAGCTTTTGACAGGTAGTGGTTGTTAAAATATTGATTGCAGCTCCTAGATCAAATAAAGCATTAGATAGGGTCTGACTGTAGATTTGAACAGTTACAATTGGATTTCCTGGGTCTTCATATTTAATGGGTGTTTCTTTCCCAGATAATAGATCAGATAAAGTACCGACTACTTGGACTCTTGGATTAGTTGTTATATTCCTCCTTGGTTTCTTTATGCACAATTCTTTAATAGTTTTTGCATATATAGGAATATCTTGAATGGCTTGGAGGAACGGGATTTTTATATACAAATTTTGTAATTCCCCTAGAATGTCAAAGTCAGGATACTATAAAAGTCGAGGTATGACTAACCATTCTGGGAACGGAGGAGAGGATGTGGTTGCTTGATTATGAGCCTGCTGCTTATTTACATCCTCTTGTTGCAACTGATGTTCTATTACTAACTGATCTTCAATATGAACTGTTTTTCTCCCTCATTTCCAATGATACGTCTAGATCGTAATTGAAGATCGTTACACTCCCGCAGGTCGGGTCCTATTTCTGGTGATTCTATGATTTGAAGGGATTGGATCGATATGTTATTTGGATTGGGGTTGGGTTGGGCTGGGAGTTGTGGTCTCAGATTAGACTGGGGATTTTGTTGTAAAGCTGGCAGAGTAGGTTGAGGGAGCGGAATAGTTCCTACTGGCTGTTGCATTGGTCTTTGCCAGTTTGTCTACCAGGGTGAACCTTGTGAAGCAGGGGGAGTCCATTACGGAGGATATGGGCTATTTTGCCAATATGGTGGAGTATAAGGGAAATTCGGCCAACCAGATTGGTTTGGCTGATTCAGCCACGGGTTTGAAGAAGGAAACGATGGTGGTGACCAGTTTGAAAATGGGGGTGGGGGCTGATTTTGCCACATATTATATTGTTGAGCATTATATTGTGGAGGATGAAAAGAAGAGGTTGGGTCTGAAAACATACCAGATTGTCTTGGCTACCATTGGCGGCGCTAGTTGATCAAGTACACCGATTCTGGTTCTTCCTCTGCTTCCTTGTATACTGCTTTTAATCCAGGAAGTGAGGGGCAGCTTTCCGTAAGATGATCGTTTGTACATATGGCACATGTTTGGATTGTATCCAGTGGACACTCCTTGTGACTATGTTTTTTTCTGCATCGGGGGCAGAAGATTGCCAAATTCTGTTCTGCCTCCATCTGCTTCTGTTTGGCCTGCATAATATCAAGTTGTGTAGCTAGTGTCCCCAGAATATCAGTTTTAAAATTTTCTAATAAATTTCCAATCTCCACACGCGTCACTCCTTCTGTTGATATTTTATTGTCTCTTGCAAACCAATCATATTCTGTCGGTTTTATTCTTGTGCTACCTCTCGAACTCCTGATACATAAATCAATAATGTCAGCAAAATTCTCTTGATAAATATCCCCTTTCCCATGATGTTTAATGTTTCAATCCATTGTTCCTTCATCATGCCCCTTATCAATGCAGTTTTTAACACATTATCAGGTAAAGGTAGTGATGCATCAGGCGATCTTCGTAAATTTTATTGAAAACGTTACACATATTCTTCTAATGTTTCGTTTGGTTTGGCTGTCATTTGGAATATTTCGTCTTTCAATTCTCTAGACCTACAATAATCCTGATATTTTTTTAAGAAGGATTCTTTCATTTGATCCCAATTGTTGATGACCCCACCACCTAGTCCCATAATCCATCTTAAAGCAGCCCCCTTTAATGTAGAGGGGAATAATTTTAATTTCTGGGGATCGGTGGTGTAATCATATCCCCTGCACAACACATCAAATTCGAATAAAAATGCATCCGGGTCTTCTGATGTGAGACCATGAAATGTAGGGATATGTTGAAGAGGGATAGCTTTCATGGGCGCATTTGCTGCAGAATCCACTATAGGATATTGTAATGTAGAGGTTTGAGTATTTGGATGGTTCTGAACCATAGGGTCAAATATATGCCAATAACCTTCTGGGATATCTAGGAGGGTATTCCTAGGTTGAGAGGGAACGATTTTAGCAGGGATAGTTTTTATGGCACTTCCTTTATTTGAGATAAGAGGAATACCTGATGTCTGAAGAGATTGGATTCCTTCAACAATGATTTTCGCAGTGCTCCCCTTATCTGGGCTGTTTAATGGCTGATCTATTCCAATGGGAGATTTGGTTCCTCGGTTTCCCTTGTTTCTCCTTCTCCTTCACAAAAGTTGCTGAAATTCCCTTCCTGCAATAGTTCTGGAGTAGAATTTTCAATTTCCTGAAAGTCCTGCTCTTCAGTTTGACTATGTACCTAAGCAAAGGCTACAGATGGTGATCCTGTGGCCTGAAGGGAACTAGTAGGTTGTTTAGAAATGATTTTCCTGGGACCTACTGATGGCTGAGATTCTATTTTCTTATAGATTTCGTCTATGAAAGTTGTTCGGCCAAGGGTCACCGGCCCCTTAGCTTTTTCGGGTTTGGATGGAAGCTTAATATTCTTTTCTTGTTTTTTCTGCTTAGTCATGCACTCAAATTAACTACTAAACTCTATTCAAACAAAGCAAGAGCAAATCTATTAAGAAAGCGGACAGTGGAGCAGGGCTTTTACATGCTCCGCATGCAAGTTCTTACCTTCCGTTTTTAAGATCCAACTCTTCCCTAGCAGGTTCGTACACCACTCTGAAAAAAAGACAAATGGCTACACTCTTTCCTCGGCAACGGCGCCAAAATGTAGAGCTATAAAAAGGGTCTCTTTCACCTCTAATTCCCTCACATTAATATGTCAATCCGGGAGCATTTGGTTATTTCAAAGAGTGACTCAATCTGAGGCTATTTGTTAGAGTAATGCTAGTAGTATAGCGTTCTACAAAAATACAAGAGTAAACTGATTTTTGTCTATGACTAAGTTACTTCAAATTACTAAAGCACACACTCTTAAAGCTAGGCAACTTTATCAGTCAAGGGTTCGACAGCAATAGCCCATCCCTTTAGAAACTGATGGAAAGGAAATTAGAGCATGGACCACGGGTCTGGGAGCGAGGCAGTAAATGTCGAGGCTCACTACAGCCACAGATCGTCTCTCACACCAAATGCAAGTAAATGAAACAACAGATAAAAATGTAACGGCAAATAGGAAATTGGACAGCAAATCTAGAATGGAACAGCAATGCTTAAAATGGAACAGCAATTCTGAAATGCAACAGCAATCGAATAACTAAACCTCGCGAGCAGTAATCAATCTTTATCCTATCAACTCAAATGCACTCATTGTAATCAAAACTCCAATCTTTCATTCTCCAAGAAAATCACGCAACATGCACTAATGGAACAACACTAACTACTAATTATGGAACAGCATGTGGAAATCATACACACACATAACACTCTAGAAAAGTAATCTGATTTAACACCAATCATCAACAGGAATTACGACTGTGTTTCAAAATGGAACAACATTCACCCTGAATCATAAAGAACACATCTTTCAGATAATTTCCTTAACACAAATACACAGCATAAAAGGTCCGTAACAAAATGATAATAATGTTTAATTAAGTCTAGTAATATTGAATCAACTCTAAAAGTATTGATGATATAATGCAGAGTCAATATAAAGAACCTTAATGAACGAATCTTAACAGAGCATATGGTGTAACTTATAAAGCATATCAGATTACCAACTAATGACGATAAGCAAACCACGCAGAAATCAAATCATAGCAATACAGAAGTAAGTGTCCTCCGGGGCTAGGCCCTTAGCCTCAAGCGTACACCACTTTAAGTTAATCCAGACGCAGAGATAAGATAATCACCAAGTTTATATTAATGCATGAAACAGAAAGTACAATGAGCCAAGTTCAACGAGACTCGATGATCAAAGTTCAATCTTTAACAAAAAGTTACATAAAAGCATCGTCCCCAAAGCTAACAGTGTCGTCCCTTTATATAAGGGTAACGGCGGAGATGTCTAAGCAATAAGATAAATAAAGCAGCGATCCCTCAGGATCGAAGATCCTGAGGGATTCGCCAAACTGTTAATCCTTAATCACTTCTTTTCTCCTCCGCCGAGCTGGTGCCTTCTCCTCCTTTTCCGGACCAGTTTGCTTCAACCTGCTTAGCCTCGTTTGCACTCGGTCCTTCGTCAAAGGGACAGCAGTTACCCTGTTCTTGTCTTTTTCTTTGGAACAGAAGCTCCTCGTTTTTACCCTTTCCTGCACAGGAGAATGACAACTATCAGCGGTTAAGTCTTGCATACTAATTCCACATATTTTATCATAATTCTCTATTTTTTTCCAAATTCATGATGTAAAATATTCACAAGTCCCACTGAAAAGCCATTGAAATGATCATTAAAAACATACCTTTTTATCACTCCACACCAGTCAGTTCGTTTCACATGGTGGACCGTGTTCAGTGCTTCACATATTTTGTCAAAAGCTTCTACGTGAATATGCTTCTGTGTGCTTGGTCTTACCATACTTCCTGGTCTCAACCGAAGGGGTCGTTCATGCCATTGTCTTGTCTGCTCCTATTTTTCAGTCGTGTTTCCTATTGCGAGGATGATGTGCATTGGTGCAGGTTGCGCATGATATGCCTGTACCCATCTGGAAAGGTTGGCGTGCGAGTTGTTTCTTCCGTCGTAATCAGCTTTCATCTGCATATAAGGCTTTCCAAAGTGCATGTGCATCATCCTGCTGCATTCGTGCCAGTCCTAAAAACTTCTTTGATAGGTACCCCACCATCTTGCGGGCGTAGAACGCATTACCCATTTCAGAGCCTTGAAACGCTGATGTTCCAATACTTCTCTTTCAAATTTGTTTAGGAAATCATCCACCTTGCTCAACCTGTCATACATAGGTAGATCTCTTACCTCTGTTGCCACGTAGCACAACGACCTTGTCATCATGTTACAGTTGAGTGTGGTTACCTCATGTAACCGGTTCTGCCATCGTTCTATTTCCTCATCCGAATCTAAGGTGCAGGAGCTTTCACAGTCCCACAAAATCCTTCCATCCACTATTGGATTTACCCAGTCCTGTTCCCGTATAGTTATCTTGTAGATATAGTCTAGATCGGCGTCACTATCGTAGTCATGCACTGGTTCTGTGTAGCACAATCCTTCCACACGGTCTAAAGGTACCACTATGCACAGTGACTTTTTCTCAAAAATCATCTTGTGCTTATTTAGATTTATCACCCCATTCATGTTAGCGGCCCAATCTATTCCCAGTAGCGTGGGATAGGGATTTTTGTCATCAACAATCTCTATCACTTTGAAATCTAAAAGCGCACTTGCACCTTTGATATCTACAATTATTCCCTGCAATCTTCCCATAGGTAGGATCTTTTGTTGGTTCACCATTCGCAATTGGATATGAGACCATTGTAGCGCAGGCCTACCCATGTGCTCCCATGTCTACTTTGGTCGGACATTTGCGTCCGATCCTAGATCCAAAATCACTTGATCCATTTCATATTCCTCGATTTACGTGGTCAATCTCATCTCTCTTCCTATTCGCGTTGTGTGCTTCCCGAGCTTCCAGACTACACGTGATTCTCCTGGCATGGTTCCAGCACATCTAGTGATGAGTTCTTGCATCCCCTTCATAGCTTTGCTGTCATGCAGCAGCTTCATGCATGTCTCCAAAAATGTAGTGAGAATTGATGGGTCCATTTCCGGTTCCAGATTGTCTTTTCTTCCTTAAGTGGAGGCATCCGTGAAGCTCTTCTTAGCTTCCATGAATGTTTCCTTAGCGCACTCTAAATCAAATTCTGGTTCCTTTGTTGGAGCCTTGCTAACCCAGACACTCTCTTCGAGCTACTTGCCTTTGTCATCTCTTGTCGTGATACCACTTCAAAGCATGATATTTACATTTGGGTCATCCTCATGCGGCTTAGACCTCATCATTTGCAGGTTCTGAGTCGGGGGAGGTTGGAGTGCTCCTTTATCACGCAACCTCGCTATCAGCATGGGATAGTTCTCCGTCTCATGATCAAACTGGGTACAATATAAGCATGATGGTCTTGTTGGATTTGTACAATCACGGGAATAATACCCTGGTCCTCCACAATTGTAACATATCAGTTGTCTGCGACCTCTTCCTGGTCCCATTACACCTTGACCTCGTCCGCGCCCCTGAAATCTAGTGTGTGCTATCCCTACATTTTGATTGAGGGCCGGTGTTCCGATATGAACTCTATAGGTAGGAGTCCGATCCATCATCAGTTCATAATTTCTACAAGTACGTTCATTGTGGCCTACTGACCTACATAAATTACAGAACAATTGTTAGTAATTCTGCATATACTTTTGTAATAGATGGCAGTTATCTGTAGCATGCTTCCCTCCTATCTGAAAAATCGTGTACCATAATGCAGGTGTCACGCTCGGTCTTGCTTATGCCTCTGGTCTCAATGGCATTGGTCCTCCTTCTGCCAAGTAGTTCGCGAAGACTTGACAATGGTCTTTGTCATGTCCCTGGCCCTTGCACTTTACGCACCATACTTCCTCGCGCGCTTCTGGGCGAGCTGTCTTGTCTTGTTTCAAACTCTGCATCTCAAGGCACAAGTTTTTCAATTACACATGGATCTGTTGAACTCTCAGGTTAGGATCTTGTATCGAGGTCTTGTGCAGTCTCATTGTGATCTCCAAGGCCTTGGCCTGAATGGTTAGCTTCTGCTGTGATAATGCGTTCCTTAGATGCGGCATTAGCAATGCTACAAACCATGAGCGGTGTTGCCCATCCATCAAGGTCATATTGGCTTCACAAATTGTACACTTCAGTCTCTGATCCAGCTCCTAGGGGGTTGGTGAGCACCAGTATTACAACAATAATGCTACAACTCCTGGGCTGCCTACTTTACTCTTATCAACCCAGTAGTTCGTAACAAACTTAGAAGCGACAATGTTGTATGCACAAGTACTAGTTCTTACTATAGGTTGTCACTTGGTTAGCCAGCAAAAGATCACTAGGAGCTCAAGCCAACTTCTATTGATTCTAGAAGAAGCTGTATATGTGATGAAAGAAGAGATTACTCTATAGAGGCTACTCTAATTGCATAAAGGAGAAAGACTGAAATGCAAAGCAAACCTAGTAAACCCTAATTAACCAACTAATCCTACTTTTGTAGAAAGCACTATGAAAACCATGAAATGAATGCCATTACCTACTCAAGGAAGTAAACAACATCTACTCAAGCTATTTCTAGAAGTAAATGAGAAAAAGAACATCTTTTTGGATTTCTATGTATTTTTATGTGAATTTTACGTGCATCTATTTTATTGTGTGTGAAGGTGGAAGCAAATAAGTGGGGTTGAAGGGCGACTTTGGGACATGAGAGGATGTAGGATGGTGTGGATGGGTCCTAGGAGGTCTCAGGTGGCCTTCTGGAGACTTTTCCCACGCTCGGCCTTCAAAAAAAAGCTTACAGGGAAATCTACAGCAGGACACAGGGGATCTACAAGAGGTCTGAAGGAGGAGGCTGAGAGCAGTTTCATGGTTTTGAGGGCATGAGAGTGGGTGGAAAAGGTGGATGAAAGTTGGAATGAGTTGTTAAAGTTCCTAGGGTCTATCAAGAATCACCAGGAGAGAGAAAGATGATTGGGTTTTCTCAAGGAGAGAGGAAGAAGTTCTATGGAAAAATGCAGAAAACTAAGGCAGATTTGAGGTGAGCTTTGGGTGACCTGTAGGGCATGGATCAGAGAGAGGATGTGATGGCTGATAGGCTATCCTGTTGCTAGAAGAGATCTGCTGCAAAATAATTGACAGTCAACCAATAAGATCAAACAAGCAATGAAATGAGTACATCTAGAAAGACAGAATTTTGCGTCAAGCTAGTCTAAACTATGATCTATGAAAGAAAATGCTAAGAAATGCTACAAGAAAGAAAGCATGGAAGAATACTTATTGCAAATAAAGAAGTGAGCATGGTGGAAAAGATCTAAAGCAAAGCATTAACCTTCTAACAAACTGCAAACACTAGAAGTCCTATGAATGAGGAAAATCTGTGTTTTTGGGGCAGCAAGAGGGTCTTTGCCTCAATTCATGGTCCCAAAGGGAGGAAGAGAGGCCAAGGCACTATTGCTAGCCTTTTGAATCTTATTTTTATCACTGCTTAACCTGCTATAGAAAGCACAAATGGAAGCAAACTCCTAAATCATCAAAAGCAACCTATTCTTAACCATGAAAGAGATACATCAAACAACAACTAATCTACAAACTGAAACAAAGCATATAAATACAAATAAAGAGGAGCTTGGCTACTTGGATTGGACCCTAACCCAAGAGCTTCAACCCTCTGAGGTAACTTAGTGCTAGCTCAAAAAGTATTCCATCTTTATTATCAAAACAATAACAAGATTACATGAAACTGTCACAAAAATAAGCTCGAAGTTGAGCAGAGTTTACATAAGCAAAAAGCCAAGAAAAATACGACCCTAGTGAGGCCCTAAGCCTCTCTACTTATACAAATAAAGCTACCAACATCTTCCTTAAAATCAGGGAGGCTTGGCTCCCAAAACTCAAGATAATCATCAGTTATCCTCCACTTGCTCGGCTGCCTCCTAGTGCATTGATTTGGTTGTTTGTACTCCGAGCTGAATGAAGGAGAATTTGAAGTGGGGAGTAATAAATGAGGGGGATTCCCTCCTATAATTCCTCTCCTTTGTCCACTTCGAGTTATTGTTGTCATTTGTCCACTGAATCTTTGACTTTGTCTTCAAAACTCAACAATAAGCTGCATTAAACACATATTAGACCACATGGAATCATAACTAACTCAACTCACTCCATAAGCATAAATATAATCAAAAAAACATATAATAAGCTAAGAGAATGGTTGATTTGACTATGTTAGGAGGGAAAATGAGCCCATATAATTACCCATTTATGGGCTCATCATCACCCCCCTACTGAAGGTGTTGCTTACCCTCTGAGAAACTTAGTCCATCTCCTCATCTTTTATGGCCCTAGTGACCTCTCTAACATCCCAAACTTTTGATGTTGTTTCCTCTTCCTTGTCATAGAAGCTTGCCTTTCTATCTATCTCTTCCCACTGCTTCTGCTCTTCTTCTTCTGTTCTTCCTTCTAGCATGCCTAACAATAGTGGGGGACTCAGTTTGAGGCCAATCCAGTTGACCTGCAGCCTCTACATGGAGTGCTTGTACATTGGCACTCTCCTTAGTGCCTCCTTCATCCTCATGGGGGAATGATATTCCCTGATCTTCAGACTGTGTGGTAAGGTGTTCCATATCCTCATACATGCATGCACACAGTCATCCCCAAGTAGCCTTTCCATGTCCTCAAAATGTGCAATGGCTTGTGCTTGATCAATTATATATCTAGGGGCAATCTTAGGATTATTAGCAAGAAACTGGTGTGTGCTGATGAGTGCCATGGGATCTGATGGCTCGGCTCTGATCATTAATGGCTCATTCTTCTCTCTTATCATCAACCTTTTTACTTCTTTTTCCCTCAACTCTTCATGGTTCATCCATGAGGCCATGGCCATTAGTTGTAGGTCCCCTAGCCTAGCATTGGGATACCACACATTCATGTCTATGAGGGCCATATTATGCAGGTAAAATTCTACCATCTTTGCCTTATCTTCTATTGTTATTTGGTCACACAGGTCCATAAACTGCCTGTAACCTTGAAAAGGCAATGTGCCTCTTTGTGCCAAAGTCTTGATCTGAATTTGTAGCCATTGGTCGTTGAGATATAAGCCATAGGATTTTGTTGGTGTTCTACACTGAAATACCTCCATGGATAAGCGTGCCATGCATGCCAGCTGGGTTTCTTTCTCCTTTAGTTGCCTCCTTAGCAATTCATTTTTAGTTTCCAGTTGGCTTCTTGCAATTTCTTCTCTATGTCTGACATCACTTAACTCTCTGCCCATTTCTCTAAGTTTATTTTCCATATGGCCAACATCCTCAACTCCCTTGGATTTGGCTATTTTCATCCACTGATGTGTTCTTATTCTTTCTTTTTCTAATTCAAAGAATAGTGGAATTGCAAATGTTTGTGGAATTATCCTACCTCCTTCAAGAAGATGGTAATAGGAGGCAAGGCTAGGCTGGGGATCAGGTTCTTGTAGCTCTGTAGCTTCCTCCTTCCCCTTTGGCTGTTCTTCTATTCTTTTCTCAAGCTATTGGGTCTCCTGTAATTTTGACAGTGTCTCCTGTAGAACTGTCTGAGCCTCCTGTAGGACTGTTTTTGGGTCCTGTAGTTGCACTTTCTCCTTCCAGGTGGAAGATCTAGGAGTCCCTCTTTCATATGTGATAGGTGTTTTGGAAGGAGATTCTTCCCCTTTGACAGAGGGTGAATCTTCAATTGTAATTGGCACTGTTGAAGATGGTTGGGGTTTCCTTGTTTTGATCCTTGTGCTTTTCCTGGCCTTGAAATACATGGAGGCCTGCCTTTTTCTCTTTTCTTTTGGCTTAATTGGTGTGCTCAGGGCAGTGAGGGCAGCTGCTGCCTCCCTTTCCAGAGTCTCAGGGGACCCTTCTCTTTTTTTTTCCTCTGCTGCCTCTTTTTCTCCTCCCTTTGTCTATTTTTCTTTCTTTGTTTGCTCTGTTTCTTCCTATTCTGTTTCTTCAACCTTCTCCTCTTCTATCTTAGTTTCTTCTCCTCCCTTTCATGTCCTACTGAGTCATCAGTTTCTTCACCTTCTCCCCCTTTCTGTTCTTTCTCCTCACTGTCAGAAGGACTACTATCATAGGTGAGGGCCTTTATGTCATCTTCTGTTGTCATGTTTCATAAGACTTCCCATGCTATAGGGAGTGTGAATGTATAGAGGGCTTCTTCCACTAAGATTTTGATTAACCCATGGTGAGCTAGCAGATCTGAATCCCCTGCCTTAACCTTAATGGAGTCTATGAGGGACTACAGGAGGAAATAGGGGATGCTGAGTTTTTGGGGTGTTGGAGTGTCCATGCCATATCTTAGTTCATGAAGGATTCTAAAATGGTAACCATAGACTATGCTATACCTCCCTTCATAGGAAATGTATTTGATGATTTGGTAACTAACCTCATCCCAAGGGTATGGTATGCTAGCCCTTCTAATGCCATTTTTATCCTCTATAGGGGTTTCATTGTTTTGGAAGAAGTTTTTCTTGGCAACCTGTCCAATTGGTTTTTCATCTTTGCTCCAAGGTAGTCCAAGAGGAAGGGTAGTAACCCTACTGATAAATTCAGGGGTTATCTCCATGGAAAGACCTCTAAAAGTGACAGTGGTCAATTTGCCCTTGTGAATATGGCCACTACTTGGGGATGTTCATGGAGCCTGGTGGAATTAGTGGGCTCCTTCCTCATGAAACCTCCTGTCATTGTGTTTATACCCCTTTGGAACACCAAATGTGGAGATGGAGACAATATTTTTGAAGAAAACAGGAAAACAGAGGAAAATTGTGTGTTTTTTGTTTTTTTTTTTTAAATAGGCAGAAATTTTTATGTATTTCTCCTTCTTCTATGGACTTAATTCCTCCTTAAATTGATATCATTTCTTGCATATACTAATAATCAAGGTGGGTATGCATGGAACCTACCTCCTCAGGCCAGAAATCATGCTAAAAACCTGTGTTTTCTTCTTCAAAACAGCTCACTGCCCCTCCTGTAGAACTGCCTGTAGGTGCTCCTGTAGAACCTGTAAGTGCTCCTGTAGAGAACACTGAGAGCAGGAGGATGGGAGAGATCAATGGAGAACGATGGTTTCGAGGCTGTGGGGGCACAAGGAGTCTACTGCAGCTTAGTTTACGAGGAGAGAATGAAGGAAAAGGTGGTGAGAGTGCTCGAGGAGGAGTACTTATTACTCTTTTTGGATATTTCCGGTGATGGGGGTGAGCTGGAAAAAGTGTACGTTGGCCATATTTGGACCATTGGTCCCCACCTGCCTTTTCATCATGGTTTCTCCCTACAATCACCTCTCATCATTGCATCAGAGTTTACACACCCTCTACTACCTATCCTTGACATCTCTCTTGAGTTGATTGTGCGCATGTGTGGGTGACATCTTTGGATGAGTGCAATCAACTAGATGAATGTGGCCAAATTAACTAGACACCTTTTCCTTGTTCAACCTCAACCATCTCGTTTCTCATGTATATCTTTCAATTACACAAATGCAAACAGAGGAGTGGGTTAGTCACTTACCTGTGATTCGAATGCATGTGTTGTGAGGTATTTTGGCTCTTTCTACTGTTGCATGCCTGTATTTCCTTTGATGCATGTTGTCTGCTTGCTGATGTGTGGCTGTTTTTCTTGTGCAGGTATCCTTTGGTTGGATCTGAGCTTCATATGTCTCCTTCAATCCTCATGGTTGCACTTCTTTTGTTGTTGTGGCTGGATTTTAACGGGATCAACTGCTACAGGAATTCCTACAGGAGCTCCTGTAGCTACTTCTCCCCTTGAATCTTCAACTTCTTTCTGTGCTGGGAGCTATGAGGATGATGCCAAAGATGTAGATGGAGATGGAGAGGTAATAGGTAAGCTGCAAGTGAGATTTAAGGTGTTGCTTCCTCTCTTATTTTTGTTTTTTTCTCTTTACTAAAAATTGTTTTTTTTGTGTCTTTTTCTGGGACAGGAAGAAAAAATGATGATTGGGGTGTGATGCAGGTGTGGAATGGATGGAAAGGAGGATTTAAGACTATAGGAGGGTTTATATGTTCTTCCTGAAGCTTCCCTGCCCCTCAAACTGCTTCTTATATTCATTTCTGGCTCTCTGTAATTCCTACAGGAGCCTCTTGTAGAACACACAGTTTCTGAAAAGAAGCACAGTGGGGTGAAAGAAATGTTAGAAATGATGGAGAAGAGTGTGGAGGAGATAAGATAGGTGCTGGTGTGAATGTCAGGGCTCTGTGGCATCTTCTCTTGCTCTTTGTAGTCCTCCTGCAAACCTGCAATGCACATTAAAATTCAATTTATTTTTTTTGAAAACAACTAGGGCGCCTCAAGGAGGTTTTCACCCTAATTGCCTGCCCTGGGTGCCTCCAAGGGAGGTTTTCACCCAGGGATCTTATTCTCTTTTTCTTTTATTTTTTTTCTTTTGACATCACTGGGCCACCTCAGGAGAGGTTTTCAACCCAATGATGGGACTCAAGCGCCTCATGGAGGTTTTCACTTGAGTCCTTATTTTTTCTTTTTTATTTTCCTTCAGTGAGTGGGTGAAGTGGAGGCTAAGACATGCTCCACTACCATCATTATCTTATTCAAATCTTCAATGAACTCTCACTTGGAGAGGGGCTTCTTGTAAAATTTCAACCAATGTCCATTGACAAGCATGGGGATGGCTTCATCATCAATGGTTCTGATCAAAACTGAACCATTGTCATTGCATTTTTCCACAGTGTAGGGTCCCAGCCATCTTGTCCTCAGCTTGCCTTTGAAGTCTTTATATCTTGAATCATAGAGTAGTGCCCAATCTCCCTCTTGAAATTGCTTCTCCTTGATATTTTTGTCATGCCATATCTTCCTATGAAGTTGAACTACTTCTGTGTGGAGAAGAACCTGCAATCTTTGTTCATCCAATCCATTGAGATGGAGTAATCTTTCCTTCTGTGCATCGCTGAGGTCTAGGTCCAGCTAAGCTGTCATCCTTAGTGTATTGAATTCAAATTCTATTGACAGCAAAGCCTTCTTCCTATAGACTAGTTCATAGGGTGTGAACCCTGTAGTGGTCTTCCATGTTGTGTTGTAGGCCCAGGTGGCCTCAACTAATCTGTCCGCCCAGTCTTTTCTGTTGTTGCTCACTACCTTTGTCAGGATCCCTTCCAATGCTCTATTAGTGACCTCCACCTACCCATTGGCTTGTGGATGATAAGGGGTGGAAGTCTTGTGCTTGATTCTATGATGTGTGAGCAGGTCTTCAAACAAATTGGAAGTGAACTGACTACCTTGATCTGTGACCAATTCTCTTGGATACCCAAACTTGTAGAATATGATTTCTCTAAAAAATTTAGCTACTTTTTCCTCTATTGTTGCTTTGATTGCTTTTGTTTCTGCCCACTTTGTCAGGTAATCGGTGCACACAATGATGTATTGTTTCTATTTTGAAGGAGGGCTGATAGGACCCACAAATTCCATGCCCCACTTCTCAAATGGCTCAAAGGTCACTTGAGGTTGCATGGGCATCTCATCCTTTGGAGTAGGTTTCCTCATCCTTTGACATTGATCACATTGGCTGGTGTATCTCCTCACATCTTGATGAAGAGTGGGCCAGTAGTAGCCTACTTGCAATATTTTGAAGGCAATTCTCTTTGCTACAAAATGACCTCCACAAGTCCTGTCTTGACAAGTCAGGAGAATGCCAAAGACTTCCTCATCCCTGACACATCTTTCCAAGATCTGATCTGGGCCAAGTTTGAAGAGATTACCCCCAATCTAGGTGAAAGGGGCGCTTTTCCTTACTATCTTTCTCTTCTCTTTTGAGGACAGGTGTGGCGGAAACTGTGCTGAAACCAAGTAGTTTTCTATATCAACAAACCATGGAGAGAGTACTAAAATAGAAAACAGATGTTCATCTGGCATTTGGTCATCCACCATTCCTTCTTCACCTGCGGGCAAATTTACTCTGGACAAAAAGTTAGTAACCACATTTTCTTTACTAGGCTTATCAATAATGATCAGATCAAACTGCTGTAGTAAAAGCAACCATCTAATAATGCAAGCATTTACATCTGGTTTGTTCATAAAATATCTAATTACAGCATGATCAGTGTGCATGAAGGTTTGATAACCTGTGATATAATGTCTGAATTTGTTCAAGGAATGCACGACAGCTAGGAGTTCCTTCTCGGTCACCGTATAGTTTAACTCTGCCTTTGACAAGTTTTTTCTTATAAAGTATATGGCATAAGGTAAATTTTCATCAATTTGTCCCAAGGCTACTCCTATCGCTTTATTCAAGGCATCTGTGTGAATGTGGAAAGGTAGGGCCTGTTATAGACATTTTTGTGCCTTACAGCTATAAGCATGAAATGTCCATAAACCAAGGGATCCTAAGTCCCTAAAAGTGTTGTTCCAGCTCCTAAAGAAACAAGGTCAACAAATTACAGCTTCTCCCAGAAGTTCTCCACCAGAAACTGCTCAGAACTAGTCAAATCAGGATCATTTCAGATGCTCCACTAGCTAGCTGCGTTGCAAAGCACCCAAATACACTGGCTAGGTGCGTTGCAATGCACTTGAATGCACTACCAGGGTGTGTTGAACGGGAAATGACAAGTGGCAGATTCATTCCACGAGGTGGAGAGACAATGGAAGCTTCCAGAATCTCCTCCAATGACACTTGCCTCACTGAATTCGATCAGTGATGAGTAAGAGGCTCTCAGTCTCCAAGTGGAAGCAAGAACTGACAGAGAGAAGCCACTAATCAATTCATGAGCTGACTCATCCTCTTTGCATACATCTATATATGGATCCCTCACCAAGAGATCCAGAGGCTGGAATTTTGTACATTGCAGAGAATTGCTGTTGGTTTTGTGATAGATATCAGAGTATTGGGTGATTTATGCTTTGTTAGAGGTGAAGAAGGGATTCTATGCTGGGAGGTTGATGCTGGATCAGGAATCATCGGTTGTAACTCCTCCTAGATCTTCTTGTTTTATCAATAAAACTATTTGAGTTTCTCCTACATGCTTGTAAATCACTGATGTTTGTTATATTCGTATGTTTAGATTAAATCTGATCCTAAGCTTTTTATGAACATAAACCCATGTCTTTGTGTAGTTTCCTCTTTCTGTGATCTTGCAGGAACTTGGTGACGCTGGGCAAGTAAGGGAGCAGGTAGCTGGAAGCTGTCAAAGAGAAGAGAGATTGGATCAAAGGACTAGCGCAAGACACAGGTTGGTTCATCCTATTCCTCTTCGTTTATAGTTCATAAAGGAGAATACAAGAGTAGTTTTCCCTGTTTGTTTCTGAGGTCTCTGTCACAACCCAGTGGGATAGGGTCGTTCTGAATAGACACTTTTCCCGATAACAAAATGGCGACTCCACTGGGGATCATGTCTAGTTAGTTTGTTTGTGTTTCTCTGATTGTTTGTTTCATAAACTTAGAAATAGCAAATCGAACTGCATTTGCCATTTACAAATGCAAAGTAGACATCTGCTATTTCAATCCATTCACTGGATCTGTTTATGATCTGAACAGCTGATTCACAAATGATCTGATTACCCTTTGTGATAGCTCTTAAACCTCTTTTAAATCAACCCTCTGATTGTGCATTACTGATTGCTTTTACCCGGCCAAAAACCATAGATTAAACTGCAAACCGTGACCCAAAACCCGGAGAGAATTCTCGTTTCTGCTCCAGCGCAGGCTCTGTGAAGAGACTCTGCATTTCAGCGCAGTTCCCGAGAGGGCTACCTGCGTTGCAATTCAGTTTCTCTGTGTAGCAGGTGCGTTGATCAGCTTAGCCCTGTTCAGCTGAGGTTCTTTGCTCACTTTTTCCAGTTTTGCCTCTGATTTTTGCAGCCTGTGATCAGTGTGTGTGTCTGTTTAAAAGCCCCTTTTCTTTGCCTTAATTCCGCCTCGGTTGTATAAAAGAAACTGTATTTATTTTTGTGTGTTTGTTATGTCATTTACAGTTTCCCATTGCAAAAGTAGACTAGTCATACCCTTGGATTTAGATCTATCGTAAGTGTCGATTTTGATCTTAGGAGAAAGTTTATTTGTTGTTGACAGTCGATTATGCTTTTACTTTTGCCTTTGGCTTGAATTTGTGAATTTCTAGTGTCGAAACAAGTGTTTATTTCAAAATCATAAAGTGTCGTAATCGTCTCTACCTTTTGATTTCGAAAAGAAACTTGTTTGTGTTTTTCACTTGAAAGCGAATTCAAATTTGTACAACAACTTTCTTTTTAGGCATCAATATTAAGAAAGTGAAAAAAAAATACATGCACATGTGCATTTGCATATTGACACTCTGTTTGGCTTGATTTAGGAAAAGTGCATTTACAGTGTGCTCTTTGCTCTTTGAGAAAAGATTGTGTCTTTCTTTTCCCCTTGTAGCTAGGATTTTCATTGCTGAAAAGAGATAAAAGCTTGCTTATCATCTTTAGATTGCATTTTAGGAATTACATCTACATCTCGTGGTGAACCCAAAAGGCAAACTTCATAAGAAAGATCAACCTAAAATAAATTCAATGAACTTAACAACGCTTTGTAACTTAACGCACAACATTTAGAGGTCTAGGCTAGAGACATGTTCTGGCGTCGTAAAACCTGGTAACTGTTGTCCTCACTGATGTTTGGGTGATTCCTCCACTTTGAGACGATAAGTGCCAGTACGGATTTGTGCTCCCACGTACCGTCAAGTATATATTGGGAGACCCCTGTAGGCATAAAACCTTTATCCATAGGAAGCCGTGTCAGCTGCCCTACTAATCACAATGCACCGAACACAGCATTCGGGAAGATTGACTGCCGTACCCTAAAAAGTATTCTGCAGTTTTGCGATTGGTTTGGTACTCCCTCTACCTAGACCTCCAGAGCAGTCCCTTTCGTTCCTTTTCAGACTCCTTAACGGAAAAGGTCCATCTGAGCACTTGTCACTTCAGGCTCATTAAAAATCGAAGGAGACTAGAGTCATCTTTTGTTTTTTCTCGACTCTTTAAAACTGAAAAAACAAGTTGTGTCAAAGCGTGTTAAAATTTGTTTTAAACGGAATATTCATACCCTTTTCCTGCGTTGATCTTTAGGTTGAGAAAATGGAGCCTACCAACCAAGGAATTCCCCTTGGTGGAAATCCTAGTCCCTTCTCCTCTTGGGGAGATGTTGGTGCGCCCCATATGGCCACATTGTTGCTTCCAGGACTGACAATTGGCTTGCCATTATGGCTCTTCTCAACCAATGTCGTTCAGAACACCACTATTCCTGAACAATTGAATCAACAATTAGACGAGTCCAGAGTTACCCACCAGCCTTCTACTTCCTCTAATTCTTCCTCTCCTCCTTCCTCTTCGCTTAACAGGATTGGTAAAGCTAAAAGCCAAGTTCCTAAGGAGAAGAAGGAAAATAAGAAGAAAGAGAAAAAGAAGAAGGAGCCAAAGGCAAATGGGGGAAAACGAGTGTCATCTAACGAAAATCCACACACAGCACCGACCAGGCCTAAATCACCATGTGTCATTTGCAGAGGAGACCACTTTCACAGAGATTGTCCTTGCATCCCCCGGATACTAAGGGACTGGTCTCCTCGTTTGCACAATCCGGTGTCATCAACCTCTGGAGATCATGTTGAAAGCACACCGTCAACTAGTGAAAGTGAAGCCCCAGGACAAAGAGGGAAAGCTAGATTTCCTTGTAAACTGTGCAAAGGTGACCATGCCCTCCACCGTTGTCCCTTCTTAGACGAGGCTAAAAGAGTTTTGGATGATCGTCCAGTTTCACCGTTACGACTTCCTCCTGGATATAAAAAACTCTTGCCAAGTCCGTCACTAGTTGAGAACCTAGCTGGCCCGCTCAAGTGGTCGGCTGAAGCATCTATCATCGAAGATAAACCAACTGAATCCATACCAGACGAAAGTCAAAAGGTCGAGGTGGCAGTTGACCCGGTCTTGCCTTCAGAGGTTTTATCTTCGGATGATACAGTCACTGAAGAGAACAAGGATGACACCGTCCAAATTCTCTTCATCAACACAGACTCCGACGAACATGGGGGCAATCCACCCATTCCTTTACCGTAGGAAGGAAGTTCGTCAGAGCCATACCTGGCCATCTACTCGGTCCCACCTCCAAGCAACCTAGTTGTCTCCTTCGACTGGAATCAACTAGGCAGACCCCGTTTGCCAGCAAGCATACCATTCCGAATTATCGTCCAAATATATAGAATGGTCATGGCTGGTACCATCATTGATGAGGGGGCTTCTATGAGTATCCTTTCCTCTATTGCTTGGAAAGCGCTTGGTTCGCCATCGTTGTTGCCTGAAATGAGAAATCTGACAGGCTTTGATAAAGGAACCAGTCGACCTTTAGGGATCCTTCTCGATGTGCCCATAACATTGAGAAGGAAGACAGTTCGCATGAACATCATGGTCGTTCAAGAACCCTTGGATTATAACCTACTCCTTGGACGAGACTATATTTATTGCATGGAAGCCATTGTCTCCTCGCTCTTTAGAGTAATGTGTTTTCCGCACGAAGGAAGAGTGGTCAAGCTCGTGGACCAGCTTTCATTTCCCGGATCACGCATAGCAAATAGTCATATACCGTCCCTAAATGGTCTCTTCACGCAAGAAATGTCTCAATTCCCAGTCCGTCCTCCCGATGAGCGCGAGTAATTCGGAGGGATATGACTGAAACCCAGGGGGCATGCGTCCTGGTCTGCTTCGGCAGGAAAACTTCGGGTATAGGGTAGGTTTCCGCGGGAGAATATGACTAGTCTGTACCCCGTCCGTCGGTGGAAGAGGGGTTATTCTAGAATAAGATTCTCTTGTCAAAGTTATGTGAGTTGGCGGACGTCGTCGCTCACCCTTGTTTATCTCGGTAGACATCGCCGAAGAAGTGTTTTGTTTGCTGTGTGAATAGAGCAATCTTTGGGTAACCTGTAAGAGGTAGGCCTCTCCTGATAGAACAAATGTTTTGTCTGCAAATTGAGGGGTAACCTTGAAATCATATTTTATACCTGGGGGCATGCAAACCTTTTGGAGTGCAAGCGAAGGGCGACTATTTATTTTTTAAATTTTTAGGTCCTCCCTTTAAACCCGTAGGCTAACCCTTTAAACTCGTAGGATTAGTCGTCACCTAACTTGCATAAAGAAAGGATGTGGGGCAAAAATCTAAAAGTTGTCGTTTTTATATGAGACATTCTTATCATATGACTGGATTAATCGAGCAGTTTTAGCACATAGTTCAAGCTCGTTAAAAAATAAACATAAGACCGAGCAAATGTTTCCACCCGCGTTTAAGCTCGTTAAAAAATGAACTATCCCCCGGTAAATAACCACCGTGAATGAAGCATTTTCAGCCATTAAAGCCTTGGTCATGTTTGCACTGTCACCTCCACTTTTCCATTGGCCGATCATTCACCTCCATTTGATTGTTTACCCATTTTGAGGAACAGTTGCGAAGAGTGATTTCACCAGCCATCCTTGTGACACTGCCGTGATTGGAAAATTCCAAACCTTACCTGGAATCAGCTGCTACCCATTTTATCACTTGTTCCTCAAAAGACGAGTCTTCTTTAAGCTCTTTTCATCTGACTCGTAAAATATGAAAAGATTGCCGAGTTTTGGCCTTCCAGCTCGTTAAAGCGACCAGAAGTGCTATCCCTCCTCTAGATTTTAATCTTTTTGGACCTGAGGGATTATTGCACAAAAAGATCGAGCGCTTGTTTTGTTCGGCTCGTTAAAACTATCGAAAACTCATCCCTTCTGTATTGTTTTATACTTTTTCGGAATTAAGGGATTAGATGACGAAAAAGGAATTCCGGAGTTACCTTTACGTACCTTTTCAGACTCTCTCAAAATGAAAAGGACCGAGTTATCTTTGTCGTTAGACTCGTTAAAAAGATTAATAGCGACAAACTTGTCTTTAGGCGAGAACGAGTTTCACTATCGCTAGGATCGTTAAAACATAGCGATGGGTTTGCCCGAAGGGAAAATTATAGAACAAGCATATGTTATCCTCCTCAAGCTTGACAAAAATAAAGAGGTACTGGTCAGCAATGACTGGGAAAAATTGGGAAGAAAACTCAAAGAAACTTTATTGGTAGCAAGTCACTCTTGAACATGACACTTCCACTCTGTGCCTGAGTCGGGTTGGGTTGTTTCATTCACCGGTTACATCGCCATGGTCACGCCATACCATCCACATTTGGGGTAAATGCTACCAATCCATCACATAAGTGTCGCCGACATGTTCAAGAGAAGTCATCTAGAGAAGTCACCCGTGTCCCATCCACTACCATACATTATACTTCATTCTTTCATGACCGCCACCCTGAACCATATATCATCAGATCGTTTTCACCTCCATCAAAATCATTTTCTCCGTTCCGCATCGTTGATGTGGGATTCATTAAGGCCCTCCTTTGACACATCGCTTCTTGTCGACATCAGCTCATTATCCAAGAAGTTGATCTAGGAACAACCCCTTCAGTACTTTGAAGCTTGCATGCCTCAATGGCAAGTTTCTCACTTCCGGCGACAAGTATACATCAATGACCTTCGACCGAAATATTTTGCGTGGTGTTCGACGCCAAGTCCTTTATTCACACCATGTGGATTGTACTGCAGTACCTTGAGGGTCATTATCATTATCAGTGATTCCTCTCGCACTTGTTAACAGTTTACATCATTGACTGGTAATCAAGCGATGTCTTTCCATGTTCGACTTCAAAACATTTCTCACATGGATCGACTTGTACTTCGAGTGAAGATCGGACGAGATTGAAGACCCCGGATCTAGTTTCAGCCATCCGGGCTGCGATATATATTCAGGAAAAATAAAGACATTGAAATGTACAGCATTGCAGCACAGATAATCATCCTACCCAAAAGGATGATGACTTCATCAGAATCATCAGTCTACCATCAGACGATTGTCTGTCCTATGTACATGAAAATGAATTTATAAAGCTGAGCATGGGAATGCCCGCCTCAACTAGATCATGAAAACAGTATGAAGATAATGTATTGTATTGTATCTTATTACAGGTCTCCTCCCCAGCATTAGAAGAACTTCGGATCCTCCTAATAAAGCATTTCACCCGATAAACAGCCTCATACTTTAGGGGGCAACTGTTATAGACATTTTTGTGCCTTACAGCTATAAGCATGAAATGTCCATAAACCAAGGGATCCTAAGTCCCTAAAAGTGTTGTTCCAGCTCCTAAAGAAACAAGGTCAACAAATTACAGCTTCTCCCAGAAGTTCTCCACCAGAAACTGCTCAGAACTAGTCAAATCAGGATCATTTCAGATGCTCCACTAGCTAGCTGCGTTGCAAAGCACCCAAATACACTAGCTAGGTGCATTGCAATGCACTTGAATGCACTACCAGGGTGTGTTGAACGGGAAATGACAAGTGGCAGAGTCATTCCACAAGGTGGAGAGACAATGGAAGCTTCCAGAATCTCCTCCAATGACACTTGCCTCACTGAATTCGACCAGTGATGAGTAAGAGGCTCTCAGTCTCCAAGTGGAAGCAAGAACTGACAGAGAGAAGCCACTAATCAATTCATGAGCTAACTCATCCTCTTTGCATACATCTATATATGGATCCCTCACCAAGAGATCCAGAGGCTGGAATTTTGTACATTGCAGAGAATTGTTGTTGGTTTTGTGATAGATATCAGAGTATTGGGTGATTTATGCTTTGTTAGAGGTGAAGAAGGGATTCTATGCTGGGAGGTTGATGCTGGATCAGGAATCATCGGTTGTAACTCCTCCTGGATCTTCTTGTTTTATCAATAAAACTATTTGAGTTTCTCCTACATGCTTGTAAATCACTGATGTTTGTTATATTCGTATGTTTAGCTTAAATCTGATCCTAAGCTTTTTATGAACATAAACCCATGTCTTTGTGTAGTTTCCTCTTTCTGTGATCTTGCATGAACTTGGTGACGCTGGGCGAGTAAGGGAGCAGGTAGCTGGAAGCTGTCAAAGAGAACAGAGATTGGATCAAAGGACTAGCGCAAGACACAGGTTGGTTCATCCTATTCCTCTTCGTTTATAGTTCATAAAGGAGAATACAAGAGTAGTTTTCCCTGTTTGTTTCTGAGGTCTCTGTCACAACCCAGTGGGATAGGGTCGTTCTGAATAGACACTTTTCCCGATAACAGGGCCCAGTTTGGGCCTTTGAGAATTGAGGTAGTTACTAACTTGCTCTTCAAGGTATCTAGGGCTTCTTGACAGTTTTTGGACCATATGAACTCAACATCTTTGCCTAAGAGGCCAAACAAAGGAGAGGTTAGCTTGCTGCAATCTTTAATGAATCTCCGATAATACCCAGCTAAACCTAGGAAACTTCTGACATCTCTCACCTTTTGAGGAGGTGGGAAACTTTGGATGATGACAATCTTGTTGGGGTCCACCTGCAGTCCTTGTTGAGATATTTCATGACCTAACACGGTCCCTTCAGTCATTAAAAATTTGCAATTTTCCAGGCTAAGGGATAGGTTCATCTCAATACACTTGTATATAACTTTACCTAGGTTAGCTAAAGCTTCCTGAAAGTTAGAACCATAAGGAGTAAAATCATCCATGTATATTTCCACTGCATCATGAAATAGTTCATAAAATATACTCAATACCGCTCTTTGGAAAGTGGCTGGAGCATTGCAAAAACCAAAAGGAAGGACCTGGTATGCAAAGGTACCCCAAGGACAAGTGAAAGTGGTCTTATCTTGGTCTTCCGGGCTGATTTGAATTTGATTGTATCCGCTAAACCCATCTAGGAAGGAAAAAAACTTTTTCCCTGCTAGACCATCTAACACTTGATCTATGAAAGGTAAAGGAAAATGGTCCTTTTTAGTGGCTTTGTTCAATTCCCGATAGTCAACACAGATTCTCCACTTGCCATTTTTCTTTGGCACTAGCACCAAAGGAGAGACCCATTCACTGTTAGAGATGGGATAAATGAATCCTGCATTAAGCAATTTCTATAGTTCCTCCTTAACAATATCTTTAAGTGTTGGATTCATCCTCCTTTGAGGCTGCCTGACTAGTTTGCAATCTTCCTTAATGTATATATGATGAGTACATACTAAAGGGTGCACTCCCTTCATCTCCTTATAACTCCAGGCGAAGGCATCTAAATATTTTCTCAGTAAAATACACAGCTCCTTCTCATGGGAAGTGGATAGGGATGGATTGATTTTCAAGGTTTTTTCTGGGTCGAACTCTATATTCTTAACATGGAGAGAGATCAGGTTGGCGACACAGAGATCAGTTGAGGGGTTTTTTTTGGTTTCTCTCACTATGTCATCTAAGGGTAATACACTAGGAGGTGGATTCTGAATCAAATTTTCAATCATATCATCCTCATCTTGTGGTTTCCCCACATGAAATTTTCTAATACATAAAGTGGTGCAGAAGAGACTTCATCCTCATCCTCCTCCTCCAACCAGAGAGGTAGATCATGTTCTAGCAAGTGTTGGGCAGGAGGGTATATGATTAACTACTTGGACATATGCCTGTTCTTTATGGTCATGTTCCCAGCTCGACAGTTGATGTAGGCATCAGCGGTAGCCAACTAGGGTCTTCCTAGGATGAGAGGATACCTAGTGAGCTTTGCCTTCGGCTGGAGAACTAAGAAATCAGTAGGGTACTCCCAAGAATCAATGGAGACCATCACAACTTCCACAATCCATTTAGGGGTCATGGTGAAGCGGTCTACTAGCTGCAGTACTGTCGTGGTCTTCCTCAAGGAGCCCTGGAGGTTAAATTTGAGCATTGTGTCCTTTGTCATCACATTAATGGCAGCTCCCAGATCAATCAAGGTATGTGGGTCATGGTGCCATTGATATGGACATCAACTACTGGGCTTCCAGGGTCCAGACATTAATGGTTGGGGCATCTCTCTTGCGCCTTCCTGGATGCCTAAATAACTTCTCTTTGATAAACCTATTATAGATAGGCACATTTTTTATGGCTTGGAGAAGTGGTATCTTCACACATAACTGTTTCAATTCTCCCAGAAGTTCAATTTCTTCTGGGGTAGGCTGTGTTGTCCTGAATAGTCTCTTAGGAAAGGGTGGAATTGCTTTAGGTTCACTTCCCTCTTTATCTTCCTCAACCTCCCTGGGTGGAGGCTAGCTATCTGGGAGAACCTTCTTAGATTGCAGGTTAATCTCCTGAATCTCCACAACATAAGTTGGGCATGATGGTTCCCCACTATACACTTGCTAAGCATGTCTGTTGTTCAGGTTCGGGTTCGGTTGGGCAGGCATTTGGGGTTGCCTTGGTGGAGCAGAAGGTAATGGTTGTGGTTGAGCAGGTGGTGGAGGAAAAAGAGCAGGAGGAGAGTTGTA
The DNA here is from genome assembly GCA_031772625.1 of Pinus tabuliformis. Classification (NCBI taxonomy): domain Eukaryota; kingdom Viridiplantae; phylum Streptophyta; class Pinopsida; order Pinales; family Pinaceae; genus Pinus; species Pinus tabuliformis. The sequence goes on from CM062818.1 coordinate 178,756,055, forward strand.
CTGGGGCCTCCACCCCTAATGAGATGCATTCCACTGAGGCTGTGGCTGAGCATAGGACTGGAATGAATGGGTGGCTGGTTGGGCATGATATGGAGATGTGAAGGACCAAGGAGGAGGTGTGGACCAAGAAGGATGAGTAGGGGGGCCCTAAGAAGGTATGGAAGTGACTTGGTTGAGGTTGAAGTATGCTTGATATGTCCCTTTCATCCCCTGCTGATATGGTCTAGGCCCATGCAGCCTCCTTTGGTTTATGTAATAGAGGTGTTTAGTGACTCCATAAGCCCCTTGATATACAACTTTAAGTCCGGGTAAGGAAGGGAACTTTTCTGTAGAATGATTTTCTTCACAGACTAAACAAACCTCTATAGAGTTCAATGGGCATTCATTCCTAGGATGCCTCCTGGTGCATCTAGGACAAAAAATGGCCAAAGCCCTCTCTGCTTCCTCTTGTTTCCTTTTGATATGTAAGGTTTCCATTTGCATGGCAAGAGTCTGCAGCATCTCACTCTTGAATTCTTCCAGCATGTTTCCAATTTCTCCTTTAATGGATGAATTGGAAGAAGAGGTATTGGCTATGGGTTGACTCCCCCTACCTTTCTTTCTGGCTGCTCTAGAATGGTTTCTAAAAACAGTATTTATGTCCTCATAAGATAGTTGGTAGATGTCTCCCCCGGCCAGCAGATGGAGGGTGTCTAGAAGGTCTTCTAGAATTCCCCTGAGCAGGACCAACTTCAGAGATTCAGGGTCAAGTGTACACCTGGCCCTTTTGTAACTGAGCTGGAACCTCTCTTCATAATCTTCCAAGGATTCATCACTTCCCATGGTCATTCGGAAGATTTCTTCTTTGGTATCTTTTGACCTACAGTAGTCTTGATACTTGTCATTAAAGGCCTACTGCATCTAAGCCCAAGTTGTGATGCTATTCCCAAGTAACCCCATGAACCAGCACAATGTTGCATCCTTGAGAGTAGAAAGGAATAGTTTCAACTTTTTCTCGTCTTCTGCATAGTCATAGGTTCGACAGATGACAACAAACTCAAACAAGAAGGTGTCAGGATCTTCTATAGTCAAACCATGGAAGTGAAGTAGGGGTGAAGGACTTATATTCTTCATTTTGGTGTCCCCATTGGTCTCCCGAATGGGAAACATACCATCTATTCTCTCTCCATTTCCCCTGGCATTTCTATTTTCAGCCATCAACTCAGGAGGGATGTTTTCTTCTTCTTCTTCCCCTATAGGTTATTCAAATATCTCAGGCTGCGCACCTAAAGCTTCTTCTTGATCACTGCCACTGAAGAAGAGAGAAGGTTGGCTGTGTGAGGTAGTGGGGGTGTTGGGAAAAAATTTTCCTGAATTATCTCTATTCCTACGAGGCATGAAAGGAAATCTTTTTGGTTGGTTTTTGTTTCTTTTTCCCCACACTGATTGTACCTACAAAACTGAAATTGATTGAACAAAACAAATTGCAACTAACTGAAATGAACTTGCTGAAATGAAATTTGCAGAATTGAAAAGGAAAGCAAGGAAATGCAGAATTTGAAGGAAAAGAAATGACTAGTCTACTCTTGCTAAAATGAAATTTGCAGAATTGAAAAGGAAAGCAAGGAAATGCAGAACTGAAAGAAATGACTAGTCTACTTTTGCTGAAATAAACTATTAGCAGAATATTGTGATAGAAAATAGAAGCAGTAATTACAGAATACTCTGATGCTTCCCCGGCAATGACACCAAAAAGTGGTGAGCACCAATATTATAACAATAATGCTGCAACTCCTTGTCTGGCTACTTTACTCTTATCAACCCGATAGTTCGTAACAAACTTGGAAGCGACGGTGCTGTATGCACAAGTACTAGTTCTTACTGCAGGTTGTCACTTGGTCAGCCGGCAAAAGATCACTAGGAGCTGAAGCCAAATTCTATGGATTCCAAAAGAAGCTCTATATGTGATGAAAGAAGAGATTACTCTACAGAGGCTACTCTAATTGCAGAAAGGAGAAAGACTAAAATGTAAAGCAAACCTAGTAAACCCTAATTAACCAACTAATCCTACTTTTGTAGAAAGCACTATGAAAACCATGTAGAAATTTGAATAATATAACACTTATTCACAGTGATTATCCTGATTATACACTATTTGTGGAATGCATGCATAATACATAACCTCCTCTACCATTGATCATCAATTTGCGGAATTAAAACAATCGTATGCGCACATTGAAACATCAATCACACATATCAACATAGTATGTAATGGGGAAAGCATATAGCTGAAAACCCCCAACTATATGTACATTATAATGATAGAGAACATGTAACAATACATAGTACAATACTCCTCACAAGTACTCAGTACTATCTCCACATGCTACACACAAAACTAACTCAGATCTGAACAAGTCACAGGTTCAAATCTCCTCCACTGTTTTGCCTACCTCTACTACGCAATCCAAGTTGAGAATAGATCAGATCCAAGTTCAAATTCCCTTGGATTGTACTGTGCAATCCTCATTTGCAATCTCAATCAATGATTGTGCAAATCTCATGCACAACTATAGTCACAACTGATAGTAGTCTCACCCTTTCACCCACTTCTAACACTTGTCTCCACTAAACTGTCCATGCACTGAGTTAACTGATGTATTCTTTAGTTGATTTATGAGTTAATAATTAGTAAATTAATTAATAATTAATTCACATCACTCATCACTAGTGTATTTGGCAGTTAGACTAAATACAACTAGTTCAACTAAGTCAAACTGAACACAACTCCATCAACTCCTCAATCAACTCCACCAAACTCAATCACTTGAGTTCTAACTGAAGTCCATCATGCAATAGCTCAACTAACCCATAGGAAAAGCATATTTCCTTCTGGCAGTTGCATGTGCCACATCCGTAGCTTGAACTGAAGTGCTGCAAGAGGATAAGATAATGTTTATAGTCCAAATATTATTAAGAGCTAATAATATTCGACTGTTTTATTTTTTGACTGGCAGTCTAAAAATAGACTCCGCCCATATGTCTAAAAATAGAGGTCCATCTATTTTTACCAACATGACCAATCATCCATAAATAGCATCTTGCAACTCATAGACCATGATCCATATGTCTAAAAATAGACTTTGCGCCAAAAATAGCCTACGGGCCCACTTAGTGAAGGCGACTTCTTTTCACTAAGCTCCATCATCTTGTTGCATTTTCAACACTCCCTCTCAACAAGATATGGATTATCTACAACCCCTATCCTGCCTCTGTGGTATTCGAATTTGCTCCTGGTGAGCACCTTCGTCAAGATATTAGCATCCCGATCCTCCGTGGGAATGTATGAAAGTAACATGATTCTCCGCTGCACACAATCTCTGATATGATGGTACCTGATGTTAATGTGCTTGGATCTATTATGAAATACTGGATTAGCCGAGAGTTTAATGCAACTCTGGTTATCACAATAAATCATAGTAGGCTTTAAGTGTGACCCGAACAACCCGACCAGGATCTTCCTCATCCATATAGCCTCGCATGCAGCCAAACTTGCTACCATATACTCAGCCTCTGCTGAACTGAGTGCCACGGATCTCTGCTTCCTGTTGTACCAAGAAACTACTGTCGACCCGATACTGAAGATCCCTCCAGATGTGCTCTTTTTGTCCTTTGGGCTCCCTGCCCAATCTGCATCCGTGAATCCGCATAGCTTCACCTCATCCTCCTGTCTGTACCACAATCTATATCCTGATGTACCTATGAGATAACACAATACATGCTTGCCTGCCTTCCAGAAGAGCTTGGTTGGCTTAACCATAATTTGTGAAAGCTGGTTAACAACATAGCATATATTGGGTCGTGTATTGACCAGATACATAAGCGACCCCACCAACTATCGATAAATAGTGGCATCCACTCCCTCTGCTAAAGTAGCATCCTCCTTCCTCCAACCTCCAAGAAGAGGAGTATCAACAGGCTTGCAACCATGCATGTTGAACTTCTCCAGTATCTCCCAGGCATACTTACCTCGAGAAACAAATAGTCCATCACTGCGCTGCCAAATTTCCAATCCCAAGAAATAATGAAGTAGGCCCAAGTCCTTCATCTCAAAATCTCTAGCAAGATCCTCCTTGCATGAAAGTATCAACAACTCATCTCCCATCAAAATCAAATCATCTACATAAAGTACAATGATTAGCGACTTACCCTCCACCACAATCTGGTATAGGTTAGGATCTGCCTCACTCTTGGAGAATCCAAGTCCGGTGAAATAACTGTATATCCATGTGTACCAAGCCTGAGGTTCTTGTTTCAAACCATACAGCGCTCTCTTGAGCCTACACACATGCGACTCGCTGTTGAAGATCTCGAAACCTTCGAGCTACTCTATGTACACCTCCTCCTCAATGACTCCGTTGAGGAACGCAGTCTTCACATCCATCTGATGGATGTGCCACCCCATCTGTGCTGAGAGAGCAAGAATCATCTGTATGGAAGAATACCTTGCGACAGGTGCAAAGGTCTCCTCATAATCGATCCCCTCTATCTGTGAGAAGCCTCGGGAAACAAATCTTGCCTTGTACTTCTCCACACTCCCGTCAGCTGCCTGCTTCACTTTGTAGATCCATCTCGAACCCACCACTGATTTCCCCTCTGGTCTTGGGACAATCTCCCATGCACTGTTTCTGACAATCGAATCATACTCTTCCACCATGGCATCTACCCATGCGGGATCCTCCACAGCTTCCTCGAAAGAGGATGGCTCAGTCACGACACATTTTCTCACAAGAGCCATGTATCCAGTGTACCGATCAGGTGACTGTCTCTGTCTGCGTTGTGCTGTAGGTGGTCCTACAACCTTCTCTACATCTTGAGCCAATCGCTCAGCTTCTATAGTGCGCTTTCGCCCTCTGATGGTTGGCGCTGCATGAGTGGTATCTTCCACTCCATGAACTTCATCTTGTGGCTGATCCACATCCTGAAGCTCATCCATAGGAACTAATAGCTCCTCATCTGCATGCAAGTGTGGTTCCCTCTCAAGCGAACACTTCATGGCTTTCTCCTCCTGAAATTTGATATCCCATCGCACAACAGTCTTGCGACTGTCTGGCAAATACACACGATAGTTGTGGGGCGTATCAGTGTACCCAAAAAATATCCCAACCTCTACAGTCGGCTCTAGCTTCTCCCTGGCATCCTTCATCACATGCATGTAAATAGGAGAACCAAAAATCCTCAAATGGGAAATATCAGGCCTCTTACCAGAATAAGCCTCCTCGGGTGTACTCATGCCAAGTATCTTGTGAGGACAACGGTTCTGCACATATACTGCAGTATTGCATGCCTCCACCCACAAGTGAAGGGGTAGGCCCTGATCATGCAACATCGCCCGTGCAGCACCCACGATCGTTCTGTTCTTCCGCTCAGCAACCCCGTTCTGCTGTGGGTTATGGGGAGCTATGAGCTCTCTTCGAATCCCTTCTGCACTGTAGAAGTCCTTGAACTCGCCAGAGATGAATTCACCACCATTGTCGCTCCTAAGAGCCTTCACCTTCTTCCCTAATTCCTTCTCGACCAGTGCTTTGAACTCATAGAACTTTGAGTATGTCTCACTCTTCTTCTGGATGAAGAAGATCTAGCACTTTCGAGAGAAATCAACAACAAAGATCACATAGTACTTGTGCTTTGCTGTCGAAGCTACTGAGAAAGGTCCACACACGTCTGTGTGAATTCTCTCAAGGATCATTGTGGCGTGACTATCCTTCTCGTGAAAGGTGGCTTTCACAAATTTTCCCAAAGTACACCCCTTGCACTGATCTGACTGCGCAATAGTGCCTTTAGGAAGCCCAGTAGAAATCTACTGCAGTATCTTCAAGGCTCCATGGTGAAGGTGGCCCAATCTCCGGTACCATAGCTCGCCATCATCCCGGCTCACCAATCCTTCTACCTTGCATTCCATTGCTGCACAGCCATCTACATGCAATTGATAAAGGTTCTTGACTCGAACCCCTATCTTCCGGGTTTCTCCAGTTGTCTTACTGCGCAGGAAAGCCTTTCCCTCGCTGAAGACAACATCATATCCCTTGTCTTCTAACATCAACACAGAGATAAGATTCTTCTTCAATCTTGGAACATGCATCACTTCCTTCAATATGAAGGGTTCACTAGACTCCCTCTCAAAGGAAATGGTACCAATACCAGTCGCACTGTATCTACCATCATCGCCCATCTTGATGTGCACTCCAAGATCTTTCTCATCCAGATCAGAAAAAAAATCTCGATCTCCTGTCATGTGAAAAGACGCACCACTGTCCAAGAACTATACCGATCTCATCACACTTGATACCAAGCATGCGATCAGTGAAAAGGCCAGCTCAAACTGCGAGGCTAAGGCCTCTCCCACTGCAGATCCAGCATCTTGCTTATTTTTCTTCTTCTGCAGACAATTTGTGGCATAATGTCCGTGCTGGTGATAGTGAAAGCACTTCACCTTGGACATTCCCTGCTTCTTGCCTTTCGCACCGGAATGAGAAGCTTTCTTGTTCTTCCCCTTCTTTGCTTTGGCAGCAAAAGCGCAATTTTCTTCATCAGATGCCTTTGATGAAGATCCATCCCTGGTATTCCGCTTGATCTCCTCTTGCACAAGATCAGACCAAAGTCTCTCCCATCCTGGCAATTTCTCCCGACCATTGACAGAGTCCTGATAGGAATGCCAACTCTTCAGAAGACCAAGGAGAGCCAAGCTCACCAAGTCCTCATCATTGACAGTCACCCCCACACTTCCCAGCTCATCCCGGCATTGGGTGAACTTCGTGAGATACTTGGGCATACTGTCTCCTTTCTCACACTTAATGTTTCTAAGTTTATCCTTGAGCGCCAACTTCCTCTGGTTGCTCTTGCTTTGGAATAAATCTGTCAACGCTTTCCACATCAAGTATGGAGAAGCCTTTCCATGCAGGCTGGATACAATGTGATCCTTCACGCCCTCCAACAGAATCCTTCGACACTTTGCTGTCTTCTTTTGCCAAGCCTCAACTTGAGCAGCATCAGTAGGCTTTGGGACCTCAGCATCTATGAACTCCTTCAACCCATTTTCATCTAACACCACCTCCATCTTGTCTTTCCATGCAATATAATTCGAGCTGCCTTCAAGGGCATACTCCAATCGCAATCCGTTGAAAGACATTTCAACTTCGACACCAAGAAAACACTGCTGCAAATTCGAATTCCACCAGCTCAAAACTCAACCGCTTCTGATCTAAAATTCGTGAGAACAAAGTATTTCTCGTACAGAGATTGACTGTATGGGCATTTACCGGATATCTCACCTTCCAAAAGAAGGATGAATCCAGAGGCTACCTAGCCCGATTACAGACTCTGCCTAAAGAAATAAAATGTAATCACTTTCTGAATAATAGATATGATGATCAACTTCGCTCTGATACCATGTAGAAATTTGAATAATATAACACTTATTCACAGAGATTATCCTGATTATACACTATTTGCGGAATGCATGCATAATACATAACCTCCTCTACCATTGATCATCAATTTGTGGAATTAAAACAATCGCATGCGCACATTGAAACATCAATTACACATATCAACACAGTATGTAATGGGGAAAGCATACAACTGAAAACCCCCAACTATCTGTATATTATAATTATAGAGAACATGTAACGATACATAGTACAATACTGCTCACAAGTACTTAGTACTATCTCCACATGCTACACACAAAACTAGCTCAGATATGAACAAGTCACAGGTTCAAATCTCCTCCACTGTTTTGCCTGCCTCTACTGCACAATCCAAGTTGAGAATAGATCAGATCCAAGTTCGAATTCCCTTGGCTTGTACTGCGCAATTCTCATTGGCAATCTCAATCAATGATTGTGCAAATCTCATGCATAGCTATAGTCACAACTGATAGTAGTCTCACCCTTTCACCCACCTCTAACACTTGTCTCCACTGAACTGTCCATGCACTGAGTTAACTGACGTATTCTTTAGTTGATTTTTGAGTTAATAACTAGTGAATTAATTAATTATTAATTCACATCACTCATCACTAGTGTATTTGGCAGTTAGACTAAATACAACTAGTTCAACTAAGTCAAACTAAACACAACTCCATCAACTCCACGAAACTCAATCACTTGAGTTCTAACTGAAGTCCATCATGCAATAGCTCAACTAACCCATAGGAAAAGTGTATTTCCTTCTAGCAGTTGCATGTGCCACATCCGTAGCTCGAACTGAAGTGCTGCAAGAGGATAAGATAATGTTTATAGTCCAAATATTATTAAGAGCTAATAATATTCCACTGTTCTATTTTTTGACTGGCAATCTAAAAATAAACTATGCCTATATGCCTAAAAGTAGAGATCCATATATTTTTACCAACATGACCAATCATCCATAAATAGCATCCTGCAACTCATAGACCATGATCCATATGTCTAAAAATAGACTTTGCGCCAAAAATAGCCTGCGGGCCCACTTAGTGAAGGCGACTTCTTTTCACTAAGCTCCATCATCTTGTTGCATTTTCAACAAACCATGAAATGAATGCCATTACCTACTCAAGGAAGTAAACAACATCTATTCAAGCTATTTCTGGAAGTAAATGAGAAAAAAAACATCTTTTTGGATTTCTATGTATTTTTATGTGAATTTTACATGCATGTATTTTTCTGTGTGTGAAGGTGGAAGTGAATAAGTGGGGTTGAAGGGTGAATTTTGGACATGAGAGGATGTAGGATGGTGTGGATAGGTCCTAGGATGTCTCAGGTGACTTTCGCGAGGATTTTCCCACACTCGGCCTTCAAAAGAAAGCCTACAGGAAAATCTACAGGAGGACACAGGGGATCTACAGGAGGTCTACAGGAGGAGGCCGAGAGAAATTTTCATGGTTTTGAGGGTATGAGAGTGGGTGGAAAAGGTGGATGAAGGTTGGAATGAGGTGTTAAGGTGCCTAGGGTTTATCAAGAATCACCAGGAGAGAGAAAGATGATTGGGTTTTCTCAAGGAGAGAGGAAGAAGTTCTATGGAAAAATGCAGAAAACTAAGGCAGATTTGAGGTGAGATTTGGGTGACCTGTAGGGCATGGATCAGAGAGAGGATGTGATGGATGATAGGCTATCCTGTTGTTAGAAGAGATCTGCTACAAAAGAACTGACAGTCAACCAATAAGATCAAACAAGCAATGAAATGAGTACATCTAGAAAGATAGAATTTTGCGTCAAGCTAGTCTAAACTATGATCTATGAAAGAAAATGTTGAGAAATGCCACAAGAAAGAAAGCATGGAAGAAGACTTACTGCAAATAAAGAAGTGAGCCTGGTGGAAAATACCTAAAGCAAAGCATTAACCTTCTAACAAATTGCAAACGCTAGAAGTCCTATGAGTGAGGAAAATCTATGTTTTTGGGGCAGCAAGAGGGTCTTTACCTCAATTCATGGTCCCAAAGGGAGGAAGAAAGGCCAAGGCACTGTTGCTAGCCTTTTGAATCTTCTTTTTATCACTGCTTAACCTGCTATAGTAAGCACAAATGGAAGCAAATTCCTAAATCATCAAAAGCAACCTATTCTTAACCATGAAAGAGATACATCAAACAACAACTAATCTACAAACTGAAAAAAAAAAAAAAAAAAAAGCATATAAATACAAACAAAGAGGGCCTGGCTGCTTGGATTGGGCCCTAACCCAAGAGCTTCAGCCCTCTAAGGTAACTCAGTGGTAGCTCAAAAAGTATTCCATCTTTATGATCAAAACAATAACAAGATTGCATGAAAATGTCACAAGAATAAGCTCGAAGTTGAGCAAAGGTTACATAAGAAAAAAGCCAACAAAAATCCAACCCTAGTGAGGGCCTAAGCCTCTCTACTTATACAACTGAAGCTACCAACAAATTCCTTAAAATCAGGAAGGCTTGCCTCCCAAAACTCGAGATAATCATCATGAAGGGGAATTCGAAGTGGGGAGTAATAAATGAGGGGGATTCCCTCCTATAAGTCCTCTCCTTTGTCCACTTCGAGTTATTGCTGCCATTTGTCCACTGAATCTTTGACTTTGTCTTCAAAACTCAACAATAAGCTGCATTAAACACATATTAGACCACATCGCATCATAACTAACTGAACTCACTCCATAAGCATAAATATAATCAAAAAACATACAATAAGCTAAGAGAATGGTTGATTTAACTATGTTAGGAGGTAAAATGAGCCCATATAATTACCCATTTATGGGGCTCATCAAGGGTATCGCCTGGAAGCATCGCAATTTCTTTAAATCTAATGATTGACTGTGTCTCTGATTTTGGCCTGCTAAATTCCTTGTTTAGTGCGGCTTGGATATCCACGATCCTTGCGTTCAGATTGTCATTGGAATTCTTAATGTACCAAGTCAGTGCACGATCTTGCAGAGCATTGACTAGCGTTGCTTTCTTTATATTGTCATTCGTGACTCCCTGTGCTTCCCATACAACCCTTACCATGAACCAAAACTGGTCCGGATCTTCATTCCCTACTCCTTTCAACACCGGAAATTTTATCACGCTTGCCATATTGAATAGTGGTGGTGGCGAAGATGGTGTGGGTGAAGACAAGGGTGAAGATGGTGAAACTGGTGGTGGTGTAGGTGGGGGTGGTATGCGTAGAATTCGTTGTTTTATCAAACTAATCACACTTCTTGGTGAAACCTTCACGAGCTCTTCCTCGCTTTCTCACAGAGGTGAAATAAAGGGGCTAGTTTCTATTTTTGCACTACCTTAATTTATGTAGATCCTTCCACTTCGCATAGCCCCAAACATCAATTTACTCGCATAACCCGCTTTTCACATAGTAACATTTTAATCCAAATGTTCAAAGATTTAACGTACTTACCTCGCGGTCCTTTGAGGAAGCGTCGTTCCACCTCACTATATCTGATTGAAGTATCTACCATGAACTCAGTGATAAATCTTCCTATAATTTGATCGAGCAAGTGATCCACAATAAGCGCGATCTTATCCTCCGATGCTTCCAATCTGCGCACCAACTCTGTAGTCCGCACAATAGGTTTGTTGAGCCTACACCTTCATTAACTGTCTCTTAGCTTCGTGATCCACTTGTACAACTCAGAGGGGATGGATGCAAAGAAAATTTCATGGATTTCCGTATATAAGTAGCAATCTAACCACTCTTCCTTTGATAATCGCAAATTCTTGTTTTCTTGCGCCGCGAACTCGTGAATCTTTCTGTCCAACCACTCTTCAATTCCTTTCTTTTTTGAATTCCAGTGATACGACTTCAGACATCTCTATGCAGATCCTGGTCCTGGCAATGGAACCATTTGTTGGCTTATTGGGGCCTAACCCAAGTCCGGAGTTATTTTAGCCAAACAAATCCTGGTACTACTGGCCCTTTCGGGCAATAGTCTGTGGGGCGCAGACTGAGGTCTCACCCGAAGTAGTATGGGAGGGTGCTCGAACCAGGTTTCTACACCCTGGAGATGTCTGCTGAGTTCAAGTGGTCCATAGTTTGACCTTGTGATCAGGTGGCTTCACGCACTTTCCTATACCTTGCAGCTTGATATACTACCTTCGTGTAGCCCTACTCAACGGCTAAACTCCGCGCTTCTGTGTTATTACCCAAGACCTTACTGGTATCCCAATGTTAGTTGATTATTTTAGCCTACTTGTGTGCTTTAAGTTATACTTAACACCATAAACCATTCATACAGGTGCACGCAGTAAATAAACAGTATATTTGCAAATTATATCAAATATGCATTAACCCAAGAACATATACATGGAATTATGATAAAACTTATCTTTATTAATACCTTCCTTGGTATAGACTCGACTCACCCTGCGCACTCAGCTGCAGGGGTCCGCACACTCAGCTGCAGACTACTAGGCCTCTGCGCACTCAGGTGCAGAGCCTTCTCCTACTCTACGACCCAAAGACACACTTTACACCTCGACTTAGTCACTTAGACTTCTTCCCCCTTCTCCTTCCTTTTCTACTTAGAGCCTCTCTCTATTTATACAATCCCATGGTCTGTAGACCATGGGTAGGTCTATCTAGCCAACATTACATTGCAAAACTAAGTTGGACAACCCTGTGACTCTATCATACTTTCCCGCCCCACGCCCACAATTCGCAGAGCTTTACAACAATATTTGATCAAAACTTGGGCTTTGAACCCCAAAACATGCCTTGGGGGGATTCCATGCCCAACACATGTAGACATAAAAACACTACAAAATTAAATCACACTTCGCAGCTATCAAAGCAAGGGTGCACCACACAGGAACTAATATCTACTCCAGCTGGTTACTACCATTCTATTGATCAACTCAATGTAACAACATAATATAAATGGAAACAGCGGTGAATTTAACCCACGATTTATTCAGGAACAACGAGAAACCATAAATCAATTAACTAAACTAGAATGTACACTACCTCTATCACTACAATCCCTGCCAAAGAGAAGGGCCCTTCCTTCTTAGCGGGGTGGAGGAATAACACAAAAGTGATTAACGAATCAGTGGAAGAACAGTAACAACATCACTGTGCTGATTAATATTAAAAATAAAACTTAGAATTACAAAAGCAAAGTAACAATGCTTTTCTATATGTTGTATCCTTGTACATGAAAAATCGAGTTCCTTTATAGTTATTACATCCCGAATTTAGAAACAGATCAGTCATGAGAATCTTATGATTCTCATGCTGATCAAAAATAAAAGTAGTTACAACCTATTACTAAATACAAATATACATCAATTATGATTGCAAATGCTTGAGTCTTGTTGCTTTAAAAATAAAAAATCCCTACTCCCGACAGTTATTATGTGGAATATTACCCACATTTGCCAGCTTCGGCGTAACAACATCGAGTGAATGGCAGTTCGAGATGTCAAGGCATCAATGGCGACAACACTTTTGGTGTGACAATGGATTCTTATATCAGTGTGTGGTGTAACAGCATCCTGTAACAACATCAATGTGTAACAACAACCTATAACAACATCCAAGGTGTAACAGCGAGCCGTTCTACCCTTTTCTGAAGTTAATCCGTGCTGCCTGTCTACTTCATAGCTTTGTCTTCGTGAGACATCACCTGAAAAGAAGAGCTTCCCAAAATACTTCTTTAATACTCTCCCATTTAGCCACAAAAAGGAGTAAAGCCTCATATTATTCGGTAAAATACAACAAATTAACATGACAGTAGAATAGGTTAAAAAGGTAAGAGAACAGGGAATTTGATCATGTAAATTCATAGGCCTCGAGGACAGAAAGGTCAAAACTGGGGAAGGAATGTGCATAAAATAGGTTAAAAACCACACCCAACAGTAGATTTGGGATTAAGATGGAAGTAGACTAGTCTTAATATTCTCTTAATATTTCTTAATAAATACAATTATTTCATCTTCCAATTATCAAATTATATATATCTATATATATATATATATATATATATATATATATATATATACACACACACACAACTTGAGTGGGTCTAATGGTTAACAACATGTGTTTCCTCCTAAGAGGTCACAGGTTCAAAACCAAAGGGGGGTAGAGTACGTATGCCTTCATAGACTTAACAATCAAATCGCTGCATTGAAGTGGGTCCCTTGTCACACGAACAAATGGGTCTCATACACCAATTTGGTGTATGGCTTGGTTGTGACCTTGAAATTGGACAATAATAATAATAATATATCAATTTATACAATAATGTTAATTAATATAAAAGTATCTTCAACTAACCGAACATCACCACCCTATCCACACATCAAGATTCACAGTTGAGACAAGTGTAATATACAACATTGTTGCTTTGTACCTACCTCTTATGCAAAAAGTACTTGATAGTAGAATTTATTATAACTAAGATAAAAATAATACTACGACTATGTAAAAAAATATCAATATTTATAGAAATTGATCATATGTATAAAACTATTGTTAAAGAGGTAGATGAAGTTGTTTTGTAAATAAAATGTTAAAATCTATAGGTTATAAATAAATTAAATTGAAGTAGTAGAACATTTTAAATTAATTTGTAACTATGAATCTTATTATGAAACTTATTTAAAGTATATGTTCCTACTACTTAGTTTAAATATAACTTTCTTACGGTTGTAGAATTTAAAATCCTTACTCATTGCCTTGAAATCATTATTTTAAGAATTGGGTGATATAGTTTATCGTTGAAACATGGAGAGCATCTCATTTGGTAAATCTTAGTTTGGTATCCTATGTACATCTATATATCATAACATAAAATAGATAAGGAAACATAATACATCGGGCTAGGTTGGTGGGCCCAAGCCAACCAACTTGTTTCCCTAAGAAAACTGAATCACAAACTTAGCAAACTCAAAGACAATCAAGATATAAAATTTTCATCAACTTGATATAAGGGGATTGGAAGTATTAGTATACAAGCACATAGATAAATGTATCCCAGTGGCCTTAGAGCAGTCCACAGATTCAAAAAAACAACATAACAATGTGATAGAACCACTATCCAAGCTTAAGACTAAAGCTAGTTTTCTATACTATTTACAATACATATGGAGATTGAGATGAGCCAAGGTAGTTACATAACAAGAAATATGTTCATCATAACAATCTTCTATACTTGTCAATCTGATAATATTCATTTTCTTAAACTAGAATAATGTCAAGCTCACCTAAAGGAGGACTCAAAGAACTAGTCCTTGGATCTCGATCATGGTTTTTGACTTGCTAGTCGAAAGATCCATAGACATGTTAACTCTAACCTGAAGCATAAAAACCATTACCAGAAAGTCCACCTGCATAGTCCACGGGCCCATCTATCACTTGTCAGCTAAAAGACAACTACACAAGTTTGTTAGTCATATTGGAAAAACCTTTATGCCTCATTAGTAAGTTTTAGAATAAAGATTAGGTATCATAAATGCACACAAACACAAGTTTTTTGGCTTAATTCAAACGAATTACCTATTAACCTAGAAAGATCATCTAGGCAGACATATCAAGCCACTGTTCAGTCCAAGGTAAGGTTATAAGGGTGCAAAATGAGGGGTAAAAGGGAAAAAGGGAGTAGATTAGCAGCAAAAATGTCTTTAATTTTTAGATTCGACAACTCATACTTAGGAAAATTGTGTAAATGTTTTCATAAAACATGTATTGTAAAGAAGTTGCAATGAAGGTTGATTTCTCTTGGTTTGCATAAAAGGTGATCAAATGGGTTGTTTGTAGGGTATCAAGTAAATTTTTCTCAAGATGCCGATTGTTGAGGTTGTACCAACAATACATTTAAAGAAATGTATGACTATTCCTCTTTTGTGTAGTCAAGGGTTTCAAAATGTATGATTATTTGTTTTTTGAACAATGGGGTGAGGAGTTTCAAAATGTTTGGCCTTTCACATTCCTAGTGCAGGCTAAAAATACTTGTATAAATACATGTGATTGTGAAACATATACGTGGACACAAATACCCACTCATTTAAATTGAGAAAGAAAGATCAAATATCCTTTCCCTGTGTTGAATGTTTCTAAGT
Source organism: Pinus tabuliformis (assembly GCA_031772625.1). Taxonomy (NCBI): domain Eukaryota; kingdom Viridiplantae; phylum Streptophyta; class Pinopsida; order Pinales; family Pinaceae; genus Pinus; species Pinus tabuliformis. The sequence continues at coordinate 178,771,596 of CM062818.1, forward strand.
GTTGTGCTTCGTTTATTCTTCGCAATTTCTATGCTTCTAATATCCTCTGTGTAGGCTTTGTATACTCCACCATTGTTGTGTCTCCCTGTTTTGTAGTATTGTGACCACTCTATTGTTCTATTGCCGCAACACCTCTTATAAGTTACAATATTGTGGTGACAATTGTTACAATAGCTCTACTGTCATGGTGTTGTTACATTCTTGCAACACCTCTACTATTACGTGTCGTAACTCTATCGCAGTTGCAATGCCACTTTGATGTTAAACTAGTATTGATTCCATGTGTCTCAAGTGAAACAATGGTAACTTGGTGGGTCAACAAAACCACAAAATTTTTACCAAGAGCTGTCAAAATCAAATTTGGATGTTACGAAGACATGTTGTCAATAAGATTGGGAAGTTTCTTCTACTTAAATTCTAATCTCGATGACCTTCACAAAGAAGAAACACCAACATGTTACATGGATATCGATCATTTTCCACCCATCACATGCATGACATCAAAGAAAGCAAAAAAAGAGAGATGAGATAGTGGTAACAATTTTACTCCGCAAAAGTTTTTGAATGTCTTTATCCTTACAAAGTCAAGCATTCTTATTAGTATTAATATTTTTTTTTGCATAATATTCCTCACCCCACCCTCATATATGATGCTAACTTCACCCCATTGAAAATTAAAAATAAATCTCCACCCTCTTAAATAATTCAAATACTTAAATAAATTTATTATCCCTTTTTATTTCACTACCATATTTTTCAAATAAATTATTATTAAATTTTATAAAAAAATTCAAATAAATAATTATTTATAAAATTTTTGCTCAGTTAAATCTACTTTCAAACCATATAAAATATATATTTTATTTAATTATATTTTATTTTAAATCATATAAAATATAAATTAAAGGTGAAATGTCCACTCTAAATATTGGACGTTTGAAAACGCTAGAAACGCTTTTTATATTAAAAAAAATATTAAACTTTAAAACCTACGCTATCACAATAATGTCATATACTTGTTATTCACCCATACATCACATGCTCTAAAAATATCCACAAACATTAAAATTTGATTGTAATATTTACCAACCAATATACGTTTGTGAGAAGATAGTTGGATAAGTATAAATACATTTGTGGTGTGATTAAGAGAATACTTCGGATCTTAACCATTACATTTTCTAGGTTCATGATGCACAATGATGCTACTTAACATTTCAATATATATGGAATTCATTATCATTTCAGGGGGTCATAGTCGGTGACACTATATATAGCAATAGCTCAAAGCGATTTATCCATGGTTGTACAAACAACAATTAAGTGTGGGGCAATGAGGGTTAATATTGATGGAAATGTTAATATTAAATATTATTTTAAAATTGTATATTTGAATAGTGATTTGTGAGTTAAGATATTATTATACGTAGTTTTGTTTAATTAGTTATTAGTTTGTTTTAACTAAAAATTGCATTTTTTTTATAGGTTAATATTAGAAAATAAATTTTATTACTTTTAAGAAATGTTTTATTATATTTATTTCAAATTTGGTTGGCTTACTTCTTATTTTACAATCATAACATATGTACCACAAATATCTCATTGATTGTACCATCAAATCGTTAACTGGTTAAATCATCAATTTTTTTATTGACATTAATTCATTATCACGGTCAATTTGGATAAAGATAATCTTTACATGTCATAAACGTCTATATAAAAGTTGTCTTTGATCCCATATTGTACTTTCTTTTATCTATGTACGCAATCTCTAAGCATCTCGTAGTGCCATGCAACTGACAAATCATAAAATAAGATAAATTTGTCATAAAATAAAATAAAATAAAATATTTCTTTGATTAAAATATCTCTTTGATTGCGCTTATTATACTCTTTTTTATTATTTATGTAATCTTACTTACATAACTAAACATCTCTTAATGCAATGCAACTCATAAATCATAAAATAAGATACATTTATCATAAAATAAAATAAAATGTTATCATTATGCTTTTGTATTTTATTTATTGTAATTGATCAATATTATTTTTATTGCCATCTATGAAACATGCTTCAAGTAATCAAGATTCGATTTACTTATATTAATAAAAATTACACATTTAATATTGAGTAAACAAAATTGATTATTAATATAATAAATAATTATAATAATTGAATTTAATCAATAAAAATTAGCATATTTAATTTTAATTTGAGAGCATTGGCACATTGAACTGAGTTTTGATGAGATCAAATGACACCATGCCATTGTTCTACTTAACGATTGATGAAACGGAATTACTAAAATGACAAAATGTCAAAGTCATCAAACCTTCATTTTAGTGGCCTAAAACTCAATACAACATTACACCATCTTGGAGGATACACTTATCTCTTTAATTAAAGTGTGTTGATAAATAACAAAGTTCATGACATGAGGAATGACGCGAAGAAGTCTAAGTTTATTAAATATGACCATAACGTTATCAACAATGTCAAAGCACCTCACAACTAATCCAATTGATAGACATTTATCATATAATCAATTTCCTTTATAAAGAAAGACAAGGAAGAGATAACATATTATTAAATACATATGATAAATAGCAATTAAAATGTAAAGTCTTATCTACTTTTTCTTTGAAGTAAAATAATAAATAGATAAGTTTTTCAAATAATATATGTCAATTCTTATGGTCATTTTCATTAAAATGGTAAAAAAATATGTTTTAAAAATTATTTTATATAATGTTTTTTTAAATAAAAAATAATAAGTTTTTTCTTTAATGTTTACTATATGATATATAGATTCTTTTAATTACAAATTTAATAGAAATTAAATTTCTCTAAACGCGCATATATATATATATATATATTCTTTTATATATATATATATATATATATATATATATATAGATAGGCCGAAAGGCCATTCTGGTCAGCGACGGATGAGACCATTGCTCGTGAGATTGTGTTCTTGGAGGCGTCTTTTATCAATATTCAAATTCTTGAATGATCACGAACGATGATTATATATACGGTATAGATCTGCCGTCTCTGCGGTGTGATAGATCTACCGTCTCTGCGGTATAGATCTGCGGTGTGGTCTCTGCGGTGTGATAGATCTGCGGTGTGGTCTCTGCGGTGTGATAGATCTGGTGCAAATCTACGTAAAATATGGCTCCGAGCTTCGCAAAATCACTGGTGGCTCATCCGCTTCTGGAGGGCAATCTCCTGCCCATATCGTAAGTGAAGCCCCAGCTCCCACTATCCAAGTGGTCCAGGACTCACTCGATGAAGCTTTGAAGTTCTCCGAAAGTGCCCTAATTTGCCGGTTCAATGGTTTTTGGCCGCGGCTGATAGCACTCCACAATTGGATCTCGGAGGTATGGAAGCCTATCATTTCTGATGAAATTAATATCTACCCCTGTGCTAGAGGTTTCTTTATAGTAGATTTTGAAAATCCTGAAAGCAGACAATGTATTCTAGATTCCGGCCCTTGGTTTTGGGAAAAATCAGGCCTATTCATGAAGCCATGGAACCCATCATTCGATCCCTCTATAGCAGTGATAACCTCAGCACCAGTTTGGGTGAGATTGCCAAGCCTACCCTTGCATCTCTGGAATCTCTCCTCGCTAAAAGCCATCGGAAATGCAATTGGGAAATTTTACTGCAGGTGCCCAGAAACAGAGGAATATGCCAGAACCACCTATGCACGCATCTGTGTGGAAATGGATTTCAGCGCCGGATTCCCAGCTGAAATAAACCTAACAAGTAAAGACTATGTGTGGAACCAGAAGCTTGATTATGAAAGTGTCCTCTTCAGATGTCGATCGTGCTTTGAGACGGGGCATCTAGCCAAAAATTGCCCAAAAGCCTCTGAGAAAAATTTTGCTAGAAAAAACCACCACAGATCTACATGGTGGGAAGGAGCACAAAAAGAACACTACACTGTCATCAAAGAAGAATATTCTAGAGAAAACTCTGAGTCACAAGAAATCAAGGAAGAAGGAAACAACTCTCAAAGCAAGCAAGGAGAAAGCCCGCCCCAACAAATCAACAGTTATGAGGATTTGAATACCGCAGAAAATAAATCTTCATTTAACAGCAAAGCAGATCTCCTAAACCAAACTTCTCCGACTATAGATCGCGAAGCTAAGACACCAATGTCCCAAGAACCAGAAGAGATGAAGGAGATGCAAGACAAAGAAAGTTGGAAGACCGTAGAGAAAAGAAAGAAAGCTACAACACCAATCTCGCCAAGAAAGACGAGGAGCCAGACAAGTAAAAATTAAGAAAATTGTAGGTCCGATAGACCAATTTGGTCTCAGTGGACGTTAACCATCATCATCATCATCATCATATATAATTTATGGTAGATATTATGTTTTTATCTTTTTATTCACTAATTCTAAACCTAAAATTATGAAATGTTATGATTTTATAGAGTTTATTATAAGTATTATATTTTTATATGTTTATTAACTAAATTTAAATAAATTGCATTTAAAAATATACCCTATATTATAGTGGATTTTCCAACTCTACAATTCCTACCGCCATGGTCAAAGACTTGAAATTGTCATTTTGATAGATTAAGGTAATTTCCAAATACTAACATTGGTCAACCAACCATCATCTAGATCTCTTCCTTAAAAGAAAGACAAATACAACTATTGGCTTATCTTTTCTAGAGATTCATTCATTTACATTGTACTACTCTAATATCCATAGTACATACAATGTAAACAACCTCAGAGAGATTGTTTCACATATATATTTGGTCGGAGTAAAATAATGTACCACATTTTACTTACATTTATGTTGAAATAATAATGTAATCCTATGTAATAATAGATTTATAAATGATATAATGTTTATGTTTTTAAAATTTTCAAAACTGTGGAATATCTATTTCTACCAAACATATGCAATTTCAGTTAATTTAATTATTAGAAAATTGAATTTCATGAAAAGACAAAAATATAGTCTAATTCTTTTATGTTTTTTATTTTTATTTTTTTAATAGTAATATGGTAACACAACCTTTTATATATTTTATTTTTTTAATAGAAATTTGGTAACACAATTTTTGATGGTATGATAATTTAATTATAATTTTTAGTTAATTAAATTGCATTTTTAATGTACAAATAAATTTAACTCCAAAAAAATTGAAAATTTTGAATGGTAAAAACTATATAGCTTAAGTTTACAGTTTCAACAAAGTCTTACTACAATTTAGACAAAATTAATTCAAAAATATATCTAAAAATAAATAGAAAATATAAAACATACATATAAAATATGGAGTTGTCTTTAGTGCGATTTTTTGGAAGTTTTTACAGTGGGTTTTTCTCGTGTAATTTCTCTAAAATCATGTAGGAATTGATTGAAATCACAAGCTTGATGGGTAATATTGTGCAATTGAAGTGCCCTAGGGGTTTTCTAGGGTGCTCAATCCATATATACAATAAAAAACTAGTTTCAATAACACAAATCAAGATTTCACCTCAAAATTTTCCACTGGAGTCCGGCATTGAAAACTTCAAAAAGTCGCACTAAAGACAACTCCATAAAATATTACAATGAAAGAAAATGCACAAATTACAACATAAAATATAAACTTTGAATAATATGTTAGGTTTTAAATTTACACATTTAATAACCATTTAAAAATTACTTACATTTTATAGAATAACAAAAAAATAAATCCAATATAATTAAGAATTTTGCTAAAATTAAACTCTGTTATGTTTTGGACTTTAATTTATAAAATTAAGAACAATATCTATATCACATATATTCATATTACAAGTTTCATAACTATTTATTCAATTTGTATTATCACTATTTCTTAGATTTTATGGTTAATAACCCAATAATCATTTAATAATTAGTTGATGAATATTTATGAACTGAATAACTTTTCTTCTTTTTCCCTAATCTCTTATTTTCCATTTTTACCTCTTTTTCTTCTAGTTTTACATATACTTTTATAAGCTTCCATTTTCCAAAATCTTTATAATCTTTTATTTTAATTGAACTATATTTAAACAAAACAGCATATAGCTACCATGTAAATTGTTTAAAATTATGTTTTGCACTGTGATACAATAACAAGGTGGTGACGTCTAACGAGTAGAACACAACACTAATGGTGATGTCCAACGAGGAGAATACAACACTAAATATAGAGCAATACACTGGGTAGATTCGAAATTTTAAATTAAAAGTATTAATATCATAATTATAGTTATAATTTTATATAAACATATATTTTGGGTTTTTTTTTGGAATTTGGTAATATAATTTTTTTTGTTGAGTTTATGGTTTTTAAGTATTTAAATTGAGTTTCGAATATATTAATAGATTTATCATTTTGAAAACCTTTGACGTATTTACATTATGTAAATTGAACAACATAAACTTAAATAATTCCAACAAATCTCTACTAAATATAAGACAAATTTGATTAAAATATATGCACGCAATAAAACCAAAACTTCACAGAATTAAACTATACTTTAATAATTTAACTCTCAAATATATTATTTTTATATTATTGTTAATGGTTTATTTATTACCTAGTTAAAAGATTTATGACTTCTTTTTAAAATATCATAATTTTGATTGTTTATATTTATGTTAATCGTTTAATTATGTATATTAATTACCTAGTTAAGAGATTTATGAATTTTTTTAAAAGATTATAGTTTTGTTTGTTTTAAGACAAAATTGGTTAAAATATATGCACGGAATAAAGCCAAAACTTCACAGAATTAAAGTACACTTTAATAATTTAACTCCAGAATATATTATTTGTATATTTATGTTCATTGTTTAATTATGTATATTAATTATCTAATTAATACATCTATTATTTTTTTTAAAGATCATAATTTTGTGTATATATTTTTTTTAATGAATATATGCTAAATCTATACCCATTAAATATTTATTTATTTATGAAATACATACCTCAATTAAATTTCTCTTAATAACTTAATATTCAGAAAACTTAACACACATCTAAATTTAAATTTCCATGTATATGAAGCTTACTGAATATCAAATTACCATGTTGCAAAAGGATAACTAAATTGTAATCTATAAATGTCTCTCCTTACTTTCATAGGAGAGATTGTAAATTCAAGAATATGATGGACATAAGAGAAATGAATTTCAAAAAAGTGAAATTAAATTTTAATAATTTATCTCTGACATAAATTAGGTTTATATTTATATTTATGTTAATTATTTAATTATGTATATTAATTACTCACTTAAGAAATATATAATTTTTTTAAGGTAATCATGGTTTTCTTTTATTAAGACCTATTAAATTTATGCACTATTAATTAATTATTTAATTGTGAAATATATATTTCAATTAAATTTTCTTAAAAACTTAGTATTTACTTAACATATATTGAGATTTAAATTTTCACATATATTAATATTATTGAATATCAAATTGCCATGTATTAATATTTTTGCTTAATAAGAAGGGGCTCTCTGCTAGGGTTTTGAAGTCATAAGTTTTTTTTTTTCAGAATTCTGAAAATTTCCTGTCAAAGTAATTTTTCCTACATACGAAACCTAAGATTGTTGGTAAGTTGACATTGGGCTGATTGGGCCCATGTCAGTTCCTCCTGGGGGAGAGCACCCCCCCCCCCCCCCCAACTTCAAGTATGCTCTTACAGGAAACCATCGAGTTGTCTCAGATCCTTTGGCGTCATCATGGAAATAGAAAGGTAAACAAGTTGCCTCTCTAGTGTTTGGGGCGCAATGGCATTTCAAGATGAAGAGTCGTTGCCTCTCGAAGGCATCCAAAAACCCTCGTGTTGTAATCCCTAGTAACCTCCTAGCCTAGTCCCGGCAGTTTATTCAAGATCATGAATTAATCTACAAATTTATGGGTATTTGTCCCAAGGAGACGAATATACTCAGATGGATCCAGCTAAATGATCTGGATTTATGCAGGAATGCAATAAAGTACAGAAATAACCATAAATACAGAGATGTAGCGGAAATAATACTTCATTTCATTAATGTAAAATATTGAAATATGCTTACAAACAGAAATGGAAATAGACTAGCTCGGGTGATGGTAGCTTATCTCTGAGAAGAGATGTGATGGCTACATGCCTCTAAACTGTGTTACAATGAGGCTCAAAGTCCTTTTTATTATTGAACGATAAGAGAAAACCCTAACAACCAAAACCCTAACCCGAGGGGATGTAACACCAAGAGTTTATGGGCCTAGTTGGGGTTAGTTGGGCAGCCAACTTCTCGGGGTCTACCTTTTCTCGTTCGAGGGGCGACCGTCCATTGAACTACCGAATAAATATGAAAGTGATCACGATTGACTTGGTCATATTATCTCAGTTTGACATGCATGATACCCTGTTGGAAAGATCTCTTCGAGGACTATGACAAAAAAAATGACTTATTCTTAGTCGCTAGTAGTAGATTACCAAAAGAAAGTCGTTTAGGGCCTCAAAACGACTTCAGAAGTTTAGGACCCGAAAAACTGCTAAAAATAGTAAATTGTGCTACAATTAAGGAAACTGAAAAACTGAAAGAAACAATGGTGGGGGTCCAAGTGGAATTGGCAGATGGTCACCAATATCCACTTGGATCACTAAAATAGCACCAAAGGTGTTATAGACATATTTGGGCACATCAACCCCAAACTTATATGTCGATGTATTAGGGCTCATCAGCCCCTAAAAGAGTTGTTTCATACCCTAGAGGAACATAGTCATTTAAATGCATAATTCCCCAAAAGTTCCATCTCAGAAACCATCCAGAAATTTCCTAAATTAAACCATACTGACTGCTCCACTGGAAAAGTGTGATGCATACTGAGTGGTACACTGCCAGGGTGCGATGCATACTGTTTAGGCCTTCTATAGGGTGCGATGGGTGAGGATGGACAAATGTCTGGGATAGTTTTCTAAGTGGATGCTCATGGAATCTTCTAGAAACTTCTCTTGTGCCACTTGCCTCTCTGAATTCGCCCAAGGATGAATAAGGGATCTAAAACCATCTATTATCCTTTCTCTTATGGAACCAATTGTAACAAGTGGAATGACACTAATCAAACCCCATGGATGACTCACACCCTTGCACACATCTATAAATGGATCCCTCATCCAAGAGATCTATAAGCTGAAATGTTGTGAATTGCAAGGAAGTGTCGATAGTTTGTAATTGAGGAGAGGACATTGTATTCTTGTTGGTGTGATCTTGTTATTTCATGAGGTGAAGAAGGATTGAAGCTGGGAGGATGATCCGAGATCAGACAACTGGGTTGTAATTCTCCCTTCTATCAATAAAGCTCTTCAAGTTTTCTTCCATATGATTGTGCAACTATGAATGTTATCATTTGTTCATTATATATCTGATTTTGTAATGTTTATGTTGTAATAGATCACGATGCTTTGACGATTATTTGTTGCTGTACATGTGCAGGTACTCTCCAAGTGCGTTAAGTACGAGGAGGAGTTGCGGGATCTGTCAAAGGGGAGAGAGATCAAGCAAGGGATTAAGCGGAAGTTCCGGTGATCTGGATTTAAATAGGAACGCAATAAAATATAGAGATAACCATAAAGACAGATATGCAGCGGAAATAATACTTCATTTCATTAATAGAAAATACTGAAATATGCTTACAAATAGAAATAGAAATAACCCAGCTAGGGCGATGGTAGCTTATCTCTGAGAAGAGATGTGTCGGCTACATGCCTCTGAACTGTTCCCAACTCTGTTTACAATGAGGCTCGAAGGCCTATTTATTATTGAGAAACAATGGAAAACCCTTCACATTCCAAAACCTAATCCTAGAAGATGAAACGCCAAATTGTGGGCCCCGTTTTGGGGTGAGTTAGACAGCCAACTTCCCGGGGTCGCGAATTGGTCGTATTATCTCCATTTGACGCGCATGATAGCCCGTTGGAAAGATCTCTCCGAGGACTACGACAGAAAAGACGATTTTTATCAAAAAAATCGTTGGCGGTAGATTTCCCAAAAAACGTCGTTTAGGGCCTCAAAACGGCTCCGGAAGTTCAGGACCCGAAAAACTGCTAAAAATAGTAAGTTGTGCTACAATTAAGGAAACTGAAAATGCTGAGAGAAACAATGGTGGGGGTCCAGGTGGACTTGGCAGGTGGCCACCAAGATCCACCTGGATCATTCCTCCCCCTTAGGAAGCAATGGTCCCCATTGCGTTGAGTTCCTCCATGAGATGAGGAAACTTTTGCTGAACTTGGTCCCTGGTGAACCACTGGCCTTGGTGAAGGAGTTGGCCTGCTTTGACAACTCGATACAGTTGGATATTCTGTTGGCGAGTGTTCTTGACCTGTGTGTCCATGATCCGATCAGTTGCAGCTTGTTCCATGCAATCTGCATTTAATTCTGTGGGTGTGAGCTGTTCTGCAATGTCGGATGTGTCTAGCAATGGTGGAAAGTATGGCCGAAGGCAGTCCACATTGAACACTGGGTGTAGGCCAAGGAATGGGGGAATGCTGAGCTCAAATGCATTGTCTCCCACAACCTTAATAATGGTGTAAGGACCATATCGGAGTGGTCTCAGTTTCCGATAGGCTCCAGTAAGGCGTTCCTTTTGCAAATGCAACCAGACTTTGTCGCCCACTTGAAACTTGTGTGGCACCCGATGTTGATCATGTCGCTGCTTGTACTTGGCATTTGATTTTTCCAGAATGTCATGGACCTGCTGGCGAATATGTTGGATGTGCTCAATGAAGCTGGTTGCCTTATCTGTTTCGGACTGGACATGAGTTGAATCTGTGTGAGTAGCTGCAAGTGGCATGGCCACATCAATGGGGCATAGTGGCTGGAATCCCAGGCCCACCTGAAAAGGGTTGTGGCCCATCGAGCTATGAAGAGCTCGGTTGTAGCTGTGCTGAACATAGGGGAGGCTCTCGTCCCATGTGCGTGGATGCTTTGAGTTGTACATGTGCAGAATGTGTACAATCATCCGATTGACAACCTCTGTCTGGGCATCAGTTTGAGGATGGAAGGCTGTGGACTTAGTGAGTTTGGTGTTTAGCATTGACCAGAGATTGGACCAAAATGTACTGAGGAACCGACTGTCTCAATCTGAGATGATAGACTGTGGGATCCCAAAGTGCACCCAAACTCGGTCAAAGAAGAGTTTAGCAGTGGCTTCTGCTGTGATATTCTTCTTGCAGGCCGCCATAATGGCCATCTTCGAGAACCTGTCGACGACCACAAAAACACAATCATTTCCATGCTTAGTGGAAGGAAGGCCTGACATGTAATCCATGGAGATGGATTCCCAAGGTTGACTAGGGGTAGGCAGCGGGGTATAGAGGCCTTGCTTCTTGATTGTTGGTTTGGCAATGGCATAGACAGTACATGATCTGATGTATTTCCCGACATCTTGTCGAAGATTTGGCCAATATAAATACTTTTGCAGTACTGCCACTATTTTCTCGACCTCGAAATGCCCAGCAGCCCGACTGTAGTGTGCTTCCCAAATCATCTTGGCACGCTCGCTTGAAGGAACACAAAGGTGACCCAGGTGGCATAACAGGGCGTCTTGGAGATGAAAATCTAGAACATGCCGACCCCCCAAGAGTGTCTGGTATGTGTGGCCAAATTCTGGGTCGCTTTTGTAGAGAAGTGGCTAATCAGAAGTCTCGTGCCCACAAGAGTTGAGCATGGTGGTTAATGCCATGATTGGTGGTCGACTGAGGCAATCTGCAACATTATTGGTGCTGCCCTTCTTATACTTGATATTCAAATGGAATTGTTGCAGATATGTAGACCACTTCTGATGGCGATCATTCTATAATTTCCCTTGGGTCTATATGAATTGCAGGGGTCGGTGGTCTGTGTGGATGACCGTTTCCTTCCCCAAAATGTAATGCTTCCATTGTCGGCAGGCCTGCACAATGGAATACATCTCTTTATCATAAGTGGGATACTTCTGGACTGTGTCTGAAAGTGTTTCACTGTGATATGCCACTGGATTCCCGTGTTGAGTAAGGATGGCCCCAATAGCATAGTCAGAAGCATCTGTCTCGACCTCAAATGATTGTTGTAAATCTGGTAACACGAGCACTGGTGCCATGCAGAGGCGATCTTTCAACTCTCTGAATTCCTTCTGTTGAGATGCAGACCAGAAGAATTTTGCTTTCGCTCCTCCCTTGGTGACTTGACTCAAGGGCCAAGTGATATGAGAAAACCACAACACGAACCTGCGGTAGAAGTTGGCAAGACCTAGAAAGCTGCGGAGCTCCGTCAGAGTGGTTGGAGATGGCCAATCCCGAATGACTTGGATCTTGGCCGGATCTACATGCACCCCCTGTTCATCAATAATGTATCCCAGATACTGAACCTGGGTCATGCCAAAAGTGCATTTCTCCAAATTGGCACATAGCTTGTGTTACCGCAGTGTTTGAAGAACCTGTCGGATGTGGTGGAGGTGCTCTTCCCAACTCTGGCTGAAGATCAGAATGTCATCCAAGAATACCACTACAAATGAGTTGGTGAATGGCCGCAAGATGTCATCCATTAGCCTCATGAAGGTTGCAGGAGCATTCGTCAATCCGAAAGGCATAACCAACCATTCGAAGAGGCCCTCCTTGGCTTTGAAGGCAGTCTTCCACACATCAGAGGGTTCGATTGGTACTTGGTGATATCCTGACTTCAGATCGATCTTGCTGAAATATTTTGCCCCCCTTTAGTTGGTCCAAGAGGTCATCAATCCGCAGGATCGGGTACTTATTACGAACAGTGATCTTGTTCAGTGCCCGATAGTTAATACAGAGTCTCCAAGTCCCATCCTTCTTCTGTACCAACACGATCGGGCTCCCACAAGGTGATGAACTCGGACGGATGTGACCTTTCTACAACAGCTCCTGAATCTGCCTCTTGATTTCATCGTTCTCTAGAACGGAGCGCCGATAAATTGGTCCATTGGGTAGCGACGCACCTGGGGTCAGATCGATGGAGTGCTTGACTTGACAGTGCAGAGGAACCCTTGCAGGGGAGGTGAAGATGTCCTCGTACTCCTTCACGACCTTATCCATCTGTAGTTGTCGTGCGAAGGGGTCTTGTTTGGAGGCCATGGCTACTGTCATATTCTTTCCTTGCGGGCGTATCATCAAGAAAACAAATTTCCCAGTCTTGGAAATGAGCTTACTGCATTGTTTTGTAGTAATCAAAGAGATGGTGGTAGGCGGTGCTACCTCTGATATCGTGTACAACTTATTTCCCAATGTAACAATAACAGCACGAGGCCTTGATTCATACACAGCTTGTCGCTTCCACAAGTATGGTTGTCCTAATAATACATCACAAACTTCAAGGGGAGCAATGTCACACAATACCTCATCCGTGAAGGGCTTGATGTTGTACGGAAGGCGACACTGCTGGCTCACGCGAAGATCCCGTCCTTGGTGAAGCCACCCGATGGTGTATGGTTGTGGATGTGCTGTGGTCCGCAAGCCCAACCACTTCACGACCTCTGCCGAAATGAGGTTCTTTTGGCTCCCGCTATTGACAATGAACTGTAGCGGGGAGCCCTTTACCCACATCTGGGAGTGGAAGAGACGCTCCTCCTCTTTTGGATCTTCGGGTTCATTTTTCTGGATCTTTGCGGTAGCAACAGTGGCATTGGGATCTGCGTCAATGATCTGCTTCCCTTTGTCATCCCCCTTGTTGGGTTCTGACTCAGAGTCGGAACATGCATCTGATTTTGGAACCTTTAGTTCAGCCACCAGTGACTGCTTGGCTCGACACTCACTGGTGTTGTGAGTGGAGCTCTTATGGAACTCACACCATTTTCCCGTGTCCTTTTTCGTCTTCACGGCACTGTTCTTTGCCTACAGCTTTGGCGGGTTGTCTTGGGCTGCCCCGCCTTGGCTTTGTCCTTTGTTCTGTGTTTTAGGGGCACCTTTCCCTTGCTTCAGAGTCACAGATCCAAAGTCTCGCTTCTTTTGTTTAAACTTCTGCTCGACCTTGATGGCATATCGATATGCTGTGCCGAGCAAGGAGATGTTCAGGAATTGTATTTCTTCCTGGATGTACTTGTGCAGGCAGCCGCGGTATTTGAGTATCAAATGCTGCTTCGTATCCTTGATACCCAGCTTTGTGCGAAGGGTATGGAAAAGATTGGTGAACTCCGGCACATCTTGGTCCCTTCCCTACCGCAATGTGGTCCATTTTATGTATTCATCCTCATAGCTTCCGACAGGGTAGTACTACTCCTTGATGGTATCCCGGAATGAATTCCAGGTTGGTGCAGCTGAAAATAGTGAGCTAGTATTTTCATCCTTCTGCTCGCAGTAGGTTTCCCACCAATCCTTGACGTGGGGGGCTGCTTTGAGAAGAGCGAAAACAATCTTTTCCCGACTTGAAAATTCATGAACAGAAAAATAACCCTCCAGTAGATTTAACCATTTATCTACAGCATCTGCGTCTATCTGACCCTCAAATATGGGGATTTCAAAATTAACTTGTACCTTAAAGGGCGTGGCATTTCCAGAGTAGCTGCTGGAAGCCGATGCGTCGCTTCTGGGTAGCCGCTGAAGGATTTGGGCAAAACTGTCCATCATCGCGTTCCGTTGTCGCTCGAGGGCTTCTTCGAGCAAGATTTTGATAGGATCTCCTACCCCCTCATCTTTCTTCTCATCCGCCATAGGAGGCCGTCGGGATCTGCGAGGCTGGTCTCGCAAAGGTTCGACCAGTTCAAGCCCTAACTCCTTATATCCTGACCTCGTTGGGGACATGCAAAGAAAAACAGAGAAAAAGCAGACCGCTCTGATACCACTGATCCAGATTTAAATAGGAACGCAATAAAATATAGAGATAACCATAAAGACAGATATGCAGCGGAAATAATACTTCATTTCATTAATGGAAAATACTGAAATATGCTTACAAATAGAAATAGAAATAACCCAGCTAGGGCGATGGTAGCTTATCTCTGAGAAGAGATGTGTCGGCTACATGCCTCTGAACTGTTCCCAACTCTGTTTACAATGAGGCTCGAAGGCCTATTTATTATTGAGAAACAATGGAAAACCCTTCACATTCCAAAACCTAACCCTAGAAGATGAAACGCCAAATTGTGGGCCCCGTTTTGGGGTGAGTTGGACAGCCAACTTCCCGGGGTCGCGAATTGGTCATATTATCTCCGTTTGACGCGCATGATAGCCCGTTGGAAAGATCTCTCCGAGGACTACGATGAAAAAGACAATTTTTATCGAAAAAATCGATGGCGGTAGATTTCCCAAAAAAACGTCGTTTAGGGCCTCAAAACGGCTCCGGAAGTTCAGGACCCGAAAAACTGCTAAAAATAGTAAGTTGTACTACAATTAAGGAAACTGAAAATGCTGAGAGAAACAATGGTGGGGGTCCAGGTGGACTTGGCAGGTGGCCACCAAGATCCACCTAGATCATCCGGGTTGGTTCCATTATCTTTCTCTTATCTGTTACACATGGAAGAAATCGTTGAATTGCTTTAAACTGTTGTTTCTAGGGTAGTTGCCAAACCTAGAGGGCTAGCATTCTTTAGGAACACTAGATTTCCCAGAAACAAATTGGTGACTCCACTGGGGATCAAATAGATGTTTTTTTGTTTTTATTGTTTGTTTTATGTTCAATTTGATAAACTATAGACAGAGTCTGAAGTCAGCCAGCTGGTAGCTTTCTAACTACTCTTGCTTTGCAATTGCATAGTAGATGAATGCTACTTCAATCAACCTCTGGTTTAGTTTATGAATTAAACATTTGACTTGCAATCATATCTAGATGCCCTTTTGGTAGCTCAGTAACCTCTCAAGACATTCCATCATACTCTACTCATCATTGTTCATCAAAACCCACCTTAACTCATTGAAAACAACTCCACATTTGAGCCAAAACCCATTTCAGTTGCACTCCTTGGACCATCGCACTATCTTCCACTGTGACTCAATATGCATAGCACCTCCCGAGTGCAGTAAGTGTGATGCATCTCAATTTCTGTGAAGCCTAGGTGCGATGATTGACTGAACTCTTTTTCCATCTAGAAATTGAGGGTTTTGACCTTGTTTTTAGTTTTGTTTGGTTGTTTTGCTGTATATGAATAATGCCTCTTTACTGAAGCTTACTTGTATCACTTAGATCAGCCTCAATTACATTAGGATTAGTGAATGTTTTTGTGTATTTGTTCCTCATTTACAATCCTTTGTCAAAAAGTTGTTTAAATCAATTTGTCGCTTTGGTACAAAAAGTGTCATAATTGTCGTTTTGTGTCGAAAAGAGAAGTGTCGTAAATTCTTCCTTCCCTTGATAATCGATTGAAATTTTCTTGATGCATTTGATTTGATTTGATTATATTCGAAGTGTCGAAAGCATTTTTATTCAAAATTGAAAGTGTCGTTTAGAGTCTTCCTTTCTCTTTTGAAGAAGAAATTGTCGAAAATGTCATTTTGAGTGAAATATTTCAGATCTTTGCTGCATTTAGTTTTCCTTTTGGCATTTTTCACATTAAGGAGAATGAAAACAAATACATGCATTTGCATTTAGCATTTTTTGGTTTGTGTGTGAAAAGATGATTTAGGGAAATGCACTAGTGTGTGCTCTTTGCTTTTTGCTTAAAAGCACTATTATCTTCTTTCCCTAGTAGCTAGGATTTTCATTTCCCAAATAAACAAAGATTGTTTATCATTGTAGGTTGCATCTTAGGAATTTCAGATCATCATCACACAATGAACCATTGAAAGGAAAACTCTAAACAAGATCAAATTTAAAATGAATTTCAATGAACCTAACAACACTTTGGAACTTAACGCAACATATCTAGAGGTCTAGGCTAGTGATGTGTTCCAGCGTCGTTAAAACTAGTGGCTATCGTTTTCATTGAAGGTTGGGTGATTCCTCCTCTTTGATACGACAAGTGCTAGCACGAAATTGTGCTCCCCGTACCATCGCATATATATTAGGAGACCATAATAGGCTTGAATCCTTTATCCATAGGAAACTGAGTCTGTCACCTTATTGATCGCAATGCACTGAACATAGCATTTGGGAAGATTGAGTGCCGTACATAAGTCCTTGGTAATTTCTCTTTAATTTATCACCAAGGTGTATATTGCAGTTTTGTGATTGGTTTGGTAATCCCTCTGTCTATATATTCTAGAGTAGTCACTTTCGTTCCTTTTTTACTCTTTAAAAGAAAATTTCCATCTGAGCACTTGTCCTTTCAGGCTCATTAAAAATCGAAGGAGACTAGAGTCTTCTTTAGCTTTTTCTCAACTCTTAAAAACTGAAAAAGAAAAGTTGTGTCCAAGCGTCATTAAAATTAATTGAATTCCGAATAACATCCCTATTTCTTAGTTGATCTTAAGTTGAGATATATGGAGACAAATCCGAAGTCCACTGATCAAGGAATCCCTTTTGATGGGAATCCTAGTCCTTTTCCTCCTTTTGGAAATATTGGTGCTCCTTATATGGCTACATTGTCCCTTCCGGGAATTACCATTAGCCTGCCAATATGGCTGTTTTCAACCTCTCTGGTTCAAAATGTCTAGACTTCTCTAAAATCTAGTACACCTCCAACTGGACAAAATCAACCTCCAGTTAATCCTAAAGTTGACCCTTTGCCTTCTTCCTCGTTTGTATCTCCCTCCCCCTCTTCCTCTTTGCTTGATGAAAATATTGGTACTAGTAACCAAGTGGCTAAGAAGAAGAAGAAAGGGAAGAAGAAGAAGAAGAAGCCAATTCAACAAGGGGGAAACTAAGAAACCTTTGCTCTGGATGCAACATCTGATGAAAATCCATCCATTAAGCTTCCCAAACCCAAATATCCATGCATAATTTGTGTGGGAGACCATTTTCATCGAAATTGTCCTTACTTTCCTTGGATCTTGAAAGAATGGTCTTCGTGTTCACACCATCTCGTGTCATCAACCTCTGGGGATCATGTTGGTAACACACCATCAACTAGTTATAGTAAAGTTCATGGATAGAAGGGAAGGGTCAGGATTCCATGTAGGTTATGTGAAGGTAATTATTCCCTTCACCTTTGTCCTTTTTTGGATGAAGCCAAAAGAGTGTTGGATAACTATCCTGCTTCACCGCAGCAACTTCCATCTGGTTACAAGAAACTCTCCCTGAATCCTTCACTAGGTGATGAACTGACTCACTTAAATCAACCATCGGTCAAAACCACTCTCTCTGAAAGTGAATCCTATGAGTCTATACCCGACCAAAATCAACAGGTCGAGGACCCAATTTCACCTTCAGCTAATCGTACTTTTCCCAAAGAGAGTGAAAATGATACTACTCAAGTTCTTTTTGTTACCTTAGATTCGAATGACCTTGGGGGCAATCTTCCTGTTCCATCAAGACAGGAGGAAAATCCTCCAGTTCTCGTAACTCAAGGGGTTAATTCTTCCATTTCTATGGTACCCCCTCCAAGTAGTTTAGTCACTTCCTTTGATTGGAATCAACTGGCAGGATCCCGCCTTCCTTCTTATATGCCTTTCCAAATCATAGTACAAGTTTGTAAAATGATTGTATCTGGCACTATTATAGATGAAGGTGCATTAGTGAGTATCCTTTCCTCAACTACTTGGAAAGCACTCGGTTCGCCACCGCTTGTGCCTGTTACGCAGAATCTGTTAGGCTTTAACAGAGGAACCAGTCAACTGGTAGGGATCCTTCCTCAGTTACCTATCACTTTGGGAGGAAAAAACATTTATCTAAACGTGATGGTAGTCCCAGGACCTTTAGATTACAATTTACTTCTTGGGCATGACAATGTTTATCACATGGGAGCTATTGTTTCAACACTCTTTCGAGTGATTTGTTTCCCACATGAAGGAAAAATTGTCACCATTGACCAGCTTTCATTTTCCGATCCAAATATAGCTCCTAGTCAACCATTGTCCCTAAATGTTCCATTTATACCAATGGTATCATACCCGCCACAGGTTACTTATGTGGCAACTTGTTCCATACCTACATCGACTGACGATCAATTCAGTGATGTTGTACATTATGTACTGGGGGCATTGGAACCAGATCTCGCCTTCATGACCACTTATGAGTTCTGAATAAGGGTCTCAGAGGATAGTTCATTATCTTGGGTCAACCTCATTAAAAAATGAAACCAAGGGTCTCCGAGCATAGTTCCTTGTCTTGTGTCAAGCTCTTTTAAAAATGAAACAAGGTCCCAAGTTCAAAGTCGAGTCTTTCACTTGATCTCGTAAAAGAACCTTCATTCCACCCACCTGATAGCCATGAGAAGTCTACTTAGGTGAATGTAATGAAGCTTGGGGGGCATGCACCTTGTGGTAAAGATAAGTTTCCCTATAGGTTATGTGATTGGTCTTTCACACCATTCACCTTTGTTTATCTAAATGAAGCCAATGAGGCGTTGGATAACCATCCTACTTCACCACAGTGATTTCCATTTGGTTACAAGAGACTCTCCTTTTCATCATGCTAGGGGCATGTAAACCAATTCAAGCATATTTTTTCCATTTTAAGCTTGTGTAAAAAAGAAACTGAAACCAAGCATAGTTTGTTCGTTTCAAGCTTGTGTAAACATGAAACTGAATCCAAGCATAGTTCCCCATGGTTCAAGCTTATCTAAAAATGAACCCATTTTTAAACCTTGTGATTGCCATTCTGTCAGTTGATTCTTGGTTGTTTTCATCTCATCACCACCATCTCTTTCGCTGATCATACGCTTTCACTTGGTTGTTTTACCCGTTTTGAGGAACAGTTGCAATGAGTGGTCTTATTAGCCAGCCTCTTCACATAAATCAACATGTTTTGAGAAGTTCCAACATCACCGGAACCAGTTGCTACCCTAGACACCACTTGTTCCTCAAAATAGAGTCCTCTTTAAACCCTTTTTAGACTCAGTAAATATGAAAATATTGTCGAGCGCTTGTCCTTTCCAGCTCGTTAAAGTATTGGAAATGTCATCCCTCTTGTATTATTTTATCCTTTTTCAGACCTGAGGGATTATTTTATGAAAAAGAACTTATAGAGTCCTCTTTAAACCCTTTTCAGTCTCGTTAAAAATGAAAAGATTGTCGAGCGCTTGTCCTTTCCAGCTCATTAAAATATTGGAAATGTCATCCCTCCTGTATTATTTTATCCTTTTTTGGACTTGAGGGATGACTTTACGAAAAAGAACTTATGGAGTTTTCTTTTCATCCCTTTTCAAACTCTCTAAACATGAAAAGGATTGAGTTGTCCTTGTTGTTAAACTCATTAAAACAATAGTGACAAACTTGTCCTTCTAGACGAGACTGAGTTTCACTGTCGCTAGACTCGTTAAAATACTAAATAGCGACAGGTTTGCCCGAAGGGTGAATTATAGAACAAGCATATGTTATCCTCCTCAAGCTTGACAAAAATAAAGAAGTACTGGTCAGCAATGACTGGGGAAAAGGGAAAAAAACTTGAAGAATTTATGGTAGCAAGTCGCTCTTGAACATGACACTTTCACTTCATCTCCATTATTGAGTTGGGTTGGGTTATTCCGTTCACCGGTCATCATACCATTGGTCTTTCATACCATCCATCTTTTTGGGTTAATGCTACCAATTCATATCAGTGTCGCTGACATGTTCAAGAGAAGTCATCCAGTTGATAAATCGCCATCCAGTTAATGTCTCATACACTGTAACACCTCCAACCTTCATTTTTTCATGACCACCATTCTTGAGCCTTGTGTTGTCAGTTCGTTTTTTACCTCCAGAAATCATTTGCTTCGTTTCGTGTCGTAGATGTGGGATACATCAAGGCCCTCCTACGACGAGTCGCTTCTTTTCGACATCAGCTTATTATCCAAGAAGTTGACTTAGAAACAACCCTTTTAGTGCTTTGAAGCTTGCATACATCAATGGCAAGTTTCTCACTTCCGACGACAGGTTGGCATCAATGGCCTTCGACCGAAAGATTTTGCGTGGTGTTCAACATCGGATCATATATTCACACCACGTGAATTGTACTGTAGTACCTTGAGGATCATTATCATTATCGGTGATTCCTCTCGTGTCTATTAATAGCTCACATCATTGGCTGGTAATCAAACGATGTCTTTCCATGTTCGACTCCAGAACATCTATTCACATGGATTGACATGTACATTGAGGGAAGATTGAATGAGTTTTGAAGACCCCGAATCTAGTTTCATCCATCCGGCTGCGATATATTCATGGATATAAAAACATCAAATGTACAAAAGCTCTGCACAGATGGTCATCCTAACCATGGATGATGACTCTATATTTGAAGAATCACCAGTCTGTATCTACAGACGACTATCTGATCTATGTACATGAAATGGAATTTATAAAGCTAAGCATGGGAATGCCTCCCTCAGCTAGATCATGAAAATCATATTATGATAATATATTGTATTGTAACTAATGCAGGTCACCTTCCAGTTCAAAACTTCGGATCCTCATGATAAATCATTTCACCCGACATGAATATTTACGACCTCATGCTTTAGGAAGCAACTGTTATAGACATATTTGGGCACATCAACCCCAAACTTATATGTCGATGTATTAGGGCTCATCAGCCCCGAAAAGATTTGTTTCATACCCTAGAGGAACATAGTCATCTGAATGCATCATTCCCCAAAAGTTCTATCTGAGAAACCATCCAGAAATTTCCTAAATTAAACCAAATTGATTGCTCCACTAGCAAAGTGCGATGCATACTGAGTGGTACAATGCCAGGGTGTGATGCATACTGTTTAGGCCTTCTATAGGGTGCGATGGGAGAGGATGGAAAAATGTCCGGGACAGTTTTCTAAGTGGATGCTCATGGAATCTTCTAGAAACTTCTCCTGTGCCACTTGCCTCTCTGAATTCACCTAAGGATGAATAAGGGATCTAAAACCATTTTTTATCCCTTCTCTTATGGAACCAATTGTAACAAGTGGAATGACACTAATCAAACCCCATGGATGACTCACACCCTTGCACACATCTATAAATGGATCCCTCATCCAAGAGATCTATAGGTTGAAATGTTGTGAATTACAAGGAAGTGTTGATAGTTTGTAATTAAGGAGAGAGAATTGTATTCTTGTTGGTGTGATCTTGTTATTTCATGAGGTGAAGAAGGATTGAAGCTGGGAGGATGATGCTGGATTAGACAACTGGGTTGTAATTCTCCCTTCTGTCAATAAAGCTCTTCAAGTTTTCTTCCATATGATTGTGAAATTGTGAATGTTATCATTTGTGAATGCTATCATTTGTTCATTATATATCTGATTCTGTAATGTTTATGTTTTAATAGATCACGATGCTTTGACGGTTCTTTGATGTTGTACATGTGTAGGTACTCTCCAAGCATGTTAAGTACGGGGAGGAGTTGCAGGATCTGTCAAAGGGGAGGGAGATCAAGCAAGGGATTAAGCAGAAGTTCTAGGTTGGTTCCATTATCTTTATCTTATCTGTTACACACAGAAGAAATCGTTGAATTGCTTTAAACTATTGTTTCTAGGGTAGCTGCCAAACCTAGAGGGCTAGCATTCTTTAGGAATACTAGTTTTCCCATAAACAAAAGGCCCTGATTGAGATCTGTTTAAGAGTGAAAGGCCTTTTCATGGTGATCTTTGAGCATCTGGAGGATAGGAGAAGAGCCCTGGATAATGGCCCTTACTTTATGAATAATGTAGGACTCTTCATGAGGCACTAGGAACCCTACTATAATCCGAATAAGGAGTAGTTTCTAGCGGCACCCATCTGGGTCAGATTGTATTCCTTACTAGAAGATTTCTTGGAAGTGGACATCCAAGAATCGATCGGAAACTCTATTGGAAACTTTGTGAAATTTTCTGAAATCACTAGGCATAGAATATTTACATCCTCTACTCGAATCCGTGTATATATGAATATCTCCCAACCACTGCAGGAATAAGTGGAAATAGAATACAGGATGAAGTTTGGTCTCAACATTTAGACTATCAACATGTTCCATTAAAATGATGTATCTTCCACGAGTATGGACATCTCTTTTAGGATTGTACCTAGAGGCCTGAGGAGAATCCTCCTCCTCCAGCTAATGCTTCGCCAAATAAATTTCACAAAGTCTAAGGATGACGCTCGTTGAACAATAGAAGCCCTCCAAACCGTCTGCCCTCGCCCTCACCTGCGTCTACCCTAATTGGGAAATCTGCAAATCTGTTTTCTTTGTTGGAAGAGCCTGCAAAAAGAGAAAATCCAAAAGCACCAGTACTGGAGGCTCATCCATTGCAGTCGATGGAAATTGAAGCAGTCCCTGAAATCCCTAAGAACAAAAAAGCAAGTAAGAGGAAATCCTGAGAGGCACAATCAAACGATAAGGAGATTCAAAGTGTTCTAGCTCAAGTATAGCAAGCCTTAGAGTCTAATGTAAGAATGGATCGACTTAATTTAGATGAAAATGTTATGGTGGCATTCCCGAGGAATTCCACTAAGGATGACTCAACGGATATACCTCAAGAGCAATTGGATCAATTTTATCACTGTAGGTTTTAACCCCGTACAGAAATTACCTGCATATGAATTCTAAAACACAGGAAAAAAAATAATGCGAGAGTAGAACACATAAAACACATGTACACAGATATTCCCCTGGACCCCAAAACCGGGACTACCAGCTTGATTTTTCATTATGTTCCTTTCAATGTTATAATACATATTTATACATGCCAAAGCATCCAATACCATGGATCGAAAACCATCGCGTCCAAAAAACATGTGCGAAAATCATGCACAAAACCATAGGTGGGTCTGCCTAACCTAACGTAGGGTCGAAAACCAAAATTTTCCAGGGCGCTACCCCGGACCCCATAAAGTGGTGTTACGGGTGCCCCTCAAACCCCCTGTTAACTACGTGGAAAGAATATAACACAACCCAACATTCTCCCACTTGTTTCTTTCTTTCCATAGGAGACCACAAGAGAGCTTAGTCATTTTTCTAGCCCTAAAATGTCCATTGTATCTCTACACCAAGAGAACTTCTCAGAGCTCACAGATTTTGTCAATGCATCTGTAGTATTCTTCAAAGTGTCCACCTTTACCAGCAACAACTTTTTGTCTTCTATCATATCCCTCACAAAGTGATATTGAACATCAATGTGCTTTGTCTTTGAATGATATGCGGGGTTCTTTGCCAAGAAAATTTCACTTTGGTTGTCACAGTCTATCCTTATAGCTTCTTGTACTAACCCCATACTTGAACACAATCTCTGCAACAAAACTGCTTCCTTGCTTGCATGAGTGGCTGCCATGTATTCTGCTTCTGTAGTTGATAGTCCCACTACAGATTGTTTCTTACTCATCCAACTGACTACACCTCCAAATAGGTTAAACACATACCCACTTGTAGATCTTCTCTGATCCAGATCTCCAGCCCAGTCTGCATCAAAAAAGCCATGAATATCCAACACTCTGTCCAATCTTGGTCTTCCTTGGTAGCACAAACCATAATCACTAGTGCCACGCAAATACCTGAAAACCCGCTTCACTTCTGTCTAGTGCTCCTTCCCTGGTTTTGACATAAACCTGCTCAATACTCCCACTGCATGTGCAATGTCTGGTCTAGTACAGACCATTGCATACATCAGGCTACCGATTGCACTTGCATATGGAACATAAGACATGTCCTCTTCCTCTTCTTGTGTCTTGGGACATTGTTCAGCAGATAACCTCACACCTACAGGAATAGGAACCTTCACCGGTTTACTTTCCTACATATTAAACCTCTGCAATATTTTCTCGACATACTTCCTCTGGTTTAACCAGAGCTTCCTCTTTGCCTGATCTCTTTTAATTTCCATGCCCAAAATATAGTTTGCAGCACCAAGATCTTTCATGTCGAATTTGGAGTTCAATTGGGTCTTCAAATCCTGGATAACTTCTTTGGAATTTCCAACCAACAACATATCATTCACATACAAGACCAGATAAATAACACGGTCACCAATTAATTTAAAATACACACAATGATCTGCTTTGCTTCTGGTGAAGCCAAGTCCTCGTATAAATGTATCAAATTTTTGATACCACATCCTTGGTGACAATTTTAACCCATATAGAGACTTCTTTAATTTACATACCAGTTCTTTCTTACCCTTCACCGCAAAGCCTTCAGGTTTTTGCCTAATTCAGGAATATGCAGAACACACGGAAGTGTTCTAACCCTTCCACCTTGCAGCTTCAACTTTACTTTTCCACAACCAATGATTCTAGCCTTCCTGTCATCCCCCAAGAAGACATCACCACCACCATATTTCTCATACTCACAGAACCACTCTCTATGGGGAGTGAAGTGAAAGGATGCACCTGAGTCAATCAACCATGCCTCATTATCTACGTGTGTACTTGAAGAAGCCAAGTACAAATCCCCACCTTCATCTGAGGTGGTTTTCACCTCTGCAGAAGGAGCCTCATCAGATCCCTTTCCTTTGTCAGGAGCTTTAGATTTACAGTCCCTTTTGAAGTGGCCTTCCTTTCCGCATTTCTAGCACACCACCTTTACAGGTTTTCCTGGAGATTTAGATCTCCCACTTGATGACTTATTTTTGTTTCTGTTCTAGGACCGTCCTCGTACAGACAAGGCATCACCATTTTGGCTCTCCATATTTTTCTGTCTCATCTCCTTCGTCAGCAAGGCTGAGAGTATTTCATCAAATTGCAAGGCAGTTTCATTGCTACCTATTGCAATAACCAGAGTATCCCATGAATCTGGTAGAGAACACAACAAACTGATGCACTTATCTTCATCTAAAATTTTAATATCAATAGATGCTAACTGACTTACCATAGTATTAAATGCGTTAAAATAGTGATGCGGGAGCATCAAAACCATTCTGAATTGTAAATATGGGGTAAAAAGGGGGTGTGATAAATTTTAATATTTTGGTATTTTAAATAAAGTAGGAAGTGAAGATTATGTAAATATTCTTCTTCTAAATAAAAGGATATGAGGGAAATAGTTTAGGAGCAGAAATTGGGATAGAATTTGTATGTTTTCAGTTAAAATTAGATAAGAAGGGAGGATAAAGCTTCACGCTTTAAATCGTTATGGAAAAAAGGGAAAAAGACTGCTTTTGTAAAAGATAAGGATCAAAAATGCCTATCTTTGATTATAAAACAAAAAGCTAGAAAATCTCTCAAGGGGAGAGAGTAAAGAGCACGCCTGAGCATACTTTAAGGCAAGAAATCTATGCGCTCTGTGTGAATTTTTATTCAGGCCTCTATATATATATGTTCATAAGATTATGGAATAAAGTGTGTGTGGGCGAGACGCCAGAAGTATCATTATGGAAGTACCTCTTGGCGTTCTGAAGAAAATCGATGGTATCTTGTTAAATTGGATGGATGTAATCAATAGTTGATTTACTGTGTATTAAGTATTGGAATTACCTTCCTATTCTTCGCTTAGCGCCTACTGAGTAGTGATGCTGTATTGTGTATTGAAAATCTTGATGTTTACCATGTATTAGAGTATTGCCGGTCCCTGTGTTTTATACAGAACTTTGATCTAAATTATAGATGGTTATAAGACATTGAAATTCCGACGATTTTGCCGGTTCTGGTCTTCAAAGCTTCAGGATATAGCAAGTGACCTGAACATGCGATGGAACAGGGCGCACGGTGATGATGGTTCTTATTTTCCCGATGCGCAACTGCTGTGTATTAATTATTGAATCCGTTTGCCTTTTGTTTGATGATATACCACCTTGAACTTACAATTACGCGGATGTCTTGGTTTCTCTAAGAATTCTTGAATTTCCCATCTCTGTTTTATATTTGAATTCATACCTGGAAGTTTTATCTCCTCTGTTTGAGACCATATCGACGTCGGAGACCTTTGGAACTGTTCGTTGTGTGAGTTAGGTGATAAGCGTTCAAGTCCTTCAGTTTTGAAGGGAGTCGTAACGAAACCAGGACCGAGAGCCGACTTAGGAGCAAACGTTATAAACTGTGGTTTATGCATATACCCAGGACCGTGGACGAGAAGGAAGGAAACTCATTGTTTATACTATTACATGCTTATATATATAGATATCAACCGAGACCAACATCGAGGGCGGATACGTATAGTAGTCAGTCCATGAGATCTGAGTCTTTGTACATGATAACGGTCAACCTATAACCGTCTCTGATGTGAAAGAAGAAGGAAGAATATACTGTGGGCGTATATCACATGGATATATATATATATATTATGCTGCGTAAGACCGTCAATTGCATAATTCTTTTAAGAATTTCTTGGAGAGCTCGGGTTGTGAGATTACAACTTCGGGAAATAAGCTTTTATATGCACGATTGTCGGAGGATCCTGGTAGAAGCGGCCTGGGAGCGTCCTGGGCTGCATCATTAGTGGTATCAGAGCCCACAACTGACATTGAATTGAATCTCAGGAGCAGAAGAAGGATGGCCTTCAGAGTTGGAAGAGGACGAGGACGTGGTGGAAGAGGACGACCTGCTGCAAATGCTGAATTATTTGAATCAGTGGAGGAGCTGCGAGCTAGAGTGGATGCTTTAACTACAGGTCGAAATATAGATGATGGAGATGTCAGTGAGCCTGAAGTTGAAGCTGCTGAAGAGGAGGAAGCTGTACAGGTTACTCCTGAGATGAGATTCTTCCAGTCAGTGTTAAAATCCACAGCCAGGCCATGGAACCAATTAGTACCAGTATATCAAGGAGGATTGAATCCAGAAGAATTGATCGACTGGATCAACAGCATGGAGAAATTCTTCGATTACGAAGAAACAGAGGATGAGAAGAAAGTGAAGTTTGCTGTCACCAAATTAAAAGGCCATGCAGCACTTTGGTGGGATGGTGTGCAGGCGGAAAGGAAGAGACCAGCAGCAGTGAAACAAAAGAGAAGCAGCAAGAGGAAGACAGCAGAAGATTGCAAGAGTACAGCAAGCGGAGCAAGGCAGCATAAGATATGGAAACCTGGAGAAAGACAGCGAGCAATAGCACATGATGACTTGCAGCACAAGATATGGGATCCAGGCATCCATAGATCCAAACACATGATCAGGAGATCATGATTAATTTTAAGGTTGGGTGTATGATGCGGGAGCATCAAGACCATTCTGAATTGTAAATATGGGGTAAAAAGGGGGTGTGATAAATTTTAATATTTTGGTATTTTAAATAAAGTAGGAAGTGAATATTATGTAAATATTCTTCTTCTAAATAAAAGGATATGAGGGAAATAGTTTAGGAGCAGAAATTGGGATAGAATTTCTATGTTTTCAGTTAAAATTAGATAAGAAGGGAGGATAAAGCTTCACGCTTTAAATCGTTATGGAAAAAAGGGAAAAAGATTGCTTTTGTAAAAGATAAGGATAAAAAATGCCTATCTTTGATTATAAAACAAAAAGCTAGAAAATCTCTCAAGGGGAGAGAGGAAAGAGCGCGCCTGAGCATACTTTAAGGCAAGAAATCTATGCGCTCTACGTGAATTTTTATTCAGGCCTCTGTATATATATGTTCATAAGATTATGGAATAAAGTGTGTGTGGGCGAGACGCCAGAAGTATCATTATGGAAGTACCTCTTGGCGTTCTGAAGAAAATTGATGGTATCTTGTTAAATTGGATGGATGTAATCAATAGTTGATTTACTGTGTATTAAGTATTGGAATTACCTTCCTATTCTTCGCTTAGCGCCTACTGAGTAGTGATGCTGTATTGTGTATTGAAAATCTTGATGTTTACCGTGTATTAGAGTATTGCCAGTCCCTGTGTTTTATACAGAACTTTGATCTAAATTATAGATGGTTATAAGACATTGAAATTCCCACGATTTTGCCGGTTCTGGTCTTCAAAGCTTCAGGATATAGCAAGTGACCTGAACATGTGATGGAACAGGGCGCACGGTGATGATGGTTCTTATTTTCCCAATGCGCAACTGCTGTGTATTAATTATTGAATCCGTTTGCCTTTTGTTTGATGATATACCGCCTTGAACTTACAATTACGCAGATGTCTTGGTTTCTCTAAGAATTCTTGAATTTCCCATCTCTGTTTTATATTTGAATTCATACCTGGAAGTTTTATCTCCTCTGTTTGAGACCATATCGGCGTTGGAGACCTTTGGAACTATTCGTTGTGTGAGTTAGGTGATAAGCGTTCAAGTCTTTCAGTTTTGAAGGGAGTCGTAACAAAACCAGGACCGAGAGCCGACTTAGGAGCAAACGTTATAAATTGTGGTTTATGCATATACCCAGGACCGTGGACGAGAAGGAAGGAAGCTCGTTGTTTATACTATTACATGCTTATATATATAGATATCAACCGAGACCAACATCGAGGGCGGATACGTATAGTAGTCAGTCCATGAGATCTGAGTCTTTGTACATGATAACGGTCAACCTATAACCGTCTCTGATGTGAAAGAAGAAGGAAGAATACACTGTGGGCGTATATCACATGGATATATATATATATATTATGCTGCGTAAGACCGTCAATTGCATAATTCTTTTAAGAATTTCTTGGAGAGCTCGGGTTGTGAGATCACAACGTCGGGAAATAAGCTTTTATATGCACGATTGTCGGAGGATCCTGGTAGAAGCTGCCTGGGAGCGGCCTGGGCTGCATCATTAGTGGTATCAGAGCCCACAACTGACATTGAATTGAATCTCAGGAGCAGAAGAAGGATGGCCTTCAGAGTTGGAAGAGGACGAGGACGTGGTGGAAGAGGATGACCTGCTGCAAATGCTGAATTATTTGAATCAATGGAGGAGCTGCGAGCTAGAGTGGATGCTTTAACTACAGGTTGAAATATAGATGATGGAGATGTCAGTGAGCCTGAAGTTGAAGCTGCTGAAGAGGAGGAAGCTATACAGGTTACTCCTGAGATGAGATTCTTCCAGTCAGTGTTAAAATCCACAGCCAGGCCATGGAACCAATTAGTACCAGTATATCAAGGAGGATTGAATCCAGAAGAATTGATCGACTGGATCAACAGCATGGAGAAATTCTTCGATTACGAAGAAACAGAGGATGAGAAGAAAGTGAAGTTTGCTGCCACCAAATTAAAAGGCCATGCAGCACTTTGGTGGGATGGTGTGCAGGCGGAAAGGAAGAGACCAGCAGCAGTGAAACAAAAGAGAAGTAGCAAGAGGAAGACAGCAGAAGATTGCAAGAGTACAGCAAGCGGAGCAAGGCAGCGTAAGATATGGAAACCTGGAGAAAGACAGCGAGCAATAGCACATGATGACTTGCAGCATAAGATATGGCATCCAGGCATCCATAGATCCAAACACATGATCAGGAGATCATGATTAATTTTAAGGTTGGGTGTATGATGCGGGAGCATCAAGACCATTCTGAATTGTAAATATGGGGTAAAAAGGGGGTGTGATAAATTTTAATATTTTGGTATTTTAAATAAAGTAGGAAGTGAAGATTATGTAAATATTCTTTTTCTAAATAAAAGGATATGAGGGAAATAGTTTAGGAGCAGAATTTGGGATAGAATTTCTATGTTTTCAGTTAAAATTAGGATAAGAAGGGAGGATAAAGCTTCACGCTTTAAATCGTTATGGAAAAAAGGGAAAAAGCCTGCTTTTGTAAAAGATAAGGATCAAAAATGCCTATCTTTGATTATAAAACAAAAAGCTAGAAAATCTCTCAAGGGGAGAGAGGAAAGAGCAGGCCTGAGCATACTTTAAGGCAAGAAATCTATGCGCTCTGCGTGAATTTTTATTCAGGCCTCTGTATATATATGTTCATAAGATTATGGAATAAAGTGTGTGTGGGCGAGACGCCAGAAGTATCATTATGGAAGTACCTCTTGGCGTTCTGAAGAAAATCGATGGTATCTTTTTAAATTGGATGGATGTAATCAATAGTTGATTTACTGTGTATTAAGTATTGGAATTACCTTCCTATTCTTCGCTTAGCGCCTACTGAGTAGTGATGCTGTATTGTGTATTGAAAATCTTGATGTTTACCGTGTATTAGAGTATTGCTGGTCCCTGTGTTTTATACAGAACTTTGATCTAAATTATAGATGGTTATAAGACATTGAAATTCCCACGATTTTGCCGGTTCTGGTCTTCAAAGCTTCAGGATATAGCAAGTGACCTGAACATGCGATGGAACAGGGCGCACGGTGATGATGGTTCTTATTTTCCCGATGCGCAACTGCTGTGTATTAATTATTGAATCCGTTTTCCTTTTGTTTGATGATATACCGCCTTGAACTTACAATTACGCAGATGTCTTGGTTTCTCTAAGAATTCTTGAATTTCCCATCTCTGTTTTATATTTGAATTCATACCTGGAAGTTTTATCTCCTCTGTTTGAGACTATATCGGCGTCGGAGACCTTTGGAACTGTTCGTTGTGTGAGTTAGGTGATAAGCGTTCAAGTCTTTCAGTTTTGAAGGGAGTCGTAACGAAGCCAGGACCGAGAGTCGACTTAGGAGCAAACGTTATAAACTGTGGTTTATGCATATACCCAGGACCGTGGACGAGAAGGAAGGAAGCTCGTTGTTTATACTATTACATGCTTATATATATAGATATCAACCGAGACCAACATCGAGGGCGGATACGTATAGTAGTCAGTCCATGAGATCTGAGTCTTTGTACATGATAACGGTCAACCTATAACCGTCTCTGATGTGAAAGAAGAAGGAAGAATATACTATGGGCGTATATCACATGGATATATATATATATATATATATATATATATATATATATATATATATTATGCTGCGTAAGACCGTCAATTGCATAATTCTTTTAAGAATTTCTTGGAGAGCTCGGGTTGTGAGATTACAACGTCGGGAAATAAGCTTTTATATGCACGATTGTCGGAGGATCCTGGTAGAAGCGGCCTGGGAGCGGCCTGGGCTGCATCAAATAGTCACCAAGGATGTGGTATCAGAAATTTGATACATTTATATGGGGGCTTGGCTTCACTAGAAGCAAAGCAGATCATTGTGTGTATTTTAAATTAATTGGTGACCGTGTTATTTATCTGGTCTTGTATGTGGATGATATGTTGTTGGTTGGAAATGACAAAGAAGTTATCCAGGATTTGAAGACCCAATTGTCCTCCAAATTCGACATGAAAGATCTTGGTGCTGCAAACTATATTTTGGGCATGGAAATTAAAAGAGATCGGGCAAAGAGGAAGCTTTGGTTAAACCAGAGGAAGTATGTCGAGACAATATTGTAGAGGTTTAATATGTAGGATAGTAAACCGGTGAAGGTTCCTATTCATGTAGGTGTGAGGTTATCTGCTGAACAGTGTCTACCACAGGCCCGAGCGAAATCCCTCAGCAACAAAGGCGTCCCCTTGAAGCCAAATATGCTCTGATACCAAACGTAGGTTTTAATCCCATACATAAATTACCTGCATACGAATTCTAAAACACAGAAAATAAATAATGCGAGAGCCGAACACATAAAACACATATACACAGATATTTTCCCCTGGATCCCAAAGCTAGGACTACCATCTTGATTTTTCATTATGTTCCTTTCAATGTTATAATACATATTTATACATGTCGAAGCATCCAATACCATGGACCAAAAACCATCACGTCCAAAAAACATATGCGAAAATCATGCACAAAACCATAGGTGGGTCCGCCCAACCTAACATAGGGTCCAAAACCAAAATTTTCTAGGGCACTGTCCCGGACCCCATAAAGTGGGGTTACGGGTGCCCCTCAAACCCCCTGTTAACTACGTGGAGAGAATATAACACAACCCAAAAATCAGATTTATAAAGAATGGGAAAAGCGTCAGGCTCCTTCGGAACCCTCCCCACATTAAGCCCTGGTAGTTCGAGAGGAAGAATACTCGTCGTAGCATGTAGAGTCTAGTCTGAGTTTAGAAAAGAGGAGAAAAGGTAGAAAACTCAAAAGAGAAAGAAGGAGTTGGCTAAGTAAAAGAGAGTTGTAAGGATTGCAATAGCAGAGGCTCGATCAAAGGAAAGGTTGGAAAGACAAAAACCAAGGGAAGATAAGGAACATAAACAAAAATTGGCAAGGCATGAGAGGGAGCCAAGAAAGGTTCAACAAGTGTTGCAAAGAGGAGGAGGGGTGACATGCAGGGAAGACTATGGTCCAAGCCAATTTGAGGAAAATAGGATGATGTCCAACACACTGGATTACATTTCAGAGCACACACCATCATACGAAGACCTGATTAACATCAAAGTCCCCTGCTATCAGCTAGGGGTTATGCCCACATCATATACCCATACTAGTGAAGGTTTAAATACTAACTGTGTTTATATGACACCTGCACTCAGTGTTGGGGTTAGTAACACAAGTGGACACTTGGGCTACTCAGTCCCTTACATATGGGAGAAAATTGGAGTCTAGCATATGGTAACATTCAATCACATACTAATCAGCCAATCTTGGGTAATCCACCATACTTGGGTCAGGCAAGAAACTCAACAATTTTGGGCAATGCAAGAAATGGAGGCCATCAAGCATAGGGCTGGCATGAATTAATTTTTGTAACCACGTCGCAATGTGAATTTTGTAAGGATGCAATATGTTGATTGGTTTCATAGTAGAATCTAAACTTATACATAACCAAGGATTATCCAGTTCATTAGATGGAGGATTGTAAATGATAAAAATAGCATTCTCTTGTACACAATTACATCCAGTTTTACTTGATTTGAGAATGTTTGTTATGATCTATAAATAATATGATCTAGATAACTCAGCTCTGTTGGGATAATTTAATCAAAGTTAGATCAACTGAATTCAAGAATCTAAACTCTATTGAATTTGAATTGGAATTATGATCTGAAAATTATTTTTATTTCGATGTGAAGATCCAACTACAACAAGTATGACTAGGATAATCATGCACTAGTATAAACACTTAACAATGGCAACAATATACCATTTGTCAAGAAACTATCTTACACAATGACCATTTCCTTTATGAGAAACCTAAAAATAAATTAATGAAAGAATTATAAGTTAACAAATTAGGGGAGGGATGCCATTATTCTTGTATTGTTTTATTTTTATGATAATTACGCAAATATGAGCACCATTAATAGTAAATAAATGAATGGCAATGTTATATACCATTGGTAAATAAACTGGCTTACACAGTGACCATTGTAAATAATTAACAACAAATAATTGCGACATTAATAGTAAATAAATAATCCAACTTGCCTGGCTATATAATAATTAAGATATATATAAATGCATTACATATATGGATTTACACTTTAGTAAAAAAAGTTCATCATTAAACAAAGTAAACAGTAAACAAGGTAAATAGCATTGTTTATCAGCAAACAAAGTTCTAACATTCAATCAAAACAAGTAATCACTCAAATGAAAGTTCCTATGGTTCACTTCCTCTTGAGGAATGGGTTCACTGCCTATTAGCCAATTTCTATGGTTGTGAAAGTATGAAATAAAGACCTGTAACCCTAACAACATATCAACACCACCAATGATGATAGAAGGAAGGAATCAACCAGAACACAGGAACCTTTTGCCTTATGCCAAGAGCCTATAACCAAGAAGGAGCCTCTCTTTTGTTTAATAATAAATAAAGAATCCAACTTCCCTAACTATCTAATAATTTAAGATATATCTATCTATATATATATATATATATATCTATATATATATATATATATATATATATATGCATTACAGATATGTTTTTACAGTTCAATAAAAAAAGTTTATCAGTAAACAAAGTTCTAACATTCAATCAAAAAAATTAATCACTCAAAGGAGAGTTCCTATGGTTCAATTCTTCTTGAGGTAAGGGTTCACTGCCTATTAGATAGTTTCTATGGTTGTGAAAGTATGAAATAAGGATCTGTAACCCTAACAACATATCAGGAAACACATATCAACACCACCAATGACAACAGAAGGAAGGAATAAACCAGAACATAGGAACCTTTTGCCTTATGCTAAGAGCCTGTAACCAGGAAGGAGCCTCTCTTTTGTTTAATAGTAAATAAATAATTGAACTCCCCCAACTACCTAATAATTTAATATATTTATATTGCATTACAAATATGTCATTATAGTTCAGTAAACAAAGTTTATCATTAAACAAAGTCCTAACATTCAATCAAAACAATTAATCTCTCAAAGGAGGGTTCATATGGTTCACTGCCTCTTGAGGTGTGGGTTCACTGCATATTAGCTAGTTGCTATGGCTGTGAAAGTATGAAATAAAGATTTGTAACCCTAACAACATATTAAGAAACACACATCAACATCGCCAATGAAAACAAAAGGAAGGAATCAACCAGAACATAGGAACCTTTCGCCTTATGTCAAGAGCATGTAACCAGGAAGGGGCCTCTCTTTTATTTAATAGTAAATAAATAATTTGAATTCCCTAGCTATCTAATAATTTAAGATATATATAAATGCATTACAGATATGGCATTACATTTCAGTAAACAAAGTAAATAGTATTGTTTATCAGTAAACAAAGTTCTAACATTCAATCAAAACAATTAATCACTCAAAGGAGAGTTCCTATGGTTCACTGCCTCTTCATATATGGGTTCACTGTCTATTAGCCAATTGCTATGGCTGTGAAAGTATGAAATAAGGATATATAACCCTAATAGCATATCAAAATATACATATCAACACCGCCAATGACAACAAAAGGAAGGAATCAACTGGCATATCCATAAGGGCCACCAAAATTTAAGGATTTAAATATCAATGCACAATATTTAGAAATCGAGCTGGACGCATAAGCGTCACACCAAATATCGCAAAAACTAATTGCATGCACCTCTATTACACCAAATTGAGCAATGAACCCAGCGACACCATTCCAATTAGCCATTGTAACATCAAACCCCTTGTAATCAGACCATGCCACATAATTGGAGACTGCTTTAAGTGAAAGCAAATGCAGTAGACCACTTGTAGCAAGTCGCTGCACCAATTCCAACAAATGCACAAATGAAGAACACTAAAAAATCGTTTCAGCAATTACACCAAACTGAGTGATGAACTCAGTGACAATTACACCAAACCGAGCGACGAACCTAGTGACAATTACACCAAAATGAGTGACAAACCCAGTGACAATTACACCAAAATGAGTGATGAACCCAAAGACAATTACACCAAACCGAGCAATGAACCCAACGACACCATTTCAATTAGCCATTGTAACATCAAGCCCCTTGCAGTCATACCATGCCACACAATTGGAGACTACTTTAAGTGAAAGAAAATTCAATAGACCACTTGCAGCAAGCCACTGCACAAAACCCACACTGCTGAAGCTAAATTATAGAAAATTACCCAAAACCCACAATAACCGAAACCCACACAGTTGAAGGTGTTTAAAAACGCAGGCAAATAATATGATCAAAGGCACAATAATCCAATTCGACTAAATGTGTTTAAAAACACAAGTGGATAGGCTGGTAGGACAATATCCCACCTTCCAGTCATCATTTCGTCGACTTTCTCCATTCCAACAAGCCATAGGAACCCCAAATGCTCCAAAAATAGTAGCTCAGACTGCAATTCGCACAACGACCTGTAAGACAGGCATCACACATTGTTAGACATCCCTAAACCTTCAGAAAATAAGTGAAATTCAACCAAAAAACTCATAAATTTATGCATATACTTGAAAAAACCATTCGGAGAATGAAATGGCCATATCCAACACCGAGCTGAGCTAAATCTGCCATAGGGACGAACACATATGAATACCCAACCCAATACACCAGACGGGGAAGAAAAACCAACCCAATAAACAAGTCAAAATGGATGATAACAATTGAACAACCTCTCAAAAAACCATCATAACTGCTCCATAACCCATTATCTGTAGGGCTAAGGATAGTTATGGAAGTAGCCACCATTGGAGTAGTGGCACGCAAGTACCCGATAGCATAAATGAACAACAACTAGACCTGAACAAAAATGCACAATGTCAAAGACAACCGTCCAAGACTATACCCTAAATTAAACCAAAGGCTACCTAAACCTGTTGAACCGGTGACCAGGTACGGTGGACAGGGGGACGCATGCAACCAACAGGCGTCGTATGACAGAAAGGCATGACTTTGTGGCATATTTGCAGTCTAAGGTCAATGCATTTGTGTATCGATGTCTCTCCCCTATTTTTCGCTTTTCTCTCTTTCTCTTGCCATGTCAACTTTGACACGTGAAGGGTATTTATGGGGAGGGCCATTTGGTTAATTGCATGTCTTTCACAACATCCAAAGTTTATTTTAAGATGGTTCATCAATTCACTGTCATGTGTTTCAAGTTAATTATTATTATTATTATTATTATTTTAATCCGTTAATTATTTTATTCTTTCTTATGAAATGCAAAGAGACAATGAGATAGTGACAAGTTGTATATCTTTTTGAAATAATTTTTAATGTCCTAATGAGATATTTTTAATGTCTTAAAGAAAGTCTATGAGAGTGAATTTCGCAAATAAATGTAGAATGAGTGTCCAAATTACCTTTTCATGTTAAAATCTTATTATTTTATTATGAAAGTGAAGAAAAAAACACAATTTAATATATATATATATAAAATAAAATTGTAAAATTTTTAAATATCTTTATAACGATTTAAAAAAGATAAAAATTAAACAAAGGTTTATAATGTGAATTTTTAAATAATATATATTTTAATGTTAATTATATTTAACGTAAGTAAAAAAGTTATTATCCTCATTTATTAAATTTAAATTCTATTTGTGATATGTTTGCCCTTCATGGATAAGGGTTTGGCATAGTGCTAATTATCTCAATTTCACTTTGCTTTAAACATTTAAGGGTGAAATGAGATGTTCCAAATGTTTTCATTGTCAAATAGGTCTAGCTTGAGAAATAATTGCCTCCCTGGCTAAGTTCAAAATATATCTAGTTTGTGACATATTTGATTAAGGCCAACAATATATGATGTTCCAAATGTTTTCACTCTCAAATAGGTATAGCTTAAGCAGTTAAGAGGCGAAATTATTACCCCCCCGTCGAGTTCAAAACCTAGTTAACTTTATGACATGTCTGATTAAGATTGCCAAAATATGACGTTCCAAATGTTTTCACTGTCAAATAGGTCTAGCATGAGTGGTTAAGAGGAGAAATCATTATTCCCCCCACCAAGTTCAAAAGCTACCTAATTTGTGACATGTCCAATTAAGGCAGGAAAGATATGTGCAATCTCATTCTTGCTTAAATGCTTGAGGAATAGATAATATGTTATTTGTAAAAATATGTGTATATGCGTGTATTATTCAATTTAAATAAATATAAACAAATTAGACTAATGCATTAAAAATAGTATTTGTAGCCACATTGTATGACATAATAAAAATCAAAAAATACTTCTTAGAGTTCTCTCTTTCAAGAGTCCCAAATTACAAAATTATTACATACAATTTAATTTGTTTTAAAATTGTTGGAAGTATATTTAGGGAACCAACTAATATATCTCTTAGCATACTATTTAAGAGAAAAAATACCTTATTAAATCATTTGAAAACCTAAGATTAAAAAATGAAATGCCCACTAAAAGGTTATTGCTTAATGTCTAATTTTATTTGGTTTATCAATTCAACATCTCTCATTTCCAAATATCCCAGTGCTTGCTAAAAAGACCCCTTGTCTTTGACCATGAAAAGAATAAACCTAATTGATTCTTTTGAATGAGA
The DNA here is from genome assembly GCA_031772625.1 of Pinus tabuliformis. Classification (NCBI taxonomy): domain Eukaryota; kingdom Viridiplantae; phylum Streptophyta; class Pinopsida; order Pinales; family Pinaceae; genus Pinus; species Pinus tabuliformis. Next base: position 178,810,315 of record CM062818.1, read on the forward strand.
GACCAAATATTAAGAGCTCCTAGTAAGACCCTAGGCTAGTTCACATAGTATACCACATTTCCCCCCAACTTTTCAATCATCTTACTCTAATGGGCCAGAACCTTTAAAATTTCTACATACTAAGCATACTAAAGCTTAATTTGACTAGTCATTCCATCAATAAGATGAGAGATAACTACTTGCATCCCCATACGAAGATAATCACTTTGCCTCTATACACAATATAGTTAATTATAATTAATAAGAAAAATGAACCTAAAAATAACTACTTCGTAAAGCAAAGTTTTTTTTTTTTTTTTAACCCAAACCTTAAGTAATTAAACACAAAAAAAATAAAATAATCATAATAAAACTCTCTTTCATTTTATAAAGATATACCAAAATAAAGTCCCTTATATTCACAGTGACAGCATAATAGAAAATAAACTCAAATGATCTTACTTATGTTGCACCAAAATATATTAAATGCTTTATAAACATTATTCAAAACTTTGTTCAAATATACAGGAAGTATTGTAATTTAGGGGCTTAAATGTCTTTCCTTTCGCTTGGAAATCTCTCCACATTACATCTCATCTTAACTCCACTGTTTGAATAACTACATATGCTTATTTCCTTTGACAATGAGGTAGAAATTAGAGTTCCCGGGATATTAGAAAAATTTGTAGTATCTCATATATTCTCATTGATCTTTTAATAAGTGTAATTATTTCATTTTTATTAATATTATAAAAAAATAATTATATATTTAATTTTTTATATTTTAATTTAAATAATAATATTAATTAATTAAAAGTGTATTGGACTAATTGTACATCACTACCCTAGCCTGAGCCTTCACATTGCACTTTCATAGGAGTCAAATAGCTGGGGAAGCATGTGAAAACTTTCACAAATTTTCCTCGGATGAAAAAGGGTTGCAGTACAAAGGGCCATGGACTCAGAAGGATACAGGTACATGCTCTGGAATATATCTCCATGGACACATAGAGCATACAACTCTGTTATGAGCTTGACAATAAATTATTCCGCCACCTTCTAGTTCGATTAGACTCTGGTAAATGTCTATGCACATCTGACAATGTGTACACAACCTTCAACTATCAGAAAAATTTCCCTAAATGTATTTACAAATAACTAAGAGTTCGATTGTGACTTTGAAGACATGAGGACAGAACCTATTGAAGACGTTTGTAATTGTCTTTAAAAGGACCAATGACTGCAAGTTGTTATCCTGACCTGTTAAGGATTCAACCTCGGACTTGAGAACTACATTTCCTTGATGAGAAGATGTGTATTAGTTGCAATACTTGATATCAAGTCTTCCCACACCTCAATTCCTCCAAATTTTGAGAAGCCTAGTGAAAATTTGTACTGTCTGTCAAAGGCACTTGAAAATTCTTCAAACAATTCGCTACTCTCAGGTAGATTTGTTTTCAAGCAAAGAGCCCTCAATCTGGTTTTAACGTGGGGGTATTTATGAGCAGGGCAGCGTGGTGAGCAGTGTGGTCAGCAGTATGAGCATAGCAGTGTGAGCAGCGTGGGCAGCAGTGAGAGCAGCGAGCAGTGAACAGTGAACAGTGAGTAGTGTGAGAGAAGGGAGCTTTTTATGCAGCAGAAGTATCGAGTAGCGAGCAAGCAACAACAAATGCATTCAAACATGACAAAGGAACCAGAAATTTCAGAACATGTGGAGACAAATGATTTAGGACAAGTGAAAATTGCCTCATCCACCAAAGTTGGGAAGTGGGTTTGGGTCAAGGACAAACAATATCGAGGCATTTTAAAATGAAGAATAGCCCATCTAAAATGGGAGAAAATAAGGAAGAAACAATCTCAAAAGAAAAGTAATTGAGCCCTTCGCAAAAAGCACTCAAACAAGTGTCTTCCACAAGCACACAGCAACAAGAAGTCCAAAGGAAAAGTCATTGATGATTCTGCCTTATATAGTCTCACATCCACACCTCTCACCTGGTCATCTAATCTTTATGTGAAAGAATTGTTAAATGCAAAACAAAGGTTGGAAGTTTTAAAAGCTAAAGGCAGGAAAGAGATCATAAAATTCATATAATAACGGCTGAGAACAAGGCATTAGTAGAAAGCAATAAAATTTTAAAAGAACAAGTGGCATTGCTACAAGAAGCTCTCCTAATAGGGAAGACAGAATGGCAACGCATGAAGGCGGATGTGAAAAACATAAAGAAATTTGTAGTGGAAAGTACAGAGGTGGTGAATGTGAAATTATCCTAGGATAAGGGGAAAATGATTTCCCAAATAAACAACCATGAAGAGAACGCAAGAGAAGAAAATAAAGGAGATTCCACCAAAGTTTCTAAAACTTGGGCTCAAGTTATTAGCAATTATGCTAATAAGGAAGGAGAAACAAATATTCAGGTTGACAACATGCAAGATAGTGAAGGCAAGGAAAGACAAAATAGGGCAGCAAACATAATTATTAAAGGGGTGAAAGACTATGGGAAAAATGAATGTACTCTTGACCTTGCAAGAGACTTATTGAAAGACAAGTTGCTATGGTAAGGACAAATATTCCAAGCATGGAGGGTGGGTAAGTTTAACAGGGAGAGAGTCAGGCCCATAAAAGTCATTATGCCTAGCTTGTGTGATAAATATATTATTCTAAGCAAGAAACATCTCTTGAGGGGTTCTCGTTTTTTCCTAGAAGAAGATTTAACTGTAAAACAACAGGAGGAAAGAAAGGAGGAAATTTTAAAGGTTAGGGCAACAAGAGATGAAGGAAAGAGAGCATGGATTTATAAAGGCAAAGTTGTGATAGTGCAATTTGGACCTCCTTCCAGAACAGAGCAGCAAGATGGTAATAAAGAAGAGGCAACAAACTCTTCAACAGGAAATCAGAAAACAAGGTCGGTATGGGAAAATAGGGACAAAAACTCAAATGTGAGTCTTGCATGTCAAAATAAATAGCAATCAAGTCATACCCAGGTTTCCTTAAGATTAGTTTGTTGGAACTACAAAGGTTACCCATGGAGACGAGGAACTGGATTAGGGCCTATTGCGGAAAATAGAGACATAATTTGCCTCATAGAAACACATGAGCATGAAGGGTGCAGGACACCTTTGTTTGAATGATACTGGAATATGGTAGTGTGGAACAAGGAAGTAGGGAATGGCAAAGGGAATGAGGGTATCATGGTTTTAGTAAGGGAGAAAAAAGGTCGTCTTATTCAGTTAGAAAAAGAAGACTCAAATAAGAAATTCATTTGGTTTAAAATATCAGAAAATGGAAACCACATCAGAATTGCAGCGTGCTATTTTGCACCACGGGTTTCAAAAATCTACAAAGGTAGAGGCTTTGACCACAAAGATCCATTTGCAGCTTTAAAAGTGGATATTGCAACATATTCACAGCTAGGTGAAGTCCTTATAGTGGGTGATTTCAATGCTAGGATTGCAAGTGAGCAAGCTAGCATTTTTTGTTGTAAAGATGATTGTGACCCTATTTGGCTTACAGAAGAAAGTAATCATCAGTGGGAAAGAATTTCAGAGGACAAGGGTTGCAATCTCTTTGGTGAACAATTGCTTCCTCTATGTGGGGCCTTTGATTTAGTCATTTGTAATGGCTTGACTAGATGGGCAACGTTCGGTAATTTCACTTGCAATACTTACAATGGAGCAAGTGTGGTAGATTATGTAATTTGATTGCATGGTTTTTGTGAGAAAATGGAAGAAGTTTTGGTTGGAGATCAGTTGTGGGATTTGAAATCAGATCACAAGCCAATTTATTTATGTTTCTCTTGGATTGGAAAAAAACAATTAGAGTAAAAAAATTCAGCATGTCCAACAAAATCTCCCACAGGGCAGAAATCTTTTGACCCCAGAAAATTGTAATACCTTCAAAATGACGCTAGAGAGGCTCTTTGAGAAGGAGAAAATTACAATTCACAGCCTTCATAGTCATGAATTAACACATTTAATTCAATGCGCACTTGCAAAGTGCAAAAGAACAAAAATTAAGAAGTCTGAAACAAATTGCTTTCCGATTAATTCTTGGTTTGACAAGGAATGCAAAAAGGCAAGGAGAATGCGAAAAGAGTCAAACAAGGATAACATAAAGCTCAGATCGTACAAGCAATTATTAAGCAAGAAAAAGGCTGATTTCATGGTTTCAAGGAGGGAAGAACTAATCTTCCTTGGGAAAAATAATCCCAAATTATTTTGGAAGGAGCTCCAACCGAAAAGATACAAATTGGAAATAATATTATAGCTTCTAAATGGTTTGACTATGCAAGACAACTCTATGAGTAGGTTCCCAAGGTTGACCCTCCCCCCTTGGTCAACACTGATATTGAACTCTTCATGGTACAAGAGGTAGAGATGGGTATCAAGAAGTTGGGTGTTGGAAAAGCAAAAGACTTAGCTGAACTCCAAGCGGAATATCTAAAGTGGGGCTCAAATATTCTTGCACCTCACATTACAAAAATCTTCAACAACATCATACAATAAGGGCTCCCCATAGATTGGTCAACTAGTCTGGCAATACCTCTTTTCATGAGCGGTGACGTCAATAATCCCTCCAATTATAGCACCATCTTGATAAACCCTTTGTTTGCAAAGCTATTTGGAAGCATGCTAGAAAACAAAATTAGCAAGTGGGCAGAAGAAAGAGATAAGCATGCTAAAGGGCAAGCAGGTTTTAGACCTAAACATTCCACAGTTGATCATTGCATAACTTTAAGGCACATCATTGAAAAAGTTTGGGAGAAAAAGGAAGAAGTCTTTTGTTGCTTTGTTGATTTCTGAAAAGCGTTTGACTCGGTTCCTAGGGATAAACTATTGGGGTTCCTAAACATTTGAGAGAAGCTGTGCATAGGCTGTATGAAGATGTGAAAGTCAAAATTAGAACTTCAACATGCATTTTTGAAAGTCTTAGAAGCGATATTGGGGTCAAGCAAGGTTGCCCACTGTCTCCTACCTTTTTTGGCTTATATATCGACAAGCTTGAGGAGTGGTTAAATTCACAAGGGGGTGATGGTATCTATTTGTGCAAGTTTTTTATAAAGCTTCTTTTGTATGAAGATGACCTTATTCTGATTGCTAAATCGACTCTTGGTTTGCAAGAGAACTTACTATCCCTTGAGCATTTTTGTAGAAGTATGGGGATGCAAGTCAATATCAGCAAAATGAAAGTAGTGGTATTCTCTAAGAAAAGAAAACATAACCAACATAAGTTCTACTTTGAAGGCAACATTCTAGAAGAAGTTGCGGATTATAAATACCTCTGGATTGACTTCAACAAAAATCTAAGCTGGAATGGTTGTAGAAAGAAAAGAACTTTGGGGGGTTGGAAAGCATTTTATGCTTTTCAAAATAGGTGTAGAGAGGCAGAGTTATGGCACTGGAAAGCCACTCAAACTCTTTTTGGGCTTCTAGTGATTCCGGTGATTCTCTATGGTTGTGCACTTTGGGGTAGCTGTACCTCCGACATGCAGTGGAGACAAATTGAGAAAATTCAGAAGTGTTTGATTACAAACAAATTTAAGATTAAAAGTGCAGTTCCTTATGATATCTTGTTAAGTGAAACAGGGACTGCTCCTATTGAAGCAATCGCTATGGTGCGAGTCATAAGGTATTTAAAAAAAATTGAGCAAATGGAAGAGGGTAGATGGCCTAAGGTTGTCTTTAATGATAGATTGTGCAAGAGTAAAAAAATTGGATGCAGCAAAATAACAAATGGTTAAGTAAATGGGGTATTTGCTTGAACGCATGTCCCATAAACAACAAAGAGATAAAAACTTTTGTTATGGAAAAGTTCCACAAACATACTTGGGATAAGGAGCTAGGAAGAAAGAAAAATTACTATATTGAAGTGTTTAATCCCACTCATAATCATCAACCAAAAGCATACATAGATGCCAATATCTCTTGGAGAGCCAAAATTCTTATTGCTCAGTTAAGGACTAATTCTCATCAACTCCGTTGTGGCGTTGGAAAAAGCTAAAGGAAGTGTGGGAGGAAAGGGTATGCATTTTTTGTTCTTCAAGAAAAGTGGAAACATAAAAACATTTCATTTTAGAATGTGAGGCCTTCAAAGGCAACAGGGAAAGTTATGCAGATATGTTGGTAGCTAGCGCTTGGGATAATCTATTTAGCGAGGGGTTTGTCGAGAAACTGGGAGCATTTATTGTGAAGCTTCACAGAAAAAAGCTAAATACATCAAGCAGATGAAGAAGCAATCTGTCCCATAGACTATCTTTAACTCTGTAGACGTTAAAATAATTTCTTTTTTTCTCTCCTTCTAATTAAAATAAAACACAATTTCAAAATAATATTATAACATATTCACTGAAATTCAATTAATATACAATATAAAATAATATTTTATTATTAACATTTCGAGCCATATTAAACCTCAGTGCCCCGCACTTAATTGCTGTCTGTGCTACCATCGATAAATCGCTACATACAATGTCCCGGACTGAAATAATTATGATTTTCATAGATATATTAAAGATTCAAATGTTACGTCGCATCATTTGTTCGTCATGAACACAGAAGATGTGATGCTTAAGATGTGAAGTATTCTCTTAATCATACCACATATAATATTTGATCTTATCCAACCATATTCTCATCACCATTTATTATTTTATTATTATTAGTTGGTAAATATTACAATCAAATTTTAAAGTTTATTGGGTTTTATACAACACTCGTAATAAAAGACATTGAAAGATTAACGCGTTTATGTGGTGTACGTATACTTACAACATATGGAATCATTTCTATTTTGTAGGGTTTGAGAAATAAAATATAATTAAATTAAATCTCCATAAGCGATTTTATCGATTTGAAATTTTTATAAAGTATAATGATAATTTATTGGAAAAATATAGGCACTGCACCAAAAAGTACAATAAATATATTTAAAATATTTATTTAATTATTAAAAATGGTAAAGTGTTTTTCTTTAGTTTTAAATGGGCGAAGCTAATAACAATAATGGGCAAATCGGTATTAATAAGAAAGAATTTATGACTCGGTAAAGATCAAGAATTTTGAAAACATCTATGAAATAAAAATGTTGAGGTAACAAATTGATATAAAAGAAAAAGTTTGGAAAATTGAATGGATGAGTTTGCTTTCGTGATTGTTATTACAACCTTATCTCTTGCTTTTTGTTTTCATTATTATTATGAGTAACAACCTTATCTCTTGCTTTTTGTTTTCATTATTATTATGCTTTTTGTTTTCATTATTATTATGATTGTGATGGGTGATTTTTAATTTGTTTCCATAACTCATCCACATCATCTAATTATTTTTTTATAATAAACTTCATTTTTTTCTTTTCCAGCTTAGCTATAAGCGTTTCATATTTAGTCAAATTCTCAAGACTTTTATAGAGATCCATCTCCCCAAACTAACCTTTTACACTCTACACATTACTTCTCTCTACACACCCCAACTTTTGCACTCCACACAATAAAGAATCTCACACATTATTATTGTTTAGTTTTCTAAGAGTGATATCTTTCCCTATGAGCTATTCTTGGTGAAATTATGCATTGCAAAGCTTTCGAAAAAAAATCATGACACATTTAACAAACTCGATATTCAAGGTAAAAGGTGGCAATCTAGTCTAAGGCAAATCAATTTACTTCATATTTCCACAAAAGATTGTATTTATCAATTAATTTCCAATTATGATTTTGCCATGTCCAGAGGAAGATGGTACATGATGAAAATATGTTTGAGTAAATTCCATTCACAAACTAGGCCTTTAAATAGTTAAGAGCTCCATAATACAAATTAGAATTGTCACATATATCAAACCATATTAGAAGGAAAAGAAGAGTGGCAACTAAAAGGAAGAAAGAAGCATTTTGTAGGGATACTATTAATTCCCTCACTCGGCAAGCCAAGAATTTTCATTAGTTAACATCATATCACTGGTTTTCAAATTTAACTATGGAATAGAAGCTCAAGAACATAATTTGAACTACTAGTTTAACTAATGGTTGATGCATCCCAAAAGTACTTGATTTTAGAGAACTAGTCTCCTAGTGTGCCCAGTGCTTTAACACAAAGACTAGAACAATTCAGGTAGTTTTTGAAGGGAAGAACTTGATCCTTTTCACATAAATGGTTTTTAGAAGAATGTTAGAGTTACCTGATCCAAACAAATGCCTTAAGCTTCATGAGGTAGATTCTTTCTTGGACTCTCATAATGGTGGCTGAATTTGCTAAAGGATTTCATGATTATGTTTAACCATGTGCTCACTAATTTCATCACAAATGGTTTTTAGAAGAATGTTACAGTTACCTGATCCAAACAAATGCCTTAAGCTTCATGAGGTAGATTCTTTCTTAGACTCTCATAATGGTGGTTGAATTTGCTAAAGGATTTCATGATTTAGTTTAACCATATGCTCACTAATTTCATAGTAATTAATTTTTGTTATTTAGCAAAGCCTCATCAGGATTTCTCTTGGTTATTTACACGTTTGATGGGACGACATTAAACATCTCATATATACCTAGGCTAGATACTTCTCTTGTAAGAAAGAAACCATCTTCCATTGGGTGGAAGTCATTTCAAATGAAATTTCTTTTTAATTGGCCAATTATTTATAAACCCAAAGTTGGTAGTAGTTTTTTGTAACATGTTTAAAGGTCTTCCATTAAGAAATAATGTTAAAGTTAAAGTTGAACCAATTCAATTCCTATACCCTATTCTATATAAACACAAGGGTCCCTTTAATTTTTCCCTTAATAAAGATAATTTCATTAGTAGATTTAGATATATGCTCATTGCAACCAAACCTAAAAGAGTAACTCAGGAAAAACAAGACTTCCTCAAAGGAAACTGAGTTTGTGTACACAAGGAGGATCATAATTATATTAGAATGTATGGGTATGAAAGAATCCCTCTACTATTTCATGTATTTGCTTGTAATGGATATTGTTGATGGCCTACCCTTTTTGACAAAAGGAAAAAGAGATAATTTATTCCATTTTATTTTAATATATTTGATGTTATTGTAAATAAATTTTCTCACTTACATGAAGTATCTGGAAATCTCAAGTCATTCTACTTAATGGAAGCTCAACCCATTAAAATGTTTGACCCTTAAGGGGTATTTTTAGAACATTTAGCCTCGATGAGGTATGGTAATGTATTCAAAAGAATTGTAGAGGGAAGAGGAGACAATGAACATAACACACCAAAGAAAAAATAAAAATTGATAAGGAATGAAGATTTGGTCATTGAAATCAACATGAATTCTCAACAGTAGTAGATTTAAACAAAGTAAAGAGGGACAAGTACAAATGATGTATAGTCTTCCTCTATATACAAACATACATATACTTTTATTTTATTCATTTACAATTATGTTTTTCAACATTTAAAATATTTACTATAAATCAATGTTTTCATAATAGTTAAGAAAATCAAAATTTACCACTCAAAACTTTTTTATTATCGTGGTTTTTTCCATATGTAGGAAACAATAACTCATAATACATTTTGAATTAAACTCATTCCTAAAGGTGGATTAAACATAAAAATGTAGTAGGATAAATGTAGGTTTTAAACTTGTACAGAAATTACTTGCAAACGAATTCTTAAAAAAAAGAAAATATACAATGGCGAGAAACACAAAACAAATACACAGAGATTTTCCCCTGGATCCCAAAATCAAGACTACCAGATTTATTTTTCATTAGATTCCTTTCAATGTTACAATACATATATATACATGTTTAAGCATTCATAAACCCCAATCCATTAACCCTGGATTAGAATATAACCTAGTTCCCTTGACCATATCTAATGGGCAGAAAAGCATCATGCCCAAAACCATGTGCAAAACCCATGCACAAAACCATAGGTAGGTCCGCCCACCTAATATAAATTCTCGGGGTACTTCCTCGGACCTCGTATAAGGGGGATACTGGCCCCCTAACACCCCCTGACAGGGGGGTTTGTGCCCCCCCATGACCCCCTTGATACACCCGATGCAACGAACATAGGGAGTTGTCGCCCCCCCCCGTGACCCCCCCGCGTGTGCGACTAGTCATGGAAAGTATATAAGACACACCCAAAAAGACAAACATAAGTAGTTGTGAATTCTCTCTTCATAACCATGTCAGATAAAAAGAAAATGAATATCTTTTTTTTGTAAGCTTCGTAAATATAATTCCATTACTGATAATTGATATTACATTGATATCTCCTTTTCATCAAAGGCACTATGGGATCCCATATTTCCAACATTTAAGACAAACATTTCACCATTACTATCTATAAAGACCTTAGGTACCAGAAATTTACTTCCCAGAGGCTTGTTCAAAAACTTAAAGAGGAAAATACTAGAAAGACAAGGCTTGTTTAAAGACATAATGAGCATTGTTGTGTCTATTACCCATGTATAGTTACATTGCATGCATTATACTATGAGTAAAATATACAAAAAACCAGTGTTTGAGAATGAAAACCCGTAGCAACCAGTTTGCAAAAAAGAAGTGAAAAAACCATGAGAATTTGTTAATCCGAGATGACAACTGGATAGAGTGGAGTAGAGCTTCCTTGGGGAAAGATCCTAATTGGAGAGTTGATGATTGTTGGTGTTGCAAGCTGCACATCAGACTCAGTATATGAGTCAGACACCAAAAAATGCTCTATCCATTTTAACATGGCCATAATGTCATCCAAATTGTTTTGAATGTCCCAAATAATTCTCTTGATTTTATTTTGACCTGCAAATAATTGATAATTGTTGACTTGTTTGTCACAAATTACCATATGAAGCAAGGTTTCTCGCTGACGGTGCATAGACAATGAGTGAAGGAAGTGGAGCCTCCTCTTTCTTAAATTTCCTAGGTCAGGAATCCATCTGAGGGAATTGCCATTGATCTTAGAGTCAGAAAAATATAACTAGTCCCCAAACTCCTTTGTCTCTAAGTGAAGAATTTCACTCCTCACTTTAGAGGGAACTGAATCAAAGTGGTAAGCCATTGAATCCCAACCAAAGAGACACTGACGAAGAGAGGAGAATGAGATTGAAGTGCGACTGTGATGGCTAGGAAGACGTTGCTTGGGGGCCATGTCTAGACAAAAACTAAGACTATGGACAAACAAAGGAGAGACAAAGAAGAGATAGCAACAGATAGACAATGTTAATGTAGCGACAAAACTGAGGATAAGATAGGTGTCATTGACCATGAAATGGAAGAGAGAAATATTTTTTAGTAGAGGCTATGACACAAACTAATGAGGCTCAAATTGTCTTGCGCACCTTACCTCCCAAAGGAACAAATTTCAAGGAGGATAAAAACAAATTAAGCCCATAAAACTTCAGGTAGTTGTGACAAGAACTTGACCCTTGACTATATCAGAACCACATATAAAATATGCTAGGGTACCAAACACCACAGACCAATACAAGATAATTGAAATAAATACCCGCGAAATCAGAGATTTAAGGTGATGAGGTGGACAACCTAACGAACAACTCAAAAGAGGGACCCATTACTATTTTGTGGAGAAACAACACAAATAACATGGACACCTACAAGGACTAGAAGGACTACAAAGGAGACATGACACAGATAAATTAGTAGATCGTAGACAAGAACCAAGTTTTGATGCAAGGTAGTGCAGAGAAAAACCTTCCTTCAATAATTTAGACTCCCACCTCGACATCCAGGGGAAGCATGATAGTTGGAGCTCTTCCACATTAAAATGAGAAATTCTTAGAATCTTCCACCTTGAGACTAAGCCCATATATTTATAAGGGGTGAATACATGAGAGGGTTGAACGGATGGGAGAGAAAACCAAAAACCACAAAAACCACAAAAGGACAAGTGTATATCATGGCACACATTTTAACAATGATTGAGGTGGATATTGGTGGCCACCTGCCTATTCCACCTAGACCTGCAGTTGGTTTCATGAGTTTCCTTGTTTATACCAACATTTACTATTTTTAGCAATTTTTTGGGTCTTGCACTCCCGAAGTAGTTTTGACCCCATAAATGATGTTTATTTTAGGTTTTCAATAGGTTTGTGCTTGTGGAAAATCCTATAGTACCCGAAGATATCTTTCCAATGAGGTATCATAGGCACCAGACAGAGATAATATGACCAAGTTATGACCCTGAGAAGTTGGATCCCCAAAAAACCCCAATTGGGCCCACAAATGCTTGACATTCAATCCCTTGGGGTTAGGGTTTTGGTTTTTTAGGGTTTTACCTTGTTGTTCAGTAATAAAAATTCCCTTGAACCTCATTGTAACACAGTTCAGAGGTTTGTAGCCACCACATCTCTTCTCAGAGATAAGCTACCATCGCCCGAGCTATTTTTATTTCCAATTCTATATGTAAACATATTTTGGTTCTTTGATATTAATGAATTTTTATTTTATTTCTGCTACCTCTCCGTGTTTATGTGTATATCTATATTTTGTTGCATTTCTGCATAAGTTTGGATCAGTGGTATCATAGTGGTCTTCTCTTTCTCTGTTTTTCTTTGCATGTCCCCAAGAAGGCCAGGGTATAAGGAGTTAGCGCTCGAACTAGTTGAACCTTTGTAAGACCAGCCTCGCAAACCCCGACAGCATCCCATGGCGGAAGAAAAGAAATATGAGAGGGTAGGAGATCCTTTCAAAATATTACTTGAGGAAGCCCTTGAGCGACAAGGAATGTGATGATGGATAACTTTGCCCAAATCATTCGGTGGCTACCCACATACGACGCATCTTCATCCAACAACCACTCTGGAGGTGTCACTCCATTTAAGGTACAAGTTAACTTCTAAATTGCCATATTTGAAGGCTATATATATGCATACGCTATAGATAAATGGTTAAATATGTTGGAAGGATATTTTTTAGTTCATGACTTTTCCAACCAGGAAAAGATTTCTTTTGCACTGCTCAAAGCCACCCCACATGTCAAGGACTAGTGGGAAACCTACTGTGAATAAAGGACGAACCTAAGGCAGGGCGACCCAAGAAAACTCATCGAAGCCACAAGCAAAGAACAACACCACGAAGATAAAGAAAGAAACAAAAAAATGGTGTGATTTCCATAAGAGCCCCACTCACAACATAAGTGAGTGTTGAGCCAAACAGTCACTAGTGGCCAAGCTGAAGGCTTTCGAATCAGATGCATGTTCTGATTCTCAGTCAGAAACCAACAAGGGGAATGACAAAGGGAAGAAAATTATCGATGCGAAGCCTAATTCCACCATTTCCACCACCAAGATCCAGAAGGATGAGTCCAAAGATCTAGAGGAGGGGGGCAGCTCTTGCACTCACAAATGTGGGTAAAGGGTTCTCCGTTGTAGTTCATTGTTGATAGCGGGAGCCAAAATAACCTCATTTCAGTAGAGGTCGTGAAGCGGTTGGGCCTACCAACCTCACTAATCCCGCATCCGTACAACATCGGGTGGCTTCACCAAGGCCGAGATCTCTGCATCAGCTAACAATGTTGCCTTCCTTACAACATCAAGCACTTCACAGATGAGGTACTATGCGATGTTGCTCCTCTTGAATTTTTTGATTTATTATTAGGTTAACCATACTTATGAAAGTGACATATTGTGTATGAATATAGGCCTCACATTATTATTATTACTTTGGGCAATAACTTGTACAGGATACCAGAGGTAGCAGGACCTACCACCATTTATTTGATCACTACGAAGCAATGCAGTAAGATCATTTCCTAGACCAAGAATTTTTTTTTCTTTATGATTCACCTTTATGGCAAGAAGAAGATTGTGGGCATGACCTCTAGACAAAGATCCTCTGCATGGAAGCAACATATGGACAAGGTTTTGGAGGAGTACATGGACATATTCACCTCACCCACAGGGGTACCTCTACGCTGTTAGGTCAAGAACTCCATCGATCCCACACTAGCCACATTGTTACCCAATGGACCGATCTATCGATGCTTTGTTCTAGAGAACGATGAAATCAAGAGGTAGATACATGAATTGTTGCAGAAAGGGCACATCATGCTAAGTTCATCACCCTATGGGATCCTGATCGTGTTGGTACAGAAGAAGGATGGGACCTGGAGACTTTGTATTGATTATCGGGAGTTGAACAAGAATACTATCCGGAATAGGTATCCAAACCCACGGATTGATGGCCTTCTGGACCAACTCAAGGGGGCCAAATATTTCAAAAAAATTGACTTGAGGTCTAGGTATAACTAGGTACTGATCGAACCCTTTGATGTGTGAATATTGCCTTCTGTGATGCAGGAAAGTGTTCCCTCTGTAGACAGAGGCAACCCCTCTAGCCCTAGAGTGGGTCTAATCACAAACAAGGATAGATCAACAATAGCTTTCCTTAAACAGTCATAGTTGGAGGCCTACCTCAACCAGTGGTCGATGGACTTCCGTTGCGTTGCTCCAGCTTCCGCTTCCTTCTCCTGATGAGTAATCAATCTGAAACAATGCAAAGGAAATACAACAAAGCATGTAACCGGAACAACAATGATCTATTTACTCACAAAGTCAAGAAGTCATGAGCTATCAAGTACATTACATACAAGACATAGGAAAAAATCATTGATTGCATTAATAATGAAATATGAGTAAGCTTACAACCAAAGTCTTGATGTCACAAGCCTTCTCAGAAGGGTCCAGCCAACATGTTCCTCAAGCATTCACTCTTTGAAGATGGATCTCCCAACATACAAGTCTCTCTCACTCACAAATTTTACACAAGATTAAGGGTACGTCACAACCTTCCACAAGCTATCAACAATCCCACACTTGTTACACTCACACCAGCTATCTAGCAAACTCACAAACACTAATAGCACTGCTCCACTAGCCAGCTATCAGCAACCATTCCAAAAACTAGCAATGCATAGGTGAGAGTTTAAATAGGAGAAAGAGTCTCCATGAAAGGTGGAAGAGTGAGCTTATCTTCAAGGAAGGTAGCAAAAATGATGGAACAACCACGCCAGAGAAAGGAGGGTGATACAAACTATGCCAACAACTAGGTCTGGAGTCATCTGGAAGGCCGACTATTGGAACAAATTCGCCCAATCTGGATCATCACGGGGGCATAACTGATCTATAGCGCTGACATCACTATTGAATAACATAGCTAGTCAGGTCATCGCTGAAGATTACAAGCAACCTTGCACTGGCACATAAAATCAGACCATCGTGGGAATCATGTGTACTTCCACGATGGTAGCGCTTCTCGGTTGTTTAGGAGCGCCCTTCAGTGCATTTATTTAGCCAACAGATGCGATGAGGCAAATAACTTAGGAAAAGTGGGTCATTTGGAAACATCAGAGAGCATTTGTCTACTATGAGCATGTACGACTTGGACACATGACACAGTAGGAAGACTGGAGTGAAGACAGTGAAAAAATACTGTGTAACAGATGCCCCCTAAAGTATGAAGCTCGAGAGAGTGGGAGGGGTGAAATGCTTTACGAAACTGGCTGAGATGTAACACCATCTGGAAGAACCTGCACACAAGTACAACTGATATCTCTGACAATGAAGTACATGTAGTCTAGGCATGGGCGTAGCCATCCAAAAGACATACGAAATAGGTCTGTGGTATGGATGCAGCCATCCATCTAATGAGACCATGATGATAATAAAGGTTTGGTCGCAGCCATCCATGAAGACTCAGGTATGGTCGCAGCCATCCATCAGTGAGTCATGTAATCATAAACCAATCCACGCAACCCGAACATATGTAATCTGAGTTCAGAGTCTTGAACCCATCCGATCATAGTACAAATTCTCGAATAGATGTGCTGAAGTTGAGCATGATAGAGAATCGCTTGATTACCAGTCAATGATGAAAACCGTTAACAAGCGCGAGAGAAACCACCAATAATGCCAATGGTTCTCAAGGTACTAGCTAGCACAATCCATGAAGTGTGAAAAAGGAGCTGAAGTTGAACACTTGTGGAATCACCCAATCGACGACCAATGATGAAATTCAACCATCAGGTGCAAAGAACTTGCCATTGAGTCATGCAAGCTCTAAGGTACCAAGGGGGATCTCTAGATCAATCTCCTAGATAATGAGTTGATGTCGACAGGAGACGACCCGTCGCAGGAGGGCCATAATGTTTCCCCCATCAAAGACACGAGATAAGGAACAAGTGGTAGATGGTGAAATAGTGTATCAGAGGAGAAGGCAAGGGTATAAACTGCAGAAGGATTATACTCTTGAACATGTCGGCGACACAGATCTGGAGGGTGGCAGCATTCAGGTACCAAGGGATTAGAGGCACGATGGAGACGGCGTGAATCAGATGGAATAAGGCTAAATGACAACCCAAACCCATGGAAGGCCAAATGACGATGTGTGGATATCCCAACCTGACAAGAAGCAAAAGTGTCAATGTTCAAGAGTGACTAGCTGCCATAGACAATCAATGATAAACTTGTTGTTGAATCCAACCTAGTAATAGTTTAACGAGCCCTAGGAAGGAGAAGCTCAAGTCTCGTCATGGTGACGAGTCCAATGTCGTCAGGGTTTAACGAGTCCAACATAGGTAAAACTCGGAGCCTTTTTCATGTTTAAAGAGTTTGAAAAAGACACGGAAAAGAAAACTCCAGGGGGGTCCTTTTTCGTGAATTTGTGTCTATCGAGCCCAAAAAAGTATAAAACGATACTCGAAAGAACCGCCTGACCATTACGATTGAGGAGTACTTTTTGTAACTAGTGATTGTGACCCAAAAAAGTAGAAAAGCGGTCAGAATCACGCCGTTTCGTAACCGATAACGAGCTTGAAACGACAAAGGCCCGACAATCTTTTCGTTTTTACATAGTCAGAAAAGAGCTTAAAGGCGATCGCCCCTTATTTCTTTTAACGAGTCAAGAGGAAAAACTCGGCTATCTTTTCATTTTTTCAAGTCAAAAAAGAGCTGAATGTAGACCTCCATTTTTATTCTCTTTAACGAGTCAAAAAGGGAAAAATACTCGGCAATCTTTTCATCTTTTACGAGTCAGAAAAGAGCTTAAAGGAGACTCATCCTAGAGGAATGAGTGGTATAAAGGGTAGCAATCGGTTCCAGCAAAGGTGGAACTGCTCAAAACATGCAATGGTCAAGAGGCTGGCTAATAAAACCACTCATCGCTGCGGTTCCTTAGGAAAGGGAAAATGACCAAGTGAATGCATATGATCGGCCAAAGAGATGGTGACAAAATGAAACAACCAAAGCTCATCTAGCAAAATTTAGCGGATAACAACGGCAATCATGAGGTGTAAATCAGGTATGGGTTCATTTTTACACAAGCTTGAACCATGGAGAACTCTGCTTGGATTCAATTTCATGTTTACACAAGCTTGAAACGAAAAACTATGCTTGTTATAAGTTCGCATGCCCCCAGCATAATGACGCAAATCGAGGTACATGCCCCCCAAGCTTCATTGCATTCAACGAGGTGGATGGAATGAAGGTTCACATTCGAGATCTTGGAAAGACTCGACTTGGATTTTACAAGATCTTAATCAAAGACTCGATTTGGAAAAGGAGGAGTTGTTTCATTTTTTAATGAGGTTGACATAGTAAAAGAACTATCCTCATAACCCTTGTTTCATTTTGTAACGAGCTTGACACAAGAGAAGGAACTGTGCTCGAGACTCCTTGTTTCATTTTTTAATGAGGTTGACACAAGATAAGAACCATCCTCGGACTCCCGTTCATGGGCCATATGAGGACATGGCTCCCAAGAGGTCTTCTCGGGATGGAAGAAACGCACTCTGGGAGGAATACATGTCATGATGCACCAATGACAGATTGGGTTCCAATGCCCCCAATACATTATGTACGAGACCATCTGCATGATCATCAGCAAAGGCGGAGACGGAACAGGTAGCCACATAATTGACCTGTGGCAAGGAAGGTACGGCTTGCGAGCAAGAACCAAGAGGGGATGACAGCTATGCAGGAGGCACCGGGGGACTAAAGAACGATAATTGATCTATGGTCACCACTCTTCCGTCATGTGGAAAACAAACCACATGGAAAAGTGAAGAGATGAGGGCCCCCATGGCATAAACATAGTCACGACCAAGGAGAAGACTGAAATCTAAAGCACCTTGGACAACCAGTACATCTATATAGACGGTTTTGCCTCCCAAAGTAACAGGAAACTTCGAGAGGATCCCTAAAGGTTGATTGGTTCCTCCATCAAATGCCAACAGATTCTACATGACTCGCACAAGCTGTGGGGAGCCCAAAGCTTGCCAAGTAGTGGAAGGCATAAGACTGACAGATGCACCCTCATCCAAGACAGTGCCAGGTACTGCCTTATCATAGGCATGTACTGTAATCTGGAAAGGCACATGGGATGGAAGGCAGAATGTAGTCAAATGACTCTAGTCAAAGGAAACGACTGAACTACTTGGTGGGGGAATCGTATGATTACCCCCTGCTCTACAGGAACCGAAGAAGGACTCTCGTGATAAGCAAGGATAGGAGGGTCGTTCTCGGACTCAGGAGAATCGGACGAGATGAGAAGAACATGAGCATGAAACTCTTCCGAAACAGAGTGATCAACAGGTGGTGAACCTAAGTTGACACTCTCTCCGACCAATGGTTGGTCTCGAACAGGCGTAGCATAGCCAGGTTCAGAAAGAGGAGGACAGTCAAGAGAAGAATCTAAGTCAATATCTTTGTCAATGGGGAGAGGGTCTGAAGAGAGCCTCTGATAACCAACAGGAAGTTGGGTGAAGAAGCTGTAAGACTTTCCAAAATGGCGGAAGCTTTATCCATGAGTGGACAAAGGTGAAGGGGATGGTTGCCTTCACATAGCCTACAGGGGAATTGAATCTTCCCTTTCTTCTTACTGTTGCTAGTTGATAGGGTGGCATCGTCATGAGCTTCAGAGGATGATGAGGGACGAGTTGGATTGTGAGACCATACTTCTAAGATCCTAGGAATTCCAGGACAATCACGAAGAAGATGGTCACCCTTGCACAATTTACAAGGAAATTTAACCTTCCGCGGAGAAGCAGAAGGTGTTCCGACCGGAGATGTACTTGGAGCAGTAGCTGAACAGGTGGCCTCACATTTATCGGACTTCTTCTTCTTCTTCATCTTCTTAGCCTCCTGGTTACTAGATGTAAAACTTTCACCAGGCGGAGGAGGAGAGGAGGAGGAACAAACAGGGGAAGAAGGCGTAGGCTCAACCTTGGAATCATCGTGTCGTGGTTCGGACAAAGTAGACGGTGAAACAGGAGTTATGACACTCAGGACCACCGAGGTTGAAAATAACCATACGGGCAAACCGATGGTTAACCCAGGTAAGGACAATGTTGCCATATACAGAGCACTAGCATTTCCAAAAGAAGGAAAAGGACCAGGATTCCTATCTGGGGGAAGACCTTGGCTGGTAGAATCGAGGAATGTTGCATCGAGAATGAGCCTGAAAAACACTCTTCTCACAACCAAGAACTTGAACTATTACTAGGAATATTTCATGGGCAGTAAATTTTATGATGCAGGAACAAAAATTGACCTTTTCATGTTTCAAGAGTCAAGAAAAGGACGAAAAGGTGACTCTATCTCTTTCGAGGTTTAATGAGCCTGAAAGGACAATTGCTCAGATGGACCTTTTCTTTTAAGGAGTCCAAAAAGGAACGAAAGTGACTACTCTGGAGAACTAGGCAAAAGGTTTACCAAACAACCTGTAAAACTGCATATACACCTTAGCAGTCATATGAAAACCAAGGACTTTCCTTATGACAGTCAATCTTCCTGAATGCTGTGTTCGGTGCGTTATGATTTGTAAGGTGGCAGACGCGGATTCCTAGGGATAAAGGATGATAACCTAGTGGGGTCTCCCAACATATACTCGATGGTACATGGGAGCACAATTCTGTGCTAGACCACTATTGAGTCACAGAAGGAGGAATCACCCAACCTTGAGTGGAAACAAAAGTGACTAGGTTTAACGAAGCCGGAGCACATCTCTAGCCTATGCCTCTAAATAGTGTGTGTTATGTTCCAATGCATTGTTAGATTTATCAAGTTCATTTTAGAGTTGATCTTGGATTATATTTCAATTTTCAGGCCTTACCGTATGTATATAACAAATCCTAGGATGCAACTAGAATGAATGAAATATCCTTTTCTTCGATGAACACCTACCTATGGGAGGGTAGAGAGATCATTCCCAAACCAAGAAAACCAAGACAATAAAGGCAGTCACTCAATGCAAGCAGACATCAATTCCTAAAGTGCACGGATACTACTAATGAGAGATTTAAACATTTTCTTTCCAATATGTAAACTTGAAATGCAAGTTCACTTTCACTTTCGTATACTAAATGAATGTAATTCTTTTGATTTTGATGTCTTTAATTCTAGAAGAAGAAAATAAGCAACAAGCAAGTGTGGAAAAACGGTTGATCCAAACAATTGTGATCTATGTTTAGGCAGTGAAGAGAAATAAAATCAATTCCAGAGATTGGTTCAATAACAGTCACCAAACAATCAACCAAAAACAAGCAAAGGGGAAGGCTCAATCAAACCAACAGCAAGCTGCAAACGAATCTTTGAGCAAACAAGCAACCAAGCGAAACTGGTCCAAGAGACTTGAAACAATGAAACTAGGTCACAAAAGCAAGAAAACAAGATTCATTCAACAAAGCTCACAAGAGAGTGCCTCAACCTATAAACAGTGAAAAACAAGTTATCAAACAAGTGAGAACAGCAAGGGACTAGCAGGATTGATGGACTTAGGAGGCAGAATTGAGAAAATTGATTCTACAACAATCAGTGTGGGTAATACACAAGCAACAAGCGCTGATAGAGCACTAGACGTAGCAACAAAGCGATGTCAGCGCGGAAGTACACGATTTTTTCGTGATGGCCCGATTTTCAGAACCGTCACGACTGTTAGGCATAATTACGTGATGAACATGATACTACAAAAGGGTGAGCGCGATGATAGCACGACTGTTAAAATTAAATCCGCGATGACTTTCAAAACAAGAACGGGCGAACCAAAACTCCCAAATCAAAAACAGTCAAATCTTCAATCAAATAAGGGCATTTCCCAGATCAGGCCAGGAAACTCAGAAGACCGATAACTAATCCCCAAGACTTCAAAAGAGACCAAAACAAAAAATCAAGACAAGAGTAAACAAGAAAAAGAACAAAGGCCAAAGCTCCCCAGTGGAGTCGCCAATTTGTGATGCAGGAAAGTGTTCCCTCTACGGACAAAGGCAACCCCTCTAGCCTTAGAGTGGGTCTAGTCACAAACAAGGACAGATCAACAATAGCTTTCCTTAAACAATCATAGTTGGAGGCCTACCTCAACCGGTGGTTGATGGAGTTCCGTTGCGCTGCTCCAGCTTCCGCTTCCTTCTCCTAATGAGTAATCAATATGAAACAATGCAAAGGAAATACAACAAAGCACGTAACCGTAACAACAATGATCTATTTACTCACAAAGTCAAGAAGTCATGAGCTATTAAGTACATTACATACAAGACATAGGAAAACATCATTGATTGCATTAATAATGAAATAAGAGTAAGCTTACAACCAAAGTCTTGACATCACAAGCCTTCTTAGAAGGGTCCAGCCAACATGTTCCTCAAGCATTTTCTCTTTGAAGATGGATCTCCCAACATACAAGTCTCTCTCACTCACAAGTTTTACACAAGATTAAGGGTACCTCACAACCTTCCACAAGCTATCAACAATCCCACACTTGTCACACTCACACTAGCTATCTAGCAAACTCACAAACACTAACAGCACTACTCCACTAGCCAACTATCAGAAACCATTCCAAAAACTAGCAATGCATAGCAATGGTGAGAGTTTAAATAGGAGAAAGAGTCTCCATGAAAGGTGGAAGAGTGAGCTTATCTTCAAGGAAGGTAGCACAAATGACGGAACAACCACGCCAGAGAAAGGAGGGTGATACAAACTATGCCAACAACCAGGTCTGGAGTCATCTGGAAGGCCGACTGTTGGAACAAATTCGCCCAATCTGGATCATCGCGGGGGCATAACTGATCTATAGCGCTGACATCGCTATTGAATAACGTAGCTAGTCAGGTCATCATTGAAGATTACAAGCAACCTCGCACTGGCACATAAAATCGGACCATCGCGGGAATCAGGTGTACTTCTGCGATGGTAGCGCTTCTGGATTGTTTAGGAGCACCCTTCAGCGCATTTATTTAGCCAACAGATGCAATGAGGCAAATAACTTAGGAAAAGTGGATCATTTGGCAACATCAGAGAGAATTTGTCTACTATGAGCATGTATGACTTGGACACATGACACAATAGGAAGACTGGAGTGGAGACGGTGACAAATTATTGTGTAACACCTTCAAATCCAAGGAAGGCCTTTTTGAATGGCTAATCATGCCTTTTAGGTTGACGAATTCCTCTGCAGCCTTCATGAGGTTGATGGACAATGTCTTGCAACCCTTCACCAACTCATTCATGGTGGTGTATTTGGCTGACATTATGATCTTCAACCAGTGTTCGGAAGAGAACCTCCACCAGATTCGACAGATCCTGCAAAACCTACTGCAACAAAAGTTGTGTGCCGATTGGAGAAATGCACATTTGGTATGACCCAAGTTCAATATTTGGAGTACACCATTGATGAGCTGGGTGTGCATGTGGACCCAACCAAGATATAATTCATTCGAGATTGGCTAGCCCCAACCATTCTAATAGAGCTCTGAAACTTTCTGGGTCTTTCCAATTTTTACTGCAAGTTCGTGTTGGGGCTCTCTCATATAATTTGGCCTTTAAGTCAAGTCACCAAGGGAGGAGCGAAAGAAAATTTCTTTTGGTTTGAATCCCAACAAAAGGAATTTTCAAAGTTGAAGCATCACCTCTGCTCTGCACCATTTCTTACATTATGTTATGAAACCATCTCACAAAAATATAGAAAATATAGATCAACACCTTACAAATAAGCCTCTTTGAGGGGGAAACCTCCTTTACATTACACAAATGAACAATTCTTGTATGATACAAATGAAAAGACCTCCTTTCTATATATATGAGTCTAAGGGGTCATAATATAATCAAATCTGACATAACAATAATAATTTAAGGGCACAATAATAACAATAGTGGGCTTCTATGGGGCACAATAATAACAATATGGGGACTACATGGGGAAAACAATATAATAAGGGGGTTGTACTAATAACAATAAGGGGTTACACTAGTAGTATAAGGACCTAACACATTACCAGACCTGCAACAACCATTTGAGATTGAGATAGATGCCTCCAACTATGTTATTGGTGCAATTCTTACTCAATAGGGGCATCTAGTGGCATATCACAGTGAGACACTTTCAAACACAGTCTGAAAGTATCCCACCTATGACAAAGAGATGTATTCCATTGTGAAGGCCTGCCGACAATGGAAGCATTACATTATTGAGAAGGAAACGATCATCCATAAAGACCACTGACCCCTGCAATTCATATAGATAGAGGGGAAGTTTCAGAATGATCGCCATGAAAAATGATCCACATACCTGCAATAGTTCCATTTGAGCATTAAGTACAAGAAGGATTGCACCAACAATGTTGCAAATTGCCTCAACTTACTGTCGGTCATGGAATTGACCACCGTGCTCAACTCTTGTGGGCACGAGACTCCAAGTTGGATGCATCTTTACAAGATTGATCCAAAAATTGGCAACACATACCAAACGCTCCTAAAAGGAAAGCAAGTTCCAAATTTTCACCTCCAGGATGCACAGTTATGCCTCTTGGGACACCTCTATGCTCCTTCATGTGAGCATGCCAAGATGATTTTGGAGGCACACTATAGTCAGGTCATTGGACATTTTGGGGTAGAGAAAACAATGGCAGTGCCGCAGAAGAATTTTTATTGGCCAAAACTTCAACATGATGTTGGGAAGTACATTAGATCCTGCACTTCCAGCGCCATTGCTAAATTGACTATCAAGAAGCAAGGCCTATATACTCCTTTGCCTACTCCTAGTCGACCTTCGGAATCCATATCCATGGATTACATGCTAGGCCTTCCTTCTACTAAGCATGGAAATGGATGTGTTTTCATGGTCATTGACAAATTCTCTAAGATGGCCACTCTGGCAGCTTGCAAGAAGAGTATCACAATAGAAGCCATTGTTAAGCTCTTCTTTGAATAAGTGTGGGTACACTTTCAGATCCCATAGTCCATTATCTAATATCGGGACAATAGGATCCTCAGTACATTTTGGTCAAGTCTTTGCTTGATGTTGGATACCAAGCTCACTAAGTCCACGAATTTCCACCCCCAAACTGATGGCCAAATAGAGGTCATCAAGAGGATGATCGTACACATTTTATGAATGTACAATTCAAAGAATCCATGCACATGGGATGAAATTCTCCCTTATGTCCAACATAGCTACTAAAAAACTCTCCTTAGCTCAACTAGCCACAACCCCTTTTAGGTGGGATTGGGATTCCAGACACTATCTCCCATTGATGTGGCCATACCATTTGCAACTACTTAGGTAGATTCAACTCATGTCTAGTCCGAAGATGACAGGGCTAACAACTTCATTGAGCGCACTCAACACATCCTCCAGCAGGTCCATGACATATCAGATGGAGCCAATGCTAAGTACAAACAACGACATGATCAACATCAGGTGCCACACAAGTTACGGGTGGGTGATACATTTTGGCTACATCTATAGAAGGAACGCCTTGTTGGGTCCCATTGCAATCTTCTTCCGCTCTCATATGGGCCATACACCATCATCAAGGTAGTAGGGGACAATGCCTTCAAGCTCATAACACCACCATTCCTTTGCCTGCACCCTGTATTCAATGTGGACCACCTTCGACCATACTTTTCACCATTGTTGGACACATTTGACATTACAGAACAAATCACACCAACGAAGTTAATCCCAGACTGCATGGAACATGGCACAACTGATCTGATCATAGACATGTACATCAAGAACAATCGCCAAAAGAGGATCCAACTATATCGAGTTGTTAAAGTGGGCCAACTCCTTCATGAGGGAAAGTGGTTCACTAGGGACTAGGTTCAAAAAAAATTTCCTCACCTCTTGGAGGTTCTGCACACAATGGGGACCATTTCTTCCTAAGTAGGGAGGACTGATAAAGGTGGATATTAGTGTTGGGATGAGGTCCCTTGGGTCAATTTTGATAAAATAATGTAAGTCTCCACATTTTGATGAGTGCAACGTGAGTAGCGCAATTCAAATAGGAGTTAAGGGGTTTTAGGAAACCCCTTATATTTTAGTATTGTTTTGAGATCCGCCCATGGTTTGCAGACCATGGTATTGTAATAGAAAAGAGTATAAAAACGTGTCTTAGCGAGTCTAGGGGAATAAATCATTGGATGGATGAAATACTTTTGAGTTTGATTTTGTAAGATATTTTTGTATTTGGGCGAAGGGGAAGGCTCCTGCAGCTGAGTGTGCAGAGACCTTGGTAAGTCTGTAGCAGAATGTTTAGGCCCCTGTAGTTGTGTGTGCAGGGTATTGAAAGTTTGTATAAGTAAGATCTGAAGTAATAAAATATATTTGAAGCAATTATGTGTCTATTTTTATACATGTGTGTTTTCGGTATTTACGTGAAACTCAATGATATTTATCTGTATTTTATCTTAATTACTGCGTGAAGATATGGATCTACAGTTAGATGTTATTTTATGTGGGATTAGATGTTTACACACAGTTTATAACTATATTTAATTGAAAATCTCTTAAGTTCATGAATAAGGGTTCGTGAAGGTCCGATCAGATATGAAACTGCAGAAAATTCCTTAACCACATCACATAGCCTTCTGGATGTAGAAGCCTGGTTCTAGCATCCCCCAACACTTCCTTGGGTGAGACTAAAGCCTGCACTACGCAGGTTGTTGCCAAAAAGGCTGGTAGTGTAGGGATTTTTTTGTTAGCGTAACTAACTCCGAACCTAGGTCCAAGCCCCCTCAAGTGTACAAATGGTTTCCTTGCCGAGAACGGGATCTATCTGAGGGATGTGTGACGTGGCATAAGTAGATACCAATTAAGAAGGAAATTGAGAAGTGGATAGATCAAAAGTTGCACGAGTTTGTAGGTTAGGAGAAGAGGAATCCGCACTTGTTAAAATAAAAGTGGTTGTAGAGGTATATCTACACATAAGTACACAAAGTTTTCTTTTCATCGTTCCCCTACGAATTATATGAGTGGTTGTCCAAATTAGCAGATAGATAGCCTAGTAGATGTGTGATGATCCTATAACATGGACCCCAGAATTAGTTAAATGTCTTGAAGGATCTGATTATAAGGTTGCAAGGGCTGTTGATTACTGGATTGATAGTATTATGGCCAATTTCATCACTGAGTTTGCAATAGATATCTATGTGTCTTATAGTGACGCTGAATGATGATTCTTCAAGGGTCTGAGAGGTAAATACCTGAAATCGTTAAATACCTGGATTAAAATGCTTTTGTGTGAAAAAGGGTTATCCCTTTACCTTAATGTTTAAGAGGGGTCTGACTGGATCTACGTGAAGTGGACAACAACTCAGAGTAGATCAAGACAAACTTGTCTAAAGTGAATATAGTCCCTTATTGGGAGAGTCTAAAAGTGAAGAAGAACAAAGTAGCCCTAGTACGCGTAGAGGTGTGGCACAGATGCTAGATCAGGGTACTTCTAGAATTCACCATCCAACCACTCCACCTCCACCTTCGTCTCCGCCTCATACACCTACACCTCCACCTCTGCTCTTCACTATGCCAATACAGTGAAGATGCTTGTATTTAGGGGTCAGGGATCAAAGGATCTCGAACAATTTTGGTTTGTCACAAATGCTGCATGGAAAGCAGAACAGATCAATGATGATGATATGAAGAAATCACAACTAGTTATAGTGCTATAGGACATGGAACTTACCTGGTATATCAGATACAACACAACTCATCTAGCTACTTCATTGGGTAACACAAAATATGTTTTGAATATAGAATTTATGAAGTCGTCAAAAGCTCAATGTGTGACTAAAATCAAGGAGATTAGGCATAGGGTTAATGAATAAGTGTGGGATATAGATCAACGATTGAAGTGCTTACTAAGTCAAGCTAACCTTCAGATCTTAAATGAACAACATAGGGATTGGTATATATCTTCACTATTACCTCACTTAAGATTACCGTTATCTTAGCAAAAGATTGGGTGTCAAGCTGAAGCATTGGAAATCACGATGAATCTAGAACCTTCAACGATCTAGGATACAAATGTAGGAGTTCAACTGTTGGTTAGAGGATCCCCCGCGTAATAGTTTTGGGGCTTAAAGCCCACATTTTTGGGTATTGAATTTGTAAAAGCTCGGCGAAGTGCGCGGAGCGCGAATTGTAATGGGTCAAGTCTAAGGGTAGTCCACTCTAAAATATTGTAAAGTAATCTAGAATGTGTCGGCCTACCCATGGTTCGCGGACCATGGGAATGTATAAATAAGAGCAAAGCTCTAAGTGTAAAAGGCAGTTCTTTTGGTAATGTAAGAAGGGATATGGGCGTCTGAAGGTGATATTAGATCTGAGTCTGTAAGTCTGAGTGAAGGTTTTTAATAGGAGATAGAGGCTCCTCAGCTGTGTACACGGAGGCCTGGTAGAGTCCACAGCTATGTGCACGGACCCCTGCAGCTGTGTGCGCAGGGTAGGAAGTGGATTTTAACTGAAAAGGAATTAATAAAGATAAGTTTATTTTGGAATCTTGAGTATCTCTTTCTATATTCTAGTTTATGCATCTGTTCGCGATTTATGATTACGCGCATGTATGTTTATGTTAAATGGTAACTGAATGTACTATGACTTCATAAGTTAATAAAAGATCTATAATAATCTTAAGCACAGAAAAGGGTAAATTGCATTCGCGCAAGTCTAAGGTAGTTAATCTGAAAATCTAGCTGCGCAGAAGTAATGCAGCGCGTAGGATCAATCCGTAAACCCCCAGACCACATCAAGCATCCCTAGGGTGTAGAAACCTAGTTCCAGCACCCTCCCATACTACCTCGGGTGAGACTTTAGTCTGCGCTGCGCAGATTGTTGCTGAAAGGGCTAGTAGTGTCGGGATTTGTTTGGCTAAACATCGTTGAACCTGGGTCAGGCCCCAATAAGCCAACATCAACAGATCCAAGCATAGCTAGCAAGCCTGCATATGGAGTTGCATGATCTAAAGAAGGGAAAGGAGGTTCAGTCAGAGACATATTCTAAAGTTTGGTGCACAAAATGCAAGGCTGAATGTCATCATAAGGATCAATGCCCTGTATTCTGGGATTATATAGCTGCGGAAGGTCCTAACGCACTTAAGCCAGAGTCTTCTGCTGGATCAAGCACCGGTGCAAGTACTTGGTGTAGTATTTTCCAAGTATAAGGACATCATTTGACAAATAATTGTTCCCTATTACAAAAATTTATACAGTCTCCAAGGAAACTATTATGCAACTTCTGTAAATCGGTTGGTCATGATGAGAGGAATTGTCAAAGCTATGATCTAATGATGGAAAAAACTTTGCTGTATAGAATGCAGGTTGAAAACCGCGTGTAGAACGACCAAGGCTCACCTACAACTCATGGAGGATTCCAAGGACGGGGAAGAGGATGAGGAGGAGGAGTTGGAAGAGGTTAGAGCTAGATTATTTGTTACAACTGCGGAGAACTAGGACACTTTGCGTGTGACTGTCAAAATCCAACACACCCTTCGTGTCAGTACTATTGTCAATTTGATCATGTTATAGAAGATTGCCTGATTTTAATAGTGAAGATGCATGAGAAAAAGAACCAACAACCAATGCAGAATATTCAAATGATGAGATCCGAGCCGCGTGAAGACAATACCAGTGTCAACATAGTCATGTGAAGCGGTGTAGCCACTAGTGAAGACATGGCTAAAGGAAAACATCCAGAAGCAGAGTCATGGTTTCGAAACGCTAGTGAGAAGAATGATGGGTTTGATTTACATAAAGAAAAAGAGACATTCATGGAGGCAAGAAAGAATTTTATGAGTCCAGGTGCTTCTACATCTCGGAACTAGATGCTGATAATCTTGTGAAAGGAGAAATTTGAAGATTCTACTGCAACACAAGATTCAGATCCCACAGTGTTGAAATCATTTCTATAGACTTGCAGGAAGTTACTACAAGATTAGAAGATAGTAGAGGGATAATAAGAATTGATAGATAACTGCACTAGTAAGGATAAGACGTTACCAGGACAATGCACAATTAACAAGGTGAACCAAAGCAAGAAAAGAACTAGCAAGGAGGTGTGACTGAATGCGCAGATCGATGATTTCGAAATGGATCAAGTAATCCTAGACTTGGGCTTTGATGCTAACGTACTACCGAAACGGACTTGGGAACGTATGGGAAAGCCTAAGTTATAGTAGTCACCAATTCAGATGTGCATGGTGAATCAACAAAAGATAATTCCAATGGGGTGCCTGCATGAAGTAACTGTAGATATTGGAGGAGAAAGAGTAGTGGTAGATTGCAAAGTTATTGAGATCATCAATGATAGTAATCCCTACCCAACGCTTCTCAAGATTGATTGGGCCTTTGGCGTGAATGCAATCATTAACTTAAAGAAGCAAAGCATGGTCTTTGAAAATAATGAACTTTGAGTAATTGTCCCGTTGGATCCAGTTGAAGGTGCGCGATACACAAAACCAAACTAAGATGACTATGAAGATGACGACATTGAGAACATATATAAGTTAATTGCATGAAATGAATATTGGATCAATCTTACTATGGATGGAAGTATTAGTTGGGAGAAGGACAACTCCTGATAATCAAATTCAGATGAAGAATTAGAAAACTGGGAGAATTGGTTGCATGAGGTCTCTATGCTGAGATGTAACCGGCTTACAAAATCACTACGCTTTGTATCTACCGAGGTACGTAAGTTACCCTATTATGATGGCTTGGGTGATGTAAATATATTTCTTGACCATTTTGAAAGGGATGTACTAGAGGAACATCGGTTCCAAGCCTTAGATCTAGCATCAAGAGCTACGCCTACAAGATGGTGGGGTACACACAGGGATAATTTTGCTGACTAGAAGGAATATCGTAGAATGATGCGATTAAGATTTCGCTACACAAATACCCAGCTCACTAAAAAATACACAGGGAAGGATGATCCACATGAACACCTAGTGAGAAGGACTAAGGCACGGGGTGAGATAACTCAACCTAAGTGGGTTCATACTTTATTCATACCCTGGATGTTATCCCGAAGAACTGGTATTTAGAAATAGAGCTGCGACACGGGACTGATGAATGGGATGAGATGAAAGAAAGCTTCTTACTGACATTCAGTTTTGAAGATGGGTTCACATACATTGATGAAGCACTTCAAGAAATTAAAGAAACAATATTCCAAACACCTGATGAACCTATCACATGGGTACAACCTGACTGGAGTACACAACTACAACATGATTTTAAATGTTACACTGTTAAAATGGAAGAATATGATGAGGATCCGTAGAATATTAATATCCTTAAATCAGAGGGACAATGTGAGGTTGGTGGACCTACTGTGGATATCCTTGATATTTCGTAACCAGTGCGCACAAAGAAGGTAAACATTAGTTCAGAAGCAGAACCAATATTTGCAAACATTGGCGACTATTGGGATGAAGATACAATGGATAAGGTAGCTGAATTATTACATGAATATCAGGATTTATTTCCAACCAAGTTTGTTGACTTGGAGGGGATAGTAGGAGATTTGGGGATGATGAAGTTTAATTTAAAACCTGATGTGAATCTAGTTAAGCAAAGCCCATATTGATTGAATCCCAAATACAAGGAGAAGGTACGAGAGGAACTCGATAAAATGCTCGCGGGCGGGATAATCAAGCCTGTAGAAGAATCTGAATGGGTCATTCCTATTGTGGTCCAAGAAAAGAAAACAAAAGGTGATATCAGGATCTGTGTAGGTCTGTGTAAGTTAAACAATGCATGTGTTCATGATCTGTTCCCTATGCCGTTTACAGATGAAGTTCTCGAGAATGTTGGCGGACATTAAGTGTATTCATTTACAGATGGATTCTCGGGATACCAACAAATTAGTATTGTGTCAGAGGATAGAAGCAATACTACCTTCACTATAGAATGGGGGTCGTTCCAGTAAACAGTCATGCCCTCTGGACTCAAAAATTCTCCTGTGATTTTCTCTAGGGTGGTTGTCGCAGCATTCAAGGAGTTCATTCATAAGTTTTTGGAAGTCTACTTCGATGATTGGACAATGTTTTAGTTGGTCAAGAAGCATGTCTCTAGTCTGCACCTGACGTTGGATACCTGTAGGAAGTATCAGATCTCTTTGAACTTGAAGAAATGCGTTTTCTGTGTACCTTACAAAATATTGTTAGGCCACGTTGTCTGTAAGTAGGGATTGATGGTAGACCCTGCTAAGATCACCGTAGTTATCAAACTGGAGCCCCCTAGGAATGTAAAGCAGTTACGTGTGACATTGGGTCATCCTGGATACTATAGGAAGTTTATTAAGGCATACGTGCAGATCACTGCACCATGGATACTTTGAATGAGAAGATGGTTATGGCATCAATCCTAGTATTCCCAGGTTGGAAGAAGGAATTTCTTGTACATGCGGATGCATCTTACATAATTTTGGGAGTCGTCTTAAGACAACTAGGGGTAGGAGATATTGATCATATAATTTCCTTCGCCAACCGGAAACTATCTAAGGCCGAAAGGAACTAATCAACAATAGAGCACGAATTTTTGGCCATGGTTTATGCACTACATAAGTTTAGGCATTATTTACTAGGCGTGCACTTTAAGATGTACAAGGAGCATTCTACTTTGAAGTACCTGGTCAATAAGCCTATGTTGGGGGGGGGAATCTGTAGATGGTTGCTCCTTTCCCAAGAATATGATTTTGAAGTGATAGTGAATTTGGGATATTGAATGCTCGACCAGACCACCTTTCTTAGATAAAAAATGGTGAAGAGCCTACAAATATTGAGGAAGGATTACTTGAAACGCAAATCTTTATTGTCAGGTTGTGGATGAGTATTTTTTATACATCATTCAATTTTTATGTACTGGCGTAGCTCTTGAAGGTTATATGATGCAACAGAAGAAGGAACTGGTTGTCAAGGCTATTGATTTTTCTGTGATTGTAGGACAACTATATAAGATGGGGTCAGATGAAGTTATATTTCGATATGTGTCTGAATATGAAAGACAATATTTTAGCTGAAGCACATGGTGGTGTCGCTGGAGGAAACTATGCAGGTAAGGATACTGCGCGGGAGATCCTAAGCACATGATTATGATGGCCAATGGTACATAAATATTCCAAGGAATACTACAGTACGTGCAATGTGTGTCAAAGGACCGAGAGACCATCATGAAGGGATGAACTTCCATTAAATCCACAGGTCACGTTACAAGCATTTGATAAATGGAAAATTGACTTTGTTGGACCTATTCAGCCACTGGGAAAGAAGACAGGAGCACATTATATTATCACTATGATAGAGTACTTAACCAGGTGGGCCGAGGCACAACCTGTGAAGGATTGCAGTGCAAACATTGCTACGAAGTTCATATTCGAGTTTATTTTGTCAAGGCTTAGATGCCCGAAGATTCTAATGAGTGATAGAGGGTCACACTTCCTAAATGAGACAATTGCAACTTTAACAGAAGAGTTCTAGATGTACCATCAGAAGAGTATGCCATATCACCCCTAGGCGAATGGCACTATCGAAGCTTTCAACAAGATATTGGAGAATTCCCTCACAAAGGTCTGTAATGTTAATAGGAATGATTGGGATGTGTGCATACCAACGGTTCTATGGGCATATAGGACTACTTGTAAGAAATTGACTGGGAAAACACCCTTTCGACTAGTTTACAAACAAGAAGAAATAATGCCAATGGAATACATAGTGCTCAGCCTAAGGATCGTAGCAGTAACCAAGATGGCAGATTGCGACATCATAGAGGAACACCTAACACAACTATTAGCGTTAGAGGAATACCACTTTTTGGTTGGCTTTCATCAGCGGGTATAGAAAGCTAGAGAAAAGACATGGCATGATCATCACATCAAGAAACGCAACTTCAAAAATGGCGATTTGGTCCTGGTGTATGACAACAAGTTTACCAAATTTCCAGGGAAGTTTCAGATGCACTGGCTGGGACCATATGTAATTAAGGAAATTTCATATGGTGGTGTGGTTCAGCTAGCGAAGCTGAATGGGGAAGTATTTATAGGCAGGATTAATGGGAGAAGTTTGAAAATTTATAGGGACAATCCCACCCCTGCACAATGACTACATGGATGTATGAAATTCGTAGTTCTTCTGGTAGTTGAACGAAAGTGCAGGACTATAAACTACCCTGCTAAGGAATTTTTTTATCCAAGTAGGAAGGTTGCATGATGTGTTGGAAAAGCACACAGGTAGAAATGACGATGAAGAAGCTACACCACAGAGGGGATTGTTGCACAACCTTCCTAGAAAGTGACCATTGGAGCAACTATAGTTGATTTGACAACGACTTTGTCATTAAAAGGGGAGGGCGAAGTGCATTTAAGGAAAAAATATGGGAAAATATGCCGCAAAATAAGGAATATTCACAGGGGAATGGAATTTTTGAATTCGAATTAAGTTATAAATATTGCACCTTGCTCCACATTTGGCCACTTTTCTTCTTGATAAATTGTTGTGTTGTTGCACTTAAAGAGCGGAGTGTATTGTTGTATGTCTGTTTACCCTAGTTAGATAGAAGTTGAGAAAGAATTATTAAAGAGAGGGTTATGAAACAACATGATTGCAACACCACCAATCCCTGCTACATCACCTAGGTCACCAAGGCCAATTCCTACTACCTCCATGGCAGGAGAGAAAAAGCATAAAAAGCCATAGCAACCCCTAGTTTGCAAATCACTACCAAAGATCCCAAGTGAGCAAAGAAAGAAGGGTCGAATAGATAAAGAAAGTAGCCTATGGAACCTCAAGACCTGAATGAAGAAGAAATGAATGTGGGGAAGAAGGATATCAGCGCAAAAGGCGTGAAGCTAATTTCAAGGTTGTCACTGTATATACCCCCAAGGAAACCAACCACCAAAGTAACTAGGGACCCCGTCTCTGTAAAATTCACCATATTCATGCCATTGCTGCTAGAGGAAGTGCCTATTGAGGGTGACTTGTTGGCCTAGGTTCCATTTCTAAAGATGGAGGATTGGCATTTGGGTGACCATGAAAAATTTCCATAGCTGGAACCCAGTAAATACTTGAAGATAGTCTACTATGAGGAGGCAGGCGTTACCAGACTTGAACCGATGAAGTGGGCAGCTGGTATTGAGTGCATAGGGTTGCTATTTATGTTGTATGTCCCACATTTTAGCCGCAACATTATTAATACCATTTGTATGTGCCAGTTGCTGGTGCTAGTTAATGAAGGGTGTCTTTGGCTTAGAGGGCCAATCCCAATTGATGATATGTTGATCCACATAATCACAATGCTTCCATATAAGGGTGTGAAACCCATGATGATTTTGTGGGGAAGTCACAAGAGGAAAAGCTCACAGACTAGATGAAAAGTGACTTCTGGTTGGTGAAGAAGTCGTGGGGCTATGCCATCGGTTCTATATTAGATGAAGCTATGTGGTTTTCTGCACAAATATTGGCAGGATAAATCATGAGAAAATGTTTTGCCAATGAAGTGTCAGAACCAATAGTATCCTTGGTTGTGCAGTTCAGCAAGGGGGTCTAATTCAATTAGGCAAAGTACATGTGCCAAGGATTCTTAGATGATTTCCATGAAGCACAGGAGGAAGCAAAATCATTCCACTACACTTGGTTTCTATTATTGATCATGCTAATGGCTTGGAGGACTCTAGAGGAATCCCAGTTCCCCATGTCGGATCTGGAGTTGTGCGAGGCTACCAAATTTTCCTAGCTGTGGGAAACAAAGGACCCTGCCCATATCATTGACAATAAAATGTTTTGGGTAATGTTTGAGATGGAATTGCGAATGGTGATTAACTAGAAGCCACGGTTGTCACCAAGTCTATTCAAATAATATTGACGCATTGTAGATTTTAAGGTTGATTTCGATCATGTATATATCTGCGTGAGGCACGATTTGACAAATAAATGGAGGACGTTTTTTTTTTTTGTCACTGAAGATGATATCATGCAGTTAGTCCTTCAGCGGTTGACTGACTAGCTCCTTCCAATAGATATTGTCAAAGGTATAACAAGGACTAGTGCAGAAGGTGCAATAGGCACCAATAAAGAGGCGCAGAAGGAAAAGAAGACAATGACCATAAACCTCGAGAAGAATACCATGCAAGAACCAGAGGACGAGCAAGACAAAGAGAAACATACAACAAAAATTGATTAGGGTACTGAAGAGCCCTGTGTAGACCTGAAGAACGTTGATTTTCCATTTATTCTTAAATGACAACAAAAGTCAAGTGCAGGAGGTGCATGAAAGAAGCACAAGTCTGATAAGTGAGCCTGTGCAAAGGCCATGGTCCTCACTAAGGGGACCTTGATGAAATTGGAGATAGTGTTAGGTCTGCGAAAAAAGATATTTAGGGCCACATTGAAGAACACTATCAGTCCATTTTGATGAAGGTCTAGGTGGGCCTCAAAGAGTTGTAGGTTCAGGAAGGCTAGGTTTAAGTGAGCTGGTCTCAAGCGAGTGAAAAACCAACGACATCGAGTAGTGTGCAGTCGGTCCTCACTCTAGAGCTCTACATTGTACCCCTGCCTGATGGATCCTCAGATTTGAACGATGCCGCAGAATGGGAGAGTGCCCATCTGCCTAAAGACATAAGTATTAACCTCATGGCGGTCCCCCTATCCACATTACAAGAGCTACACCAAGGTGTAGCAGATGAGCTTAAGGTGCGAGAGAAACGGGCTGTCATCGTGATCAAGGATGTGCAGATCACTAGTCAACAAATGTGTGATGAAAAGCACAAAGCTCTTCACGATTGTGATGAGGCAGCTATGAGAAGGGCACAACTAGAACAATCCATTTCCAAAGTATGCAGTGAGCTCCCGATGCTCCAATTTTAGTCTGAGGTCACTTCTGAAGAAAAAGTGCAGCAACTAGAAAATGCGTTTAGAGAATCCAAGGTGAAGGTGGATCAAGTT
The DNA here is from genome assembly GCA_031772625.1 of Pinus tabuliformis. NCBI lineage: Eukaryota > Viridiplantae > Streptophyta > Pinopsida > Pinales > Pinaceae > Pinus > Pinus tabuliformis. The sequence continues at coordinate 178,846,481 of CM062818.1, forward strand.
AACTTTGGTCTACAACTACAAATTACTGAGCTTTAATTGAAACTACTGCCCACCACACCACCGAAGATCCCAGAGTAGCGTGAGGCTGCCATTAGAACAGTTAGGGAAAATCTTGATGTTGCAATAAAAGAATGTGTTCCAAGAGACTCTCGAACTGTGTTCCTCACTATAGGAGGATCCAAAGGTGAAAAATATGGAAGTCACCATCCGAGATAAGCAGTTGTAGTATGATGAAATAAAGGAAACGACATGCACCTTAGCCCCTGTGCAACGGTTCGCCCTGTTGAAAGAGGGGACATATCTACAAGGACAGATCGAGGAGCTGTAGAAGAAGATGTAGATCATCACTACACATATGCATCCATGGGAAGAAGAAGTAAGGCAGCTCTCACAGACTATGGAAGGCACACTCAAGATTATGCAGCAGACACAACGAATCATCAACTTAGCAGTAGATAGGTTAACTATGGAAAAGTTGATCGAAGAAGTTTGACAGGAAATAGTTCAATGCATGGAGGCACTTCATCCAGTGAAGTCTTCATTCATTTGACTGAAAGAAAAAATCCACAGTGTACTAGCGGAGTGACTCGAGGACGAGTCACATAATTGTGTTGGGGGTCTGTTGGGACGGGGTCCCCGGGGTCAATTTTGATAAAATATTGTAAGTATCTGCATTTTGAGGAGAAGAGCGCGAGTATCGCAAGTCAAATAGGAGTCAAGGGGTTTTAGGAAGGTAAAACCCCCTTATATTTTAGTATTGTTTTGAGATTATCCCATGGTTTGTGGACCATGGTATTGCTATAGAAAATAATATAAAAAGGTGTCTTAGCAAGTCTAAGGGAATAAATCACTGGATGGATGAAATATTTTTGAGTCTGATTTTGTAATATCTTTCTATATTCGGGCAAAGGGGAAGTCTCATGCAGCCTAGTGTGAGGAGACCTTGGTAAGTCCACAACTGAGTGCGCGAGCCCCTGCAGCTATTTGCGCAGGGTCTGGAAAGCATGTATAAGGAAGATATAAAGTAATAAAATATATTTGAAGAAATTCAGTGTCTATTTTTATGCACTTGTGTATTTTCTGTATTTGCACACAACTAAATGATATTTATCAGTATTTTATCTTAATTACTCCATAAATATCTACATCTACTGTTAGATGTTATTTTATGTAGGACTAGGTGTTTACACACAATTTATAACTGCCTTTAACTGAAAATCACTTATGTTCATGAATAAGGGTTCGTGAAGGTTGGATTAGATATGAAACTACAAAAAATGCCTTAACCACATCACATAGCCTTCTGGATGTAGAAGCCTAGTTCTAGCATCCCCCAATACTGCCTCAGTTGAGATTACAACCTGTGTTATGTAGGTTGTTACCGAAAGGGCAAGTAGTGTAGGGATTTGGTGCTTAGCACAACTAACTTTGAACCTGGGTCCAAGCCTCGTTAAGCCAAAAATTTGTGGCCACCCACCTATTCCACCTAGACCTCTAGTCGATTTCATCAGTTTCCTTGTTTATAGTAGCATTTACTATTTTTAGTTGTTTTTCGTGTCTTGAACATTTGGAGCAGTTTTGACCCCCTAAATGACATTTTTTTTAGTTTCGCAATAGGCCTAAATCACTAGGTAGGGGCCTGTGCTAAATCCTTTAGTACTCAAAGAGATATTTCCAACAAGGTATCGTATGCACCAAACGGATATAATATGACTAAGTTACAATCCTGTGAAGTTTGCTACCCAACTAACCCCAACGAGGCCCACAAACTCTTGGTGTTCCATCTCTTGGGGTTATGGTTTTGGTTGTTTAGGGATTTCCATTGTTTTTCAATAATAAAAAGGCCCTTGAGCCTCATTGTAACATAGTTCAGAGGTATGCAACCACCACACTTTGTCTCAAAGGTAAACTACCATCGTCTGAGTTAGTTTTATTTCCATTTATGTATGTAAGCGTATTTCAGTTCTTTGATATTAATGAAATGAAGTTTTATTTTTACTGCATCTCTATTTTTATGTGTATATTTGTATTTTGTTGCATTCTTGTATAAGTCCAGATAAGAGAGAGTCATTAAAATCTCAAGTTATGTGCTCATGGATGCAATGTGCCTTGTATATGTCAGGGTCACTGCATTCTGTAACTAATCCTCCCTGAGAGAGAGAAACCATAATAATGTGTGGTGGGTGAAAATTATGAAGAAAGGGAATGTCATATTGAAACCTCACTACTACCAATTTCTTGCATTTAAAGTGATATGACAAGGGTAGGTGAAGTTGAGGACGAAGAGGACACCATGATTGGATGGGATTGGGACCGGTGGAGAGAATGACTCTCATACCTAGTTCCACCATCCCCTTCACCATTCTATTTGTGAGAATGTCAATAATATTACCTGTCACGTTTGAGATCCTTAATACCACCCCCATTAGGGACATTTTCCTCTACTATAGACTTATCTTTGTTGGGTGCAGGAATTGTTCTTGAGCAAACTCCTCAACACTTAATTGTCAACCCTGGGGTTTCGTAAACTTAGAGATGAAGCACAGGCAATGCCAAAAATGGTATGAACTTTTCCTATTTCTAATCCTACTTCTTAAAGGAAATGCTTTGCAGAATCATATAGAAAACAATTGAAAAGGCAATTAACACCAAGGCAACTCTAGTGTTGGAATGTAAAAGACAATTTGCAAGTAAATCAAGTAAAGAAATCCCACATGACAGAAACAATCTTAAATGTTGGAATGAAATGCTATGTTCATCTTCAAATGGATGGTAAACAGTCTAACAAGTGGGCCCTTGCAGAATCCTGTCTTCCTTCTGATCTTCCTCTCACACAAACAACTTATCCTTGCACTATTGCAATCTTCTTGGACTAGTGCAGGTACAGTATTCCTGTGTTAGAGTAGATTTGACCTTCCTTACTAAAGAATTATGACTGAGTGAAGGTGAGGCTTAGAGCACTTTATTTTTGTGTCAAGAGAGTTGCTCTTGCACCGAAACAGAGTTCCCTTTACTTAGTTCCTAAATTACTTTCGAAAGATGAAAGATATGGTGGAAAAGAATTGCAACTGTAAATGAAATTCTAAAGTAAACTATTTGTGAAAAAGGAAATGCTTCAACTCGTTAAACTTTGTAGAGGAAATAAACTTCATGAAATAAAATCACTTTAAAAGAATCAAACAGTAACCTAAGTACTTTGCATGTGTTAAACAACGTAAACTTTGAAATGGGAATTGATACTGTTACCCGTTTTGTAGAGATAGCAAAAAATTGACCCGATTTTGAAAAGGGGCGATGCAGAACACACATATTTTTTTAGAGCATAGTTTTTGGCACTTTAAATAACTGATACGATTACCCGTTTCGTAGGGGTAGTAAAAATGTGACCCGATTTTAAAAAGTGGTTATGCACAATACACTTCTTTTTTTTGGGAGCATATTTTTGACACTTTAAATTTTCTTATGTATCAAATATAGATATTTGTTTTTAAATGTTAGTGATTTTCATGCTAATTTTGAAACATGTTGATGCAACGTGTTGATGTAGCATACCTTTTTTTTAGAGGACTTATTTTTCACACTTTAAAATTTATTATGTCCAATTTTTTTTAAATTATGATTACTTAATGAATTTTCAAGTTGTTTTATTTTTCTTTTTTTTTAAATGTTGATTACTTGAAAAAAAACAAATATAAAAAATATATATAAAAAAAGGACCAAAAAAAAATCTCATAAACCATAAAAGAATTTGGAAAAAAACACAAATATATATATATATATATATAATTAAGTAAGTAAAAATAGAAAAATTAAAAGAAGCATTAACAAAAACTAAGAAAAAAAAATTAAAAACAAACTAGAATTAAAAAAAAAAGTAGAAATGTTAAAAAAAGATAAATCTCATAAACCATAAAAGAATTTGAAAAAAAAACACAAAATTATATATATATATATATATAAGTAAAAATAGAAAAATTAAAAGAAGCATTAACAAAAAATAAGAAAAAAAAATTAAAAACTAGTAAAATTAATATTAAAAACATTTAAAGTTTATAAAGAAATATGTGTATAATTTTTTTTATTATTAAATTTACATTTTTTATTTAAAAAAAATTATATATCTATATATATATATTATTTAAAAAAATTATAAAAATTTTTAAACAAATATTTATTTATATATTTAATTAAAAAAAAATTATTAAAAGAATTTGATTTTTTTAAATAATTTATTTATTTATTTATTTTTTAAATTATTAAAAAATTATAATTTTTTTAGACAAATTATATATATATATATATATATTTCTTATTTAAAAAAAATCAAATTGTTAAAAAAATATTAAATTTTTTTAACGATTTTTTTTGAATAAATAAAAAAAAACAAATTGTTAAAAAATATTAATTATTTTTTAAAGGAATTTAAAAAAATAGAAAAAACTGCCCGCGCATCTCCCATGGTGGCGCGGCCCTTGGCGGAGGAGCGATTCTAAGAATCACCCCTCCGCCCATGGTGGCGTGGCCCTGGGAGGAGGATCTGTGTGCAGGCCTTTCGCCCAGGGCCGTGCCACCATAGGCGGTTTTTTCTATTTTTGTTCTTTTAATTTATTAAAAGAAAATTAATATTTTTTAACAATTTGTTTTTCTTATTTATTTAAAAAAAAATTAATATTTTTTAACAATTTGTTTTTTTTTTTTAATGAAAAAAAATATTTAAAATAATTTTTTATACATATATATATTTTTAAATAAAAAAAAAAAAAATTTAAATTTTTTTATTTTTATTTTTTGTTTTTAAATAAACAATGTAAATTTATTTATTTATTTTTTTAAATAAAAAATACACATTTTTTTATAAACTTTAAATGTTTTTTAATTTTTTTTAATATTAATTTACCAGTTTTTTATTTTTATTTTTGTTAATTGTCTATTTTTTTAATCTAGTTTGTTTTTTTATTTTTTTCCCTAGTTTTTGTTAATGCTTTTATTTTTATTTTTCTATTTTGACTTATACATATATAATTTTAATTTTGTTTTTTTTTTCCAAATTCTTTTATGGTTTATGAAATAATTTTTTTAAAACATTTTTTATTTTATTTTATTTTTTTGTCTTTTTTTATATATATTTTTATATTTGTTTTTTCATGTAATCAACCTTTTAATCTTAATTTCAGTAATTTTTAATTATTTTTTGTTAATTTTCTATTATTTATTTATTTTTAAATCTAGTTTGTTTTTAATTTTCATTTTTTTTTTTTGTTTTTTGTTAATGTTGTTAAATTTTTTCTATTTTTACCTACTTAATTTTATAGTTTATTTTAATTTTGAGAAGAATCTTCGGTGAAAATCACATCGAGATAATTTTGTCGATGCGTTTCGAACCAACCAGTGTGGTTCATCGTCAGGACAAGTTGAATGAGCAGATCTTGCAATGCATTATAAATAGATCGGGCAGAATATCCAAGTAACGGCTAGAATCATGACAGCTCGATTTGACGTTTCCTGGTCAAATCGAGCTGTCATGATTCTAGCCGTTACATGGATATTATGCCCGATCTATTTATAATGCATTGCAAGATCTGCTCATTCAACTTGTCCTGACGATGAATCACACTGGTTGGTTCGAAACGCGTCGACAAAATTATCTCGATGTGATTTTCGTCGAAGATTCTTCTCAAAATTGATATGGATCACAGAAGCCTAAATTCAATAGTTTATTTTAATGTTTTTGTTTTTTTTGTTTTGTTTTGTTTTGTTTTTTTTTTTTTTTTTTTTTTTTTTTTTTTTTTTTTCCATATTTTTGTTTTGGTTTTTTTTCTTTTGCCGATTTTTTTATGGTTTACAAGATATTTTATTTTATTTATGATTTTTTTTTTCATTTTTCTTTTTAAATATGTTCTTTTTACTATTTATTTGTTTAGAATTTAGAATTTTTTTTATTTTTTTTTTAGTTTTTTAATTCTTATCTTTTATAGGTTAATTTTGTTTTTTTTTTTTTTTTTTACATTTTTATGATTGATTTTTTATTTATTTATTTTTTTATGTTTGAATTTTTTTTGTTGAATTGAGGCTTCTGTGATCCATATTAGGTTAATGAGAGATTTTTCGGCGTAAATCACAAGATCTATCATTTGTCAACGCGTTTCAAACCAACCCGTGTGGTTCATCGTCAGGACAAGTTGAAGAACCAGATCTAGCTTTGGATGTTAAATAGCTTGAGCATAGCCTCCAATGGCTAACCAGGCCAATGGCTAAATTGGACTAGGGACCTTACCTCTAAAGTAAATATATAAATAATTTAATTTAATTGGAAGTTAGTTATAATAAGGGACTAAATAAATATATAAATAATTTAATTTAAATGCTTGTTAAAAGGTATTAACTATTTAATAAATACATAGAAACTATAAATATTAGAATAAAATGTATAATTAACAATATATAGAGTTATTAACTATTTAATAAATACATAGAAAATATAAATATTGGAATAAAACATATGAATAACTATTTAAAGAGTTTAAAATTGGTTGTTAAAAAAAGTAAAATAAAAAATATATATATATATACATTAGAACAAAATAATATTAAATAAATAAATAAATATATATATATATATATATATATATATATATATATATATATATATATATATATATATATATATATATATATATATATATATATAGACCTTAGAATAAAATAATATTAAGTTACCAAAAAAAAACTAACTAGAATAAAATAATATTAAAAAAAAATCGATGAATACAGAAACTAATCAAATAAAATAATTGTAAATATTAACTGATTATAAAATAAACAGATGAGACCAGAAACAAGGGGAGGGGAGGAGGAGGGGCAGAAAGGAAGGAAGCGACTAGGAAGAGAGAGCTGGGACCCAACATCTATTGATATTCCAGCCATCCTCTCTATTGAGATTGCTCGACCTCTTTTCAATCTCCAGAGCTTCCCTAAATTTTCGATGATGGAACTGAGAGACCCTAGCAATGACATTATCCTCCTCAATACAAACATGATGATTGGTTTTTTCTGCATGCTCAGCTAAAGCCGAAGACTTTGATCTCCTATGCTTAAGGTCAGTGGCGTGTTCACTAATCCTTTGATTGATGGAGCGACCTGTCTCACCAATATAGGGGGTCCCACAAGAACAAGGGATAATATATACCCCTTTCATATCTTTAGGGTTGATAGGATCCTTTGCTGATCTGAGGGACATACGAATGGTGTTAAGGGGCCTAAAGGTTACAGGGACACTATGCACCTTGAGAATCCTTGCAATCTTATCAGTGGTCCCTTGAACAAACAGAAGATGGACACCTGGAATCCGCTCCTTCGGTTCCCTTTTAGTAAGAGAATTCTTGGCAGCTTTTAGGAAAACCTTCTGTCCCATGTATCTACTATAACCATTCTCAACAAAGACATCAAGGAGATGGGATTTTTCTTTCTCAAAACTCCTTTTATCTGAGATCCTTAGGGCCCTGGTAGTAAGGGTATTGAGAACCCCCATTTTTTGAGTAGGGAAATGGTGGGAATTGGCATGAAGATACTGCTCCGTATGCGTTTTCTTTCGAAAAACTTGGTGGGAGAGGGAACCATCACAATTCTTAGAAATAAGAATATCAAGGAAAGGGAGGCACCCATCAATTTCCTGCTCTTTAGTGAATTTAATGGCCGAGGATTGATTGTTGAGATGATCGAAGAAGAGATCTAATTCCTCTTGGCCATGAGACTAGATAACATTGGTCTCATCCACATACCTTTTCCAAAGCTTGGGCAGGAGACGAGATGAGTTAAGAGCCTTGGACTCAAAATCTTCCATAAAAAGATTAGCAACGACAGGGGATAGGGGTGAGCCCATTGCAACCCCACAAGTTTGCTCAAAGAACTCTCCCTCAAAACAGAAAAAGGTGGAAGTGAGGCAGATCTCAACTAACCGAGCAGTGTCAAGATCTGTTAGGCGGTTGATAACCTCCAAGGCCTCATTAATAGGGATGCAAGTGTACAGGGAAACAATATCAAAACTAACAATAATGTCCCCAAGGTCAAGCTTAATGTCCTTGAGTTCATTAATAAAGGAAGCAGAGTCTTTTATGAAGGACTTCGTACAACCAACTAAGGGCTTAAGCCTTAACGCAAGGAACTTAGCAAGAAGGTAGGTAGGACCTCCATTGGTATTGACAATGGGCCTTAATGGAGCTCCTTCCTTGTGAATTTTGGGGAGACCATAGATCGTGGGAGTGATAGGGTTGCTCTCAATGAGTTTATGGTGCAGGGAACTCACTGAGCTAATGGACTTAATGGCAAGAGCCACATTCCTAGCAACCTTTTTTAAAGGGTTTTTGGGAAGCTTTTTATAGCTACCACTATTATGAATATGATACAACATCTTATTGCGGTAATCAACCCTATTAAGAATGACGGAAACTCCACCATTGTCTGCCTTTAGAACAACGATATCTTTGTTCTGGTTTAAGGATCTGAGGGCTACTGATTCTTCCTTGCTAAGGTTGCTCTTAGGGGGCTTAGCCTTTCTCAAGACAACTGCACAATCCTGCCTGATTGTGTCCTTGATTTTATCAGGTAAACCTCTGATCCCAAACTCAATGTCACAAATGATATCATCTATAGAAATTTTCTTAGGAGCTAAGGCAAAATTTAATCCCTTACCCAAAACTTTAAAAACCGAAGGGGGAAAGGAGAAACTAGAAAGATTAATAACCTTGTTATTAAAATGAGAAAGAGGGGGAAGATTATTAGTACTATGATTTAAATTATTATTATTAATACTCAATATCTTATTACTTTCCATGATAGAATCATTAGTATTATTAAATAATGTATTATTTTTATTAATATTAACATTAATTTTATTAATGTTACCACTATTATTATTATTATTATTAAATTAATTATTATTAATAATAATATTACTATTATTATAAATGTTAAATAAATTATTATTACTATTATTATTAATAATATTCTTATTAATATTATTATAATTGTTAAATAGATTATTATTCATATTAAAACCATTATTCATATTAACGCAAGGTGGATTAATGAATGATCGGTTACCAATAAAGGAGCGCCGAGGAGGGATGGAACCCTTGCAGACCATCCAACTCTGGTCAGCAAACTCGTCAACCGGCTCCAAGTAGCTACTCGACAGCGAAGATGAGGAGCATTCCCCCTACGAAATCCCTGAGATAGTTACCGGAAATGAACCACTCGATGAAGGACTAAAACACGAAACTTCCAAACCAATCTCCTCCCCAGAGAGAGAGCTACCCTCGGCACGTTTTCTATTAATCAGCTTCACGTCAAGCACAACATTGCAATCTGGAATCCTGGTAACTGTAGCGAGATCACCCTCAATGTCGGTACCAGGATGAGCATGATCATGTACAGCGGAAGTGAACTCGGAATTGCAGGGTGTGAGGGTAGTGGGATCGCCTTTTGCGCAGAGACGCAGCTGACCTTAAGCGTAGGAGATCAAAGTCTTCGGCTTTAGCTGAGCATGCAGAAAAAACCAACCATCATGTTTGTATTGAGGAGGCTAGTGTCATTTCTAGGGTCTCTTAGTTCCATCATCGGAAATTTAGGGAAGCTCTGGAGATTGAAAAGAGGCCGAGCAATCTCAATAGAGAGGATGGCTGGAAGATCAGTAGATGTTGGGTCCCAACTCTCTCTTCCTAGTCGCTTCCTTCCTTTCCACCCCTCCTCCTCCCCTCCCCTTGTTTTTGGTCTCATCTATTTATTTTATAATCAGTTAATATTTACAATTATTTTATCTGATTAGTTTCTGTATTCATCGATTTTTTTTTTTTTTGCTAGTTAGTTTTTTTTTTGTAACTTAATATTATTTTAAGGTATATATATATATATATATATATTTTAATTTTTATTTTTTTTAATATTATTTTATCCTAATATAATTATATATTTTTATTTTATATATATATATATATATATATATATTATAACAACCAATTTAAAACTTTTTAAATAGTTATTCATATGTTTTATTCCAATATTTATATTTTCTATGTATTTATTAAATAGTTAATAACTCTATATATACTTAATTATACATTTTATTCTAATATTTATAGTTTCTATGTATTTATTAAATAGTTAATACCTTTTAACAAGCATTTAAATTAAATTATTTATATATTTATTTAGTCCCTTATTATAACTAACTTCCAATTAAATTAAATTATTTATATATTTATTTTAGAGGTAAGGTCCCTAGTCCAATTTAGTTGTTAGCGTGGTTAGCCGTTGGAGGCTTTGCTCAAGCTATTTAGCATGCAAAGCTAGATTTGGTTCTTCAACTTGTCCTGACGATGAACCACACTAGTTGGTTCAAAACGCGCCAACAAATGATAGATCTTGTGATTTACGCCGAAAAATCTCATTAACCTGAATTTTTTTTTTGACTTATATTTGATTTTTTTTTTTTTGTTTTTTACTTTTATTTTATGTTTTGTTTTTAGTATATATTTTAATTTATGTTTTGTTATTTTTTAAAAACTTTTTTTGTTTTGTGTTTTTTCATTGTTTTACTTTTATTTTATTTTATGTTTTGATAATTTTTTTGAAATTTTAATGTTTTTCGGGGTCGTGATAAAATATTTTACGCCATTATTTCGAAATGTTGAAATTTTACCCTTGAAAAAAAAAGTGTTATCCCAGCATCAACAATTTTCATTTTGAGGGTGTTTTTTGCACAAAATTTACCATTGAAAGAAAAAAATGAAATTCGAACATCAACACTTCGTTTTGAGGGCGTTTCTTGGACAATTTTTGCACAAAAAATTGGTTTTCATTGCCATTTTTAAAACATGTTGAAAATTTATCCTAGAAAAAAAAGGTGTTATTCCAGCATCAACACTTTTCGTTTTTAGCACTCTTTTTGATGTTTGTACGGGGTTTTTTTGGCTAAAGTTCCCGTTTTGGGTTTATAGTTCCCATTTCAAATTCTACATTGTTGTTAATCAATGTTGGTACTTTACCCACAATGATGATATTCTTTGCAAGTATAATGTGTTAATTTGATATAACTGCTTCTAGAACTCTTAGAGATGAAGTTTTAATACCAAAATAGTTACTCAATTAATGATTCATGCACTTGTGAAATAACTAAAAGTAAAATGCAGATAAGTGATTAAATGTTTGCTACAACAAATGACTAAACCACGGTGTAGGTAACAGCTTGCACTGGTGCAGGAAGGAGTTCCTTGCACAATCCGTTTGAAAATGAATTAAAACAGAGAACAAGAGCAAAGGAAATGTGAGAAAGATATTTCATAAGCCAAACAAACAAAATTATTCTTCAAACCACAGATTCTTTTCACACATAGGCTACAAAAGATATTTTAATTAAGAACTTAAAGATTAGTGATTAAACTACTACATCACACAGCTACAAAAGAAATAACCACACCGTCTTTCTGAATAACGAAAGCGAGAGGGGTAAATGAGCTGGGTTGGCTAGGTCATATCCAACCAGTTGGTTCCCCTTCTAAGGAACGAAAGAGATCAACACTTCAAAGATACATTAAAGACAAATTTAAATGTTGCGCATGCAAATCATAACAGTTCCTTGTATTACTCGATTTGGCAAATTACATTACAGAGTAGTCCAACCCTAGAGCGAGGCGATAACCAGATTACATAAACCAAAATGATAGTCGATGGTTCTCTAGCTTCCTATCTACGATCTACATCATATATATCCTTTTGTCTCTAGGCCATTTACACTAATTATAGATAATTCTCATTTAGGCCTCTTGGCCGAAAAGACTTAGAAAACCGATATTACAACTTTAGCCAGTGGTTATAACTTTGCTTGGCTGTAACCTAACTTTGGAGAAAAATCCCTGAATGCATGCCGCCAATTATCCTGCTTCAATTCATCAGCAGTTAGAATCAGAGTTGAAGATCGAGATCTATCCTCGTGGAAGATAGCTTCTCGGAAATCTCGGACAGTGGTGGTGTAGGAATCTACCTGCACTAGTCAACTCATTCATCATTAACACTAAGTTCCATGATTACTCTAGGAAATCAATATGAGTTACAAGAAATATGTAAATAGGCACGAAATCTATATAAAAGGATTAATAAAGTGTTGTAATAAATATTAATATAAAATATGAGCATGTGCAGGAAAAGGGTAACCATCTTGTACTAGTGCAGGAAAGAAGGGTCTTTTATTAAGATAAAACAGAGGTTGATATTGATAGAAAATAGAGCAATTTAAGATATCAACATCCTCCCATCCCTAAGTTGTTGTGTGTCCTCACACAACCTTTACCTCTAAAAAAAAACCTTCAAAAATGAATGGCGAGCTCCTCAGTTCTGCACTTCAATGTTTATTCATGTCTTTACTATCTTTGGCTTCTTGTCTTGGGCTTTTCACAACTACTTAGTCACCTTCTTCAGACATCTATAACATCTGGAAGCCCAATATTTCCATACCTTTATCTACTGCTTCTGCCTCTTTACTTCTGCCAGTAACTCCACCTCACTCTGTTTCTACCAACTCTGCTCTTTCATGACCTAGTTCAAAGCTTCCAGGTCATGGACTTGTTGCTCCAGGTCCACTATTATGTTATTGAGGAAGAGAGTGGACGGTGTTGTGCTAAGGTCTTCGGGTGTGAACGCCTTTTCTGCCACGGACTCATCATCAAGGTCGAGGTTGTCAAAAGTTTGCCTTATGACATCGCCGAGGGTTTCTATGCTTGGGGTTTTGCTGTCACTGAGGGTTTGGATGCCCTCACCAATATCTGTGCCAGGGGTTTCAGTACCTTATGCGCCTAATTCCTTCGGGCTCTTAACACCTTGTTCTCCCAGTTTCTCAGGGGATTCAACACCTTGTCCTTCCAAATCAATAGGGGTTTTGATTCCCTGTTCTTCTACCACTTCTGGGACTTCAGTACCCTGTCCTTTGAAAACCACAGGGTCTTCAATACCTTGCCCTTTTAAAACTGCAGGGTCTTCAATGCCCTGATCTTCAGAAATCGCAAGGTCTTCAATGCCCTGACCTTCAAAAACCGTAGGGTCTTCAGTGCCCTAACCTTCAAAAACCACAGGGTCTTCAATGCCCTACTCCTCGAAATCATTGAGGGTCTCCACATTCGATTCACTGAAATTGTCAAGAGGCTCTTCATGCTATTCCTCTTCATCTTCCTCTACTTGGACTTCGCCGGTGTTCGGTGTCGATGTTGTTTTTTTGCTCCTTATCCTGCTGAAAAATATTGACAACAGAATGTCGTCTTCTGCATTCTCCTCATCCTCCATAGTGTGTGCCATTGCATCTGCGAGCACTGAGAGATTATGAACTGTGGGGGAGACTTGGGGTGACTCATTGATTACAATTGGAGAACTCGACTGGTTTGTTCCTTGGCCGACAACTTTCCTCCTCGCCGAGGTCCTAATTTTCCTTTTCTTTGCTGCAGGTGAAGTTTTTTCAACGACCCTCTTCTCTGCTTGCGGTGGCGAGCCTTTACTTTGCCACTTGGCAGGAGACAATTTCTCTACCTTTCTCTTCTTACTTACACTTGTGCTAGTAGGCTCTTCTGCACCCCTCACTCAGAATTCTTTCAGAAATGCCTCCCACGCTATTCCCTTTTTTTCTAACTTCTTCTTGACCAGCATCGTAATGAGTCCATGATGGCAAAGTTTGTTTGCAACCTGGCTTGCACTTCCGCTCTACACATTTTTCACCATCTTTTCAAGGCTCCTAAGCAAGAAGTGAGGGAAATTAATTAGTTTCCCTGCCTCGAAATGTGACAGCAATTGAAGGTGGTATACAAATGCTAGGGTATAGTGTCCTTTGCCTGTGACAAACTTCTGTAATATAAACAGTAAATCTCGCCATTTCCCGACCATGGCAGTCTGTGGAAGTCATTTTTTCCAGTAGACCTTAATCTTCTTATCGACCATGAATTGGTGCCAACGCTTCTTCGCCAATCGCTCCTTTTTAAACCAGTGCTCCCTTGTAAGTGGCAAACCTGTGGCTTGTGAAATGTGTTAGCACTCAGATGTCTTCCCTAGAAGTTATCAAAGAAGGAATAGTCTGAGGTAACCACAAACCTAATCTTTTAGACTCAGGTTCTAGCCAACCTAAGTCCAAAGAGGGCTCTCTCTTTATAATTTAACTTTGTTTTAGGTAGATTTCAAGCTAGTTATTAGTGCTCATGATTTTTTGTTTTGATTGGGTGGTGGAATTAAGAAAATAGAAGGACAGAGCAAGTATTCAGGCCATTGGGCTATGGAGTCAATCAAGAGGGGCTTAACTAGATCTGATCAATTACTAAGGTAAGAGTTCATAGGGCAGGCTAGCACAGCAAAAGCAAATCTGCAGGTTCAAATGGATGAGTTAGTCCTAACTAGGGAAAAGTGCAGTGAAGAATCCTTAACCAGGATTAAGATGAAGAAAGGAAGGATGATCAGCAGCAAAGGGCAATGAAGAATCCTTTACAATGAACCAAAGGGGGGTAAACTACGGAATTAAGGGAGCAATTAAGAATTCCCAGACCAAGATAGTTTAGTAGAAAACATATAGAAAGTAAACAGTTAAAACATAGAGCACTTAAGCTAATTCTTAGATATCATTCCTTGTTTACTTTACAGATTTTATAAGAGACACATATGAATATTTATAACACGAAGAGAAAACAATATTTAAACACGAAGAGATAATATTTATTTGTTCCAACTGTGCACAAGAATCCAGTGAAATGTCCTTAGCTTTATTTCATATCCAGCAAAACTAGTCCAGTCTTGAGTACAATAGCTCCTTGGCTCAATATAAAATGTCTACAGAAATGTATTTTAATCCACCCTAACTACTTCATTTTGTGAAGTATTTATACAAAAATTGTTACAAGATATCTCATAACAATATGGGAGTTATTCTAGGAAACCAAAAATATCTTCAAGCATTAAGATAAAAACAAATGGAAAACTGTCTTCTTGCTGTCCCTTTTATTTTGACTGTGCTGGCTATTATAATTCGGATTTAGCTCTTTCAGTTGCTTGATACTTATGTTATGGATTCAGTTTTTGTCTTCTACCTACTGATACTGTTTACCTGTTCTACTTTGACTCTGTCTTACCTGTTTTACCTGGCAGTCATGTTTTACCATATAGATTTACTGCAGTAACTTTATAGTAAAGCTGTTAGTTTTATCCACCATTCACTGTCAAGTAATTTCATTCTTATCATTTTTCTATATCTCTCGTCAGCTTCTATATATTTAGCAAAATTTGGTCTACTGGTAAACAAGTGCCTTACCTCATGCTCTATGAAAAACAGATTTTCAAGACTGTCATATAATACCTTTCTAGTGGGCAAAAATTTTACCCTTGAAGTACTAGCTTGGCTTCTCGCTAGCTTGTGTAGTCTTTCAATATAATCATATTGGGTCATCAGATTGTAATTTATTACCATAGGACTAGGAAGTCCTTTTTCTCTTAAAATACCATACTTTGTCATAAATATATCAATGTCTGCTTGGATACTCTGGCATTTTTTCTCAAGACTGAGCATAAGGTTCCTCTTAGTGAGAACCTTCTTGATTTCTATGATTGTTCCTGTTATGTCTTCTATTTCCAGTTCATCTAGCTGATACATGTTTCTGTTGTTCAGGAATGTTATCAATTGAACGACTTCTTCAGGTTTATTTCCCAATTCTTCCCTTGTCTTGTGGATTGCTTATGTAGCCACTTTTACCAGTTCAGTTTGTTCAAAAATTACTTGAATAGAAGGCCAAACATCATTGATGGAATCAATGATGTTGGCCCAAAGAATTTCCTTCATGTCTCCAAGTGGTTGTTGCAGTGTCAAGTCCTTTTCAAGGACTTTTACTCTCTCTCCCATTCTTTGATACTTTTGAGATTCTTCTTTCTGCTATATCTGTGCAAGTTTGCAATTAGTTTCCAAACTTGACACTTGTTCTCTAAGTTTCTTGAGCTCAGTAGCCTGGATGGTCATCTCCTCCATGGCTTTTACCAATTCAGTTGTATTTTCTATTGATGTCCCTGTTCTTGTTGATGTTCTTGTAATTGGCAGAGCAGTAGCTGGTGGAATTTTTGGTGCTAATGAAACAACCAATGTGGAGGGTACTATTGTAGAAACTGTAGGAATTACAGTTTGAGGAGTGGTGGCCAACTCACCTTGTTTAGACTGTATCAAATTATCGAGTTATTTCTCTATTTATTTTAATTGTTCATTCAGCTTAAGGATTAAGTCCATAAGCTCTTCCTCCTTTTGAGTTTCCAATACTTCAGCTGTCTGAGGATGATGTAGAGGAGGAATTTTGAGCTGCTTTTTCAGTGCAGCTATATCATCATTTTTCTTTTTAATAAGCTTTTCTGCAGCTTTCACATCTTTGGGGTCATGACCTAGTTCTATGAATAGGTCCTCTAAGGACTTTATTCTGGTATCTTTGGCCTGTGAAGAGGCCTTCTCTAATTGGAATTGTGCTGACATATTATTCAACGAATTTTGAAGTTGGTGAGTTGCAATTGCCTTATTGGTCAAGGTGGAGTAGACCATTTCCCCAGTCTTCTTATGTAATTCAATTTGTTCAATAGGATGGATATCCTTTGCCAATACTTCAAAGTCTGTTTTCAAATAATCTACAATTGACCTAGGCTACTGCGTAGTTTGCTTCATAAAAGTCATCTGCATTTTTCCTTCTTTCACATCAAAGGCTAACATTAGCCTTGTCTAATTAGTTGGAGCCATCTTTAAGTAATGTGCATAACTTTGGGCCTTCAATCTCTCATTCCTGGCCTTTATTTCTTTATATTTCTCTCTGATGTCTTGGCTTTGGCCAGTAGGAGCCCTGAAGGAGGATACTTCGATGCTCTGTTGCCTTTCTAGCATTTGAGCCTGTGAGGTGGAAGGTTCTTGTGTACCTCTTAAGGGAGTGGTATGCCTGCTTTCTGCACCTGTAGTTCCTACTATTTCTTTAGTAAACTCCTGTTCTGAAAATGGATTCAACCTTTGCCTCTTGACATAAGTTTGGGCAATAGGTCTACTAGAAGGAGTGGCCTCCTCTCTATCTCTTTTAGGATTCCTCTCCTCATTTAGAGGAGTTTGTAAAATAGGAGGATTGCTCATGATATGTTCTGGTTGAGCAAGTTCTTCTAAAATCTCTGGCTATTCTGATTCCATTGGTTGCTTTGATGCCTTAGGCTGTTCTTGAGGTCCTTCTTCTACTATTTTCCCACTATGTCCCTGTGATTCTCTTTGAGATTGGGACTCTCCTGGCACCTGTACAAATGAATCTTCATCAAGTATTTTTTCTAAATCAATCAATACATTATCAACAACAACCTATGTGCTATCTCGGTCTACCAAAGTGTTTTCCACCCATTCAAGTTGATTATCATACTGTTCAATTTCAGGAATTCTGTGGTGGATGTAAGGAGATAATTTATTCTTTTGTCTCCTATTGCAAATGAAGTCTAAAGGGTCATATCTCTAGATAAAACTTTGTTTCAGTCTCAGTCTTTGGAGGATTTCCTCTGTTACCTTTCCTGCTTCCCTATTGTTACATATGAAGGGGCCAAGCTGATCCTTTATCCTAAGTTGAGCTTTCTTCTTGGCCTTCAAAAAATGCACCTCATCTGAATTGATCATTTTCTTGTAGTACTCCAGAGCAAACAATCTCATAGGGAGGTATCTGGGTAGTTTGTAGGGAGCCAACTCACATCCATAGATTCTGATTTCAATGTGGTTTTGGTACAAGTACCAATCCCCCACTCTATATTGTTTTGACAACTGAAGGACCCTCCTGATATCTGCACTGATTCTGGGGGGAGGGCTTCCTAATAGCATAGTTGTCACTGGGTGTACAAAGAGATCTATGAAATCAGTATAAGAATATTGAGAGTCATATAAGTGGATCAATGAAGTCCAAAAGACTACCAATCTAGGGTTTCCTCTGGTATCAAGCTTCTAGAGTGTGATTGGGAATTTGTCAGCTTGATAATATAGGAAAAGATGATATAAAACTGAGGAATATTTGAACACTCTTTCATTATCCATCCTCATGAATTGATCATGCATCTTATCAGAAATGAACTTAGCATAGTCAAACATGATGGCTGGGGGCTTCCCAGGAGAGTAGATAGACATGAAGGCTACAATAATTTCATCAACAAATTCACTTGTGGTTTGGCCTAATACACTAGATATCATTTCTATGATGTCTCGGCCCAGATCAGAGAATATAGTCCACATGTAAGGGGGAGGATCCTTTGGAATGTATTGTTCTTCCCTAATGAAGGTCTGGAAAAACCTAGCAAGTTTGATTGAGGTGAGTGTAGGGAATCTATTAAGTAAATCTCCAACAGAAAGAGGTGTCAGGTTTTGGCTTGGTTGTAACTGCAACATTTGATTTATGGACTTAGTAGTGATGGTAAATAATATAGAATGGTCAAGGGTCATCACAGCTCTCTGACTAGGGCTATAGTTTATGTGGCAATAGTGGATAATATCTAGGAAGATATGAACTCTGGGGAACTGGTATTTAAGTAAGACTGATTCCCAAAGTCTTATGTACTCTGCATAGTTCAGGTACTGGTCTCCGTACCTGCAGTATATTTTCAAAGGGGATTCTTGGACAGAGGTATATTTAATATGAAAATCTTTATCTGCCAGTGGGAGATGACCTAAATCCCTATGAGGAGTAGAAATGGGCATGAATTTCAATGCAATTTGGGCAGCCATCCTTGGTTCTTGTGGATTCAAGGATGGGGGCGAAGGGTTTTCAGTGAAATTGGGAAAAACTAGTCTAATTCAGAGTATTTTAGAGTCACCAAGCAACTATCTTACTAAATTACTTAGTAATTTGAATAAATTTAGTTCAGGTTTGGGAATAAAACAAGGTTTCTCAGTGAATTTGGGGCAAATACCCAGTTTCGGCTTTTGAACGGAGTAATGGCGATTGTGCACTGTTTGCAGGAAGCACACGCGACTGAAAGGTGGTCTGGAGTCTCAACAGCTTCAGTAAGTTGGCAGTTGGACGTGGGTTGACGGTTGCACATACTCTGGTGCTTGCATGGAGGTCTGAGCGGTATTTTTCACGATAAAACAAAAAACAATGAGTTTTTTAGTTTTATTCGTAAAGTCAATGATTTTGGCGGGTACACTGGGAAAAGGACACTTGGTGTTAAGTGGGGGATGTCACATCTTTTCATTTAGTAGGAGGTGGTAAGTGGGATCGTATCACACCACTTTTGAGATAAAGTGGTTTTGGGGGGAGGCCGCCTGATGCCATTCATTGGGTGCCACGTAGCAGCAAGGTGAATAGTGAAACCACCCATATCGAGCGAGTAAAGGTCGGCCTTCGGAGGCCGCCCGATATGAGTGTCAACCGTTGGATCAAAAGGGGTCAAATCGCATGGTGATCAGGGCGATGATTTGATATGAGGTTTAATGGAGGGGCCCGGCAGGGTTTTAATGCACGGAGGGATTAATTAATTGTGGATTATGGAGGTTTAATGACGTCGAGAGTGATTTCATTGGTGGGGATAGATTATTAATTAATCACTGATTGATTAATTAATTTGTTTTATTCGATGGTGGGTCATGGTTATTAATTAGTCGTTGATCGACTTAATTAACCCATTAATCTATTCACTAATAAAGTTTATGTTTCAAACTTCGGGGCAGGATATTAACATATGGGTTTTTAATAAAATATATAGGAAAGGGGTATTTTTTGGGGAATTAATATATTAATAAAATTATAAGTTAATATGAAATGAAAGCGGAAAAATGTATTTGCGCTAAGTATAATGTGTTTTGCATTTATTAATATTTTCACATAAAACATTATAACTTAGGCTAAATGCGCATTTGTGAGTTTTTGTGAAAAAAAGGGTTTGCTTAGGGGTGATTACTTTCCCTAGGTAAATGGTGTTTTTACCTTAGGAAAAGGGATTTTTTAGGGGAAAATGAATGAATTGAAGGGGAGTGAATTTTCATGAGGGGATTTTAGTACTTAGGACCTATTAGTTATTGGGCCGAGGGTCTAGTCCCTCTAGAAGTCGAAGAAATGCTCTGAGACCCTTTAACTTAAGGTTTTAGGTACTTTTGACTTTTCTTATGGGAAATTAGTAAAATTAAGGGTAAAATGAATGGAGAAATTAATCATTTGATTTTGTGTAAATGCTTAATTATCATCCATACTTTAGCAACTTAATGATGAAAGTAAATGATATGATTTTATCTAATCAATCATCACAATTCTACAAACATGCAACTACTTACCCATCTACTCATCCTACCATTTTTTCTTCTCTTTATTAGGGTGCACTTAGGCTGGCAAACCCTTATCAACGTTTCTTTTCTTTTATAATAAAAATCTATCTAATTCTATCCTTATTACATCCAAGGGCTCAGATTTAACTGTTGAGCTCCTTTTATTCACTCTACCTATCTACTTATCTGCCAAGATTAAACAGTTTGGTTAGATTTTATTCTCTATCTCTAAGTATGAGATTAAAAACATGGAATAACCAAGATTAAACTGTTTGATTATCATGGATTATGGCATGGATAACAAGTTGCACACAATCATTATTATTTAGAAAAGTAAATAGTAGGGGAATTTGGATGGAATTTGGTTTTTTGGGGTTCATATTTTCATCTTTTTTTACCTTTTTTTAACTCTTTTTGTCATTTGATTTTTCTTTTTGGACATACCCTCTTTACATTTTTTAATTTTTTGATTTTTTGAATATGGAAAACATTTGAAATAAGCAAAGGTATGCACATATTACAGATTTGACCTCAGCGATTCAAAAATTATGACTCCTATTGGTATAAGAACATAACAAAATGAACTCTTCAGTAATTTTAAAATCTAAAGACATGACCCTGACTCAGCCTTCTTTGAACATCCTTGCAAACTCTAGCACTATGTCCATGTTGAACTCATAAAATTTTTGGAGGAATGGAAGGAACCCTAACTCTTGCGACTGTGCAAGATTGTTTCTATACTCAACGGTTTGTTCAATCTCCTATAGCGATAGTGATTCACTCCTCACAGGTGCCATTCCAAACCTCCTCCACTTCACTAATCACACCCTCAAAAGAATTTCAGGGTAACTCCAACGTCCACTGAGAATTTTATGTCGGAGGTTCGTCGCCCTCCATCTTTTTAGACCCACTTACCCGGCTATGATGGAACAATCCTCTCCACATCGGGTGTAGATTCATGTAATCTCGTTATAGGTGAATCGTGATGATTGGATGTAGTGGCAGTATAGGCGGTGGTGATGAAACGGCTAGAATGATCAGATTACGGGTAGGTTAATGATGGTCAGTTAATGCGAAATTATTGCAATGAGGGTGAGTGTAGGTTATTAGACAGTGGTACCCTTCCGCAGTCAGCATCATAATTCAATCAGGCATATTTGAGAATTTATTAATAAAAATTAGATTTCAACCTTACACATCTTGCACTTTAAATATTTGTTCCTAGATTAGTACTTAATGAAACAAAGCATCAATTAAAACATGGAGTGAGATAACATATCAACACATGTGCAAAAAAATACAGGCCCATAAATCTTTGATAAACCATTTCAGGACTGTGTAAATTGCTTTCACAGTCAACTGTATTTCTACATCAGACCCGCTTGTACTATTGTGCTTGCACTAGAGATTTTTACTAAACAAGAATATGATAGGACATACTTTTGTAGCTGGACTTTTTAAAAATATTTGCCTCATTATACAAGAAAAATTTATTCGCCATCCTTTGGTGCTTCTCGACATGCCTTCTGAATAACTGCATCAAATTATGCAATCAACTTATGAGGGAATAAAGAAGTGGGAAAGGGGTAAAAAGTTTAGAATGGGAAGGAATATTACAACAGGGATTTCAGAAACAATATCACCAAGAGGGATAAACGAAATGGGATGTGGGAAAAAAATCAAGGGAAAAGAGGGATTCTACGAAATCAGGTAAGGGTAGTTTCTTGGAAGAAAAGGAAGGTAATTCATGGGGAATTTAGAAAATAAACTTAGTGGGAAATTTCAAAATGGGAAATAGAAGAAAGACAACATTTTTACCTTGAAATCTGCCTGCATTAGTGCATGAAAAAAATAACTGCAGCAGGAAGTAAGTGTTTACTTAGATAAAAATGTCCATGCTAGTTACCCCAAACTTGGGTAAGTGCTTAGTTTCGTGAACCCGCTTCTTCTTGGTGGTAGCCAGCATATATAAAAATCAAGTAATCATTCCCTTTTTATTAGAATTTTGATCTTCCTGCCGACATGCTGGTTTTCAGGTTGATCCTTCTCCAATCATGTCAGTCAACTGATTTTCACAATTACTAGATTTTTTTTTTCTTTTTTATACTTTTTATTTTTGTCATTTTTTTTTCTTTGATTATTTTTTCAATAAGGACAAGAAGGAATCAGTTCTTCAACAAGTCGGTATTATCACCTACCAAATCCTTTTCAAATGGCTATTGGACTTGCTGCATAAAATCTCCTTTAGTAAGGGGCTGAAAATATACCTTCAATCTATGCCCATTTACCAGGAACACATAATTCCTTCCATCAATCGTTTTGATTTCTACCGCTCCATTTTCAAACACTTTGACCACCTCATAGGGTCCCATCTAGCGTGTAT
Source organism: Pinus tabuliformis (assembly GCA_031772625.1). Classification (NCBI taxonomy): domain Eukaryota; kingdom Viridiplantae; phylum Streptophyta; class Pinopsida; order Pinales; family Pinaceae; genus Pinus; species Pinus tabuliformis. The sequence continues at coordinate 178,869,175 of CM062818.1, forward strand.
GGAATTTTCCTTTAAAATGTTTGAATCTTGAATCATAAAGGAGTACCCAATCACCTGGTTGGAATTGCTTTTTCTGAATGGACTTGTCATGCCACTTCTTGCACTGTTGTTGAACCAAGATGTTCTACTGAAAAGCATCCCTTTGGATTTCATCTAACTCGTTTAATTGTAGAAGGTGTTGCTACTATGCTTCAGAGAGATCTAGCCCCAATTGGACTACAGTCCTGAAAGTCTTGATCAGGAATTCTATCGGCAAGAGGACTTGTTTTCCATACACTAGCTCATATGGTGTGTGTCCCATGATATTACTCCAAGTGGTTTGATAGGCCTATAATGCTTATGGTAATTTGTCAACTGAATCCTTTATGTGCATGTTTACCATCTTTGTGACGATGGACTCAATTACCTTGTTTGTGGACTCCACCTGACCATTGGCTTACGGGTGATATGGTGTAGATCTCATATGTCGTATTTTATACTGCTCCATCACACACTGTACCAGATTAGAAATAAACTACGATCCATTATCAGAAACAATTTCTCTAGGCACACCAAATCTATTAAAGATTTCAATAAAAAGAAAATCAATAACAACTCTTTCAGTAGCAAAAGAAACAACTTTAGCTTCTACCCATTTTGTAACAAAATATGTACAAACCAAAATATTCTTTTTATTTGATGATGAGGGATTTATTGGTCCTACGAAATCAATAGCCCATTTTTCAAAAGGCTCAATCATAACCTGAGGACATAAAGGAATTTCATTGGTTTGATTAGGCTAGCCAATTCGCTGATAGCTATCACACCGCTTGACATATTGTTTCACATCCTTAAACAAGGAAGGCCAAAAATAGCCAGCTCGTAACACTTTGTATACAGTCTTCTTATCAGCAAAGTGACCCCCACAAGGTTCATCATGGGCATATTTTAAGTTATCAAACACCTCTTCCTCTCTTACACATCTACGGATAATGAGATCTGCTCCGGTGTAAAAGAGGTCTCCTTGGATCCAAGAATATGCAACACTTTTTTGAATGATATTTTGCTTTTCATGAGTGGATAAGTGAGGTGGTAATTTTTTGGTGACTAAATAGTTAGCTATGTCAGCAAACCATGGAGATTTTATTGACGCAGCAAAAGGATGTTTGTCAAGAAAATCATCATCAATAGGAATTGCTTCACCATGATTATTTAATCTTGAAAGATAATCTGCTACTACATTGGATTTCCCTGGTCTATCAACAATAGTAATATTAAATTCCTATAATAATAGCAACCACCTAGTTACCCTACTGCTAGTTAATGGTTTATTCATCAAATATATTATAGCAGAATGATCAATATGTACAAAAACTTCATACCCTGTAATATAATGTCTGAATTTATTAATAGAAAAAATTATAGCTAAAAACTTTTTCTCAGTAACAGTATAATTGAGTTCAGTGGGTGACAAGTTTTTGCTAATGAATTAAATACCATAATATTGTTTGTCTTCTTGTTGTCCTAAAGCTACACCAATAGCAATATCTGAGGCATCAGAAGAAATATGGAATGGTAGGGACTAGTTTGGTCCTCTCAAAACTAGTGCCTGAAATAATTTTTCCTTCAATGTCTCAAAGGACTGTTGGCAAGATGTAGACCAAGAAAAATCACTATATTTAGCCAAAATTCTAAAAAGGGGGGTAGCTATCCTTGAGAAATTCTCAATAAATCTCCTATAGTAGCCTGCATGTCCTAGAAAACCTCTCACTTCCCTTTGAGTTTTGGGTATAGGAAGACTCGAAATGACTTCTATTTTTGGATGGTCGACCTGGATACCTTTGTTGGAAATAAGATGGCCAAGAACTACTATTGCCTTGCACATTAATTTGCATTTCTTGTCAGTAAAGGTGATATGGGCTTCTTGGCAGCAAAGAAGCACTTTTTCTAGATTGTTGAGGGCTTCCTAAAATGAACCACCAAACACAGAGAAATCATCCATATAGATTTCTACGCATTCAAGGTCAGAAAATATAGCCAAGACTGCCCTTTGAAAGGTAGCCGAGGCATTACATGGCCCAAAAGGAAGCAATAGATAAGCAAATTTACCCCATGGACATGTAAAATTGGTTTTGTCTTGATCCTCGGGTGCTATCTGTATCTAGTTGTATCCGCTAAAGCCATGTAGAAAAGAAATGTACTTCTTACCAGCAAGGGTATCCAGTACCTGATCGATGAAAGGAAGTGGGAAGTAATCTTTGAGAGTGGATTTATTCAATTCTATGTAATCAATACAAATTCGCCATCTCCCATCTTTCTTCGAGACTAACACTAATGGAGAGACCCACTGGCTGTCAGAAATGGGGTAGATAAAATCAGCATCTAAGAGTTTTTGCAATTCTTCCTTTACAATATCTCTTAGAGCTAGGTTCATTCGCCTTTGGGGTTGTCAGATAGGTTGGGCTTCATCCTGAATATAGATATGGTGTGTACAAGTTTCAGGAGGTATGCCTTTCATATCTTAATAACCCCATGCAAAGGCATCAAGATGGTTCCGCAACAAATTCACAAGCTGCTCTCGTTGAGAAGGATCCAAGTTTGAACTGATATACAAGGATTTACCTGGACTAATCTCAACAAGAGTAGTGTCAGGCTCAAGAGCACACAAAGGTGTCGCTAGAGATGGTGATGATGGAAGTAGAGATTCATATCCTTCTTGAAAATCTAGACTAAAAATATGACTCAATGATTCGAAATTGGGCATGGTGTCTAGATTGTTTAGGAAGTCTTGAATCTCACCCTCCTATGAGGACTCAGCATTCTGATGTATCAAGGAAACAGGTTGGGTCTCCTCATCACTACTGTAGTCTAACCATAAAGTGTCTCAGAGCTCCTGAATAGATCTAGCAGGTGGATATAAGGTGACTTTCTTTCTGGAATCTCCATGGGAAATATACATATCACCAGAACAACATCCAATATAAGCATTGGTCGTAGCAAGCCATGGTTGCCCCAAGATCAAGGGATGCCCTCCCACAAGATTCTTTGGCTGAAGCACAATGAAATCTGCATGATATTCCCAAGAATATAGGGAAATGACCACATCATCCAATACTCCTTCCAGCTTGATTTTAGATCTATCTGCCAATTCAAGCAGAATGGGAGTAGGACGAATATGGACCAATCCAAGTTGATCCATGGTTTGCTTGGTCATAACATTAATGGTTGCCCCTAGGTCTATAAGTACATTGGAGACAACGACATCACCTATCTGAATAAAGACAATAGGGTTTTTGGGGTCAGTATATTTTTCCATGTGCATACATCCCGTCATCAACTCTGCTGCTCTACCAAAAAATTGAATGGTTTGGGGTTCCAATCTTCCTTTTCCAGGCTTCTTGAGACAGAGTTTTCTAATGATTTTTGTACAAATGGGGATCTCTTTAATAGCTTGGAGCAAAGGTACCTTTATGAAAAGGTTCCTAAGCTCAGAAGCCAGGCTAGACTTAGGAATGGGGTCTTTCTTTTCCACAACTAACCTCTCTGGATAGGGAGGTCGGTTGGGAGAAGATGACAAGGGCTCAAAATGTATAGGGATAGGCTGAATGGTGTCATATTTTTCAGAATGGTTAGGAGTTTCCTCCTCTCCTTTCTCATCGATAATCACCATGGGATGCTTTTGATTTTATGAAATTACCACTTTCCCTAATCTCAATTGGAGATCATTAACTCCAATTGGCATAGTCTGAAATCTAGATGAAGAAAGCGGGGTCATAGAATGGATCATTTGTACCAATTTATTATTGGGGTTGGGTAAAGGTTGAGCAGGTAGCTGAGAAGGTTGAAACAGTGGAGGTAGAGGTAATGGTGGCATAAGTTGACTGAGCTGATGTCAGTCAGATAAATCATTCTTGCGGACAAGACCGATCTCCCTAGTATCTACAGATATCTAGCGACAAGAAAAACAAGCAAATTCTATCTTTCTCTAAATTTTTCAATTTATAAATAAAAGCCAAGAGATTTTTTAGACCCTACCTCAAGTCCAACGCTAGTTTGTGGCAGCCACGCTTCGACCGTCCAAATGAGCTTCCTTTTAAAGAACCTGCAAACACAAACAAGCACACATCAAATAACACCTACATAGCCAATATAATAAACCATATTTATCATGATGATCAAGGAATTCATGAAATAAACCATAGAAGACAGCTTATTGAGAAAAATGAACTTGATTGTATTAACTTTAAACAAAGAAGAACTTTACAACCTTGGTGCCTTGATGCTGTACAAGCTCCTCCCAGGGTCCAGCAAGAATCTCCTCTACTTTGACAAGCTTCACACTCTCCCTAATGAGATCAAAAGGTATGTAATCTCTCCTCTCAAGCTCAATTAGGAAGTCTAAATTCCAATAGCATTTACCCTAAAAAATATTCAGCTTTCAACCTCCCCAGCAACCAGCCCAATGCCTCTTTTTATAGTGCAGAGGAAGGAAGTTACTAGGTCCACCTTCAAAGGGATAGAGTCCTCCTTCAAAGGGATAAGCTCCTCACATCAAGGGGTTAGCTACTTTAGGTATGGGATGCATGAACCACCTAGGAGCGAACTTGCCACCTCAAGATTCCTTCTAGAAGCGTCCAGAATTAAGCCAAAGTGAGTTTTTAATAATAAACTTGCGCCTTTTTGACTTTTATAGGGGTCCGCACCCTTTCCTTTAGAGACAGAGCGGGCAGGTCCACAGGGAACATGACCAAGGGGTGCGAGACTGCAGGTAATGCTAAGAGAAAGTGCGGAACCAGAGTTTTAGAGATTTTCAAGGACTTTCTCTCATTTTTAAGGCTTGACATGAAGAGTTGAGGTTTAAGACTTGCATAGGAGGACAGTATGAGTGGTGATAGACTCACACTGACTGCAGAAAGTCATGGTGACAATATTTTGTGCAACAGATTTCCCCCTAAAGTGCGAAGTTTGTAATAGATAGTATTTGTCATCTAAGAAGAGTGAAGTACTTTATTATTTCCAGGATCATCTTGTGGAGAGCCTGGTTGGAACCTGTAAAAACATTCAATACAAAATATATATATGAGATCATATCATCGCTGAGGTAGGCATTCCCATACTCAGATCAAAACTGACTAGAGAACTAACTAAACTGCTCTGATATAGGAATGATCTTGTAATACATCACAAGTATAGACATATGTAGACACAGTATGGGCGCAACCATCTGTTTATGAATAGTCCACTGTATAATGAATAACAAAATTCCTTGCAGCTTGGATGGTGGAAACTAGGTCCAGGGTCTTGATTTCTACTTCCCGAAATAGTACGATTCTATCCATATGAATGAATGTGTCGAAGTCGAACATGGTAGAAACCACTTGATTACCAGTCAATGATGTAAATTGTTAACAAGTGTGAGAGAAACCACCAATAATTTCAATGGCTGTCAAAGTACTCAGTACAATCCATGAAATGTGAATAGATGAGTTGATGTCGAACATGTCACGGAATCCTTTGATCAAAGGTCAATGATGCAACCTGTCGTTGAAGGCGAGAAACCTGCCATTGAGGCATGCAGATCCCAAGGTACTAACGATTTCTAGATCATTTTTCTAGATAATGAGCTGAAGTCGATAGAAAGCGATCCGTCGTAGGCAGGCCCACAACACGAAATCATAGATCAAGTTTGAAGAAATATAGTTTGCAAGGACTGACTCAGGCATGGTCAAGATGGATGACAGATATTTTGCAGATGAATGGTTTATTTGCACTGACCTCTTGAACACATAACGACACTGCAGATGGTTTGGTGGCAATTGACCCAAAGCTAATACCCAGAAACCGATTGAAGACTTTCAACATGGTTGGATTAACTGTTAGGAAAAGGATTTCCCAACCCAGGTGAAAAAAAAGTGTCATGTTCAAGAGTGGTTGAATGCTTTTCTGTGACACAAAGTATAACAAACAGGTTCATTTTTCTCTCTTTTCCCCCACCATTTCTGGCAAGTACCTCTTTATTTTTTAATAAGCTTGAGGAGGATAATATTTGCTTGATTATAAGCTCATCCTTCGGATGAGTCCAACTTAGTTTAAATTCGAACCCTAAGAAGGAGTGGTATGTTCCTATTTGTAATTGAACAGGTCCTTTACTGTTAAATTTTAACGAGTCCAGTATAGGAGAAACTCGACGTTTTTCAATTTTAGGGAGTCAGAAGAAAAACTTAAGAAAACTCCATGGTTGTCCTTTTTCGTAAATTTGTGTCTCCCAAGCCCGAAAAAGTATAAAATAATACTTGAGAGAACCGCTTGACCATTACGATCAAGGATTACTTTTCATAATTAGTTTCTCTGATCCGAAAAAGTAAAAAAGCGATCAACGACACGTTGTTTTATAACCAATATCGAATTTGAAACGACAAAAATCCGGCAATCTTTTCATGTTTATATGGTCAGAAAAGAGCTGTAAGTGGACCGTCCTTTTAATTCCGTTTTAACGAGCTTAAAAAGAAAAACTCGGCAATCTTTTCATATTTTAGGAGTCAAAAAAGAGCTTAAAGATGACTCTAATGTTTTTTGTCGAAAATGATCAATTTTGCTTGAAAAATCCGATATTCTGCATAAAAATGCATCAAAAGTTACCTTTTTAAAGTGAAAAATAAACAAATTAAAAATTCATTTATTAAAAAAAAACTTATAAAAAGGGCTTTTGTAAATTCATTTTTACCGTTTGACTTCAGAGTGAGAAACGAGAGCTTTTGGGTAAGAAACTTCTCGTGAAGATTGCGGTAAATCCGTCCGTTGGAATCAAAAACCGTCACCTCCAGGTAATCCACATCACTTTAATCTTGCATTTCAACCATTTGAATTTTTTTTGTAGGTTTCTATTTTGATTTTTAGGAAGAATTTTGTTTAAAAGACCGCTCGCGGGTGTTCGCAGGCGTAGCATGCAAAACCTGCGGACCTCGACTTTTTCCTACACAGGAAAGAGCCAGGGGCCCGCACCTACTGTTTGGGCAGAGTGCGGACCTACGCACTGTCTCTAACTGGAGAGTGCGGTCCTTGTGGCATAGGTTATATAATTTCAAATTCTTCAATTTCCGCCCAAAAACTTTGACTTAAAATGTTTTAAACCACCTTTTCTTTCAATGTAGGGTATATACCATGCTTAGCTGGCGGGAACAAGAGCATGAAGATGTGGACCTCGCCGAAATTAATCATCAACCTTCAATAGATGCATTAAAGGCATGTGGGTTATTTAAATTCTGGGCCATACCTGGCATGAGGGCCCAAGTAGACTTTCTGTAGTGGCTGGTGGAAAGATGGAATGTACAGGACCAGTGCTTCATTATTGGTGGGCACCAGCTCGAAATGGAGCCAGAGGATATTTACTTCTTGACTAGTTTGCCTAAGGGAGGTGAATAATTGCCAGGTGGCCAGTCTATCGATAGTCTCCGGCTAGAGTTTTGTAACGACCAAACCAAGGAAAAAGGGATTGATATCAAAACCATCTCCCGTCCTGAACTCAAAGTGATTGCATTTACTGTCACTAGACTCTGCGGAAGCGTAGCACTACATATGGCCACTAGATCCCAAATGCGGATGGCAGTAGACTGTTATCGAGACACCGTCTTCAACTGGTGTGAAGCTGTGTTGGCTAATGTAAAAGGCCAACTGACTAGAGAAAAGAACAGAAAACTAAAAAACTTTGGATATGGTTTCTTAGTTGTGAGCTTTGGTCTAGAGAGGGTCCCAATGTTGGTCCCACAACATCTTTCTATTGAAGCTGGACTTCCCCGAGAGCCCAAACTGATGCGTTGGGTTGCAGTTATGGCCCGTCATCTTGAGGAGGGTTCAGAGGTTGTTCGATTTCCTCCTGAGTATTTTCGTTGGTTAGAGAACCAAGTTTTCGCGATTCAGGATTTTCCTTATGCTGGGATGGATTATCGTGGTGACCCAGACATGGCTCTTCCACCAGGAGAGCAATGGGATGACTCAGGTAAAATCATTTTCAACATTTTCTAATTTAATTTTTTTTTGTTTTGTTTTTAAATCGTCTCAAAATTGATAGCAAAAAGTTTCAAATGCAAATGTAGGTCCACGGCGACCAACCACTCTCCGACCTTATGAGAGGAAACATCCAGCTGCAGCAGTACCAGCTCCACGGGACGAATCTACAGAGACCCTGGCCGAATTGGAAAACCATCTAGAGCATTTGACAGCAGACATTCCAGAGACTAGCATAGATGACATTCCTCTTAGGTTACAACGCTATTTGATTGGGGTCCCAGGACCTTTCAGGAGGTTCCTATGTAGGGTGGCTCGAGCAGTGGTTTCTTATCGTGATAATCACCAGTGATAGGATGATCGCCTATTGTAGACTCATATGACATTTTTGCTTTTTGTACTATCATTTTTGCCAATCATAAGGTGTTTTTCAACCTATGATCGAAGACGATGTATATTTGACACACTTCTACGCTATGCTATATCACTATTACTGGCTATCTTGTAAAACATGTTATGAAATGTTTTTAAATTTACTGTTTGATTGTTGCAAATGTCTACTTAACATTCGAGAAGCAATTGCATCTACTAATGTATTTAAATATCTTGGAATATGTTGATGTTCAATATAGTCAAATTCACGTTCCAAGAGACGAACTCTCAAAAATAATCTTAATAACACCAGATTTCTAATGGTATAAACTCTATTAAGCTGCAATACAACGAGTTCAGAATCTAACCTCATAATCAAACTCCGAATCCCAAATGAGATGGATTCAGATAATAACTCAATCACTGCACTATACTCTGCAATGTTGTTCGTTGTTTGACCGAGGCTTACCCCATGCATAGATACCAACTCATCAGAGGGTGAATAGATAACCCAAGCTGCAGAAGAGATGTTCCGTGTATTACGACAAGCACCATCAGCAAAACCAATGTATGTTTGAAGAGACATTGACATCTATAAAATCAAGAGTAAAATCAAGATAAGCAGGAAAAATGACGAAAACAATCTCTAAACTAAGCACACTTTTCTAATCTAAAACACACCAGCTAGAAAGAAAACTAATCTAACTAAAATCTCCACACCTAGATTTAAGCATAATATCTTTTCAGGTAAAGACCATTTCTGGGTTTACCTAAAGAGACACCGTCAAAATCTACCAATTCATAGGCCCCTTTTGCCAGCTTTCGCTTAACAACATAAGGACCATGCCACATGGGTACAAATTTACCAGCGCCTAGCTTATCATTTGCTTGATCGTATAGTAAGACTAGGTCTCCTTCCGAAAAATTACGAGGTGTAACATTTCGATCGTACTGAGCTTTAATACGTTTGGCATGAGTTTCGATTACTAGTGCAGCATCACGTCGATTCTCATCTAGCTGAGCCAAGTACAACAAACATTTCTCCTCTTCGGAAGTGGCTGGGAGTAACTCTATGGCTATTTGCAATGACGGTATTTCGCATTCAATGGGTAACACAACTTCTAAACAGTAAACTAGTTGGAAAGGAGTGAAACCATTTGATGTTTTTACTGAGGTTCGATACGCCCAAAGCACTGAAAACAACATGTTATTCCAATTCGACCTATGAATCCCAATGATTCGTCAGATCATAATGACTAGAACTTTGTTGATGGCTTCAACTAGACCATTAGCCTGTTGGTAATATGGAGTAGAACTATTGTGACGTAGGCCAAGCTGATCTATTAGTTCAATCATCATGATGTTTCGAAAATGACGCCCATGATCAGTGATAATCGCTTGTGGAACACCGAACCTAGCAATTATATGATTGAAAACGAAAATCACAGCAGTTTTGTCGTCTGCCGAAAATGTAGGCATCGCCTCGGCCCACTTGGTAAAATAATCTACCGCAAGGATGATATACGCATGCCCGCTGGCCGAGTGAGGGTTATATGTAATAAAATCGATACCCCATTTCGAAAAAGGACCGACGACAATTATAGGGTGGAGAGGAGCAGGTGGAGCACGCATCTTTCAATAAAAAATTTGACAATTGTGGCATTTTCAGACCGCGTCGATACAATCTTTAAACAAAGATGACCAGAAATAGCCAGCGCGCAATATATTTTGGGTTGTGGCATACCCAGACATATGAATGCCACATGCTCCAGAGTGACAGTCATTTAGAACCCTTTCATCCTCCTCATGAGTTAAACAACGTCGGAAAACAGAGTCCGCCCCACGACGATAGTGTATCTCCAATAATCTTGTATTGTTGGGATTGGAAACGTATTTTCCGATGCTGAGATTGTGAAATTCAAGCCGAAAAGATTGGGTTTGGAGATAAACTATGATATCTCCATACCATGGATCAAGAGTGCTGATAAGAAACAAGGATTCGTCCGCAATGGGCTCCTCCGCCACAGTTTCAGTATCAGCACGCAGGAAGTCACACATCAACTCCGCAAAAACTAAAGATTTATTTGACTTAGATTTTTCAAACTCCAAGTCAAATTCCTGAAGGATAACAATCCATTTGGAATACTTGCCCCCTAGCAATTGTTTGGTCAAAATATAGATCATAGGGTTGCAGTCGGAAATTACGGTAGTTTTGCATAGTAAAATGTAATGACGAAATCGTTGGACAGCTTGAACAGCTACCAAGGCCAATTTCTCCACATCTGATTATTTTAACTCAGTTGGATTCAAAGTTCGACTAAGATAGTAAATCACATGTTCACTACCGAATTCATCTTCCTGAACTAACACCATTCCGATGGTGGAATGAGATGCGGAGAGATTCAAGAAGTAATCCTGGTTGTAGTTGGGAGGATGCAATAACGGTGCATGGGTCAACGCATGTTTAAGTGAATCAAAAGATGTGTTAGCTATCTCATCCAAAAAGAATGGAGTATTCTGTTTCAACAACCTGGTAAAACCCTTTGTTATCTCGGTGTAGTTAGGAATGAATCGACGTAAAAAGTTTACTTTCCTTTGCAAACTTTGGAGTTGGCGAAGAGTCGAAGGAGGAGGCAATTTGACAATAGCTTCAACCTTCGAGGGATCGACATGAATGCCAGCTTTCGAAACAACAAATCCCAGTAACCGACCCGTTTCTATACAGAAAACACATTTGTGTGGATTCAACCTAATTCGATAATGCCTACATCTCATAAAGATTGCTCATAAATGAATGAGATGATCGGCTCTACATAATGAATGAGTAGTTAAATCATCGAGATAAGGTTGCACAATGTGATTGATGTCATGAAACGCGTAAGACATAGCTCTTTGAAAAGTTTCTCTGGCATTTTTCAACGCAAAAGGTAATTTGCAATAAGAAAATGTCCCCCATGGACAAATAAAAGTTGTTTTTGGTTGATCAGCAGGTAGAATGTTGATTTGATTGTAACCCGAAAAACCATCCATAAAGGAGAAAATTTCACTGCCGGCACAATCATCAATGATTTGATCGATATAAGGAGTTGGATAGCTGTTTTTGGGACAGGCTCGATTAATGTCCCTATAATCGATACATATTCTTATCGTTCCTTGCTTTTTATTAACAGGAACAATATTCGATACCCAATCCATTAAGGGAATTGGATAAATGAAACCTGATTTAAGTAATTTTTCAACTTCTGCTTTAATAGTAGCAGCTTTTCACAGGTGGATCTGACGCAAACATTGTCGGATGGGTTTAGCATCCGGGTAAGTTTTGATTTCATGAACAACAATTGCTGGATCAATTCCTGGCATTTCTTCATATGACCAGGCAAACACGTCGCGAAATTCTTGAAATAGGGCCTTATATGTTTGAAGTTCATCTTCCATACAAGAGGCACCTATATGAATGTTTTCAACAATTCCAGGTTTAACTGAAATGTCAATAGGAACTGTTCGAGAAATATTCCCTAAATTTAACTCAGAATCAGGATTTTGCAATGGATTCTGAGGTTCCTTGACATAATCAGTAGTAAAAATAGATGAAAAATCATTTTCAAAATGATCAATCTCAGGTAGGAACGAAGATCTATGATGAAGATCTTCCCATGGTAAATTGTCAACAGACAAAATTTCACAAATCTGCTCATCAGTATGAACAAGTTCAAAAAAAGTTGTTGAATCTGAGTTTGATATTGAAAGTGATTCTTCATGGACCACATTCATTAGGTCATTTTCGGTTGAAGAAGGGTTGGAAAATGACTGTACGGCTTGATACACAATTTCATAGGGACTCAAAGGCATAGCATCACCAAATGAATCCATCTCAGACTCAGAAGTTATGATCCAAGGATCATCATAAACAATAGTGTCTGACGAAATCATATGAATGATTGCAGTAGAAGGCGATACATTAGGAGGAGGAAAGGAAAAAGTTCCTAGTAAACCAGAATCTTTAACCAATCCTACCCCAACATCCTTATAAGGGATAGTTGTTTTTCCGACATGTTGGATACTTTTAGAAGAGGCTGGGTCGGATGAGTAGTAAGTTAGCTGGTCTATAGTTACGATCTTTCCATTATGAGGAAACTTTATAAGCCAAAAGACCGATGAAACAACAACATTCATTGCGTAAGACCAACTACGAACCAAGAGAAGGTTGTAATCTAGAGGGGCATCAACCACTTCCACATCTAGATTAACATTTTTGCCTTCAACCCTTATAGGTAAATCCTATAGAATGCCAAAAGGATGGAACCCACGGCCATCAAAAGCCTTTAGAATCGTCGGGAATTTATTGAGTGTAGGAGAACCAAGCGATCTCCAACACTGGATCGACATAATACACGTTGAAGCTCCCTCATCAATCACAGTCCTAAAGCAAGGTCTGTTTTTTACTAACACTAGAATCTGGAAAGCCATTTGATAAGGTAAGCGAGGTGTAATATTTCTAAATCGAAGATTATAAGGTTTGATTCCTGAATATCAACAGCTCCTATAGCAGACAATAGCAATTTACGCTGTGCTGGACATGATTGCAGCACCTCCAAAGCCGACATTGCTGAAGGTGAAATAGTTAAATATTCAACAATGTTATAGTTCTGAGCAGCTCTCGCATGTGGATTGAAAGCTGATTTTCGAAGTATACCCTTAGTAGGCGGTTTGATTACTAAGTCTGGGTTAGGTTTCTCGATTTGTAGCGGATCAAAACCAGGAGTTGAAGTTGATGGGTTTGAATTAGAAGATTCTGCTTCCTTACCATCAACAGGACTTTTACTTCCGTAATCTTGCGATCGTGTCGCAATCCTAACATGGGACATCATCATTATGGGTTCTTCTGAGGCATTTGAGGAAGAACCTATCATCTTACTGTCTTGACTAGGAAAAGGATCCTTCAAGACAGCAGGCATTTGAGAACCTTTGACGATTTTCACAACCTTAGCGCGATGAGGGCAGTCTCTTGTAAAATGCTTTTCATCACAAATGAGACAAGGATAACAAGGTTTACGTTTCTCATCAGTAGATTCCGTTTTATATGATTTCTCTTTCAAATTTTGCTTATTTTTCTTCTTCCCCTTCTTTTTACCGTCGGATTTTGATTTGGCCGTAGATGACTCTACGACATGAATATCGGCAGGAATTTCTGTGGAAGAGTCTCCGGTCGGGGAATCTGGTAAAGTTATGATAGGAGAAGAATTCTTTGCAGATTTCTTCTTATTTTTTGTGTTAACTGAACCAATCATACCATTAGCGGCATGAGACCCTGAAGGAGCTGCAGTTATTTGATTTTGTTTGGGAAGGTCGGGGATTTTTTTGTGTAAAGTACCCGACTGCGTATAAATGAGGTCAAGGTACTGAGCTTGAGAAATTACTTGCGCTTCAGTAACAACTCCTGCCTTAGCTACATCCTCAGTGATTTTAGGTAATAATGATTTAACAAACCATTCTGCCAAGATTTGATCCGGAATAAAAACTTTCACTAAATGCCATCGACGTCTCCATTCATGAATGTGATCTGAAATATAAGTGGATGTTGACTGTTTTAATGAAGTTAATAATTCCGTGCCATTGTCATATCTGACCGGAAACTGAAAATGAGTTAAGAATGAAGTAGCTAGCTGGCTAAAGTTATAAAAAGAGGCTCGCGGTAACTCAATGAAACACTTGGCCACAAGACCAATTAGAGTGCGTTGAAAAAGACGTAAACGAATTGAATCATCTGAAATGGAGTTAGATGCACACCAGAGGTGATAAGTCATCACATGGTTTGACGGATCCTCTCCTGATTTACCTTCAAACTTTGGTATATCACTAGGCAACTTATTCGGCATTGGCAGCCAAAACAGAAGATAATTAATCAGATCGTTCATAAGGCGCGACAAATCAGGCAAGTCCAAAGTTGCAATGAACGGTAACTAACGATTAGTGTCTTGAAAACCCTAGGTCATGAGACCATCCCTAGGAGGAGGATATCCAGGATAACTTGGAATTGGAATTACATTTGGGTTATTATATCCTCCCGGAAAACTAGGATTAACTGGACCGTACTGGGGTTGTTGAGGTTGCTGATAAGTATATCCAGGGTACGGTTGATACTGATAGACTGGGTTCTGCATAGTAGGACCGAATTGGTACTGTCCCTGGTACAGTTGATAAGTAAATTGAGGTTGACTTGTGACAACCATACTTGGACCAGGTTGTCCTATAGGCATCTGAACTGAAGTCTGAATTGTGGGTCCAGACTGAGGTAAAGATGCTTGAGGAGTTGATGCAAGAACAGTAGAAACTGGAGCTGCCGATACTCTAGAAGTAGGTGGGGTAGATTGAACAGATGTTGCAGCAGTTGCAGCAGTCGTTTGAGGCGAACTAGGCCCAGGCTGAGAAACAACACCAGGTGCAGAAGTTTGAATAGTAGGCTGGACAAGTTGTTGGGTTGAACCAGAAACCAAGGGTTGTCCAGATTGAGATGACAACTGCACATTCGGTTGCAAGATCTGTTGAGATTGAGATGGATCCCACACTACATTCATTCTGGGGTATGGACCCATAGAAGGTTGAGCATATTGAGGACCATAACCGGGTTGAGGGTAGGGTTGATAATTCAAAGGTACATTTCTAGCTTCTTGGACAAGTGATTGACCTGAAGGTGGTTGGAAACCTTGGGTTGGGTATTGACCTTAAGGTTGATAACCTTGAGGCACGTAATGAAACTGGGGTTGACCTTGAGGCATATCTTGATACTGGGGTTGACCTTGAGGAATGTACTGTCTCGAAGGTATGTACTATCCTTGAGGTTGCCCCCCAGGCAGTAATTGAGTACCTTGAGGTTTCCCCCCAGGTGATAATTGAGGACCTTGAGGTTGCCCCCCAGGCGGTAACTGACTACCTTGAGGCTGCGGATTTGGAATGGTACCTGACATCATAAGAATATCTTCTACACTCAACGGTTTAGTTCCATTATTACCAGTTAATAACCCCTGTTCAACAGGTTGAGGAGATGCTCCCGAAAAAGTACCAGTAATTGACTGATACCCCGAAGGAACAGAAGGACCGCCATATAAAAATGTTTCTGGAGATTGAGAAAACATGGATGACTGTCTCGACATATTCAAAGGAGGATAATAACCTCCAGGTGTTGGATGAAAAGGAATGCGAGGTGGTGAAAAACTTAGTCCCGGGTTTTCCAGAAAATTGGTCAATGAAAGATACTAAGCGTCCCTCCTAGGTGGACTGTAAAAGATCGATTCATGCTCCCTAAGTTCTATAGTTGGTTGATTTTCAAGGATAGATATACCTTCTTCTGGAGTGACAAGTTCTTCAATAGCAATAAGTCCAGAAGGAAGATTTTGGGTAAGGATTCTTCCTACCTTGGGTGAACCAGGACCACTGGAAGTTGGAGAAGCAAATCTTGATGATGGAGTAGTAGAAGGTTCAGTTTCAAGTTCAGAAATTTCAGGTTCCTCGGCTAATTCACTAGTAGAAGAAAAACTACCAGTAACTTTGGAAAATGAAATAGGTTCAATAATATACTTTGGTGCTTGAACTTGATAATCAGGATGCACAACTAAAGAATATTCTCCTTCTTCTGGTGACCCAACTCTGCTGTCACTAGGAGTTACAAGAGCTCGTAGCCCTTCAAGCTGGCTTGGTGAAACTCAGGAGGTTGGCCCCGAAGTCTACGGGACTGTCTCGGTAATTCAACCACGATTAAATATTTTAATTACTTCACATGCAAACAAAGAAAAATCTCAATGAAAACCACCTAAAGTATCTAAAGAGCCAAACAATTTGAATCACACACCTAAAGAATCTAGGAGGTCAAACCACACACAAACAGTAACTTTCCGTACCGAAAACACTAGTTGGTGATGAAATCCAACGTCGCAGAATTCAATACAGAAATGGCAGTTGGAACAGTTA